>OY997588.1:11726751-13226247 GCA_963921825.1 Erodium maritimum | reverse complement strand
CCAAACACACCGGCGCAGGCGAAACAGGAGATACATGATATATTGGGAATGCAGGAAGTTCAGGATACCGACACATATCTGGGATTACCATCCATTCTGCAGCGCAGCAGGTATCAGAGCCTAGCATTCATCAAGGATCGCATTATCAAAAGGTTGCAGGGGTGAGATGAATTATTACTGAGTAAGGCCGGGAAAGAGGTGTTGTTGAAAGCGGTCATACAAACTCTCCCCACATATACTATGAGAGTGTACCTTCTGCCCCAGAAATTGATTCAGGAGATTGAAACAGTCATGAACAGGTATTGGTGGAGTCATGATGTTAGAACGGGGCAAGGGATCAAGTGGAAGAGGTGGGAGCTCATGTGTGCACATAAGTTGTAGGGCGGCTTAGGGTTCAAGCATTTATCAGATTTCAACGTTGCCATGTTGGGGAAACAGGGGTGGCGATTGTTGCAGCACCCAGAGAGTTTAGTAGCGCGGGTCCTAAAGGAGAAATATTACCCGAATACTAATTTTTTGAATGCCACAACAAAGCCGGGTTGTAGTTATGGATGGAAGAGCATTTTAGCTGGCCAGCAGCTGGTTCGGACAGGAGAGCGGAGAAGAATTGGACTAGGATCGGGGGTTGGAGTGGCAGACCCGAGCTGGCTGCCTATGGAGGTGATCCCGAGGTTGGAGCTTAGTGAGGAGGTGAGGGGATGGACGGTGGGGCAGCTGATGCAGGATCAAGGTCGGAGGTGGAACAGGGGGACGGTGGAGACCCATTTTCCGGGGGCGATCGGGGAGGCAATCTTGGCCATGCCGATAGCCCGTTCGGTTCAACAATGCGAATGGTATTGGTGGGGGGTGAAGGATGGTAACTACTCGGTGAAGGAAGTGTATAAGACCATTCAGAGAAGATCGGGAAGATGGAGAACGGAGGATAAGGAGGTTTTCTGGAAGAAGGTGTGGGGCCTGAAAGTCCCTCCAAAAATTAAACACTTTGTGTGGAGAGTGTTTACGGGGTCCCTACCTACAAATTCTAATCTCCAGCGTAGACACGTGCCATTAACGAGGGAGTGCGGGATTTGTGGGGTGGAGGAGACAGAACACCATGTTTTCTTTGATTGTGGAGTGGCGAGAATGTTCTGGGTAAAGGAGGGGATTAGGAGACCTACAACAAAGGAGAGTTTAAAGTAGTGGTTGTTGGGTTGCTGGGATTCAGGTAGGGATAAGTGGCCGGAACGGGTGGTTTTCTTTTGGTGGGAGGTATGGCGGACTCGGAACTTGAGGGTTTGGCAACAGAAGATGAGGACGGTAGAGGAAACGGAGGTAGCGGTTGCGAGAGTCCTACAGGATTGGACAGAGGCCTAAGAAGTTATCACGGGGCCGCACATGGTGAGGGGGCCGAGGGAAACTAGTTGGACAAAGCCGGGCGAGGACGAGCTGAAAATCAATGTGAACGGGGCAGTTTTGCCAGGTGGACGTGGGGGAGGAGGAATGGTGTGCAGAGGAGCGGATGGCATGGTCAAAACAGCACGAGTGGTCCTATTCGAAGGGGCTAGAGATCCGGAGATGATTGAAGCACTGAGCCTGGATGTTGCACTTGATTGGGTCAAGGATATGGGATGGAGCAAGGGGGTAATTGAGTCGGATTTCCTGAGCATCGTTCAAGCAATCAACAACTCATCCCAACTAACATCGCCCTTGAGTGTTTTTATCACAGAGAGCAGGAAAAAGCTGATGGAGCTGGAGGGCTTTAGAGTTGCCTTTGTTCGCAGGGAAGCAAATACAGTGGCTCATACTCTAATTAGACATACCATAAAATGGTTTTATATTGACTGGCTTACAACGCCCATACCTTCTATTCTGTTAGCTGCATTGAACATCGACTTAAGTTGATTGAAATAAATACAACTTTATTCAAAAAAAAATCATTCCTTTATCTATAAGTTCTTCCTATTTATCTGACAAGTTGACAATGAGTATTAAAGTAAAACAAATTACAAGTTAGAAAATAGGAATTTTTAAGATACTAAGATAAATTTATTCCTTGCTTGAATGTAGGCATTAAAATTATTTAATAGTCTATTTTGATTTAAAACACTCTGAATCTGTTTTAGTGTAGGACATGGACATCCTAATTGAGTTAAGAGATACTCCTAATATATTTCATTCTCTCGTGTTCTTATAAACAAAATTTTATGTTCTTAAAACTATTATGTCTTTCTCGGTATATTGTTTTGAGTATGTTTATACACATTTTAAAACTCATTCGGTAAGTGAATACAAAAATTGGCGAGCTAAACAAGCTCCAAAGGGGCATATGCCTTCCTCGATTTGTCTTTTGAATTTTACTATATATATTTAGAATAAACATTATTTGTGCCCCTCAATTTTTATGACAGTTGTATTATCACAAAATAATAATAATGTGATACCCCATTCACTTGAAAAGCTAGTTCCGTCACCGGATACAAACCATGGTGATTGTTGTGTTCACCTCAGGACCAAAAATAACAATCTACTAGAAAATGGGTTTGAATAACGTCATACATTGTTTCCGGACAAGTTAGTCCAACCCACAATTGGTGTCACGTTTTACATCCTACAAACTCGACTATTTTATCACACCATACACATCAAAAAATCAATTTCAGTTAGGGTTTAACATAAGAAATTTCAACATAATAAAACAATTGAGATTGGTGGATAAGAACTAGGCTCATTTGCAGCACTCATGCCATTGCCATCCCAGTATCTTCTTCTTCTTCTATTAATAAACACGCAATTAGTTGCAAGTGGTGGAAGAACCCCCCACGTGCTCTCTCGTACCAATGACAGGAAAGAGCACATGCTGCGTGGTCCCCACGCTCCTTTCACGCCACCCGCTCGTGTGTATCCGCGTGTGCTTCCCTTTTCCTTTCCTATTTTATTTCTATATCCAGGGAGGCAAGGGAACATCGGCTATTTATTACACCACCTAATTAAGTATTTAACATAACTAATCAATTCATAATTGGTCGGACTGTCCCCACCATCAACCCCATTTGCCCATCACCTTGCATGTTTTTTTATTATAAAAAAAATATCCCAAAACCAAATTTAAATAATTATGAAATACCAAAATCAGTACCAGAGCATGACGCCATGCGATGGGGACCACGTTCACGTGTTGTTTTCACGTGGTCCGCGCCCACAGAGGATCACACCCCTCCCCTCCCTGGTTTCATTTTTTATTATTAAATGCGGTATAGTTTTCTGTGTCGCACGTGTGTAGCCGACTGCAAAAAGCACAGTCCTTGAAGCGTAGCGTGACTGGAAACGTGAGTGTTGGGGCCCACACCCTTTGTTTGTCCATATGTGTACCGTTCAAACCGAACATCACGTCAGAGATACCCCAAATACCGGAGAGAACCAGCATCTTTTTCATCATCGTTTACCGCGAATTACCACGTGACTCTTACCACGTGTCGGATGAACAATCATTGTCTGTTTATTACATCCTATCCAACGGTCACGGGTGAGAGAACACCACCTCTTGGCGTGCGGCCCACCCGCATTGTAACTCATCGTCTTACTCTTACCGTTACAGCTCAGGAGAACTGGTCGTCTCCTTTCTGTAATTATTGGTTCACTATTTCTAGATATTTTACTTCAATACAAATTATTATGTTATTTTATTAGTTATAATAATTAAAATGTCCGTTAATTAAATTCCAACAAATATCACCATTAACAGCTTAGTACAAGTTATTAGTGTAGTTGCTCTAAGTATTTGTGTGGAAGTCCGTGTGGTTAGTGAGGTCTCTGTTGAGATGAGACGATAAGAGTTTGATTTTGGTACCTCGTGGAACGTATTATCTAGATAAACCTGATACTAAGGTTTAGGGAGTTTCAGGATCTTGTTCGGGTCTTCTTAACTTATACCAAAATTCCCTATTCTACTTCACCTTGGAGGATTAGACACATGGCTTGGGGTATGATTGGGAAGTGATCAAGACCTCTCATTTCGACAACTCAGTGCTGGAATTTCATAAGGATTCGAAGGCCAAGCAGTATGCGACAGACTAGGACACCAAGAATTCTTCTGCCATCACACTAGGTTTTGGGCCTCTAACCTTGCACACTGTACCTAAAAGTGCCTCACATCGGGACATGGGTCCGATAGTAACCCCGAACACTTTATCTAACGGTATAGTGGGACAAACATGTATCCCAGACGGGACAAAGGATCCTGGCTGAAAAAACTTGGTAGTTTGACCAGCCTTAGGGAACAGGGAGACCGAAACCTCGGAAATTTCCTCAACTGGAGATGTAGGAGTGAAGATGGGGTAAGCTAGAGAACCTCGTGAAGATCAGACGAGGGCTGAGAAACAACTTCGCTAGGAGAAATGATAGGAAACCATGGCTTCAGGAACTTGTCTTGGGAGGGGTCCCTGGTGAAAGTCATTCCTCTTTATAGTGAGGAATTCAGGTTCGGTCGTATTTCAAAAGGGTATATGCAACGTTAAGCAACACTTTGAACAGTATTTTTTAGTTCCGTTTTTCAACCCCACCTTTCTGTTTGTTTAGATGGCGATTTCAATATCGCCTATAACAATTATATTGTCTTAAAATTATGTGTTCTAAACCTTCCAAAAATTCTTTATTGACTTTAGTTTTTTCATTGCGGATTAAATCTACATCTTTTAAGTCAAAAAAAATCACGGGGTCAAAATGGGATTATTTGAGCAGAGCAACGGTCCCGTGCGGAATAATAACATAGAGATTTAATTGTGTTGTGTACTAAGCGTGTGAACTAGGTTTGACCGGTCTTCAATCTTTATGAACCCAACAGCGGATCACGTAGGAAAGGCTCCAAATTTTTCTGTCTGAACGTGCCTGTCTTCAAATCTATAATAATTACGCTGTATTTCTTCTATTTTTATTTTTGAGAATAATATTGTTGTATTTAAAAATGAAGGACAAGCGCATCTGATCCGGTTCATGGATCACAGAAGGGTGAGTGAGATGTCTAAAATACCCTTTCTTCATTTACGTATTTATTTATTCGTGCCATTCTGACTCTCAGATCAATCATGCCGGTATGAAAAGGGAAGAGAGAGAGAGAGGGAGAGACCTTGCAGCTGAAGATAAAGAAGAAAGCGTCCTGTTTCTGACCTGCGTAGCTCTCTCGCTATCTATCTCTACGCAGTGCGTTTCTTCCTCGAGAAATCGGAACAGATCTGAGTGGTGGTGGTCGCCGGAGTAATGACGGGGGCCGGATCGTCGTCGAGGTTGCCGACGTGGAAGGAGAGGGAAAACAACAAGAGGAGGGAGCGGCGGAGGAGAGCCATCGCGGCGAAGATATACTCCGGTCTTCGAGCTCAGGGGAACTACAAGCTTCCCAAGCACTGCGACAACAACGAGGTGTTGAAGGCGCTCTGTTCCGAAGCTGGTTGGATCGTTGAGGAAGACGGCACGACATATCGCAAGGTACTAATCTAATCGATTGCTTGATCTGATCTTCAATTAGTTTTCGGCTTCATTGATTTTGCTCCATAGCTGGGTTTCTTCACTTGAGGCTTTAGATCTGCAAGCAAGTGTCCCCTTTGAGTGTGAACGGTTTTCATTGATTTATCTTTTTTTACATGAATATATTTTTTTTTATCTATTTACCTGGTCTTCTGGAAATGATGTTGGGTTTTTTTTCCCTTCATTTTCAACGAATTTAAATGATTGTTGTCATGGTCTTGAAGTTTTTGTATATCGATTTCTTTTCTGGGTTTTGGTTCGGTAGTGTGAATTGGGAAAGAGAGGTGGGTCAACAAGAGCTTTGAGCTTTCTGGAACATCTCTTACTTTCATCTATTTGGATCCAAACCATGAAAATTTCCTGTTTTTTTCTTTTGTTCTATCTGCAAGATATGACTTCAGACTAGTTGTTGAATGTGTTATGTTCATGACATGTGATTTTTCTTTTTGAATCCTTACATTCTTTTGAATATTAATCCTCCATTTTTGTTGTTGTTGACACTCTGAATCTGATGTAGAGACTTACCATTTTCTCCTTTTTCCAAATTGGGTTTTGGAGACTAGTAAATGTAGCTGAAATTGGGAAGTGATAATTGCAGTTTTTGCTATTATCTTCAGTGATAACATTTTCATGTGTATCATTATCATGGTGAATTGAAGTTAGAGTTTTTTTCCCCGCAGGGATGCAAGCAACCACCTATGGAGATTGGTGGCACTCCTACAATCATGAGTGGAACTTCATCTCTTCAGCCAAGCCCACAATCTTCAGCCTTCCCTAGTCCTGTTCCATCCTACCATGCCAGTCCAACCTCCTCCTCCTTCCCTAGTCCATCTCGTTATGACCAAAACCCCTCCCGCTTTGAAGGGAACCCCTCCACATACCTACTCCCATTCCTCCGAAACATAGCCTCCATACCTGCAAATCTTCCTCCTCTCAGAATTTCCAACAGTGCTCCTGTAACCCCACCTCTCTCTTCTCCAACTTCTAGAGGATCTAAGAGGAAGATGGATTGGGAGTCCCTCGCCAATGGCTCCCTCAATTCCTTCAGACACCCTCTCTTTGCTGCTTCTGCTCCTTCTAGTCCTACCCGACGGAACCATCTTACACCGGCTACTATACCAGAATGTGATGAGTCCGATGCTTCCACTGTGGACTCCGGTCGCTGGGTCAGTTTCCAGACAGTGGCAGCGCCCTCTGTGGCTCCTCCTTCACCTACGTTTAATCTAGTCAAACCAGTACTGCCTCAGCAGACTTCAGCCCTAGATGCTGTCAATGAGAGGGCTAGAGGTTCTGAGTTTGAGTTCGAGAGTTGTAGAGTGACACCCTGGGAGGGTGAGAGGATTCATGATATTGGGATGGATGAACTGGAGCTTACACTTGGTAATGGAAAGAACCGGTGATCATCGACATCATCCTAAACAATATCATGTTGAAGATTTTCTTTGAAAATGCATGAACAGACCACACTCCTGTGCAGCATTGCTTGAGATTGCCGTTGTTAGGAAAACTATCTTGATTTCAAATTCGATGCATTGTCTTCTTTACCTTTTGATATATGTACAGTTTTTTTTCTTTCTGTGATGGAGTCATTAGAGGAGTATAGACTGGCTCACTTGGTGGGTAAGAATGAAGCAAAGGATTCAGGAGTTTCTATTATCCTCCCTCACATTGTTCATGCTTACTGTTTATTCATTCAAACTCTTGTTCATGGCCATCCATTGTAGTACTCCATTTCAATTCTCATTGGGATGATTCTTGTGAGCTTCAAGCTAGATGCCAGATTGTATTGTTTAGTTGTCTGTTTTTGTGTTTCTCAACTATGAAGAAACAGACTGTCAATACCATTAGAAGGTGGTAGAACAGAATTAATAGTAGTAGCTGTTGTTAGGACCATAACTTGTCTTCTTCTTTCAGCCTTTTAATGAAATGAACTGCTTTGCTTTGCCATTTCAAGTGTTCCATTTTCAGATTTGATTTGTGGGGATATCTTCGTTTGAGCTGTCTGTTCAAAACAACTTGGGTTTGGGTCCGTTGTTGTTGGATCCGTGCCTTGAGTCAACAGTGAATACGTGTGACATAGGTGACAGGTCATCTTCAGCTTCATGGCTTGTACCTTATCATTTGAAACAGTGACCGAGCTTGGTGCAACTTGTTGGGGTGTGGTTGTATTGTGGTGGGTCAAAAGGGCATCTCGGAAGGAAACCGGAAAGAGTGACCCACCCTCCATGTGATGTGTTTTGTGAGCATGTGGACCTATATTGTCACGCTTCACATTTTGATGCTACTCCCAATTATTGCATGCCTTGAACCAATAAATACCACAACTTCATTTCTGTATTATTGGTACATGCATTGATTTGGTGGCTTGTGTGTGGATCCACTCACTATTTACCATTCATCCCTCTCCTCTCCTTCCATCTCAATCTCACTCTCAATCCAAAGATCCCATCTTCATTGATATCAGAAAAAAGAAAAAAGTACGGAACAAATTCGATCAAGTCTAGGTGCAGACTGCAGAGGAAGAAACTCAAACTAAGCATTATTATCATTCACTTAAATCTATTTTAAAGGAGGGAGTGAAGTGGGTTGGTGCTTCAGCTCTCATGTCCTTAGAGGCTCGGTGGCTTTCTTAAGCCATGCCATCTCGGACTCGTTCATGTAAGAAGCCAAGTGGTCCCTGCACTTGGAATGGTAGCTATTCAGCCACTCCACTTCTTCTGGTGTCAAATGGCTCAACTCTATCAGCTTCCTCTGGTAAGGTGCCTGACAACATAAGAATAGTGAAACTTTAGAAGAAAGGCTATCTCACTATATCTAATTAACCTAACCAATTGTTTGAGGTTATTATCTGGAAGTAAATGAAATTGTGACGTACTTGGTGCACACAAACACACAAATTGCCTTGGTAAAACCATCATAACATGTCGCAAGGAGAGTGAATTCATTTAAACTTACCCATGTTATGTGCTCAAAACATAGATAGCCTTTGTCACCAAAATTGAATTTTGTATCAGCCTGGTTGATCACTAATACGTTCTCCAATCTTATACCGAAATTCCCATCCTCGTAGTAACCCGGCTCTGAGAGAAGGCAATACCAGCAATGCACCATCAGTAATATCATAAATACTATTTTGGTCTCTCGAGAAAAGGTTATAAGCGTTTTCTAAGTATCTTTGGATATCTCCAAGGAAGAAAAGTTTTTTTCTAAAACAATGGTTAAAGACAGATATTACAGCACTGACCATCTGTAACAGTCATTGAAGCTTGCAGTGGCACATTCCGTGGTCTGAAGCTAATTAAATGAGGTCCTGCACAACATAGTTAACCCAAAAGAGAAGTCCAACCAACTTTAGATCAAACTACGTTTAGGTTCATACTCATAAGGCAGTTATTAATCACTTACCTTCATGAACATTTAGGTATGATCCAATTCCATGACCAGTACCATGGCGATAATCCAGGCCATGCTGCCACAAAGGAGTTCGAGCAAGAATGTCAAGCGCATGACCTGTACAAAAAATTAGTCAAGGGAGGGGGATATACATTGCAAGCAGCTAATTCAATGGTGAACAGGTTGAAACATATATAATAGAAAAATACTAATACCATTGGTTCCATTAGGAAACCTAGCATTTCCAAGAGCAATATGACCCTTGAGAACCTGCATCAAATCCATGGACATAGAGATGCAAACACTCATGTAAGTCATGAATATTTGAAATTTCATATTGTAAATAAGAGGAGAGGATATGGTTGTGGTTGGGACCAAAAGCATGTGAAGTGTCTAGAGGACAACATCAAAACTACATACCGCAGTATAGCATGTTTTCTCATGCACTGAAGGTTTTCCAAAATGAACTGTTCGGGTAATGTCAGTAGTCCCATCTAGATACTTTGGACATCAAAAACATGAAATTTAAAGCATTAGATCAGAAAAAGAAAGTAGAGTGCTAAGTGCTGCTTTAAACATAGATGACAACCGACAAACCTGTGCTCCAGAATCAAACAGATAGATCTTATTTGCATCAAGCTCGGCACATGTTTCTGGAACTGGTCCATAATGGATGATAGCTGCATTTGGACCAACTGATGAAATAGTAGGAAAACTTAAGCCTCTAAAGTTCTGCAAATAAAGAAACTCCTGTGTTGTCAAATGCCACAGAGATGCAAATAGAATAGAGCAATATATAAGAAATTTCTCTAACCAGCCACTTGAACCAATTTATATAGTAAACATGCCAGTTCACACACACAAAATCAAAGCAAAACAAGGCTGCTCTCAAAGCGAGAACATATATATGTACAAGGAAGCTCTACAATTATGAGCCTCTACTTTAGGCATGCAAGGGAACGTATCGTTTCTACTGAAAGATCAAAATATAAACCTTCTGTCCAAGCTTAACCTAAAACAAAAATAATTCACACTCCTGTTCAACAAAAGAAAACTGTGGCTACTCTTCCTACACAATCATTACTGAACTCATAATCCAATATACTTTTGTTCTACATCTCTAGTAAATCTTTATATACCACATCTTTTGCACATCATTATAAGATGAAATATGCTACTTGAAATGAAAACTAAGCACTTGAATAAAAACGGACAACATTGCTTGCGTTTGAAGTTTTAATGAGCTGTTGAAGATTCAACAATTTGTGTCAACAAATATCAAAGGAAACACAATCAAAAGATGCAATCACAACAACCACATTCTTCACAATAAAAGAATGTGATACTTCAAAAAAAAGTTCTATTACTAATAGAAAAACACCCCCTTAGCAATTAATGCTTATTTATTCATTACCTCTTTTGATGCTCTGAAACTCTCCAGCTTATCACTAACAGTCACTTCTGTCAGTTTGGTTCCCCTGCCACATCTCATACCAAATTAAGGGTCAGTTAGATGTGAAAGCCAAACCGCGTTGGGATTGGCCATGCCAAGCAACTTTTTTCTCAGCCATAAAGTAAACAACCATTCATTGGTAATTTTTCGACAGAAACTCTACTCAGTTTTTTATTTTTATTTTACTGAACTTTTCTTATTAATATTCAACATTTTTCGGGGATATAAACCAATATGTCAAATCAGACAAGTCCATTGGGTTTATCAAAGCGCAGCTAAGGAAAGGCTAGAGATTTGGGTCTAACGGGAATGAGCAAGGACGAAATGAGAATGAGAATGAGGTGTCTGGGCAGCCCCATTTAGAATGAAGGGCTGCTGGTTTGGGGCCTGACAACAATGGCATACTAATAGGAAAAGCACAATGTACACTAAACTGTTTATATCAGACGTAACACATTAATATCACTGGATTCTCCACGAGTAAAGACTAAATACACTAGCTACAGCCACTTTCACGTAAATACTAAAGCAGAAAAATGTATCCTATTCAATGCAGAGTTCTATGTATTTATTTCTAATTTAAACACGGCCAGGAGACAACTAATGTAAAGTATTCAATGTAATGTTCTATGTATTTATTTCTACTTTGAACAAGGCCCGAAGATAGAAACACGGACAAGAAACAAACTTACAGATTTTTTTGCTCTTTTGGTGCTTCCCCTTCAAGAAAGTAGCCAGCAGCTCCATAAGTCTCCTGCATCTGCATATACCATGCAGCCTTAAGCACTCAGACTATATTCCTTGCTATTTTTATTGGCACTTTGTATGCTCAGAGGTTTAAACGCAAAACCATACAAAAAACAATATACAAAATTAAGTAGTGCCAGCTCCGAAATACCTGCTTATCTAACCAAACAAGATACTGCACAACAGCAGCACCATCTCGAACATGTGCCTTTCTTAACCCATCCAGCTCCACTGGGTTCTGAAATATTAAGAAAATTAGTTATCTGAAATAATGGTCCAGAGTAGTTCTTAAAAAGATTGTCATTTTAACCATCTTTAGAAAATTAATAGGTTGTCAAGTCATTATAAAGATTGCTTACGAGCTTATTCTACTTGCATTCCTGCCAAACAAACATGATGCTAATAGCCTAATAATACTGTGATAATACCAGAATCCAAAATAATGTGATAAGATAGGAAGCACAACCTTTAGAGCTTTTGGTAGAGCCAAGGGTGATTGCTGAAGGTGAACCTTATTGGGATTAAGCTTTGTATACAAAGCATAACAGCATGCACTAGGGTCAACCCATACAAGGTCATTGATGCTCTCTCCCTTTTCACCATTAGCTGCAGAAGGATGTCTGAGCTTGTTAGCTGCAAGCAATGCTGCATCTGAGCCCACTGCACTATACTCCCGGACTTCTATTCCATTTCCTGCCATATAAGAATTCACCTGCACACATTGCATTTGTCAATATGCTATAACCCATCTCGTTCATAGTAATCCTCTAAGTTGGACAAGAGAATTTAACTATGGTTCTACATCATCGATTCATCATTGTTTATTAACTCCAGTATGAGCTGAGAAATTCACAATCTAATGATTTAATACACCAAAGAGGAACAAAAAGAAATAGGTAATGCAGGTTAAAACACCAAATGAATCTATTTCTCATAGAAGTGCCAAGAAAGTTTGAAATAATGAACGTAATGAAACTTACCTCGGCAGATACCTTCTTCTTGTCCACATAAAAGAAAGCTGAGTCCAAAGTTACTATAGCGAATCCATGAACAACTGGACAGTAGGGTACATCACTTCCACGGATATTGTACAACCAAGCTACCTGCAACATAAAAATTATATTGAAATATGACCCTAGCCGGAAAAAAAAAAATCATTAATGGGTCATAAAAATTAAAAACAGGTTCACTCCGAAGAGGAGCAATGGTAAAAGTATTGCACTAGGAATCTGATAAACTCACCTCATCAAGTGCTGTTATAATTATCCCAGAAGCTTTCTCTTGTACAAGCTTCTCTCTCAAATCCTTTAACTTGTCTGCAACAGAACGACCAGCAAATTCCAGTGGGTGCACAATAACAAGATTGGCTTCTGCTAGTGGTCGGGTTTTCCATACTTGGTCGACCAAATTTGTGGAAGTTTGAACAAGCTTCTGTTGTTTTTTAGAAAACGCTCGCTCCCATGTTTGTGCAGTGGTTACGGAAACACACCAAGGGTCAATACCAACAGCAGCCTCTTTGGGGAGATTCTAACAGCAAAAAATGCAATCAACTCAGATAGCTGAAACTCATATATGTATTGAGTATGATACATTACTCACTGTTATTGAGTTTCAAACAGCAATTGAAATCATATGTTGCCTAACCTCTAAAATATTCTGCTACTAAACTACTCTCGCCCAAAAGTAACCCCTAAAAGGCATCATTCTACAGTAACTCATGAAATTATTATTGCAAGATATCTACAATGAGGAATGTTAAGGCTAGGTCTGCTAACTCAACATAATGTTATCGAAACAAATACAATAAATTTGATTTTATTGGAACAGAGCAAGAACTAAAATGAGTGGAAATGCATGCTTTGACTAACACTTGGTCCCAATAGACCAGATACTGAATCAGTTCATATATTCCTAGAGCTATGCCCAATATTTTTATATACGTACACATTCATGTGCACACAAACAACTCAGGAACCCCGATGATGACCAAGGGGAAATGCTAAAAAAAAAAGTTAAGGAAATTAAAAAACATACAAAAAAGACAAATATATGGATGGATAATACAAAGAACAAATCTCTAATAATACAAAAATTGGGCAATGACACAGCAGGCTTTTACAAGTTTTGCAACTTGTCTACACAGTATCAAGCATAAAAAAAAGTGATTTCAATCAAATTTTCAGAAGATTGTAACTCACTTCTTCCATCCAAACATCTACGGGCGGGTCTTCTCCCATACGCATGAGAGTCCACTGGTCACTTAGTTCTTGTGTTGCCTGCAAGAAATACCGTCCATCTGTCCACAGGCGTGCATCAACCCTTGTAATAAGTGCCAATCCTGACAAGATTCAAACATACCACTGATCAGCAGCAACACAATATTCATCACGTGACTTGATGAAATCAGAACAACCAAACAAAAAGGCCAGCAAGTCATTGTTAATAATACTAATAAACAGTAATAATCAAACCTCTAAAGTCAAACATTATTTAAATCCTACATAGTTCAACTTTCAATCCAAAAATACATTAAAATTAAAATCGGTCCTAAATAATGGGAGAATTTTTTTTTTTGTCCTTTAAGATAAGAGATCATTTCCTCAAAACACAAACCTAATCAAATCCATATTTGATTAAGAAAATCAGTTCACAAATCACAAGACCATGTAAACTTACCAGCACTTCCACTGAATCCAGAAACGAACTCGCGCCTTTTGTCCCGAAGAGACACATACTCGCTCTGCAGCAATCACAAACAAATCAACAACCTCGAAATTGTTTCCACAATAAGGATGACTCTTGAGGTGTTCATCACTCATACAAATAATAAAATTAAAATTAGACAAAATCAAACGAAAAGAGAGGAGAGATTAGATGTATGAGGGCACAAGAGGACCTGATGATAATCTTCGGATGGCACAATCAAGGCGTCGAGAGGCGGAGAGTGAGAAGCCATTAGAGACCTTAAGGCGGAGAGCGTATCAGCCATGACTCCGATTCTTCGTTGATTCAGTTCTCAATCGAATCTATGTCTCTCTCTCTTCTCTCGTATCACTCCAATTTATGCTCTCAGCACAACAGATTGACTTCAGATAGTTTGGAGAATATGGACTCTATACACTTCAGATTCTGATTATTAATGGGTCAGGTATGCTGAATTTTCGAAATTACCCTTAAGGATAATTACAAAAGCGTACCGTAAATTATGTGTTTTGCTACTACTATCTATGATCTAATGTTTTTTTGCAAAAAATCATCTCTTAACTGTTCCCCGTCTACAAAATCGTTATCTTTAACAGAAATTAGTCGTGCGAAAATCACACGACTTCACATTTTCGAAAATGATAATTGTTTTGTAACGTAAAATCCTTATGTATACATTTTTGTATGATTGCTTTCGATTATTTACAAAAGGTGTTTTGAAATTAATTGTTTTTACATCAACAAAACGAATTGACATATAAGCTTGAAGTATTAGTATTACAATGCATTATCAGAAATTAATAGAAACGTGCCGTGTTCTGTATGAACAGAACACTACAACAGACAGAAAGAGCAAAACTCACAAACTGACTTTATTATTTGACCATTTTCACACTCAATAGTTCCAAACCATTTACATCTTAAACAGTTACCAGTGTTTAACATGAGATGATAAAGAGAATAAAAAACACAAAATTGAAACACTGCAATGCTCAAGATCAATCACAAAACACAGACATAATTGAATCAACGAAGATGACATGAGACAGCAAGTAGCAAATGTGGTTCCGTGAAGAGAACAATATGTGGAGCTTAAGCAAGCCTCTTGACAACTGCAGCCATGTACTTGCCCTGATGCTCTGCAAGTGACAGCTCCGTGTCACTTGGTTCTCTGGACCCATCACCAGCAAAAACTCCAGCACCATATGGAGTACCGCCTCTGATAGAATCCATCTTAAACATACCGGCTCCAAAGGTGTAGCCAATGGGCACAAACAGCATTCCATGGTGTGCTAGTTGAGTAATTGCTGTCCACCTGCAACAGATGGTAATGAGATAAGATATCGACTTCTTTTCGATTGAAGCAAATTACACAAACACAGAGACATATAACACTAACTGTTTAAGGAAAAGAAACTAGGTGAACATCTCAAAAATTCAAGATTTTCTGGTTTAGGTTAACCCAGCAAAAATAAATAAAAACTTGTCAAATAAGTAGGGATCATGTTTAGCTCAAGGAAAAACCAACAATACAGTGTTTGATTACTTTGGTTTCTTATGGGCAACCAATTGAGGGAGGCTACTTGATTATAGTTGCAGAAGATTCATAAACTAAGAGACACTCACATTACACCGTTGTACTAATGAAGGATTTTTCTCTCAATATCCTTAATCACTTTCTATACCCTCATTTGCAGTGGAGAAAATTGAAGTTGCAGTTTTTTTTTTCTTCCAATTCAACTTCTATGTGAGAAGAAGATGAGTTTTTTTATATATACAAATGACTGTGTTACATTATTTTGAAGAAATATGAAACTTCTAGTATTATTATTTTGCAAATGCAATGGATAAGATATGACTAGCAGACGACGACTGAAAACCTTCAGGCTGAACATACTCCCCCAGCACTAAGCACAGGTTGTTCATCAGTTCCACGTGAAAACTAATTTCCACAATTGCAACACTAAGCCATAACTAAGTTGTCACACAATAGCTCATGATAGTTGATACTATCAGGTGAATCATGAATAAGAAAATGCCATATATCACAGCAATCTTATCATGGGACAAGTTTTACAAATAATACCTACTTTCAGAAGGAAATACTCAATTTACAATTTACAGGAAATAGAATGGAGTTCGTTCCAACAACAGAATTCATCTTAAACTTCAATATAAAGCTTCATCATGCATTTGCTACCACTTCCAATGCATTTAAGATACACGATCTACTCTGGGAGCGGAAGTAATAAACTTCATTTGTAATTTTGTATGTTCTATGTCCAAACCAGTTGCTTATATTGGTAAGGATTCTCATATATTCTTAGTTTCTAATTGTTAGTATCATCTAGGTTATAAAACCCCACTAATTACCAACTCCATTGCAAAATCACATTCATAGAAGGAAGGGCAACTTAGCTAACTTGAGACTGGCAGCAATGCTAGTAATCAAATTTCACATTAAAGAGAATAAAGCAAAAGCGAGATATGGGTGAAGTAAGCTTACGCAGTGGTTTCCTGGCCGCCTCCTTGGGTTCCTGTGCTCACGAAGAACCCAGCCGGCTTGCCGGCGAGCTTCTGCTCCTGCCACAGCTGCCCCGTCGAGTCAAAAAACGCCTTCATTTGCGCAGCCATACATCCGTACCTCGTCGGGAACCCAAACAAAATCCCATCGGCCGCCGCCAGCTCCGCCGCGGTAATCTCCGGAATCCCATCGTCCTTCGGGGGAGCCTTCATCTGCTCCAACACGTCTGCCGGCAGCGTCTCGGGAACCCGGTACAAAAACCCCTCCACCCCCTCAACACCATCAATCCCTTTCTTCATCCTCCTCGCTAGCCCCTCGACGTGCCCGTACATCGAGTAGAACACGATGAACACCTTTAAGCTCGCAATTGGCTCAGAGACGGCGCCGTCAAGCGCCGCACTGGCACCATTTTTGTGGGTCTCCTCCTCCAAGGCGATCGGAGCGCTCTGACTGCCGTCGGCGGCGGCAGATGGCCGTTTCTTCTTGCTGGGAACACATCCCCCTCCTTTCCCCATCGAGAATTCTCAGATGAGGACGCGACGATAAACCCAGAAAAATTCCCGCTTGGAATCGAACTGGGTTTAACAGAGATTCAAATTTTTCCGAACTGTGAGCTGAGATTGGAAAGCTCGATGAAATTGGGGTCAATTAACGATAATTGCAACAATAAACTGTGTGAGAATGGATCCAATACCAGGATTGAGAACCGAAGAAACAAAATTGAAAAGATCTATTCGAACAGATTGTTGTTGGATTGATCTGCGACGAGTTGGGAGGTATTTGACCCAAGTTTAGGAATCGGAACTGGGCAATCTTCAAAGTACTATTGTGCTGCGTGCGCACTACTGCTGAGCTGGTGGTTGGTTGAATATCCCAATAGATTATCCTAGCCCAGGCTCCACAACACGACGCGTGCCGTCTTAGACGCCGTCGTTTAGTAGATCTTTGTCAGGACAACAAGAGGCATATAAAGAGAGAATATTTGATGGTGGACCAAAATGATTGAGCAGATAGAGAGTGGCAGACCATTTGGTCTGGGCCCTTCATGCGGCCCAAATCTAGCATAGCCCATCATGCTTCTTCACAAGGCCTCTCTAAATCCCAGATGGACTTGTAAATTGCAGTTCCAATCCGAGGCAGGTAGCTTTTCAAAGAATCATATTTGGGCTTTCAGAGGTCCAGCCTAAAGTAGGGCTGTAGACTGGTTTGGGCATTTAAAATATGTTACCTTGTGGGCTGTTCACATGTGAGAAACTATCTTAAGTTAAAAGATAAGAGACTTCAATAATACGTAAGGAAAGTATTTTAGCACGGAGATAATACATAAGAGTAGTCATTTCGTTGAAAAATCTAACAAATAATCGAGATAATGTATTTTATTGGCGATTTTAAACATAGGGTAGTTTTTCGCACACGGACAATACATAAGTGTAACTTTTGGAAACTAACCTTATAATTAGATACACTATTGTAAAAGGGGGTGTTGAAATTTTCATTATGTCGGCCAAGTTTCGTCGGTTATGTGGATCACTTGGGCGACGAAATGAAATTGTCGACCAAATGGATCATTTTATTGACGAAATAAAATCGACCACGAAAATATTCTTCAGGGAAGTCAATTTTAGATGACACCTAGCCGACAAAACTTGAACGACGAATTCAATTATGTCAACCAAGTGTATTTATAGATTAAACAGATAGTGAATCTACAAAATAGACTAATCAATTCCCTAAACTAATCCTCTATCTATTCTCCGCCTGGATCTCTTCTCCTCGCTTCTGTCGAGACCCTATAAACCCGAACTTAATCATCATGTGTTCCCGGATCTTTGCGTTTTTCACCGATCAAGTCGCGCGCTCCGCCTCTCCACCAGCGTCTCCCTCTCTGTCCCCTCCCATGTCCACCCCACCCTCACGACCAGCCTCTCCGAAGGTCCTCGCCTTGGGTTCTACCCCACCATCCATTGGCGTGGGCGCGAACCCGGGGGATCTTTCCCCATTAGCCGCTAGCATGGGTGCGGGATCAGGGGCGTCCCTCCCTCATGCCCATCGCATGACGTTGTGCGGCCTAAGCGGGCACCGCGGAAGAAGAAGATTTCGGCGATGACGGCGGCTCCGTCCCAGGACTTGCTCAGGTCTTCCTTTGATGTTGCCAATGGTAGCCTATGCACCAGGATATCATTCTCCGAAGTCGGGGCCACCTCATACGCGTCGGGGTCGTCCCCCAAAACAGGCGGCTACTTCCCCATCCTCTTAGCCTTCGATTAGGATTTTGGAGGCTCACCGGCTGCAGATGGCGGACGGGCTGGGGTCGGTGACTGGTAAGGCTCTCTCTTTACCTATCGCTGATCACATCTCACCTGCCCAAATGGGGGCTGGCCCGATGACAGTGTCGGCCGAGGACCTCCCTCAACCTTCCTGTCCTCGTCCCATGCCTCCAATACTGGATCATGGTAACCCACTTCAGGCCCTTCAAAACAGTTTCTCGGGTTGCTCCCTAGGGTTATAGGAACCCTTGGAAGTTACAGTCGTGAATGGGGTGCTTGATCCGACTACGCTTTCCCGCCAACAATATGGGATGGTGGGTCGCCTACTCACGGATGTTCAACCTCGTCAGGATACCCTCCTCTGTATCCTCACCAATGCATGGGGCAAATCGGCTATTGGTTTGGTCATAAAGGATGTCTCCCCTGGAGTCTTTGGGTTCTATTTTGCCAGGAAGGAGGATCGGGATTGGGTTAGGCTGAGTGAACCATGGAGTTTCGACGGCAAACCCTTGATACTGGCGGAGACGGATCCTTCGTCCAGGATCTTCCGGTCATGGATAATATGTAACTCTAGGTACATGCCCATGGTATCCCCCAGATAGTTAGCAATAAGACTACGTGAACTAGGATTAGGGAGGCGCTGGGCGGGACGGTGGACGTTCCTTATGATGAATTCGGCCAGTGCTGGGGGGACGGTGAAGGTCCGCTACTGGCACTCCCTTGACCGGCCTCTGTGTCGGAATATGCGCCTCAGGTTCTCTGAATTCAAGGACCCGATCACCTGCTCTCTTACATATGTCAAGCTACCGGGCTTCTGTGGGAATTGTGTGTGTATAGGACATCCACCCACGGCCTGCGATAGGGAGATGTCGAGCATCCATACTTTTGAAAAGTCATTGGAGCATTATCCTAAGGCCCAGAAGGATAAGAGATAGGGAAACTTGTAAAAATATGCCTCATAATGGCATAAATTTGTAATTTATGCTAGTATAGTTTAAAATTGAAAAACTATGCTTTTAAATTCTTTTAAGACAAAAATACCCTCATTCTAGTTTAAGCAAAAATAATTCATATTTAATTTATTTATTAAATTCTATTTTCAAAATAAATATTCAATGGTAATTTTTATATTAAAATATTTTATTCAATCTTATAAATTATTAAAATTATATTAATTTTTTTTCTTAAAAAACAGATTATTTTGATAACTATTTTTAAAAATGTAACTCAAATTTTCAATGGTAATTTTTCAAAAAAATATTTTTTATATATTTTAATTACTAAATTCATATTTTATTTTAGATTTCTTTAAAAATCGGATTATTTTGTTAAATATATTTTAAAAGATAATTCAAATTTATAATGATAACTTTTGAAAGATAATTTCGATTTAAAAAAATATCCAATTTTAATACTTAATAGATTTATATTTTATTTTTAAAATTTTGATATTTATAATTAATGAAATATGTTATAAATTGAATTACCGTTTTAAATTTATTTATGAAAGTAATCTGATATATTTTTAAATCAGATCTGATTTTAGTATTTAATAAAATATTTTTTATATAAAATATGAATATATAAATTAAATATTTAATAAAAGTTAATATATATTTGAAAATTTATCACTAAAAACTTGAATGATCGTTTTAAAAATATTTATCGAAATTATATGATCTTTAACGAAAAAAATGAAAATATAATTTTAATAATTTATAAATTGAATAAAATATTTTATATAACAACTGAATTTTATTTTGAAATGCATTTGAATAAATTATAAATATGAATTATTTTTGTTTAAGTTATAATAAGGTATTCTTGTCCTAAAAAAACTAAAAAGCATAGTTTTCCAATTTTAAACTATACTAGCATAGATTACAAATTCATGTTATTATGAGATATAGTTTTACAAGTTTCCCAAGGGATATGCCACGATTTGGGCGCAGTCTGCGAAGGTGCCTCCGGGTTTTGCTCCTATGTTGACTGAATCAACCCCTCCGCTGATTGTACCTCGAGGGGAAGGGGGAGTGCACCCCGGGAAAATGGGAGTGGGTCGTTATCGGGAGGATCATCGGGAGCCTCGTGGGCCGGAATGCTTGAGGAACCTACAACGGATCCAGGAACGAAGAGGGGCTCGGCGGGGGAGCCTCGAGAAGATCAGACGTAAAAAGCCCCACCAGACGCCATGAGTCGTACACCAGGGCTCGGGGGAAGTTGGGTACTCCCCCCGAGGTCACCCTGTCCTCGCCCCGGTACTGGTGGTCATATGCTCGGTTTTACATCGGAAAAAAAGTGTCTCCCTTGGGTGACCCTGCGGTCTGTAACAACAATAACGTCCAACTTCCTCTTCCGAGTCAAATCCCTCTCGGTCTTGACCTGTCCGTACTCCCTACATGACCCTGCAAGCGAGACTTAATCGTGTTGAAGTTCCTGTCTGCTCCATTCTCTGCACCTTTTACCTCATGCCGAGCTGCAACAGGCCTTTCGAGACATAGAAGAAAAGTTGTTAATAGATCAAGTGGACTCATATAAGCCGAATAAAGTGAAGATGTATGAATGTATTTTACTGGATATTATTCATACAAATATTTATGTTCTGATAACAAAATGAGTTGAGCAAACAAACTCAGATGAAAAGACAATTGATAAAACAAATTGATAGATGATGTTTTTGTTTTATTAAACTTTTTACCCCAAGACGGGGAAAAAGAGGGGACCGCATAAAGTTATCCCAAATAACCTTTAAAAGAGACTCCACCACAAACGGTGAGAGAATCTTGCTTAAGAGAAAAAAACGAAGAAGGGGAACAAAAGCCAAATACAAAGAAATACTAGTCGATAGAAGAAGGAACATTGTAATAACCACTCCCGGTCAACGCCAGTCAAATCTGCGAAAAACAGTAAAATTTAAAAAAATTCAGCAGACACTTGATTGAACCTAAATTTGACCTCGAGGGTCATACCGGACTTAAGTTGACCCCGATATTGACCAAAGTGAGTTCCAGGGGACTCAGGGCAACTTTCTGATCAGTTTGGGAAATGTTGACTTTTCGCTGCAAAAGTCAACCGAGCGACGTTTTGGTCCATTCGAGGACCGTTTTGGATCCAAAAAGCTTAGCCGTCGTCGCAGCGGTCTTAGTTGAGCCGTTTCCTTGTAGCCCGTGAAGTTTCGTAATTTCTTGGAAAAAGTGCCCGTTCGGGGCCCGAAACGTCCGAATTTCGCGAATCTGATTGGATAATTTCAAAAAAGGAAAGGGTGGTTGTGATACACGTTCATTTCAAAAAAAAGGAAGACTTGGAGAGAGAAAGTGGTGTTAGAAAGAAGAGAGAAGAAAGGGAGAAAAAGAGAAGAGAGTTTGGATATTGGTGGCTTTTCCCGTCGATCAAGCCGTTGGATCGTCTCAACGATAGAAGAATCGAGTTCACACCGTCATTCTCTACGGTGAGCACCTAACCGATTTTCGTTTTGTTAAGTTTGAATTTTATGGTTTCAGTTTAAACGATTCAAATATGGTTGGGTTTTGGGTTAGAATTGGTTTAAAGATGAATGGTTGAGGTTTGGGGTTCGTTAGGAACGTTTTGGGGCAAAAAGGGAATTTTTCCATTGCGTCCGTGTGGGGCCCACATTCCCGGGTATCGGGTTTTTGTGTTCGGGTGGTTTAGAACGTTCCCCGGACCATTTATCCATAATCGAATCGAAATTTGGAATTAAATTGTAAAAGTTGTAATTGACGGGTTTAGAAACTTTAAACGTTAATTAATTGACTCGGAAGTCGGAATTCGATTCCGTCAAGTGCATTGGGACCCTTGAATTATTCTAAGACCGTAGAAACGAAAACGGGAATTTTTGGAGCCCCGGAAGGGCATTTCCAAAACCCGGGCAGATTTGCCATGTCGGGCGAATCGGGCCTTTACGGGTCCTTTATCGATAATGTCGAGTAATTGGGAAGTTTGGGGAGTGATCAGCATTGTCGGGGTTACTTTTGAGCGTCAGGTTTATTAAAATTCAGCATTATGCCTGCAAGCTTAAAAGCGTTTAAAATTGTGTTCTTTTAGATCGTGCCGCGGACCGAGGCAAGGGAAAGCTGGGTGAGTGACTGAGATCACACCGGAGCTCGTTGGTCGGCTTTTGGAAGAACACGCACGAGGTAGGGAAAAGTAGCTGGATCTCGGCCCTGACTAGGGAAAGTTAACAGTAGAATTGCATGTGACACTTAGTAGTGTCGTAGGAGCAGAGAACTTAGCGTTATTAGAACTACTGGAGGCATATGACCATGCCCGGAGGTTGATTGCGAACTTATTGAGATTAGGAGTACTAGAGGCATATGACCATGCCCGGAGGTTGTTTGTGAAACTGTTGATATTAGGACTGTTGGAGGCATTGGTTATGCCGGAGGTTGTTTGTGTATTTTGTGTCTTTGGTGGCCTTGAGGGCCCGTGTATTATTGTTGAGTTTTGGGTGGCCATGAGTGCCCGTGGGGTTGTTGAACCCGTGTCTTTACCTTTGGTGTTTTGGGTGGCCATGAGTGCCCGTTGGGTTGTTGAACTCGTGTCTTTACCTTTGGTGCTTTGGGTGGCCATGAGTGTCCGTGGGGTTGTTGAACCCGTGTCTTTATTGGCGGTGTGTCTTGGGAGGTCGTGAGTGCCTGTAGGGTTGTTGAGCCCGTGAGTTACTGTTTGTGTGTTTTGGGAGGCTGTGAGTGCCTGTGGGGTTGTTGAGCCCGTGAGTGACTGTTGGTAGTTTTGAGAGGCCGTGAGTGCCTGTGGGGTTGTTGAGCCCGTAAATTACTGTTGGTGGTTTGAGTGGCCGTGGGTGCCCGTGGGGTTGTTGAGGCCGTGAGTTACTATTGGTGTATCTTGGGAGGGCGTGAGTGCTTGTGGGGCTGTTGAGTCCGTGTTTTACTGTTGGTGTATCCTCGGAGGCCGTGAGTGCCTGTGGGGCTGTTGAGTCCGTGTTTTACTGTTGGTGTATCTTGGGAGGCCGTGAGTGCCAGTGGGGCTATTGAGTCCGTGTTTTATTGTTGGTGTATCTTGGGAGGTCGTGAGTGCATGTGGGGCTGTTGAGTCCGTGTTTTACTGTTGGTGTCTTGGGTGGCCATGAGTGCCTGTGAGTGTTGAACCTGCGTTGTTACTGGTTGTTGAACTTGCTTGTGATTGTGATTGTGATTATGATTGTGGTTACCTGAGGTTGGGGGCCCGCTTCATGAAACGGGGGTCCACGAGCACACGCGTCGCATGTTCAGACGGGGTAGGGGGCCCGCCCGTCAATAAAGGGGTCCTGGCCGCGCGTGTGTGGTTTGGGTTTGTGAGCATTCTTTGGCTGGCTTACGAGTTAGAGTCTCGGTAAGTTGCGAGCATTCTTCGGCTGGCCTGACCGAGTTAGAGTCTCGGGAGGTTGCGAGCGTTCTTTGTCTGGCCTGATCGAGTTAGAGTCTCGGGAGGTTGCGAGCGTTCTTGGCACTGAGCAGTTGGCAGCTGGTATGCGATCCTTTGTGATCTTGTTTGGTGTACGATCCTTTGTGATCTTGGGTGTTGCGTGGTGGTCTTTTGAGTCCTTGGGAAGGGTCGTGATCGTTGTGTCGGGTCTACTTTACGTGTCAGGGTGTTGAGTTGGTCAAGGAAGGTAACTGTGGGTGTGTGTTCAGTCGGAGTACTTGGGTTGGGGATGGTGTTCCCCGGTGTTGAGTTTGTGTTGGTGTTACCGGCATTGTCTGCTAATTATGCCGTAGTCAGTCTGTTATTCGTGGTGGTGAGCGAACGCTCACCCCTAGCTGCTTTTCCTACAGGTACCGTTCGCAGGCTGGACTAGGTGAGCTTCTGAAGCTTGAAGAGCTAGAAGCGGGATTCTGGGTTTTACTTTTGAGTCTAGTGACGGATACCTCGTTTTGTCCACTTGTTGGGACTTATTTTGAGTTGTAAATATTATTTTGATGAATAAATGGTGTTTTTAAAGTGAGTTATGGAAAAAGGTTTTCAAATCAAAACGTTCGCGTCCCGAGTTCAGTTTACTGAAATTGGGGCGTGACAAACATCGTCCTTAGACTCTATCTGCAGCATAGTCCCTGTAGCGACAAAATGTCTCCAAGCTTCATTTTTATGCTGAGCCTCGAACTTCTGAGATTCACTCATACAAAGTGAACGAGTCGTCACTCGGAAAGGCTGATGGTTTTTGTTTTCTTTTCCCTTTGACCTTCTGTATTGTCTCTGGCGACCAAAATGGAAAGTCTTGATCGAACCTTGACAACGGGTTAAGGGAGGAAGACGCTAAAATCCGAGAGTCCGATTTGGGGGGAAAGTTCTTCATCAAATTGGAACACGATGCAAGAGGGCGGACAAAAGTTGCATGAGAGGGCCCAGTTTGCATGTGGCTTGGCGCGGGCCTAATGACAGGTGACCCAGCAACAGTCGTGCGATCCTCACAAGAGGGAACTTCTGCAGCTTCAAGCCCATCCGAACAAGGCGCCACACTATCTTCCAAAAGAGAGTCCGCGTGATCCGATATCAAACCAGCAATCTCGAGATCGGTTTTGGAGATTGAATCACGAGAATCGCGCTTCAAGCTCGCAACAATTGATTCCGAAATTGCCTCGCGGCCTTGATTCACTGTTGTTGACGCCGGAGCTGCGTTCGCTGGACTAAGCTTGCTGCTCCACGAGTTTCTGGTGACCGGGATTGGCTGCAAATCAGCAACGTCGGCATCTG
Organism: Erodium maritimum; assembly: GCA_963921825.1. Taxonomy (NCBI): domain Eukaryota; kingdom Viridiplantae; phylum Streptophyta; class Magnoliopsida; order Geraniales; family Geraniaceae; genus Erodium; species Erodium maritimum. The sequence goes on along the minus strand of OY997588.1, from coordinate 13,200,956 downwards.
ACCGGTTTGGGTTAATCTGCCGCTTGAGATTGTCGAAAATGGACTGCAAAGGAACTGAACCAACGTCCTTTTTTTTTTTCACGGAATGACCATTATGGGAAGTGGACTTACCAGTCCGGGCAAGGGCAACAATTAGCTTATGACCATTGTAACTGAAGTCGTTGAAGGTATCAATCACCTTCAAGGCAGCCTCCTTCGATCTGAATTTGACGAATCCAAAGAGAAAGCCTCTTCTGTTTCGCCTCTTACGGACGATGGCGGAAACTACCTCGCCGTAAGTCTCCATCGAATTCCTTACCCACTCCATGGTTGTACCAGCCGGGAGGTTGCAAACGTATACCTCTGTCCCCTGAGTCGACGCTTGCGTCACCGACTTCTTTGTCGGAATGGAACCCTCTTGCGAGGCTCAACCACAGTTGCAACTGGATCATAACCACTTTCATTTTTCCCTACGACAAACGCATGTACAACCCTCTTTCTCCTTTTCTTTGTTTTTGGTTTGGCCGGAATTGATAATTGTGATGAATATGGTTCGTTCCATGAGAAGAACATTCCCAAGCCTGTTCGGTTAAGTATATTTCATATGAGTTGTTAAAGTCAAAGAAACATCTAATGAATTGAGTCATGGTTGATTTGTCTTTATACTCAAAGCTGCCTGCAACTTATATAATTGTGGGTTTTGGAAACGTGAGATGTGCAAAGGACGCTAAAGTCTCCAAGCATGCAGGGAGGGGACCAACTCAACGCTGCGTCATAGTCTTCGGATCGGATATGGCCATCACAACCTGATCAGATCAATCATCTATCTGGAGGCTTACTTGTGAGCCCAACACGTGTACAAGTAGCACAACAAACAAAAACAAAAGCAGAGTTCTGGTGCTAACCATGTGCTTTACCTTTCACACATCGGACAAACGATGTTGATTAAGTCAAGTGTTTTTTTTTTAAAATAAAGCTTCATCAAAACCTTACATAAGGAATCATACCAACATTGTATCCGTTGGTCATTCTAGCTCTCAAATAGGACGACGCAGTGCCTAGAAACCAATTATTAGATCGGTCTATCATATCGGCGTTTCAGAAAGAATCGTCGATAGAAAGATTCGACCGATCACACCGAAAAAGAGATCACCAAATCTACCAAATATCCTAGATTCCGGTAAACGAGATCTACAACTAATCAAACAAAAAACATAAACAACTACAACGATCAAAAGAAATTCGCAGCGATGACAGGGGATTAAGTAAAGTGATTAAATCATGGATCTATCCTCTGGATATATCCTACACCTAAGCCTCATTTACTACAAAATGGTTCTTGTCAATGGTCATTGTCACTGACACCGTGACTCGCTACCATCCAATTCCATACTAGTTGTAATTTATCCTTTCCGCCTTTTCCTTTTTCCGCAAATGGAAGGGAAGTTGCAGACCCGTCGTCACACGTAAAAAAATGACACTCCACACTTGCGGTAATAACCTTACATCCAATGAATGTGACCAAGGTTGTGATTTATGGACAATATTCGTTTCTCAACCAACTCATTTTGGCACACATTACGCTCTACTACTCATGTACCTCATTGACAAAAATACTTGGATATTAACTTCTTTCCGTACAACATATTCTTATAATATCTAGAAATAATATGTATATAAAAACTAACCAACATAGCGACCCATAAAGGTCTTTATTGAAACAGAAAACGTCAAACCAGAGGATCTTACTGTGGTATTCTTCTTTCTTCCTCTCTGTGTTAGGATATGGTAGAGAACTGCACCCCCTTACAGTCCCGCCCCCGGATCCCAAACCCACCTGCCGGTTATCTCACGATCGTATTTCAAACTTTTTCCTTTCATGGCCGCCACATGGGAGGCGCATGCTACATGAGTAGACGAGATTCGTACCTAAATTCACTGGAAAAAGGGGGCATCTGAGAGACGGAGTGGAAGCCTCTTCGCTTGAGAGGATGATGGCCCAAAGAAGGTGGATCAGTGGAGGCGACGACGAAAACAACCATGACGACTAGTGGTGGGCGACGATAGTATGAGAATAAGAAAGCGGAATAGGGTTTTTCACTTTGGTAACTAGGGTTTTCCCTTTTATTGTATTTGGTTTCATGATTGTTAATATGTCATCAAAATAATAGTAACTACTATAATTAAGCAATAACAAAAAAAAATCCTTACTAAATATCATATACTCAAAAGAGTGAAGCTAAACATTTAATTCTAACCCTTGACTCATATGGTTCTTTGTCGTCTATCGTGAAGCAACCACGTTTCGCAACCTTATCCATCTGCCGTCCAAACTAAAAGGGACTATGTGCTCACCAAACTCCAAATTTCAATCACTCTTTTGATATTTCCATTCCCATCATTGCGAAAATAACTTTAAACAGTACTGGGTTGTATATATACTCTGAATCTTGCATGTCATCCAAAACAACAGAACAAAAATGGAAATATTCCATGGCTGGTTGAATTCTTGGACAAAATATTTTCTATTTAGCAACTTCTAGCAAGTGAGGGATGATAGAAGGACATATTCAATTCTCATCCACGTTAAAAAAGAGACTCGAACTAATATTCTTTCCTTATCCTCTCGTAAAAAACCCTAGACCACAACTCTCAGTCGCCCTTCATCTTTTCGTCGATGACAGACGTCGGCGACGACCCCTCTTCTCTTCTTCTTTACCTTCCCCCTTTCTCCCCTCCCTTTTCTAGCTTGGAGGATCTAGCCGGAAGTCGCCTAGTTGTCTTATTCTTAGTTTTAAGGTCATCTGACACTGGTGCGTGGACGTGGTGGTAGATCGGTCGGCCTTATGGTTGGGGTCGTCGTCACCGGTCGAGTTTTAGAACTAGTGGTGGTGATCGACTTCGTTCTCTCTAGAGCTCATCGGAGCTCACCGGTCCTGTAGCTTTCGTAATGCGGTGTTGACCGCCGACGTGTTGACGTCATCCTTTTTCTTTTTGTGAGGGTGAGAGGTGTCAATGTTTCAGGATTTCTCCATAAATACTGTTGATTTTGGGCAGATTGGTTGGTTGGTGTGATGATGGTTTGGACTGAATCGTTGGTTGTTGTGTATAGGCGTCCGATATTTTGTTGGAGCTTCATGGTTGTCTATTTTGGTTTGAATGTTTAGAAACCCATATTACCGGACTGATAGTGAGAGACATATAGTAGACGATTAACCGACCGATTCCTGCCCTTAATTGGCAGGATGACATGATTATATATTCCTAATTGTTCTTCATGTGATTTTTTTTCCTAATTTTCCCCTCAATAAGTGAGATACAATTAGCACGCATGCTTTATGGATATAAGGTATTAGAGCATATACAACGGATCGGCCCTCAACCTTGGCTCGCGTTTTTGCGGGTCGTGGGCCGTCCCGTTGTGGGACGACTTTTATGCGTCCCGTAAAAATGTGGGTCAGGCCGAGTCCCGCGTCCCACGTCCCACAACCATGGGACGGGTCGAGGCCCGCGTCCCGTGTTCTTCGTCCAGCCAATGGATGTGTGCCACGCGTCCCATTTTTTTAAAATACAAAAAATCAGATTTAACTAAATATGATTGGTCCACTCACAATACAAGCCTCACATCCAAGCCCCATTGTAAAACACCCACTATTTTGAGTCTCGAGTCCCACTATTTTGTCTAGTCAGCATACCAGCCTGATATACAAGCCTCACATACGAGTTTTTCCATTGTACATGCTCTTATATCCAAAGAGAAGCTCCAGCGGTTGTCACAACGTTGTGGCAGGCGTGTCGTCGTAGGCCCTACAACGGCTCGCAGCCATGGCTAGTCGTCGTTGGAGCCGTGGTTTAGGGTGTCGTCGCAGGCTGTCACCTCATAATCCTACATCGACGCGACGTGTCGTTGCTGGCCTAACGGCTAGTCGGCGGGCCTATCTCACACCAACACGTGGTGACGCTAGAATTCAAAAAACCACTAAAATTTTCCTATAAATACACAACCACCCCTACCCCAAATTCACACCTCTCTTCTACACTACACTTTTTCCTTCATCTTCCTCTCTCAAACTTCGTTCTCTATTTTTTTTCTTTTATCGATGGATCATTTTCTAACGTTGGCGGAGTTACAGAAAATGACTCCTCAAGAAATAGAAAAAAAACGATGACAAGGGTGGCTACAACAACAACGCGATGAATTTAGGACATGCTTCTGAGAAGTATACATCCAAGGCTAGAAGATGAGGCTGATGGTTCCCAATCGGCACCAGCAAAGAGGAAGTGATAGAGCGCACACGAGACGAAGCACACGAGTGGTTGATAGCTGACTATTTCACGCCTACCCAGTGTACAACGACCACAATTTCGGCGACGCTTCCGGATGTCGAGGGAATTGTTCCTACGGATCATGAATGCATTGAGTGATCGGTACGCGTACTTCCGTCAACAAAAGGGAACGAATTCTCTCCACACTAGAAGTGCATGGTAGCACTTCGTTATCTCTGTTATGGAGGTCCCGTTGGTGCCGTTGGCGAGTATTTGCGAATGGAGGAGAGCACTTCTTTGCAATGCGTCAAGAAGTTCTGCATCGGCGTCATCAAGATTTTTGGGCGGATATATTTACGACGCCCTACCGAGGAAGATACTCGTCGTCTACTGGAAATCAATGAATTGCGCGGCTTTCCAGGGATGATAGGGAATCTCGATTGCATGCACTAGGATTGGAAGAATTGTCATGTGGCATGGGCTGCACAATTCTCAACCAGGGACCACGAGAACGTTTCCACAATCATGCTAAAAGTCGTTGCATCCCAAGATCTGTGGATATGGCACTACTTTTTCGGAACACCGAGCTCCAACAACGACATCAACGTGCTCAATAGGTCTACATTGTTTCACTAGGCAGTTCGATGCTAGTACAAGTTCAACGACAAAGAATACACAACCCCTTATTACTTGACCGATGGAATTTATCCTCATTGGGCTACATTTGTGAAGACGATACCAGCACCACAAACGGCGAAGCAAAAGTGCTTTGCTAGAGTCCAAGAAGCGTACATGAAGGATATCGAATGAGCATTTGGAGTTCTATCTACTCGCTTTCACATCATCACTCGTCCGAGCCGAATGTGGGATAGACACTCACTCGCAATCATCATGACTTGTTGTATTGTCCTACACAACATGATTGTTGAGGATCAACGAAGGTCATACCCCATTGATCCGTTTACAGATATTGGTGTCCCAGACCCAATGAACCGTAGAAGACCACCAGCGGTGAACTTGGATAGTATCATGAGGCATAGAGGAAGGACCCGGGTTCGGGATGTTCATCACAGTCTCCACACCGACCTCGTCGAACACATATGGACTAAATTTGGAGATGATGCCAACAATTAGAGTAATATAATAATATAATATATTTTATATTTGATATAAATAATAATAATAATAATAATAATAATGTTTAGAACAAATTTTCAAACATTAAAAATAAAACCACTGCACAAGATTTATCATTAGAGTTGCTTTAAGACAAAGGTGATTAAGCAGTCCATAGTGGGCTGGCTGGGAGTCGGCTGAGAGCAAAAAGTAAGAGAATGTGCAAAAACAGAGAGAGGAATTAATTTAATATTGATGGTTGGGAGTGCTGGCTGTAAGCTTACCGCCTCTCCTTATCGCTGACGGGAAGCAAAAATGTGAAGGAAAATGGTTACTATAAGCCAGCAAAAAGGGTTACTATTGTGGGGAGCTGGCTAAAAGAGCTGACGGTAAGTCCAAAAATATAATTTTTTATTATCTCCGCCAGCACTCAGATATATGATTGTGGATGCTCTAACGCCCTATAAGTAAAGTAAGCCTTGTTGGTGGAGTTTGGACATTCACTCATTCATCGGACAACACAAACACGGGTTTGATGAGCAAACCACCATCAGCACCCGACCATATTCAAAACCAACCCGTCCTGATGAGCCAAGGATCCGACCATCACATGGCTTTCATATCGCAGCCGTATCCTGAGACGCAGATCGTACCCCAGCAAGGTGACTTAAGTTATTAACTTGTGCTCATTCATTAATTAAACAGTTATTAATGTTGTGGTGTTTTCAGGGGAGGCGAAACGGCGTCGCAGGCGGAAGAGGGGGAAAAGCGAGGAAGGATCTATGAAGAGGAAGCTAAGCGCGGATCAAGTGAGTCTGTTGGAGCTCAACTTCGGGAGCGAACGCAAATTGGAGTCGGAGAGGAAGAATAGGCTCGCTTCCGATCTGGGTCTGGACCCACGCCAAGTGGCCGTCTGGTTCCAGAACCGCCGGGCTCGCTTTAAGACCAAAAAGCTTGAAGAAGAGTACTACAAACTCAAGTCCGCTCATGACGACGTCGTTCTCCACAAAAGTTGGCTTGAGTCCCAGGTAGCTGCAATATGTAATTTTCTCCCACTTTCTCGCTAACCAGACAGATACCACACGATTCATCCAAACAAACAAAAAAATCTAAACCGTACACGAGGGTTCGTACGAAGTTAGCTGGGGTGGGCCTTTTTTGATGGGCCCACAATGATAATTAATTAATTAGGCTTGTCTCTTCCTTCAGGTCTTGGAGCTCAAGGAGCAGCTTGCGGAGGCCGAGAGGGAGATCCGGCGGCTCTCCGTCTCGGAAGTAGCCGGTAACAGCCCGAGCTCGTCTCAATCGGGGGACGTGACCAGCGTCCACGGAAATCAAATTTTCGGAAATGGGTTGGGGATGGACGGATTTGATGACGTGTTGTATATGCCAGCTCAAGATTATATTTACTGTTGCGATTTGTGGATCTAGTGTCTTAATGTACTAATGGAATATGATTGTGCTATGTAGATGGGTGAATTCATGGTACAATCTAATGTAAATATGTATCTGAGTAATTAAATGTGTCAAACTTCACGATTAATTATTTCTACATACACTAATTACACAAGTAGAAGACGGGTTTGAAAAGCCGCCGCTCTCCTCTATTTCTTTCTTTTTCGCATACTTCTTTCAGAAGTCACTTCCCTCTATCGAATTCAGTTTTCCATGGATTCTGACCAGCCAAAACCGATGAATCCAAATGCTATAACCACAACCAGACGCCCAACCTCTTCCTACTTGATATGAACCTTTCCTCAACCGATCTTCGTTCTGACTCGATGTATTCGAGTCCCATCTCAGTGCCTACTACTCAACACGACCATACCACGGTGATTGGGACCGTCCGAAGGATTTACACGAACCACCCTCGGCTTCGCTCATCTGCTCCAGCGCAAGTTTTGACCTGGTCGACCCTTTGCTGGCCCCAAGCTGATCCCGGGCGGGCGTTGTCACGTCCGCAAGGGACGTCGGAGATTTTATCTACCCCGATCTGCTCAACTCTTGTAGTGGCGGATTCAAACATGTATCTGTCACACCCCAAATCTGGTATAACCGAACCCGGAACGTGAACAGAAGAACAAGGACAAAGAAAATTAAAATGACTAAACAATTGAGACAATATTTAAAATCCATAAGTCAAGTAATAAATAAAACTAATAGAAGTGCACTCTGAGTCTTACATCCAAGTTCAAATAAAAGCAAAACTAAAACAAATTGTGTACGTCACTAGACAACCCAGAAACCCGGACTCTCGCTCTCCAGCTCTTCAAGCTTCGAGACGTCCTCCTAATCAGACTCATGATCCATATCCTGTAGGAAAAGTAGCAGGGGGTGAGCATTTCGCTCACCACCACGGATACCCGACTGAACACGGCATACGAGTAAAAATGCCAGGAATACCAGCATAAATTCAGGAAAAATGGTTATAGCTCACACATGATACCAAACTGCCGCACGACTAATTGTCAAACACACCGACACCTCTACCATCCTTTCGCGCAAGGAAAACAAACAACGGAGATTACATCCTCAACAAATCAAATTGCAACGCACACAACATCAAGCAATATCAACACACACAAAGCACAGTTTTCGGTAGCAAACCGGCTGGGCCTGGCGTCGTCTCGCTATACTTTTTCCGACCGCCAATCGGAAAGGCGAGCCAACCTCTTCGCGGAACAAATCGCAACACTTTATCGATTGCTAGTCGGAAGGTGGGCCCACCTCATCGCGGAACCGCGGCACCCTTCGTCGATGGCGAATCGACAAGCGGGCCATACCTCAACCAACCATCACCACATTGATCACCAACACTGAACCAATTATCACAACACATCATCAATTATCGCAATTAACACGTCAATGCACATATCAACAGACGGGCCATACCTTAACCAACCATCACCACATTGATCACCAACACTCAACCAATTATCACAACACATTATCAATTACCATACTTAACACGTCACGACACTAAGACCTATCAAGTCACACGAGTCATTCAATACACACGCGAGTTCAACACTCCAAGCACACACTAGTCAAACATATAAACACAACATACGCTAACAGGTATAACACGACAATTTGCGGAATATACAACACCTACGGGCACAACCAGGTGCCCACATACAATTCTACATACATGCCAAGTATAATCAACCTACGGGAACAACCAGGTACCCACATGCATTTTTACTAGTAACTTTCCCTAGTCAAACCGATATCCGGCTACTTTTCCCTACCTCGTAATGCCATCCAACAATCCAAAACATAAGCTCCAGAAGTGCTCACGACAACCCGCATAAAGCTTCCCCCTTCCGTGATTGGTGGCAAAATCTAAAGCGACGAGATAACACACTTTTTAATACGCAAGCCAACTTAGATTTTTATGAAATTAACGGACAAATGCAACCCCGGCAAGTACCGATCACTCCCAAACTTCCCAATTACTCGACATTGTCAAAATGGGACGGAATGACCCATTTCGCCTGGCTTGGAGAATCTGCCCAGGATCGGGAAAACGTCCCTCGGGGCTCCGAAAATGTCCATTTTTGTTTCTACAATTCATAATTATATTCACGCGTTCCAACGCAATTGGCGGAATCAATTTCCGATGCCCGAGCGTTCTAATTCCGCATTTAAAGTTTCTAACAACATTTTCCGAATTCTCACGAATTACTTCCATAATTCGATCCGGGTGTGAATTATCGACTCGAGGATCAGCCAAGACCACCCGAACACGAAAAACCCGAACCCTGGCCAAGTGGGCCCCACACGTCCACACTTGGGCCGTGAGTGGCCGGACCGGAGTGTCACTGCCGTGGCCGGTCACGGCACCGTGACCCTCCCTTCGGCCATGGTCGGGCATGCCAAACGGTGGCCGGAGCTCCGGTGACCAGTCGAAGCTCCGGAAAACTTTCGGTCGCTGGAAAAATCTCCCCTTTTCCCCCAAAACGTTCCTAACAAGCCCTAGCCTCTCATCCATCCATATTTCATCCATTTCTACCAAAACCCACGAAATCAAACTTGTCAAATGGAGAAAAGGAGTGCCTACCGTATAAAATGTTGAGAGGATCACGAATATGCAAAAATCAAGACGATCCTTCGGTTGGATCGTCGGGAAATCGCCTCCCTTCTTCTCTTTCTCCTCCTCCTCCTCCTCCTCTTCTTCTTCTCCTTCCCTTGGCTCTCTCTTTTGTCTCTTAGCTTTTAAGTCAAGGGTAATGAGGTCATCTCCCACTCACTTCCACAAACATGGTGACAAGTGGCAAGGTGGGTCCCACTACTCTCCAAAATTTTTTTAGATATTTTTCAGTCAAATTTGCCAAAATCGGACGTCTTGGGTCCCATTCGGTCCGTTTTTCGAGATTTGTACGAAATCTCGCATTTTACAATGAAATGACCCAACTAACACCGCTGCGATGACGGATAATCTTTTTGGGTCTAACTCGGGCCTCGAACGGACCAGACGTCGCTCGGTTGACTTTTTTGGCAAAAAGTCAACTTTTCCCGAATTGGTCACAAAGTTGCCATGAGTCACCCAGAACTCATTTTGGTCGATATCAGGGTCAACTTAGGTCCGATATAACCCTATAGGTCAAGTTTAGGTCTATTTAGGTGGATGCCCAAAATTTAAAATATTTCCCGTTTTCTGCCGACTTGACCGGCGTTGACCGGGAGCGGTCCTTACAATCTACCCCCCTTAAAAGAACTTCGTCCGTGAAATTAGAAACAAACGTAATTCAGGAGTCGAACAGGTTGGGGTACTTCGCGCGAACCTCATCCTCGCGCTCCCAAGTTGACTCGGCTCCGTGGTGCCGCCACTATATCCGTACTAGCCGGATAGTCTTGCCACGCAGGACCTGCTCCCGTGTATCCATTATCCGAATCGGCTTCTCCTCATAATGAGACATCATCAACAACCTCGACATCTGCCACACTCAATGACATTAGAGGGGTCCGCATTATACTTCCGCAACTGGGAAACGTGGAAGACGTTATGGACATTCCCAAGCTGCGATGGTAATGCAAGACGGTATGCAATTGTTCCCACTCTACCCAATACCTCAAAAATCCCGGTATACCGTGTGGATAACTTGCCTCCGCCGCGGTTGAACCGTACCAGTCCCTTCTTCGGACTCACCCTCAGGAATGCATGGTCGCCAACTGCGAACTCGAAAGGTCGGCGCCGTTTGTCAGCATAGCTCTTCTGCCGACTCTGCGCGGTCTTCAACCGCTCACATATCAGCGCAGCCTTCTTAGTCGTCTCTCGGACAAGCTCTGGACCCAGTAAACTCTTATCCCCCACTTCTGCCCAGCATATGGGCGCTCGACAAGGCCATCCCTGGTGTATTTATACCCATTGCAGGAGTTTGCCGGGGACGAACCTTCTCTGCATGGCGCTGCAGGATTTATGTTATGGCTATATGGGCCAAGGAGAAAGGTTGAGGGGAGATCTCCTCCAAGATGTCGGCCAGCTGCATCTTTCGGAGAGTGGTAGAGGTGCCATCATTACTTGGTCATGCGACAGGCGACGAGCCTTATAGAGATGCATCGATTGGGAAGTTGGTTGAACTGCATTAAGGGGATTGATGGGTGAAGTAAAGGCGGTAAAAATAGGAATGGTTTGAGCGATGTGAATGGTTGTTATTATCATGAAGGCTAAGGAGAGACAGTAAATTCCATAATATCTCTAGAATGAGATTCAGTCTCTGATACTCATCCAAATTGTGAGATTACATATCATGTACTTTTCGAAATGAGTGGAAGCAAATGAAAAATAAAAAAGGATTATTTGTGGTATAATAATAGGACTGTTAGAGGAACCAATTTTTTCACGATTTTGTGTGCTCTCTAGAGAAGTCTAGCCCTAACCTCCGTAGCTTACTCTATCGATGGTAACCACTATAGTCTCGAATGCTACGCCTACGACCTCCACACCAATGGAGCTCGCCGCGTCTGGCCTGCATGTCCCCTCGATTCCCTTGATAATGCCTCCACGGCCCCCGTCTAGAGAGAGAGAAGAAGAAGCAAAAGTCGAAGGTCTTCTCCAACGTCTCTGCTTCACCGATCACTCCACAGATCCCTTCATTATCCTTCCATCCCTACATGGAATTCGTACCCATTCCATCCTCGCAACTGATGGTTTTCTTGTAAGAACCGCCCCCGGTTGATCCGGTGATTTTAGGCGAAAGTTGACTTTTTGCCGGAAAAGTCAACCGAAGACTCCGGGAGCCATTCGGGACCCAAAAAGCTTAGTCGTCATTACGGTTAACTCAGTTGGGTCGTTTCCTTTCAAACGCTTGTAATTGTGAAAAAGTCAATTGTCGGTCAAACTCGGGTCAAACTTCGCTTAATTAAGGACTAAAACTAATTAATCTATTTGAGCTGGTTTTAATTGGGTTAGAAGTGGTCCCCACATGGACATGTGTCCATAGTGGCTTGGGTGAGAAGAAACAATGTATAAAAGACCCTTATACCCTTAAGATCTTGGGCATGAAAGGCAAAGAGGTAAGGGGGCATTTTAGACAATTCAATGGTAGGTTAAAGCCCTATTTTGGGACACATTTAAGCCATAGTTTAGTGCTGGCCGAATTTTGGAGAGAGAGAGCAAAGGAAGAGCTCCCATGGAAGCTTGAAGAAGAAGCAAGAGGAAAAGTGGAAGCTTTAGTTCATTTCTACCCCAAAACTTCTCAAAATCATCATTTTCTTCATCCCCTCTCCACCCTTGAGGTAAATCTCTAATCCTTTTTCGTTTTGGTTGATTTTAGTTCATGGGTATTGAGGAAGAAGACATGAACATGGTTGGGTTTTGAGGTTTTTGGTGTTGGATGATGATTTATGGAGAGAAAGGGTGTTGGATGATGGATTTTAATTGGATTGTTGTGGTTTTGATGAAGACCCGCCATAGGTTTTGAAGTAGAGACGTTTTTAGGACTGATTTGGAGGTTGGGAAGGTCAAAAATGGAGGTTTTGAAGTTTATTTTCGTGAAATCGGAGCTGGAGGAAGAAGAAGGACGAACCTGTCCAGACCCGTCACGGATCCGTGACGGGGACCGTGACGGAGGACGTCACGGCGCCAGTCACGACTCCGTGAGGATAACCGTGACGGTGCAGATCACGGTTCCGTGACCCGAACCGTGACAGACCTGAGTTGAGCCTTTTGGGCCCATTTTGTTGGATTTTAAGTCATTGGGACGGTTATCTATAACCGAGCTCTTTTGGGGTTAATTGGGAATGTTTTCCTCTTTAGACCAATTGTGAATTACTCTTGATTCTAGCATTTAATTATGATCCTAGACTTTGGACCCGAGCTTGGCGGAGGAGGAGACTTTTGGACCTTGTGAAGTGACTAAGCGTTCGGAAAGCGATCGAGGTAGGGAAACTAGCTAATACCTGTTTAATTGCGGAAAGTTACTAGAATGCATATAGGTTGCGATTACTTGATTTAATTGTTAGAATTGCATGTTAGGGGGTGAGGAACGAGTGAAATGAGGGATAGCTTACGAGCCATGTCGAGCCGTAAGTTTGGGAATTGTCGTGCTGTAGAAATGCATGTGGGCCATGTCGAGCCCTTAGGTTGTGTGTTAATTGTGATGCCATGATATATGATTGTGATGCTTGATGTGTGGTTCATTCGTTGTTAGATTGAGAATCATGTTATGATATGCTCGGTATAGCGTGTTGTTATGTTTTGGGCAAGCTTGACATGCTTGATATGACTTGAACCAATGGTTGTGATATGATCGGGTGATTGATAGACCGATGTGATGTGTTGTGGTAAGTTGACCTGGTTGGTATACCGTGGTTGAACTATGGCATTGTGATGCGTGAGACCTTCTTGATGCATGTTCCAAGAGGAGTTGTATTCCGGTATGGTACCTACACCGAGGGGGTATGCCGGTGTGGGGTAGTACCTAGGCCGACGGTGTGGTCCCACATATGCGCGGTCCCCCGGAGTGTGGTTCCGGTACGATACCTACATCGATGGGGTATGCCGGTGTAGAGTATCTAGGGCGACGGTTTGTGATTCGGTACGATGTGTCGTGATTGTGCCCCGACAGATTCCCGGGAAGACATCTAGGTCGATGTTGTGTGGTCCGGTATGATGTATTGTGATTGTGCCCCGATGCGGTTTTGGGAAGATATCTAGGCCGAGGCTGAGTGTTCTGGTACGATATGATAGAGTTGGGTTGTGTACAGTCGGCAGAGTTAAGGGACTGCGATACGGGACATGTGATTGTTTACTGTGTGTTGTATGCTTGATGATTGGAAGTGACGTGAGTACAGTGAGACAGTGGTCGTGTAAGTATGTTTGTGAGTGTGGTTATAGTCTTGTGACTGAGGTTGGTGGTTATGAGATTCCGTGTTGTCATTAGTGTTGTGATTTGCTAGTATGCACTAATTGGGCGGTTACTCGTGGTGGTGAGCGGATACTTATCACCTTAACTACTTTTCCTACTGAGCGAAAGCTCACCCTTTACTTTATTGTTTTACAGGTTTTGAGCGGGATGTGGTCTAGTAGGATTCTCGGAGCTAGGGAGCTAGCGAGGGTCTTAGGCTAGTATGGTCTAGAGACGTACCCTCTTTTTGAACTGAACGTTTATTGTTGGATTTATGAGCTGTTGACTTACTTTATCAGATTTATTACCTTCGGATTATTATTTCAGAATTTATTACCTTTCAAATCACTTTATTTATTTATTATTTTAGTTCACGTCTTGAGTCCGGTCAAAACCGGATTTGGGGCGTGACATTTCTCCTTGGGAATGGGCTCGATAAGCTCTGGCCCGATCAAACCGAAGTGTGGCCATCCTCCGAAGATATCCTCTGTTTCTCTGCTTAATGTTACTATACCAATGACCCAGAAGCATCTTTTTCCGAGGGCTTGACGTCGCCTATGGCCAGCAACCCTAATTCTAGCTTCTTGGTTCACCACGTTGCATCACCAACATCAGAAAGCCCTGGTTCCTCGAATTTAGGGGTGCCGTCACTAACTTCGGAACGTCCTGATTCCGTGATTCTGATGATGCCTAGGGTTGGTACCTCTCTTGGGGATCTGAGACCATTCATGGTCACCCTATAGGACGACTCCTCGGCTTCCTCCGTAGCTGAGGAGGAGGCAATGGAGATTGTGGTACCCTACAGTACAACGGATCTTGCAGTTATTACTTTCTATAAATATAGCATGGTTCGCCGTCTCTTGTCCCCAAAGCCACCCTGCAAGGACTTCATGCTCAAGGTTTTCACGCAGGCATATGTACGATTGACGTTAGGGTTAGTGGTGAAGGACCTAAAGCCGGTACGTACAGGTTATACTTCGATAGCCAGGAACCTCGCTCATGGGTTCAGAACAAAAAACCCTGGTGCTTCAATGGGTACCCGCTTCTACTAGGGGACATTTTTTAACTTGATGGCTTGGGATCTTCCCAAATTATACCAGATCCAATTATGGGTCTATGCGAGGGGCCTCCCGTCGTCGGTCCAAACGAAGGCAACATGAGAGGTCGTCGAAGCGATCCTTGGGGGTTGTGTGGACGTTCCCTATAATCAGTGAGGCCTATACTAGGGTGGGACCATCAAGGTCAAATTCTGGATGGAGCTTCACGACCTCTTCGCTGGTCCATGATCACGAGTTTTCAAGAATTTAAGGAGCCAATTCAAGGCACGTTGACCTATGATCGACTTCTCATATTTTGTTTCAATTGTGGTCGGATCGGCCATCCGGTTCGTGAATGTGACCTAGAGATACCGAGAATTCTGCGGTTTGATTACTCCCTCCTGGAGTTCAAACATGAGAAGATGGAGAAGTCCTATGCTATGGATTGGGAGAAAGCATCACTCCATCCCTTCTGATTTCGAGCCATTGACTTTAGATACTCTACCTAAGCTCTTGTCATCTCAAGGAAGGGGGGCAATTGTAACCCCGAATACCCTACCTAACCCTCAGGTAGGGTGGAACAACAGGGGTCACCCATGACGATGTTCATTGGAGGACTTGCTGAGCCTGAATCACTTGGGAAGGGTCCTATCCCATCTGCGACGTTAGGATTGAAGGACGGTGCGGGGGAGCCTCGTGAAGACCATGTGAGGGATGGGAAACAAACCCCCAGAAGAAATGATAGACACCCGTGTTCCTTCAGGGACGTACCTAGGAAAGGGTCCATAGCTAAAGCCATTTCTTCTCGTGTTACTAATGAGTTCAAGTTCGGTTGCTCTCCACATAACGAAAGGAGTCTTCTCCATGAGATCATGCAGCGTTCAGACACCACCTTGAGTAGTCTTCATCGGTTTCGTAGTTTAATTTTTGTTTGTTTATATGACATTTTACAAACCGTCTTAAACGATCAACCTGTCCCATAATTTTTTTTGTTAAGGGATCTTCTGAGACCCCATATATTTAATAACTCTTCTTCTCTATTGTTATTATTAATAAAAATACACTTTTAAATCAAATAAAAGAGGACTGCTAGAGGGATGGATATTCTTAAAACAAGGAATATCATTATGTTACAATGGATACATAAATGCCAAATTAATTTTTTACTAAACCATATTATTATCATTACAAACATGGCTTAGATTAATTGATGAACACTTAATAGAAATGGAGACAAAAACTCTGGCACCTAATAAACATTTCACTTAATTTCCTAACCCGTTCACTCCTAATTTATTCCCAGAAATGAATGCTGAATCATGCGGCACAATGTCATTTCATGTTTGTAAAGCATTTACTATCGTAATTATTACCATCATTAACTGCTCTCCTTTTCAATAAATCCTAGAGAAACAGTGATGCTAATCTAGTCTGAACTGATTCTTTTTGTGGATCACAAAATGGGAAAGAAAAAAAAATGTAGGACAGAAAATTTTCCATTTTGTTAGGTCAATAATTCCGAATAAAAACAACTTGGCTTAAGGTACAATTCATGAACCTACCCATCATTCCAAACAGAAATGTGAAGAAAGCTCTTTGGGCCCAGGCCCATATAAATACTAACGGAATCATATTCAAATAATTATTAAACTAAAATCCCAGTTTTTTCGCGGTTAAAGTTAAACAGTATATCAGAGTATCTGTAATTAATTCGTAACTCTAACGAAATGATTAGTCTCTCTCTTAATCAAATATTTCAGATAACAATTCTTTTGCCCTCAATTTCTCGTGACCCAAACCACATTAAATAAAAAAACCACAAATCATTAATAAAATCATTAATTTTATTTTATTTTTTGTTCATATGATTAATGTGTCATGACTTGTTAAGGATAACTCCAGAACATAATTACTGAAAGTTATTATCCGGAAAGTTTCCTAGTTTTCCCTCTCACCTTTCACATTTCAAAAATATAAATTGATCCCCAAAATTACACAAAAGCCCCCATTGATCATTTTGGCTTTGTTACTGTTCCTTCTCTCTCGAGTATCTCTCTCTCTTCAATGCAGGAACAGAAGCTGAAGCAGGTGGCTTATCCGGCAATGCCGGCGACGGTGGTGCCCTCCGGCGCCGACCCGTGTGAGCTCGCCGTCCCCTACACTCTGGAAACACTCGCCAGCCACGCCAATGCTGTGAAAAGCCACGATTCTGACAGTTTTGATGACGATGAAAGCTTTGTTTTTACCATTGATCATGAATTTCTTGTAGACAGTAGCCTTGTCGAGCTTGGTGAAGTGATCGGAGAGGGTACTTGGTCGATGGTTTACTCTGGACTGTGAGTTCCTCTGTTGGCTCCTTTTCCGCGCCTTCTCTTTGTGTGTGTTTGATTTGTGTTATTGATTTGCGATGACCACATTTGGCCGCTTGTTTTTGAATTCTGTTTCTGGGTTTTGGTTTTGGTTTGTGATTGTTCTTCAATTTGAGATCCATGACCTTGTTTGATTTTCAGGGGTCATGTTCATGATAAACCCTTTGTGGGTTTAAAGCGTGATCTTCATTTCTTGAATTACTGGGTTGGTTTGAGTTATGAAGTATTTGAATCTGAGTAAAAGTTTGGATTTTGGGTTTATCTTGAACTTTGGGTTTTTAGTTAGCACAGCTGACCATGAAGAACCCTTTTGGGGCTGAGTTTGGTTAAGGGATTGGAGTGTCAATGATGATCCTTTAAGGTTTTGTCTGGTGATACATGGTTTTCTCCTTAGTAGCCCGGGAAATTCTCAAGTGGATGCCATTTTTCTTATTCGCTAGGATTGATGTCACCCTACATTAGATTCCTTAGAATATCAATGATCGATGAACTAATTGATTGTTGATCTGGTGATACCGTTTTGAGGAATTGTAACGTGCGCTCATTAGTAACTGATTGTGCAAGGGGCAATATGAGCGACACATATTATAATCCATTAAGACTTTCAGCTAAAAAGAGATGCATTGCGACCTTTGTTCAATCGATCGTGTAGTTATTTATGAATATCAGTTGAGTAGTTGATCGATCGTTTATACGGTTTTTAATAAATACCACATTAACCAATTTTGGCCCGCCAAAATTCACTACATGGAAAATTTAGATTTGTTTGTAGTTACAAATGGTATATCATTAATAGAAGAATCTGCAGTTATAACTCACTATAGTACATTTTTGCTTCAATATATCGATCGTTATTAAGGCACTTTCCTTTTGTCTTCTGTGGCGTGGCTAGATTCACCCGAGGCTAAGATTATTGAGTTGGATATACGATACTCACGTGCAATTTGGATTGCGTAGAAAGGATTATTAATACTTTAGATAAGGATGTATGTTTGTAGTTACAAATGGTATATTATAAATAGAAGAATCTGCAGTTATAACTCACTATAGTACGCTTTTGCTTCAATATATTGATCGTTATTAAGATATTTTCCTTTTATCTTCTGTGGAATGGCTAGATTCACCCGAGACCAAGATTATTGAGTTAGATATACGATACTCACGTGCAATTTGGATTGCGTAGAAAGGATTATTAATACTTTAGATAAGGATGTATTTCAAGTAAATTTCATTTGGAGTATTTCTAAATTATCCAGAGTTCTAGGTGAGTTTGTTCAGTTGAATTCCCTTATGTTATTTTGTTATTGCTAATGTGGTATTTATCGAATATAAGTTTGGATAGCTTGTCTAGCAAATCTGTTTTACGCTAAACGACAACAATCTATAGTTTGGTAACATAAAAATATGTTCCTTGCTGCTTCCACAAATTTATGTCTTCCAACATGTTAACAACGGAGACACGTTACATGTTTTTTTGTATGTAAATGAACATTAACTGCACATTTACCGTATATGTTTTTGAAATCGTATCATGCATGTCTTTGATGACACTGCATTTACCCATGAATGCCAAGATTCTAATTCACACCATAATCTGTTGTAGGTACCAAAGCAAGCCTGTTGCTGTGAAGGTAATACAGCCTGATGAGGAGGCAACAGTAAGTCCTGAACACAAAGCGCACTTTCGAAGGGAGGTCAGAATGCTCTCTGGGGTTAATCATCAAAATATTGTGGAGGTATTCTAGTTCTTTTTTGTTATAAAAATGTATGCTCGCGCATTTCCTTTTCTTCTCTGCGTATTCCTTGGAATTCTCTTTGTTTTCTTTACTTGTTATTTTCATTTTTTCTCTTTAGTCTTTTCGATTGTCACGTGTTTGGTAAAAGTTATTATTATGGCTTACCATTTCCTGGAACGGTGAAAGATATTTTTTGAAAGACAGAACAGCCAAAGATATGATCATACGATATCAGCAATTTGATTATTTCGATATTTTTTTAATGGTCTATAGATACTTGAAACTAGGATAAATATCTGCTGCAAGCGTGCAACTTATAATTAACCTCGCATTTGGGTAGGTAAACCCATTTCTGTCTACAGAATCAACTTAAATATACTGATAGAGGAATGACTTCCTCTGTGTTTTGGGTTGCCTAATTCACTCTATAGTGTATACTGTTTATGTTACCTGTTTTGTGAAGATAGAAAATGGACTAGCTCCTCGTTGAATAAATTTTTGTATTTTTATACTTTTGAAATCCTCTTATTAAGTCATGCAGATATGTGTTATGTTTCTGTCTATAACATGTTTGTATGAGGTTGCAAGTTGCAACTACACAAACTCATACCTTTGCTGGATAGTAGATGGGTACTATGGTGATTGTAACCATCATAAAAGTTCATAAATGTCCAAGACTATGATGAAACTCATTGAAACCCATTATTGCATGTCGATAGACGTAGCATTTTCAGGTAATCTCCCTTCAGTTTAAAATGGTATCTGAACACATATCAAGCTGTCGAAGCATGAACTGTGCACTTCCTTTGGTTTCAGGACTCATCAATTTGGCTTTCAAACGTATAACAAATAGTGTTATTTGTTTCTGGTTGTTTTTCCACCTTGTGACCAGGCTCTGAACCAAACTCATAAACCTTAGGTTTTGAACATATACCAAATCCAGTACCCTTTGTTTGAAGTTGTTTTTCCCACCTCGTGACTAGGCTTTGAATTGCCTACCAAAATGAAGAGTATAGGGTTCTATGGAACGCTCTTGTTTTGAAATGTTGTCAGTCTTTAAAGTTGCTTTGGAACATTTTTATCATTATGAAAAATGATGCAGTAGATTTTT
Source organism: Erodium maritimum (assembly GCA_963921825.1). Lineage (NCBI taxonomy): Eukaryota > Viridiplantae > Streptophyta > Magnoliopsida > Geraniales > Geraniaceae > Erodium > Erodium maritimum. The sequence goes on along the minus strand of OY997588.1, from coordinate 13,180,991 downwards.
CAAAGTAATAGACAATATACTTCCTCTGTTATTATCACCAACTTCTGGTTTCCCTGAATCTGGTTTTAACTTATAGCTGGTGTTTTAAATTGAGTTTAGATATAGTCTTTATAGAATGGGACAAAAATGCTCATCCAGCAAAACCTTAAACTATGAGGTTTAGGCACTGGTTTACAAGGGCAATAACGGATCAACTTCATCTTTTATCAGCTTAATTGCTGCTTTCATGTTAATTTACCTTCAGCATATAAAAAAAATCGATGCTAGAACTGTTAGAATATGGTATACACTTCATGTATAAGTTCCTATGCTGATACAAACATTTTTTCGCTGAAACAGTTTATTGGTGTAACTTTGGAACCAATCATGGCAATAATCACCGAGCTCATGAAAGGCGGTACACTGAGAAGGTTCTTGTGGAGCACTCGCCCAGGAAGTCTTGACCTGGAGCTAGCTCTGAGTTTTGCATTGGATATTTCCCGAGCCATGGAGTACTTGCATGCAAATGGGATCATTCACCGAGACCTCAAACCTGGTAAACTATTCCTCATAATACTTTGATTTTGATCCAATTCTTTCATAACCTTGACTGATTATACCTTCATGTTCATGTTCTTGCACTTTATGCGGTCACACGTTGTGGCTTATATAGAGTGACCAATATCTAACTGATACACTACATAACTGTTCCAGGTAACCTTCTTTTAACAGAAGATAAGAAACACATAAAGCTGGCTGATTTTGGTGTAGCGAGAGAGGAGGTAATGGATGAAATGACTAGCGAAGCAGGCACTTATAGATGGATGGCTCCTGAGGTACTCCATTTCCTTGTTTTCTGGTTCAAATTCCCATAGCTCTCCTTGTTTTTTTATCAACAATTATTTAAATGTGTCCGGACTTGAGCTCAAGACCATACCTTATATATAGAAAGAAGCTATATTTTTGCTACTTGACCCAACAAAGTGTTGATAGAGGTCAAAGAAGCCGGGGAAGTAGGAGAGAAGAGGCTTCAAAGATGATACTGCTGGTGGGACTTGAACTCTGGTCTCGTGGACCCAAGTTCAAGTGCTTAACGTTGGTCCATAGCTTTCTTATTAATGACGATACTTTTAATCTAAATCAGATATTCAGCCTTGAACCAGCTCCAGTTGGGGCCAAGCGACACTATGATCACAAGGTGGATGTCTACAGCTTTGCAATGGTTCTCTGGGAGTTGCTCACTAACCAAACTCCATTTAAAGGAAGAAGCAACATCATGGCCGCATATGCAACAGCCAAGGTATGCCCTTTATAAAAAAAAATCGATTTTGACTTAAAATCTCCACATCTGAAATGTTTTGGTAAGTGAGTTTATAGAGAGTAGCTTGAACTGTGACAAAACATGCACTTACATTCCCTGCAGAAAATGAGGCCTAGTGTGGAGAATCTTCCTCAGAAACTTGTCCCTCTTCTGGAGTCGTGTTGGGCAGAGGATCCGTCAAAGAGACCTGAGTTTAAGGAAATCACCATCTTTCTCAGTGATCTCCTGCAAAGTTCACAGCGTCCTGGCGTTGCTCCAACTGATATCAAACTAGAAAGTGGCCCCATTGGTGAGGAACGCGTAAAATCGAAAAGATACTTGATGGGCTCTGGACGGAAAGGGGCAGAAGAGAAAGGCAAGAAACGCACAAGATTTGTACGTTTCCTTAGCGGGTGCATGCCTTGTTGGGCAACGGGGATGAAGAGCCGGGGAGTGACTGGCGGGTGAGACACTCTCTCTTTCCTTTGTAGTTAGTTATCTGTAGTGGAAGTAGCAAGTTGAGAGCAATGTTACATAGACATTGTACAATACACAGAAGAAACACATAAGTCATAACAGATCACAGAACTTGTTGATTCAAATCTTTTCCCTGCATTTGGGGTTTTGGGTTTGGAGGGGACGTGGCTGCCCCATTGTCGCTGCCCGCCTTTTTGAACCTGATCTTTGAATAATCAAAACTTTTCTCGCTCATTTTCTTGTTTCATATTTGAATGCTTTCATATTGTTTTGTAGTGTAGTAACTAGTAACCTACCTGAGAACCCGTTGCATGTTGGTATTATTTTTCATAGTTTTTTTTAGCATATAAAGTAGAGTTTTATTGATGATAATAATATATATAAAGAGTACAGATATAAGGAAGAGACATACTCTCCCTCTGAAGACTATATTGGTGCCTATTCATTTTCTCTATGCCGTCATCGTTGGCCGTGCTCGTGGCTCCGGTCATGAGTGACAAGTCCTGATTTTCTTCTCTCTCTTCTCGGTCCGGTGATTTCTCGGCCGCATCTTCTTCGTGCAAACAAGTTGTTTGACTGGACAGTTTCAGCTATCGGAGCAACGTCGGAGTTATGAGGACCCAGTCGTGCTTGCCCAACCACGCCGGCCGCCGTCGGAGCTCTGTGCTTCACTAGAGATCTGCTCTGCCTTTCAGACATCCCCCGTCGAGCTCCGCCGTCCACCTCCATCCCACTCTTCCATGGACCAGATCCGCCTCTCTCCTCCCACCACGCCCTTCTCCGACCAAACCCGTCACTAGTTTCACCCCTCCCTTCTCCGACCAATTATGCCCCTTGCATAAGGATGGCAAAACAACCCGAACCCGACGGATACCTGATGTACCCAACCCGATTGGGTAGGGTATTGACCGGGTATTATTTAAATGGGGTAGGGTATTACCCGTTGACCATGTACATTGACCGGGTAAGGGTAGGATACGGGTTTGGCCTTACCCGCCCCGAACCCGATCCGATCTTATAACACACACATATATTTATTTATTTATATTATATACATAAATAAGTTCCAATAATAAACCTAATAATAAGTCAACTAGAATTAAAAGGTTCTACGATCATTACTCATAAGCCCATAATACCACACAATTCATTCGGGTTAATTGATCATCAAAAAAACAAATTTGAAAAGGATTATTTTTACTTGGTTGTTACTTGATTTTAAAATTGTTGTATGTTGATATTTGAGACGTGGAAAATTTTCCATAGTTTCTTATTTTTACTACTTAAATTTATATAGAATGATTACTTAGTTCCTAATTTTTTTTTGTTTTATAATCCACATGTCATATGAACAAATCGGGTGGGGTAATACCCGACCCGAACGGGTAGAGATTGGGTAGGGTATTGAGCGGGTACTGATCGGGTATGGGTAGGGTATGGGTATTAGGTATTAAAATCGGGTAGGGTACGAGTATCACAAAACCAGACCCATACCCTACCCATTTCCATCCATACCCTTGCACCGCCCTCCTACCCCGGTTCCTTCAACAGCCTCACCTCCCGACAACCGATAACCCATTACCCTCCCTCCGGCCTTATCCCCCGACAACGACGACCCGGACTACTCTACACGAGCCTCTCCACCATGCTCCTCTTCCAGCCAGACAATCAAATTTATTCCCACCGTCCGTCGCAGCTGTAGAGCCATGCTCCTGCTTATAGTGCTCTCTCGAGCAGTCTCGTGCCATAGCCCCAAGTAGATCTAATATGCATTGTTAGTGTCATCCATCTCCCCCTCGCTTCGATCTCAAGCTCGACCACTAGAGGTCGGCCACGAGTTTCTTCTGTTTTGTTGATGTTGTTATTTTTTTCCTGTAAGTCCCATTAACGAGGAACCCGTCGTCAATGACTTGTCTTTGACAAGCGGGTCTTCGTTAGGCATGGTTGCTACCTTTGGTGACGTGATCAGTTGGGTCTCTTTATCGGTGGTTCTTCCTGGAACGTCGATAAGAAAATCTAACTTGGTCATTGGTTGTCTAGGCGTTGCTTCGCCCTATTTCAAGAGCTATCATCATACTAGTCATCCCTCGGGTTATCGAGTTCAACCGTGGATGCAATGCTTTCTTTCTATGGTGTGTAAAGGTTTATTATGTTTAATGAATCTTTATTTCAAAAAAAAAGTACAAATATGAGATATGATAAGAGGGCGAGACGAGGTCTAGAAATTGGGTTTCTGGATGCTAACCCTATAACTATTATACCCGACTAATCCAGGGGAAGCAAATGCGAGGGAATCCTCAAGATTATTACTGGTCAACTACAACTGGTGGTGGTCATTTTGTAAAGCCCGCCCCGGGTTAAAGAAACTAAATTGTTAAAATTATCGTTTTAAAGCGTCTTGGCTGAAAATCGGATCGAGAATTTTAATCGAGCGCGAAATAAGAAGATTTAAAAAAAAGGGTTTGGGCTGGACAGGGCGGACCAGGCTCGATCCAGACCCGGCCCTAGCATGCATACTAGTAACTTTACACAATCGAACCGGTATTTGCGACTTTCCCTACCTCAAGGCGGTCACAACAGCTGCGTCTCCTAGCTGATGACGTCCGAGCCTATCTCCGGTCTTCTCAGGTGAAGTCCTAGTCTGAATTCAACTCCGGTCTTCTCGGCGAAGTCCAAGTCTGAATGAACAGGTAAAACTTACGCTCAGTTCATGTACAGTCCAAGTTAAAACATCAAGTTGTCTTTTAGATTCGAACGGATCAAAAGCGGGATTGTACGACGAATCAGGTTCGAGCATTCGAGCTCCGAACACCGAACCCGGTACACGTTTCCCGAGACATGAATCCCGAGGCACTGATCCCAAGATACGGGTTTCGAGGCACAATTCCCGAGACACGGGCTTCGAGACACAATTCCCGAGGTACCCGATTCAGCGTTCCTCTTTGTCCCGTTCTAAGTCCGATTTATTCGTCCAGATTACTCGTTCCAGATTCAGTCCACGGTTTTGTCCAACAGTCCCAAAATCCCGTCTTTTCTTCCTTTAATCAAATCTGAACTTGTTTTAGTTTATATACCTTTTAACAAATTAATTTCTTAAACTTCTCGATTCAATTTCGTCTCTAAACAACCAGACAGATCCAGAAAGATCGAGAAGAGAAAAGGAAAAAGCAGGGGAAGAGATTTGGGTCCGATTCCCGACCGGTCACCGGCGGTGATAAAGCCGGTCGAGGCCTCTCGTTCCAACGCTCACCTTAGGGAAAAGAAAGGCGGCGGCGGCGGCGGTTGCGGCCGTGGGGGTTGTGAAGCACGATGAGCCTTCCCTCGTTTCAGATCCGGTCGAGACCGGCGAGGGCTAGCTCGGCGTGAACTTCTTGGTGGCGGGGCGACGACGACTCTGCTACGCGTGGGAGAAAGGCGCCGGAGAAGAAGGAGAAGAAGAAGGTGAGGGAGAGAGTGGGGGTCGGAGAGGGGAGACGGAGAGGGGCGGTGGCTGGTAAGTGTTGAATGGAGAAGATGAGAGAGGGAGAGGAGAACGCCGACGGCGGCTCGGCGTTGCACAGAGAAGAGGGAGAGACGGCCGGAACGATGAAGAGGTCTGGATCGAGAGAGGGAGGTGAGTGGGAGAGATGCTGCGCGAAGTGAGGGAGGATACTGGAACGAACGTTTTGATTATCAAATAATCGGACGAGTCTTAGTAACATGTAGGATGTGATTCACCAGTATAGCCGCTTTCAATACTTGGGAACTTGTCGTGCTGGTAGAATGGCCATGTCGAGCCGTAGGTTGTGTGCTGATTGATATGCCTGATCTGTTTGAGATGCATGTTGTGTGACTTAGTGTCAATAAGTTTAATGGTCAAGACTTGTATATCCGGTGAGTATGCTGGTACTATGCGTGGGCAAGTGTGCCGTGACTGTGCTTTGTGAACTCTTGGTTGTGATATGGTCGGGTGAGTGATAGACCGACGTGTTGTGTATTTGTGGTAAGATTGTTGGGCTTGGTGAGCCGTGTTTGATCTGTGGCATTCGATGCGTGATATTAACTTGTTATGTGTTCCTTGAGGATGGTATTCCGGTTGTGATTGGGCCTACGGGTCGGAGCCGACGGGCCGTATCATATCATCTTGCATCGGGCCGACGGGTCGGAGCCAACGGGCTGTATCATATCATATTGCATAGGGCCGACAGGTCGGAGCCGACGGGCCACATCATATCATCTTGCATTGGGCCGACGGGTCGGAGCCGATGGGCCACATCATATCATATTGCATAGGGCCGACGGGTCGGAGCCGACGGGTCGGAGCCGACGGGCCATATCATATCATAGTGGGCCTACGGGTCGTGGTTGGGCCTACGGGTCGTGGTTGGGTCTGCGGGTCGTGTTGGGCCTACGGGTCGCGTTGGGGCACTAGGTGCCGTGTTTCAGCCTCGATGATCTATGGTCCTTTGGAGACGTTTCCGAGGGTCCCGACGAATGTGTCCTCATAGGGATGTTTCCGGCATTCTCGATGTTACACATCTTTGTGACGTTATGCGTCTCCTCTGGATCGATAGGTAGTCCGATTGATGCTTGACCTACCAGTTTGTTATGACGGTATCAGGCTGTGTACAGCCGGCGGAGTTCGGGTATTGCGGTACGGGAAGTGTGCACTATTGGTTTTTGTGTTGGTTGTGTTTGCTGTTTGTTATTGTTGATTGTGTGAAAGTCGTCGTTAAGAGCATTGTAAGATTGGCTATGAACCCCGGTTTGGTAATTAGTCGTGATGTACTAGTATGCCCTAATTGGACGGTTACTTGTGGTGGTGAGCCGATGTTCGTTACCTTAACTACTTTTCCTACTGGGTGAAAGCTCACCCCCTTACCTTGTGGTGTTTCAGGTGTTGAGCGGGATTTGTACTAGCAGGACATAACTGAGCTTGGGAGCTGGCGCGGGTCTTGTCTAGTTGGTCTAGTGACGTGCTGTTGTTTTTGAACCAAACTTTGTATACCGGGTTTTATGAGCTGTTAACTCTTTCAATTGTTTTATTATCACTTTTGAGTTTTATATATCGTAATTTTTACCGTGTTTATTTAGTATTTTAAGTTCACGTCTTGAGTCCGGTCAAAACTGGATTTGGGGCGTGACACATTTCCTGACTCGACCTGAAGATTCTTGTGGTAGATGATAGGGGTCACTTGAGGGGATAACAACATCTAGGGAGAACACCATGAAACGGGAAAAACAGGGGGTCCGGTTGATGCCGACCTTGGTAGGGCGAGGTACGCGTCCCCACGCATACCTCATTGTTCGAGGGCACACTCGTTGATCTTGACGAGGTTGCTTCGTAAACCTTGCCTCGGCATTCTCCAGAGCATTCGATTCATGTGCTTGGTTGGGGGACGTCAAGACTCCTCTTCTTTTGGGCAGGGGGTGGTCACCCTAACGTCGGGGAGACGGAACCTAATTTTGCCCCTCCGTGGGTTTCCAAGGGTTGGGGGCACCGAGGCATACACGTTCCTTACACCAAACAAGAATAGTTCTTGGTTGGGAAGGAGATCCTGTATCGTAGTCGCCTCACTTGGTCATACTCCCAGGGCTGTAGGAGGTAATGACTCAGGGCGAGCGGATATATGTTTCGACTTCAAGTATGTGCCAATGCATGGGTAGGAGATCTTGTGTTGGGGATCGATTCAGTAGTCCAAGTAGGTCGAAACCTAGTGGGATAGTGGACCCGGTGTTGGGAAGGCCAATGCATGAGTTCCATTCTCTAACGGTGGTCTTCGATAATTGAAATGCCTATGAGGGAACCGATCGATGAGCCTAATCCCGATATCGCATTGGACATCTCCGGTTTTTCAAAACTACAGACTGTCTCCGGTCCGAGACCACCAGATCTAGTCAGTTTTAGACCGATGATATTTGATCGGTTACGCAGTTTCAACCACACCGGAGATCAAAATGTTAGTTTTGTGCCCTAGGCCAATATTTTCATGTATGACATTATCATTTATTAATACATTGACACTTTCATTATCATTTTGTTAAATGTTAATTGCGTGAATAATCGACTCTTTCTAAGATCATCAAGTACATGACTTGATAGTAAAACTCTTAGAAGAAAAAGAGTATTATTCCGACGATCCCTGGTCAAACCGATATACTAAGACTAGTATGATGTTGGCTGATGATCACGTTAACTGATCATTCATATTGGATATGAAGTCAAATTATAGATGTCATTTAGGAAAATGGTATTTGATGACCCACTGTGAGAATACTATATAGGAACTGTCATGAGTATTTCTCAGTACCGTAATATGACTTAAGTCCTTTGACCATATAGTTGTCATGAATTTCTACATAGGTGGTTGTGTGTGTTGATGCAGTTCAACGTTGTCTTTAACCAGACAATAATAAAGATTGTTGTTTAATACATAATTGTCTATGTGAGGAATGTGAGCGACTGATAAGAGATTTGTCACTCATGTAAATATGAGAGATATCGTTTGGGCCCCTTGATAAGTGAGGCTGCAGAAATGCATGACCATGCGAATTGATAATGAGTTATCACTTGCAGTCTACTTAAGATCAAGAAACTAACGATCGAATAAAATAAAGATGACAATCATATGCCTTATATTCAATCAAGATATCGATGACAAAGGGATTAAGATATTAACGTTAAAATGTTAAATCAGATTGACGATCTTCATACAAGTTTGGGAAGCCATAATGTCTTGCTAGAGGACAATTATGACATGTGGACGAAACGGGGATTTCGGGCTCACTACCAACGTTGTATGAGACTACGGGGTCACACACAACAACAAGCTCAAAATCGAGTTGGACTATAAAATCCAATTAAGTGAATATAATTATATTATATTTGATATAATATAAATTTATTCAAACTCGTTTTCTAATTACTAATATAATGAAATTATATTAGGTTATTATATGAAGAAGACAAAATAAAATAAATGTATATATAAATATCTATTTCAGATCCAAACTTTGGAATAAAATATGTGTATATTATATTTATTTATTTTGTCACCCGACCCCGCCTATCCCTGAGGGCAGAGGAACGAAACTCCTGAATCCAACCCAGGCAAGCCGTTGTCAGTTAATCAAAGTCCCTCTCAAGCTTCCCATAAAGAACCCAGTTTCTCTCGCTCCAAATCATACAAGCAGTCACAGCCTAGGTTGCAAGATCCTCATCTGATAGCCTCTCTGGTAGAAAATATAAGACATTAGAACTTGATAAATTAAACCTATATATCAAGAGGTGAAGCGTTCCACGCTGTAACCGTTGTCTTACACTCAAAAATCGCATGATAATAGTCTCATCTCTCCAAACACATCTCACCCTCATCTAAACCACACATATGTCTCTTCTAGTCAACCTCACTATCACAAACAAAGTATTATAAAAAAAACACCAAAGAAAAACTTAAAGCTTAGGCGGTACTTACAACCCCCATAGTCTGATCCTCTAATTATATATAAATTTCTCAAGATCGTCCTCTAACAAGGTTGTAAAAAACGTTAGGCGTTAGTCGGGCGGGAGGGGTCCTAGGCGCTAGGCGGGGATTAATCGAATTATTATTTTATTATTTTTTATTATATATTATCAAAATTTATATTATACTATATAAAAAATATTAATAATATCGAACATTAAATATATTAAAAAACATAGATATTATACTAAAGTAAAAGTATCGTACGATTCTTAAAAGAATATCAATAAGTATGACCATCAACTAGCATAATTTTATAGTTTCACTTGGTTTGTAGAAGGTTAGAAACTGTTTTTTTAACTACGTATCCGATCCGACGCCTGATCGGCCCGCTCAATTAATCGGTCAGGCGGTGATTAATCGGCCGAATCGGGGATTAATTGGTCATATTCCGTCCAAACGACCTGGAGCGCCCCAGGAGGATAAATCGGGTCGGCATAGCCCATTTCAACGCCTAGGCAGGGCCTAGGCGCCTCTAGGCGGGGATTTTTTTACAGCATTGACTATAAGGGAAACGTCACATCCGAACTATGTTTCACCTTTGTTTCCACCATCCAAACTGCGACTTACCTTTCGTCTCAATTCCACACGGCGAACTATTCGTGATTCCCCTAAAGTATCAAAATCTATTTATTTTGACATCACCGTTAGTTTTCGTTGGGAAAAGACACATTTGCCCTCAAAATTGAGCTTAACTTGTTTCCATCATCCAAACTGCGACTTACCTTTCGTCTCAATTCCACACAACGAACTATTCGTGATTCCCCTAAAGTATCAAAATATGTTTATTTTGATACTTTAGCGTTGTTAGTCGTTGGGAAAAGACACATTTTCTCTCAAAATTGAGCTTAACCTTCAAACAAATTAATTTTCCTTTTAATTTTTATTTATTTTTAGAAACAAAAATCCTTTGAATTTTATTAATAAATACTTATTAATTTTCCTGAAAATTTTCTTCATTTTCCTTATTAATTTTCTGTAAACCTTTGCCTTAATCAATCAAAATTGAAATATGAAGAGAACTAAAACAAAAATGAAACAAAAGCGCAATCAAAATCCTTTGTGATTCATCTTCATGTGATCTGAAAAATGAATTACAATTGGAACAAAAATGAAACTTTGATATCTAGACACAAACATATGCTTCAGAGAGCTATGGACACGAACTCGAAGCTTCAGATCCGGACAAAAACATATGCTTTAGAGAACTATGGACACGAACTTGAAGCTTCAGAGAACCTCTGGCGAGAACGGGCTGAAGGAAGGTAGTGACGATTTCAGATCCAGCTACTCCATGTCCGTCCCCTCCCAGCTCCACTCCTCTTACTTCAACCTCAACTTCTCTTTCGTCAACCATCACCGCTACGACGGGCTACAACGCCGAAACTCGAGTAGCGAGGAAGGGATCTCCACATCGAGAACGATGCTGTCAAAATAAACAGACTTTGATACTTTAGGGGAATCGCGAATAGTTCGCCGTGTGGAATTGAGACGAAAGGTAAGTCGCAGTTTGGATAGTGGAAACAAAGGTGAAACATATGAGGGCATTCTGGCCATCTATGTAAAATTTGACACGCACGTGCGGAAAAAACGAACGGTACAATTAAAATAAACATATTTTGATACTTTAAAAAAATCGCGAACAGTTCGCCGTGTGAAATTGAGACGGAAGGTAAGTCACAGTTTAGGTGATGGAAATAAAGGGGAAACATAGTCTGGATGTGGCGTTTCCCCTTGACTATACATATAAATTGCTCAAGACCATCTTCCATCAAACCAACCATGCTAGCCCAAGTGGCTTGGGTCCTTTGAGCTGGTCTTGGTTTCATGAATACAAAAGGATAAAGCAACAATGTTGTAAATAATTAATGTTATCCGATGAGTCATCCAAACCTCTTCAGCATTGTCAGTGTCATAATCCACTAAAACGGGGACAGCTGGAGTCCTACGTCTCCGCACGTGTCAGCCAGACAAAACCTAGCAACCGCTGCCTCCTATAGGACTCCGCCACACCTGATCCCGATCACCCCTCCCTCCTCCTCCGAAATTCCCGGTACGGTGTCCGACTCTCCTCCGTTCCGATTTCCTATACACCGTTTCGAACCGTAGCAGCAGGACTGTAACAGAACACTTCACAGACACACAGAAGAGTAGTGGGCGCATTCCTGACCGTACAGATTCGGGGTTTACAGTTCTAAATCCTCAGCCGTTGATCTCTATCCTTTTTAATTACAAAAAAAATCGGGTTCGTTGGACAAACAAACCACCTCAACCTCTCTACTTCCAGCTCCGTCCGCTCCACCTGGAATTCCACATCATTCCTTCTCCAACGCCATTAAAGTAGGTCTCTCTCTCTCTATCTCTATCACTCTACATGTATGTATATGTCTATTAGTGTGTGTATATGTCGGCACGGGTTGTGTATTGGTCATTTTTGTATGCATAATCTGTTTGGAGAGTGATGAACCGATGATGTTCGAGTTTAGTTTCAATGATTTATACAGCTCTCATGGTTTTGATTATGTAGCTTCAATCTTTCTTTTCAACAGTTGTTTTTCTTCTTCTTTTCTTTTCCTAATTTGGCTCTGTTCTGAGGTAGGGTTTTATCTGAATTGAATGATGTTTGATTTTGATACCATGGTGCTTGCTTGTTCCCATCTCCTGATGTTCTGTTCAATTACATTTGCAATAGCTTAACTCTTGTCTTCAATTTTGTGGATTTTGCTGTCTCAGTTCTTCTTTAGCTCCGAGGGTCATAATTTGGTTATTTATTAAGTTTTTAACTGATCTGTTATGGTGGAGATGAAACTAGAGATGTAACAAGTACTCCTCTAGTTCCAGCTTTGCCTGAGGATTTTTATCGGGTGTAGAAGAGTGAGTGATTCGACCTGATCTCTAATTATTCTTGGGAAAGCTTGTTGTAGAAAGCTTCAGTTATTAGGCGTGTTTATGAGCAGTCAATATCAAACATTATAGAAGAACTGTTTTCAATAGATTTGCTTCTTAGCTATTCTTGTGTTGTGGATAAATTGTCGAACTTTCCTCATAAGGATTTCATAACGTGAATCTATTTATTATACCCTCATATCTTATCCTGACATGGTAGTTCAAGTTTTAAAGGGCCCTTTGATAAGGATGAGTTTCTTAGGTGTGTAGGGTAGTAAGAAAAAAAAACTTATGGTGTTTTATGCTACATAATGTTCTGGATAGTCAGAACTCAGAAGGTCCTACTGGATAAGTGACCTACAAAAGCTCATTAAATATGGAGGAAAGGACTAAGCCCACTAAATAATGGCTTTCTATTTCATGAAGGGTCACATGTTATCCGCTGCATATTTGAGATTTAGGTTTTTACCCTTTAGAGTTGAGATGTATGCAAGACAGATATTTTCAGAATCCTCAAGTTATCATTTTTTTTTTAAATCCGAAATATATTATTGATTGATGACTTGATTATGAAATACAATTTGAGAGCCCTTTGTATTGGGAAAGTCATTAGCTAGGAAACGAAGAATAGGAAAGACAACTAATAGGTAACAGTCCTAATAGAAACCTAGAAATAGGAAACATACAATTAAGCTAGACTTAGGAAATATTTCTAACCATATCTCGGATGTTTGTTTTATCAATCAGATTTAATTTCTTAGTTTCCATTCCAGTAAAAGCTCTGTGGGAGATGAGTAAGCTTTGGTGAATTTTTGATTACCAAATGCGGAAATAATACAAAAAACTAAGGAAACATGTGACATAAAAAAGAAAGGCTATGAGATTTGGGGAAGGTATATTCATGTTTCCTTCCAAGAAAATTGGGGTTTTAGTTTATTTTAGTTGAGATGCAATTTAGAGAGGAACATCAATATATTGAGATTGCCTCGTTATTACTTTTTTTTCGTGCTGTTAGGGGCCTGATGGCTGCCATCTTCTAGAAATTTTGTATTGACTTTCACAATGTGTAAGCAGTTATAGAAGTGTTTATACATGCAGCTGTAACACACAAAAAGACAAAACATGATCATACCTTAAATCATTTTTATGCTAATGGATAAGGCCCTTGGCCCTGCAACTGTGCATTTGATTTGGGATAGTAAATAATTGACTTCGTTTACTCATAAAATTGACTTATTATTCTTAGAAATGAAGTGTTATGTTTTCTGATATTATACGATGTTTATAGATAAGGATACCTGGTCATAGTAAGTTGAGTTTTAGGTGTTTATACTGTATCAATCTAGATGGCAACTGAAGAAGAGAGCTCACCTGCCAAGGCTTCAAAATCACCTCCTACTCAGGTCCTCTTTCCCTTCCTACCTTCATTTCTCTATTTTTCTTGCTATCACTTTTTGATCTGCCTCCTTTGTGCCTACAGGAAATGCCAACAACCACACCGTCATATTCTGATTGGTCTAGCCATATGCAGGTTTGTTTTCAGAGTATTAGGCATGCTAATGATTTCCTTTACAAGCTACTTGAGAAACATAATGCTTTGGTGAATCATCTTAATAGCTTACAGCTCAGCTCTCCTTATTTAGGCTTATTATAATTCTGGAGCTACCCCGCCTCCCTTTTTTCCCTCCCCTGTTGGTTCTCCGGCTCCCAACCCCTATATGTGGGGAGGTCAGGTGAACTTCTAATATCCTACTCACATTAAGCTTACATATATTTACAGAGCCTGATGACTTCTTAAATTAATCTCACACAATTTTCAGCATCCTCTTATGCAACCTTATGGGACCCCGGTTCCATATATGTATTCTCCTGGAGGAGTCTATGCTCATCCTAATATTGCCATGGTAAAACCATCATTTATCTTCTCTATTTTTTATCATCTGCTCATCTTGCATTCATTATTGGACTTGATTTTCGGGAAAGCCTCCAAGTTGGTTTACTGATTTGCCTACATTTATCATCAGACTCCAAACTCAGTACATACAAGTGTTGAGTTGGAAGGTAAAGGCCCTGAAGGGAAGGATCGGCCTTCAGTCAAAAAATCCAAGGGAGCTTCAGGAAGTGTAGGTAAAGCCACAGAGGCTGTAAGGGCAGTTTCAGATTCAGGAAATGATGCTGCCTCCCAGAGGTTGTTAACCGGAGTTTTTCATTCAATACCATTGGTTTTCATTGTAAAACAAGGAAGATGATATTAAATTGTCTTGTTCACAGTTCTGGGAGTGGCAGTGAAGGTTCAGCAGATGCTAGTGATGAGAATGCCAACCAACAGGTATGCATTTCATGTCACTATTAGAAACTATCTGGTTTGCTTTGTTAGTCTATTAAACTCTTGAGTAGTTTCAAGTTTGGATACCAATTAGGCACTGTAGGCAGTCTGTATTTTCTTTTGTATTCTAAATGAACACATGCTCTTTTCTGATATAGGAGTTATCTGCAAGTAAGAAGGGAAGCTTTAACCAAATGCTTGCAGAAGGTAGATTATACATCTCCAACCCGAATAAGCCTTTGCATTTGTCTTTTATACTGCATTTAGTTACTAATTACAGTAACTCTTTCAGGAGCTAATACTCAAAATACCCAATCACCAGTTTCTGCAAAACCTGTAGGGTCTGTGCCTGCCACCAATTTGAATATCGGGATGGAGTTGTGGCCAGCCACTGCTGGAGGTGCAAAAATGGGACTAAATCCATCTGGTGCTGCATCAGCAGTTGTTCATGTATGGGCCTTGACATTACTCAATCTGTTGCTTAACAAGTTATAAATCATTGTGATATTAGGACGCAGATCATAATTTAGTTGGAAAGAGAGATATCATTTACCCATATATTACAGCTTACAAAAGTTTGGCTGCTGCATGGATACTCCTGTAAATTCTTTATCATTGATGTTTAGCTCTTATTTTGCAGGATGAGCGTGAACTGAAAAGACAGAAGAGGAAGCAATCTAATCGGGAATCAGCTAGACGGTCAAGATTACGTAAGCAGGTAAAGATATCTGTAACAAACAAGTTCATTACAAATTGTCCGTAACAACAAGTACATTATAAATTATAAGCGTACATTATAAATTGTTCACGTTACAAATAGCTACTATGCATTATGTCAACGTGATCATTAGTACTTAATAAGTTGTCCACATTACACTATGATCCAAGTGGACGGAAAAAAACTCCTGGCTCAGCATATGTGATGGCGGTGGAGCTAGAGGCGTCAATATATTACCATTAAAGCAAAAGAAAAAAAATTATGTCCATTTTGTATCATAGTGTGACGTGGACAGTTTGTAATGTACCTAGTTGCTGTGTGGGCAAAATATATTGTAGCTATTAGTAGTGTGGACAATTTATAATGTCCCTGGTTGCTCTGTGATCATTTATAATGTTCCGATAGTTGTGCACAGTTTATATTGTATCTTTGTGTTGTGGACACCACACTGTAGTATTTTGCTTTTATTTGTTTGTGGACATTTATGTGGGTAGTTATTTACATTGAACCCTTAAAAAATGGTCACAATGATCTGGTCCTGATTATTATTATGCAAGTCCAGTGGGGCACTCCAAGAGCAGCTCCAACGGTCATGCCTACGCGTTGTGTCTGGCGTAGGCACGGCCCAGACACGACGCGTAGACACGACTTGTCGTGTCTGGAAGCCGTGTCTGTGGGGGCGTGCCTACGAGTCGTTGCTGGTTCTGGCAACGACGCTGCTGGTCGTGTCTGGCGCCAACGGCTAGTCGGCTGGCCAGTCACGACCCGCCACGTGGCGACGCCGACTCCCATAGTACCCAACAGTTTTCTATAAATTCAGATCTGCCCCAATTGAAATCTCACTTCTCCTCTCTTCTTTCAAGCTTCTATTCATCTATTCCTCTCCAAATCCTATAGTTTTTCATATTCTATTTTTTCCGATGGCGAGTCTTCCGACGCTAGACGAGATGAAACAAATGACAGAAGAACAAATAGACGCCGCGGTGGATAGGTATTTGGGGGCAACACAACAAGCATTGGAGGATCAACTGATGGCAGCCGTACAACCAATGAGTGATGATGATGATGAGGCCGAGAGCTCATTGTCGGCGCCGAGACCCAAGCGGAGAGTGATTGAGCTCAACCGCGAAGATGCACACGAAGGGCTGATCCGTGACTACTTCGCGCCTCAATCGGTGTACAGCGAGCAACAATTTCGGCGACGGTTCCGGATGTCGAGAGACATGTTCATCCGGATCATGAATGGTTTGAGTGGCCGGTACGCCTACTTCCGTAACAGAAATGATGCTACGGGGAGGGCCTCTTTCACTCCACACCAGAAGTGCACGGTAGCACTTCGTCAGCTCTGTTATGGAAGTCCAGCCGATGCTTGCGACGAGTATTTGCGAATGGCGGAGACCACTGCGCTGGACTGCCTGAAGAAGTTTTGCATTGGCGTCATCAAGGTGTACGGGCGGACCTATCTACGACGCCCGACCGTGGACGATACAAAACGGTTGTTGCGAATCAACGAAGACCGCGGCTTTCCGGGGATGTTAGGGAGCCTGGACTGCATGCATTGGGATTGGAAGAACTGTCATGTGGCATGAGCTGCACAGTTCGCAAGTAGGGACCACGGGAACGTCCCCACAACCATGCTCGAATCTGTAGCATCCCAAGACCTTTGGATCTGGCACGCTTTCTTCGGGACACCGGGCTCCAACAACGACATCAACGTGCTCAATAGGTCTACACTATTCTCCCAAGTAGTAAAAGGCTTCGCCCCAGATGTGAAGTTCAAGATCGGCGGTAGAGAATACGAAACCCCGTACTACTTGACAGATGGAATCTATCCTGCTTGGGCAACATTTGTGAAGTCCATACCTGCTCCACAAACGCCGAAACAACGATGTTTTGCTAGATACCAAGAGGCGTGTAGGAAGGACATCGAACGGGCGTTTGAAGTTCTACAGGCCCGGTTTCACATCGTTACTCGCCCGGGTCGAATGTGGGATAGGGGCTCACTCGCAATTATCATGACTGCTTGTGTGATCCTACACAACATGATCGTTGAGGATGAGCGTAGGCCGTGGCCCACTGATCCGCTTGCAGATCTTGTTGTCCCGGACCACACCGTACGTAGAGGACAACCCCCAGCGGTGACCAACGACAGTATCTTGGGCCATAGAGCAAGGATTCGGGATCGGAATGTGCATCACCAACTCCACGATGATCTCATCGAACACATTTGGGCAAAATTTGGAGATGGCGGCCGCAATTAAATATTAATCAGCAACGTTAATGTAATATCTATTTTGTTTGTAATAAAATAATAGTTATGCAATTCGTATTTGGGTTTAATTAAAAGTGTCACAAATATTTGGGTGTTTTTTTTAATTTACTGAAACTGTGTAGACACTCCTGACACTGCGTAGACACTACCATTGGAGGAGCAGTGTCTGGAAGCCAAAAACAATGGTTAGACATTGTTCATAGACACTGTGCAGTGTCTAACCATTGGAGATGCTCTAAGATTATATCTGATTCTTAAATCTATGGATTATTATAACTAGGCGGAGTGTGATGAGCTTCAGCAGCGAGTGGAGGCCTTGAGCAATGATAATCGAAGCCTCAGAGATGAGATGCAGAGGCTTTCAGAGGATTGCGAGAAACTCACATCAGAGAACAACTCCATAAAGGTACATACAAAAAAAACATGCTTTCGATATTTGCATAGCACTACCATTCATCTATAATCAGTTTCACTTGGGACATTGAGTCCTCAAATGTATTAACATCATGAAATTTGATGCGAGCAGGAAGAATTGACAAGGTTATGCGGGAGTAGCTAAGGTAGCAAGGCATAAGCAGGAAGAATATATTTTTCTTTACTCCACAAACCGTGATAGTTGATTAGTCGAGCATAGCTTATTTTTCATTACTAATCCCACACCGTTAACCCTGTTCGTGTTACTTGTACCGTTTGTGAAGTATTAACTTCAGATCATGTTATCGAGAGGATCATATTCTTTTCAAGTATAGTTTTGTCCCCGTATAATTTTTTGTCATCTACATGGTCTCTTCCTTTCCATCGAGTGGACATGTATTAAGGTGAAAATTAGCGATAAATTGATGTGAAAGGTACGTATCTTTATATTAAGCAACACCACAGCTAAAGTGAAACGAATAAAGTGAAAGTCCACCGATCGGGTGGCTCCTCCAGTCCCACCTAGCACTTCCACGCTGACGTGGCCACCAGGGCCATCTCATGCCAGCAGAGTATCAACTCTGCCTGTCGTTTCACCACGTGGAACCCCCTCACACGCACCTTCCCCAATAGACTCTCTGCCTGAAAATCCGCAAACCGACTCGACTGTACCGGCTTCATTCCCACGCCGTCAAACACCTCCCTCCACGGCGGCGCCACCCTTCTCCTCGCCGCCTCCATAATCGCCGGGCGGAGGAGAAACATCTCGATTTTTCTATTCAAATCGCCCCCTCCCATGGTTGCGTCCAGCGACTCGAACATCATCGAGTAAAACTCGAGACCGTTCACGATGTTCATCCGGAACGATGTAGCGCCGCTCTCCATCCACCCTTCACCGTCCACGAAAACGACGACGCTTGAGCACACCCGCCGCACATCGCCGAGAAACGCGCTGATGTTGGCCATCGACCCGAGGCGGCGGAAGATAGCCGGAGCGAGGAGTACGGCCGTCTTCTCTCCCTCCATGAACTTGATGGAGTTGAAGGACAGCTTCTGGAAGGTTCGGAGCTGAACGAACTCGATCTGGAATCCGATGTTAAGGTCCTGAGCGAATTGTGAGAGGTTCTCCTTAACCAGCCGCTTCTCCGCTGCGAACTCGTCGGGGACCACAGCCGAGATCCGGAGCACCGGCGAGTCGAGGTTGCACGTCTCGGCGATCTCCTTCATGAAGGAAGCGTACTGGGAACCGAATCCGATGTCGAAATCGATGACGTGGAAGAAGGTAGAGCCTTCGAAGGCCTCGAGCAGCGCCTGATTAGCCGTGAAGTGCGAGAACATCGGGATCGGGGAGACGGCGGAGAAAGCCTTGTACGCCTTGATGCTCTGGACAATTTCGAACCAGGTGGCGGGCTGGGCCGACCGGTTCGAACCGGGAAGGAGGGACTGGAGCGCTTCTTTGAAGTAGAAAGCGGCCCTCTGGAGCGGCTTTCCGGCCGGAGTCCTTAGGCGTGTATTGAGCCGCGCCAATATCGCCTCAGCGAGTTGCAATTCATCAGAGTCGAAACACTCGGCGGCTCGGATCAGCTCCTCGATGAAGTCGAAGCTGAGGCTGCAGTTACCAAAATCGGCAGCGAAATCAAAGGCAGAACCGGTAACGGAACTGTAATTAGTATCGGAGAGGTTGAAATTGGCGTGGACGAAGGGCTGAGAGTAATTGTGGGAGGTGAGATCGGGGATGTGGGTAATTGTAGGCGGGTCGCAGAGGTTGAGGTGGTGGCCGGAGATGGAGTTCTTCGTGTCGTGATCAGGCAGACCCAAATCGGTCAAGAAGGAGTCCCAATCCAGATTATGCAGCATGTTCTCCTCCCAGGCGGCGGCGACACCTCCTCCTCCGGCGGGGCTGGGGCTGCATCGGAGCTCAAGGACAGAGGAGGGCTCGTAGTTGTTCCCGGAGACCGGTTTGGGGGTTGAATTGGAGCTGGATTGAACTCTCATTGTAGCTGAAGAAACAAAAGAGGAACAGAGCACAACTGAAGAGCAAGCTTGTAAGTGGCTTTCTTTTATGGGGAAAGTGAGGGGGTTTTTTGGTGGTCGCAATGGGTGGCTTTGTATCTTCGCGTGCATGGCATTGCTTATGGTGGTGGGATCCATTATCCACTATAACATCTCAATGTCTTGGTGGTTAAGGTGGATTTTAAAATTTAGTTTTAATATGATATCAAAGATGCCATTCTCAAACTCTCGAAGTGTAAAGGTAGAAGCATACAATGGGAGTCTGTTATTTGGGGACGCCGAGTTTGGGTTTGTCGCTGCCACAATCACTTGCAATACAGACTGGTTCACAAACTCAGACCAAAAGTGAGTCTCTTGTCATTCAACATAGGAAAAAAGATCTGGACGAAGTTTACCACTACAAAAACATTAGGATTTTGGTAGTATTTTTTCTCTATTTCTCATTTTGTGGTTGAGCGTAGGTTCCATCGCTGTGTTCTTTGTAGTTTGTGTTTTTGTTTTTTGCCCTTCTTTTGAAGGCTCCCATGAAAGGTTAGGATAGTCTCTACTGCAGTCCCATCTTTTTTCTCCACTTAGGAGCAAAGAGATTTTTAATGAAAAATCACTTATCAAAAAAAAGATTAGAATATTAATTTATGCTTTTAAATAAGTGAGGCCTTAATAATGAAGAAGAGACACGTGACTTGAGCATGCATCATGATATTTTATCTTTGCTGCATAATGGAGAAAGAATATTTGGAGAGTTGGATAGCCTAATTTGACAGGGGAGAAGGCACTTGCAAAAGCGAGAGGTCTTTGTTGGTTTATCTTTTTCTTCCTTTACAAGGGCAGAGATCACATTAGCTACTTGTGTTTCTTTTAGGTTGCGTTGCATTGTGTTCCATTCCAGTTGAGAATAGTTAGCTAACATTAGGTTTTTGCATCTTCACACTTTCGTTTCGTTTTGGTTTCCGGATCGCTTGTTTACTGAGTCTATTTTTCTTTTTCTTTTTTGGCTTTCAACGATAAATGGGCTAGTCGTCGACAACAAAAGTTCACTAACCAGTGAAACATTATTATACGATTTATATTGTTGTTGTGAAGTGTGTGAGATTGATATATTATGTTAACAATATATTTCATGTCGTCATATATAGGTCGACTAAATTATGGAACACTTATATTTGATATAAATTTTACTAACGACTAACTTAACTGCAACAACATTAGTTACCAAATGACAAAAGGGTCACAAATTCTGGCCGGATCACGATTTGCTTTATTTCTTTGGCTCTTCTTGATTGTACTGTGCGCCCGAGTGAGAGTTGTAAAGTAAACAGAATCCCAATTCAAAAAACACCACCACCACCATCTCCCATCATCTTTGCTTGTCAACCAAGTAAACTATCAAATATGCACTACCATAAATATCACGTCATTTTAAATTAATATTTATTGCAAAGGTAATTTACACACAAATTGACTAATATTTTATGCAGCTTGCAGTGGACAAGTCGCAAATGATTTTTGCAGTAGATATTTCGAGTTCTCGGGTAAGAAAACACCCATGGTCAATTTAAACATCAGACGAAGCGGCAGTGATTTTTGCCTGACCCGTTGCTCGGAAGCCACAATCTTCTTTCTCGGTTGATTCGGGTTTCCGGATCTGACATGGATTCCGACATTAAAGTTGCTATCCTGGCTTCTGGCCAGCTGATCAACCCTCTGGCTTTGAAACCCTTCGAAAAATGCGTTATTAGAGCGTCCGCATCGTGCCATAAATGTGGAATATTTGTGAAAATTTTATGGAACGTCTGATATGTAATTCTGTAATATTTTTTCGAAAGTTATGGAACGTATGCTTTGTAATTAACATTTTCTTAGAAAGTTATGTAACTTTAAAACATTTCTGGAAGAAAAAAAACTATGGAACATATGTCACGTAATTGTGGAATATTTTTCAGAAGGTTATGGAATACATGTAATGTAATCATGGAGCATTTGTGAAAATTTTAAGGAACATTAGGTATAAAATATGCTACATCCTACCTCATCATTTGGAGTAGTTGTGTTGGTTTTTTCAACCGCTATCATAGTATCTTTCTACCGATATCTACTCTGAAGCATTTCGGTATATGAGTAATTTTTAAGTTTTTTTGTACATTTAATAATATTACAAGCGATTTCCTCTATAAAAAAAGATGTTCGTTTTGTTTTTCTCTGAGTATCCCGCTTTAGATCAAGATTTTATTTTACTTAATATATGGTTCCAATTACATTCCAAATAAAAAAATATGGAAAAATTAAGTATAATGTTTTGATATATTTACATAATATGTAACGTAATTGTGGAACATTATTTTCCCGCATATGTTTCAGTTTCACAGTTAGAATACATAAAAAAACGAGTCTCAGTGACTGTTAGGATTTCACCATCTTCCTCCTATTTTTCTCACAATTGTAGTTACCCACTCTTCTTCCTCATCCTCCTCCTCTCATGATATCGCAACCGTCGGAGATACCTCCTCTGTGGTCTCCTCCTCGCGACAGACACCGACAGCAGGCCTTACCAGTAGGGATGGCAAAACGCCCTGTCTCCCGCGGGGATCCCCGTCCCCGCCCCGCGTGGGGTGGGTTCGGGACGGGGATTTTTTTAAACGGGACGGGGTACGGGGATTTAAATGGGGACTTTGACGGGGATGGGGTGGGGACGAGGCAAGCAGTCCCCATCCCGCGAGGATCCCCACCCCGTACTATTAGTTTTAAAATAAATATTTTTTTAATAATATATACATAACACATGGCTGCCACACACAATCACACACGATTTCAGCATGTATATTTTCTATTTTCTCTGTAATTTCAGACCTGGCCGAGGTAGATGTGGCCATTATTGGGATATTTTCTGTCTATGGATATTCCATTCTTCTGTTACTTTGGGTTATTTTCAAAATGCATATTTTTTTCTAAAAAAAATTCAAATTTATCAACAATCTGGTTCAGACATTTGTGTTTTGACATATAAAAATATGAATATCATTTAAAATGGATCAAAATTTGACACTTGTGTATTTTTTCGGGTAATGAGAATATGGAAAGAATGGGAGTAGGGAATAAAATCCTGCACAGGGCAAAAATGGGACGGGGAATAAAATCCCCGTTCCCCGCCCCATCCCCACGGGGTCCCCATGGGATGGGGTCAACGCGAGGTCAACGCGTGGATGGGGCGGGGATGAGGCCACTGCCGGTGAGGCGGGACGGGGACGGGGAATGCGTTCCCCGCCCCATACCCGCCCCATTGCCATCCCTACTTACCAGCCTCCTCGCAGGCTTAACCTCTCCTCCTTGAAGAGTCCCTTCATCTCCTCGATGAGCTCCTCCACTCTAGATTAGCTCGGACCTTCAACCACCCCGACAAACTCTCCAACCAAAAATTGCATGTCCACTATCCAGGTCTTTAGCCGTCGTTGCACCTCTTTAAATCAACCACATAGGGCCACTATTCAAGCGCATTTGAATCTTCGGTCTTGCCTCGCCGTTGTCCGGAGCTTCTACCTTGCATGTAGTCAAGCTCCATTTCGTTTTGCTATATGGAAATAGGGGTGAGGGCTTACAACGTCTCAGTGATGCACGAAATGCCCCCGTTCGATATTTGCTTGCTAATACCTTGGGAACCAAGATAACATCCGCACTTGTACCCACCCCTCGACGCTAGGATGACTTCCTATCGTTTCGAGTTAGCCTGGACGTAGATGGGCCACTCTATAGTCGGCTTCAGCTCTAGTTCTGGGCTCATTTGAATCCTACAATTGTAGGCCTCCCATATGAGAGGTTATTGGGTTTCTGCATCCGCTGCGAAAAACTCACTCATCGTATCCAATCATGTCAAGCTCGTATCCCGGGAGTGGGCAGAGAGGAGGCTTGATTTGACGACTCTCTCTCTGGGTCCAAATGGGTGTTGTGGCGGATTCAGTGACAACGGGGGTTGATCAGGAGAGATGGCCCGATACAGAGAGGTCGTGGGGCTCCGAGGCGGTGAAGTTTATCGATGCCGAGGTGAGCCAGACAAAAACTAGGATCGAAAGACACGTCGTTGGTGGCGGGAGGGATCCAACATCGCGGTGGCAAGAGACGGCTTGAAGGGAGCCCTAATATAAAATAAAATAAAAAACCTAGTCGAACTCACAGGAAGAGGCATAAGAGAGTAGCGGTTTGTGACCTTCATCCAAACAAAACTATTGTTGAAAGCAAAACCATAGAATACGAGTAGAAGGAGATAAATTATAACAGAATGTAGGTAATATTGTTGTTGTACTTTAATGGTTGCATATTTATATTTTGATATGTAATACATCCTACGTTTACATTAAAAAAAAACATATTCCATTTCATCGTTACAATGTTAAATTGCTAATATTGTGTTTGTAAATCAGTAATTTACTCCACGATAATATTTCGTGCTCATTTTACTCTTTCTCTCTCTGTTTAGGGTTTGTAGCGATGGTATCGGGTACGTCTCGTTCAATAACGATGACAACTCTTAAAAGCGGGATCGATTGCTCATCCACCGGTACACCCAGTGGATCTCCTTCCTCCTTCCCGGTCACATGTCCGATTGAACTAACAACGGGGATGAATGTGGGACAGATCTTTTCGACGTATGCCTTAGAGGGTGCTCCCTCTACGATAACGTGAGGTAGAGGTCTCCGACAAGGAGGTCTTCTAGGGAGATCGAGATGGATAGTCCGACAAACGGCGACTAGGGGTCCTAGATCACAACTGGCGCGGGAGGTGGAGGAGCCTCCCAAATCTGGGCATGCATGACGGAGAGAACATTGGACCGGAGCTACTCGGGCGACTGTGGGATTCTGTGGAGGACAATGACGACAGGGAGGTTGGGGACGAGATGAGTGTCCGAGAGTTCTCTTTCGACCCTACGGAGAGTGATTCACTAGGGGTGTTCGCCGGTGACATCTTCTTTGGGGACGGAGGGCTGATGTAGGCGGCTGACGGCTCCGCTGGCACCTAGGGCTCCGGCTGACAACAAGGGGTCTTGTGTTCAAGTTGGGGCAGATCGTGGGGGTGCCTCGATGGGACATCCAAGTTACATTCATGCACCGAGGGTCACACATGCCCGCTTGCAGGCGGGTGTGGACGGTCTTGGGCTCGTATGAGAGTCTAGCCATTCGAGAGGTGGTAGTACCTCCGACGAAACTGTGTGGCCTAGGCTTCAACTTTTCCTATGACGTGGCAGGCCAAGTGTTTACTACCAGAACATTTTTCTAGCAATCGCTCGTTGACTGGCTCACAGAGCTGTGTTACTTGCTGGACGTAGTGGCATGACCTTTAGAGGATGGTGCAGTGGGTTTCTTCTTCTGGTCAGCGAATGAGAGAGCCAAGGTTTTGGCAGGGGAGCCTTGTTCTGTTTGGTGCTCGTTGGTGCTATTTGCATACCTCCATCCTCAAATGCGGCCCCGCGATATTATTTTCACCCGATTCTCGATCTGGGCCTACATCTCCTATCTCCCGGTGGGCGCCTAGAACCAATGAGTCGGGTTTCGAGTAGGGAGCGTCCTAGGCACCCGCCTCGTTGTAGATGACGCAGATGGCATGAGTTGTGGAGATTTCAAGTGAGTCCAAGTACGAGTGGATGTGCGACTTCTGCTTTAGAGCCAAATATTGTTCTGATTATTGGAATCAGGGGTGCGACTTCTGCAGCTCAATTGGTGATAGCATCACTCAAGGAAATGCTATAAAGGGTGATGTCTTGGGTTCAAGTCTCACCAACAACCTAGGTTGGTATTTGTCTGTGGACAGTACACCAGAGGGGTTGGGGTGTATTGGGCTGCAGACCTAACATCGCCGCGTGTGGGCCTGGGTCTGGCACGGTGGGATGTTACAAGCACTCTCGCGTTCTTGGAGCAATATTTTTGGAGCCCTACACTATCAATTAAGGGAGGACGACACATCCTAGATCCTCGGAGGAGTACACAATTCGTCTCGATGTTCATTATCCGAGAATTGGCCCACTCTGTCTTAACTTATCGTCTGAAATCGATGTACCGATGTCTTCGGTCACTATCAAAACATCCTTTTCAAGCATCCACGTTAAACATTTCGATTAATGAATATATTTTTAATTGTTATTCCTCTATCTCTCTCGTTGCTTCGGGTCTACAGCAATATTACCTGACTTACTAGTTATCATTCTTTAGAGCATCTCCAATGGAATATTATGACTAGTGGTATGGAGCCATGGTAGGAGCTCATTTTTTAGTTGGGTTAAATGTTGAAACTTACCCTTATGTATTGGTCACGAACACTATGCTACCCTCTTTTTCAAAATCACATTTGCGGTACCTTATCTATTGGTCACGCGATTCCGTTAGGAAAAATAGATGGTAAAATGTCGTTTTTTCCATTCTGTTAGTCATATAACCTCAAGTGTCATATAATGAATGGTAAAATATCGTTTTTCCTTAATTATTTGACTTTTATACATTTTATAAGGAACATTACCATTGCACCCTCGTTGTTGTTCCTTATAAAATATATAGAGGTCAAATACTTAAGGGAAAAAAACGTCATTTTACAATCCATTATATGACACTTGAGGTCATATGAATAACGGAAGGGAAAAACGGCATTTTACCGTCCATTTTTCATAACGGAATCGCGTGACCAATTGATAAGCTACCACAAATGTGATTTTGAAAAGGAGGGTAGCATAGTGTTCGTGACCAATACATAAGGATAAGTTTCAACATTTAACCCTTTTTAGTTTCTCTCTCCTTCATACCACTACCTCCTACCATGGCTTCTCCAATAGCAAAACCATGACTATTGGTAGGCAGCCATTGTTTGCATTTTTTTTTAAATTCGTTGTCGCCACGTGTCGTCGTGGGATTTGCCCGCCGACCAGCCTTGGGGCTGCTATGACTGGACGAGTCGATGCAGGATCCTGCAACGACGACCTGCAACGGCACCCCTTACCACGACGTCTATCATGACTGGTTGTGACAGAGAGTCGTGGCAAACCGTCGCAGACCCTACAATGACACGCCTGCAACGACCGTTGTAGGTGTTCTTACTTTAATATAATGGTTATGATTATTGTTATAAAAAAAAAGGTGATGTATGTACTCCACGTGGGTATAGAATAGAAGACACCTCAGTGGGCTTAGATCAGGGCCTAAAACAAAATTTGTTCAATATGGGCCCAACAGCATAGAGACTCACATTCATTCATGTGACTCAGACGCATCCTCATATCTTTATGTAACTCAGATCTCTGTCCTTTAGTAGAACCTTGATGGTAAGACCGAAGCAGCACACACACACGTGTTCCTCCCTCAACTGCACGTGTCGACTCCGACGTACACGTGGATCACCGTCACAGCCACCTCTCGATTCTCGCTGCACACATTTTTCTTAAAAGTAACCACCACACCTTAACTGCACTCCCATGCCCACACTCACAGGGATCGCACCCAATCTCTCAATCATGCGTATCATCAACCCACCATTTTCGCTCACATTTCTTCTCCTGATCATAATCACCTCCTGCACCTCTATCGCCCCGCATGCCGCTGCAGCATGCGACCACAGTGATCACGACGTCGCGAGGCCCGATCTGGTGAAGAGGGAGCACCGGAAGCCACTAGTGGAGACGGAGTACGGCGAAATCTCGGCCGTCGAGATCAATGATGGCGTCAGGGGTCCGTACAGTCTCCAGTTCTTCACACTGGAGCCTAACTCCCTCTTCCTTCCCGCGCTCCTCCACTACGACATGGTCTTGTATGTCCACACAGGTATGTATATGTATATAATTAATATCAATTATTAATTAATGGAATTGAGAGTTTAGTAATTAATGGCATGCAAATGAAGGAAGCGGAAAGCTGAGCTGGACGGACGAAGATGACATTAGACAGGTGGATATAAGCAGAGGAGATGTGTACAGACTCAAGCCTGGTTCTGTTTTCTATGTCCAGAGCAACTTGGACCCTCTGAGACAGAAACTTAGATTCTATGCCATCTTCGCCGATTCCGATGGTTACAAATATGTATGTCTTTTCTAGTTTCATCTTAGTTTGTTAACATTTGTTGAACTTATCAATGCATTGTGCTCCGCCAGTGGCGGAGCTAGTGTTTTCAGTGAGTGGGTACCGAAATTTTTCAGTGTCACTACGTGACTTTAAAAAAATTTAAAATTTAAGGGAGCGCAACTACAAAATTAGAAGGAATTAAAGAGTATTTTTGAAAAAAATCGAAAAACATACAAAAAAAATTGAGGGGGCACGTGCCCCTGGGCACTATGTGGCTCCGCCACTGCTCGGGCCTCTATATCGGCCTGGTAGTTGTGTCAATACGTGACTGTAAAAAAAATTTGAGGGGGCGCAACTACAAAATTAGGAGTATTTTTGAAAAAAAATCGAAAAACATACAAAAAAAAAGTTGAGGGGGCACGTGCCCTTGGGCACTATGTGGCGCTCCACTGCTCGGGCCTCTATATCGGCCAGATTGATAAGATCGACTGGTCTGGTAGCTGTTGTTCGGTGTGTAAGGTTTATTATTCTATTAATAATGAATCTTTCTTTTAAAACAACGTAGGAGCCAACCATTGGAGCGTACTCGCGGATAAGCAGCATGGTCACTGGCTTTGACGGGAAGGTTCTTCAAGCGGCTTTCAAGGTATGAATAGAAATGTGAATTCTTATACACGATGGATCATGTTCATGGCCTCTTTGTACGAATTATGAAGGTGGTTGTTTTTGTAGGTTCCTGAGGGAACGGTGGAGGAGATAGTGGATGCGAGGAAGCCTCCGGCGATCATTCATGCTCTGCCCTCTGTTACGAAGAAAATGAAGATCGAGGAATGGGAAGCAAAGTTGCTCGAGGCTCTTCTTGGTGGAAGAGGGCCCGTTTTGAATCTGAAGAAGAGATACAGACCCTTCAACGTCTTTGATGCAAAACCGGATTTTGAGAACTGTAACGGGTGGAGCTTGAGTGTGAACAAGAAACAGTTGAAGGGTTCCAACGTTGGTGTCTTCATGGTCAACTTGACAACGGTTGGTTCTAGCTAATAATTATCCTAGGACATGTTATATCGTAGTGTATTGGTTGATTTGATTTGATTGGTTAATGTTGTTTTTGAAGGGTTCGATGATGGGGCCACATTGGAATCCGATGGCTACGGAGGTGTCGGTGGTGTTGCATGGGGAAGGGATGGTGAGGATTGCTTGTCCGAGTGAGTTGGAAGGTGAGGGGTGTAGGAGTAGGAGGTTTAAGGTGGAGGAAGGGGATGTGTTTGTGGTGCCGAGGTTCCATCCCATGGCTCAGATATCTTTCAACAATGACTCGCTTGTTTTCATGGGGTTCAGCACTTGGGTGAAGAAGAACCATCCCCAGTTCATGGCGGGGAAGAGATCGGCTCTGCAGGTTGTGGATAGGGATGTCCTGGCTGCGTCCTTGAATGTGAGCAACTCTACCATTGATCGGTTCTTGGCGTCGCAGGAGGAATCGATCATATTGGATTGTACTTCTTGTGCTGAGGAAGAAGAGATGAAGATGGAGGAAGAGATCGAGAAGGAGAGACGGGAAAGGGAAGAAGAGGAGGCTAGGAAGAGAGAAGAAGAGGAAGCTAGAGAGAGAGAAGAAGCTAAGAAGAGAGAAGAAGAAGAAGAAGCTAGGAGGAAGAAAGAAGAAGAAGCTAAGAAGAGAGAGGAAGAAGAAGAAGCTAGGAGGAAGGAGGAAGAAGAAGAAGAAGCAAAGAAGAGAGAGGAGGAAGAAGAAGAAGCTAGGAGGAAGGAGGAAGAAGAAGAAGAAGCAAAGAAGAGAGAGGAGGAAGAAAAAGAAGCTAGGAAGAGAGAAGAAGCTAGGAGGAAGGAGGAAGAAGAAGAAGAAGCTAGGAGGAAGGAGGAGGAAGAAGAAGCTAGGAAGAGAGAAGAAGAAGAGGAAAAAGAAGAAGCTAGGAAGAGAGAAGAAGAAGAAGCTAGGAGGAGGAAAGAAGAGGAGGAGGGTAGGGAGAGGGAAGGAGAGAGTGAGGAAGAAGCGGCTCGGAGGCAAGAAGAAGAGAGGGTGGAAAGAGAGAGGCAAGAAGAAGAGAAAGCAAGAGAGGCAAGGGAGAGAGAGGAGGCTGAGGCTCAAGGAGAAGAACCAGAAGAAGAGGAGACCAAAGGAGGAGAAGCAGATGTAAATAGTGCACCACCTAGATTGAGCCTTCTAAGATTTCCTAGGTTTATGCTTTGACTCCTGTATGTTTCTTTTGTATGATGTTAATAAATAGTCTTTTGTGCTTGTTGTTGCTTTTGGTTTTGTAATCTGGTCTTAATTCTGTAGGCTTAAGAGGTACTGAGTTTGTTTCTTCTCTTCATATACCTACGTACTGCTACATTGCTTTCTAAACCTGTCCTTTACCTCATGGTTTAGTACATAATTCAAGGAGTGATCATCATCGTATAAATCATTTTTTGCATTGCAATGTTTTGGCGATTGTGTGTGAAGTTATTTCATAGATACTTTATCTTCTAAAAAAGAGAATTGTGCTTCTTCTTTTTGAGCAATTTGGACCTTTATTGTATGCAAAAGAATTGTTGTAGAGGGGAATCCAGCGCTCATGGTAAGATACGGGAAAAATAAACCTAGCTTGGTCATAAAGATAGGTACAAAACGAACCATACATGATATAAAACTTGGGCCACACTGGATTGTTTTGGATGTATGTCGATTTCAATGTGGTACTATAACTAGCAGAACGGAGTATATTAACAGTCCAAGGATGATACCACGAACTAGTAGAGAGACGGGTCAGATCACACAAATGTTGTCGCACACGAGTTCGAGTGAAAACAAAGAGAACATAAGTGAGGTCGGAGAAGAACCAACAACTTTGCACCGTCAGATATGTCACACCAAAGACAACAAAAGATTGAGTCCTTGCACCGTCAGATAATCTGCACCAAAGGTAATTAAATTTAAGGAAAACAAAATTAGGGAGCGATTGAATAACAGTTGAAAAGGAATTTGATTATTAAGAGTTGCATCAGAAATCGAAACTAAAGTTTCAAAAGCATATTCTTAGTATTTAGATGGTGTATCAGAATGAGCAAAAAAACTCCAAACTAATATCAATGATAACACGTATCTTTCATTCTATTGTGATATTTTGCTCGTGTGTGAGGGTGGATAACGTGAGGTTATACACCATTAGTTTTGAAATAAGTGTTGATTAGCATGTGCTAACCAACCCAGTCAAAGTGAGAGGTTTTAATATTATTATTGATTTATTTTTCAACCAACAATTGAAATTAACGAAAGAGTGGAAATAATTAAAACATTACAACTCTTTCGCTGGAACCTGTCGAGAGCCTCTTTCCAATTAAACCCTACCTCTAGTTACCTATGGAGCTTCATGTGCATGTTACCGCCGACAAGCCTACCACACATGTCGGTCTTGTCCCGTCGCCGCCTGCACTCATGTGCTTCTCGGAAATCCCTCCTCCTCGAGCTTCTTCGGTGGTGGAGTCTCCTTTAAAGCCTCGACGCCGAAGGAGGCCGAGACACCCTCTCAGCCTCTTCTCCCCCACCATCATATGCGATATTGCCGACGTCCCAATCAACAACGATAGTATCGTTCTCTCCGGGATCCTTTACGTCGCTAGCCAAACCATGAAGAGGCCTCCTGGTGAAGATTTCACCAATTGCTTCCTCCGCAAGTAACTCACTGACCTCTCCTAGCCTTGGCAAAGTCATGTCGCTTCTAGTGGGTGTTGCTTCTATCCCAGGTGAAGCCTCATCGACTTCATTTCTGATTTCTCATACTTTCGGAGAGGCCTCGCCGCTTCCACTCTATAGGGATCCTATCCGTAGAAAAGCTCCAATGGTGGACGATGGAAGAAAGGCCTTGAGGCGCTGATTGATGGGGGCCTGATCCCTAATGCAACGAGGATTCCTATAACCCCGTCACTGCTTACCACGCCTTCAAGCATGATTTGTGTCGTAGGGTTCCCGAGCCGCGTGAAGCCAACTCTATCATGGGACATCAGTACCGTCGGAATCTCTCGAGATCAGCCTAACTAGTCTCCTAAATGGCCTTTCTTCTTGCTCGCTGGAGGAGGAACTAGAGATTCTCGTCCCGTACTCCCCGGTGAGTCCTTCGATCCTTGCTCACCAGCAATTCGCCATGTTGGGTAAGCTCTGGTCGTTGAAGCCTCCCCAAAAGGAGGTTCTGCTCCGGATCATCACGAAGGCGTGAGGAAGATCCGCGGAGGGCCTGGTAATCAAGGACATTGGTTCTAGACTTTTTGGCTCCTACTTCAAATTGGAGGAGGCTTGTGCGTGGGTCCGGAGCAACGAACTCTGGTGCTTCGATGGCCATCCGCTACTCCCTTTTGACTTGGACCCGATGGCGAGGGATCTTCCTACCTTGGATCGGCTACAACTATGGGTTCACGCCCATGGTCTCCCTCCACTGGTGCGGACCTGAACGACTGAAGAACTAATTGGCTCGGCTCTCAGGCTATGTGTCGAGGTCCCGTGTGATCAATGGGACCTCTATTGGGGAGTAATAGTGAAGGTGCGCTTCTGGCACCTCGTGGAGCGTCCCTTATGCCATCATCTGTTGTTGAGGTTCAAGGATTTCGCGGATGCGATTCAAGTCTCGCTCA
Source organism: Erodium maritimum (assembly GCA_963921825.1). Classification (NCBI taxonomy): domain Eukaryota; kingdom Viridiplantae; phylum Streptophyta; class Magnoliopsida; order Geraniales; family Geraniaceae; genus Erodium; species Erodium maritimum. The sequence continues at coordinate 13,148,457 of OY997588.1, read as the reverse complement.
CCTACACGAAACCGCCCTCCTTCTACTACAATTATGGGCTGGTCGGACATGTGGTTCAAAAGTGCGATCGGGAGATTATTGGAGGGCCACGGTTCAACTCATCCATGTTGGAGTTCCAGAAGGACCATAACAACAAGCCATATGCGACAGATTGGGGGAATCAGAGGTCTTGGAGCCAACCACTAAGGGTCGAACTTGTATCCCCGAGCACCGTACCTAAAGGCACCTTGCCTCGATGAAGGGGCCCAACTGTATCCTGGAGCATTGTACCTAAGGGTACAGGACCTCGGGGTAACGTCCAGGCCAAGAATATCGCTCTAGGCTGGAAAAACTTGGTGGCCGGCCAGCTCTCTTGTGGTCGGGTAACCGAGGTTTCAGGTCTGCCTAAGCATAGAGATTGATTTGGACTTGGAGCTAGAGATGGAGCTAGAATTAGAGCTGGAGGTGGAGTTGGAGCCGTCTCTAGAGGAGTGAAGAGGGGTTCTTCTGGTGAACCCCAGGATGATTAGGCGAGGACTGGTAAGCATCCCCGCCAGGAGGGATGATAGGTCCCTCTATTTTCAGGGACTGGCTCCGGGAGGGGTCCGTAGTTAAAGTCTTGCCTCCTACAACTGATGCATTCCAGGCTCAGGCGTTTGAGCAGGACTTCCAATTTCGTTTTCTAATCCCCCACCTTTTCTTCATTCCTATATGTCGTCTTAACACCATCTATGATGGTTATAGTGTTAAAAGAACTGCTAACAAATGTATTCTATGTATGTTCTTCTTTACTGGTCAGGGAATGATTTTCCTGTCGTACTCGTTTGTAGTTGAAATATGATTTAATAAAATTGCACCTTTCAGTAAAAAAACGAAAAAGTTGAAATACAACACTTTTATTCTCAGAGGAGAAAACCAATTAAACAGTGAAAAATAATCATTAAAAATGACAAAATATGAACAGCCCCAAACATAAACCGTAGGAGATGGACCTCAGACATTAGAGTGGACCAAATCAAGGGGGTAATGTGTTCCAGACATTTGTCAATGGTAAGGAAAAACGATGAGTTTTCTTAGACAATACGTATGTCACTGAACAAATTTTAGACGGGGTTTAGAACATGGGAGACAAAACTGATGACTTAAATGCCGAATATTTTGATAGTTGGGATGACCATGTCGAACATGGCATTCTTCAAGTGATGACAACAAAGCAAAGATCAAAGAAGAGGACGCTAGTGACTCGAGTATCTTGTAGGGGTTCCCATCACTCGTTCATCATAGTAGGATCTTCTGGGTTGTTCAGTCCTTAACAACACAACAAGTATTGAACTCAACTGAACAACCATTATCAGCAAACAACTTTCTAATAGAAAAAATTTGCTTAGTAACTTGAAGAGCATGTAGTATATTACGAAGGTGCAACACACGACCAATGGTAGGAAGTATACCTAAGAAAACATGATGAATAGGAAGGCTGGTACCATGCCCTGCGACTACTTTATTTATACCTCGATATGGTGTAAACAAATGTAGGGATGCTAAGTCTAGAATCACATGATGTGAAACACCAAAATCCCCTAACTAGAGCGAGTTTGATAGGGCCTGGGATTGCACATATGGTGTTGGATAGGACGACATAGTCGAGAAATGGTCTTTAGGAAGGCTATGAGAGTCTAATGAGCCACGATTATAATTCTATGCATGTGGGATCAAAACGCCTTCGGTGTGACAATGCCATATGATTTTGCAGCCACTTGTCGGACATACAAGTTGTGAAGTCTAATAGCCTCGACGACCTTGATTGCGACCCCGCCTACCACGTTCTTTAGAAGACTGATACGAACCCGAGCTATTATACGATGGAGAATTCGAGTTCAATTTTGAGAAGCAGTGCGAACTATATTGGTGAGGGGTGTGATGGCATATTGAGAATGAAGCAAAATCTCATTGGAAAACCAATTGACCATGCAACTTCGAGAAAGGGATCGGGTTTACGCATTGATGCAATGCACCGCTAGTTCTATTGATGTTTGAACCAAGTCTGCGAAACACGATCGCGCTAAAATCAGAATCAGTGATAGGATCACCAATAAGGGTTAGAGAATCTGCAAACGCATTGGCTTGTTGAAGATGTTCGAAAACTGATTTTGTCATCTTTGGACAAATAGTGCAGTTCCATTATAAGCTGAGGCATTGCCGATGATGCCTACTGACTAGGGAAGCCCATGCCTCTATTGATGTTCGAGTACGTGTTAAATGTTGAGAACATTCCTTAGATATAGACGATAAGATCCATGAAAAGAGAAGATGATCCTTTTGATAACAAGCAAGGTACAAAGGGTTCTGGATTGTTATTGTCGTTTTGGAGTCGACGATGGTAGTTAATTTATTTTCCTAAGTATTCAATGACCATCTATTTTGTGTCTTTAATTTCTTTTGTAAAATATCTTTGTTAGAAAATCAGAAGCCATATTGCGATTCTCGGTTGGATAGAAAAGACTAATTTTATTGTTTGGTTACAATAGACAAAGTTAGAAGATAACTTACCACACTAGGGCGCCACATAGCCTAACGTCCCAACAAATGGCGACGTCAGAAGAGGACAATTGCCATCAGGTGCATTCTTAATGAGACCGAAATATACGACTTTCGCTCTCATACCATCACCAAGAAGGATGTTCGAGGGTTTCAAATCCATGTGGATGAAAGAAGATTGGGCTAGGTTGTGGAGGTATTCAACTCCTCATGCCACATCCAAAGCAATCAGAAACCTCTGCTTCCATGTGAGAGGAACAATGAGAGAGTCAAACAAATGTTGTTTCAAAGTACCTCGAGACATATACTCATACACGAGAAGGCTTTCATCCTCGGTAATATAGTACCCCAACATGGCAATTAGATTCCTATGTCTAAGTGTAAATGTTAGGGTAGCTAGGTGTAATACTCGTATGTTAGAGTAGTTTTAGGAAATTCGTGAATAGGTTGGAATAGTCGAACTTAATTATCCCTTATTTATTTTTTTTCCTCTTATTTCTCATTATTTTGTATAGAACCCTTTTTTGGATGGAAAATGCCTTAAACAATACTCTAAACACCCTAACTTTCCTTTCATTATCTCATATTCTTGCCACATGCTCTTGTTCTTTTTTATAGTTCACTTCTTCCTAGTTCTCTTTTTAATCACACCCACATCATGAAGCCACATATCTACAAACTCTTCCTCTATACAATGTGTTCCTTTAAACTTATCGACATCTTGAAAACGTTTAAACTAAAGAGAGATATGAGCTGAAAATACAAGATCGGATTCTAACTTGGTTTAGTACTAGAGATGCGGGGAAATAAATTTGAAGAGGAAATAGACATGAAAGTTATAAATTCATTAAGGGCGGAAAGAGATACAAATGAATGGTCTAAATTCATTAAAGGGTATAATGGAGAATAATAACAGATAAAAAGAGTGGTTTTGGTGGCTAAGGATAAAATATAGCATTCACTTTTCATAAAATGGCCCCGAGAGTCATGTGACTAATATAATGGAATATTCTGTCTGTTTTTTCCTAATAGATACTTGTGACCAATACTTAAGGATTTATATCATACACGTTTAAACTTAGGGAAACTAAATGTATTTCTCCAAAAATAAAATAGAATATTATAGCTTGAAAATTGTGGTCAAGCTGAAAAAAAAACATATAATTGAAAACTTTCAACATTATACTTGAAACAACTTAAAATCACTCAATCCTTAGTGGTCATGTGAATTGTCTCTAGTCGCTCCCTTATAAGTCCCACATGTTCTTTCCGTTGACGTAGCTTCGATTTAAACATGTTGGATTTGTCATGTTCATCTAACGCATAATATTTATCATAAGGTTTGTCCCACTTCCCTCGGAGTTTTTCCAGTTTCTAAATTTCTTAGCATTCACAGTTTCATAAGATGTGACAACGGGGAAGTCTTCATTTAATGGTTTTCCTTTCTTTTTCGCAACCTTCTGTCCCATCAAACACACTTGTTGGGTGAAGGTGGGGGCTGGGAGAATTGAGGGGAAGTTGGTGATGGATGCCATTCGAATTGTGACTCATCGTCAACACCACCTTCATTCCCGTTTGATGACATGGTGTCTAGGAACTATACAACCCAATTGCATTCAAACTTTCTTGCTTTTCACATGTTATGCCCTCATCCACCATAAAGTAAGGCTCAAATCTCAAAATATCTCACCTATGCTTGAAATCAAACTCTGGTAGCATTTCTTCCCCCACATACGATTGTACGATAGTGTTGAAGATATCGTTGTCACTAATCAACTGGTTGCATTGCGTTTTCTTCTTTATCGAAAAGGGTTTATTCCGATTAAGACAATTGCATCCCAAAAATTCTACATATTCTGGGTGTTCCCTTTAATTACGCATTTGGATGTGTTGAGCCAATCAAATATGAGGTTCTTATCTCTGTCAACATCCCAAAGTTTATTTTCCATATGGACTTGAAAGAGCATGCAGATGACGATTGCAAAGACATTTGGGTTGAACTACCTCCAACATATGAGTCGTGCACATACTCATAAAACTGAGGACCTAAGTTATACGAATTTGACATCATTAATGGTTGAATATGTAACATTCGTTGAAATCCCCCAGACTCCTCGACGATGAATCAATAAGGATAAAATTCTCGATGTCGCCATTGGATATTTTTTTAGATCGAAATAAGAGATTCAGTGATAACTATTTTAAAGAGAACTATTGGAATGTATAATAAAGTAGGTGATGGTAGAACAAGGTATTTGTATTTATAGATGAGAGTATAAATTTTACATGTTTTTTCTGTTTTTCGTAGTAATTGAATAAAAAATAAATACAAGAGCCATTGACACATTTTTTTTTTCCGAAAATGGTTATCATGTATGACATATGATATGCCGAAATCAATTATTGTACCGGCATTGTTCGATTTTGCAAGCGAAATCGATCCACATGATTCTTGACCCAGCTCGAAACACCGACATCGAAACCCCGATCTTTCTTTTTTACGATTTTCCCATTTTTCAATAGCACAATCGTCAAAAATCAAACACATAGCATACCCTAGATCTATGTGTAAAGTTCATTTTCTATGCACAACATTTTATCCGCCGATAGGGAGGTAAAATAGAAAATTAAACATTTACTAACTATAAGCTTTGATCCCAGAGAAACCTCAAATAAGTAGAACCCTAATATGTAGTTTTATATTAATTTTGACTTTAAAACAAAATAAATACATATAAAATAAAACCGCCCCCTTTAGTGCTTTGCTCGCACAGCAAGGAGTGAGAGTTGCGAGAGCAGTAAAGCTTTCAGCATCCGCGAGTTCTGTTTCCCATACAATCTTCTTCCTTCTTCTTCATCTGCACTCAATCAATCCGAGCGTTGTAGCGCAGCATCACCATGGACGACTTGGACGACCTTGATTTAACGACCCAAGCCCCGGCACCGTCTCGACCTTCAAAGTTCGCGCCCAAGAATGCCAAGGTAAACCTTAAGCCTAAATCAGAACCAGATGCCAAACCGGCATCCGTTCCGAAACCGGAGGTCGGTGCTCCGATTTCCAAGGAGAGAAATGCTAAACCGCCCGTGACATTGACGACGCCCAAGGCCGAGCCGTCGACCTTGAACGAAAGCGCCTCTGTGATGAAAATGGAGGTCGACGCCAAAGCAGCGGACGGAGTAGAACACGAACCGGCGCCGGATAAGGCTAACGACGTGCCAATGACTGAAGCCGCCGAGGAAGAAGACGTGGTTGTTCGCGAAATCGACGTTTTCTTCAATCCTTCACTTGGCGACGATACTCAGGTCTCTCTTCTCTCTCTGTGTGATTTCATGATTTCTTTTCTGTTTGGTTTTGATTTTGATGTCTGGTTTCAGCTTTATGTGCTGCAATATCCCCTGAGACCGACTTGGCGTCCCTATGATATGGACGAGAAATGCAAAGAGGTGAGTTTTGTTTTGCTGATCCTCTTTATTTAGTTCTATGTTCTTCGAGGGGAAATGCATCAATGATCGGATGCAGCAATGGCAGAATGCTTGTATTGCAGGTTAGAGTGAAGCCCAAAAGTACAGAAGTGGAAGTTGATTTGTCCATTGACACTGATAGCAAGAATTATGACCCAGATGCCCAATACACTGTTAAGAAGCAGGTTTGGCGGAAAATACATTATTCATTCCTGAAATTTGGTTCTATTTTAGATTATCCATGCCTATGCCAGTGTAATGATTGCTTAGGCAAATTTCATAATGATTTTCTTGATGTATGTGAAAAGGCTAGCTAAGGAGTAGGGATCACTATGTTAGGTGCTACCTTAATGCGCTCTCCTAACAATTAGTTCCTTGTTCTAGAATGTTAATTTAGATGCCTATAATAGTTGCTTGTCGTTTTCTTTAATCTTTAATGATATGTAAATTGGTGGGAGTTTCCCTCTTTGATGTATGGGTGTCCTGCTATCATGTTTGAATTTGTTTGTTGTTCCCACAGGAAAATATCTATTAAATGATGCCACGCTTCTTGGTTTCTTGTAGACATTATTGACTCGATGGACACCAATGCAAACATCTGGCTATGCTGTTGGCGTTCTAAATGATGATAAGGTATGCATATTGTCAGAGGGTGCCTTAAAACCTCCATTACACATTACACATTATACAAGATGAAATTTGAAATTTATTTTGCCTTACTTATGGTTCAAGGTCATTATTATCTTACAGTTCGTCATGGCTGTGTTCAAAAGCTTCTGTATCATTATGCTTGTTGATGCACTTAATTTTTTCCATAAGACACGGGAAGAAGGCTCTTTAATCTGATTAAGCATGGAATTAGTATGGTTCCCAAGTTCCTTAACCAAAATTTCCAGTCAGTGTTAGCCATCTTTGACAGGTTTCATCACTTCTTAATTTCATTGTTTGCATTGTCAAATTTCTTGTTGTGATTAACCTCTCACGCAGTTGTATCATGAGTGCCAGCAAACCCGAATAGTTTTTTCAGCTGTCATTTATCTAACCATGTTATGACCAAAAAAACTAATTTATCCTGAACTTGTAAATTTTGAGTTTGGTCTATAAGAGTAAATGCTTTGTCTAATCATGACATTGTTTGATTTTCTTTTTTACAAAACGGCCTGTAACTCACCTTGTAACATCCTAGTCCAGAGGGGCTTTACATGTGTAGTGTATGTAGTGACAATCTTAGGCTTAAAATATGATAAATCCTCTGACTACTCCTTTGTTGCATTCATTGAGTGAGGAGAACAAAGCCATGCAATGAGCCCGAGGGGGACTTGGTTGTTAAGTGCCCCATATGTACAACAAAAGATCCCTCAATGGTAGACTCACTGTTGGACAGTATTCTGTACTCCATATATTTGTGTTTGTTTCTATTTTATGCATTGTACTTTTTCTTCTTGCAGCTATACCTGAATCCCGTTCACGCAGTTGTGCAACTTCGTCCTTCAATGAACCACATCAAGCCGAAAATGAAAAACAGTGCTACAGTCAATACCGAAGAACCCAAAGGAGGATCTGGTGGTCCTTCAAAGAAGCTGGTATCTTACCCCCAGCCAATTATATGCTCATTCCTGTTAAACTCTTCACCAATTGGATGCTTATTCACTTATATCCTTCAGATACTGTTTATGAGATTTCAACTTACATAATCAATATGAAAAAAGTAGATCAACATCAAATATAAAAGCTATAATACATTTTGTTGGTGCTCAAGCCACATTATTCTTTCACCTTGCCACTTCAATTCATTTCTAGTGAACTCCAGTTTCTGTTTTGTATACTGCCTTCGCTGATATCTGTTCATAGTGCTTATTTACTTTATTGTTTTGCTAGGCTCAGAATAAGCCAGTGGAATCTTCAACCGAGGGAAAAACAGACGATGAAGATGTATGATGACAGACCTTACGATAAACCAATATTTAGTTTGTGATTATCAAGTTTTTTTCCCTCTTCATGTTCTTCCTCTTGCTTGTACCATATAAAAATTTCTTTTCGTGCTTGCCGTCTCTGGAAAATATGCATATAGTAATTTACCGGTGTTGAATGACATCCGAACTTGATGCCATTTGTTCTCATATCACATGCATTCATATTTATCAGAAAATTTGTGTTGATTTATGATAATTTGTCTCTGTTGTTTGATCGCTTAAATTGGTTTCCATGTCTTCACTACCTTGACCATAATTTCCCCTCCAGTGATTCTAATAATTTTTAAAAGTAATCTGTTTCTGGATAATATTTGACCAATCAGCTGACTGCTCCCTGCGTCCTATATCTTCAATGTAGTACGGAAACATTTTCTGAATTCTGTGTGCCATAAGGATGTGTATCTTCAATTTTATAGCAGTGTATGTATTAAGCAATCTCGATTCAAATGATTCTGTTTACTGTCTCTTAGTTTATGGTGACATGCCATTATGATATATGTTTTCTTTTTTGCATCATTCCCTCTTTTTTCTTTAATTAACTGAATCATTGAAATGTTTTAAAAATGTTTGTTTGCTTTCATTTTTTCAGGTCTGCTGTGTTATAAGTGTTTTGCTATTTTTTTTATCTATTTATAATTTTCCTTTTTTCCAGTGTTGGGTTTCATTGAAGTACCATGGCTTGGATAGTGACTTGTCTGCTGGATACCTAAAGAGCATGGTGGCACAAAAAAGTTCTCCTATACAGTTTACAATGAGCCCGTATGGAGATTAGTTACTGGGTTTGCTGTGGCTTGAAACGCCTCTATTTGAATTGTCAAGTTATACTTACTATGTCTTATATTTGTGTTGTTAATTGAAGGTACGATTACATGAATTCCTTATGTCCTGGAGTAAGCAACAATGACAGACCTAAAGGTCTTTCTAAAAGGTATTGTTACCTACTCTTTTTGTTCCTCATTTTTTTTTTGCCATGTGTGGTTGGTACCACAACATATTGGTATGCTTGCTATATTTGTTTGTCTATGTTGCTTCTACTCCATTCGTTTTTTCTCTTAGAAATGTTTTAGAGATTGAGTTCAACAACTTCTCTTATCAGACTTTTTTTTCTTCTGGCATTTCACAAAGTTCCTTTTAAGAGTTCTTGTGCTTGCTTGTGTCAAGATGTGGCATGTGGATTGAGTAGCAGAAAACTTGGCTCTTCGTTATCGAGAATTTGGCAGTGAGACATCATGAGTGGAAATGCTGAACACATTGATATTCAATTTAGTATTGTATCATACCTCTCCTTGGGATAATTAAATGCTAGAACAGACAAATAATTCTGAGTAAAGAAGGGCAAAATTTAAACCAGGTTTGGTTGTGTAATTGTAAGTTCATAATTGCAGTCGAGGTAAAATATAATGCATAGTTCATCATGCATATGATACAATACATGTTTGAATAGCCTTTTTGGCAACTTTTCTGCTCTCCTGATTGAGTTGTGTATAGTTTTTAGACAATGCTTCTTCAATACAGCACTATTACACATCACGAGTATCGTAAGCAAAACTTAAGCTCTGTAGTAAAGGTAAAAGGATGACATGAGCAAAAATTAAACCAATGGTTTTCTCTTTCCTCTCAACTCCCTATGTATTCTAAGTTTATAATTTCCATGGAAACTTATGAATCCTTGAACTTAATTTCCTGCCTTCATACGTCTCTACTCATGAAGTTTATTCATTGGTCAGTTAAATTTGTCATGTTTTTGCCATGGCTTAAGTACTATGTTGGTGTATCTATTTGTTTTTGGCTTTTTACAGTACTTCATGTTGCTTGTTTGTTATATTGATTTGAAATGTTGATTTGTATTCAGATATTTGCTCTCACTGCCACTAGAAGAACGCATTAAGAAGTTGCTTTGTGAGGTGTGTTGCAACTAATCTAAGACTACCATATGAATTTTGTTGCTAAGATGTTAGTTCTTTCTCATTAGATCAGTTACTGTTTATAAGATGGTGCTTATACTTGCTAATATTTGGCTATTTCCCCGCTCAAATAATCCTGTGCATTTTCAACCAATGTATTTTTAGTAGACACGAAGGTAGTGCATCGATTATACATCAATGTCACTCTTTATTGCAATTACTATCATATCTGTTGTGGTCTTGTTTTTCTTGAGGTTGTTTTGTTAAGATTCTTGCCAATTATCATGTGACAATAGAAGTAATTGTTAGTGGTACAAACCAGTTACCACTACATACAACAATTGATTAAATTTTTTTCATTCATCTCATAGAATGGATACAGAATTCATATTAGGGGGTTAAGAATTGAAGTTTTTAGTCAGCTATTTTGGAATTTTTTAGTGCTCTAATAATTTAGAAGTTTTTTGTGGTTAATATAAAACCCTCCACATGTAAATCAGTCCAGATTAAATTATTAATTTTTACATTGCTCTCAACTTGATAATCAATGTAGTTTTGAAGCTATGATAAAATTGATGTAATCGCAACTTGTTGGTTTTGCTTTCGATTTTCCAGTCATAGGCAAACTAATACAAGCCATCATAAATGGTACCCTAGGAAACTTTGGCCTCCCTTTTCCCCCTTGTATCATTGTAGACTTGTAGTACACCGTCTATCACTCTACTTAGTTGCCAACATACTGTTGTATCCTTTACCGTAGAAACAATTTATTTGATGCTTGGAGCAAAAATGTGCACATTTGAGGTTAAGTTATATTCTGGTAATAGTAGTATTATGATCAGAATAAGTTGCTGATTCTATTTTTAACTGCATGCCTAATACCAATGCAAATCCATTGATAGGGACCCACACTTCACAGGTTCAATGCGCTGAAACATTTTGCTCCTGATCACTCAGTTGAGGAACTGTTAGGAGTCCTTCAGCAGCATGCTATATTGATTCAAGGACTTTGGACTGCAAAAACTGGACTTCTTCGCCTACAGGATGCTTCTAAGAGTAGTTTGGCCAGAGATTACGCCCTTACATTATTTAACAAAAATTTAGCAGTCAAACTAGAAAATGTTCACATGCCATGGGGAAGCTTCCTGGGAAGTTTTGGCATCGAAAGACCTTCATTCAAGGATATGAAGTTCAAGGAACCTCCAGATGTGTCATTCATGAAACTATATCCGGATATTGTGAAGAAGCAACGAGTAATTTTGGATGGTATAGAAGCAGGGGTAAATCAGCAACTCCTTAAGATCCGAACACGAGGACCTGGTGGAAGAAATAGGCCCAGAGAGAAGAATGCTCTAGCAACACCTACTGTGACTGGTAAGCCAAGTTCATTAACAAGTTCTGATCAAGGCACTAAGAAAGGTGCAAGTGAAGCACCTGTGGGGAAGACCATGTCTGCTGAAACCCTAGAAGCTCTACCAAAGGCCTTGCAAAAACTCTTTCAAAACCAAAAAGTTTGCAGGTATGGCTAACGAGGCTTTCATCTTTACTTTGTGACTGTAATGCTACATAATTATTAATTATAGTCACTCTCATTACTAGTTTAGTTGTGGTTAGGTTGGGGTGATCATCCCCCGCCCTGCTCTGTCCCTTATCAAATAGATACAAATTAAAAATATGTTTTTGCATAATTTTAATCATTACTAGTTTTCCTCTTCTTTTTTTTTCTTTCAGAGGAATTAAGAATACGTAACTTTGTTTTTAATCAAGTTAGGAAGATTAGATTTAGGGAAGACTGAGAACTGGGTATAGTTATTCTATTTTAGGGAAAACTCTGGGTCCAAACCTTCTTGAACGTTTCGTTTTCACGTCCTAATCCAGACCAACGTTTCGTTACAGTTCCATACACGAAAGGTTGGAACTTTTACAAAACCTGATATGAACCGTTTAAATTAACGATTTCGTTAACATGGGAAGTGAAAAGTCGAAACTACAACTCCATTCACGTTAACCTTTCAGCTCCTCTTTCCCAAAATAATGCATTATTTTGAAATTCAGTGTTGAAAAATTGTTGGATATGTATACTAAGTGTTCTAATTGCATGTTGAACGGGCATGAGGAGTTGAAAGATTAACGTGAATGGAGTTGTAGTTTCGACTTTTCACGTCCCATGTTAACGAAATCGTTAATTTAACGGTTTATATCAGGTTTTGTAAAAGTTCCAACCTTTCGTGTATGGAACTGTAACGAAACGTTGGTCTGGGTTAGGACATGAAAACGAAACGTTCAAGAAGGTTAGGAACCAGAGTTATCCCTCTATTTTATTAGAAGTCTATATGTACAGGAGTAGACAATTAAATAGATGATGAGCTATATCAGTCCAACACTATATATATATGGTAATTGATTGTTATAGTTTTATTTTGACTTTAATTCTGGTGAGTACCATAATAGTGAAGTGTTTGAAGGTGATGACTCTCCAACATATGAAATTTTTTAATGTTCTGTTATTTAGTCAACTACGTATGTCTATGAATTGAAATGTGAGGATTTTTTAATGTTTGGTTTTAGGGATGATTGCAAAAACTATCCTCAAGTAACAGGGAGAAATTGTGATGAGTGTTCAGAATGAATGGTCTGGGCAATTCTTCGCGGATTCAATAGATTTGTGGGCAATACAGAATGTATTCTAAAGTTGTATGGGCAATTCATAATGCATTCTATAGTTGTGTGAGCAGTACTTTAGGGTAGTTTTTGAAAATTTAACCTGTTGCGTTTTTCTAACGGAAGTCGGTGGGCAGAACTTTAGTGTAGCCTAAAAGCGTGGAGAAAACTTTAGGTATTTTTTTCGTTTGTGGACAATACTTTAGGTTAGTTTTTAACAATTAACCCAAATATATATATATATATATATATATATATATATATAATATAAATAAATTATTTTGCAAAAAATTAGATTTTATATATCAAATTTTAATTCTAGAAAATATATATAAATCTATTTTTAAGTCATATTTTAAATTTAGAAAATATATATACAAGTATTTTTTTTGAAAATCAAATTTTAATTTTTTAAAATATACAAATCTATTTTTTCTGAAAAATCAGTTTTTTTACATCAGATTTTAATTTTAAATATATATATGTGTGTGTGTGTGTGTGTGTGTATAAATCTAAAGTTCAAAAAAATGAGATTCTATTTTTTTTTAAATCAGTTTTTTTAACATCAGATTTTAATTTTGGAAAAAATATATAAATCTATTTTTTGAAAAATCAGATATTAATTTTTCATTAGCAGATAAAAAATAAAAGAAAACTATTTAAAAAATATATACATAAATCTAAAAGCTGAAAAAATTCAGGATTATATTTGTTTAAAATCAGATTTTCGTGCTATTCTAATATATATTTTTTAAAAAATTAAAATACTTAATAACAAAAATTAAAATTTTAGATGAGGGAATATAATGGCATTTTCTTAATTTTAAAAACAGCACATGCTTGAAAATCCCAATATTCTGTTAGTTTTGACACTTTTGCAGATGGAATATGTTTTATGTAACTTATACTTATTCCAAATTGCAAGATAATTGTGGAAAATAAATTGTTATTACAAAAATACATTGTTAAATTTGGGACTGATTTGGGAACAGGAATACCCCATATCCATTTCGGGCTGGAAATAGGGTGAGTTGAATAATATTTTCCGGGTGACGGGGTAGGCATGGACTTGGGAATGAGGATCAGAGCTAGGTCGCAGAACGTGTAACCCAACCCATTGTCATTACTTTTTACGTGTTGGGAATCTGTAGACCTTGCGAAGAGGGTTGGACATTGCAATGTTCAGATTGTAGGTCGATGAAATAGGATATATGACCCAGTTTTCAATCATTTTTTCTTTGATCGACTTAATGACGTATATCAAAGCATTTTGGGGCTCAAGACCTTTCATATGACAAGTAAGGGAGTACCAAGATTTTTTATTCTCGAAGAACTTTATAAGATTGATGTATCAAGTAGTGGGCTCAAGACTAACCTTATTAAGAAGAGAACTCTAATTTTGCCACTTGACCACTCCCTTTTCAAGTGTTGATCTTGAACTTGCTATTCTACCCTAAACAAAATAGGAAAAGAACTATTGGTCAAACTCTTGTGAGATGGCCCTTTGGTAACTATCCCAGCACATATTTGATAAGTTTGAAATGTTTGTAAGTATATCTTACATGTACTCTAAACATTGCCAACGCCAAGAAACAACTATTCATATATGCTTTTCATCCAAACATTCCAATTTATAGTATACTTCAAACTTTGATGTCGTCAAATTTATACATAAAAGTATTATCTTTATACAATTTGCATCAACTGATATTTAGAATGTGCTTCTTTATTTCTGTTGCAGCTATGGACAAATTTGCCAAGGTTTGCGGGATATGGCTGTTTCCAAGTCTGCTCTGCCAAAGGCGGATGCCAAAATGGCAGTAGATGCAGCTTATGCTGCTGATGCTCCTCTGAAGGAATTCCAGGAGGTTATAAGTAACATTGCAGTAGATATTCATGGTTCTTATGTTTTGAGGAAGTCTCCTGAACACCCAGAACATGATCCATTAAGGTGATTATTTAGTTATCCATTTTTAACTTCTGATTAAAGAAATGCATTTAATATACGTCATGTATTTATTCGTGAACTTTCTGTTCTTTTGTGCAGAAAAGTTGTAATTGATTTGTTTCTAGGCAAAGAGGCTAATGCAAGGCTTAAGAGGGCTGATGTCGTTGAAGCTGCCAAATTTGTTCTTAAGCGGGACATCACGAACAATGAGTATAACAAGGTCAGCTATGTTTTTATTCACAATAATCATGCTATCTTTTGATTCTACTTCAAGAAATTCTTGATTCACTAGGTGAATCTTCTCATAATTAAACACATGCTTTGGTATTTTTCTGAAAACCTGTTTAGATCACTTTTAGATGAAGTCCGCTTCACAAGAAAACATCAAATTCTTAACTCTTGGATTGTTGACAATAGTAATTGTCGAGCTCAGCGGCAATGGTAACATCAGAAACTTTTGGAATCCTAAAAAATGAAAATCACTAAAACTTTATAGTTTATACTATGAGCTGTTGATAACCGGTGCATTTGCACTTTGCATCAAGATACAATCCATAGTTTTGTGGAGGTGCCATATTATAATGCTTCTATTAGTCTCTGTGGTACTAAAATTACTTGTGACTGATGATATCCTTGCTTTACTCCTAACTTCACATGGTTACGGTGTACCATGTGTTATGATTCTATGAAACTTCCATGCAGCTGTAATTGTGAAGGAGTAGTTCATAAGTTGAATATTTATCCATTTCATGCAATAGATCTTGCTGAAAAAGTCTTCCTAAATTTATAACCTACTAGAGTTGAAGCAACAGAAAAAGACACTTAGTATATGACCTGATATATTTGTTTCTACCATTTCCCATCTAATCATATCACATGTTTCTAGTGGCATGACATCCAAATGTTATCAAGATCTCTTGGAGGTCTGATGGGCTTGGCCTGTTTCAGTATAGATTTCACCAGAATGTATTGAAATTGTTTTTTTTAATCCACCTTAATGTGCTTCACTTTATCCTAGAATTCTGATAATGGAAAAAAAAATATAGAGAGAACAAACTAGATGATATGCATATATACCTGTTAGGTTATGGTTGATAACTGACTTCTTATTACATCTTTGAGGTCAAGAGTTGAAAAAATTCAAGGTCCATATGCAAGATTTCGGAATAAAATATTATCATCTATTACCCTTGATCCAAGATATTTGGCAATACCCTGTTATCATTGCTCATTGGTAAGTCAAAGGTGTGGTTACTGCTAGCTGTCCATAATCATCAATTTCATTCATCCACCATTCTTGAATAGAAAGCTAACAGCCGTATCTTATATATGTCTCTAGCTCATTTATAATTGTTTTTTCCTGTGCCATGACCTGCCCTATCCTCAAAAGTGTCTTTGTTGTATTTTCTTTTTCCTGCACTATGTGAAATAGTCATGCTGTGAGATGGCGGATGCTTTCAGGAATTACAATTATTTAGTTGTAGTAGAAGTGCTAATGTTCTTGTTGCCTGATATATGTATTGTATCCTATGCCATCTCATTATCCAATAATTGTTATGCTTTGTCTTCGTAAGGAAAAATGTCTGCGTTTTCAGCTCAATTAGAATTTGTGCTCTTTTGCAGGTCATGAATGATCTCTGTGAATCCAAAGGTTCTGCTTGGTTCTTAAAAAGTGGTAATTGAATCCAAGTGAGGGATAAGACAGATAACCATTTGAAGGTACAAATATATTGCACATTTCACCTTGTCATGTAATGAGAAGTCTCAATGGCCCATTCATTCCATCACATAATTTTCTATTCCTTCTGGAGCTACCTGTTATGTGAAAAAAAGAAAAGAAATGCAGAGTTGGAAGCGAAGATGTAAAATCCTTACCCATATATTCTTGGAGTCTAGAGGAAATTGAAAGTCTTGGTTGTTTTTTGAGGACTGGCTTTGTCTAATGTCTTGAGCTCAGTCCAAGTGCTTGACCTTGTACTTGTTTTAAATACACAGCAAACATTTCTGCGATGAACTAGCATTGTATTGAATCTATTGAATTTCAGAAGAGTTGCATTACATAATTCATTCTTCAGTCAGCTTGTAGCAGTTTAAATTGTTGCTGGCACAGTTCTTAATACGGGTTGCCCGTGCACGTCTCAAGGCTTTTCTTTGCCAGGGAAATTATATTTCACCTGCTTGTCTGAGTTGTCCTGGAGCTTGTGTTTGGTCTTATCATGCATGAGAAACAAATTACTAGGATAAACCCGTTTCTTCCACGAAATTAAGAAATTATATGATATCAAATCGTTCAAATCTTTTAGGGATAAAACCAGGAACTAACTATTGTCGAGTTGTACCGCTCAAGAATTTGCTGCTGACTTTTTTGTCGATTAGAAACTCACGGTTGACTTAGGTATTTACTAAAAAGTAACTTTTTCCGTTACAAACTAACATTTCCCGTTAGAGATGACGGAAAACGTTAGGAAAAGCTGCAAAAATTAACAAGTATACGGTTAGTTTTTGAGTTCAATAGTCATATTGCAGTTAGTTCTTGGAGTTTTTCCTAACTTTCTCCGTCATCTCTAACGGAAAATGTTAGTTTGTGTAATTACCTTAAGTCAGGAGTGCGTTTCTGATTGACAAATAAGTCAGCAGCAAGTTCTTGAGATGTACAAGTCGGGGATAGTTAGTACCTGGAATTGTCTGTTTCTTTTGGGGTGTGCTCCACTTCTCGTCTTGGGTCTGGTGAGTGATTTGTTCAAGAACAATAATTGGGAGGGATGCGATTGCTCAACCTCTTGGAGGCTAGAGGATTCATCCTTTTTCGGTTGTTTTATCTTGACCTTCCTTTGGTGGTCTGTGGTTTCATCCCGGGATCCATTCCATGTTTTTGATACGTTTCTTTTTCATTGATAATAATACAATTCCCAAATTACATCTGAACTTCCACCATGATAAACACCCGGGTGAGTAAAGGGGAACAGCGTGGTCCAAGTTTTTTTTTTTATGGTTCGGTGATAATGGGAAATTATTGGTTTGGGAAAATTATACGAATCCGTATGGTCGTAATTTAATGCTTCCTAGTGTATTTACATTTAGTGCTTCCTGGTGTATTTACACAAATAGGTGAATTTACATATAATGTTTAAACTAGTTTTGAGTGTTTTTTTTAGTAGATAGTGGAAATTTTATTGACACAGAAATCAAATTACAGGTAGACAGTCACCAACGAGAGTAAGATAAAGGACAGAAAATTAAAAGGATAGGATTTTGTTCTAATCCGTAAGTATGAAACGCTCAACCCTATAACATAGTACTCGGTTATACCAGTCTTGCACGACCCGCCACTGCTTCCATTCCAAAGGAGACCCTCCTAGGAGTTGGGGTAGTTATCTTAAGGGAACCCGCGGACCGAGTTCCAAGAGGCTCCATAGGTTTTGGAAGGACCTGAATTGTTGACGGACTTAGCGAACCATGAGTCATGAAAAATCACCATCGTTAGAGGCGTATAATCTCTAGAGGTTTTTTTGGGTCGGGGGTTCCCCGTCATCCTCTTGTGGTGGCCAAAGTCCCAGGACTAGCCATTTCTGTCACTCATGTAGGTACATGTCGAGGGGTCGTTCCATAAAGGCTCGGACTTAGTCGTGGTTTAGGTTCTGATCCACCCTGGAGTATTGGCGCCACCTTACCAAGTTGGATCGGTTGTTCAGAACTAAAAAAAAAATAGGGGGTCCCTGCATCTTCCCCCATAGAGGCATGTCCCGTAGGGTCGGCCTTGTATCCCCTTCCCTAAAAATTGAGAAAACACATCACAGTCACACACACTTAAGATCCAATGTTCACCATGATATCATGTCATCACCCCAAGCTCACCTAAAATCACTGTTGTAAAAGTCCCCGCCTAGACCCAAAAATTTGAAAACCACCTGACTCATCGTTCTGTCCTATTAGTTAGAAACTTAGGACTGGTTTATGAGACTGGACTTTTGAAGATGAGATGAAAATGTGAGAGATACAAGATGTGGGTAATAGTCTTGAATTTTCTTGTTAAAAAGAATATGACATGTGTCTATTTTTGTTAGTTTGTTTTATCTCTTCCTTTTTGTTAGGAAAGAAAAGTACAATTATACATTTATAATATTTTTCTATTATAATTTATATAAAAATAACAAATTTAGCATTATAATGTAGATTTTAATCAAAATAAAGAGGAAAATAAAAATGAAAGTATTATTTGGTTTAGTGCGATATTTTATTTTGTATTTTAACACTATTTTTTATATTATAAAATATAGTTTATATTTTGTTTTTTAAATTATATTTGTGTAATGTATATTTATATATAATTAAAAAAATCCGCCTAGGCCGCGCCCAGTCCCCGGCTAGTTACTGCCTAACGCCTAGGGGTACTCACCGCCCGACTAGCGCCTAGCGCTTTTTACACACTTGCCTAAAATACACACCAGTTTCATCTTTTCTCACACAAACAATGACATAATTGTAACAACATGGTGTCATGTGTACAAATGTCGATTTTTTTTATAATTAATTCACTATTTTACTTATTTCCGCCTCGTTTCAACTCTGATTAGCTTCAAACTAGCGCTAGTATTTTTATTTTCCAAGGGCTATCTATCAAGTATCATATTGAATATATATTTGAAACACGATTTTTTTATATCGTGGTGATAAAAATAGTGTTGACAAATCTTCACTAATAAATGTTTCATATCATGGTGATAAAACTATTGTTAAATGTTTTTTTAAAGTAGGGATTACATTAATAATGTTGGGTAACCGGTACAAGTGGCGGGCTAAAAGCCCTGAGAATAAAGTAAGTTTGGGTTTCCCGTAGGACACCCAACGCTCTAAACCTGTAGAAACAGTCTAGTTGACATCCTAGACAAGGATAAAAGCCCATACGATCAAACTGATCATGAAAACTGAAATAGCTGAAATAAAACATAATAAACCAAATACCAAAGTAGTACTAAAAGCAACGAATAACGCAAAGGCAGCAAAATTAAACTGGATCTTGTGCTGTTCGACTTGCTTTCCCGAGACTTTCCAGCACCGGCCACCTCGGGTCTTGGAGGATAGGTCGTCTCCCGGCATTCCCCCCTCTCTCGATCCTCTCATTCTCCTTGGCGAGGCTGGTGTATAGCCTTCGCTTGTTGATCTTTGATGTCCTCCACATCCATCAAGTGACGTGTCACGCCCCAAT
Source organism: Erodium maritimum (assembly GCA_963921825.1). Lineage (NCBI taxonomy): Eukaryota > Viridiplantae > Streptophyta > Magnoliopsida > Geraniales > Geraniaceae > Erodium > Erodium maritimum. The sequence continues at coordinate 13,128,786 of OY997588.1, read as the reverse complement.
TTCAGTAAACCGAACTCGGGACGCGAACATTTAAAATCATAAAAACATTTGAAACCTGTTTTGAATAAACACTTGAAATTGCCAATTAGTTAGTCAAAATAATATTTACAACTCAAAAATGTCCCAACAAATGGACAAGGTACAAGGTGTCCGTCACTAGACTCAAAAGATAAAACCCGGACCCCGCTCCTAGCTCCTCAAGCTTCGAGAGCTCACCTAGTACGTCCTGTGATCAATACCTGTAGGAAAAGACGCTAGGGGTGAGCGTTCGCTCACCACCACGGATAACAGACTGACTACGACATAATTAGCAGACAAAGCCGGTAACACCAAAACCAAACCCATCACCGGGACTACAAACCCCAAACTCAAGTATCAACTGACACACAACCCGTTACCTTCCTCAACAGACTCAACACTCGGACTCGTAATGTAAACCCAACACAACTATTGACGACCTCCTCCAAAGACACGACAGATGACTACGCAACACCAAACAAGATCACAAAAGGATCGCATTCCTGTCAGTTGCTCAGTGCCGGTTGCTAACAGGCTGGGCTCGAGCCTGCCCCACACGCTTTACCTATCATTGTCAGGCTCCAGGTGGTCGACCTGTTGGCGATAAACTGAACTACTTTTCCGATAGCTAGTCGGAAGGGGAGTTGCCCTCGCATCGCCTAAAAATGCTCACAACCTGCCGAGACTCGAACTCGGTCAGACTAGCCAAAGAACGCTCGCAACCTCCCGAGACTCGCACTCGGTCAGGCCAGCCAAAGGACGCTTGCAACCTCCCGAGACTCGAACTCGGTCAGGCCAGCCAAACTCCACACCACTTCCCGACACGAAGTCGGGTCGCTAACCTCGGGCAAACGCAATCACAAACACAAGCAAGGTTCAACAAACGGTGTCAAGAACAGTTCAACACTCCACAGGCACTTATGGCCACTCAAGACTCCAACGATAAAAACACGGGTTCAGCAACCCCACATGCCCTCATGGCCTCCCAAGACACACCAACGGTAACTCACGGGCTCAACAACCCCACGGGCACTCATGGCCACCCAAGACTCTAACAGTAAAACACAGGCTCTCATGGCCACCCAAGACACCAATAATAAACACAGGCTCTCATGGCCACCCAAGACACCAATAATGAAACACAGGCTCTCATGGCCACCCAAGACATAATTTAAACAATCAACCTTCGGGCATGGTCATATGCCTCTAGTAGTTCTAATATCGCTAAGTTCTCTGCTCCTACGACACTACTAAGTGTCACATGCTTTTCTAATATTCGCTACGTTCCCGTATCATGCCTTTCTAATATTCGATAAACCTACTTAACCCACGACACCCCGGTGTCACATGCAATTCTACTGTTAACTTTCCCTAGTCAGGGCCGAGATCCGGCTACTTTTCCCTACCTCGTATAAGTTCTCCAAAAGTGCCCAACTAAGCCCCGACGTGATCTCAGTCACTCGCCTAGCTTCCCTTTGCCTCGGTCCGCAGCACGATCTAAAAGAACACAATTTTAAGGCACTTTTAAACTTGCAGGAATAAACTGAAAATCAATAAACTTAACGCACAAACGTAACCCCGACAATGTCGATCACTCCCAAACTTCCCAATTACTCGACATTGTCGATAAAGGACCCGTAAAGGCCCGATTCGCCCGACATGGCGAATCTGCCCGGGTTTTGGAAATGCTCTTCTGGGGCTCCAAAAGTTCCCGTTTTCGTTTCTACGGTCTTAGAATAATCCAAGGGTTCCTTAGCACTCGACCGAATTCAATTCCGACTTCCGAGTCATTTAATTAACGTTTAAAGTTTCTAAACCCGATAATTACAAGTTTCGCATTTTAATTCCAAATTTCGATTTGGTTATGGATAAATGGTCCGGGGAACGTTGTAAACCACCCGAACACTAGACCCGATCACCCGAGCACGTGGGGCCCACCCGGCCCAACTTGGCCGTGGGTCATAGGGTTTAAATTGGGGCCCGGCCACCATGGTGGTGGCTGGTCCCAGCTCCGGCCAGCCACCCCATGGCCGGTCGGCCACCACCCACGGTGGCCGGAGCTCCTCCCGAGCTTCCGGTCACCGGAAAAGGTTAATTTTCACCTCCAAACGTCTCCAAAAATCCCCCAACCTCAATACAACCTTAAACTAATAGTTTTACTCAAACCCTAACTTTCAAAATTAACCAAAACGAGAATCGGTTCGGTACTAACCGTAGAGGAGGACGAGGGGAGTTCGATTTCTCCTAGCCTTGAGACGATCCAATGGATGGATGACGTGAATAGTGACCACCAAGCCCTAGTTCTTCTCTTCTTCTTCTTCTTCTCTCTCTAAACCCTCTCTTCCCTTTTTTTTTCCTCTTTGAATGTGTCTTGGCCGAACCCCCCCTTAACACCTCACCTCTCATTTTACCCCCAAAAACCTAACACCACCACTTGTTTGACAAGTGGCAAGGTGGGTCCCACACCTTTTAGGAAAATATCAACTAGATATTTTCCAATCAGATTCGCGAAAATCGGACGTTTCGGGCCCCGAACGGGCACTTTTTCCAAGAAATTACGAAACTTGGCGGGCTACAAGGGAATGGCTCAACTAAGACCGTTGCGACGACGGCTAAGCTTTTTGGATCCAAAACGGTCCTCGAATGGACCAAAACGTCGCTCGGTTGACTTTTCCAGCGAAAAGTCAACTTTTCCCAAATTGATCAGAAAGTTGCCCTGAGTCCCCCGGAACTCACTTTGGTCGATATCGGGGTCAACTGAAGTCCGGTATGACCCTCGGGGTCAATTTAGGTTCAATTTAGTGTCCGTCTTAAATTTTTTAAATTTTCCTGTTTTTCGCAGGTTTGACTGGCGTTGACCGGGAGTGGTTATTACATGACGGGTCGATGACAACATACCTGAAAGCTCCAATGCTTTCTTCTTGTTGTCCATTTCGAGAGAGGGCGAATCTGTGTAGCGACCATCGGGCTCTATCGGAATAGCTTCGATTGGGACGACGACAATTTTGTCATCGTCATCCAGATCTTCCTCGGCCGGAGGTGGTACTCGGGTTTTAGTGACATCACCTGGCTTGGCTGGAACGATCGTTGAGGGAGGGGTCCCACGGAGGAGCGATCTGGTGGTGGACGAGATTGATTTTCTAGGCACGGCAGGACTGGTCTCCCTCGTAGGTGTAAGGGGGAATTGCAGGCTCGACCATGGCCAATCGTCTCCTGCGATGACCGAGCGCGAGGAAGAGAAAGCCACCATTCTCGTCGGGTTGTTCAGAAGATGAGGTCGGAGGTTCTGAAGTCCTCTCGGCGGTCCTGTCGCGATTGGGAATGCAATCGAAGGTGACCCTTCAATCACCCGTATGGAACGGGCTGGGAATAGCGAGATCTGTGCTGAGAGTGCACAGATGTCGCCGGTTATACTGGGCAACGCGGACGTGGGCGAGTTGCTGGATGGAGAAACCATAGCAGAGGAGAGTTGATAGTTATTGAAGAAGGAGATACAATGGTAGTTTGGAAGATTATGGCGGTGAGTTACAGAAAACAAAAGCTTAACCCTAATAGAAGTCTCTCAAACTAGTTTAATTTTTTGAAATATGCTAATAAGCATGCCAAGAAGAGTTGTTAAATGTTGGTAACTCTCATCTATACATTTATAACATTAATGATTAATGATTTAACAACTTAATTACATCTCGTTTATCTGTTTATAAAATATATGGTTTGAATGGGTTCTCATGATTTTTAAATTAAAAATAAATTACTATTTTATTTCTTTCTCTAAATCAATTTAAACAATAAAGTTGAAAGAGTCCTAACCGTCTTAATATTAACACAATAGGCGATCTACAACAAAATATTCAATTTATAGTTTAAAATAATTCTATAGTATGATAAAAAATCATTCTAAATACAAAACAATAAAGTGAATCGTCTATTAGATTCGACTTTTTTTTCTGATTAAAAAAGTACAATTTCATTTTAAACGCGACTTTAAAATGTCGATGAATATATATATAAATATATATATATATATATAGGGGAACAATCAAGTACAAACCCTATTTCGGGTCAGAACGTAGAACTAATCTGGGTCATTGATTATCCAGATCAGATGGCCACCGAAATTCAGGGGGGGTGATTGATTACGAAATCAATTACAAGATATGCATTAATTAAAAAAGATATTAAAAGATATTCATTAAATCTGGGCCATTAATTCTACGATCCAAGGGCCCAGATTGATAGTTCTACGTTCTGACGAAAGATACAAGTTTGTACCTGATTGTTATCCTATATATATATATATAGTTATTAAAAACTTGCAACTAAAATGAGTACAAAAGGTTATAGTTATAAAAAAAAGTATGGCTCTGCTAGGGCTTTAGACGGGCTCTGCCAAGGTTTCAGCACCTCACTCTGGTCCAGTCTCCATCCCTTCGGACGTAGTTTCGGTCTCTCCTCTCCGCTGCATTGCGTTCTCCCCATTCCTCTGCCTCTTCTATCGCTGCTAGGCCTGGTTTAGAGGAGCTCCCCTCTTTGCGAGGCGACCTACTTCAGTCTTCTTCGCAGGCAACTCCTCTGTCCAGTCACGACTCTCCGTCGCCATGGCATTCTCCTCCCGCTTTTGCCCCCTATCATCCCTCTCAAAGGAACGCTCAGGCTTGACCTACTTCTCCAACGTTCCCGGCGATCTTCTCTCTTCCTGAGCGAACCCAAGTGGCGGACCCCCACCAGCCTACTCCCTCGTTGCCGCCCTCCGGGGATACTCGAACCCATCGATCCCTCCTACCAACCCCCTTGATTCAGGCTCCTCCAAATCCTATGACTCAGGATGGGCAGCACAAGTGGGATACAGGGCCAGATCTTCTTCCGCCACCACATCGACCACTGCAAACACCGTCGCCAACGCCGTCTAAGCATCGCGCGACAGTCTCTCTGGTGACGTGTGTACCAAGGGAACCCCGTCTAGGGTTTGATGTTGGGAATCTACAGTCCACTATTGGTGGGCACTCTCGACCCACTAATGGGCGGTCTCGTCATCCCACTAATGGGCGGTCTCGTCATCCCACTACTGGTGGGTCGGCTCTGATGCTGCTTTTGCACCCGCCGCCGCCGTCTTTGAAGCCGCTTTTGGTGCGTTTAGGATTGCCTCCTCCTCCCTACCAGTTTGGAGATGGAGGACGCAAGGGCCCACGTGTGAAAGCTGTTAAAGTTCCAGTGCCCACATGAGGGTCTGAAGCTGGTATTGGAGCACTCTAGAGGTCGGCAGTTGGAGAACCTCGGGAGGATCAAGTCAAGGCGGGGACACAATCCCGCCAGGAGGAATGAGAAGTCGGATGAGCATCGGGGACTGGTCCTGGGAGAGGTCCCATGCAGATGCTTTGCCTCCCACCATCACTGCTGTTGAGATCTCTGAGTTCCGGCGCCCCTTTCCCCCTTTTCGTATTTTGTCTTTGCCTATATGACTTTCAAATACCGTCTGTGACAGTTCTAGTGTAAAAAAGTTCAATGAGCCATTGCTCTTTCTGTTTGATCTTAATGGTCTGAGAACTTGTTCCCTAACGCACATTGATATTATAATATAATTTTTTATAAAATTACAACTTTCGCTAAAAAAAAATAACTTGCAACTCTATTATTAATTAATAAAATAAAATAATAAATAACTTGCAACTCCACGCACTCCGACGAAATAAAAGAAAGCGCAAGCCCTAGTGTCGCAACTCTTCTAGCTCCTCCACCACCCACAGTATCATCTTCATTTCGCAACCAAACCTTCCGTGATACGAACTCGCGACGCTCACTGCGCAGTGAAGCTTCTAGAGAAAGAAAAATCAGCTAGCACTCAGCTTCAGCTTGATTGACGAGAGACGAAGGGGACCGAAGATGTCTGACTACGACGGGAACGGCCAAGGCATGGACGGATACGCCGCCGGAGACGCTTCTCCTCCGGCACGAAGCAACAGCCATGGCGCACTTGATGATCCAAGCGAGTCCAAATCCCTGGTATTTACTTATTTACATGCATTTACATATAGGTTCCTTTCCAGTGGTAGAGCTGTTAATGATATTGATACCAGTGGCAGTATAGGTCTACTTTAGGGTTTCTTTTCGTATCTACTTTTTATGCTGGGGAAATCTATCTGAACTGAAGATTAGTTACTCTGAAATCAAGTTCTTCGTGAATGGGAAATTCAGAATCCTGAAAGCAGTAATCTGGTTAACGGATTGTAGAACTAATAATGTGAACTACTGATTCTCCGAAATAACTTATCAGAACTTCTCCATCATTTCAAATCAATATTCCTATTCGTTTTTCCGTGAATACTTTCAAAGCACTGATTGTTGCTGTTCTAACAACTTAGATTGTGCCTTATTTGAGGGTGAGCTTCAATTTGTTTTACTGTATGCATGTTCAATGTTGTGCTTCCCAATTTTCTCTCCTAGCGTGCATTAATCCTATAATAAACTTGTTATCTTACATATATATTCTATGATAAAAATTAAAATCTTCTACTTACTTTGTACAAAGCTAAAGACACACCTATCATACTATGCCACAGATAAGTTATATTTGTGCACCGAACACTTTTCCTTTATGATAGTGTATCATTTACCCCCACAATGTGTGTGAAGCTTGTTTTTTTAGACTCTTATTGACGGTGTAGTTACACCACTTGATATTTTTCCTGCGCTAACATTTATGCCGGTATTGCAGCATAGTTCTCGTGAGCGTGAAAGAGAGTCATCAAAAAGCAGGGATAAGGAGAGAGAAAAGGGACGCGACAAGGATCGTGATAGGGACAGGGAGAAAAGTAGGGATCGGGACAGGGAGAAAAGTAGGGATCGGGACAGGGAGAAAAGTAGGGACCGGGACAGGGAGAAAAGTAGGGACCGGGATAGGGAAAGGTCTCGAGAGGTGAGGGACAAGGATCGTGATCGGCATCATAGGGATTCTCACAGGGAACGCAGTGAGAGAAGGGATCGTGACAGAGATAGAGATGACAATGATTATCCCCGAAGTCGTAGCCGTGATTATGATAGGTAACAAATAAATTGATGTGTGTATAATATTATTTCAGGGGTTTTCCCTTTGTTAGCAAAAAAATATCTATCTTATTGCATGTGTTTAATGTTATGTAGACGGAGAGATTATGACAGAGACAGAGAGGACAGACACAGGCATAGGTCTCGATCTCGATCTCGTTCCAGGGCTAGGTCTGAACGTAGATCAAGATCAAGGTCAGGATCTCGTTCACGCTCAAAGAGGTAGGTTTTAAGGATATAACTTTGATCCTAGTGTAATTCCTCTGTTCTCTAACTTTTGGTTTTTGCCTAAAATGGAAGCTAACACTGCTATGATACTCTGCTCAAGCCATTCTTAGTATTTCTTTTTGTCTGCTTTGATTGGATAATGTTGGGTCTTTTTTTCATTTGCTGTGTTAAGTCATTAGATCTTGTGAGTCATACCAACTGTTCAAGTTAGCAACATGCCAATTGGTAAAAATCAGAAGCCTTTGTCCCAAAGAGTTTTCTCTACTATTTGATCTTCGATGTAGAATTAAACATTGTTACCTTGTACATGCTCTGTAATTTTCTCCAAATTTATATTTTTTGTTTTATTTGATCTTTATATTGTATTTATGCTTGTTGCGGACTCTATGTGTTAAGATAATATTATCTTTAGAGAAGGTTTATGGTATGATTTAGGTATCATCATTTATGGTGTTGCAATGTTATATATATTAGTAAGTGCTATTGGTAGTAGCAAATGTTCGTTCGGTGCTTATATTAACGTACCCTTAATATTTGTACCATGTGCTGTATTTTAAGATGAAACTTAGTCTTGATCTTGATATGCTGGTTATGGTTTCACATCTCCTAGTAGAATTAGTATCTGTTCTCGTTTTGTAGTGTGCACCATTTGTAACCTGTGCTCTGTATGAATCACTGTTAATCACATTGTTGTTTTTAAGTTCCACTGGTGGGCGTTTTTTTTGCACTTTGTCTATATAGTGTCTTTGGTAAAAGGTTGTGAAAGAATTCATGCTTCTGCTGTTATAACGGTTCTTATGGAACTCAGCTTAAACTAATTGTTCTTAGTTAACCTTGGATAATCAGTGCCCAAACCGCTAAGCAACTTTTATGTGAACTCAAGGTTAATATTATCACCCCAATATTAGTTTTATATACTAACGCTATTTACTTTCAGTAAAAGGATCAGTGGTTTTGACATGGCTCCTCCTGCTTCTGCGATGATTGCTGGTGCCGCTGTGGCTGCTGCTGGTACGTGTCCCCTCTCATATATATGTGTGATTCGTATATGTTAATAACTGTTATTTTTCTTTTTTGGTTTGTCATAGTGTGGAAAGTTCGTAACAAATTTCATGGTGTCGTTTTGGTAAGCTGCATTTGTTCTTAATTCACATGCTTCTTTAAAGGGGACATTGCTTCATCTACATTGTCTTTATTGTTTACTTGGTGAAATAATTCTGGAACTGAGAGGTGTTTTTGGTGTTTGTTCTTGTGTTTGGTGTTTCTTTGTTTCTTTGTGTTTTGTCTTATGTTGTAAGGCAATGTTGGGCTACTTGCCCCTCTGTGCTGTCAACCGGTGAGCCAACTTCCCTAGCTTTTATGTACAAGGAGGAATCCATGCACCGGTTTGATGGTTCTTGTTCGTCTTCAACCAGCAGCTATTGTCTGTTTTGGTAGCCTTGCAAATATATCCTCCAGACTTGTAAATATAATATATTCCTTTAATTTTTCTTTTATGAAATATTTCGAGAGGTTACAATCTGCTTAATTTTGTTATGTTTTACAAAAGTTGAAATTGAGTCGCTGTATTTGTATACTGAAAGATAATTATTTTATTCCGCCTGACAATTAATCCAATTTCCTTTTGCAGGTCAAATGCCTGGTACTACTCCTACCATTCCTGGAATGTTTCCAAATATGTTTCCTTTAGCAGCTGGTCAGGTATGTCATTGATATCATGTTTAGTAACAACATATCATATATTCACTATCATGGTCCTCAATTTTAATCATTTTTAAATATTTGTTTCATGCAGCAATTTGGAGCTCTTCCAATTATGCCAGTTCAGGCAATGACTCAGCAGGTCTGCACATCAAGCATGAACTGTAGTATATATTTTTCTCTTTGTCAGTGCATAATATTTATTTAATGTACAGGCTACGCGACATGCTCGTCGAGTTTATGTTGGTGGGCTTCCTCCAACAGCAAATGAACAGGTATTTCATTTTCCATGTTTTTCAACTCTACTCTCTTTCCATATATGAAATTCCACTTGTCAGTCCTAGTGTGGTTATGCTTTTTTGTTCGAATTGATACTTTTAAATCGTACTATATACCTGATTGGTGCTTATTTTAAACTTTTTTTCCCCACCAGTCTGTTGCCACCTTCTTCAGTCAGGTCATGGCAGCTATTGGGGGTAATACTGCTGGACCAGGTATATAGCTTTTGGACATTTTCACCACTTTATTTGAACATTATTTATTGTCATGGTATTCAATCTGTTTTTTCATACGATATCTTCAGGGGATGCAGTCGTCAATGTTTACATAAACCATGAAAAGAAGTTTGCTTTTGTTGAGATGAGGTCTGTAGAGGAGGCCAGTAATGCAATGGCCTTGGACGGAATAACGTTTGAGGTACTTGTCCTTTTGTATGTGATAGCCTCAGAAGCTAAAGTTTGTTCGGTATTGTTCCATATATAGAATGCATATGTTTCTTATGAGTTAGTATTTTCTTTTATCAGGGTGCACCAGTGAAGGTACGAAGACCTAGTGATTATAATCCTTCACTTGCTGCAACACTTGGTCCAAGCCAACCCAATCCGAATCTCAACCTGGGTGCTGTTGGCTTGACACCAGGCTCTGCTGGTGGGCTTGAAGGTCCCGATCGAATTTTCGTTGGGGGACTTCCTTATTACTTCACTGAATCACAGATCAGGGAGCTGTTGGAGTCTTTTGGGCCACTGCGAGGTTTTGATCTGGTGAAAGACAGAGAAACTGGAAACTCTAAAGGCTATGCATTTTGTGTTTACCAAGATCTTTCAGTGACAGACATAGCATGTGCTGCTTTGAACGGAATTAAAATGGGTGATAAAACTCTCACTGTTAGGCGTGCTAACCAGGGTGCTAGTCAGCCTAGACCCGAGCAAGAGAGTATATTATTGCATGCACAACAGCAGATAGCTTTGCAGGTAAAGAGTAATGAGAGACAGCTCACTTTTCTGGCCAATATTCAGTGGTTCATATTCTTGGCAGTGTTGCTCATGGTTGTCTTCCTTGTGCAGAGGTTAATACTGCAACCTGATTTGCAGGTGGGTACACCACCCACCAAAGTTGTGTGTTTGACTCAAGTAGTTACAGCAGATGAGCTAAGAGATGATGAGGAATATGAAGACATCTTGGAGGACATGAGGCAGGAAGGAGGAAAATTCGGTAAGTACTTGATTTAGCTCTGTATTTTCACCTTTTATTTTTTCCAAATATTTGCCATATGCTTTCCTTTTTTAAGTTTTAAGAGCATTTATTGATTTTTTTTCTGTGTATATTTTCTGTTTTACAGCCTTTTGTAGTCCCACATTCTGCTATAAAGATCAGACTAACATACAAACAGAAGACTCCATAACCTTCTATATCTTATATTTACCTGGGATTTTGCCCCTATCATGAGGTTGCTCTTAGTTTATTGTAGTTATCATCTATACCTTGTTTTGCAGGTGCATTGGTGAATATTATCATACCAAGGCCAGGTCCAAATGGTGAAGCCCTACCGGGAGTTGGAAAGGTTAGCGGTAGCGTTAGGGCTCTAATACAATTAAAGAATACTAACTAGGATCTGATGCCCTTACTAAATATGCATTTATTGTTTTCAGGTGTTTTTAGAGTACGGTGACACTGATGGCTCATCCAAAGCTCGATCTGGGTTAAATGGAAGAAAATTTGGGGGGAATCATGTTGTGGCTGTATTTTACCCCGAGGACAAGTTTGCACAAGGTGATTTTGACGGCTAATTGTCCTGTGTTAATGGATTTTTTTTCAGCTTGTAGCCTTAGAGTTTTTAGTCTGTGGGTATTGGAGCTTTTTTTGGGTGACACTTGTCATGTAACCGTAATAATTAGAGATCTTTATTATAAACAATGGGAAACAGTGTTTTTTGGTTGTCTGATGTTCTTACTGTTTTATAAGTCAAAAGACTCCAATTTTTCACCGAGCACTCCTTTTCTGCTTGTGAAAGTTTATGCCCATGGCGCCTATCTTTCTTTTATGTGTTTTTGGTGCCGTGAGTTGTATAAGCTATTGATTCTTGGTCTAGCAGTCTATGATCACGGTTTGTGATTATTTTGTGGTACCTTTATTCCAAGCTTGAGAAGGTAAATCTCAGCAAATATGGTAAAATCTTCTGCAAAACGACTAAACTCATTAATTAAAATAAAATTCACAACAGTGTTTTTGTTGTTCACAGAACTTTTTTTTTTTGAAAAGAGCTTCATTGGCTAGAACGGAGTCTTACATGACATGAGCGTTACATCCACCAATCGGTGTTAGAAATCCAAAAACGACCAAAGCGATAAATTGCTCTCAAATATCGGGTTAAATATCCCCGAAACAAATACAAACACGATAAACAAAATAGCGACACAACGCCTAAAAACCAACCCCAACATCCTACTACAATCTAGTGTTCCTATGTGGTAACCAAACACTCCGGTAGGCCCTGGGTGCGAAGAAGTCTGGGGTTGAGACCGTTGTTGGGGGCAGTTTGAGTATGCCGGAGCTTTGAGCTTGAACCACGAACAAATGATAGCAGACGTTTGGATAGGACTACTAACGTCCGACCCGTCGAAGAGGAGGACCGTCCGTACAGGCCACCACAGAGGCAGCAACCACCTCTGCCGATGAGACGTCGGGAAAGAACGACTGAGTCCTTGACGATGTCAATCCAACAGGGGGAACCTACGAAATACAAAGACATGCAACATAAATGAAATCGAGATATAGCCATTCCGATGAGGCCGCAGGGTGGACCGCCGATACTAACAGTCACTGATGCCGGCGTGCCAATAGATCTGGGGGTCAGAAATAGTCGGCTCCCAACCACATCCAAATCTGGAGGGGACAGATCCAGGAGAGGCAGGGGCGGCAACATCAGTCAGCATTCCGGCGAGGTGGAGGTCGTTCGGGTAAACACTTGCGGATCAGTGTGTATGGTGCAGAAGTAATATTTAAACAAAATCACTTTTTTTGTCCCCAAGGGGACATCCCAGGGGTCTGAGGCTGGTTCACTCTGTATGATGAAGGGAGGTCCTGGGTTTGAATTTGAGCAAATAACGGTACATATTACAGGTGTGATGTGCACATTTGTTATACTGTTTGTGTGTATTGTGTTACGCTGTTTCAGTTTGGAGTCTGAAATATAATTGTTTAATAAGTCTAGAGTCTGTTTCATTATCGTTTGTTTTATGCGTTTCAACATATTATAAGTATACATTCTTGTGATATATAATATATGACAAATACTCCTCTTTAACCTTAAAAAAATCACTATCTCTCGTGAAATTTACACTAAATATTGATTCTCGATTCTTGCTTTATAAATTTTAAACGAAAAACACCCTTAGAGCATGTACATCGTGTATGAGTTGGGTTCGGTTCACTAATTTGTAAACCTTTAATGAACCTCAAATTGAAAATCGGACAAATGTTGTGAGGAGCGTTTTAGGAGTTCAGGTTCACTAAATAGTAAACCTTGAACCTGACCCTAAATATTCGATTCGAACTCGGGGGTTCATGAGTCCTAGTCGTTTAATGATAAGGCATCACGTGGTGCCCTTTTTTATTTAAAAAATCTTATTCTAATTCTACTTTCTATTTTTAAATATTAATTCTATTTTCTACTTTTAAAGATTTTCTTTTAGTAGTTTTTTATTATTTTTTAATAAACTTATGTTCTTTCTTTTATTAATTCTTCATTAATTTTTATTAATTTGTTTCAATTACTTTTATGTTTTCTTTCTTTATTATTATTTTTGAAACGACAGACGAGGATAAATGCATTAATGCTAATCTTCAGTTACAAAAGGGTCATAGGCCCTTTTGCACCCGTAGAAAGAGTCTCATTTTCATATTAGACAAATACGAAGAAATCCCTCGTTCTACCCTCCAAACAACTAAAAACATCTATAAGTTCAATAACCAGAAAAAACAGAAATGGAAATAAACTTACATTGCTTCCGAGCTCTTTTCGAGACGACCAAGCACCATCCATCCTAGGGCTTAGAGAATAGGCCCACATAACTCATCCCCCTCCTTGGGTCCAATTATGGGTCTTGGCGGGCCTGTTTTGGAGACCTCGTCTGCTGATCATCACTGTCCTGCTCGTCCACAAGGTGACAAGTAGGGATTCCCGAGAGGTCCAAGGCCCTCTTCATCTGGTTGGCACGGGTGTAGCATTTCCCTGTCTGCTCCTTTTCTTTGGCCTTCAGCGACTTCGTTCTCATCGGTCCCAAGCCACCCGTTTGCTCCTAAGGTTCTTTTTGTTACCTCATGCGAGGTAGAGTCCTGGTCGCATCCACTGTAGATAGATGGAGCCCTCATTGTCATAGACGTTACTCGTTTAACGATCCAGGATGCGCTAATTGGGTTTTTGGAACTATCCCATCGGGACATTCCTTAGCCAAGTAACAAGCCTCTGAACTGTCCTCAACCCCATCCTCAAGCACCAAGATAATTTTGACATTTTCCAAATTGTATGGTTCGAAGAACCAATGACATGTTTTTGAAAATTTGATTGTTAGTAAGGAATATTTTGGACATTTTATACTCTTTAAATGGATAAATAAAAGCAAAGTGATGGTTAAGAAGTAAATTGAAAATAAATGTTTGGCATGATATTATATTACTAAAAAAACAGAGTATTATATAGCAAATAAATATTTGTCATGGTATTATATTGAAAATTTCCCTAAGTTCAACCGATTGTTTTTTAGCTTTCGTTTTTCATTCACATCTAGTCCATTTAGAGCTCGTGATATATCGTTGGTCTCACTTCCTAAAACACGATAATAGTTTTTTTCATAGTTTTAGGATGAGCCGATCTGATAAAAAATTAAATATCAAATTGACACATATCACAACAAGAACGAATTAAATCATGTCAAAGGTAATCAAGCATAAATTCCTAACATGTTAAAGCATGTACATCGTGGGATAAGGGGTTTGGGGTCAGGGGTTCGGAATCATGTGCTGACTAAGATGAATTGTGATGCGAACCCCTGATTTTAAAAGAGCACCACATTGTGAGGATCATGTATAAGGTCAAGGGTTCATATAAGTGCTGAGTGGATGCTTATTGGATATTTAATTATGTTTTTGCTGAATTTATTTAATTCATATTTAAAACACTACAATCGAAATAAAAATTCATAAAATTAATTAATAATTTAATTAATTCACTAAAACACAAAAACAATTAATTAATAAAATTAATGATATAAAATGGATAATTAGACATGACATTTCATTACTTCCCGTATAATACATCAAACTACATGCTTTTGTTACATCAAATTTTCTAACTCATCTAACTACTTGGAGTCGTCGTCGTCTGACCCTTGGTAAGCCACTCCAACCCGACCCCATAAGTGCTCCATAAGGTCTTGTTGGAATTTCCGGTGGGTCTTATTGTTTGTGACGCTGATTTGGGCACGTACCCATTCTTGGTATGGCAATGGGCCTCCACCTTGATCTCAGCTTTGAGGTGGTTGCAAATTTGGTAATTCCGAAGGGGCTCGAAATACACTTCGTCATCCCCTGCTTCGTACCGTTCTCGTTCATCCTCCACAATCATGTTGTGTAGAATGATACAAGAATGCATCATATCAGCCAAAGTTTCAGCCTTCCTAATACGAGCGGGCCTTGAAATCATGTGCCACCGGACTTGAAGGACGCCAAAAGCACGTTCAATATCTTTTCGAGCACTTTCTTGGCATTTGGCAAACAATTTCTCTGCGTGTCCACAAGGGTGGCGAATCGAATTCACTAACCGACTCCATGTGGGGTAAATATCGTCAACTAAATAATACGGCCGGTTGTAGCAATGGTCGTTGATCTCGTTGTCCACGATCATGTCACGGCCATGAAAAGCGTCGTTGAACAAGGGGCCAACATTGAGTATTGTGATGTCGTTGTTCGAGCCAAACATCCCGAAAAACGCATGCCATATCGGGACGCATCGCTTCTAGCATAATGGTTGGGTCCCCGTGGGGTCCCCACGACCGAAGGCTCATTGCAATGAGACTGAGCAATTTTTCCACTTCTAATGCATGCCGTCAAGACTGCCAATCATACTGGGGAACCGCTGTATGTTGCTTGAATCGAGTAATCGTTGCACGTCAGCCTCATTTGGCTTCCGCTTGTACACCTCCATGAAAACCTCAATAACGGCCTTACAAAAACGTGTTAAACAATTGAGTATGGTACTTACCCTCATACATAGGTTTTCGTCCAATGAATAGTCTGAGCACCCATACGCTAGCATACGTATCGCGACGGTGCATTTCTGGTGCGTCGATAATCCCAAGGGTCTGAAAACGTCCACATTTTGGACAAAGTAACCGTCGTGCGCCGCAACCGCATCCATAACCCGTTGAAATAGTGGTCGAGACATACGAAATCGACACCTGAACAACTCGGGCCCGTAGATTGGGTTGTCGTTGAAATAATCCCGCATCAGTTGGTCGTGGCTTTCGAGATGACCTATGGGAATCTCTCACCGGGAACCCTCCTCACGTTCGATCATTTGCCTCCATGTGTTGATTTGTGGCATTGCCCTATAAACCATTATGCGGTCCTCCGCTTGAGTTCTCGCTCCCAAGCACGAAGTTCGTCGTAGACCTCGCGACGTGCGACTTCGATCTCCTCCCTCGTTTGAGCCTCATCATCAGAGATTTTTTATTGAATAAATATGGAAATTTAGAGAGCAATAGTAGAGAGAATTTGTAGAGAAATTGTGTGAGCTGGATGAATGGGGTCAAGGAGTATTTATAGGGTTGAGGAAATTAAATGATTGTATTAAATTTTATTTTAGAAAATAAACGTTGAAATCAAATCGTTTGACAACGGTCCAATTTTTTTACCCGTTAGAGCCACGTGTCATGCGGCCATTGGCCGGCGTGAACTGCGCGACTCACGCACCATGTTTTTGCGTCGCGACGCGCACCACGCACCGGGCTGGAGTGGTGCGTGGTTCGCGAACCATACACGCAACAACGTGCATGGTGCGAACCACGAACCATTCCCGCACGATTCACGGTGCGCGATACGGGGGCGTGAATCCCACGGTACGGATGCTCTTAGAAGGGCTAGATCTAGAGGAATCAGATCATGAACTTCTTTTTGAATAAAAGATCATGAACTTTTGATTGACTAGTAAGTAGACTTCTAGATCCAAGTATAGCTCAAAAGTGATTTAAGCGTGTGAACATATCATATGAGATTTTATATAAATGAACATGATCCACCTATGAATTTACCCGTAAATCTAGATATTATGTCATACAAATGTGAGATAAATGAATGGTCAATATCCACACCAAATACATGACCTATATGCTAATCTTTTTTTATCAAGTGTAATGACTAGTTTATATATCCTTGACTTTCATTACTGTCCAATTGGGATTCAAGTCTTTCTCAACACTCAAAATCCAAAATCAAACATCTAACTGTGATCAAGATTTAAATATCCATACAAATAACAACAAACATTTATAACTAATACTCACAAGGTAAAATAACAGTATAACCAAAACTATATTCTGAATTAACTTCCATGTCGACCAAGCTTTACCAGCCAACTTGGATCTATGAAAGTATAATTCGGGTGTAGCCATAGGCGGATTTAGGGGGGTTTAGGGTATGCCACGGCATACCTTGCCCCGAGAAACTTGTGTATAATTGTAGAGCTTCCAGATATCTTCGATTTGATATTTTACGGGGCTAAATCGGAGTTCGTATGAAAAAGTTATAATCATTTGAAGATTTGTTGCGTGTATAACCATATTTTACTTGAAAATGCTCTTTGTACACTCTGATATTGACCAACCCATTTCTATTACACTTTAAAAAAAAACTTATTCACGGTTTTTTGTACATTATATTTGAAAAGGTTAGATGTAAAACATATTAATTCAGTAATATTCATTTATAAGTATTTATAGTCATTGACAATGAAATAGTTTGAGTCATTTTTAAAAGAAATCATGCCTCATATTATATCATTTACGTTCTCATATACGTTATATAACTGATTATATGTTTTTCCTGGAGTGCTCTGCCCATGACGGACAAAACAATGTATGATTGACTGTTTGACTTGCACGACCTGTATGGGTTCATGTATTGTATTTTCTACCTGAAATTCCTTCATGAAAATTATAAGTATCTGAATTACATTTTATTTGACATATTACGGGCCTAAATCGGACCTCGTATGAGAAAATCAGTCATTTGGTAAACCGATCAAACTCTAACACTTCTTAAACCGGATTTGATTTTTTTTGTACATTTAATTATTTTCGGTGGCATATCCTATATTAACTTTCTGGATCCGCCTCTAGGTATAGCTCGATTAAAAATAGTTTACATCATATAATTGTGTGTTATATATCTTTAGCAAATAATTATGTTTGAACCGTCTATTTTATTAGTTAATCATAGTTGCTATGAAACTAATATTGACCAACCCATTTCTACACTAAAGCTGACCTCTGCTTTGGGGCCTAAAATTTCTCACCATTAGGAATATATATTCCTTCAAAACTTGTCAATTTTTGTAATGTTTTTTGTTACAATGCTAAAAGTTCAAATATTATTTGTGTCAATAGCTCCCGTGAAAGGATAATACAGGAGGAACTTTATAGTTTGTAGTGTAAATAAGTGTTAATTTTTTAAATAGAAAAAGAGAAGAAAAAAAGTCAAAAAGAAGAGCCAGAACGTGAAGCGTGGAGATTGATTGATTGGAGTGCTCATTGATAAGGGTACAAAAATAGAAAGAGTGAAGGTAGAGCCAACCTGATGGAAATTACGTATAATGGTATTGGGCCTAAAGCCTCTCTACTTGTAGCCTCTGATGAGCCCTAATCTCTACGCTCGATCCGACGGTCCAAAACAATCGAGGGAATAAAAGAGGTATGGTTACGACTCGGAACATCTTTATGTCAACAAAAGGCTGTTTCGTCTTGGGAAGCACTTAACGGCAACACAGCCTCTGATGCCGTGTCTCGCTCCCTTTCACCGCAACGGGTAACATTTTCGATCCCGAATGAACGTGGGACCCAAACGTGTCATTCACGTAACAGCTACAGTAACCGTAACAGACCCTTGTCTATTTATTTCACTGACTCAGTAACAGTTATCGAAGGAGCCATCAATTTTAACTGGTCAGTGACTCAGAGACACAACACACCTTGACCTGAGCTCATAGGGACGCGTTGCTCGTGCCCATGATCGGGGACAAACTTGTCTTTTCTGGATCATTGTGTCGTATAATACACTTTGATCGCTCTTGGTATATAAATTATTCATGAATAAAAAACTGTAATTGTATTTATAAGTTTATATGTCATATTTCAATAATTGTTTGAAATATACTCTATATTTTGAAGTTTGTGAAACTAACTTAATATATTTTTGGGATGTTTAGTAGAGTAAAAGTGTGAAACTAAGAAAGAAAACTTGCAATTCAAACCAGCTTTGTAGACGTTTTGGACTCTAGCAGAGTAGACTTAAGAAACAAACAGAATGGAGAAAAAAAAGATGGAAGAGCCAAACTAGGTAGCTCTATAGGAGTAGTAGCGGTGGACCCACCGAGTTAAATTTGCATGAAAAGAGCAGTAATAAATGCGTCAATTAGGATGCCTAATCCATAATAATGTTAGGGTAGGTCAAGATTAAAAACTAATTGGTCATGGTCAATCAGTGATCATGAGTCTTCTATTACCAAACTCACAAAGTTACCTATATTCACTAAAAGTAGGTGCAGTATGTGGTGTTTACCGGACGTTTTCAATTGCAATCTCTTTAAATTGAATCACTGTATTTTCTTTTTCTTTTTCGTATTGAAGTGATAATGTTTACGCCAACGATAGTACGATAAAAGGAAAATACTGATTTAAAGGTGAATGTAAATAGAATTGTCGGGTGAAATAATAGTTGGACTACAAAAAATGAAGATGTTTTGAAACTTCATCGCTGTTGATCGATCTGCATGAACTCTAAACATATTGGATATAATGATAATAAAAAATAAATTCAACCGCTGCAATTAAATAACTCCTTTTCCACACGTCAACCCAATTAATTTCGACCTCATCAGTTCCAATATAGGATTAATCAGTACTTTTGTTAACAGTAATAAAGTATATTTTCAAACATCTTTCATCAGCGTTTGTAGTCCAACGGTTAGGATAATTGCCTTCCAAGCAATAGACCCGGGTTCGACTCCCGGCAGACGCAGCTGTTTTGTTTTATTTTATGTTTGTTTGTGGAGATTGTAGAAATGGAACCGCTTATACCAATTTTTTTACATAGAAAATAAGGAAATATATATACTAAACAAGTGTAGACGACGATCTCCTCCGACTAGTGTTGGAGAAGATGGCTTCCCAAATCTCGGCGAAAGCTTGGACGATGGCTGAGTGGTGGTGGCGAGAATTGAGGGACAAGAAGCAGTGGAGGAGCTGCTCGAGGTCCTTGTCGTCCACCATCTGCTTCTCCACAATCATCTCCGTCATCGACCTCTTGAAATCCTCGTACGGATCCTCCGACCTCTTCACCACCGCGAAGCTGTCCCGCACCTTCCCCTCCACCCTGCACGCTATCAGCCTCTGGAACACCGACAGCCTCGCCGGCAAGCTCTCCTCCGCCGCCGCCCTCAATACGCACCGTTTCGACCTCCTCCGACGCTCCCGGATGGGCTTCAGGCGGGGGCTGAACTCCGAGTCGGTCGAGAAGCTTCTGGAAGAAGAGCACACTAACGTTTCCGTTCCCTCTCCGGAAACGCCGTCGTCGCTGAATAGAGCGCCGCTGTCGGCCGATGACGTGCTCATGCTGCCTCTCGCCGCCGCTTTCTTCTTTCTAGCACGTCGGTGCTTCTTCCTCTTAGTCGGAGTGAGCGGTGGCAGAGCAGAAACGACGTCGTCCCTGTCGGAAGCAGAGGAGTTGTAGATTTTGCGGCGGGGAGTGTCGGTGTCGTTGGCGGCGACCACGTGCCAGAACTTGTCTTCTTGTTCCCACTGGAATTGGTCGTCGGCGTGGCGCCTGGACCCGAGGCCGCAGGCCAAAGCGGATGCGACGTGGCGGCGGAGGGATGAGTGGCGGTGTTTGGTGTGCGGTGGCGCAGGGGAGGCGAGGCGGAGAAATGAAGGGACGGGATTGGAGGGGAGAGAGGAAGGGTGTTTTGAACGGCAGGATTGGAGGATTCTGGATATCCTCAGCTTCAAACGCTTGGCCATCTCTTCTGTGGCTTTTGCAGAGCGCAACTACTAAGTGGAGAAATGAACTGTTGTGTGGGCGATATATAGGCGATCGAGGAGGCTGTTTTTTTTCGCACATTTTAATGACTTGTAAAGGTCGTCATACTTTACGTACAGTTGGAGAATGTTGATCACTAGTAAAGTAGTAATCAAATTACTAGAGTAGTATATTAATGAAGGATAAAATCCATATTAGATTTTTGCATGGACTTTTGAGAGCACTTCTGGCGGTCGTCGTAACGTCGTGGTTGGCGTGTCGATGCAGACCCTGTCACGGCTTGTAGCTACGAGTTGTCGTCGCTGGAGTCGTGGTTTGGGGTGTCGTCGCAGGTTGTCGCCTCAGAATCCTGCAGCAACGCGACGTGCCGTCGTTGGCCCAACGGCTAATCGGCCACGACGACACGTGGCGACGGCAGAATTCAAAAAACCTCTAAAACACAACCACCCCTACCCCAAATTCACACCTCTCTTCTACACTACACTACGTCCATCATCTTCTTTTTCCTCAAACTTTGTTCTCCATATTTTTTGTCACGCCCCAATTTCAGTAGACCGAACTCAGGACGCGAACGTTTAAAACAATAAAACAATTGAAACATGTTTTAAATAACACTTTAAAATCGCCGTTTAGTGAATCAAAATAATATTTACAACTCAAAATGCGCCCCAACAAGTGGACAAAATACAAGGTATCCGTCACTAGACTCAAAACAAACCCAGAATCCCGCTCCTACCTCTTCAAGCTTCAGAAGTTCACCTAGTCCAACCTGCGACCGGTACCTGTAGGAAAAGCAGCTAGAGGTGAGCGTTCGCTCACCACCACGGAAAACAGACTAACTACGGCATACTTAGCAGACAATGCCGGTAACACCAACCACCAACTCAACGCCGGGGATCACTATCCCCAAACTCAAGTAACCCGACCGACACCCACACACTGATACTTTCCTCAACCGACTCAACACCGGACTCGTAAGGTAGATCCGACATAACGATCGACGACCTCCTCCAAAGACACGACAAACCACCACGCAACACCCAAGATCACAAAGGATCGCACTCCTGTCAGCTGCTCAGTGCCGGTTGCTAACCGGTTGGGCTCGAGCCTGCCCCACGCACTTTGCCGATCCCTGTCAGGCTCCAGTAATTCTAATAACGCTAAGTTATCTGCTCCTACGACACTACTAAGTGTCACATGCATTTCCAATATTCGCTACGTTCCCGTATCATGCCTTTCTAATATTCGATAACTTACTTAACCCACGACACCCCGGTGTCACATGCAATTCTACTGTTAACTTTCCCTTGTCAGGGCCGAGATCCGGCTACTTTTCCCTACCTCGTATATGTTCTCCAAAAGCTACCCAACAAGCTCCGGCGTGATCTCAGTCACTCGCCTAGCTTTCCTTTCCCTCGGTCTGCAGCACAATCTAAAATAACACAATTTTAAGGCACTTTTAAACTCGCAGGAATAAACTGAAATTCAATAAACTTAACGCCCAAACGTAACCCCGACAATGTCGATCACTCCCAAACTTCCCAATTACTCGACATTGTCGATAAAGGACTCGGAAAAGCCCGATTCGCCCGACATGGCGAATCTGCCCGGGTTTTGGAAACGCCCTTCCGGGGCTCCGAAAATTCCCGTTTTCGTTTCTACGGTCTTAGAATAATTCAAGGGTTCCTAGGCACTCGACGGAAT
Organism: Erodium maritimum; assembly: GCA_963921825.1. Classification (NCBI taxonomy): domain Eukaryota; kingdom Viridiplantae; phylum Streptophyta; class Magnoliopsida; order Geraniales; family Geraniaceae; genus Erodium; species Erodium maritimum. The sequence goes on along the minus strand of OY997588.1, from coordinate 13,106,508 downwards.
CGAATTCCGACTTCCGAGTCAATTAATTCACGTTTAAAGTTTCTAACCCGTCAATTACAACTTTCACAATTTAATTCCAAAATTCGTTCCGGGTGTGAATTAACGACTTGAGGATCGTCCTAAACCACCCGAACACGAAAAACCGAGACCCGAGCAAGTGGGCCCCACACGGCCACAATGGCAAAGTTCCCTTTTTTCCCCAAAACATTCCTAACGAACCTCAAACCTCAACAATTCATCTTTAAACCAATCTTAATCAAAACCCAACCTTAATCAAACCGTTTAAACTCAAACCCTAAAATTAAAAACGTATCAAAACGAAAATCAGTTAGGTGCTCACCGTAGGGAATGACGACGGGATGACGAATCTTCAATCGTTGAGTCGATCGGTCGGTCGGATCGTCGGGAAATCACCAAAATCTCCCCCTTTCTCTATCTTCTTTCTCTCTCCATTTCCTATTTTTTTGCTGAATTGCCGTGTATAACATCCACCATTCCCTTTTAATTTGATTCAAACACTAACACATAGCAAAAAGACCATAATACCCTTCCTTTTCCTTTTATCTTTTCTTTAAAGTCAAGGGTAAAGTTGTCCTCCCTTTTTCCTTCCACCACATTCATGACATGTGTCATGTGGGTCCCACACTTTTTTGAAAAATATCTTTTAGATATTTTCCAATCAGATTCACGAAATTCGGCTGTTTCGGGCCCCGAACGGGCACTTTTTCCAAGAAATTACGAAACTTCACAGACACAAGGAAACGGCTCAACTAAGACCGCTGCGACGACGGCTAAGCTTTTTGGATCCAAAACGGTCCTCGAATGGACCAAAACGTCGCTCGGTTGACTTTTCCAGCGAAAAGTCAACATTTCCCAAAACGATCAGAAAGTTGCCCTGAGTCCCCCGGAACCCACTTTGGTCGATATCGGGGTCAACTTAAGTCCGGTATGACCCTCGGGGTCAATTTTAGGTTCAGTTAAGTGTTTGTCTTAAATTTTTTAATCTTTCCTGTTTTTCGCAGATTTGACTGGCGTTGACCGGAAGTGGTTATTACATTTTTTCTTTTATTGATGGATCGTTTTTCAACGTTGGCGGAGTTACAGAAAATGACTCCTCAAGAAATAGAAGAAACGATGGCAAGGGTGGCTATAGCGACGACGCAACGAATTCAGAACCTGCTTTTGAGAATTATACATCCAATGGCAGAGGATTCACAGCCGTCACCGCCACCAAAGTGGAGAGTGATAGAGCACAGTCGAGACGAAGGAAACAACCGCTTGATTGCTGACTACTTTGTGCCTACTCCGGTGTACAACGACCAACAATTTCGACGACGCTTCCGGATGTGGATGGAATTGTTCCTACGGATCATGAATGCATTGAGTGACCGGTACGCATAATTTTGTCAACAAAAGGATGCTACCGGGAAGCACGAATTCTTTCCACACTAGAAGTGTACTATAGCACTTTGTCAGCTCTATTATGGAGGTCCCGCTGATGTCGTCGATGAGTATTTGCGATGGCGGAGAGCACTGCTTTGGAATGCGTCAAGAAGTTTTGAATCTGCGTCGTCAAGATATTTGGGCGGGCATATCTACGACGCCCGACCGAGGAAGATACTCGTCGTCTAGTAGAAATCAACGAACTACGTGGCTTCCCAGTGATGATAGGGAGTCTCGATTGCATGTACTGGTATTGGAAGAACTGTCTTGGGCACGGGATACACAATTCTTAAGCAGGGACCACAGAAACGTCCCCACAATCATGCTAGAAGTCGTTGCATCCCAAGAGCTGTGGATATGACATTCATTTTTTGGAACATTGGGCTCCAACAATCATGCTAGAACGAGTTTCTCTCTCGAACCTATAGCTTCCTTTTTATTTCCTATCCATTTTCACTTTCAATTGCATCCCCCCACCTTCATAGCATAGTCGATGTTCCTTCCATCGACTCTTTTTCCTCTCTGTTACAATGCATATCCCCTACTACGGTCCACCTAACATAATAAGGGTCGCTCCACCATTCGAGCAATAACCTCTCCCCAGGCCTAATTTCCCGTCACATTTTCTCCTGCGTGCCAAGAACGGCTGCATGGGACCTCGTGCTTCCGATCCTTATGATCGCCTCGATCACCATAATTAGCACGTCATCGTCGTCGCCTAGATGATGAATGGCCAGCTCTGAGTTGATTGCTACTTGACGACCCCATGGTTGACCTTGACCACCCACCCCCTTTCCCTTGCTTGGTAGATCCGACAATGTGATCCTTTTGACGCACAGGTTCACTCGGGCCTTCTCTAGTCCACCATGAACGACACCCTTTGAGGGTCGAGTATGGGAACACATTTCAACCAAAGGAGACCTTCCCTCCTGCATATCCTCATCACGCACGACGCAACCTCCCGACTAAGGCGTACATCTGGCGCCCGATCCACAACCAAGAGCTCGTGATGGAGGAAGCCGTTGGCGCCAGACAATATTCATGCGGCCGTCTGGAGGACCCTCGCCCTAAGATTGTCTTGTTCCAGATTTGTATCCTAACCGACATACGGCCAGACATGTTGAGACTAGGATTACTTCGACAAGGAAGCGGTCATGTCGACGACAAGAATAGGGGCCTCTGTAAATAGGTCTAAGGTTACTTCGGTAAAAAAAAAGATCTCGACTTGCGAGAAAGAAAATATATTTTATCATCTTAATTAGATAATATCAATAGAACAAAACCCAGATCAATTACTATATCCTAATTAAATTAACAAGATCGTCTGCATAAGAGTTAGACATATATTACATCATCCGTAACATGAATACGATAAAGCAAGACTGTGTGAATCGAAGCATACGCTGGTGGATGGATTTTTAAAACAGATTATAAAATCAAAATAATTGACGAAGCTGAGCGACAATGCGTGGAGATTTTTTCAGCTTTTAAATATTAAAAGTCACCAAATATCTAAATAATATTTAGTTTTATGTAAAAAATATTCTCTTCAGTCCTTTCTTTTCATGCAAATTTTCAATAAAATAATTGTAGGTTTTTCACACATGTCATAATATTTCGAATCATCTGACACACATCAACTATCAATTAAACTTTTCCCGTTACAGCATTTTGAAATAATATTTCTTTCTAATTTGTTTCAATGAAGAGTTAAATGAGGAAAAAAATGAAACCTTAATCATGGAAAGAGTGATCATGTACTAACTTTTTTTTATGAGCAATTTCTTTTTTATAAAAATCAAGTTTTCAAAATGAAAACTAGGTCAAGGGGAGACCCTTCAAATACAAATCCGAACATGCCAGCCGACATCTCAACCAGGACAAACAAACTCAAGACTGGATAACACAAGGTCTAAGAACCCAATTGTCCCTACCATGAAGAAACTAAAACAATGTCCAACAAAGGACAACAAACACCAAGTCCAATCAATGACAAAGCCAACAAAGGCACAACAAAACCAACTACATGTCTATAACTCAAAAAAAAACAAGTGAAGTACTAACGCAAAAAAACAATGTCTAAAACACAAATTTCTCAACCATATAGGGCACAGAAGTAAAAAGTCCATCGGCCGTAAGCTAAATCCCCCAGTCTCGAATCCAACCAGAGCATTCAAACCCAGCACCACAACCCCCAAACCTAACCTGACTCGTCAATTCCAAGCTATTGTCACCCCCCTAAAGGAGGGATTCAACTGGTTGGTGGACAACACCACAAACAATCAAATCCAGCGATGTAGAGCCACCGTCGGACCAGAAAAATGACCAAAGCTCTCCCCGGAGATCCGAAAATCTAAACAACTTCGCTGGCCAAGACCATGAAAACGAAGATGCCCTCTGCCCAAAAGGTTCAAGGGCCAGGGAAGCAATCATAAATACTAGAAATTCAATGAAAAAGATGAAACAAGGAGGAGAAGGGGATAAGAAATCGCCTAAGTTGAAGACCAAACTCGAGACTCTAATCCACCCAGGGTCACAACCGACCCAAACAAAGCAGTCACCTACGGCAGAACACCAACGAGGGAGGAGAAAAAACCTTTGAGCTTAGATCCGGGACCGCTAGAACTGCGAAACCTTTGGTGGTGAGAACCGGTGAAGGGAATGGAAGGGTTGGAGGAGGAGCAACACGCCTCCAAACGAGACCCGGAAGCGGAGCTCGGGCAAATCGGCGACCATCAACGAGGTTGAATTGCGTCCAACACCCTCTTTGATCCGAGACGCCTACGGGAAAAAGAAGACCGCACGACGATCTAGGGTTACCGTCGGTGAAGTGCCAACGACCAAAAATGGGACTACCCTGTAGTCATCTACTCCGCGAGAAAGAAGAAAAGCTTCCCACGGACAAGGTAATCCCAAATCGGTCGGAGACACCCAAGCAACCCCTACCACAGCCAAACCCTAGGACCTCCAACGAGCTTGTAAGACATCGATCTACCCCGAAGAGAAAAAATCCATGCCAGACTAGTGTCGGAAAATGTAGTTCTGTCGTCCAAAGGACTTGAAGAGGCTAAGTCCGGCGAGGGGAGCGAGGAAGAAGAGGAAAAACATGGGTAAAAGTTTGAAATCTGGGCAAGGAGAAGAAAGGAAGCAAGAGGGGGAAGGAGGGAGGCCACCGACATCATCATTGGCTCCAGAGGAGTCCAGATCTGATGCTGGGGACGTCGACGAACAAGACTGGGGTTGAGACTCGAAGAGAGATAGGAGAGAGTTTTAGTTTAGAGAGAAAGATAAAAACGCCTCTATTATTGATGTATTATGTGACCATGTAATAACTAATACTATACTTTTTATTTTCATTGAAACAGTTTCAAGAGGTAGGTTTTTGAAAATGTGTGAAGGATAGTTAATCTTTGTATTTTATTATATGTGTAATTTCTTTTCCAAAATCAAATTGCAATGTAAAAATACTTTTAATTATTTTTAATAGAAGAGAGATACTAAAATTGAAAAAATGAAACATCTAAAAATACAACTTAAAAAGAATTCCGAAATGTTTTTCGAAATTTATTTAATTATATTGCCAAAACATATATTTTTTACTCTGAAATTATAAAAATAATATATCGAAAACTTATACTTTTTAATTCTTAATGTTTTAATCCTGAAATTGAAAAAAAATCAAATTTATTTAGCATGAATTTTTGTTCTTAATAAAAACTCTTCCAACGATTAGTACATGTGATTATCCCACATTTGGCCGTGGAGTTCAGAACTGTAATAACCACTTCTGGTCAACGTCAGTCAAACCTGCGAAAAACAGGAAAATTTAAAAATTTTAAGACAGACACTTAACTTAACTTAAATTGACCCCGAGGGTCATGCCGGACTTAAGTTGACCCCGTTATCGACTAAAATGAGTTACGGGGGACTCAGGGCAACTTCCTGGTCATTTTGGGAAAGATTGATTTTTCGCTAGAAAAGTCACCCGAGCGACGTTTTGGTCCATTCGAGGACCGTTTTGGACCCGAAAAGCTTAGCCGTCGTCGTAGCGGTCTTAGTTGGGCCGTTTCCTTGCAGCCCGTCCAGTTTAAATTTATTTTGGGAAAAGTGCCCGTTCGGGGCCCGAAACGTCCGTTTTTCGCGAATCTGATTGGAAAATATCAACTAGATATTTTCCAAAAGGTTGGGACCCACCTTGACACTTGTCAATTATATGGTGGTGTAATTTTTGGAGGGAAAAGGTGTGGTTGGGAAGTGTTGGCCGAACATGGGTAAAAGGGGGGAGTTTTTGGAGTTAGTTGTTAGTTTTAATTAAATTAGAAAGAAGAAGAGAGGTTTTAGAGAGAGAAGAAGAAGGAGAAGAAGAGAGAAGAAAGGAAGTGGAGTTAGGGTTTGATTTTCAACCCTTGGATCGATTCGAAGCAAGGAGCAAATCTCTTCCCCTCGTCTTCCTCTCGAGTAAGCACTAACCCGATTCTCGTTTCGTTTATTTTCTTGAAAGCTAGGTTTTAAGTTTTAAACTAATACTTAGGGTTGTGTAGAGTTTGGGAGGTGTTGGAGACGTTTTAGAGGTGTTTGGGGGTGTAAGGGCACGTTTTCCGATGACCGGAGGCTCGGGAGGAGCACCGGCCACCGTGGGTGGTGGCCGGCCGGCCATGTGGTGGCTGGCCGGAGGTGGCAGCAGCCACCACTTGGTGGCCGAGCCCCTCCCTCAAACCCTAGGGTCTCGGCCAAGCCTCTTGGGTGGGGCCCACGTGCTCGGTTGCTCGGGTTTTAATGTTCGGGTGGTTTAAAACGTCCCCCGGACCACTTTTTCCTAATCGAATCGAAATTTGGAATTAATTTGGAGAAGTTGTAATTAACGGGTTTCGGGAAACTTTAAACGTTAATTAATTGACTTAGAAGTCGGAATTCAATTCCGTCAAGTGCGTTGGGTTCCTTGAAATATTCTAAGACCGTAGAAACGAAAACGGGGACTTTTGGAGCCCCGGAAGGCAATTAACCAAAACCGGGCAGATTCGCCATGTCGGGCGAATCTGGCCCTTACGGGTCCTTTATCGGCAATATCGAGTATTTGGGAAGTTTGGGAGTGATCGGCATTGTCGGGGTTACGTTTGGGCGTTAAGTTTATTAATTTTCGGTTTACTCGTACTAGTTTAAAAGTAATTTAAATTTGTGTTCTTTTAGATCGTGCTACGGACCGAGGCAAGGGGAAGCTCGGCGAGTGACTGAGTGTGCTTCGGGTGTTGTTGGAGCGCTTTTGGGATTGTATACGAGGTAGGGAAAAGTAGCCGGATCTCGGCCCTGATTAGGGAAAGTTAATAGTAGAATTGCATGTGACACCGGGGTGTCGTGGGTTGAGTAGATTTATCTAATTATTAGAAAAGCATGATACGAGATTGTAGCGTTTAAGAGAAAGGCATGTGACACTTAGTAGTGTCGTAGGAACAGAGAACTTAGCGATAATTGAACTACTGGAGGCATATGACCATGCCCGGAGGTTGTTTGTGAAACTAGCGATTTTAGGACCGTTGGAGGCATCGAGTATGCCGGAGGTTGTCGTGCGTTTTATTTAATTGTTGAGTTTGGGTGGCCTTGAGAGCCCGTATTTAATTGTTGAGTTTGGGTGGCCTTGAGAGCCCGTATTTAATTGTTGAGTCGGGGTGGCCATGAGAGCCGTGTATTTAATTTGGTGTCTTGAGTGGCAGCGAGTGCCCGTGGGGTTGTTGAACCCGAGTCTTGACTGTTGAGGTGTCTTGAGTGGCCTTGAGTGCCTGTGTGATTGAACTTGCCTGTGATTGTGATTGTGGTTACCTGGGGTGGTGAGTTCTAAAGGTCGACAACCTGATCCGACTTAGTGTCGATGAATTGCGAGTTCTAAAGGTCGACAGCCTGATCCGACTTAGTGTCGATGAATTGCGAGTTTTAAAGGTCGACAGCCTGATCCGACTTAGTGTCGATGAATTGCGAGTTCTAAAGGTCGACAGCCTGATCCGACTTAGTGTCGATGAATTGCGAGTTTTAAAGGTCGACAGCCTGATCCGACTTAGTGTCGAGGAATTGCGAGTTTGAAAGGTCGACAGCCTGATCCGACTTCGTGTCGAGGAATTGCGATAGGTCGAACCCTGACCTGATTGAGATTGGTTACTGAGCAGCTGGTGTGCGATCTTTTGTGATCTTGTTTGGTGTTGTGTCGTTTCGTTCGAGTCCTTGAGGAGGTCGTCGATCGTTGTGTCGGGTCTACACTGTTTTTATCGAGTGTCGAGCCTGTTGAGGAAGGTGACGGGTTGTGGGTCTGTTGAGTACTTGAGTTGGGGACTGTAGTCCCGGCGTTGGGTTTGGTTTTAGTGTTACTGGCTTTTTCTGCTAATTATGCCATAGTCAGTCTGTTATCCGTGGAGGTGAGCGAACGCTCACCCCTAGCTGCTTTTCCTACAGGTACTGATCACCGGACGGACTAGGTTAGCTCTTGAAGTTCATGGAGCTTGGAGCGGAGTCTGGTCTTTACTTTTGTTGAGTCTAGTGACGGATGTTGTACCTTGTCCACTTGTTGGGACGTTTTTGTATCGTAAATACTATTATTTTGAGAAGTAAATGGAAATGTCAAAGCTTTTATTGAAAACAGGTTTCAAGTGTTCATGTTTTTAAAAGTTCGCGCCCGAGTTCGGTTCGCTGAAATTGGGGCGTGACAAGAACACTAGCAGCCACAGAGCGACACTGCAATGTGCTGCCTAGACGTTCTCTCTCCCATCGTTGGTGTTATCCCGACGTTAGGTATGGCTTCCCATACATCCCCTCGACATGGATGCTCTTATAAAATAGACTTAAAAATAATTTTAGCTATTGAATTTTAGGAAAAACTTGTATAAAACAATGTTCTCGAGATATTTTGGGTCTTAATGTTTTGTGAGGATAAATATGTTTTAATGTCTTATTTCTTTGTAAATTGAAGATAAATATGATATTATTTTAAATTAATATCAATAAAACATATATGTACAAAATTTTAATTTTGATGTCACGTTTGGAATCTTAATTGACCATTACAGAAAAAAAAATGTTTACTTTTAATGTTTTAAACGAGATTTGTGTTCAAAATGGATTTGACGATTAAGTTGGTTATTAAATATTTTTTTAAAATAAAAAGATAACGATAATTAAACTATCTAACCTTTGTATATAAAAAGTCTATCATTTTTTTATCCTTTCTATTTTAACCAAAAAAAATTCATAATGATGAAAGGTGGTATCAATTTTTTTAATATTTATATATTTTATGCTATATAGAAATAGAAAGACAAAGCGTAAATATTAAGAAGAGATGTGTAACAATTTAAAAGGAAAAACCGGTAGGTTTTGCAAATCACAACCTAATAATTTACATATACAAGTTTGTATGCATGTAAATTTGTAAAACAAAAATGCTTTAATTGAGTTACTGAGAATAAAATCGTAAAAAAACTTTAGATATTATTAAGTCAAACTAAAGTTGGTTTGTAATTCTCAAAGCCAATAAAAATGTCTTGTTTAAAGTATTTTGGAGCTTAACCTATTTGTATTTGGATAATTAAATACTAAATTCAAATAAAAAGTTAAAAAAAAATTGGAACCTTCTCACTTTAGAGGTCTTAGGCATCTGCCTAAGTTGCCAAGTGAGGCCGGCCTGATTATCAATTCATCATGTCCCATCTTTATGAATTAAATTAATGTTCGGTAAATTAGCAGATTATAGAAAATTTTCATTGCTCAATTTGAATGGGAGCTGAACTAGGCATGGACAAGAAAGATACGATATGTATTGGTCACGAGCTATACGTCTAATTCAGCTGGGGAAGGCAAGGTCTCATTCTCAGGTTTTGTATGAATTCAAAAGGAGCTGAGATCATGATTGGGTTGGTCAAAAAAGAAGTGAAAAGCAACCACTCTTTGCATGCAACCACTACAAAATGAAGCATAAACATGTAATATCCTTCACAAGATTGGATCCTAAAAGATCATAGCTTTTGTATGAAAGATCAAAGGTGGTGGTGAAAAGAACAGTAAATTGATAGATAAACAAAGTCAAATGTAAAGTGAAAACAATAATGACAAATTGATAGGTATTTTTATCTAATAAAATCAATTATAAATTATTCATCCTTATACGATATATTTGACCTATTTATCTCACTCTCATTATGTGAATTTTGATCCATATATAAACATATAGTTTTGTTATATATTATACCTCCTATGCAGAGCTCCATTTTTATACTAGAGACATAGTTTTAGAATGCAAATCCAAATAGAATACAAGTAAGAAAAATAACTAAAGGTTAGTAACAAAACGGGCATGTTAATTATGAAACACTATCCCCTATGCATGGGCCGTTTGAAAATTGAAGTTACTGGGATCCGAAGGAGAAAGCAAAGTGACATTATTATTGCATGCGTGTAGGTGTAGCTCTTTTTTACACTGTCCTTTTATTTGTTAAATTGGTTGGGAGGACAGAAAGTTAAAGTTCCGTTTGAGACAGAAATGTATATGCTCCTTCATTTGCTGCAATCTGGTCAGGGTTTAGCCTCACTTTGTCTCTCCTCTTTTATTTTACTTCACTCCTCTCCCTTTCCACATTTCAAATTTTGAACCTTCCTCACTCCTCACTATCCGCATCACGCTATACTACTTTGAGCTGGTTGGTCACAAGAGAATCACAAACACAGCCTTTTTCCACCAGATTCTTCGGTATTGAGAAGGTGCGGGAAAATCATTTACGTTAATGAAAAGACCAAGATGCCCCCCAAATTATGTGAAACTATGGTCTCTTCATCACTTGAATGCGAAATTATTTTCCAATTGGAATGTGAACCTTGGTCTTTTCATCATTTGGTGCCTTAATGGCTGAAAGCTAGGTTTTTATTTGGATTTTTTTTTTGTAATTTTGATTTAAAGTTTGTTGGCTTGTTTGGGGTTTTCAATTATCTATCTTTTTTCTTATTACCAAAACATTATATTAACAAACTCAATTCTCGAGGACCGAAAGAAGGATCAAGATAATCTTTATAGTTATATCTCGATTACAACCGAATAATAGTCCAAACATAACGATAGACAAACAAAGACCAACAGCTCAAGTACAACCCTTACATTCAACAATGGACGAAAGTCCAAACCAAAAGAACGCAAACAAAGCCTCGATGCTCAATTAATAACAATAGGGTTAAATGTTGAAACTTACCCTTATGTATTGGTCACAAACACTATGTTACCCCCCTTTTCAAAATCACATTTGCGGTACTTTATCTATTGGTCACGCGATTCCGTTAGGAAAAATGGATGGTAAAATATCGTTTTTTCATTTCGTTAGTCATATGACCTCAAGTGTCATATAATGGATGGTAAAATGACGTTTTTTCCCCTTAAGTATTTGACCTCTATATATTTTATAAGGAACAACAACGAGGGTGCAATGGTAATGTTCCTTATAAAATGTATAAAAGTCAAATAACTAAGGAAAAAACGGCATTTTACCATCCATTATATGACACTTGAGGTCATATGACTAACGAAATGGAAAAAATGACATTTTACCGTCCATTTTTCCTAATGGAATCGCGTGACCAATAGATAAGGTACCACAAGTGTGATTTTGAAAATGAGGGTATCATAATGTTCGTGACCAATACATAAGGATAAGTTTCAACATTTAACCCATAACAGTAAGCAATTGAAAGACAAAACAAGACAACAAAACAACTTTGGGTAAAAATTGTATTACAATGGGTTGAAAACCTTTCTCTCTCGTCTGTTTTTTCAAAACCCTATAAATCCTCACAACCGTCGCTCCTCTCCTAGTCCCCCACCGGCGACGGCGAAGGCCTACGGCCAAGGCAGTCATCGGTGGAGGCTTCCCCCTTCACTCCATTTCCTCCCTCACCTTCCCTTTCCTCTTCTCGCTCGCTCCCACCCCACCTCAGCCCCGACCTTTCCTCCTCAAGCTCGCCGGAGTCGTCATGTGCTCGTCGGCGTCGTCCTAGTGTAGATTCAGTAGTGGCACACGTTTCTCCGTCGTTTTGGTGGGGATGGTGGTAGATCTGCAGTTGGGTTGCGTTTTCTCGGGAAAAGGTGGCTCGCCGGCCAGAATTCTCTCTGGGCGCGGCTAGGCTTCTTCACAGTTCGCCGTAGAATGGCGAGTTCAGTCCGTCGGAGTGGTTCTTGAGGAGCCTGAGAACCCTGCTCGTTGGTCCTGTTGTTGCGGATTTGCTCGGTCATTCTCGCCGGAGTCCGTTGGGTCACCTGCCAGCCGACAGGTTGGCCCGTTTCGACGAAGCTGTTGTAGCTGCCCGACTCCGGCGTGGGGTGTTGTTCGTTGGACCTGCGAGGACTTCCGATCTGCTCGGTTTCGGCCCGATCTGCTATGTGCTCTCCGGCGACCCTCTTTCGGTTTCTCTCCAAGCCGTCCTAACACGACTTTGCAGTTTCGGCCTCGCCTTCAAGTTCCATAAAGGCGGAGCAAGGAGTTAGTCTTTGGCTTGATTGCATATCTGTTTGTGGAGTTACGATTTCTCTCCATCCCGTCCTGGCGCGACCCTGTAGCTCCGGCCACGCCTTCATGTTCCTTAGTGGCAGAGCGAGGATTGTGCCCACGGTTGGTGTTGCAGACCGTTCGTCCCGGAGTGTGTTTGATCCGGACCCGATCAAGGTGGCTTTCTGGAGACTTGATTCATATTCACCGTGGGAAACGTTTATGTTCTTAGATTCGTTGTGATGCAGATCTCGTCCCTCGCTGTCGCGGTTGGTAATGATCTTGTTTCTGTCTTTTCTTTATCACTGGTTTGTAGAGTCCCTGTTCAATCCCTAGATTTTGATTTCTGTCGATTTCCATTGTTTCCCTGTCCGTTGATGGTGGGGGCCCATCAATCCTTTGGTGTTGGCCATTGACGAGTGGTTTTGGTCTACTGACCATTGTTGGATTTCAAAGAATTTGTTTCTTTGGGTTTTGAGTTTCGGTGAATTTTCTCCGATTTATCTTTGTCGATCTGCGGTGTTGACCGTCGGCGTGTTGGTGCCCCTCATCTCTTTGAGTTTGGGCATTGATGAGATACAAGGGTCCTCATAAGTTTGGGTGAGGTTTTGGTTGATTCGAGAGTTGGACGACTTTCTTTTTTGAGCTTCAAGGTTGATAAATTTGGGTTGCAGACCTTTTTTCGATGTGCTTCATGGTTGCTAAATTCGAGTTCTAGACTCTATGTTGGCTTTTTGTGTGTGTGCTTATATGTTGGTTATTTATGGGTTTTGAGGCCTTTGTAGGGTTTGTTTTGAGGTTGTGCTGTTACGCCAATGCTCAGGTCTGTATTTGGTTTTTTTGGTTGATCTTGTGTCGGATTTGGTTGTGTTGCCTGTTGGCTTGTAAGGATTCTGTAGCTAGATCCTTTGTCCTCTCTTTTCAGACTTTTAAAAGAGGGAGATTTGTATACTGTTTTGCTGATAAATAAATAAAAAATAACATTGTGTTTGGAATCAGGCCCAAAAGACAAACCCTAGCCCCCAAACACCACGATGCGAGCACAACTGCTGCCACCACCAGCCACACCAACCACTGTCCATCGACACCACAAATTAACCACAAGGACACAAATACTCGTTCACCACCGACTAGATCTTCAAACATAACTGAAACTTGCCAAACCACCACCTCGGGAGACAACACCCAGCCAAAACCGAGAATTACTTGGTCCTGGGAGAGCCTTGTCCTTCTCGATTCGGGCCCTTGATGACGTAACATTTGTGTGGTAGCTCGGATATGTTATCTCATTGTCTTGTTGTCGTCTTCTCAATCGAATCTGGTCGATGCGTTATCTCCAATGCTTGAAAATAATAATGAAAAGAAAAACTGATTTTCGAAAAAAAAGAATTTTAAAAATAAAAGCTGATTTTTTATATATAAATCCGATTTTTTATAAAATAAATCCGATTTTTTATAATAAAATTATTTTTTAAAAATAAAACTGATTTTTTAAAAGATACACAATAAATGATTTTTTAAAATATATTTTTAAATAAAACTTGGTTTTTAAAATAAAAATATCTTTTAAAAAGCTGATTTTTGAAAAATAAATTGATTTAATGTTGGTTATAGAAAAAAGAATTAGAAAAAAAAACAAAAAAAAACTAAAATGATTAATAAACGGTAGAATTGTATAATATTGGAAGATAGTGGAGGGTATTCTTATCAATTTACAACACAAGACTAATCGATTTTGACGGAATGAGAGTAATCGTTAAACATGAACTAATGAGAATATGTATCAGTTAAAAAAACATAAGGATATATATAAGATACTCGTGTTAAGTTTACGGATATGTTATTGTAGTTTTCTCTATTTACCGTTCAAGACGGTGAAAGTTAAATTTAACAAGAAAATAAACTCAACTATAATTTTAATATTTTAATTTACTAAAACTAGACTATTCCATGATTGTGATCTGAGACACAATCTTCTCAGCCTTGCTAGTTTTATGAGAAAACCAAATATATTTATTAAAATGTGTCGGTAGCACAGATCGAGACGTTCATACAGGGGTTCAAACGAAATCAACGGCCATGATAGATCCACAACGTGACATAGTATGACACAAATTAAAAAATATTTAAAGATGCAACCCACAAAAATAAAATATTTCGAAAAATGTCCCCTCCTGGAACCAGGAATTCCGAATCCAATAGGTTCCTCTCTGCTCAAGCTCTGGTTTCGTCCCTCTTGTCCCCATCTCAGATCGAGACTCTGAGATTCCAAATCTGAGTCCGTTTCGCTGTGGACGAGACCCAACGATTTTGTTGTTGCTTTTTCGGAAAGAATTTTTGTTTTAGATTCCGGAAAATCGAAATGAAGGATGATGATTCCCTTCCGTCAACAACAGTAGGATCTTCAACAGTTAGCAGGAAGGAAAGCTCGGATTCGAGTGTATTCGGAAGAGGGAGATACAAGTTCTGGGCATTGGCTGCCATTTTGCTTCTCGCGTTCTGGTCCATGTTCACCGGCACCGTCACTCTTCGGTGGTCAGCCGGAAACCTCAATCGCTTCTCCGACGAGATGGGTCCTCCCATCCACGATGACCTCGACGTCCTCGTTAGTCTCTTTCTCAATCCTTGTGTTTTTGTGTCCGCGATTTCTTGGGTTTGGTTCTTTTTGGCTAATTTGTGGGGTTGGGGTTAGGAAATGGAGGAGAGGGAGAAGGTGGTGAAGCACATGTGGGATGTGTACACCAACAGCCACCGGATCAGGCTGCCAAGGTTCTGGCAGGAGGCTTTCGAGGCCGCGTACGAGGACTTGACGAGTGATGTCCCCGGCGTCAGGGAAGCTGCCGTCACTGAGATCGCCAAGATGTCGGTGCGGTCCATTGATATGGATCCTCCCCCTGTTCATTCAACGGTGAGAATTGTGCTATTTTAGTAGCTGATTTGAATCACTCAAGCTATTTATTTGAGCTGTGTTGTTTCATTGAAACATCTTTGCTAAGTTTTCAGCAATGTAGCTGTTCATATAACATTTAGCCATAACAAGATAGGGAAGGAAAATTGGTCTAGTAGCTTATACTGTTGTGTGCAATTGGATGACCTAAACCTCCTCCCAGTTTATCAGCACTGTAGTTAAGTCAACTAGGTGTTCAAGTCTGTAGTAGTCAACCACTTAAGACGATAACTTGCATCCAAATGTTAGCACTTTGAATTGGAACAAATAATAGAGCTTGGGGACCAGCAAGTACGAGCCCATGTAAAAGGGTGATGGTACGCTACCTACGGACTTTTCACATCCGGGATGAAATTGTTGAGATGGTAACTTACTAGAAATCTCTCTCAGTACTTTTACTAGGATAGATTGAGACAAGGCCCTGCCATGATATGTGAAGTTACACTGTCTATGGAAAGTCCAAAGTGGATGTCCAACCTTCTCATCAATAATGTCTCTAGTTCCATAGGATCTATGGTGAGTATCTGTGTCGTGTAGTCAGTGAACAAACAATGGAGCCTTGTTTCTGTACCTAGACTGTAGTGTGGACAGAAGTATTTTGCTGAAGAAATGGAGTTCAGCATGTGATGGTGGGGGAGAGAGCAAGAGATGTATAGTAGGACCAGAATTCGAGTTGGCAGAAGTCAGAGGACATGCCTGTACCTTTCTCAGGAATGCATTTGAATCTGTTCTGGAACTGAGGTGATTGTAGGTAGGATAGATGCAAAGGAGATAGATTAGTAACATCTTTCTAGTGTCAAACTGACATGAATAGGTAGTGGTGGTTAATAATACTGCCATATTGTGGATATGTGAATGTGATGCTTATCCCTAAAAGTTGCTATCTAGTTCCCATGCACCATATCTCCGTCTCAAGCCAGATGCGCTTGTTGTTTCAACAAGCTTTTACAAGAGATTTGTGTGGTACTTGTATGTGCCTCCCTCCGCAATGTCGTGAGTATATCCTTGGGGTGAGGACTTGAAAAGTCATAGCTGGATATATACACAAAATTTCTTTTGGAGGTTTGAGGGAGGGTTAGTTTGGGTATGTCAGTTGTGATTGTGGATGGTAATTATATTCAGTGCATTCATAATGGGAGAGTTAAAGATAATTTGCTTCTATCACTTGTGTTATACAATCTTGTTTTCTTTCAGGCCATAACTCTAAGTATGAGGATTGAAACCATCAACCTCATACTTATTATATGATTATACACATGTGGTATTCTTGTTACGTGAAATGATCCTTCCTTGTAGATTCCCATGATAATGTCCGATTAGTTAGTGTGAGGTTATCTTATCAACAGTGGTTGAGAATTGTGTCTGCCATTTCTGCAATGTTGGATAGTGCCCAAAGACTAACATTAGACCTATGTGCTAAGCACAAGATTGGTGGGATAATACTTGCGCGAGGCAAATATGAGGACTAAAAGACTGATTTACCAACTTTCACAAACAATAAGGAATAAAATTTTCATGTTATGGCTTGATGAGACTTTAGGTATGTGAATAAGTTGTTGTATACTTTTCATGGCTTTTTAGAATCTTTATACTAGTTCAGTTGTTTTATAATTAGAAATATATTAGAACAATTGATTCTGTTGGTGGAGGTTGTGATAAAGCTCCCTTAGTTCTCCTTTTCCACAAATCACCAAAGGTTGTTTGTTCAACTGGTCAAACACTTGAACTTGGGTACTTGAGACGGGTTCAAGACTTCAAGTCCTAAGAGCATGTACAATGGGTCAAACCGGATGATCAAACCGTATGCTGATTGTGTAAAATAGTGGTTTGCAGGTTCTGAAGTAAACCGTGCTCCACAGTAGTGCAAACCAGATAGGGGCCCGGATTGTGAGTGGGTGTTGAATTGATATTTTGTTGATTTTATTAATTTCTTTATTAAAAAATTAAATATTATATGAAATTGATTTTTTTTATTAATAATACAAATTAATTAATTATAAATAATTTTAACACACAAAAATGAACTTCAACTTTTATTCATCCTCTTTTAATACAAACCCAAATACAAGTTGAAGCATACAATCCAACGTACACATCATTGTTGCTGTTGTTGTCGAAAACTTTTCATTTGAACATCAAGGTCTTTCATTCGTGCCCACAATCGGGACATCATCATACCATGTCCGGCAACTGTTCGTCATCGTAGTTGGCGATGTCTTTATCCTGCAAGGCATTGTATTGGACGAAGTGTTGTTGTCATTCGTTGCGTCTAGGCTTTTTCTCGTTCCATGTCCGTCAAGGCACACATTTAGTCGGTGAGGGTCTTCCCTTTCCTTTTCGAAGACTTCTTGTCCAACGGTCTTTCGGGAGGGGGTCTTCGAGAAGGATCTCCCTCGGTCGTATGGGAAAGGGGTCTTTCTTGAGAACCTCCCTCGGTCGGAGCAGAAGTTGGCCATTCTTGTTGGGACTCACCATCGAGAGGTGTGTTATCTTCACCTGTGTCCGTGGGTGGGGTTGAGCTGTAAGTCCCAGTGTCATCCAACCGTTGTCGCCGTACATGAGCGATCGTGTCTTCCTCGGCGGTGAACTTTTCCTCATTCTCAAGCAACTCGACCCAATGATCGAGGTCGAAATGTTTCGGGTCACCCTTGACCCTTTGCGCCTCTGGTATATTGCGCCACATCTCTTCGCCGCCTTCATGTGGTCGTCATGGCTCCATCTGCTATGGTACTCGACCTTTGAGAGCTTTCGAAAACCGAGGAACCTCTTGGTCCGCCCCTGAAGGGTGTTCCAATGGTTCTTGACCGCTTTCCACTCGAAATTTGGGTGACAACCTCCCTCGTTGTATCGATTCGTAACTGTGCACAAGAATGTGTTACCTAGTTGGGAGTTGCCCCTAATCGGGTCTTTTGATGTCTCGAGTCATTTCCTTATGAGGTGTCTCTCCGCCTCGACGGTCCATTTTCTCCTCAGTTGTGTCACCGTTGTTGGTCGTTGTTGGGCAGGTTCAGCAGAGGACGACAGTGACGACATACGGGTGTCGCTGTTGTTGGGCACATGTTGTTGCCATAGTAGTTGAGGTGGAAAGGGGTAGTTTTGTCTGGGGTGGAATTGACGTGGACTGGGGTTGAATGGACCTGGACCGGGGTTGAATGGACCCGGACCTGGACATGGACCTGTGTTGACTTGACCAGGACATGTGTTGAAACATAGCATTTATAACGGGTGCATAAATAAATTACAAAAAATAAAGTGCAAAAATAAATTACAAAAATAGAGAGTTTGAAATTACTTGAGCTAGAACCCGGTTACATATAGTGGGAGAAAGCGGAGTTCTCACCATGTCGCGGAAGCTGCTTAGGTCCTCGGGGGAGAAATGGAAATCGTTCGCCCTACGTTGTTCTTCATCCAATGAATGCGAACGTTGAGTTTCGTCATCGAACATTTTTTGCTAGGCTTTTGAGTGAGAGGAAGTTGGGAATGAGAGTGAAATTGGAGAAATATGAGGGAGAAGTTGTAGGATTGTTGGTGGTTTGATAATAGGGTTGTGGGGTATTTATAAGGTTTAGAAATTAGGATTTATTGAATTTTAAAAAAATCTTACCGTTCAACGGTCGGAATTTTTTTTTCTCCCCGAGCCCACGTCGCGTGGATGGCCGAGCGTCTCGGGTCGCACGTCCCGCGAACAGCAATAGCGGAGCGCGAATCGCGACCTGCGAACCAAACCGCGTTTTAGCAGTTCGCGGGGCGCATAATTGTCGCTCCACAACGCAATGACCTGTTAACTGCTAAAACGCGGTTCAGTTCGCAGGTCGCGTTACGGTTCGTAGCACTGTACGTGCTCTAACATTGATACCTCCCCAACTTTTGTTCTCTATTCTCTTGCTTCTACATAAGTAACAAAGTAAGTGAAGCCCAAATCTTGATACACATATATCTGGTTAAAAAATTACTGAATGCATATTTGGCTACCTTCGTCTGACATCTCTAAAGATCTTCAAATTTTCTAGATTCTGGAGCATGCCTTCCATATAGCTATTCTCTGTGGTCTGTTGTACTGCTTGGTAGCCTAGGAGGAAACCATAGATGTGTTTATCCCAGATAATATCCAAGCTAAATGCTTCTCTTGCATGGTTTGTGCTCTGTGGTTATGAGTCATGCAGATAGGCGGATAGATTTGGTGGCTTATATTTCTGTTGCTCTATTTTGCACAATTTTATTGACATTCTGATGTATATTGACCTAATTTCCTATCCCTTTTGTCAGAGAGCACAAGAGTTCAGCAAGAGTTTGACACGGACAGTGAAACGCAAATTGACCTCTGGTTCTAGAGATCGATGATGTGAAGAATGCTTAGGTTGGAAGGCTGCCCAAAGTTTGTGTGAGGTAGTGATGTGCAAGATGATGCTCAGTTCTGTCAATTAGGTTCTCATTTTTCATATTTTTCTTGTGATCACCATGCGTTCATTTGGGTGATAATCAAACCTTCTGAGGAAATTTTATAGATGCGAGGGTTTGAGTAAAAGAACTGAAGGTTGTTGATTGTAAATTTGAGAGGCATTTCACAGATATGTGCATTAATATGTTTGACTACTTAATAGACATCATCAGTGCAAAGCTACTTTCCTCACAATTTGCTATTAGGTTGGCATTATTTTTGTGCCAAAATCTTTTCTTCCTTGGAACCGGACCAATGGTTCAAGTTTTGGTTACGTTGATAGTGTCAAAATTTCCGTTCATATTTCGGTTTTGTTCCTTCCCCCCATAGTGTGGATTTTGTTACAGCACTTAACCAAGGAACCTAACATTTCATCCACAGTCCCAAATTATTGTTTGGTAGCAACTGTCCTACCGGTTTCCCGAGTGTCGATAGCATGGCGGAATCACGGCCAGATTAAAGATCAGAGGTGGTGTGGGTCGTGATGGAATAGGGTGGGAGGAAAGGGAGTTTGGGAGGTCGCTGCCGGGGGCATGGTTTGAGACGACGGCCTCGTGGGGAACAATCTCGGTATTGCGTCATCAGTCACATGGGGAAGCGGCAACTGATCAGCTTTCTCGAGAGAGAGTCAAAGCTGACTTAAAGTTTGACAAGAATTACTTGAATGCGTATGTTTGTTAGCTTGTTACGTATAAACAATCAAAATAGAAATTATTGTTGTAAAAAATGAACTATAATGAATACCTTAGATATAAAATAGGGATAATCTCACACAAATATATTGACCTAAATGCTTTCTCACTTAACTATTTTGGCTTATAAATATTCTTACTTAACTACTTGACATACAAATTTTCTCATTTTATTAGTAAATGACAAAAATACCCCTACTCATACCTTTTCCTCATGCCTTTCAGTTTTCCCCTGCTCTGACAAAGCTTCAGTATCCCTATTAATCTCCACCAAACCAGTAGAGGTCATACCTGAATCCTTTATGAATGATTCCCCAATCTCCCGAAAAAGTAGTTTATGGTCCTTGTGTTGTTATGGTTAATCAGAATGTACTCTTCCATAGTCTTTTCCAGCTCCAAAACATGCTTTCGGGTCTGTAAGAGAAGCAATCTGCTATCAGAGTTTGTCAGGCCTGGGAAATCGTCGAAGCTTTATTGATCGAAAATGGAAGTACAAGCAGAGTTTGTGCTCTGCTTCACTCTACAATGCTCTCTCTCTGGTTTACAGAAGTGATGAAAAAGACCGAGGAAGACGACGACCTTGCCTTATATAGGCTCGGCCTCGTCACCTCCACGTCAGCGTTGACTCCTTGTCAACGCTGCTGACTCGACACACACGTAACCGTTTTCGGTTACGACCCTAACTACTTGGACTGGACGCGTAACAACTTCGATTGGGCTCTAACGGCCTATTGGGCATGTGCGCTCTGGCTCGGGACTCTTGAGTTGCTCGGCTTCTAGAAGCTCCGAGTTGCTTCCTCGACTCTTCGTCTTCGCTTGCCACGTGTATGGCTACGTGGCTCGGTTTCCTCCACTTACCCAGAACGACGTCGCGCTGGTCTGCTTATTCCTGATCTAATCTACGAGCTCCTGACATTACTACCTCCTCCACTCGAAGCTTGTCCTCAAGCTTCGTCGTTAAAGCTCCGGCCGGGGAATCGGGCTCTGAGATGCCCGATATCCTCCCAGGTCGCGTCCTCTTCGAGTGCGCCGGCCCACCGAACCTGCTTCTGCACCACGGCTTGGTTGTGGCGTCAGATCGATCGTGTGGCGATGATCCTCTGGGGTTCCACCTTGAGCTGACCGGTCTCTGTGGTCGCCGGCAGCTCCGGGGTGACGGCGCAAGCTTCGCCCAACTTCTTCTTCAGCAGTGATACGTGGAAGGTCGGGTGGATCTTGGATCCCGCCGGCAATCAGAGAGTGTAGGCCACTTTTCCGACCTTGGCTATGATTTCAAAAGGCCCGTAGAACCTAGCGGCGAGCTTCAGATTCTGGCGGAGAGCCACGGTGTTCTGACGATACGGCTGGAGACGGAGGAAAACCCAATCGCCGACGTTGAACTCCCTCTCCGTCCGGTGTTTGTCGGCGTGGGTCTTGGCCCTGTTCCTGGCCACTGTCAGATTTTCCCCGAGCAACGCCCAGACGACGCGGCGGTCCTTGGCAAACTCTTCAACGGCGGCGACTGGCGTGGAGAACACTGATTGCGCCGGTGACGGAGGCGGATACCCATAAAGGGCCTCGAAAGGGGTTGTCTTGAGGGCGGTGTGGTACGAGGTGTTGTACCAGTACTCCGCCAAGGAGAGCCACCGTGACCAGTGCGCCGGCAGCTGGTGGGTAACGAGTCGGAGGTAATTCTCCATGCACTGGTTCACGCGTTCCATCTGACCATCGGTCTGCGGGTGGTACGCCGTGGACAGGCATAGCTTCGACCCCAGGAGCCTAAATAGCTCTCGCCAAAACTGGCTGAGGAAAATGCGATCTCGATCGGATACCATGGTCGCCGGCGCCCCATGCAACTTGTAAATGTTGTCGAGGAAGGCCTGGGCCACCTGTGTGGCGGTGTATGGGTGGCGCAGTCCTATGAAATGGCTGTACTTGGAGAAGCGGTCGACGACTACCGGGATCGAGTCCCAGCCGCCGGACTTGGGTATCCCATCCACGAAGTCCAGCCCAATGTCACACCACGGCCGACTGGGTACCGGAAGCGGTTGGAGGAGTCCCGGGTATGCGACTGTCTCCGCCTTGCAGCGTTGACAGGTATCGCAGCCCTCCACCTTCTTTTGGACATCTCCGGCGACGTGGGGCCACCAGAAATGGGTTGTGACCCTCTTGAGAGTTGCTCGCACTCCCGAGTGACCCCCAAGGGCGGGCGCATGCAGGGCCTCCACTACTCGTTCTCGGGTCCGGCCATTAGTGTCGATGTAGATCCGCCCGTTAACGGAGATGATGCCTTGTTTCAACTCATATCCAGGCATGCTTTCTGGTGCCACTGCGAGCCTCTGACCTTGTGCTTCCTGATCCCCTTCGTAGCTCTGTTCTACCTCGGTCAGCCACGAGGGCACTACCACCGTCACTTGCCCGAGCTCCTGGTGGTTCCTTCTTGACAGAGCGTCCGCCACTCGGTTCAAGGTGCCAGCCTTGTACTCGATGGTATACCGGAGCCCGAGCATTTTGGCCAACCATTTGTGCTGGGAGGGAGTCACCAATTTCTGTTTTTCTAGATATTTCAAACTTCTTTGGTCGGTTCTAATCACGAATTCATTTTCCTGCAGGTACTGTCGCCACCGCTGGACGGCCATGAGCACCGCCAGCATCTCCTTCTCGTAAGTGGACAGGGCGGCGTTCCTAGGGCCAAGGGCGCGGCTGAGGAAGGCTAGAGGTCGCCCT
The DNA here is from genome assembly GCA_963921825.1 of Erodium maritimum. Lineage (NCBI taxonomy): Eukaryota > Viridiplantae > Streptophyta > Magnoliopsida > Geraniales > Geraniaceae > Erodium > Erodium maritimum. The sequence continues at coordinate 13,083,777 of OY997588.1, read as the reverse complement.
TCCTGCATCAGGACCGCTCCCACGCCGTGGTCCGACGCGTCCGTCTCTACCACGAACGTCTTCTCAAATGTCGGTAAGGCTAACACTGGTGCTGTACTTAATGCTTCTTTAATATGCTGGAAGCTCTCTTCTTCCTTGTCTGACCACTTAAACTGTCTCCCTTTCTTCAGGAGATCCGTCATGGCTCGAGCCATTACCCCATACCCCTTCACGAAGCGCCTGTAATACCCGGAGAGCCCGAGGAAGGCGCGCACATCCTTCACTGTTCGGGGCTGAGGCCACTCCCGGACGGCGCGTATCTTCTCTGGGTCCGTGGCCACGCCGTCGCCGGAAATGAGGTGGCCCAGGTACTCCACTGACCGGACCCCGAAGCAACATTTCGACTTCTTGGCGTAGAGCTTCTGCTCCCGGAGGCGCTCGAAAACCAGCTGCAGGTGCTCGATGTGGCTTTTCAAATCCGGGCTGTAGACCAGGATGTCGTCGAAGAACACGACAACGAATCGCCTCAGGTAATCCTTAAACACCGTGTTCATCAAGGACTGAAAACTTGAGGGGGCGTTGGTGAGCCCAAACGGCATTACCCAAAACTGGTAGTGACCGTCGTGGGTTCGGAACGCCGTCTTCGGCTCGTCTTCCTCATCCATTCTAATCTGATGATACCCTGCTCTCAGGTCTATCTTGGAGTACCACTGGCTTCCGGCGAGCTCGTCAAGGATTTCTTCAATGATGGGAATTGGGAAGCAGTCCTTGACGGTGATCTCGTTTAGCGCACGGTAGTCAACACAGAAACGCCACGTGACGTCCTTCTTCTTCTTCACCAAGAGGACTGGGAAGGAGTAGGGGCTCACACTCTTTCTGACAATTCCGGCCTTCACCATTTCATCGACCATGGCCTCTATCACGTTCTTCTTCTCGCTGCTGTAGCGATAAGTCGCACCGCCGGGGGTCGCGCTCCAGGCACCAATGGGATCTTGTGGTCGTGGTCCCGGCGCGGTGGTAGCTCGGTCGGCGTTTGAAAAACCTCTGGGTAAGACTCCACGCACCGAGTCACCACATCTGCTTCTTCTTTGGGTTCTTGACTCTTGTTTGTCTGATTCTCTATTTTGCAGAACTGGCCCAGAAACAGGGCTCCTCCCCCTTTGATCTCTTTCCGCAACGTCTTTTCTGTGATGATCTTGATCAGGCCGCTGTGATGCTGCTCTTCTAATAGCTGTTCCCGGCCGTCGACTCGGATGCTGATGGTTCGTTTGACAAAGTCAAAGGTGAGGGGGTTCACGGACCGCATCCAATCTGTGCCTAGCACGAGCTCGCCATCCCCAAGCGGCATGATCAGGACGACCCACTCGAAGACCCGAGGACCGAAGGTCCAGACCAGCCGCCCTTGGCTAGAGCAGACAAACTGGTTGCCGTCGCCGAGCTTAATGAACGTCTCAGGCGTGGGCGAGACAATGACTCCGAGTGTCTTGGCGACCTTATCATCCAGGAAATAGGTCGTTGCTCCGGTGTCAAGGAGGACTGACACCTTCTTCGGCCCCACACGGGCTTCTACTCGGAGTGACAGCGATGGCTTAGAGCTGGCGGACTTCAAGAACTCGAAACGTGGACCGGACCAGTCCATGTCGTCTTCCCCAAATGGCCCTTCCTCCGTTTCATCCCAGGCCACCTCTACTGCTTCTTCTGACGTTCCTTCTTCTCCACCTCCCTCCTCGATCCTCACCAGCCGGAACATCTGTCTCTTGTTCGGACAATCATGAGATCGGGAGTACCTCGCCGGGCAGTTGTAGCACAGGCCCAGCCGTCGCCGTTCACTGGCGTAGTTGGAGTCGATGTTCCTGACCGGCGGTACTCGGACGTTATTAATCTCCGGGGCTCTTGGCTGGGCTGGCGGAGCGCGGCCGGCCTCACCAGTCCAGTGGCTTGGCCCGGCGCTGGGTACCGCTCGTGGCCTGGCCTGGGACGTACTGGCCTCATTCGCTCGGGCCGTCTGGGGTGCCCACCTCTGCTGCATGCGTGTCTCCTCCATTCTGGCTAAGAACATAGCTCGCCCCAGCGAATCCGGCTCCATGATCAACACTCCGGTCCGCAGTTGAGGTCAGAGGCCACTAATGAAGTTGGCGACGAAGAACTCCTCAGTGAAGTTGGGGTCCTTGGTCACCATCAGTCCGCACATGGCTTCGAACCTCCCTTCGTACTCCTGGACGGAACCTTCTTGCCGGAGGTGTTTGAAGTTTGAGATGACCTCGGAGTTCCGTCCTTCGTCAAATTTCCATATCAAGGCTTGAGCTAACTGCTCCCATCCGAACTCGCCTCTGCCTCTCTAATATTCTTGGAACCACACTTCGGCTCGGCCGGTGAAGTGAATGGCGGCCAACCGAACTCGGAGCTCCAGCGGTACCGAGCAGAGAAAGAAGTAGTTGGTACACTTCCGGAGCCACGACTGTACTTCTTCGCCGTTGAAGGTCGGGAACTGAATCTGAGGCGTCCGGAAAGGAAAGGATGCCGGATCTCTCCTGGCCTCCGGCGCACGTGCATCGTAGTGGCGTCCCTCGCCGTCGGACTCTGCCTCGTGTTGCTGGCGCCGAGTTCCGAGGTTTTGGTGATCTCGCCTGAGGTTAGTTCTCCTCGTCCTCTCTTCCTCCATGTCGGTATCTCCGCCTTCTCCTTCTTCTTGCCGGCGACCGGTTTGGCCACGGTCGCCGATTCTTTCCCCTCTGGCGTTGCCGCGACCTCGTCGAGAACTGCCATGGCATCTGGAGCCTTGGCGCGATGCCGATCGCCGAAGTTCCGATGGTGTGCCGTGGTTCTCGTGAGCTCGTGGTACGCTCCTCCTCTCGATGGTCTCGACTCGTCCGGCCAGGTTCTGGAGGATGGTCAGGATCTCATTGAACTGGCCTTCAGTTCGTCCTGCCATGGCTTCAACGCTTGGTCGGATAGTCTGCACCTCTTCGGTCAGGCCTTGCACCGGTAGAAGACTCGCCTCTGCCGTGCGGCGTGCTACGTCGTGGAGGTCGGAAGCTCGAGTCATCTTCGCGGGAACGGGGCTCTGATACCAATTTGTCAGGCCTGGGAAACTCGTCGAAGCTTTATTGATCGAAAATGAAAGTACAAGCAGGGTTTGTGCTCTGCTTCACTCTACAATGCTCTCTCTCTCTGGTTTACAGAAGTGATGAAAAAGACCGAGGAAGACGACGACCTTGCCTTATATAGGCTCGGCCTCGTCACCTCCACGTCAACGTTGACTCCTTGTCAACGCTGCTGACTCGACACACACGTAACCGTTTTCGGTTACGACCCTAACTACTTGGACTGGAAGCGTAACAAGTTCGATTGGGCTCTAACGGCCTATTGGGCCTGTGCGCTCTGGCTCGGGACTCTTGAGTTGCTCGGCTTCTAGAAGCTCCGAGTTGCTTCCTCGACTCTTCGTCTTCGCTTGCCACGTGTATGGCTACGTGGCTCGGTTTCCTCCACTTACCAAGAACGACGTCGCGCTGATCTGCTTATTCCTGGTCTAATCTACGAGCTCCTGACAGAATTCATAAAAGAAGAAGAAAGGTCATGTATATGCTTACTAGCTACTACAGGATCAGAAAGCTTAAGGGTCTTTTTCGGTCACCTGAATTTGATATCCGAGTGTGTGCAACTTATATTCCAAAGAGTCATATAAGTTTGAAATCTGCTACACTTGTTGAGTCGATTCAGATATTAGCAGTGTGCATTTTGAGAGGGATCAAGCCCTTGATGTAACTTGTCATAGTTAAAAGGATGTAGCAATGTTTTAAAACTAAATAGTTTTGAGGGATAACTCTGGTTCTAAACTTACTTGAACGTTTCGTTTTAACGTCCTAACCCAGACCAACGTTTCGTTACAGTTCCATACACGAAAGGTTGGAACTTTTACAAAACCTGATATGAACCATTTAAATTAACGATTTCGTTAACATGGGAAGTGAAAAGTCGAAACTACAACTCCATTCATGTTAACCTTTCAGCTCATCTTTCCCAAAATAATGCATTATTTTGAAATTCAGTGTTGAAAAATTGTTGGATATGTATACTAAGTGTTCTAATTGCATGTTGAACGGGCATGGGGAGCTGAAAGGTTAACGTGAATGGAGGGGTAGTTTCGACTTTTCACTTCACATGTCAACGAAATCGTTAATTTAAACGGTTCATATCAAGTTTTGTAAAAGTTCCAACCTTTCGTGTATGGAACTGTAACGAAACGTTGGTCTGGGTTAGGACGTTAAAGCGAAACGTTCAAGTAAGTTAGGAACCAGAATTATCCTTAGTTTTGATCAAAGAGTTTTAAAGCTTAGTACTGTCCGATTAATATATATTATTATTGGTTGCAACAACATTATAATCATTGATTTGAACTGCTAAATTACGTGTGGGTAAGAATTGAACTCTGTAACAGCCTAGAGAGTTGTAAATCATATTCTAATTTCATCAATGTCTTGTTCCTGTTAAGGAACATTTATGGCTATTGGAAAGAAAATTATGTTCATGTTTTGATACTTGTCTTTTTTGGTTCATTTTTTTTTATTCTTTAAGAGTAAACCCCAAAGCAATTCAATGAATTTTTTTATAATTCAATATCCAATTGCCAATTCTATAACTATTAATGAAAGTCTTACTTTTCATCTCTCTGTATGAGATAAGATATCACTTCTGTGTGCATTTGGGTTATTACAAGATGATGAGGCAACAAATAGCTTAATTTTTTAGTCTCTAAATCATATTATCAAAAAAAGAAAGAAACTGGTTGTGCTCGAAAGAGAAGTCGTTTGTACGTCGAACACCAGATCTCATGTTAAAAGAAAAACATTAAGCAAAGCTCCCCCACCAACAAATGCATATAAATTACAACTTTAACTCAAGAAGCTACCTAACCCTCCAAAGTATCCAATGAGATTCACATGCAGATCAAATAAGCTCAACCCATCCTTAAGTGGTAGGAAAAGGTGGTAGGGAGTTTGAAGAGAGACAAAATAATAAGTGATGAGAAAAGAGAGTGTAGCCAGTGGTTAAATTGATACTGCAAGACCTTCCAAATGGAATCAAAACCCTACTCAGGCGCGCCTCCCTTCTCTCTCACTGAGACAACAGCGTGTCCATGTTATTTATGCCGCTGGTGGCTTCTATAATTGCTGGAGGCCCCCACCTCGTCATCCTCTTCTATTAATCCTCTTTCTCGTTTTTACAATAACGTCTAGACCTTCTGAACTTTGGCACAAGAGCAGCGCACCGGAGTTCGTGGCGGGGGTCTCTGCTTCTCTTCTCCGGCAGCTCCGGTCGGTCTCCTTAGCTTTCGTTCTCCGTCTCCCGTGTTCAGATCCGACGACATGGACTTCCGTTCGTTGCCCAAGCCCCAACTTGCTCCAAATCTGAACTTGCTCCGACGACGTGGACCTCTTCCGGCCGTGGCCATGGAAAGGTCTTGGGGATAGATTTTCCGCTCCCTCCCCACCCCGGCCTCTTGCCCCGACAACGATGGAGGGTCTCCGGATTTTTTTGGCTCTGGTCCGATGCCTCTATGTCCCGTTTCCGGCATAGCCTCGTCGCCGCTCCCCTTTTCCTCCATGGACTCGTCGTCCCCAAGCTCATCCCCTAACTTGCTAGTCAGATCTGTCGGACAAGGTGCTAGGCCGACTAGATCTGGTGACACTTCATGCCCGTGCTCCGCTTCCATCCACCATAGACGACGGTCGACCTTGAGATCTCTTACAACGACGACTCGGCTACCTCCGGCCGAGCTCCTTAGCCACGTTATTTCTCCGGCCATACGGGCAGGTCTAAACCCAGCTTCCGTCGAAACACTGTAGTTGATGTCGTTCATCTGTGCTCCTGCTTATTGTGTTTACCCGACCAGTCCCGTTCATCAGCATTTAGCGGATCAGATCTGCACTCGTCGGCGCCGTCCACCTTGCCTCGACCCCAAGCCCTGTCATCGGAGGGCGGTCGCGAGTAGCTCTTGCTTGTCATTGGTTGTTCTTCGGGCTCCCGAGAACGATCAGTGGATGCAACGCTTGTTTTTCCGCTTGTTCGATTTAGTTTGTGTTCGGTTTGTAAGATTTGTTATTCATTAATGAATCTTTCTTTTCAAAAATAAAAATTGATACAACAAGAGCTAGTGGTAAGGAGAATGGTTGAAAACTAAAATTGACGCTTACCCTCAACTAGTAGTTTACGATAAACTAATAAGGGTGTTTTTTCTATTTCTTATTAAATTAGAGTAAAGTGAAAACATTAGAATGTTGGGTGTAATTATGTGAGAAAATGCGAAGATCAATATAATTTAGTCGATATATTTTTGTAAAATTATCTATTAGAAACATACAAAGTCAAACAAGATTTTTTTTTTATCAGCGAATGCAAATTTAGATTAAACATCTTTCAAGAAAGAAGAAGAATACAAACAAGGGAGTCTAAAAGTCAAACAAGATTGGATTTCAAATAATTATCGATTTTATAATTTCCTATTTTGCATTGATCTGTGTTGGCAGGTTTTTTGTTCACTCATAAGCATACATAGGGTTGACATGGAAAACTCAAAACAGAAGAAGGGGAAGATTGTTTGCAATTTCATTTTACAAGTGCAATTACAAAGACCATTTCAGGGATTGTTTATCTTCAAACGTTCAATTCATAGCAGTGATGTAAAAATCCCGCTTAAAGAAGTCTAGGCCCCGCCTAGGCGCTGAAATGGGCTATGTCGACCGATTTATCCTCTCATGGCTTTCTCTGCCGTTTGGAGAGAATATGACCGATTAATCACCGAGCCGGCCGATTAATCGCCGCCTGACCGATTAATTGACCGGGTCGATTAGGGGTCGGGTCAGATTCGTAATTAAAAGAAGTTTCCAATCTTTTTCAAACTAAGTGAGACCTTAAAATTAGGCTAATTTAGTTGGTAAATGACATTTTGTTCAAGTGTTACATCCTGAGTTTGATTCATGTTATTAATCTTTTTTATTTGTTATTTTCTAAACATATAAAGTGTACAAGTCTGTGTTAATTGAGTTGATAGAATCATATTTATTAATTTTCTTTTAAGAATTGTATGATATATTTAGTTTAATAGAATGTTTATGTTTTTTAAATATATTTAATGTTTGATATTATTAATATTTTTTATATAATATAATATAAATTTGATAATATATAATAAAAATAATAATCTGATTAATCCCCGCCCAACGTCTAAGACCTTTTTTCGACGATTAACGCCTAACAATTTTTACAACCTTGATTCATAGGGTCTATTAAGGAAACTGGGCCAGAATGGAAGCAAGAATCCCGCAATAAATACCACGAATTTGAAGTCTACCTTGCTCTTTGTCTTAAGGCCCAACAGTTTAAAGTCCATACCTTGAGCCCATTTGTAATTGCCAAGAACCTTCCTATCAAATACATCCTCCTCAAAACAAACACACCAATCTCAAATCCACACCATTGTTTTTTCCACGTCACCTATCCGTGGCTCTCCCAATCCAACGGTTCCCGTCCCTTTCTCTCCCGTTTCTCCACACAAGTCTATCTTGACTCGCCGCAAGAGCCAGTAGGAGAGAAGACAAACAAAAAAGAGGGCAAATTTAGAATCATGTACGGTGGTTTTCGCCTGAAAATGTTCAATTTCTAAACTTGAAATTAGGGTTTTAGGCCATTGGGAAGAAGAAACGAATAGATATAGCTCTGTTGATTCTCACCCTCTCCGATTTTTTCACCTAGGGTTAGGTTTTGGGCTTCTGTTTCAGCCATTGAAGCTTCGTTTTTTTTGTCTTCACGGAGACAATCCGGAGAAAATAGCTATTTTTTCTTGGGCTTCTCATCAGTGTATGAGATATAGGGTTTCGTGTTTGATGGACGAGATCTGGGAGCGGGCCGTGGAGACTGCGCTGGACGGCCTGACGGACTACGCATCGGCTCGAACCCTCACACTTGACGGCGCGGTCAAGTGCGTTCACGGCCGTCTTCCTCCGCCGAGCCTTCTGGAGAAGTTCCAGAATCTTCAGCACTTGTCCATCGCAAACATCGGGGCCTCGTCGCTGGAGCAGTTTCCTCGGCTCCCTAGCCTTCAGAAACTCATTCTCTCCGATAATCGAATCGCCGGAGGGCTCGAGTTCCTCGTTGAGGCGGGTCTGGACTCGCTCAGGGACCTGGACCTGTCTAACAATCGGATACAATTTATTGAAGATCTCGCTCCGCTTGCTCAGCTTAAGCTCGTTTCTCTTGATCTCTACGAGTGTCCGGTGACGCGTGTTAAGGATTATCGATCTAGGGTTTTTGGATTGATCAGGACGCTGAAGTATTTGGATAAAATGGATGCCGAGGGGAACGAGCGTCCTGAGTCAGATGACGAGGAGGATGAAGATGAGGATGAAGAAGATGATGATCCTGGTAGTGGGGAGATCGATGGGGAGGATCGACCGTATAGATTGAGTAATGGTCATAGTTCTGGGGCTGAGGAGATTGTTGAGGTCGATGAGGACGAGGAGAGTGATGCGGATGAGGAGGAAACTGAGACTGCCAGGAGGGTGAATGGACCAAATCATCAGGTGAATGGGTTTCGGGTTGCACCTGTGGGTGGGGAAGGAGAGGAAGAAGATGACGGCGAAGACGATGAGGATAATGATTCAGGTGAGGAGATTGATGATGAGGAAGGTGATGATGATGACGTGGTGGAGGTTCACGAGATTGATGACAGTGACGATGAGGAGGATGCTGTTGAGGATGATGAGGAAGATGAAGATGATGATGAAGAGGATGAGGAGGAAGTGGACAATGATGAGGCAAAATTTGCAGGACCTGAGAGTACTAGACGCATGATGAGCACAGAAGGGGAGATTGATGGGCATGAGCAGGGTGAAGATGACGAGGAAGAGGATGACAATGGAGAAACTGGTGAGGAGGACCAGGGTGTGGAGGAAGATGTGGAGTTTGAAGATGAAGATGGTGAAGAGGAGGTGAGGTTACCTGATTATGGTTTTGTTTTTTGTTAATATTCTCTGTGGACATTTTTTTGCTTTGGTGTCCTTTGAAATGCCTGATTTCTAACCATTTCGCATTTATGCATCAATGAACATGACACATCTTATCATTTATTTGCATTCTATTTGTTGATTAGTTCTTTTGAATGTTACTTACCCTTATCTGCCAGGTATTTCAGGTTAAATCTTTGTTCTTTGGTTGTTTCTATCATCTATTAATATGGTGCTCTTAATTTTGACAAATTTTTTGTTGATCATGTCTGGTTTTAGTTTTTGATAGCCTGTCTGGTGATTTGTTGACTCTGAGTTCATGATTTTTTTGCAGCCAAAACATTCCTTGTTACTAATTTTTCTGAATATTAAGGACTCTTGTATATAAATTTGTTTTGATCTTGATCATTAGTGTTTCAGGAGTTAGAAGGGACTGAATATTAAGAATATAAATTTTCTGATACTATAATCTTGTGGCAAATTTACTGATGAATTCCACTAAAAGTATTTTTGTCTATTGGGGGATGCCTAATGTATTTTTATGTGATTCTCCGATTTGGATGTGGCAGCAATGTTGTGCCATGGATGAACTTTTCACAAATGCAAATCTTATATAGTTTTGTATTGTTACCCCGGTTTAGACTATAATCACTATGCATAGTGTTTTGTATTACTACCCCTGCATCTTTGTGATTATTTAATGAAAGGTGTTTTACCATTCTAATTATATTGATAAGCCATTTTGCAATAGCTTCTAATTGTTCTAAATGTAGTTGCATCATTAGATACTCCGGATTATACTTAATTTCCTGCTGGATATAATTCTTGCAACTCAAATAACTATATTCAGTAAATTTCATATACTAAGAATTTTTTCACGGACAGATGGCAGGCTTTTAATCTTCTTCTCACCTTATTTGGTATGATTTATTTTTCTGTGGTGCATAATATTCAGTTGTATATTTCTTCACTTTGTTGTTGGTAATATTGTCTCGGAGTATTTTAGTCTAGTTGGTTATATTTGTCATTACCGTTTTGCTAATTTGTGTCTGTATCACATATGAGTTATCTACGATAATGCCTGTCCCTTCGTGTCGTTTTTATTTGAAATTGTCTCTCTGCATATGGTGCTTGAATTCTTCTCTCCCTTTTTTCTTCTATTACAGCGATGTGACTCATCTTCTATTCAGCATTTTTATTAACATTTATTTAAACCTGTTACTTGGGTTGTTATTTACAGTTTCATAATTTGCAGGATGAAGACTATGGAGCAGGGTACCTGGTTCAACCAGTTGTCCATGGCGAGGAAGAAGATGGTGGAGGCAGTGATATGGAACCTGGAAATGAAGAAGATGATGATGAAGAAGAGGAAGAGGTTGAAGATGATGAAGCTGAGGCATTGCTTCCCTCATCATCACAGCTTAAAAGGAAGAGAGACGAGGCTGCTGAGGGAGATGATGATATCGAGGAAGATGATGAAGATGACGACGAGGTTGAGCACTCGAAGCCGACGAAGAAACCCCATTGACACTCATTTTGATACTTGTGTGTTGATGTTTTTCTTATGGAAGGACAAGGAAGGATCTTAAGAGGGTTATGGAATCAGTTGGGAACTTAGATTGCTTGGTAGTTGATTTTGCACAAACTGTTTAGAGAGGGTAAAAGGAAATTCAAATTGGGGGTGGGGTTTGGAGGGAAGCTCAAGTTCTGGTAGGTTCAAAAGGTTGTTAGTGATTTTGTCAGCTCCCCTCTTTCCCGCTTGGATGTTACCTTGCATTTCTTATAAATTCAAATGTTAGTTATTAACGGTCTGTTTACCGCGGAGCAAGCTTGGAGGGAAAAGGTATATATAAATCATTTGTCCGAAAAGAGGAAAAGGCAAAGATTGATTGTAGGTGCACTACATATGTCCTTGTTTAATGCTTGGGTAGCCTCCATTTCTATCGATATGGCATTTCCGTAATTTTTTCTGTTACTCGGGGCAATCATAGGACCAAGTGGCTGTCGGTGAAGTGGGGTTTATTGGGGAGTCACGTGATTGATGCCGGTTTAGATGCTTCTTGGGTTTCATCTCAGTGCAACACGTGTTTGCCTACCTGCTGCTGAAGACTATTGTGTGGGGGGTATGGTATGGAGCGTAACACCGTATTCTCTCATTATATAATTCGTTGGATCTCAACACAATATTGATGATGGCCAACAACAACTGGTCAACTACCACTAACAACAGTAGTGGGTTGAAGATTGTATTGGATGTCTTTTTTTGGAATGAGCTGATATTTGAACTTGCTCGACTCCATCCACCTGTGCCCCAGGAATTTAATATGTATATGTCCCGTCTTAGTCCTCTTGTAACTATTGTACTAATGACCTCTTACTGTAACAAAATACAGTTACAAGTGATTTACGTTCAAATAATATTCAAATTTACGGGGATTGATTTTTCAAGTGCTTGCTTCTCTCTGTTAGGTTTGTAGAGGTATCAGTTTGTGTATTCCTTCTTCTTTAGCAGAGGTGACAACATCGTTCACGGGTGGTTCCTCTTCCATAGTAGTGCATCCCTTTTCTCTCTATTTGGTGGGGCGGCTATGGTGTTCTCGGTAAGCACCGGCTCTCCACTGTCATCTTCTTCTCTGGGATCAACAACAGTTCAATAAGGTTCTCTCATAGGACAACGCCGTGGATCGTTGGTACGATGGATGATACGGTCAGGCCTCATTTGAGGGTGACTTGGGCAGTTCCGACAGCTCAGGTCCTTTGGGACTATAACTGAACTTTTAACTATCAGCCTAAGTTTATCTTGAGATTTTAGTTTAGTTGAATTGATTCCCTAACATGGTATTGGAGCATGATTCCTCACGGACCCGAGTGCAAATCTCATTCTCTATAAAAAAAAAATTAATTTTTTTTTTCTATTTATCAAATTATCCTTAAATGAGTCATTCCCTATATCTCTCTTCTCAATGGGTTAATCTATTCTTCTAAATAATTAACTTCCAAACCCGTAAACACACTTGTCTGTGATGACGCGTGTTAAAGTATAAATATAATTGGACATTCAACTATCGGCTTAAGCTTAACTTGAACTTTTAGTTGAGTTGGTTCTCTAACAGGGAGGAGTCGGGTTGGGGTGTGTTGTTGAACATTGTTTGTGCCCAGCTAGGAAAAGCATCCTAAGGACGATTTAGGACCCAAGAAAGAGTCTCAAATGTACCGGGTAACAAATCGGCGGGGGTGTAAGCACTCGACAACCGCATGAGTGATCTGGAAATTAAGAAGGGCGTTGTACCTCCAACAGAATTTGCGGCCGAGGGATCAACTTTGCTTACGCAATGGTTGTCGAGTCATGACCAACAAGACGTTTGGCATTAGTTGGTTGATTGGCTAACAAATATTTGGAGGATGCCAGACGTGATGGATAAGCCTTTGGAGGATGGAGCGTGGGCTTCTTCTTACGTACAACTCGAGAGAGGGCCCAGGTTTTGTAGGAGAACTGTAGGCATTTCGGTGCTCACTTGTATTGTATGCGGATTTGAGGTCGCACATGCACCCCCAAGACATCCAGTTCACTATTTCTCGTAACCAACCAACATGTAGGTGACTGAAATATTCCATCTAAGGGGAGCCATGGGAACATGTTTGACAATAGAAGAAGATGTCAACAGGATGAGCTAGGGGGACTTCATGCAGATTCATATCTGCCTTAATGCTCGGCTCCTAAATCAGCACCAGTTGTGGTTATAGTTGTCGGAATCCGAGGTACGGTATCTTCTTCAATTGTCTTACGAGTATTTACTGGATCATTGCTTCGACTGTAGTTGTGTCAGACATATGGATATGGCCTGACCAACAAGTACGAGGGTGAGACGACTCTCGATGAGGGCCCCGATTGATCTTCGGGCCACCAAGGTCAATGCTCATCACGGGCGCGAGGTCACTAAGGGGAGTCATCCCGCATCATGATGCCTAGGGGTACGAATATTGCTTCTAAGTTTGGAACGAAGTCTCTCTCGCTTCCTCAATAGGGTCCGATGGATCGCAATGGGAAAAAGAATATGGTGGATGGGGAGGCTGAACCTTCCCTACATGTAAGAACATCCTCTATCAAGAGAGAGCATACATCTCCATTTTTATGTTCAAAGGTGAAGACATTTCCCGTCATAGGGCCTCATACTAGGATGATATGTGGATGTCGTCGACCAGGGATGTGTCCTCTAAAAATCTCGATGTTCCCCAAGGACATGTCCCAACCTTTCTGAAATTCTAATCGCATGATGCTATTAGGAAAGATGTCACTTGAAATGTTACCACATATATATGAACATATTTTCTTAAATAGTTGGATTGAATTAGACTCTACTCAATGTGTATACTTAATTGTATGATGATGATGCGATGTCAAACTCAATGTTCTGACTTGTTTGTTAACATCTCATTATTCAAAGTATGAGCAGCACAATAAGCTTAAGGGAATCAAACATGCGTAGGGACACAAAATTGTTTACCCAGTTCGATACTTCATACCTATATATGGGGGCACTCTACCAGTGGAAAAGTTTTCACTATAAATAACCAATACGCATACAAGGTTACAAATCATCCAAATCACCCTATGTTATTATTACAAGTAAACAAACCTAATTAAGAGACTCCTCCTCAATATGAGACCCCATCTGAGTTCCACTCTTCGAGCACTAGCAGGCTCAGATTGATCTTGTTCTTTTGTGTTCGACGTAGCTCTTCAATGTCCATCTTTTAAATCTTGTTACTCGATCAATCATGATTCAAGCACGCGCATATAGCGTTCTCCTTCAGTTTACTTCATAATGAGTTATTGCATTATGCCTATAAATCTCAATCCATAAACTAAGGGTCACGAACTGTCCTTCACAGACTTGCACTTGCGAATCTCACTCACGATATGGACATTGAGTTCTGCGAGAGATATGAGCTGAGCTTGAATGAATAGTCTTGTATTTATAGCTCTTCTCACTCTTGGTTCGTGGCTTCTAGGGTTTTTGTGACTTTAGAGTCACGATATAGTTGAATCACTTTCTAATCTTTATCCACACAAATCTGCGTGTGTATCTTCCGATCTTTGGAAAGTAAATCTAGTTGTTTCCTAACGCAAGTATATCTCTCTAACAAAGAGTATGGCCCATATCCCGCAATTCTCGATGAGCTTCCACCATTTTTCCAATACGTAGGTTTATCTTGTACATCTTCTTCTCTTCTTTCCTTCTCCAAAACCGATTTGTATCATACTGTTTTTGTTGTTTTTGCACTCTTCCTCGTCTCCAAGCCTTCACTACAAAGAGTTTAAAACCTTTCAACAGAAAACCATTGAAAGTATGTATTGCCTTCTCAAAACCTTGGGCTGACTTAAAGCACACGAATCCGAACATTTCCCATTGTTTTCGGGTCTTTGTGGAGCCTCGACTATCAAGATTTGTCCACATTCTTGAAACAAGTTACCAATCCAATCCTTAAAAGTCCGAGGAGGAAGGTTATGGACAAAGATCCAATTTTTGCTCATCAGTGGTGATATGTCGTATTCATCCCTCTACAGCTCTTGAGATGGAATGATGATTGATCTCAGCCTAGAATTTATCCCCCCAGCCTTCCACTTTGTGTCTGTCCTACCTCTGAGGTACTAGGCACAACCAACCTCCGATTCCTTTTATGTTCAAAGCCAATGAAATCATCAATGTAGAACTGAAGAACACTCAAAGAAACAACTCAAAATATTGTAGCTAACATTGTAGTACTAGTAGAGAGAATGCAACACATGGATAAAGACACTTCATATGAATATATATATCGTAAGACTTACACACTTTGTTGTCGTACTCATATTTCTTATGACCAGTCATATTAATTTTAAAATAATGTAATCCAAATATTCGCGTTGTTCATCAACAATTCATGTATTGTTGTATACTATGTCTTATTCTGTTCAATATTACACCCATGTTTCATACTAAATTATTACTCACATTATGAACACATTTATCGATCTATTGAACCTCTACGCCAAGCACCGCGCAAGCGGTGCACCCCCTAGTAACATTAAAACATTACATAATAATTAAACATAGGATATGATGATTATATGATAACGTCTAATCATTACACGTTAATTATCATATTAAAACATGTTGAATATTCATATAAAGACCAACGTATATTACCAAATTACAGTCTTTAGATATCATATTTCATTACACTTCATCATAACACGGAGCTCTTTCATATCCAATTCCCCAACTTCAGTATCCGGACGATAGCCATTCTATTCTTCATCCGACTTTGACCAATACAACCATATAAGAGTCACATGACGATTATCAAAGGAGGTGGGTCATTTTCAGTAGGCGGTGACACGTTTTCATTGGTTAAAGGTGCATCCTCATTAGTCGGAGCTATTTGGACCAACAAAGTATCTCATCTGTGTACATGGTAGATGTGTATTGTACTTCCAACTACCAGTATCTTGCAAAGATGTCGTCCTGGTTCTCTTGCAGTTTCATAAGAGCTTCAAACTTGTCCGCCTTTGATCATTGTAACACGGTCACTGCATTGACTTTGTCACCCACCACTTTTCCTTTCTTATTCGTGGACTTCTACCTAATTGATGCATTTGTTGTGGAAGGGGTTGTGGTTGAGCTAGTGGTTGGTTGACTTGAAGGGAAGTCGACGACGAGATTCATTCATGTTGTGACTTCCTCGCAGACTACCTTCGTCCTTAATTGATGACATGAGGTTTTGGGAGTTGTACGGTCCATACACATTCAAACTTTACCGCTTCTCTCTTACTGTATCTTCCTCCACCGTAAATTTGGGCTCATGCCGCAAAATCACCCACTAATGCTTGTAGTCAAAATTCGTTGGGATATCATATTCCGCATACATTGTAGGGCAAGGACAATGACGAAGTGACATGGGTGGTGGTAAAATGTGGTCTTAGTATTTATTGTAGTTGAAAATATGTTTTTAATTCATTTTATCAATTCAAAATGAATTAATTATAATAAAATAAAAAAGGTAAGAGCCACTGACCTTTTTTTTTAATTCATTTGCCACATTTCGCTATTGGTTTCGCTTTCGTGCCTAATTCCTGCAACGGAAGCGAATCGATCATCTCCAATTCCTACTCACGTCTCTGACATAGGCACAACGCAATCTTCGTTGTTGTAACGGTCAATCCCGTAACCGATTCTACTTCTTCCAGTACCAGCGTCACCTAGGATACGTGTCATACGCAGTCCAAGTAATATTGGTTCCCCTAGGGATGGAAATGGGGCGGGTTCGAGGCAGGGACCCCGCTCCCCGTCCTCGCCCATCGTTGACCTAGCCCCGTTCTCGCCCCGTGGGGAACATAGAGATTCCCCGCCCCGTTGTCGCCCTGAAAAATACACATTTTGACGACACATAACTCTCAGTCCATAATTTTAAACAACATACATATAAAACAAAAATCACATACATCCACGTCTCATAATAGTTAACACATAATTGAAAATGTCTTAACGTAATGTCTTATAACATAAAATAAAATGTTCTCATGTTGACTTCATCATAGTATTATCATCTTGAAAGTGTCGATGGCGATAGTTTTTGTTACTTAAGGAGAATAAAAATATTAAAAATATATATTATTAATAATAGATATAGTGGGCGTCCCACATGCCACGGGGTGAGGCCAAATACCTTGTTTATCACATCAAACGTGTCCCGCACATGAAAAAGACGTTGGGTCTCCGTCGGATCGGCACGCTTTGCCAACCCTAATTTTCTATACAAGACCTAGAGGCCACCAATATAACAGCTTAACCATATGGGAGGCTGCAGAACAATAAAGGAAGTGGGAACCTCGCCAACGCAACCCTAGCTTTCTTCCCCTTGCCGTCGCTTCTTCCTCGCCGGGACAGCCATGGCCACCATGGCTGTGGCTGTCTCCGGTGAGCCTTACTTCCTTCTCCCTCAAAGATCAAAACCCTTTTCCTCTCAGATCCAACTTTTCTTCATCTGGATCTGTTTCCCGGCCACTGGAAAGCTCGCGCCGCCCTTCTTCTTCGCCGGTGACTCCGGCTCTTCCCTCCTCGTCCAGTGGTGGTATCGTTGCTGGTGATACACCAGTTCAAGCTTCAGGTCGTGGTATTTATCTCCTTTGGTCTGAGGCCTGGGTTCTTGGCCGGAGTTGGCCTCTTCTTTGGCCGGAGTTGGCTTGGGGCGTCCCGCCTCGCTTCTCCGGTTGGCCTCTTAAACTTCGGTCAGCTGGCTTCTTCTTCTCCGGGATCTTCTTCTTCCGGTTGTGGATCTATGGAGGTTGTTGTGGTTCTTCTTTGTTTGGGGGTTGCGGGAGGATCGGGTTCGCAAGGTTCGGGTGGCGGCTGGTTCGGGAACCGGATTGATCCGGGTAGGGCTGACCCGGGTCGGTTGGGTACAGCCCAGCCCCACCGGGTCGGGTCCTTTACACTTGTTCACTTTTTTGGGTCGCGGGTTGGGCCTGGATTCTGGGTCCTGGGCCTGGGCTTGGGCTCTGGGTCTGGTACTGGGCTGGATTCTGGGTTTCTGGGCCTGGGTTCAGATCTTGGTAGGCTAGTCGGATGCTCATCACTTGGTTTCAGAGTCTTCTTTGTCGGAATCTGGATTGGATCGAGCTCGGTATTATTACAGGCCTTCCCCTTTGGGTCATTGCTGTAGCCGGTGAGGGGTTATCTGCTTTGATTTCGGAACGCTCAGCTCGCTATTCAGTTTAGGCTCCGCAAGTTTTGACTTCTGCTACCAGCCTGGTGCTCGGAGCTTGTACTCGGTAGAAATACCGGTCCTCCACCTTATTGGGCCTCTTTTTCGGTTTTTTCCGAATCTAGGTTTCGGAGGGCTGAGTGCGAGCTTCTCCTTCTGCCCTGTCTTTCGCGATCACTCAAAGTGGTTTCAGTGTGGACCTCGGGTCTTGGAGGTGACTAGTTCTTGCTTAGGTTATGGGACGCGTTTCTACAGTCTAGCGTGTAATAACCACTTCTGGTCAACGTCAGTCAAACTTGCGAAAAATAGGAAAATTTAAATTTTTTAAGACAGACACTTAATTGACCTAAAGTGAAGCCGAAGGTCATACCGGACCTAATTTGACCCCGTTATCGACCAAAATGAGTTCCAGGGGACTCAGGGCAACTTTCTGATCAATCTGGGAAATGTTGACTTTTCGCTGGGAAAGTCAACCGAGCGACGTTTTGGTCCATTCGGGGACCTTTTTGGATCCAAAAAGCTTATCCGTCGTCGCAGCGGTCTTAGTTGAGCCGTTTCCTTGTAGCCCGCCAAGTTTCGTAATTTCTTGGGAAAAGTGCCCGTTCGGGGCCCGAAACGTCCGATTTTCGCGAATCTGATTGGAAAATATCAAGTAGATATTTTCCAAAAGGTGTGGGGCTCACCTTGCCACTTGTCCAATAAGTGGTGGTGTTAGTTTTGGGGGGGAAATGAGTGGAGAGGAAGCATGGTCGGCCACACTTAGTTAAAAAGAAAAAAGAAAAAGAAAAAGGGAGTTAGTTGTTTGAAATAGAAAGAGAAGAAGAGAGTTAGAGAGAGAAGGAGAAGGAGAAGAAGAGAGAAGGATAAAAGCTAGGGTTTTGAAGGTTATCCAACCCTTGGATCGTCTCAAGACAAGGATCAAGCATCTTCCCCTCGTCTTCCTCTACGGTTTGTGCTAAACCGATCGTTGTTTTGGTAATTTTCACATGTTAGGGTTTGGGTTTAATTGATGAGTTAGGGTTGTAGTAAGGTTGGGGGTTTGTGGGAGACGTTTTAGAGGTGTTTGGAGGTATGATTGAACGTTTTCCGGCGACCGGGAACTCAGGAGGAGCTCCGGCCACCATAGGGGGTGGCCGGCCACCATAGGAGGTGGCTGGCCGGAGCTAGGGCCGGCCACCACCATGGTGGCCGAGCCCCATTGGAACCCTAGGGCCTACGACCAAGTGGGTCGGGTGGGGCCCACGTGCTCGAGTGGTCGGGTTTAGTGTTCGGGAGGTTTAAAACGTTCATCGGACCAATTATCCTTAACCGAATCGAAATTTGGAATTAAATTGGAGAAGTTGTAATTAACGGGTTTTAGAAAATTTAAACGTTAATTAATTGAATCGGAAGTCGGAATTCGATTCCGTCAAGTACATTGGGTTCCTTGAACTATTCTAAGACCGTAAAAACGAGAACGGGGGCTTTTGGAGCCCCGGAAGGCCTTTTACAAAACCCGGGCAGATTCGCCATGTCGGGCGAATCGGACCTTTACGGGTCCTTTATCGACAATGTCGAGTATTTGGGAAGTTTGGGAGTGATCGACATTGTCGGGGTTACGTTTGGGCGTTAAGTTTATTGATTTTCGGTTTATTCGTACTAGTTTAAAAGTGCCTTAATTTTATGTTCTTTTAGATCGTGTTGCGGACCGAGGCAAAGGAAGCTCGGCGAGTGACTGGGATCACGTCGAGGTTTAGTGGAGCACTTTTGGAGTTATATACGAGATAGGGAAAAGTAGCCGGATCTCGGCCCTGACTAGGGAAAGTTAACTGTAGAATTGCATGTGACACCGGGGTGTCGTGGGTTATTTAGGTTATCGAATATTAGAAAAGCATGTTACGGGAACTTAGCAATTATTGGAAAGGCATGTGACACTTAGTAGTGTCGTAGGAGCAGAGAACTTAACGGTATTAGAATTACTGGAGGCATATGACCATGTCCGGAGGTTGTTTGTGAAACTAGTAATCTTAGGACTTTTGGAGGCATTGAGTATGCCGGAGGTTGTTGTGTAATATTATTATTTAGTTTTGGGTGGCCTTGAGAGCCCGTGTTATTATTATTGAGTTTTGGGTGGCCTTGAGAGCCCGTGTTATTATTATTGAGTTTTGGGTGGCCTTGAGAACCCGTGTTATTATTATTGAGTTTTGGGTGGCCTTGAGAGCCCGTGTTATTATTATTGAGTCTTGAGTGGCCATGAGAGCCGTGTTGTTATTTTGGTGTTTTGGGTGGCCGTGAGTGCCCATGGAGTTGTGAACCCGTACTTTACCGTTGGTGTTTTGGGTGGCCGTGAGTGCATGTGGGGTTGTGAACCCGTACTTTACCGTTGGTGTCTTGGGTGGCCATGAGGGCCCGTAGAGTTGTTGAACCCGTGTTTGGTTGTTGGTGTCTTGGTGGCCTTGAGTGCCCGTGGAGTTTGGGACTGGTGTCGTTGTTGTCTGTTGAACTTGTTTGTGATTGTGTTTGGTTACTGGATACTGGTGGAGGTTGTGTGGTGTAGCTAGCCTCCCGACTGGGATCGGGAGAAGCGGAGAGGTTGTGGGCTAGCTCCCCGACTGGGATCGGGGGAAGGACGCGCGGGTGTGGCTAACCACCCGACTGGGATCGGGTGAAGCGGAGAGGTTGTGGGTTAGCCTCCCGACTGGGATCGAGAGAAGTTGCGCGACAGGTCGACCGCCTGGCCCGACTGGGATCGGAAAGGGCGAGAGACAGAGATGGTTACTGAGCAGCTGGTATGCGATCCTTTGTGATCTTGTTTGGTGTGCGATCCTTTGTGATCTTGGGTGTTGCGTGGTTGTCTGTCGTGTCTTTGGAAGAGGTCGTCAATTGTTGTGTGGGGTCTACATCACGTGTCCGAGTGCATGAGTCGGTTGAGAAAAGTGTTGGTCGTGTGTGTGTCATTTGAGTCGTTGTTGGTGTCACCGGCTTTGTCTGCTAAGTATGCCGTAGTCAGTCTGTTATCTGTGGTGGTGAGCGAACGCTCACCCCTAGCTGCTTTTCCTACAGGTACCGTTCGCAAGCTGGACTAGGTGAGCTTCTGAAGCTTGAAGAGCTTGAAGCGGGTTTCTGGGTGTTTTGAGTCTAGTGACGTGTACCTCGTTTTTGTCCAATTGTTGGGACTTATTTTGATATGTAAATATTATTTTGTTGAACTAAACTGGCTTTTTAAAGTGATTTAATGAAAACATGTTTCAAGTATTGCATCTTTTTAAATGTTCGCGTCCCGAGTTCGGTTCGCTGAAATTGGGGCGTGACATAGCGGGTGTGGATCGTTGCTGAGCTTCTCTAGTGGCTTCTTGTGCTTCAACCATCCGGTTACTACTTGGACTCTGTGGTGTGACTCGCTGGCTACCGATCTTTGTTTGGTAATTCCTCTCCCTCGCTATCCTTTCATTTAATTCGATTGGCTTCGCTTCTTCTCGATCTGCTGTTTGGTGTTCGAGCTCGCCGGTTCTTTGTGGTGGTGTTGGCCGCCGGCGTGACCTTTAGACTTTTCCTTGGTCAGAAGCTTTTCGTTTTATTTGTTGGGTGTGGCGTGTCTCAGTGATTCTTCATTGTTACTGTATCTGTCGATTGTGGTCCTGACCACCGACGTTTTTAGTCCACTCCTTCTCGCTAGGACTGAGTGTTACTAATGATACATGGAGTTAGGTTCAACTCTGATTATGTTAGCAGTGTGTCATCTTTGCCCGCCCTTCTTGGTGGCCTTTTCTTGCTGCTCTACCATTTGCAGTGTGTCTTGACTGCCTGCTCCCCTTGTTGGCTTTTCTTGGTTGGTGGTTGTTGCATAGCCCGGTTCTTCAGAGGTGATGGGTCTGACCTTTCTTGGTGTGCTTGGTGACTTTTATCTGCACCTTCTTTATCTTTATCGGTTTATTGTTGTAGTTGATCTCCCGTATAGATGACATATAATCATCTTAAGGAATCGTCCTTTTGTAGTGTTCTTCCTCTTTTATCTCAAAAGAGAGTTTATTAATGAAAAAATTTGCCTATTCAAAAAAAAAAACAGCTTAACCATATGCAAGAGTCTAACAAGGAATTTCTTATACAATTTCTTTTCAACTATTTTTTTTTTTTTTTTGGTGTTAACCGAATCCCAGAAGCGGATGAAGTTAATCCCGAATCCAAACAGGTCAGGCTTCCTAGAGAAGGAGTCTCTAGTCAATCCAAAAGCAAACTCATTGGTCATTTTCTAGATTATTTATATGCGTGAAAGGTCCACATTTCCACTATCTCTCTCTCAGTCTCTCTACCATCCCTATCAAGAGCTCCTTCAAGCCACCAAAATCACAATTCTCGTGATTCAGGTAACAAGTTTTCTGCTCGCGATTCCCATGAATTTCGCACTTATCTCTTCAATTACTCGTTCCTAGCTATTATTTTATAATGCTGTCATTGTTGCATCGATTTCGTACAAATATGTCGGCTAATTTTCTGTTTGTTCACTGTTATTCTTACTGCTGAAGTCTCTATCGTTCACATTTTCTGTATTGTTGATTGGCTCGAGGTTCTCGGTCGCTGAGAAATTGTGGAGTAAAATGATTCCGATGAGAAAAATCATATTTCAGCCATAGTTAGGTCCTGATCCATAACTGCAGCACAATTTAATCATATTTGTTAGGTGACTTTCTGTTTTCTATTATATCTTACTTACTCACCATAATGATTTTTTTGGTTTCTGAGAAACCAGAGAGGAATCAAAGGGAAACATGTAGTTAGAGCATTAGTCCAGGCCAGCAGAGATTCCAGAAATAAAAAAACAAAAACAAAAATACATTAATTTAAAAGAAATAAATGGAATTATGTTAAATTAAAATAATCAAATGAAATTACTTAAGTATTAAAAAAACTTAAATGAGATATGGGCTCAAATGCCCAAATGCTCGTTCAATATAATTCCTTGCAGTCTCTTAATGTGCAACAAATAACTTGAGCTAAGGAAAATGGGTAAGGGTTATTGTTTGTATAAATAAAGCCAAAGGTGAGCAAATACCATGATAAGGTTGATGAACAACTATTGTGCATTTGTCGTTCGAAACTGAAGGCGAAATTGTTATTCGCTGGATACCTTCGGGGTTGAGAAGTAGTCAGCCATGAGGCGCGCGTTACCTTTCTCACAACCTTGGTCTATATATGTTCGGGTTGTTGTCTTGTGCCAGTGTGACGAACCTTCCCCTTGAACAACTCTCTCAATTAACTCATTCAAACTCATTGAAGGATGAGTGCGACTTCTCCACAACGAGACATGTATTTCACATGCTTTTCGTAATTATTCTCGGTTTAGCGGAGCCATTGGATGCAAATTTTTGATATAAATATTTTTGGAGTGGTCTGAAATGAAAGAGTGAGTATATGATTTTTGGTTGATGGTGTGAGGGTATTTATACTGATAATAAGGGTCATATTTCGGATTTATTTATATATTTTTAAAATGAAGTGGACAGATGACAGCTTCTTTCGCCCAACGTTTGGACGAATTGTCCAAACGATGAATCCTTATCCCAGGCTTATTCGCCCTGCTATTCACCTAGACGAACCCCTATTTCTCCTGGATTCGCCCACCAAAATTGCCCGCCATTGGAGATGCTCTTAGATTGTACGAATAATAAGTATCATGTTTTTGCACTGCTGTATCAATTTAGGCCGGTGTACCTTTCTTTTCTGTTTGTCAACCACTCAAGTAGTGATCAACTGACTTTGATTATCAGTTTGTTTGCTTTGGGTTTCTGTTTTTCTTGCTGAGAAGATAATGACCATTTTTTTTATCATGATGCTAATCTAAAGTAGCCTAATATTTTGTGCTCATATTTTCAACAGACTATTCTTTTCTGTTAGCGCATTTGCCTCTGAATTTATGTTAGTTTCCTTAGAAAGACACAGTAAAGAAAAACATAGATTTCAGTTGACTTACATCAGTAATCAAGAGGTGTTTGAAATTTGTATTTTACAAACTTTTGTCAGAATACTGTTTGTTTTAATTCTTCATTTGGAGGATAAAAGAAAAAGTGTGAAAGTTCTGAAATTAAGGTTTACTTGGCATGTTTTAAGATGTCGCATTAGAATTCAGATTCAACCAGTAGCATTAGAGTCTGGTCCAAGTAGCAATTACTTAAAAAAATCATCTACTTGAGTTTGATTGATGGTTAGCACACAAGTAGAATGTAGCTAGAGTCTGGTGTTTACAATTTTTTCCTTGGGAGTTGTAGCTGCTGCCAGAATATCATTGTGAAACAGTTTTTTGTTTGTTTTCAACTACACTGATACCAATACAAATTCAAGTATGTTCTAGATAATGGAATTAAGAAGCATGTGTCAAGCTCTATGTAGTTGTAGTCAATCCTAGTAAGTTGCATCTTCATCTTTTAACAGCACATTGAATCGCTCTAATTATTTAGCATAATAATGAAGTGATACATTTCTGAAACCAATGCAAAATGAATGATGAAATTTGGATCCCGATTATTATATTAAACACTTGTAAACTTCACTCCCTTCCTTTGTTTTCAGTTGCGATTCTTTTGATATTGCAGACAGATTAAGATGGATGTAGGAAGGAGCTCAACAAAGTTCTTTGGAAACAGAAACAACAAGATATACATGGACCTAAAAGATATTATAAGGGAACATGCCCTTCCTTTTCTCCCTGCCAAAACACTTCGCAGATTTGTTGGGGTCTGTAGAGACTGGAAGCTCATGATTTCAACTCCTTTCTTTGCCCACAACCAGTCAAATGCTTTTCGCACAATCAGTGGTTTGTTTGTTCAAACCCGAGAATGCCCATCATTGTTCATTTCTCTTGACCCCAAGTCTTGTGGTGTTCCTGATCCATCTCTGAAGTTTCTGCCTGAACCTGTTGACATCAGATCATCTTCCAATGGGCTACTTTGTTGCATGGGCCTCACCGGGGACAAGGCCTACTATATCTGCAATCCTGTCACCAAACAGTGGAAGAAACTACCAAAACCAAATGCTGATCATGGGCAAAATCCTGCTGTTGTCCTCGTTTTTGAACCATCAAGGCTGAACTTTGTGGCTGAATACAAA
Organism: Erodium maritimum; assembly: GCA_963921825.1. NCBI lineage: Eukaryota > Viridiplantae > Streptophyta > Magnoliopsida > Geraniales > Geraniaceae > Erodium > Erodium maritimum. The sequence continues at coordinate 13,058,968 of OY997588.1, read as the reverse complement.
GTGGTATGTGTTTTCTCTGTTGATGCTGACTTCGGGAACGAATTTGAGATCTACTCTTCAGCACAAGGATCTTGGAGAATTTCTGGTGAGATTTGCTATGGGTATAGGGGGATCTTGCCAAGGTCAGGTGTGTATGCAGATGGGGTTGTTTATTGGCAGGGATCAAACAATGTTCTTGCCTTTGATATTACAATGGATCGATCACAACTCATCTACAACTCACATAGTACTTTCACTTTGGGTGTGATTGGTGGGAAACTCTGTTCTGCAACAACGTATGGAAACCGTGCAAGTATCAGCGTGCTGAACAATGCACATACAAACACAATGCAGATGCACAGTCATGTGGAGACATGGAAAACCAAAGAGCATTCTCTTACCCATACTTTCAGCCAAGTTTCATATGACAAGACACCTGTGCTCTTTGTTGGAGATGATCACATGGTAGTTTGCCAAGGCAGATCACTTTATCTCTGTGACACAAAGACCACAGAAGTCAGATCATTGAGTGCTGATTGTGACTCTGATACCAGAGTTATTGGTTATGTGAATAGCCTCGTTGAACTGTAGATGGCATCTCCTCCATTTGCATCTATTGACCCAAGCTGTTGGAATGTCGAAGGATTGGAACTTATAATGCAGCCTACAAAGTTAAGAGTTTTTTATTTTTATGTTTGCATTGCAGCAGTAGTACTATTTTGTTTGGTGGAATTTATATTTTACTTTGTATGGATAGATTAGGATTTGAAGGTTAAATTGCAAAGAAGTGCGAAAGGTCTACATATTTTAGTTCATGATCTGAATTAGAGATATGTAGGGTCAGTGGCAAATTATCCACTTTTCTTATGAACGCTTATGTTATGAAGTGCTTGAGGCAAAACTTATGGATTTTTGGAGTCACTAGACATAACAGAATGTTTCTCCATCTTCTACTGAAATGGTGGACAAAATTATATGCTTGTAGTATTAGTTTGCATAATTTAGATTTCCTTTTAGTACTACTGCCTCTCCTGTGTGATGTGAGCATGAAACCGTGTAGATTTGTTTAATATTTTGAACCAATTTAGGAGGATTAGAAGAAAGAGAATGGCCAATATACCAATATGTAAAAAGTTGTCAGATAGATTGTATCCTAAAATGGCTCTTATTACCATAAAATCATATTGAGAGAACCAAAACCTGGCCTGAGGTGGCTTGAAGAAGCTAAACTAAGCCAAACATCTATTTATAGACATGTATTGATATTATATATATATAAGAGAGAGAAAATCAAGTGAATCTTGAAGCAAAACCTTAAAAAAAATACCCCACCAGGAAGGATAAAGGAAAAGTGGTAGAAAAAGAAAGATCTGAGGGAAAGAGAGACCCTTCTTTATAGGAGGATCTCGGCAGAGGAGATCTTTTGTTTCCAGGATGGAAGCTCCACCATGGAACTCTTGTTTCTTATGAGAAAGTCTCCTTTCTTCCTTCAGGTATCTTTCTCTCTTCATCTAATTTATCTTTGTTTCTTGCATGATATTGATGGAATAAATGTTATTCAGGGACTCTCAATATGATGATCTATGTTCAGGGTATTATCTTATAATGGCTGAAAGTTCAAGAATGATCTAAATTACTATAATGCCTAATGCATTGCCTGATAGCGCTACCCCTGATAATGCATTGCCTGATAACGCTACCCCTGATAATGCATTACCTGATAATGCATTGCCTGATAACGCAAAACCTGACAATGCAATCCCTGAGAACCCACAAGCTCAACCAGAACCTGTTCCTGTCCCACAAAACAATGTGCCATCTCCAACTGCATTGAAGCCTCCACAGCCTACAAAGCACCCTCCTGCAAGACCCGCACCCGCAGCTCATCATAAAGATTTTTGGTCTGATTTGCATGTATCAAAGGAAGTAATTATAGGAGCAGCAGTAGGAGCTGGCTTGTTTCTACTTTTTTCAATTATTTGCTGTATAGTATGCTGTTGCAGGAAGAGGAAGAAGAGGAAGAAGAATAAATATCCTGATAAGCCTTACTACATTGATCCAAATGCAAAAGGTACCATATCAACGAATTGGAATAGTTATCCATTTTCTTTTAGTGCTATATATGGGAGCATGACTTGTGCAGGTGGAGACCAGAACTATAGCAGCTCACACCATCCCCTGAACTGGCAGAGTGGGGGCCACCCACCACCGTCAGGCAGTGGTTGGCAAGGACCACAGCCGCCTTATATGATGAGCGGTAGTGATACGAGCTCCAATTACTCAGGGCCCCACTACCATCACCCGATGCCCCCTCCTTCCCCAGGACTTGCTCTTGGATTTAACCAAAGTACGTTTACATACGATGAACTGGCAGCAGCCACGGGAGGGTTTTCTCAAGGCAACCTTCTAGGTCAGGGTGGATTTGGGTATGTGCATAAGGGTACATTGCCTAATGGAAAGGTGGTTGCTGTCAAAAGCCTCAAGATGGGCAGTGGGCAAGGCGAGCGAGAGTTCCAGGCAGAGGTGGAAATTATTAGTCGCGTCCATCATCGCCATCTTGTGTCACTGGTTGGATATTGCATTGCTGGTGGCCAAAGGATGTTGGTGTATGAATTTGTTGCAAACAATACATTAGAACATCATCTCTATGGTAAGTTTTGTTAATATTGTTGTTGCTTTTGTACATTATTTCTTGGAATGCTGTGACAAAGGCAATGTGGTATTTGCATTTTGTGTGCCAGGTAAGAATGTTCCTCCCATGACTTGGTCGTGTAGGCTTCGTATTGCCTTAGGTTCTGCTAAAGGGCTAGCTTACTTGCATGAAGATTGTAAGAGCACCCTCCCCTCTCTCTATATATATCTCTCTCTCCGTCATGTATTTTGAATATGTTTTAATAATCATTCAATTATGCTATTCGAATATGTCTGTAGGCCATCCTCGCATTATTCATCGTGACATTAAAACTGCAAATATTCTTCTGGATGAGAATTTCGAAGCCATGGTATAGTTTTAACAATACTTTTGTTGTCTGTCTATCACTTAAATGCCTGAGTTAGTCTACAATTTGACTTTTGTCTGTGTTCTTTTCCTTTAGGTTGCTGATTTTGGCTTGGCTAAGCTGTCAACTGATAACCACACTCATATTTCCACTCGCATTATGGGAACATTTGGGTAATGATATTCTTGGTGCAACCTTCTTCATATTTGCTCTTTGCTTTCTTCTTTCCATTCGATCGCACACCTTGCCTTAGGCCCTTAATCATAAGTATTTATGGTAACCAATGCTTGCTTATCCAACCGGTCAAGCACTTGAACTATGGTCCTTAGAACCAGGGTTTAAATCCCAGCAGTGGTATCCTCTCCCACCTTTATCATCTATTTCTCTAAATCTTGTTTGGATTCTCTCTACCTCATCCAACTTCTGTTGAACCTCTTTCTCAAGGTGGGAGGTATTATGGTAATATTAAAGCTCTTTTATAAATTAAAAAAGATGTCTTGAGTCGATGATAGGTCAGTCAAAGTATAAAAATCAATATTTGGGTGCTCATTGCTTCGACACAAGCCAGTGAGCCCAAATATTGGTACACATAGCTGATAAAAAAAGTGTGTATGGTAATGTAGTTTTGATATAGAACTGCAGTTATTTGGCACCAGAGTATGCATCTAGCGGCAAGTTGACTGAAAAATCTGACGTGTATTCATTTGGAGTAATGCTCTTGGAGCTCATAACCGGAAAGAAGCCTGTGGATCATAGCATCCCGGATGGGGAAAGCTTGGTGGATTGGGTACAAACTTTCTCTTCTACGAAGGTTCACAAACTATTTTATTCTAAATTCACCAAAGCTAAGTTTTGAAAGGTTTGTGTCATGCGCTTGAGTGCAGGCTCGGCATCTTCTTACGAGTGCTATAGAAGAAGGAACATTTGACCAGTTGGCTGATCCGAGGATGGGAGGCAACTATGACAGACTTCAAATGTCCCGAATGGCTACTTGTGCAGCTGCCAGTATTCGCCATTCTTCCAAGAAACGCCCCAAGATGAGCAAGGTAAGTACGCATAATTACCGTTCTGCCATTTTCAATCAACTGATAATTACACATGATTTCAAAGAGAACATTTAAATGATGAAACAGATAGTGCATGCATTAGAAGGCGATGTGTCGCTGGAGGACTTGAATGAAGGGACGGTGCCGGGGCAGAGTACCATGTTCCACAAGGCCAGTTTGGAGCAGCACAAGAAACTGGCATTAGGCAGCGTGGAATTTAGTGAAGAATACGGGACCAGTTCTCAATTTTAACAGAGATATTTGGTGGAGATGCTTGAGATGGACAAAGATCTACTTCTTGTGTTATGTTCATTACAAAATGAGTTTTGAATTTTGATACAATCATGACATGGAAGCATGTATGGATGGATGCAATTACTATTCACATTGCTAAGCAGGATATATAGTTGATGGCGCAACAATACTTTGTTCCTAATATACTCCATCGTTGTTTTAAAGAGGATTAAAGCATATACTCTCGTTTTGACTTGAATATCATATCATACCACTTTTTTTTATTTTGAACAAGTAAACTTTGCTAACATACTCCATGGATGATTGTTTGATTGTGTTTCTTTTGTGATTCTCTATTTCACGTCTAATATATTCATAATATTAAGATATGTCCGACTCTCTCGGTCTCAAAGTTAGGGTTCCCTCGTCATAGTGTCGTGCGGAGGAAGGTACCGGCCTTATCCGGTGATCCGGGCGAGGAAAGGAGTGCGATCGATTGCAAAGTGATTGTAGAAGGTGAAGATGGAGGAGATCCAGGAAAAATTAAAGGGAGTGGTTATCGATAGTGATGTTGAGGAGGAAGTTGTGATAGCAAATGAAGTTCTGAATTTGGGAGGGGAGAAATATAGGATCGGTCTGGCGGCCAAGGTTCTGACGGAGAAGAGGTATAGAGAGGAGGTTTTCAAATCAGTTATGGGGAACGCTTGGAACGTGGATGGGCTGAAGATTCAAACCCTAACGCCTAAGGTTACGAGTTTCTTTTTCAAATCAGAGAAGGACTGAAATAAGGTTTTGGAGATGGAACCATGGACCTTCAATAATGCTTTAGTTGCATTGGCTAAGTTCACCCATGATGATAATACATCTGAGATCATATTCGATTATACAGGCTTATGGATACATGCATCCAATCTTCCTTTTAAGGCTTTAACGGAGGTTGTGGGGGAGGTTATAGGGAATCAGGTGGGACAATATGTAGAAACACACTGCAATGAAGATGGGAGGGCGTTGGAAGATTATATCCGAGTGTGGGTCAGGTGGAGGATCGATAAACCCTTGAAGAACACGACTAAGATTACCTTAGGACAAACCCGAAACCGACCGTTGTGCGACTACAATACAAAAGACTGTTTGACTTTTGTCATCTATGTGGGAGGTTGAGTCATAAGAAAGGGAATGTGATGAGGACCCTGAGAAGCTGAAGGTCCCAAGGAGGTTTGGCAGTCATATGAGAACTGATCCCTCAAGGCTTGTGTTGGGGATAGGGAACGGAGGTTGTCACGCCCCAAATCCGGTTTTGGCCGGACTCGAGACGCGACTTGAGTTGACAATCAAATAATAACAAAAGAATAATAAAAATCGAATAAATACTCAAGAGGTTCCGATAAAATACTCAAATAACATGTTCTAAATCATAATTAAGAGTCGAGGCTCCAAAAAAAATACGTAAATCATGGAGTTCACTACAGTGATCAAAAAGACGTCTCTAAGACCATAATGCCCAGACTCTCCAGAAGCTCCCGAGCCTCGAGTCCACTACTCATCAAGCACGCCTGTATAAACAGTCAATAAAACAAATAGGGGTGAGCTTACGCTCAGTAGGGAAAATCATAAACAGTTTAACCTCCAATTTAGTAATAAAATTGTTTTAGCATGACAACACATATTGCAATTAATACTTTTAATCAAAATGAGGCTATAACATAGGCAAGATAAGAACAATATCACATTCTTAAAGATAATGGTAACTTTCAAGAGAATAAGTGAAAAGCGTTGTAAAGATTCAATAACTACTACAATGGGATCAAGTGAATATCACACCAACCGCTCAACTCCTCAATACTCTGATCCGCGAATAGATTCTTGTGTCATATCGGATCCCATACTCCGATCCACAAGAGTATTCGTGTCATATCAGATTTTCCCTCGGTCCAGAGGAGGCACATACATCGGGCTACCGGTAACAATCCCTGAGGGACGCTTATCGTCGGGATTCTCGGGAATGCCCCCAAAGGACCATATGTCATCGGGATGCAACAGAATAACAATCCCTCGGCTATGATACTACCCTACACCAGAATCCTCAACGGTGTAGGTACCATGCCGCATCAGCAATCACCATTATACCACCCTACACCGGAATCCTCAGCGGTGTAGGTAACATTCCCCGCAAGGTCAACTATCCAACGGCTATGATACTACCCCACACCGGAATCCTCTACGGTGTGGGTACCATACCGGATCACCAATAATCATCCCCGCAGGGTAAACCAACCATCGACTATGATACTACCCCACACCGGAATCCTCTACAGTATGGGTACCATACCGGATCACCAACCAATGCCTCACAGGGTCCATCAATCAACATCCCACAGGATCAAACAAACAATGCCCCGCAGGGTCTACCAATCAATATTCCGCAGGATCAACCAAATAATGCCCCGCAGGGTCCACGACCAATATCCCGCAGGATTAATCAACCAATGCCCCGCAGGGTCCACAACCAATATCCCGCAGGATCAACACACACAAGAGACCAACAAGTCAACACATCGCACAACCAAACTTAGAAATCCTTAGATTCACCAATACACACCACAAGGGATTCATACCCACAATTACACTTACCTGCATACTTACCAACCACGTTCCATCGGTTTATCACTCACCCGATCATACTCTTTTGGCACAACCAATTACACTCAATCATTCATTCATTCAATCATACAATCATCCAAGCATTCATTCGATCATTCAAGCATACAATTTATCTAGTTTCATTAGACCCTTAATTCATCTTAAAACTAAGCAAGCATTGCATGTGATGCAACCACAACCAATCATATGGCTCATCTCGGCCTTTCTACCAGTAAAGCAATTTCCCAAGTATTGAAAGCGAGTTAAACTAGTTGTTCACATCATATGCATGCATACTAGACATGTCCGGTTATCAATAATTGAAAGGTGATTATTCTAGTTATTCGCATCCTATATGCATTTCTAGGACATTTCCGATTTTATTAAACTAATAGGCATACTAAAGCGTTATTTAAACGAGGAGTTTAGTGCTTTCCCTACCTCAAGGTCTTCCTCTAATAATACTCCTAGCTGCTGACGACCGGGCCAACTCCGTCTTCTCGGGCGAAGTCCAAGCTCTCGGGAAAAGTCCAATCTGGGTTTTTAACAGTTAAAACTTACACTCAGAAATACACTCAAACGAACGACAAGTTGTCCTTTAAACTCGAACGGTTCAAAAGCGGAATTAAACGAAGAATCGGGTTTGAGTAATCGAGTCCCGAGCACAGAACTCGGTGCACGTCTCCCGGGGCACGTTTCCCGATGTCCGGGTTTCGTGGCACAATTCCCAAGGTACGAGTTTCATGACATGATTCCCGAGGTGCGGGTTTCGTGGCACGATTCCCGAGGTAACCGATTCAGCGCTCCACCTTTTTCCCGTTCTAAGTCCGTTTTATTCGCCCAGATTATTCGTTCCAAAAACGTTTCAGGTTCAATCCACGATTTTGTTCAACAGTCCCGTTGCATCGACTCTGATTTGTTCCACGAACCAGTTAAAGCCATTATTTTTATTAAAAACTGATTTTTGTTTGAATTTCATTCCTTTTTGTTTCTTTAACCAAAATGGTTCAACACCATCCAGAATATACGAGGGTTTCGGAAACAGAACAGAAAAGGGAAGGGAAGAAGTTCGAGTTAGAATTTTGACCGACCACCGGCGGAAATGTTGGTGATCGAGGCCCCAAGGGCACGTCGAGAAGCTCACCGTGGGAGAGAAGTGTGGTTGGGCGGTCTCGTCTCAGATCTGTACCGTGCGGCGAGGTTTTCGACAGATTCGTGACGCCACCGGCTCAGAAGACTTCTCTGGCGACGGGACGACGCCGGCGCGTTTGATTCCAGAGCAGCGCTAGTGGCCGGAATCGACGCGAGAGGTGGCGAGGAGCTCGGCAGCGCTCAGGAAAGACGAGGCGAAGGAGAAGGTGAGGGATGGTGGTGTTGTGGTGGTCGGAAACGGCACCAAAGCACGAGATCGAGAAGATGAGAGGGTGGGAGTGGAGAGAGAGATGTCGGGAGGGATGGAGGCGGTCGTGTGAAGAAGAAGAAGCAGGAGTGAGCTTCTGAACCCTAACTTTGGGTTTAAGTACCTCGGGCCGGTGGGAAATGGGCCTCAGATGGAGCGGGCCTCACGGCCCAAACGGAATTAAGCTGGACCGGGGAGGCCTGGCCTGGCCGGGTCTCCTGGTCGGGTCTGGTCCGCCCGACCCGGTTCCTCCCTTTTTTTTTCTTTCCTTTTTCTTTTTCAAACGATTTCAATTTACAATTTGTTTTTCCAACCTCGACGTTTCAAGTCGATAAAAATAAAACAAAATAATATTTTGCTTCTTTTAATTTAGCCGGTCTTTACAGAGGTCAATAACGGGAAAGAGAGGGGAGGCAGTGGACAAAGAGCTACGGGGATAGATCGAAAACCTCATTGAGGGGAGAAAGGGAGAGGGCGAGCTCCCCAATTGAGAACTGGGTGCGGAAGGGTGTTGGGTTGACTGATAAAGATCTATTGTGCTTTCAGTTAGCTGTGGAAATGGTGCAAAATGGGAGTAAGAGTCAGGAGGTTATGGCAGATATGGTGGTGGGACAAGATGTAAAAGAGGATCGGGAGGTGGAAGTGGATGGAGCACAACTAAAGGAGTGCGTAGGGGCAGGGAGTAAGGGAGAGGTCCTGGTAATTCAGGAGCAAAGGACTGAGAAAGCTCAGAATGGGGATATGGAGGTTGACAGGACTACTGCTAAAAAACTAAAGCTGTATAAGTGAACACACCAAGCAAGTTGATATAGTTGGTGATCAAACTCTATGGAAGAGGAAGTTGGATGATACAATTGTGGTGGATTTGAATGTGAAGCCTGGTAACTTAACTCCTGCTCCACAGGAAGATGTTGCACACGTATTGGCGAGGGTTGCAAAGCAACTTCGTCATTCCCAATGAATGCGATCTCTTAGAACTATAGGGGGCTTGGGAACCCTTGGGCGGAACAGTTCCTCATTGAGTTTATTACTCTAAAGAAACCCGACATAGTTTTTCTAAGTGAGACGAAAGTGGGGGAAGGGGTGGTTCAGAGGATACAGAGGAATGTGGGGTTTGATGGGGCGTTTGAAGTTAATCCCAGAGGTACAAGTGGAGGATTAGCTATGTTGTGGAGGAATAAGGACGAGGGGACATTAAATACATATGACAAGAACCATGTGGATTTGGTGTTATCAACACGGATGGACATGGAGTAAGGGTGACTGGTATGTATGGGGAATAACGCAAAGAATTTAGATATCCGACTTGGGGGCTCATGAGGAGATTGTTTGAAAATGGGGGCGAGATGCCTTAGATGGTTTTTGGAGATTTGAATAATGTGTTGTGAGTCGAGGAATCTAAGGGAGGATTACCAAGAGTTCTTCCATTGTGGATGGTAAATAGGCGTCCGACCAGGCCAAAATGCATGTGTGCACGGACACGCTCAACCTCCGGGTTTTTTGGGATATCGATGTTGGCGTCTTCCTCCTCCTCCATTTGGAGACCGTCAAAGCTATCTTGGAGTGCCAAGAGTGCTTCCATTGTGGAGAGGTCCAAGCCGTGGGAGGCGGTAGTGGGTCCCGACGTTTGCATGAATCGGTCGGATCGACCTAAGGTCCAGCTCCCTCGATCGTTGTCCTTGTTTGATGTTTCAATCGCCGGGGAATCCAAGGGATGATCAGCCTCACAGTCTCCATTATCGTTCCCAAGAGAAGTTCCATAGGGACAGGGAGCAGAGAAGCATCTGGAGGCAACATCAGGTCATGTGGTTGAAGGGGGTTCTTTGCTAATAATACATGCATCGTGGATCCTAGTCGGGTGACCATCATGCGGACTACAGTTGTCGTGGGCGTCATCGATGATCACATAGCAGCAATCGTCGGAGGAGCCATGGAGGTGGCCCTTCCTAGGCGATGATCACGAGGCAGGGTCGTGGCCGGAAGGGTAAGCGGCTAGAGGGGGATCGATACCGGCCTCTTGGCCTTCTTTTGATAGTGGAGGGAATTAATTTGATCCTGACTCAGTACCGGAGGCATGTATCCCGGGTCTCCCGCTGCCAAGAACAAAAGAAGAGAGGTTTGGGTAGGCGCGCAGGACGCATCTGATCGTCGACTGGTAGAGTCGAAGCAGCAAAGTGAGGTGTTGGTGTGGGAGCCATGAAAGTGAAGGAGGCGAGGTCGGAATTATCGGCGACGAAAAAGCAGATGGGAGCAACGGAAATTGGTAGAAGCATAGAACCCTAGAGGCCGAGTCAATCTCAATTGTTGCCGTGTTCTAAATTGAGACAAACAAAATTTCTGTAAAGGAAAATATACCAACAAAATTAAGATAAGTTAAATAAAATCTAAAAAATTAGACAGTGAGTTACTGTTTTTCAGTCATTCTAAACTCTGCTTTTATTTTTTCCTCTCCCCTCATGTAATGCACGACATGTGATGCACAAAGGATTGATGATTATTGATAAATGATGTGATATTGATAAGGTTGAACATAAACTAATTATTTAGTTGACTAAAAGTGATTGTTTAAACTCCTCGTTCCTGGTACCCTATTAATCTATTATCAATCATTGTCGTGAGAAACTTAACTCTTGAACAAAAATATAACATCGGTTTATTTTAAAACCAAAAAAGAAGAATAGATCCATTTACGATTTTATTTTGGCAACGGCAAACAACGTGAGTTCACTGCCCTAAACAATCGAAATTAATGAAATTTGATAAATAAAAAAACTAGAAGCAGATCATAGCCAAGTTGACGAACAAGGTGGCGGATTTACTTGTTTTTCGTCCGGTGAAGTTTTGTAAAATTGTATAGTTCTTTTTATGAAGAAAAATGGATTTCTTTTTAACAAAATTGTATTCCATATACAGATTACCAAGGTTACAGAGAATAGTAAAAATGAGGGGATACACAGAGGAACACATTTGATTTGAAAATTGAAACAATTAAAGAAAATGACAATATAAAAGCATCATCTTCGACCCTTCTCTCAATTCTGGATCAGGTTAATAAAAAATTTCATTGTTTGTTCTTCTTTACTGGTTAGAAAATATATTTTCTGTCGCATATCTATATAATTAAACTTTAATATTAATAAAATTACACCTTGAACCGATAAAATGAGCATTTAAACCTTGATTTTTTAAACACTCATGGAATAAATAAGAGGAGCACATATATAAACTATTTCAGGGAAACATACCTGAGTTTAAATAATTAAGATAAAATCCATCACCTATCAGTGTCACGTATATTTTTGGTCAAACCAAATCAAGTGTGCCATCACACACAAGGTTCATTTTATTTATTTATCCAATAAACAAACACAGATTACCAGTATATATACTGAGACAGCTGCAAGCACAAACACAAGCAGAGCAAAAACAAGACTCAAAACTCTTGGAAGAAAATGATGAGACGAGCAGCTCTGCAATGCCTCCGATCGACAAACCGGACACCAAAATCAAAACCTTTCCGGTTCAGAACCACCACCACCGCCGCCTCAAAGCCCATCAACCCCAACACAGACCGGTTCAACCCCACAAAACCGGGAACCATACGGTGTCGTCAGCTACTACACAGCCGCCATTTCTCTGCCAACGCATACGCACTCTCTCCTCCTCCGCTCAACTTCACGGTGACAAGGTCCGAACCGGTGCTGGTGGGTCCCGCCAAACCCACGCCTAACGAGGTCAAACAACTCTCCGACGTTGACGACCAGGCATCCATGCGGTTTCTGGTTCCGGTGGTACAGTTCTATCGTTGCAATCCCTCGATGAAGGGGAGAGACCCTGTCGAGGTCATTCGCGACGCGCTCGCACGCGCCCTCGTGCTTTACTATCCAATAGCCGGCCGCCTCGTGGAAGCGCGTGACCGGAAGCTATACGTAGATTGTACCGGCGAAGGTGTCTGGTTCGTGGAGGCCGATGCTGATGTTGAGCTTGCACAGTTAGGTGATCCGCCTATGCCTCCTTTCCCATGGATTGACCACATCTTTCCCGATGCTGCTATGCCTTCTCAAAGGATTAGCAGTTCTCCATTGTTTTTTATTCAGGTATATCTATGTTCTTTTCATTTCTTGCATATTTTTGATATATATTATAATATAATTATAATTGGACTATCAATTAATTTTGAGTTTTTAGTTGAGTTGGTCTTTCAATATAGTATTAGAGTCTGAAACCTCACGGACCTATGTTCAAACCTCATTTTTTTTATAAAAATAATTAATTTCTTCTCAATTTATCAAATTTACTCCAAATAGGTCAACCTTTATCTTTCTTTCTGATGTGCTCATCTCCTCTTTAAATAATTCACCTCCAAACCCGTAAACAGACTTATTCGTAAAGGCGCGTATTAGAATATAATTATAATTGGGCCTTCAAGAACAAGCTCGATTACGGTTTGGAGGTGAATTATTTAGAAGAGTGATAAGGGCTGACCCATTTTGGACAAATTTGATAAATAGAAATGAAATTAGAATTTTTGTAGATAGTGGGGTTCGAACCCGGATTCGTGAGGAATCAAGTGCTGATAGCCTGATACCATATTAAAGAACCAACTCAACTAAAAGCTCAATTATAGTTATATTCTAATAGGACCAACTCAACTAAAAGCTCAAACTGATAATTGAATGACCAATTATAGTTATATTCTAACATGTGCCCTCACGGACAAACATGTTTACGGGTTTGGAGGTGAATTATTTAGAAGAGGAGATGAGCCCATTGAGAATAGAGATAAGGGTTGGCCCATTTGGGACAAATTTTAATATATCCAAAAGAAATCAGTGTGTTAAGAGTGGGGTTTGAATCCATGTCCGTGAGGTATCAAGCTCTGATACCATATTAGAAGACCAACTCAACTAAAAGTTCAAGATGATAATAATTATAGTCATATTCTAACAATATCTAATGTCATAGTCCATGTTTGTTTTTATGGGTTTTTTTAGTGATTTTTTTTTTCAAAATTATGTATATTTAGCTTTTGTCAATTATTAGGTAACGAGATTGAAATGCGGTGGTTTCATCCTTGCCTCTTACACCAATCATATCATGAGCGATGCGATGGGTATAGCTCAGTTCTTAACTGCCGTGGGACAAATAGCTCAAGGTGCCCATGTTCCTTCTATCATTCCTATTTGGAGCAGAGAACTTTTCAGTAATGCTCCACATCCACACCCTCCAATATGCATAGATCATCAAGACGGAAAAGTAGAACAACCTACTTCAATTGTTCACCGTGAGAATCCCGACTCAGTTCCCCGATCTTTCTTTTTTGGACCCTCCAAATTGGCAGCAATTCGTAGGCTTGTGCCTGATCACTTGCGTCCTGATTCCACAATGTTTGAGATACTAACTGCTTGTTTATGGCGATGTCGTACAACTACACTTCAGTTAGATCCAGAAGACGCGGTGTTATTTATGTGTATGGTCAACGCTCGTGACAAGACTAACCAAGTGGTACCAATGGGGTATTACGGTAACACATTTATAGCCTCGGTGGTGGCCACAACTACAAAAGAACTTTGTGAGAGTCCAATATAATATGCAATAGGGCTTGTTAAGAAAGCCAAAGAACAAGGCGCCAAGGAGTGTATGTCTTGGCGAACGAATCCACCTATGATGAAGAAACCTTCTGACCCCACAAAGAACATTCTTGGAGTTACTGATATAAGACGAGTTGGTTTTGGTGATGTGGATTATGGGTGGGGCAAACCGACCTTTGCGGGTGTCGCCAAAATCGATCTCGATCGTTTTATGGTTTACGTACCAGTTGTGGAACACAAAGGAGAGGATGGAATATTGGTATCTTTATGTTTGGAAGCTAAAGCTTTAGGAAGATTTGAAGTCGAGTTGAACAACATGCTAAGTCAAAACTAACTACAATGTTGGACAAAATGGGAGTTTATGTTTGATGATTATGGGGCTTACCGTTCGAATGATAAGATTCGTATTTGAATAATGTATATCATAATTATATGTTCTATGATATAAGACGCTTCTTATGAGATATTAGGATCTCTAAGATCATTTGTTGAATTAGATTATTGAAAAAATGTAAGTGAAATTACAAAAATACATTTTTTTTCAAGTCCCACACAAAATGGACTTCGAGCTTAATTGAGTATATATATATATATAAGGAGACAATCAGGTGTGAACCGCAGTCATCGACAATATCTAAATCTTCACAGGAAAAAGGATTCGATTCTACAGTCGTTGTGAAGTCTGTTTTTGCATCTCCTGGAACAATAAATTGGGATGCATGTATTCTCAAACCGTTTAATGATGTTTGTTTTCTTAATTCTCAATCGTGTTGTTCTGTATCTACAAACGAGAATGAATGTATCCTCAACCTGACTATCTGCGTTTGCAGGCCTATTATCTTATTATGTGTTCTGTATCTACAAACTGGAATTCTTATATTCTCCAACTCATTCCTGATTTGTGTTTTATTGTGCTCAATCTTCTTCAACTGAACTCGCAAACATGAATAATTGTATCATCATCTAAACCCGGAACCCAAAAAACAAAACCCTAAATCCCTACACCCTAAAACCAGAACACTAAACATTAAAAACAGAAGCTTGAACACTAAAAAACAACTATAATCCCTAAACCCTAAACGTCCTAATCATGTTTAGTGTTCTGTGAATTGGAATGGCTCCATTCTCAAAACGATTAGTGATTATTGTTGTCTTCACCACTGATTGGGAGGAGAAGGTATCTCCGGAAGTCCCACTGGGTTTCGGGACCTTATCCCTAAACACTGTACCTACGGGCGGCTCGTCTCGAGAAAGCGGTCTAATTGTGTCCCTGAAGATTGTACCTAATGGTACAGGACCTCGGGTATCCACCCCAGCCGAGATAGTTGACCCCGGCTAGAAAAACTTGGTATGTGGCCAACTCTCTGGTGGCAAGGAAACCGAAGTTTCAGGTTCCTCCACGGCTGGTGCGAGTGGCGTGACGAGGGGGTTAGTTGGAGAATCCCGAGATGATCAGGCGAGGGCGGGTAAACAACCTCGCCAAGAGGAATGATAGGCCCCTCTGACTCCAGGGACTGGCTTCAAGACGAGTCTCTGGTGGAAGCCATACCTCCTACAACTGATGAGTTCAAGTTCGGTCGTTTTGCCCCCCATATGCAGCGTTTAAGCACTACCTTGAGTAAGATTTCTAATTTCGTTTTCCAACCCCCACTCATGTCTATATGGCGAGTTTAATATCGTTTCTAACTGTTATTTTGTCTCAGAGTTATGTGTGTTGAATCTTTCGAAGACTTTTTTATCCTAACTTTATTTTAATAAAAAATTACCCTTTTTAGTAAGATAAAACGACTTTTTTAAGTTTGCAGTAACATCATTCTCTTTTTTCTCTTTATATGCTCTCCATTTTGTTGTTTTATGGATTTTTTTTGGATGATGTTATTGATTACTGTTCATTTTAGTCTCCGTGACCGTGAACTCTCTTCTTTTGTGCAAGAGCCCTCCTTCTATTTTTCTTTCTCCCTTCATGCACAAAGTATTGATGATTATTCATAAATGATGTGATACTAGTAAGATATGGGGTAGTGGTACTATCGTGAACATGAAACTAACCATGCCCACCCCCATGGGGTACTATCGTGAACATGAAACTAATTATTTTGTTGACTAAGAGCATCCACAGTCATGGGCTGGGAGGTGCTGGCGGGGAGGTCGCTGGCGGGGAGTGCTGACTGAGAGCTTAAGGTCGGCACTCATCACCGGCTGGGAGCAAAAATGTGAACAAAAGGGTCACTATAAAGCCAACAAAAAGGCTTACCATTGTAGGGTACTGGCTGGGAGGGCTGGCTATAAGGCAACAAAAAATAATTTTTTATTCTCCCCGCCATCTGCCCGCCAGCAACCACTATATGGTTGTGGATGCTCTAAACAATGAATGTATAAACTCCTCAATCCATATACCTCGTTAATCTACTATCAATCATTCTCTTGTGTGCTATCAGGTCTATGTGACAAACTCTTCTATCTTTCTTTTCAAAGAATGATATAAGAAACTTAACTGGTGAATAAAAATATAATATCCGTTTATTTTAAACCCCCGAAAACATAATAGATCTGTTTAAGATTTTTTTAGAAACTCGAAACAACGCGGGCTCACAGCCCTAAACAAAACAATAGAGATTGATGAAATTTGATATAATAAAAATAAATAAATAAAATAGAAGAAGATGCTAGCCAAGTCAACGAGCACGGTGGCTGATTCATATGCTTACTGCAAGAGAAGTTTCATAAAATTGTATTTTTGATAAGCGAAGTTATTTATTAAGTAAGCGTTCTGCAAGACAGTAAAACGCTGTAAAAAAACGATCTTCAAAAAAGGATCATTTTCTCAAACTATAGCAGCTACAAAGAGCATAACAAACAGAATAAACCCAAGCATGAGAGCAAACACAAATCACGCCTTCCTTGCCTGCAACCTATCCGGGTTTAAACACAAAAATCGATTGGAAACCAAATCAGGGGATAGAGCTTTTCTTAAAACAGGTCCAGGGAAATCCCCATCCTCGACATCCTCCTCAACCCGCTTGAACTTGTCGAGAGCCAAGGAGCAAAGGTCGACAACCTTTTTCCCAACTTTCTTGGAATAGCTCCAATCGCCATAGCTATCCTTCTCGGCGACATCAACAATGAATTTCCCCAAATTACGATAATACATAATTTTAAAATAACATTAAAAATATAAACATCGCATGGAAAAACAAACCTATTATCTGGAAGGACTGGGCCAAATTGTGTAGGCCGAAGGCAAAATGGGATATGGGCTTCCGAGATATATACGATATGAATCTGGTGCTCCTCGCAAAGATGGGCTATAAATTTCTCTCTGAACCTACAAGCTTAGTAGCAAAGGTTTTCAAAGCCAGATACTATCCAACAGGGGATTTCCTCACGACTGGACATGGTTTAAACCCAAGCCAACTATGGTCGGGATGAGGGCGACTCAACCCTTATTATGGTAAGGTCTCCGTAAGACTATTGGGGACGGATGCCATAATCGGGTGGAAGAAATCCCATGGCTTTTAGGGAATACTTCGAGCATCTTGGTAGATAGTATTGGAAATCCGGGAATGATGGTTCATGAACTAGCGATTTAGGGTGGAGGGGGATGGGACTTAGTCAAACTAGGGGAACATGTCCCTCCAAATTTAATAGAGGAGGTTCTACATGATCACACCCGATAGGATCACACCTAGATAGATAAAACTGGACCCACAACACTAAGCTATACATGCAAGCAACAATATCGGATCCTGGCTCGGATGAGTGGCCGATCGATTTGGATTGCACTTTGGGACCTCGATATCCAACCAAGGATAAATGTTTTTTTGTATGGAAAGCACTTCCCGGTACATTACAGGAGGCTACCAGCCTCCGGATAAAATTTATCTTTATTGCAAAGGAATGCCCAGTTTACCATAATGATTGGGAGACTACCTCCCACCCTTTGTCTCATTGTTGTTTTGTCAAGGAAGTTTAGACCAGAGCGAAATTAAAAGTTCCCATTCTCTCTGAGCACACACTTGAGGATTGGTTTACCCTCATTATGTTATTACCGATATGGTGACGAAAAGCCGTCTGACCATGACTATATGGGAAATATAGAAGGCCATAAATGAAATTTTGTGGGACCAGACACCACAATCAATATAGGCCCTCGATGTGGAGCCATCTCAATAGTTGAAATGAGGCTCATAATAAAGCTCCACATCCAAATGCCCCTATGAGGCGCCCCAAGGAGATTAGATGGTCCCCATCCCTATAAGGATGGGTAACAATAAATGTGGACGAGGCGACCTTTGATGATGCACACTAATGGGATGGAGCATGATATGTCGGGATGAGCGGGAGGTGTTATGGACAGTTGTAATGGCACGATATTAGGAGTCCATATTCCTGAGTTAGTAGAAGCCAGTGCAATAATGCAAGCTATATAATGGAGTTAGACCCCTGGACGGACCAGATTGTTTATTCGGAGTGATGCTCAATATGTGGTGGAATTAGTTCTTAGGGTAACTCCTCTTTTCTCATCTGAGGGACGCATTATTGAGGAATGTCGTTCCGTTTTATTAGTTCTCGAGGATGTTATGCTCGAGTTTACCTCTAGCACAACGAACTACGCCGTCCACTAATTAGTAAAAAAAAACATAAGGTGCATGTTCAGACGTGGTCTATTTTTCCCATACCATATATATTTTTATGTGTTCTGCGGTATTTTACGCATTACACCTCTATCTCCACCTTTAAAAAAAACTGAAAGAAAAATAAATGTAACAAACAACGTAGAGGATCAATTAAATAAATTGTAAAGACTATAATAAGTATAGGAGGTGACCCCCATGTCATACCAAATCGTATCGTATCGTATCATATGAATACTACTACCACCCCACGAAACCTGTCACGTATATTTTAGTCAACTAATCCGCGCGAATCAAGTGTGCCAACACATGAGATCCATTTAATTCATTTACAAATTTATTGTGAATAAGCAAACACGCATAACCCGTGTTATATATATTGAGACAGCTGCAAGAATACCACCAAAACAAGACTTAAACTCTTGAAACAAAATGATGAGACGAGCAGCTCTACAATGCCTCCGGTCGACAAACCAGACACCGAAATCAAAACCTTTCCGGTTCAGAACCACCACCACTGCCGCCTCCAAGCTCATCAGCCCCAACACAGACCGGTTCAACCCCACAAAACCGGGAACCATACTGTGTCGCCAGCTACTACAGGGCCGTCATGTCTCCACCAATGCATACGCACTCTCTCCTCCTCCGCTCAACTTTACTGTGACAAGGTCCAAACCGGAGCTGGTGGGTCCCGCCAAACCTACGCCTCGCGAGCTCAAGCAACTCTCCAACGTTGATGACCAGGAAGCCCTTCGGTTTCTGGTTCCCATGGTACAGTTCTATCGTTGTAACCCATCGATGGAGGGGAAAGACCCTGTCCAGGTCATTCGCGACGCGCTCGCACGCGCTCTCGTGCTTTACTATCCAATAGCCGGCCGCCTCGTGGAGGCGCGTGACCGGAAGTTGTACGTAGATTGCACCGGCGAAGGTGTCTGGTTCGTGGAGGCCGATGCTGATGTTGAGCTTGCACAGTTAGGCGATCCGCCTATGCCTCCTTTCCCATGGATTGACCACATCTTTCCCGATGCTCTGCCTTCTCAAAGGTTTCTCAATTCTCCATTGTTTTTTATTCAGGTATCTATGTTCCTTCACTCTTTGTCTCTATAGATTCAAAATTCGGTATATTTACCTGTTGTGATTATTATAGGTGACGAGATTGAAATGCGGTGGGTTCATCCTTGCCTTTGACGCCAATCATGTCATGAGCGATGCCATGGGTATAAATCAATTTTTAACTGCCGTGGGACAAATAGCTCGGGGCGCACGAGTTCCTTCTGTCACTCCTATCTGGAACAGAGAACTTTTCAGTAGTGCTCAAGATTCCCACCCTGCAGTGTCTATAAATCATCAAGACGAAAAAGAGGAGCAACCTACTTCAATTGTTCCACGTAATAATCCCGACTCGGTTCTCCGATCTCTCTTTTTCGGACCCTCCAAATTGTCAGCAATTCGTAGGCTTGTGCCCGACCACTTGCGTCTTGATTGCACAACGTTTGAGATACTGACTGCTTGTTTGTGGCGATGTCGTACAATTGCACTTCAGTTGGATCCAGAAGATGTGGTGGTATTGACGTGTTTGGTCAACGCACGTGACAAGACTAATCGGGTGGTACCAATTGGGTATTACGGTAACGCTTTTGTGGGCTCAACGGTGATCACAACTGCAAAAAAACTTTGTGGGAGTCCAATAGAATATGCAATAGGGCTTGTTAAAAAAGCTAAAGAAGAAGGCACCAAAGAGTGTATGTCTTGGCGGACGGCTCCACCTGTGATGAAAGAATCTTCTTTATCTCTGAAGAACTTTTTTGCTATTACCGATATAAGACGGGTTGGTTTTGCTGACGTGGACTTCGGGTGGGACAAACCGACTTATGCGGGTGTTCCCAGAATCGATCTTCAAGATTTTATGGTTTACGTACCACTTAAGAAACATTATGGAGAGGATGGGATATTGGTATCTTTATGTTTGGAAGCTAAAGCTATGAGAAGGTTTGAAGTGGAGTTGGACAACATGCTAGGTCAAGACTAACCAAGTGTTGACAAAACGAGAGTTTATGTAAAATAGTTTTGGGATCAACTTTCAAATGAGAAGATTTGTATTTGAATAAGGTATCTCTTATGATATAGTACGAGTTCAAAAGAAAAAAAAATGAACGAAAACTTAGACCTCAAACATCATTTGTTGAATTATATTGTTAAAAAATGTAAGTAAAATTGTGTATCTTTTTTCGAGTGCCACGGTATATGTAAGGAGCTTAAAATAGAATCGGAGACCCCAGTATCACAACGCTCAGTAAACCCTAGTCAGGGTCACCCATAACCCCTTTGGGTAAATCTCACCGTCGTTGATCTTCTCTGATCGACGTTGATTTTATTCTCTGCGTTACTCCGGTCAATCGTCGCATGTCATGCGTCCCGTCCGTGCCCCATCGTCATCGCCAAACCGACCTCCAAAACCCTAACCCTGTTAGGGTATCGTCGTCCGCCTCTTTTCCCCTCTTCTCCGCTCACCACTGGTTGCTCCTCTCTTGGTCGCCATCACTATCGAATCCTCTGTCGCGTCGCCGTCGGATCGGCCATTTCCGCCGCACACCATCGAGGCAGCAGCACCAGCTCGCCGGGCCACCATGGCGTCCTTCTCTAGTGTCGGGTTGGCATATGCTCGAGCCATACCGGTATGGAGCTCGGCCGATCACCCCTCCGCTTCTGGGTGGCGACGAAGTCGTCGGACAGGCAGGGCCGGGCACGATCGGAGTCCAAATGGGGGAGGGCGTCCTGGGATCCCCTGGGCCACCGCTGTCGATGCTCCGTATTCCCGTTCGTATATTGCCGCAGCTGACGTCACCTCTGGACGGAGAATAGTGGGTCCCGTTGGGACCGGCTAAGGGCCAAGCATCAGGGATAGGAGTCAGTATATGAGCAGCTGGAATGCAGGTGGAGGGACTTGACCCTCCATAGGACGGATGATAGGACCCGGCGGGGGTGGAATGGTCAGACTGAGACCTATATCCACAGACCCGGGGCTACTACTGCCGGGGAGTCTCGTGAAATCCGCATCAAAGGCATTACTTCCTGCTTTTTATTCTGTTTTAGGTCGAATACATTTTTGGCTAACTAGGTTTAAGACTTTGGGTTTTAGTTATTTTGAAATGTCGTTAAGAGGAACTCCTGAGTTCGGATCTGCGATTCAAAATAGACCACCTTTATTTATCTATGAGTGTCTGATGGACTACGGTCGATCGGGACAAATATCTGGAATCCTGGACAGTTATGTCTTACCCTGTAACATTGTTGTTCTACAGTAATACAATACCTCTCTACTCGTTTAAAAAAATAGCTTAAAAGTATTAAAAAAAAATTTACTCCGAGGAGGTGCAAGTAGATCTTGTACGGATTTGACATGTGGACCTGTTAAGTTTTGTTCGGATCTAATGGTGGAGCTGAGTTTTTCGATTGGGAACCAAAATTTTCCAATAATCATACATAATGTTAAGAGCATGTACAATGGAAAGGCTCGTATGTGAGGCTCGTATGCTGACTAGACAAAATAGTGGGACTCGGGATTCAAAATAGTGGGTGTTTTACAATGGGGCTTGAATGTGAGGCTTGTATTGTGAGTGGACCAATCATATTTAGTTAAATCTGATTTTTCGTATTTAAAAAAAAAATAGGACGCGTGGCACACAACCATTGGCTGGCCGAAAGACACGGAGCGCGGGACGCGGGACTCGGCCCGACTCGTGGTTGCGGGTCATGGGACGCGACGCGACCCGCGTTTTTGTGAGACGCGGGGCGCGTAAAAGCCGTCCCACAACGGGACGGCCCGCGTCCCGCAAAACGCGAGCCGAACATACGAGCCGACCCACTGTACATGCTCTAAAAAAGTTGAGGGCAGTCTTAATGGCTCCGCCACTGTTCGAAACCATAATATTTCTCATTAATTTAGATTTTATTTTTGAAACAGATTTGTAATTACAAAATTGATTTCACATTTATTCAAATCTTTTTTATTATTATCGAAAATAGAGATATTATAACTTTAAAATGTTCGCAAAACTGTAAATACTTGAGTACATAAATGAAATTACAGTGGAATTGAAAAAAACAAGAACTGAATATTAAATTTGCTCTTGGACATAAATGTTGATTGGACAGGAGAACTGCGGTAGCATCCATAAACATCGATACAACATAAGCCAACCAAAGGGGCACTGATCGAGCAGATCTAGTGTGGATCTTTGTAGAGGTGGACCGATAACTCCCCCGGGATGTCAGCGTGCGTCGTCCTCCCTTGACTGATACTGGTAGGGCTCCTAAATGCGGGAGTGCTGACCCCGAACTAGTAGGGAAGAACTTTGTCGACTTTTGGTGGAACCGCTGCCACCATACATCTAGAGAGTCGGTACAGCCGACCGACCCCTCCCTAGATCCCCAAGGACTCATTCCTTGAGACGAGGGTGCTTGTAGCCCCCCACCGCTGCATGTGATGCTCCATCTGATACAGTGGAGCCGTCCGATTCCTCCGCCCTCTCCATTTCCAGCCTCTTCTTCCCAAAAGCCGTTGTGCTAGGGTTCCTAAGAATCCAGGCCTCAGGGTCCGCCTCCAGGTAGTCTCTAATCCAGTCTCCCCCCTTTGTGGCGGCTGACATCTAGTCGATGGGCCACTGACGCAAAGTCCCGTGTCGCCACCCCCGATGACCCCGCCACATATGCCCGGTTCGTCCCCAAAATGGCTTTCATATGTTTAGCCTTTTCCAGGGCCGATCTCGGATCTGTTGGAGATCTCAAATATGGTCCCCGTGTCCCTCCAATCACCGGGCAAACCGGGAATAGATGATGCGCACAACTACATCCAAAGCAGTGATCTGAAAGGTGTTCGTATGACACATGGAGCAGAGTATGTACCTGAGATTCCGTAAGATGGAACCATAGTTGGCTCTGAAGCGGGACGTAGATGTCCACCCGAATCCTGATATGCATGAAATCTACCCAACCGAGACCTTCTGCGTCCACATCCACTGCCTAGCAAACTCCCAGCGCATTTCCCAAACGAAAGCCCACCTCCTTGTTCCATGCACCTATCGGTAGATTGGACACCCGAGCCCACACTGCAAACTGGGAAAAACCAGATCTACCGGTCTCATATGAGCCCTCAGATCCGTAAAGAGCACCAACGAGTCCCAAAAAAGCCCAAGGCTCCCCCATCAGCACTCTCGCTCTTTCCCGAGACGTCCAAAAGAAAAACGCCACAAGGCCATCTTCAAGCGGTCTGGGCCACACCCAGTGACCTCCACCGGGGTAACTAACACTTCCTTGATCCACATTGATCCCATTCTCGACCCTGGATCCCTCATAGGCCTTCCCTGAAACTGTCCCGAGATTGGCTGACGAGACGGTGGATAAGCTTGTTGACCCAACTCAGAGTCTCACCCGACTCGCCTAGGATACCCATTCGGGTCGGAAACCATACCGGAGCCCAGGCCCACGTTGACCCTCCTTGGACCCAGACCCTTGATAAAACCCGACCCGCCTGCCTTTGGCCCAAACTCCCTCGGCCCAACTTCCTTCCTCGGGCCCTTACCCGCCTTTGGGCTCCAATCCAGCCTCGTCCCTCATGCCCTTCGCGCATCTTCCATCTGCCCACGGCCCAATCCCAAGCCCACTTCCCCGCGCGGTTCCATCAAAACCCTAACCTGTCATCGTGTCCGACAAGATGGCCACCGACTTCTCTGCTCCTCCGCTCTCCGGTAGCTTCTCCTCCTCCGCGCCACCGTCCAGATGCACCTCAATCTTCGTGCTCCATCGGAACGCCGGAGAACCTGCCCTCGCTGCTGGTGTCGTCGGAGTTGTTTTATGTCTCGTTCTCGGTCTCAAACCTAACGCTGGTGTACGACGTAGAATTCCTCGCGCCATAGCCTGGGACCGCCGCCCTGCGCCGCTATCGCCCCGTTCTCCCTCCTCCTTCCTTTGCGAGGAGAACGTTAAACTGCCATTGTCGCCTCCGCCACCCTCGCTCGTGGTGTCAATGAGCTTGGTTCCTAAAGGGACTCCTCCCCCAGCGAGAAAACTCCCACCGGTGAGCCTCCATCCCTCGCCTCCTCCGCCACTGATCTCCGCCCTGATTCTGGGCTACTCGGCTCACGCGTAAGCTCTACGTCGAAGCCATCCTCTCCTTCTGACAGATCCGCCGCCGAAGTCGACATTGATGCTGTCGTGGGAGAGAGTAATCGCAAAACTCAAAACCTAGGGTTTCAGGAGAGCTGCGGGTTCAAATATTTTATACATTTACTCAGGTTGATTATCCCGTTTTCTTTATTCCTTATGATGAACTCTTAAGGGGAAACCAAAAAAAAATCCCTCTTAATCAATTCTTGCGAAATTGCTTATTCTTTTTCATTGAAACTTCTCATATACAATCATAGTTTTTTTTTCTCGTTTTTGTTGTATTTTGGGAAACCTTTCATTGGATTTTGGATCTCGACAAACTTGTTTTTTTTTACAAAAAGATAATACCAAAAGAGTAATTACACTGTGTAGAGCCCCAGAAGGTCTCTGTACAAATAACACCGAGAACACTTAACCGTTACAAACGGTATTGAAAAATCCATATAGACCAACTCCAACTAAACTTTGGCGAAACTGATTATGACTGCTCAATGTATTGCCTAATCGCTGCATATTTTGTAGAGTGTGACTGAACCTGCTTTCATCAGTTTTAAAGGGAGGCATAACTCTTACCAAGGACCTCTCCCAAGGTCAGTCCTTAGAGCACTGGATCCCTTTCATTCCTCTTGACGGGCCTGCTTCTCAGCCCTGGCTTGACCATTTCTGGGTTCGCCAACCGACCCCCTCTTCACTCCCTCAGCTCTTACTTGAGCTCCTACTTCAGTGCTAGTTTTATCTATGTGCCTAAGCAAGTCTGGGTGTTCGGTTCCCTGACTACTAGAGAGCTGGCCGACCACCAAGTTCTTCCAACCCGGGTCCACCCTCTAGGTCTGGCTGGTACCCTGAGGAATTGTACGATTAGATACAGTACTTAGGGATACAATTGGACCCCTTCCTCGAGGCAAGGTGCCATTAGGTGCAATACTTAAGGATATTGATCACAATATGTCGCATATGGTCTGGCATCCCACTCTTGTTGAAACTCCAGCATAGACGAGACGAACCGTGGGGTACCAACCACCTCTCGGTCACACACTGAGATTCCGTATCCGATCAATCCACAATTAAAATAGAAAGAGGGTAGATTTGTATAAGTGAGTGAGACACTAACCGGATCGGGAAATTCCCGAAAGCGGAGCAACACTTGACGACGTAGGGGACGCTCCACCAGGTGCCAAAAATGGAACTTCACCGTCCCCCCTCCTAAAAGAGGCCCCATTGGTCGTATGGAACATCGACACACAGCCTCAAAGCAGAGTCGATCGTCTCACTCGTTGCTCAGGTTCGTACCAATGGAGGAAGATCGTGAGCATGAACCCAGAGTTGAAGTCGGTCCAGGGCCAGGGGCTCCCTAGCCATCAGGCTCAAGTCCTCTAGCAGAAGCGGCCGCCCATCAAAGCACAAAGACTTGTTCCCTCGGAGCCAAGCCCGGGCCTCCTCCAATTTGAAGTAGAACCCGAAGACGCCATGACCAATGTCCTTGATCACCAAGCCCTCAACTAACTTTCCTCAAGCTTTGGTGATGATCCGGAGCAAGACTTTCTTCCGAGAATGTTTCGAGGCCCACCGTTTGCCTATCATGGCAAACTGCTGGCAAGCCATAAATGAGGGGCTCACCGGGGAGTACGACACCAGTACCTCTACCTCTTCCTCCTCCTCCAACGAGCATGACGAGAGCTCGTCTCGAAGGATAGCTATGGTAGATTCTAGAGGATCCTGCATGGTCGGCACCCTTGATGTAGAACCAACCTCCTTCGATTCAAAGGTCCTACGACGATGGACCACCCCGGAGGCAGAGTGAGCAGGGCCATAATTATTGAGATGCTCTCCGTATTAAGTATTAAACGTCCCTCGTAGAGCCTTCAGTTCTTCTCTCCCCGGCTCGACCATATGTGCTTTCCCACGTAGAGGATCTCGATACCGTGGGGGGGGGGGGGATACATCGGTAGTGCCAGGTAGGGGCAACATGACACCGGATGGATCAGGAAGAGACAGCGAGACACCGGTCGGAGCAGGACTTGGGACCATCGTGGATGACGCCAGACCCTTCGAGGCCTCAGCAAGAATAGTGGTTGGCGGAGGATTTCCAACCCTAGCGTTGCTTGAAGAGGAAGAAACACTTGAGACCTTAAGCGGACGACCTCGTCGTGACTTATTTGTCGGAGCAGAGAACCCCGACGCAAAGGTCACAGTTGTCGTGGATTATGGGGGAAAAGGATTAACAAACAATGAGGAGAGGGAGATCGGAGAAGATAAACCAGATGAACGTTGCTTCGATATCTGTTTGCGTCTTATATTAAAGGGAGACATCACATCAGAAGATGGGCGAGGAGGAGGCACACGGGCCGATCGGAGAAGCTAAACAAGTGATGTATGGATAATATAATAGTGTATATCAAGAAAAAAACGACGTCGTTCTGGCCATGGTTTCCTAGTTTAGTTAGGCTTTCCACTGTTTCGGTATTGCTTACTGCTCGTCGTCTTCTATAAATACCCTATTGAAAAAAGTACAAGCTTTTCCAGCGGCCGCTTTGGTAGCCGACCCAGTTGTTGTCACTCAAGTAATCGGATCCAGATTACGCATCGATGAAGGTCGTATTCTGATCTCAATCACGAACCGTAGAGTTATTGATTGGTTTCTCAGAAAACCCTAGTTCAGTGCCCTTGTCTTCAACAATGGGAGATGCGAACGACGCCTTCATGCGCGGCCAAAACGCCGCCGTCCAGGGTCGCCCTAAAGTGCAAAATCGACAGAATGTTCTCCAGCTCAAACTGGTTCGTTCTCTTTCACAGTTTTCCCGTTTTGTTTTTCGTTTACTGGATTCTAGGGTTTTGTGGTTCTACTGTTTGGGATTTTTGATTAATTAGTGTCTAATCGCAGTTTAATTACTTTGTGTATTGTTTAGTTGATCCGTGGTTGTGCGGTGCAATTAATTTTATGGTAGCTTTTGATGAAATTTTGCAATGCTTCCCTCAAGACATTGCTTTTTATGTTTATTTTCATGTCATGGAGGGATTTGAAATTTGAATTTTAATAGGAGGAATTAAAGGTGTTTGAGGTGAATTGAGCTATATTTAGCATTCTGGAAGAGTTTCTATTGGCTTTAGCCTTTTACTATTTCCTTGCTAATGAAGCAGGAACTATGTATTGTTATTGAATCCGTAAAACAATGGATGTTTTCTGTAAAATTTAGATTTGTTCTTTTTATAGGTTGCTAGTTGTTGTTTTATACTCACATTTTGCTACATATGTTGTCTGTGCAGATTGGGCAAAGCCATCCTACTGGGCTGACTACCAATCTTTTAAAACTATTCGAGCCTCGACCTCCATTGGAATTCAAACCACCTCCTGAGAAAAGAAAATGCCCACCATATGCAGGTTTTATATATATTTTTCTTATTTTGTCCCATATTTCATGCTTTGATACCCATATACTCAGCTCGGTTTTATTGTATTTCCTTTCCTCAGGAGTGGCACAATTTGTGAGTCATTTTGCTGAACCCGGAGATCCAGAGTATGCTCCTCCTGTCCAGAAGGGTGAAACTCCTGTAAGATGATATCCCTTCATTTACTAATTTTCTTATCGATTTTTTTGGTGTATGTATATGTTACCTGCTATGTTTATCTGTGCTTGAAGTTATTGTTATGGCTATTATTGTAAAAATGTTTATGTTATATTCTCGTCTTTAGATTTTGATTCAAGTACTTAGATGTTAAATAAACTCTCACTCCAAGCTACTAAATGGTCCATTTTCAAGCAAACTAGCATGGAACGTATTTGTTTAAATAACATTTACTTTTCACTACTGTGGGGTTTGTTTTGCTTTAGTTCATCTTTGCCCATTAGCAGTTTGGCTTTGCATGTAAGCCTTGTTGAACGTCAGAGATGATCCATTAATTTGGTGTTGACTTGACATTTCTTTATGTGTTTATGGATTCAGGCAGAAAGAAAAGCTCGAATCCACAAGTTACGACTTGAGAAGGGTGCAGAGAAGGCAGCTGAGGAGCTTCTGAAATGTGATGCCACCTTTTATATTTTTCGTATTTAACAATAGTAATTTTGGTATATTAGAGTTTTATGATTTTGGTATTTATGTTTCTATGGTTGTCTTCTGTTGCAGATGATCCAGGTACAGACCCAAACATATCAGGAGATCCATACAAAACACTGTTTGTAGCACGGCTGGTATGAGTTTAATGTATAATTTCCTCATATGTATTCATGCTTCTCTCCAATTTCTGATATGCATTATTTCTATTGTTTGGTTGCAGAGCTATGAGACAACTGAGAGTAAGATTAAAAGGGAGTTTGAGTCCTATGGGCCAATTAAACGGGTAGGTATTTTCAAGCATCCCCAACCGGGATCGGTAAGATGACCATATGTTGCAGTTGCTTTGTTTTCTCTCTTTAAAAAAAAAACAATAAATGAGATTTTAAAATGCATACTGTCGTATTTGTGTTTTTAAAATAAAATCGTTATTTTCGGGTGTGATGCTTCTTCCATAACTAGTTGTCTGTTTATGCTCCCGTCATGTATAGGAACCCACGTTATATTGGTAGTAGAAATCTGTTCCCTTGGTTAGTATTTAGGAAAATCCACGCTCAGAAGAAAAATCAATTTTGTAGTGCATTTATTTGGGGAAAAATTCTGTTTTGATAGTAATGGAACTGCAATTAGTAGGGCTTGTAATATTCATATGCTTTTATAATTTTTTTCATTGGAGACTGTCTGGGATTTCCATACCCCTTTAACATTGAAGTGTGAATATCAAGTTGTTTGTAATAGAGCAGGTAGTACCTTGTAATTGCCAGTAATTCCTTACCAGGTTCTTCTATTTATCCTATCAACTTAAATTAATGCAGACCAATAAGAAATCTTCTTTGAACATGGGGGCACTGTTCTGATTTTAGGCATGCTTTTAAGCATTATTAAGATGACTCATGTCTAGACCCTGGTATGGAGGGTTATTGTTTGGTTCTGCGAATAAAAATATGGTTTCCAACACCCTACCATTTCTATTCCAAGGTGCTTCTTCTGCACAATTGAGCTGAAATTTTAAGTTGAGCAGGGTAAGTATTGCATTGTGCCTTTGGCCAATAGTTTCAAGCAACAAAAGGTGGAGCCTGGGTAAAAATTTCAGGATTAGTATTTCTCTCTCTTCTATTGTTGGATTTGTGGTCATTTCCCGCTACTAAATTTTTTCTTTTGGCTATAAAGGCTATCAAATATGTATGGGCGGTTGAGAAGATCCTGGTATCTCATTTATTATTTATGTCTAAGTTATACTTGGACTATTATTTTGAAAATAATTGTTCCCTGGTAAGGGGAGGTTAGTTTGTTCAACAAATGGTAAATTTGCAACGATATATCGGTTTGTCTGCAACTCTAGCACTGGTGATGATGCATCTTGGGACGCAGCTCTTTGATTTAAAGGTGAGCACGGCTAGTGAGGCATAGTGCCTGTCTGCCGTGCCATTTAGAATTGTCATTTAGTTATAGGAATTAATGAAAATCTATTCAAAGTTTCTAACCAATCCCATGACATTTATGTTTTCTTCTGTGACTTATTTTTCTTTACTTTGAACTTCTCAGGTTCGGCTGGTTAATGATAAATCAACAAACAAACCCAGAGGCTATGCTTTCATTGAGTACATGCATACTCGGGATATGAAATGTTAGATGCTCTAATGGATTTTGCACTCATCTCAAGTTTCAGTTCATATATTCTGCTTTTTCTTTTTAGTTTTAAATCAGAAGTTCATATACTTTTCTATCAGTACCTGAACTAGAATACACTGTGCAGCTGCTTATAAACAAGCTGATGGGAGGAAGCTTGATGGTAGAAGGGTACTAGTTGATGTTGAACGTGGGAGAACAGTTCCCAACTGGCGACCTCGCAGACTAGGTGGTGGACTTGGAACTACCAGGGTTGGAGGTGAAGATGTTAACCAGAAGCATTCGGGAAGGTAAACACAGTTTTAATCTAGTGAATATACTTTTTGGTTTGAAATATTTCTCAGGATTTCTCTGATTTGAATGAGAAATTTCAACAATAAGAGGGTTGGACAGCAAGCAGAAGTTGCATCTTGTTTCTCATGCATGACTTACTTTTATTATTGTTTCTTTTCATATTCACATTTGACTATGCAACATATCTTGGGAATTATTTCAGTCAGTCTAGAGACTGAGGGAGTCTTATTTTGCCTGTATACTATTTCTTGATTTTGCCTTCATTTTCACGATATCTTTGGCATTGCATTTTTTTCCTGTCAATGGGGATTGCTTGCCAAGTATGGAGCTGCAAGCAGCTTTTAAAGCTGACTCAAAACTCTTAGTTGAATGATCTCTATCCTAGCGCTCTCTGTGAGTGCTGTAATTCTTCACACGTTTTTGCAATATGGCTAATATAGATAGATGATGTTGCAGCAAACTTTTGTAGCTTAATCTCATTTGACTTCCAGTGTAAACTTTGAAGAATTCTAATTGACTCACATGTTTGCAACTGTATACTCTACTAGTCTTTTATGTGAAATAGCTAGTTTGATGCTGGGCATCTCCACCTCCAGTTTGGTCCATTGTTACGCATTTTATTCGGTTTTTTGTTGATTCATATTTTAGTGATATTTTTTTTGATGTATACCATATAGTGGGTTTGTGGTTTAGCTGGAATGTTACGCATTTTATTCGGGTTTTTGTTGATGCATATTTTGTGATATTTTTTCTTGACGTATACAATATAATGAGTGTGTGGTTTAGCTGGAATGTATACATAATATAATATCCCGTGTGTTTTATTTCTCAGAGAGCAACAACAGTCAGCTCCAGCTCGCTCTGAAGAGCCCAGGGTACGAGATGATCGTCATGACCTGTAAGAATTATCTTATCAGTTTCAACCTTACCTGTTTCCATCTTCCTATTAACTAAAAAAATATTGCGCTCTATGCCATGGGCCCTTATTAATCATGTCTATGAATTGAATTTGCTTTAAAGATCAATACTGAAGCAACTGACCATGTGGTTGAATTTGACAATGTTTCAGGGAGAGAGAAAAGTCCCGTGAAAGGGGTGGTGGCAGGGATAGAGAGAGGGAACGCGAAAAATCCCGTGAGCGCTCCCATGAAAGGCCAAGAGACCGTGATCATAAAGAGGATAGGCACCATAGAGACCGTGACAGAACCAGGGATAGGGAGAAGGAGAGAGATAGAGGCCGTGACCGCGACCGAACACGAGATCGTGATAGGGATCGGGGCCGAGACCGTGGTCGGGAGAGAGATCGTGACCGTCCACGAGAAAGGGACAGGGACAAAGATTATGAAGTTGAGGATGCAGACCGTGGGCGTTCACATGATCGTGTTGAATCAAAACATGAGCGGGACCGACATGGGGAAAGGGACCGAAACTATGATCAAGCTGATCCAGAGGATGATCATGGCTGGTATGAACAACCTGATCGTGAAGCCCGTAACACTGAACAGTACAAGGAATATGAGCATCATCGAGGTAGGGGACAGTATGATCAATTAGATGTCCAGGGTGACATTGACCGGTATGGGCAATATCCTGACCATGATGATCATGACCGATATGATCGTATGGAGGACACTTACCATTATGATCGTGGGACTTCAGAGACCCGGGAGAGGGAGAGGAGCCGAGATGTAGGGGAGAGGGAGAGGAGCCGAGATGTAGGGGAGTACCGGCGTTCAGATAGGTCAGTTTCTCGGGAGCATGAGCACTAAGTATTGAAGCTCTGCAATGTCTGCGTATTGTGCTGGGTAAGTTACAGTGTACCGAACTGTAAACTTTAGACTTTGTTCTGCTTTGTTTTCATTTGATGAGAGATTTTCTAGACATTGGTCTGTAGACTGTAGGTAAGTTTGTGTGTTTTCAGACAGGATATTGTTTTCGTATTTACTGCTTCTGTTGTGACCAAATATTGTATGTTGCGATTGGATTCATGCTTGTTTTGTCATTTTCTCAGCTGTGATTCTTATATTGCATTGGTACACAAATGCATCTATTATGCGTCAACCATGGTGACAATAGCAAGACTAACACAAACCTATCAAGATCTAAAATATCAATGGATACAAACTATTTCAAGTTTTTATTCTGAACTTTTGTTTTGACATACTGAAATATAAACCTATCAAGATCTAAATATCAATGGATACAAGGTTATTTCAAGTTTTTATTCTAAACTTTTGTTTTGATTATTCAAGTTTTTATTCTAAACTTTTGTTTTGATTTATACTGAAACGGTATAGCTCCTTGAAGAAATATGTTACGAAAAGTTGACGCTGAACTTTGTCTGAATTGGAACCCATAAATTCATGGGTAATTTGAAACATAATAAGTAGAACTCATATCAGAACTAAAAGGACTCTTTCTTTTTAGATGTAAAAGGGCTCAAATTTAGTGGTAAATTAAAAGACAAGCGTATGGAATGAACACTGATTCGAAACTTAGGACAAGTTTGTACTGTACTTACCAAACAAGGCAAGCAACAAACAAACTACATATCCGTTAAATGTTTTTGTTTGCAGGCCAAGTGAGCGTGACTGACAAGCAACTGAAGGAAGCTGAAGAAGAAACCAAAATCCATGAAGCTTCATGGATTGCTACAAAAATAGGGAGAGAATCGTCCAGGTATCCGTACAGCCGAGAAACCGAAACCTAGAGCTGCAGCTGCTTCTCAGAAATTTCCTGGAAATCTCATTGCTTGTTTGTTTCCACCTAATTACTTGCTTCTATTTTCCAGAAAAAACACCCCAAAAACATTAATAGAGAAGGAGAAAAAACACACTAGATTTTGATCCTTGACTGATGTGTGTAGTTGAAGAATTAAAGACAACAACAGATATGTACATGATATTGAGATTGTGATATAATTTAACAAACAATTGGAAAGTTTAAACCCAAGATTAACAGAAACAACTGGGAAGCTTCACCAGTGACCAATCACTCCTAACTCCTTCCTAGTTTCTGTAGTGTAATGCAACCCCAAATCAGAGAGAGACAGACCTTCAAGCTCAAGCTACTCTATTGCTTTGCTCTTCACCTTCCACGAAACTTCAACATCCATCTCATCAACTACCTCTCAACTCTCAACACAAACAAACACTTAATAAGTACATTTGGAAGTGTTAATTAGGCAGAATCTAGCGTGGATCTAATCACCTGTTTCAACTCCAATTACATGCAATCTAGTTCAAATATGATCTATAACATTTGTTGAGATAAATACAACCTCGGGAATACAAATTAAATGTGAGAAGGCGATCTGTACCAATAAGATTCGAACTTATGACCTCAAGGAACGTTGTAACCGTACCATCAGGCTAACTCAAATATGCTCGCTAACACTAAGATTTAGTTTAACCCTATAATCAAAAGTAATTTGAAAAGCTCGAGACAGTATCAGGAGTGGACCAGGGAGAGACGTATACACGTCAGCACTAGACGTGTAGTGAAGGTACACTCCACTTGGCCTCTCACTCCACTTTTTCGTGGTCATACGAGTACAGTATATATTAAGGATACATAGCAAGAGAGCAACACACAAACAAGAGAAACAAAACACACAGAGCAACTCTCACACAAACTCTTCTTCTTTCTCCCAACTGCACAGAAACTATCTCATCAATGGGTCGTCGAGCTCGAATAGCAATTGTAGCAGCATGGATGGTGTTTATGGGCCTTGCCATGATGAGCACTGCAGAGAGACTCTTGAAAGATCATAAAGATCCCCAAAACACCAACATTGTTGTGGATAAAGAAACAAGGCACAACAACATGTTGCACAGGATAGTTAATTTCCTATGGCAATATGGGAAGTCATCTTATCAACCAGTCTGGCCTGTAAGTACACAAGTCATTTCACAAATTCACACACCATACTTGATTATGATTCTGATACAAGCTAACTTGTGATTGCAGGAGATGAAGTTTGGTTGGAGAATAGTAGTGGGATCAATAGTTGGCTTCTTCGGGGCAGCATTGGGCAGCGTTGGAGGGGTCGGGGGAGGAGGCATTTTTGTCCCAATGCTTTCCTTAATCATCGGTTTCGATCCCAAATCTTCCACAGCCATTTCCAAGTGTAAGCAACTGTTAGAATATAACTATAATTGGGCTTTCAACTATCAACTTCAGCTTTTAGTTCAGCGTATCCTCTAATATAATCATGAGCTGATTGGTTTGATGGTCATAGGCATGATAATGGGAGCTGCAGGATCAACAGTTTACTACAACTTGAGGCTTAGACACCCAACACTAGACATGCCCCTCATCGACTATGACCTCGCCCTGCTCTTTCAGCCCATGTTGATGCTAGGAATCAGCATTGGTGTGGCCTTCAATGTCATCTTCGCGGATTGGATGGTCACGGTTTTGCTCATCATCCTCTTCATAGGTAATTAATTATTCAACTCTGTACTCACTTCCATTTGCTTCAAATCATTTACATTTCCCACAATTGTTTGAGTCCAGGCACATCGACGAAAGCTTTTATCAAAGGCATAGAGACATGGAGGAAAGAAACAACCATGAAAAAGGTTCTTTTTTCTATTTACTACTCCAATTGTTAAGCTAAGCTTTAATTTGTTGCTAACTAATTGAGTCTTGTTTGAACATTGTAAATTTCAGGAAGCAGCAAGGCTGTTGGAGTCAGAATCCAAACCAGGTGGTAAGTAGATTGATCTTCACTAAAGACAAACTGCATTAAACTTGACAACATTGTAACCTTGAACTGCAGAGGGTGATGGAGAAGATTACAAACCTATACCGAGCGGTCCTAATACTTCCCTCGACGAGGAGGTGAGTGGTCCTGGCAATCCTAAGTAATGAAACATCATGGCTCAATTGTTTATGTAACCATGGCCTTGTTCTTGAAGGTTACACTGATGAAGAACATCCATTGGAAAGAACTGTTGTTGCTGGTGTATGTGTGGGTGGCTTTCCTTGCTGTTCAGATTATGAAGGTAAGCTTTAATTCACTACTCTGCATTATCATCACATTATGGATTCAAACACTCATAATATATATGTTTCTTAATGCAGGAATATACTGCAACCTGCTCTGTCAATTTCTGGATTCTCAACTCCTTGCAGGTATATATATATATATACATTGGTTAACTTAAGAGCATTTATCAGTCAACAACAAAAAAATTGAACTGTATGTATGTACAATATTGTAATAGGTACCTATTGCTGTATCGGTGACCGTATTTGAAGCCATAAGCTTGTACAAAGGGAGCAGGGTGATCGCGTCCAAGGGGAAGGAAATCACCCACTGGAAGCTGCATCAGCTCTTTCTTTATTGCTGCTGTGGAATCATTGCTGGTATGGTCGGCGGACTCCTTGGCCTTGGCGGCGGATTCATCTTAGGACCTCTCTTTCTTGAACTGGGCATCCCTCCTCAGGTACTGATGTCCGTTAGAATATAATTATAATTGAGCATTCAACTGTATCCGTAAGATACCAAACTTTGATCCTATATTAGAAGATCAACTCAACTAAAAACTCACATTCCAGGTTCCAACACTGTTTGCATTATTAATCTCACCAGCAATATACTAGTTTGTATTTAAAAATGACTATGGAGCCAGAAAATTAACCATGCATGGATCATGTTTGCAGGTAGCAAGTGCGACATCGACCTTTGCAATGGTGTTCTCGTCCTCCATGTCGGTTGTTCAGTACTACCTTCTCAACCGCTTTCCAGTCCCGTACGGTAAGTTACTCTGATATAATATTAAAGGACCAACTCAATTAATAGCTCAAACCTATAGTTGAAGGCCCTATACTCTAACCGTTTCAACTACAAACGTAATGTTTTTTTGCAGCCGCGTATTTTGTCCTGGTTGCGACCATTGCTGCTTTTGCTGGGCAGCACGTGGTGAGGAGGATCATTGCGCTCCTGGGAAGGGCATCTATTATCATTTTCATACTGGCCATGACCATCTTTGTCAGCGCAATAAGCTTAGGTATATATGTGTGATGTGTCACCTTCATGTGCTCTTGTGTAATCAATTACGAAGTAAGTGTTGTTGCTGACCTAACTGAGCATTACAGGTGGAGTTGGGATTGCCAACATGGTGGAGAAGCTGGAGAGGCAGGACTATATGGGTTTCGAGAACTTCTGCCGCCAATCTTGATGATTTGTTTCCATTGTTTTGAACCTACTTATTTTCTATTGGTGGATGCTTGATTCATTGCAATTTCTACTTGTCTTATTTTTTTCCTCTCTGTTTTCCTAAATGTTTCTCTCCCAAGAGATAGAAAAGTGGCCTTTACCTGATATTAATGTATGGAATTCTTTGGTCACATCAATATATTATGTATGTTGGAGGATTATGCCTTCCTTTTATTACACACTCGATGTAGGAGGAAGAATTTTAAAAACTTTGTGAAAATGTACCACAAAGACCATAAACAGTTATCATTATTATTATTATGTTTACTTGGGTTCGTGTATCTCTTCCTTTTTTTTGTTGAAATGATGATGTATTATTAGAGCACCAAACATAACATATAAAACATATGAGAGGTCAAGGGCAACAACCGCAAAATACAAATCAGATCGCCTATAACAATGCACGCCTCCAAACCACAGACAACCGACCAACAGAGAGTTAATAAAATCAAACCAAAAAAAAAAAACTAGTATCAAATAATAACAATCAAATGATAATCAAAGTAGTCCTAAACAATGGACAACGAGAAGGTTTAATAAATCGGATTTGTCAACTATGATGTTCCAAACCTAAAGCTGCCACAAAAGGTACAAGTACCCAAAATTTCAACCTTGAAGTTCTTGTAGTGTCCACAACCTCTGAAAAGAACAAACCCCACAAAAAGTTGCTACACATGCGGATAATCACTCATCGCCCTCAGCAAACAAACCGAGAGAAAACTCCACTGCGACAAAGCCTAGTTGACTGCGTCGAACACTGCTTGAATCTTAAAGGAAGATCCTGACCAAGGCCAACACCATTGGTCAACCCGACAAGTGGAGTCAAAACCAAAAACCCTAAAATCGTTATCGGAGATACGGGAAACGGGGCAACATGTCCGAGCTCAACGTGCCACTAAGCCTACATAAAAGGCATGAAATAACCAAGCACCTCTGCGGAAACCTTCAGTGATAACCCGTCTGATGCCAACACATTCCAACGATCCAAAAAGAGTGTTCAACTCATTCTTTACCATCCCTTCTCTGTACACGAAAGTAGAACAATACAATTTAAATATGGTAGGAGGGCAATAAGAAGAATCTATAAAAAAAGGAAGCATAATAGTGAAACGTGAGGAGATAGATAATTAGATTTAGATATTATATCAAAAGCAGAAAAAACCTCGCGAGCAATTAAGAAATTTGGGCCTAAAGAAGGCCAAGGGTTGGAAGCTGAAGAGTCAGGGTACGATAACAGTCCTACATCCGGACGAGTAAGTTGAAGCATACTATTGACTTATCGGGCCTCACCACCACTACCCATCAGCAACAGGGTGAACATGAAGACTGTTTCCTTTAGGTGAAGGCTACCAAATAGTCTCGTGCAAGAGCCATGAGTTTCCCCTGGGACGGGGATGTGAGTGAATGGTGGCCTACCCTCATGACCCGAGACCAGGTCTCCCTGATCAATCCCGGATGAGCGAGGACGCTCCCACGTTTTACTTTCTATTTAGTTGTTTTTTTAGCATCCACAATAGATTATTGCAGCATCAATGTGGTAGGGACCATTTTTGTTCTCCTACCACTAGCTCTTGCAGTTTGTAGGGATGTGCAAAAATCCAGTCGTCACCGAAAATCGACCGTCATCGACATCCCCCATCACCGGAAACATCGAAATCGGTTCACTGACGACGGTTACGGTTAAAAAGTACCAACCTGACATCATTTTAGGTTGGGTTCGTTTTTTCATCATCCAAACCGGAAAAAAAAACGATCGACCGGTCATTTACATAATACTCTTATTTTTTTAATAGGCTTATCATCTATCTCATTAGTTCGTATAAACCAATGATTTTAATATATTATTTATAGTCCAATCCTTAAGCTCAGTCACTTTCAACTGGTCTATACATTTTATGTAACCTTAATTCACCTTCTCACGCTCTATAAATATGCATTACCCTAACAGTAACTCACATCACACGTCATTATCTAACTTAACCGATCTCTCTCCTTTCTTCAGTCTCTTCTCTCTCTATTTTATTTCAAGTTCTCTCTTTATTATTTACTCTAGTTTATCTCTTATGTTTTGTTAATTTTTTGTATTTGGGAAATGATAAACATCAAATAATTAAACAAACTAATTAAACGGCATTATCAATTTATAAATGAGCAAATAAGTCATAGTTGAACTTTAATCATCATATACAAAACCCCAAAAAGCCTAATAGGACTGATTAACTGGGTAACAACCGTAATCGAACGACCTTGTGACCAATTGGATTCTCAAATAACTGATGGTTAAACGGTGACAGCTACAAATCTTGGTAGATCGATAGTCGCGGCCCGGTTATTGAATAAGGGTGAAAAGATTAGTCACTGATCGATGCCCACCCCTACTAGTTTATGATAGTAGTAAGAGTAAATTAATATTCTCTCTTTAATTCTCAAACAACTTTTCCTTACCATCCTGCCTATATTACAGTAGGATTTAATAAATAGCTATACTCTCTCTTTTCAAATCCTATTATTTTCTCTTATTTGCTGAAACGCTTCCTGTCTTGACCGTCGGAGATGCTTTTAGTTGTTTGTTGATTTTGTTTTAAATTTTGTCTTTTCTATCAGTAAAATATTATATCTCAGGCGTCCATAGTCACTTACACAAGATTTGTAACTATCTATTGATACTATCAGAGTATTAACAAAAAATAAAATGTCCCATGTTTAAAAAAAAAGACTTTAATAGATTTGAAACTATTATTTGTTTGATAAAAAATTCAAAAAATAGAGTAAAAACACGTTTATTTTTTCAAAACCAACATACATTTGGTTAGATATTTATGTCGACATGTCAGTAGACAAGACACGAAAAAAAGGAAGTAAAGCAAGTATTTGCCCAATTTTCGGTAAACCCATAGGGTCTCAGTGCAATAAACCCAAAGGGTAAAAGTGTAAACTTAAACTTCCCGCCCAAAAGCTTTTCCTCACAAAAATTAAATAAATAGAACAAATAAAATAAATGGTTCGTCCACACAAATAGGCCTTCTTCCTCATTCAGCCAAGCCAACAGCGTTTCGTCCTTTCAGCTCTCTGTTCCTTGAGGTAGCTCTACTGTACGTCAACGTCAAGTTTGATTTTAATTCTATATATTTGTGTACGGTGAATAGAGATTAACCTAGATTTTTCTGTTTTGTGAAACCCTGAATTGTTTATTTCTTATCAGCATTTCGTTTTGCTTCACTCCTGTTTTCTTAGGGTTCAAAATGGTTGATGTGGTCCTGCCGAAGAACGAAGCCTCTGCGGACTCCCCGGATTCAGTGCTCGAAGACAAGGTTTGGATTTCATTTGCCTTCCACGATTTATTCTGTTTGGTTCTCGAGAAAAAAAAACAAGTGAAAATTGGATGGGAAAGTTTGTGAAGCTTGGTCTAGGTTTAAAGTGTTTAGGGAAACGAGTGAAGCATTGTCAGAAAAGGGCCGTGTTAGCTCTTAAGTTACCTGATGTTTGCAGAACGTGTCGCATTTTGTTTGTATTTTAATTTTTTTTAAACACCTTTTGTTGTTTAGTTGACCTATTTTGATCTGTTCTTTTGTTTGTTTGTTAGGTCTTGTGCTTTTTCATATTTCTGCTGGTTGTAAGTTGTAACTATTAAAATGTGATGTTCTTTGAAGTTACTGTGCATCTGTTGGGACTTAGGATAGTAATTTTGAAAAAGTACACTTGAAATAAAATAATTGTGATGATGTGAGATGGCATTTCATTTCCCCCTCCGCAAGGTTCATTTAATTTGAATGTGTTTATAATGATGTTGATATATCTTAAATGCTGAATATTTAGGTCTGGGTGCAAATGTGCAATATATGTACTTGTGTCGATTGACTGAGTTATTTATTCTTTTTCAAGGATATATGTGATGAGAAAATTGCAGTCAAGTTGGAAGATATCTCTTTCGAAGCAAAAAATGGGGATTCGTCTCTTATATCAGAATCCATGGTGGAAGAGGAAGAAAAACTGCTCAAAACCAGGGTGAAGCAAGAGGAAGATGAAAAAAAGGAGGAAGCTCCAAAGTTGAATGATACCCAGTTTACTAAATTGGACGATCTTCTTACTCAAACCCAAATGTATTCTGAGTTCTTGCTAGAGAAGATGGATGACATAACATTGGTACCCTATTGTGCACCCATTAAGATGAAGTTTTTTTTTGGCTTTCCTAGTTTTTACTTTAGTACCAGTTTCTTTCACAATTTGATAATTTTCTTCTGATATTGCTTTGCAGAATGGAATAGAACAAGAGGAAGAGACTGAAACTGTTACGAAAAAGAAAGGTCGTGGCTCCAAAAGAAAAGTTGCAGCAAATTACAACAGTGTAAGTTCCCGAAGATATGTCAGTCTTTTGTGCAACTTCTATGCGTATATGGTGTTAAGTGCACATCATTTACTGTTCTGTAAGATTCAGACCAAGCTGGCCAATTAGTGCAAATTCACTTGATTTATTTCTGTATTAGGTGGAATATCTTTTCAATATGATATTCATAGGTTTTTAGTTTTAACTTACTGTTTAGTACGTTACGTAATTCAATGTTTGATAACATATGCATGCATGTATTATGATAGTTTAAAATGTCTTCAATATATTATGAAATGTTATCATTTATGTAGAGGAAGGCTACGAGGGCAGTTGCAGCCATGCTGACAAGATCCCAAGAAGATACTAAAGGTGAAGATAACAATCTTAATGAGGAAGAGAGAACTGCTAAAGAGCAGCAAGAACTTATACCCTTGCTGACTGGTGGAAAATTGAAAACTTATCAAATTAAAGGTGTGAAGTGGTTGATCTCTCTATGGCAGAATGGGCTCAATGGGATTCTTGCAGATCAAATGGGGCTAGGAAAGACCATTCAAACCATTGGTTTCTTGGCACATTTGAAAGGGAATGGTTTAGAGGGGCCTTATTTAATAATTGCTCCTCTATCTACTCTTTCAAATTGGTTGAATGAGTTTAAGAGGTATGTTTGTATTTTTGTTTTTTGGGCAATCTTGTTTGAATCAGCATTCCCTTACCATTTAAAAAAAATTATGCATCAGGTTTACACCCTCTATAGATGCAATTATCTATCACGGTGATAAAAAAGTAAGAGCGGAGATACGAAGGAAACACATGCCTAGAGCAATTGGCCCTAAATTCCCCATTATCATTACTTCTTATGAGATTGCATTATTTGATGCAAAAAAACATTTGAGACATTACAATTGGAAATATGTTGCGGTTGATGAGGTAAATGGTTTGACTTACCTTTTTTTTATAATATGGCAGATAAAGCTTTGACACTCTTAATTCACACTATGCTGTCTTATAAAGCAACTAATCTCAAGTACTTCTCTCTTGAAGGGGCACAGGTTGAAAAATTCAAAATGCAAATTGTTTAAGGAGTTAAAATACTTACCTGTGGAAAATAAGCTACTATTGACTGGGACACCTCTGCATAACAACTTGGCTGAGCTTTGGTCATTGTTGAACTTTATTTTACCAGATATT
This sequence comes from Erodium maritimum, assembly GCA_963921825.1. Classification (NCBI taxonomy): domain Eukaryota; kingdom Viridiplantae; phylum Streptophyta; class Magnoliopsida; order Geraniales; family Geraniaceae; genus Erodium; species Erodium maritimum. The sequence continues at coordinate 13,016,567 of OY997588.1, read as the reverse complement.
TTCTCATCTCACGAAGAATTCGAGTCATGGTTAGTTTTGTTTGCCCATTATTTTTATCATCAACTAATTTGATCTTGTTTCTTTATTTTATAGTGGACTGGGTGATTCATATGATTTGCCGTTAATAGTTGTGAGAGAAGTAACACTTTGTTTCTTGTCTTCATTAAGCGAAAATGATCAATTCAGCGCTTTAGGCTTCCAAGATGCCGATATTGAATTTGTATATTTCTGTAGTGGACTGGATGATTCATATGATTTGCCATTCATAGTTGTGAGAGAATGTACTCCATTTTTTTTTATATCATTGAGTTTCCAAGCTATGCATTATTTTGTGAGGATTTGTCAAAGAAAAGGTTGAGTAGTCTAATATCAGAGAAGTGCTTGTCATTGTTTGAGTTTCATCCATGTATGTCATGATCATATTCGAGCAACAAGCATTCACATGGGTTATTGATCTGTGCCTCCTTTCCTTGTAAAAGATCATACAGATAGTATTCTTTCTTTCTTTCTTTATTTTTTTATTTTCAAGGGTGTGTGCAGCTTGATTTAAAGGAGTGAAGGCAAATTTGGATCTTGAACTGGATAGAGAATATTAGAATATATTGAAATTAATATAGTGAAAGTATTTTAGCTCATAAAAGGGAGTCATATTAGGTTAGGGCATTGGTATGTACTGCTTCATCTCATGTCATTATTTAATTTATGATGTGATGTGATGTGCTGTGCTGTCCTCAGGTTTGATCTGTCAGGAAAATCCAATACTGAAGCAGGTCAAGAAGGATTCGAAGAGAAGAGAAGGGCTCAGGTACTCATTGGTGGCAGCATATCTTTATGTTCCCAACAATTTCATATTGCTTATAAATTTATAATCCTTAACAATCTTGGTTATCTGCAGGTGGTATCTAAACTCCATGCTATACTGCGCCCATTTCTTCTTCGAAGAATGAAGGCTGATGTTGAGTTGAAGCTCCCTCGAAAGAAAGAGATTATCTTGTATGCCACAATGACAGAGCACCAAAAGAACTTTCAGGATCATTTACTGAATTCTACACTGGAGAAACACTTTCAAGAGAGAGGCATTGGTATCATGTCTCTTTTGGTTGTCGAAATTTGATCTGATAAAATTAAGATCTAAAATCATGTTTGCTAGCTTTTTTGTATTTTGGGAATGGAACTCTCATGTTTATTTCTGGAGTGTGGAGTGATAATGGCCTATATGTACCTACTATGGGCTATTCAGAAGAAAAAAAGGCTCTTGAGAAAATGATGCATATTTGGTTATTTGGCAGCTTTTTTCATCCCTACCCTGCTGCTAATGTGATACATAATTTTGCATTCATTGTCTCCCAAGATCAATCCAAAGGAAAATAGAATGTTGCAAATCTATGTATTAGTGTTGCGTCTAGGAGCTGGGTCCTTCTATGTGTCAAATATGTTGAATCTGATGTAGCTCTCAATTTGTGCCAGATTTTTATCATTTATAAACCTGAAACTAGTCAACTTTTTCCATGTAATGACAGATTTATTTTGTTGTTTTATCCCCAATACAGGACAAGGAGCCAATACTAGAATGAAAATTAATAATATAGTTATTCAACTCCGGAAGAACTGCAACCATCCTGACCTCTTAGAGGGAGCTTTGGATGGCTCATGTATCTTTCTGTTACTCTTATCTTGTAATTTTATTGGGAATGGTTCCTTACAAGATCAATTGTTATCTCCTTGCAGATTTCTACCCGCCTGTTGAACAAATAGTTGAACAATGTGGCAAATTTCGTTTGCTTGAACGATTGTTGACTCGGCTATTTGCCCTCAAGCACAAGGTAACCTTACTGCATGTTTCTTTGTATATTAATTAATTATATATTTGCTGTGAACTAAACTTATATCAAATCTGCTATCAGGTTTTGATCTTCTCCCAGTGGACTAAGGTTTTGAATATAATGGATTACTATTTTAGTGAGAAGGGATTTGATGTTTGTAGAATTGACGGCAACGTGAAATTAGAAGAAAGGAGAAGGCAGGTTGGTACCACTGAATTTGACTATAACGCCAGGCTGTTTATATTTATATAATCAGCTTCTTGACTTTTGGATGTTGGCATTGTAAGTGTTTGACCTTAACTGTAATTCCTGTCTTCTTTACATGATTACTCAATTGTTTGTCATGTAGAGTTCATTTGTTACGGTCATATGTTTCCAAACAGATTGATGAGTTCAACGATGTGAATAGCAAGTTGAGGATATTTTTGCTAAGCACAAGGGCTGGTGGATTGGGCATTAACCTCACTGCTGCTGATACATGTATATTGTATGACAGTGACTGGGTATTTTCTCCCATCTCAAATTCTTCTGTTTTATTTCATAGACAATATGACACAGTTTCTAACTTGTATCATTGTGATTTCAGAATCCTCAAATGGACTTGCAGGCCATGGATAGATGTCACAGGATAGGCCAAACCAAGCCTGTTCATGTTTACAGGCTTGCAACAGCTCAATCTATAGAGGTATTGCTGCAGTGATGATCTTAACTGAAGTTTACCGTTTTGGGTCTTTGGAGTTAGCTAAGGAAGTGCATTCTAACAGGGTCGCATGCTGAAAAGGGCCTTTAGTAAGTTGAAGCTTGAGCATGTTGTGATTGTGAAAGGACGGTTCCATCAAGAACGAGCAAAGCTTAGTAACACTGATGATTCTGAGGTTTGTTGTTGTGTTGGCTTATCTAGGAGATCCACTAATCCTAAGTTATGAGATGCACCAGCAATCTTATTTAGAGTTTGGATTAATATTTCAGGTGGATGATCTGATTTCGTTGCTTCAAGAGGAAGAAAGTGCTGAAGACAAGAAGATACAGACTGATATTAGTGATGAAGATCTGGAGAGGGTCTTGAACCGCAGTGATTTGGTTGTGTCAAGTGAATATGATGATGTTAAGCCTAGTGCTGCTGAGGATCCCTTTCCCTCCGAAGGACCTGGTTGGGAGGTTGTGGTGCCGAATGAGGCCGGAGGCATGCTTTCTTCTCTCACCGGCTGAATGTCCTCTGGCTACTTTTTCCGGCAATTTTGAACATTTATGCATGCCGGGACAGGTGATGACTTTTGTTGGTTTATTGAGATGTTATATCATATATGGAAGATCTATTATGTACCGGTAAGAAAGGTGGCTTTTTTGACATTTGGATCTCTTTTTGCCGATGGAATATCGTCATAGCTTGACAACCAAGTTAGGTTGATAAGGACGTTGTAACTAGTAACTTTCAAATTCTGATTTGGAAGGGAACAGCCGAGTTGTTAAGATCTTAATTAGACAAACTTTTCTTAATATGATTAACGTTCTGTGGACTGATGTTTTTAATTGTATTTTCTTGTCATTTAAATAGATGGATGGTATATAATTTTTGCTTTGAAACGAAACGAAATGGTCCATGAATCATATGTTAAATATTTTTATACAGTTTCTCGAGATATTATAATGTGAAAATAATCAAAATATTGACTTTTCTGATTTAAAAAGATACTTGCAAATATATGAATTTTGATAGTTTCAGAACCATTTTGCTAAAATAAATATTCGAATATATCGTAGGATTTGGGATTCATGAAATCAAAAACCGATTTTATCATGTTTTCGTAAAGAAAAAAAAGACTTTCTAGCGAGGCGTAGATTTTAGGTACAAGCTAAAGCGCCGAACTGATTTCGTTGTTCTCGATCCTGGTTCGGTCTCTCTGCCACTGAGCAAGGAATCGACCCCTTAGCTTCACGTCAGATTTTCCATTGATTTGCAGAAACTGCGAGTCGAGTTTCCAGAAAATTGCGATTTACGGGGCCTCATTTTGCATCCGAAATTGCGCAGGCCGGATCTGAGCTTTGCGAAGATATGATAACTCGGTCCAAACTCGTCGAGCAACTCAGAGAATACCAGATCCGATCGCAGGACAAGTGTCCTGCTCTCGCCATCTTCTCTCCCAAGCCTATCATCGCTACCAAGTGCGTCTCTGTAATTGTTCTTCTTCACCTGTTTTTTTTCCGTCCTCCAAATCATGATAACTATAATTTGGTATTTTTCTCGCATTTCATGTAGTGGAATTTCAAAAGCTTTCATAGTAGTTCACATTGTGGTGTTAGAGCCTGAAAATGTCTCAGCAGTAACAATAGCCCATTTAACACTAATTTCTGATATTTTAGCCAATCTTTTCGCATTTAACGAGTTAATGGACTACAAACCAATTTAGAGAGTGTTTTTTTCTTCTCTTTTAGACTGATTAGAATATGCTAGCCACCTTATTAGAGCTTTGTGTCACACAGTCCCGAGGTCGAACCCCCAGTCCTTCAAAGATTAGATATTGATTTTTTCTTACTATGTTGTTAGAAAAACTACGGAACTTGGAAAATGCTATTGACTAGAAACAGAATCAGACACAATGGTTAAGCAACCTTAAACAGCTTGTTATCATTCCTTCTTCAGTTGAAAAATCAATTTAACTGATACCGAGATTGTGCTATATCAATGTTGTTATCATGTTTCGTATAATGTCCCACATATCCATATACAAGGTGTTGCTTGCCTTTCTATGTATCTCTTGTTCCCTCAATTTAGAGCCTATTGCTAAAAAAAGTAATATTTGACCAAAACCTCTCAATGTAACCTCGAAAACATAGAAGACCTTAAAAAATCTTTTTCATGCAACTGAATGTAGAGGAAATTTGCAATTTCATGCAGGGCTGATGTTGCTGTGGCTTTGTTTTGGGCCTTTGTCTTCGGCATGCTTTTTATACTATCCTATATGAGCCTCTACTTCAAGCACTTCTGGCTTTCTTTCATCGTTATATTCCTCGGTATCCTTCTTCCTGTATGCCTCAGTATCTCTAGGCAGATAGTTACAAAGAAGAGGGATAGAAGATTGCTTTTGCCTTTGTCCATGTGATGTGTAACAATGTTCTACTAGCTACCATAGCTCTTGGTTGATTAATACATACCAATGCTTTTACTCACTTGCTTTCACACAAGAACATCACAGAATCCTGCTAGCCCGTTTCGACAAGATATATGGTACGGTTCCTTTTTTAACATTCTTAACCCATACACAACATCAGCATCATAAAAGTCTTATATGTAATACAGTTTCTTACAAGTAACATCTTACATCTAATCCAAGTAAATAGGTATCTGTTATTCTTTCTCCTCATTGGCTTGTAAAATTCATTCCAGTGAAAGATATGTATGCCTAGTTGTTAAGTTTTGTTTGTTTTCTGTTTCTAACGCCATGTGAAAGTAACAATCGCCTCCTTAGAGATTAAATAGAAGTCTCTGTACAGTTTGATCAAAATATTATTCAGCAAGATGGCTGTCTCAGTCAGTCTTTTTGCTGCAGTTGTTTGCTAACATATTGTAATTTCACTGTTCCTTAGCACGACTTTTTGTCTCCATTACCTAGAGAAGTACTAACTCCTAAGGTCAGAGTCAAAATATATCAAGCTTCGGATAATGTTGAAGTAAAGGTCAAAGGGTATGTGCTTATGTATAGTGCCATAAAAAAAACATTTTTGCCCGATCAAACTAACCATAGTGCTAAAATGAGTAAAATTAAGTATCAAGGGATTAAGGAATGATTTATTAACAAAAATTTGGGGACTACAGATTTTTTTTCCATTTTCTCAATGCCCCTTCACTTCCTTTTTCTCTGGCTCTGAAAATATTTTAGGAGTTGCTGTTCTCTACCACCTTGTCCTTTGCTTGTTCAAGAGTGCCTTAAATACTCCCTACTTAATAAAACTGGCAAAGTAGCATCTATGGTTCAGGTCAGTAAACTCTCCTTTGATTAGATCATCAACCTTTCAAAAAAACATCTGAATACCACTTTCTCCATGTCATGTAACTTAACCATTTGCACTCTATCAGTTGAGTCAAACAAAATCATGCTAAATGTGAATTCAGTTATTATTTCCAACTTGTTTCTTTGTCTCGTTTCTATGCACATTCAGTCCTAACAGAAAAAATGGTATACCAGATTAAAAGTATGCTATTGTGCCCTCAACTTCTGTTTTGTCCTATTTGATTCCAACTTGACAAATTAGGCAGGGAACCAGGTCTCGGGTTGGGTTTTTGGGTGTTGGTAATTCTAGTAGAGAGAGCTAATAAAGGTGGTAAGGAGAGAGAGCCAATGGGGGTGGGTGCAAGAGTGGGTTAGTGGTTGCAAGACTTGGTGGAGGCTTCCTTCCTTTTTGGCCATAACTAGCAAAATTCCTACTGAAAAAAAATGACTTCACTGTAAAGCAAGATATAGTGATGAAGAAACACCCACCTAAATTTGTCAAGGCATCTAGATTTCGCACATCAAGTGTTTACTTGTATAAAAGCGAGATCATGAAGTGAAACCACAGGGAGGGAAAAATGTAGTTTTTCTTTTCCCAAAAGAAAAATAAAAAGTTTTTCCCCAAGAGTATGTGAAATAAATAGAACATGCTTTAGTTCTATCTGGTGTTCACTTGTTTAGCCTGTTTTGGAGCTTGAGCTCTGCTAGGCCAGTGAAACTCAGAATATTCTCTATTCTATTTCTGAACACCCTTCTACACACACATTTCCATAGTCTATGCATATGATTAAAATAGTAAATCATTTCAAAAGTAACAACCAAAAACATATTTGTCTGTAGAATCACTGTCCTTAGTTGAATATCATTTTGTCATATGTTGAGGGTTTCAATACACATAGTTTCAGGGTGAGAATAACTTTGATGTAGATTATTTATTTACTTGCATGGAACTGGAGAGAATGAGCAAAGGTAGAATGATTATGCTCAGTTGATAAGAGTAATTCATTAAGTTGAAATTATGAAGAAAAAAATGTGTATTATATCTCTGGTCATGAATCATTTTGTTCAGGAAAGTGGGGGGAGACTTAATTCATTCACAAACACCATTATGCATATGGTAACTCTAATATACATTAGTATTGCTTTCACCACTTATCTGTTAACCTACTGGGGTGTAGTGCTATAGCCTAGAATGTTTATGTGTCTGGTTAATCCTGGTAAGTTTAAACTCAAAGGAATTGCTGTCTTTACTTGTTTATCCACTTCTTAAGTCCATGTACATCTATGCTATCATGGGACCATTTTATTCTGTCTCCCTCAAACATTACTTAAGGCACTTGTCATCATGACCAAAAAAAGAAAAAGAGAAATCAAAGTTCTGGTAGTGACTGGCATATAAATTAAACCACATAATTGCTGTAAACTAGTGGCCATTTGCCCCTTACACACTTGCCTTTCAAAGGTATCAGGGGACACTTTTCTGCTAGATCCTTAATACCAATACTCATATAGCCTTGCCTTATTATACTATTATTCCCTTCCTTCTGTATCTCTTTAAGAGTTCAAGTAGTACATTTCTTTGATTTTGTACTGCTTTGAGTTGAACTTCTCTTTTATAGTAAACGGGAATTGTCGTGTAGTTATAGTTTTTGGAAAGTTTTTCACGTATCTGTCGTCATTTTAAACTTGTATCACGTAGTCTCCCTATTGCCAGTTATATCCAACTGAATATGCCAGTTTGAAATCATGTGACAAGCACATTACCTCTGATACTTTTCAAATGTTCAAAATGCCATTATACTTCAAATTAAATATAAAAACCGTAAAATTTAGAATACAAATAAGGGTATTTTGGCATTTCATGTTATATTTAACATCGTTTTGGAGAGTGATACTTAAGTATACAATAAAGGGATTACGTGATACAAGTTTAAAATGATGACAATCGTATGAACTTTTTTCTTTTAAAAAAAACTGTAGTTACTTGACATTTCCCCCATAATTAATTATTTGGTGTGATCCAGGTTTCAAGTATCCTCTTCATTTGACTTGTATTCTGACAGGACTAGTGTTTTCTGCTATCTTTTAATGTTTTATCTGATTTGTGGCAGTTTGTACTTAGGACATTAAACTTGATACTAAAGTGAGTATATTAACTTTTATGAATATGATATCTTTATTGGGTTCATAAGCTGCAGAGTCACGTATTTGTATATACCCTGTTTAGATTAGATGACTGTTGAATCATAAGGTGGTTGTGGTAGATACCATTGGCATTGGGCATGGCATGCATTTTCTGTATATGTGGAAAAGGAGAAGGGTAGCTAGTGGCATTAAAAGTACCTTTATGGAACATGTTCACTACTCACAACTCCACATAAAGCCAAGCCTTTGTGAAACTATATCTGACTTTTTATTTTATTTTATTTTATTCTATTCAAAACACACAGAATTGTATTTTGTAGAGCGTGCATTTTGACTTCTAGGAACAACAGCATTAATTTTCATATTATATCTATCTAAAACTATTAGTTTCAGAGTGTCACTGGCTGCTGCTTTAGTTATTTTAGTTATGGTTGGCTGGGATGGCCTCAACATATTATTCAAATGACGTTTACTATTGGATGTTGTTGAGGGCCATGTATATATTTAGAATGGTATCCAAATTATATCGGTTTTGTTTGAAAATAGTATCCGAAGTATCGGTGTTATTCTGATTTGATATTCAAAGTATACAATTTTGTCTAGTTTTAGAGGGTCAGGGTCAGGTCACATTCTTGTTTGGGTTTGCTTCTGAACACACCCTAGATATTGTTTTTGAGGGGATGACAATTCACTTAAATTTGAAACCTAAGGGTAACACTTCACTACTAGAATTTTCCGTTATTTTTCAACCGACGGTGTGGCTAAATTAGTAAAGGGTAGTTCATGACAGTGAGGTATTACACTTTAAATTCAGATAGTGATTAATAAAACGTGCATAACTCAAGGTACCGATCTGTTATCTCTATCTTTTTTCGCGAAGGTGGAAATAGAATAGGAACTGGAGGAATTGTACTTACCAAACCTTGTCTTACACAAGAGTTAATCATAAAGAAGGAAAGGCCACTTTTGTAGGTCTCTAAGGGAACATCTAATATAATACTTAGTGTTTCACAAATTCAGATTACTATTTACCACTATTCTTGTCTTCTTCTCCTTCTCTTATCAGGTTCTAGATGGTGATGGGATGAATGATCCAGAGACAGGAAAGCACCATGTCAAGAGCATAATTAATCTCTTTAATCCATTGCCTAGGAAGAGAAGAACTCCTAGGTGAGGTCTGATCTATCTTTTTTTGATGATATTTATCCTCCTGCTTCGTGTGTTTGATAAGGCAATGTCATAATCAGCTACACCTGTAGAGAATGCCGAAATTCTCGGCCAATCAACCTCGTTCCAGTAGGCTTATTTAATCGGTCAAAACTCTTTTTGGGGTTAGATTAGCCCAATGTCATCATGAAAACCTCTCTAATTGTAGTGCAGTGCAGTGCAATGCAATGCATGATTCATGAATTGCTTTCTGTGTTAATGTGGTGGCGGGACCAGAAGCTGTACGTGCCATGGCCGAAAGCAAAAGGTGAGTGAGTCCTAGCTGGAGTGGTGCCTCTTCCACCCCCAAAGCTAATATGTCAAAATGTTCTGCGCTTTTAATTTGCTGTTTAGAGAAGCTAAGGGTCTGTTTTTCTACTTAATTAAGTGCTCAGCAACCCATAAACCCTCTGCCTTTTTATAAAATATTCTTTTGAAGTTTTTGACTTATTGTGTGTTTTGATATTGTCTTCGAGAAAGGCTCCATCCTAAAGATGTGTATATGGATGTTAGTTTTGGTATAATTATGCTTAAAATGAGTAAGAACAACGGGTATCAATTACATTTTGAGTTTAATATAAGTATATGTTTCGCTTACAGTAAGTGACTTATGAGGATCAATATGCATGTTTCACAAACTCAAAACCCTGTAGATTAAGAACCAATAATAACCATATGTGCTCCTAAATGTATTTTGTGTACTCTGAAATATATTTTAAGTTTGAGATTATTTATATTTTTTAAATTATAAAAAAAAAAAACAAGGAAAGACGCTACCAAGGAACTTCCGACTTTAATAGATGAGAGAGCTCTCTGACTATCAGTCTAATTCATATTTTTTTGAGCGAAAGGTGGAGTATTATTTAATAACCATGATTACATAAATGTGCATCGAAGAACATGCTCCTCGACCATTGAGAGAGTGTCAGAATCAATGAACAATGGTTCTCTGATCCTTTTAGTACCATAACCGCCACCGACGGTGTTTTGATGTCTCACGGGCAGTGATAGAAGACGAGTGGAGAGACTAGAAGACCGGAGATCTCGAGGGACCTCAACAGTAAAAATGATGGGGGGAGGCAACGCATCATACAAGGACCCCTCCCAGGTCCAGTACTTGATGCATGTTTCACTACTCATTCCTCCTGGCGGGGCTGCTTGCCAACCCTAGCTTGATCCTCTCGGGGGTCCCCGAACGTCGGCCTTTTGAGCGTACCCTGGCCAACCCTCAGTCCAGCCGCTCCGGAGAATACTGCCCATGTTGCTCCCCCTTTCGCACAAACTCATGCATCCTAAGCGGAAAGTCGCGGCAGGACCCCTAGACGAGAGACAAGAGGCTGAGGTGGATCCCTACTGGTCGATCCCTGAAACTCCAATTGAGGAGGCGTGGAGTCCGGTGAGCTTTAGTTAGCTTCAAAGACCCTAGCGGCCCAAAACCCGGGGGGGGGGTGCTAGGTAGGCTGGTCGTCTCCCCCTAGTGTGTGGCATACCGTTTGACCTGCTTATCCCTATCATATTCTAGCATGAAAGATCCAAATCGAGGTGGCCCCCGAATCGCCACGTACAATCCTTAAGGATATGGGCTAGCTGGTCACAGTTGTAGCAGAAGCTCGAAAGCTTCGAGTACGTGAGCTCCACTGTGATAGGTTCTGGAAACTCCGGAAACCGGAGTACCAGCCCCTTCATTAAGTTACCAAGTTAGAGATATTTATAAATAAGGTTGGTATCAGGTACAAACCTCCCCTTATTGTGCAAACTACGAACCAATCTGAGCCATAGGATCCCCCAAAGTGATGTCAACAGAGCGCACCAGATGCTGACACGGGGACAATAAATATATAAAACACCGCACCTTATTGTGCAAACTACGAACTCACTAGGTGCTGACACGTGGCGCGCACAGTGCTGATAGTTTGAGCAGCACGGTGCTAATAGTTTAGCACAAATGCAAACTATCAGCACTGTGCGCGCCACGTGTCAGCACTTGGTGAGTTCGTAGTTTGCACAATAAGGGTGGTTTTTACTGGATAACTACCCTATATAAATATATCTCTCTAGTCTTTTCTCCTGATTTTACATCTTCGAACCAACTTTAGCTATTACATCACCCCACTTTTATTTTTTGAAACGAGCGACAAGAAACTGTAATACTAGTGCAAATCAAACAATATAAGTAGAGCTAGAGGCCTTGGGAACCAAAATAAAACCGAGTCTCCCTTAGGAGACCCGACGGTTTTGAATCCGTCGGAGTAGTCTAACTTCCATCTTAGACAAAAAGAAAAATTCTTACGTCCTACCCTGAACTAGGAGTGTAAAATATCGAAAGCAAACAATCATAGGAATATTCAAACAAACCCAACTAAGACAAACGAAAACGCAGAAACAGTAGGAAATCCTTGGTGTACGCTCCCCCATTTTAGGACTAGTAGAATCGGTCCTGGATCGTGAGGGGTAGGCCACCACCCGTCTATCATCTATTGGGGGTTCTTTCAAAGAAGGCGATAGTGACTGTGTGGGGCTCCCACTGACATAGTTGAGCTCCCCTTCTAGTGCCTCCCGATCGGCCTCCTAACTCAGGTTAGCCAGGTCACGGGTCTTTGCGATCGCGCATGTCCCTTTTGACGATCTTGGATGCGCCCCCTTAAAAATGGAGGTGTTCCCTCAGAACCATCCTTAGCGAAGGCACCAGTTTTTGGTACTCCCTCCCTTCCAACAGTCAGTAATGTGGGGAAGCCTGAAGGAGGAGGAAGTTGTCTTCCCTGTATCCTGCCTGCTCACTCGGACTCAAGGGTGAGAGAAGTTAAAAGGTCTTCCACTTGGGGCACTGGGTGAGGCTTCGGTGCCCCTATTGTGTCTGGGTAGTCTGTTTGTATCCACTCTCATCTAGACTCGAAACGAATCATTAAATCTAATCTCCTCCCGTCCCACTCCCGGGATATTGGTCTGGACGCGATTGGTAAGGCGTCCATATTAGACACAGAAACCTAGGAGCCTCTCATATTACAATCCCATTGTGGTGGGCTCTCGGTGTCCCAGAAATTGTAACTGGATCCTTCGTCGAAGCAGTCTGTTCACATCCGAACTGACCCGGAACTAAAGAAAATTATCGCACGACCACGGGGTGGGTATGGAAGCCTCAACCACCTCGGTGCCCAACGAGTTTTCCAATAGGGATCGGATGGGATCGTTCCAACCATCCCCCCGAAACGTTGTAGCCTTGACTCCGATCTCCATGAACCAGAGGGTCCGGTTGCATGCATGGGATGAGGGGGACCTAGAGAAAAGGGTACCCACTAAAGGTATACGGACCCTTGTGTCGGATCCGGTTGAGGGCTGTTTCAGATGGGAAAATGAACGACACGACATCCTTGGAGAGGACGTCGACCTCTGTACCATTCACTTACCAGCGTTGGAGCATGACGTCGCATAGAATCTTTGGGTTGCAGGTGACGTTGACGACGATCCTCCCTGCCAACGATAGTTGATACCAGCCATCAAAGGCGGCAAGGATCACCTCGCTCGGGATCATGACTATGGCATAGTCCTCGAGGTCGTCCTCTGGTGAAACCCCACCCAGTTAGTCCGAGATGACCTCCAGGGATCCTCTCGCCGGATTAGCAGGAAGAAGCGGATGGCATGGCCTGAGGTTCGTTGTCCGGGGTGTCGTCGTGGGACGGAGGGGTAGCCACGCCGTCGCTTTCTTCTCGTGAATCTAGGGCTGCTTATGGTGTTCGTTGGGACGGACTGCAGATCTCGAAGCCTGTTGCGACGCCTCCTGTGAGGAACCCCACTGAGAAGTCATGAGCAAGTAAGACCCTTCGTGTGGCGGTTAGACCTGGTGGGACGAGACTCCATCTAGCGGTGGTGTTGTCATATGAGATTCGTCGCCATAGCCCGTGAGACTTGCCACAACTATCTAGTGCGACGATTTCGGGTCTTTGGTGACGCTAGCTACATAGACCGAGGAGGAGGAGCATGAATAACCGAAAATGACTATAGGATTTTTGAAAATGGAGATCTTTGAAACTTTTTTTATTCTTAAATCCTATCCATTTTAAACCTCAGTTAATAAATATTTATTACTGGTTGGCATTTCTGGTTTGGTCTACGGATAACCCCCCTTAAAGACTCAAATATTACATACTTTATATTGAAAATTATATCATCCGGCCTATATACGTATATATTATGTTTCCGATACATGTGTTTCTTTTTCTTCATATATTGAAAAGGTTGATGTACTTTTTTTAGTGTAAGAACCTGATTATCCGGGATATGGTCGTATATTCTCCAAGCTTGATATTTCTCCTTTTCTCTGCGTCTGCATGGTCATGCACGAATTGATAATGCCATAATCTAAAAGATATTCGAATGCTTACAAAGATGTGTACGTATATATATATTGTATTTTTACTAATTTTCTGCGACTCTTTTGTGTTTGTTTGACCGGAAATCACATTGCATTGCTGGTTAATGATAATAATTATGTGAAAGTAAAGCTGTCCAGATGTTCCCCTCGGTAGTGGCAATATGTCCCTTGAAAATAGTAAACTTGTTTGACCTTTAAGGATTGAGACGATATGACAAATATTATTCGGAAGCATCATCATTATCCACCAAACCCTAATCCGTACCTAGGTTTCTTTATTATTACGTTTCTTCTTCCTAAACCCACTAATAAAACAAACGTTATCGTTAACACATACCACATGAAACACGTATGAGATCATCATCGATCTTACCAACGGTCAAAGTCAAACTTTGATACATTTCGGCTTGAATTTGGTTCCACACACGTCCCACTCGATGTTGCGCGTGCGCAATTATTGAGGTCTCCTTGTTTTGCTTTCATAATGCAATGCTCATCATGACTTCATCGTCCCATCCGAGTATTTATTGCGCCAAACATTGATCTTCGACGATGATTCTTCAAAATGTCGTGTTTTAATAAAAATAAAATTATCATTGAGTTTTATAAATCCTCAGTTCCCATGAAGAGGAAATAGAAAAAGTACTATAACCAGTCAGGATACGTACATATATTCTCTAATTAGGAGCTTGGCCCGGTATAATACTACTACAACACAATTAGGAGCTTGGCTTTGATGAAGACATATGAATTAGATTGAATGTTCATTAAAATTTTATCCCAAACCACTTCATCATTATTAAATGGTAGATTGTTTCTTGCCACCCAAGACTTGGTTTGGCGTTTCAGTTGTAATTTTCCATCGCGACACGTATTTTAGTGAGTTTTAGCGCCAAATGAGAAGCGAGAGGATATAACGATTCTATAAATAGAAATCGTCAAGCCAAAACGTTGAGGATATACATTGTTGGTTACAGGTATTCAAAGTTTTGTTATCCTTTTATCCTATATCATCTAAACGAATTACATCATTGTCATTATTTGAAAATTGTTACTAAACTTGATCTAAGAGCATCCACGGTAGAGGTCGTAAAAATCATCAAAAGTGATGAAAAAAAAGGAACTGGTGACGTTCCGGATATGAGTTTTCTCTCCTGACGAATCGACGTCCTCCGAGTCTGAAGATTCATCGACCGTCGTTTCTCTCCTCCGATTCACTCTTCTCTATCCCTCTCCCCCCTCAACGAATCTTCTCTTTATACGTACAATTTTGATCAGATTCGACCCTTAAAATCCGACACTCCACTGTAATATCTGTCGAACACGATCTGATTTAGACTTATAGATTCGGTTTCAGGAATGAACGCCACGGTAGGTGGTCTAAAGTGTTTTGTGTACTGAAGATCTTCTTGCCTTTATTATTTGTAGCTTCACTGGAATTACAGATTTAACCATCTCAGGAAGGACAATGAAATCGGGCCGGTCCGGTTCGGTCTGGTTCACATTAAAAGGTAATGAGCGTAGAGAACAGCACACACGTCCTGTCCAAGGCCACACGTGTGTGGCGGGAGCCACGTGGAAGATACCCTGAATGCTTGCAATCATTGCCATGTTGGCCACCCGCACGAGTGGCTTTTGGCTCTGCTCTCTGTTTTTCTCCCTTATTATATCGATAAAAATAAAAAATAATACACCTTTTTGGGCGCGTGTCCCTCCTGTGGTCCTTTGCATTGAACGGCTGAGATTCTCGGTACCTGATAATAATAATTACTACATTTACTTTTATCAAGGAAAATGGGAAGTACTTTTTTGTTGTTTTTGGAAATATATTTTATTTGTGGTTCCGGATTTTGGTAAAGCTTGGGAAGATAAGTTGGCAGCGCAGCGATTCACGTGAAACACAATAATGACACACGTGCATCCGAAACGAAGACCACGACTCTTCTTTCCTTTCAAATCATTTATTTCTTTTTTATTTTTTAAAAATATACTATTTTGGAAATCTTCGTTTAAAACATAGATGTTGTCTTGTCCGACAGTCAAAAAACCCATTTGTCATGGTATTGTAAAATCAATCAATCAATATATCGCATAAAACCTATTGTTATGGTTTTGTTAATCTCCCTAGTAATGTTCCATCTTTGTCCTGGTTTGCTCAATGGACGGCTGGGATCGAAGGTGACTAGCTGCTGTGGGACCCTCTTTTCAGCCAACCACCATAGAGGACGATGACAGCGCAAGAACCAAGTGACCGAGATCTCTCCTTATTCCGGCGGATTCTGAAACCAATCTTGCATTTTTAGGGCATACACCGCGAATGAACTATGTTTCGAGTTAATCGCGATTTAGTGATCCATAAAGTGTGATTCGTATAATGTGGAGTGCGTGAATCACGATTTACGAGTTACTATATCACGGTTTACGATTCGGGTGCCGAACTGTGACCCATAATCAGGGGCGGAACCACATATAATTTAGGGTGTTTCGTGGAACACCCTAATATATAGAAATTTGGTCTAATTATATAAGATTCTTGCATATTTACAAGGGAACATGAGTCCGAATCATCACGGGAACACCTTGAGATTTTTTTTACTTCTACTTTGGCTACCCCTGAATTTATTTTATGGTACCGCCTCTGCTCATTATTGTGAGTTATTGGATCGCGATTCGCGACAAAACCAATGAGAAGCTGACATGTGACCAGAAAAAAGAAGAAAAAAACAAACCGTTGGGGAAACGGTCCGATAACGACAATCTTTTTAGGTAGCACAATTGCCAAACAATTCTTGAAAAATGGGCGTTTTGATCCAAAAGGTTTTAGCTAGCAAGCCATAAAGAGTCATTAGAACATAAACGCGCCTCAGGTACGGAGGTACATCACATTTACAGAAACTCAAAGGACGATGAATGAAGTGGAATGACCGAAAAACTATACAAAGCGGAGGATTAAAGGTTGTACGCGACGACAACGATGGGCAGCAAGCCGAAGCATTTCAAACTCGATCATTGGGTCGACCTCTTAGCAGATGAAGAAAATTTCTGGGCGGAAAAAAGCATGGTCGGGGCTGTATGGAGACGATTGGATGAGGTTGGTGCTTACAGATCAACCTCACCCACTTGTCCTCCTACCGATGATGAATATGTAACAGTCGGTTGTGAGTCCCAGCCAGGTATAGTGCCCTCCGATCATCCCGAGGGGGTAGTATACCAAGTACCCTCCGCATGTACAAGAACTCCCGATAAGCCAAAAGGTTGCGAAGAGCAAGGGGAATGGTATTTCAACCCAAGTACAACCATTATCGACATAGACAAAGCAAAGTGTGATAAGGCGGACAAAGTTCTGATGCTAGACGCCAAATTCAACAAATAACACACCGAGTACAAAGAATTGCAGAAAACGGACATGTTAGGCTTCGACGAGGAGTTGTTGGTCACTCACGCAAGAATGTTGTCTTCAATGTACGCATAATGTGAGCAGATCCAAACTCATATTACAAGCTCCAATAAAACTGTACTACTTTTATTTAGTTAATTTGTTATTTTATTAATTAATCAATTTGATATTTTGTATTTATTTAATTTATTTTTCTAAATTAAAATTTCAAGTTTTATTTTATTTTAGTTAATTTATATTTTTATTAATTAAGTTTATCAAATTTATTTAGTATTTAATGTTTTAAATCGAAATTTAATAAATTCAGCAAAATATCAATTAATTATCCATTCAGCATCCTTGCAACTCACGGTTCTCATACATGAGTCTCACACTATGGAACACAACTCAGTTTAAAAGACGTGCATCACATATCAATATAGTCATCACACTCCATATGTGAGTCCCTCGTTGTACATGTTCTTAGAACATGTATAATGACACAAAAAGAAGGGATATAGCTATAGGGAATCTAATGTTGTATGATCCTTTGAAACATTTGAATTAGCTGGTTATGTCAAACTATTACATCCCTTATTCGGCGTAACAATAATGTTTCGATAGCTGGAGGACGGAGAAAAGAAAAAATATATTTTGATTGGTTAGAAGATATAGGGGGACTCACCTTAAGTCATGACTTGATTATTGTAAATGTTTGGCCAAATAGAGAGATGTTATGGCTTCATCAAACTATAAGTCAAGTGCTTGATTCAACCATTGTACATGCTCTATAACTATATACCAAATTATACGCAAAGTGTTTGACTCAACTGTTATACATGCTCTTAAATTAGTAGTAAATTAGGACACTCGTAACAATGAGTCACACAATTGGTTATTTAGAGGACTAATTAGTTTTTATTTTTTGTTAAATGAGCTTGTTGTTGTGATATGATTATGAAGTGGTGAAGCGTCAATTAAATGTACGTTTAGTTATTAGATACGCTAATTTTGTTATTTATGTGTATTATGTTTTCTTTATTCACTGAAGTCAAACTAACTAACGTTAACATAATTTAAAGGGTTTCTCCAAAAAAATGTTTTTGAACGATCTTTGATAGTACAAACATGATGTGATGTTTAGAAAAAATATCTATATATCTTTATTTTATTACAAAAAAAGTAGCGATGTATATTTATTTTTTATTTTTCCATTACTTGAAAAAAAATGAACATTCACTCCACACATAGAATAAGGACAAATTTGGTATTTATTAAAATATATAGAACATGGGACAAAAAAAATCATTTTCCATACAAAACAATAGAAAAATAAAATAAATGAATACATTATTATTATTTTATATAATAAAATAGAGATATAAATATGTTTTTAAAATAAAAAAAGTCATCACAATATCGTTGTATAAACGAAGATAATAAGTACTAATCATCCAAAAGCTCGGTCTCTCTGGAACCGCAACCCTAGAGTCTCTCTATCCCTGCCGACATGACCACATCTTCTTTGGTTGCCGCACCACTACCCCTCATCATTTCCCTGTCTCCCTCCCCATGTGTTTCATCTTCCCCTCCACCCTTCGTCATTTCCCCAAAACCACCCACAAGTTTCACCAAACTCGTGAGAGGGAGGAAAAAACACAAACTGATATCCCCCGTAGCCGAAGCTCCTCTATCGGTGATAGTTCCTCTTCCATCGTCTGAGTTCCTCCAACAATCGGTCCCCGAGGATCACCGCCTGGTGAATTTCTCATCTGGAGGAACTACTTCAGCCCCTCCACCGGTGAAAATCAAACGAGGTCGGCCGATGAAGGACACGACTCCACCACCGCTTGTTCCGGCTTCGATTTTGCGTGACCACTCCTCGGAGAAGAGGACTCTCCTCTTGGAGAAGACGCCCCCGTCCATACAACTATGGCGACCATGCATGCAGAAGTCCCGACTCTCCCTGATCACTCCCCAACGATGGGCGACCTTCAGGCGGGATTTTCGGCTTGCTGCCTCATTGAAGAAAAGGCCATAGAGGTGGTGGTGCCCAACACCCGTTCCTGAGGGCATGCTGGCATGGGGGTGGTCGTTAAGGACCTCGAACCGGGCACCTTCACTTTCTTTTTTGTGTCTCTGGAAGCCTGGGTATGGGTACGCCAGAATGAATTGTTGTGCTTCCACGGCCACCCTTTGTTGCCTGGCGAGATTGTAGACCCGATGTCATGAGACCTTCCTCGCTTGGATCGTCTTCAAATCTGGGTGTTTGCTCGTGGAATACCGCCCCCGTCTGTACGCGAGCAACCAGAGAGATTATTGGGGAAACCTTATGGGAGCATGTGGGTACCACGTGTGACCAATGGGGTCTGTGCTGGGGTGGTACGGTGAAGGTCCGCTTCTGGATGACCATCCATCGACCCCTTCGGTGGGTGATGATAGTGTGTTTCCGGGAATACCAGGACCCGATACATGTTACCCTCACATATGCCTGACTTTTTGCCTTCTATTTCAACTGTGGCAGGATTAGTCATATGGTCAGAGACTGCGAGTGAGAGGTGCCACAGATTCCTCGATATGATGACTCCATGCTGGAGTTCAAGACGGTAAAGGAAGACGAGTCGTATGCTACTGATTGGGGACGGGACCTGATTCCACCACCACCACTAGAGTTCGCACTGCTGATCGATTCGATACCTAAGGTTGGATTTCCCCGAGGGAAGGCTCCCCTCATGACCATGGACTCGATAAATAACCTGGGTATGAGGGCCTAGTTTCAGCTGGGTAAGGAGCCCTCCACTTGGGGCCTCATCCAGTCGTCTACGATAGGCCACCCTAGGTGTTCAGAGATAGGCCTCCCTAGGTCTGCCCCATTTGGGACGCTACAGGGCCCCTAGGGGCCAGGGATCTACCTCGGGAGGCGTCCCTGATGAGAGTCATTCCTCCCGCCGTATTTCCGAGTTCAAGTTTGGTGGTTTAGTCGACTCACCAGTCGACAAGACGAGTCCTTGGAGAGCAGGCACCAAGCAGTGTTCAGGTTCTACCTTGAGTTGTTTCTGACAAATGATACCCTTTGGTTTCCTCTTTTGTACTAGTTACTTTTCCTGTTTTTAGTTATGTGTCATATATTGCCCTGATTGCTATAATCGAGTTCGTTTTGGAACGGTGCATATCTAAGAATTATTGGATCACTGCCTTCTTTAAGGCACTGGCCGTTGTAATGTTTTTCTCCTATCATTAATGAAAACTATTTCTTATTCTAAAAGTCAAAAATAATTAGAAATATATTTTTGGAGTTTCTCATAAATTAAATATTATCCGAGGAAACTAAATTTTTATGGTCGATATGTAACTGGATTTGATGGTTTTAAAATATAAATTTGGACTTTTTGTTTTGGTGTCAGATGATTATGGTGGCAAAGATCTTGAAGGGCAAGGAAATGGGATGATGAGGAGGAGGCAGCAGTGAAGCTTTGGATGTGGGTATGTATGTATATATGCAATGGTATTTGGTGATGATGACGAGGCAAGTTGATGATGATCAGATGCAGAGGGATGGCTCACAGACAACTAGGAAGAGTTTGATTAATGGGTCCTTTTTTTTTTCTTTTTTTTCAGCAACATGCTTTCTTTCAAGTCAATAAAGCTTCCATTTTCTTTTGCATGCGACCTCATTCATTTTCGGCCCCATCCTTTTATTTACTCTCTCATTAGTCATTATTTCTTGTTAATCTATTTTGTATTATACGTGTTTAACGGATAATTATTTTAAATTTATTTCGTAACAAAAATATAACTCGAACTAATACTTAGTAACATCATTCTTCCTTCCATCTATTTTTTCATCTATTTTAGGATTATATTTAGGTTTGAAGATAGATTTATGGTTGGATTTAGGGTTGAAGTTGGTTTTAGGATTATACACTACGGATAGTTTAGTAATTTCTGAAAAAATTAACAATAAATTGACGAAAAATGGATGAAATCGGGGATGTTGTTACTAAGTGTTAGTTAAGGGTATGTTTTCGTTACAAAATAACCTTGGGGTATTTCTCTGTTTTTCTTATAAGCGAAAATTTATTAAGCTCATGTCCTCCTGAGATGGAAAGACAAGGCAAGGAGAGGTGCCCGAAAAAAGGACTCATTCGCAAGACCAAAACAAAGCTCTAAAGAGCTAACAACTCTCACAAAAACAACCACCTCTTACACGGAGGAAACAACTAAAACAAAACAAAACACACACCAAAACACCGAAACAAATGGGTATTTATGTATTAAACACGTATAGTATGGGGGAGGAGAAATAAAAAAGAGACTCACTCTTAACGTAAAAATTGTGATAACCCATCCAAGACATCCATCTCATAAATGGATGTCTGCGATGCAGTTGAGTTGTTGACTGCAAAAACAAAACACTTTTTAATAAGTTGTAGTGATTTTTTCATAAAACTATCATCTTACTTTTTTTATCAATTGACAAATTTAATCTTTTCTAGATTCGTTTCAACTCCGATTGCCTTCAAACTTGTGTCAGTATTTTTACTTTTTTCAAGGGTTTTCTATCAAGATCAGTCATGAATATATTATGAAGAACGAAAAAAATATTTCGTGACTGATTTAAAAAAAATGTTTGGGTAATTTTTATCAACACTTAACACTATTTTTATCACCTCATTTTCCAAAACTGAGCTTTATTTTTATCACCACATCATATGTTTTTTTAATGAATACTGAACACTAGTTTTATCAACACTAAACACTCAGTTTATCACTAAATTACATGTGTTTTATCATCGTATCAAATGTTTTTTTTATCAACACTAAACACTAATTTATTATCCTCATTATAAAAATTGAACATGATTTTTATCACCTCATCACGTGTTTTTTTATCACCACAGTACATGTTTTTTTTATCAGCATTTAACACTAATTTGATCACCTCGATATAAAATATTTATTAGTGAAAAATTATCAACACTCAACATTATTTTTATCATCCCGATATAAAAAATTTATTTTTGTGCTTCAAAATATATTCAGTATGCTACTTGATAGATAATCCTTGGAAAAAAAAATGTTGGCGCAAGTTTGAAGCTAATCAGAGTCCAAACAAATCGGGAATGATTAAATTAGTGAATTGGTCAAAAAAAAATGAACACTTGTACACATGACATCATGTTATTACAATTATACCATTGCTTGTGTGAGAAAAGATAAAAGTGGCGTGTATTTTGAGTGTGATTAGAATGATGATGTGGCATCATGGTGAATGTTGGATCTTAGTTGTGTGTGGCTAAGATTAGTTCTCATAGTTTGTAAGATACAATGGGCAACTGTTAGATTTTCCCTCTAGCATGGGGTATGTCAACATAATTTATCCTATTTTTTACTTTCTTATAGACCCAATAAATAAAATATCAATAAAGTTACTAATTCGAGGGGAGAGAGTCGAGCAAATAGTGGTTTACACCATTATGTTAATAAAAAATAACTTTATAATACACACTACTGCAGAAATCCACTTGGCTAACGGATAAAATAGATCTGTCACTAAAGTTTTGACACTCTAGCCACGGATACAGGCATCCGTCAGCCAAGTTAAAAAACTTTGGCCACAGATGCTGCATCCGTCATCCAAGTTGTCACTTGGCTGACGGATAAAATATACGTAGATAAGGTAACTCGTATCTATCAGCCAAGAGAGTAACCCTTAGCCACACATGTTGCATCCGTCAGCCAAGTGAGAAAACCTTAGCCACGCATGTTGCATCCGTCATCCAAGTGAGAAAACTTTAGCCACACATGTTTCATCCGTCAGCCAAGTGATAAAACCTTAGCCACACATGTCTCATCCGTCAGCCAAGTGATACAACCTTAGCCACACATGTCGCATCCGTCATCCAAGTGACTTGTATCCGTTGGTAAAGTGAGCAAATATACGAAATCATTTATTTTCATCCCAATGAACATATCGACATTACACATGAAACTTGTATGAAACAATCCGTATATAAACACAAAATAGTTCATAGATAATGTGTTTGGAAATAGTACATTGTTTTAACACATCATTAATCATACTTCTAAAATAAAATACATAAACGCCTAATAGAGTTACGACGCAAGCAGACTTCTAATAGCACGCTCTTGCATTTCTTTGTTCACTTCCATCCATTCAACAAAACGTCTAAACCATGCAGGCTCCTCTATAGCTTGGAGGTCATTGTCCTGAACCTCGTTCAACCACGGAGGCCTCGGCAGCGGGCCTACACCATCAGGTTAGACTATAACTATAATTACACATTAATGATCAACTTGAGTTTTTAATTCAGTCGGTTTTTTAATATACTATCAAAACTTGATTTCTCACGAATTCGGGTTCGAACCTCACTATTTACAAAAAAAAATGTTATTTCTATCTATTTATCTAATTTACCCCTAATAGGTCAGTCTTTATCTTGTTAGAACCCTAATCGAATCCCTTTAAGAATCCAACGCTTAGTCAAACAATCGGGATTTAAACATAGAATAACATAGAAAACGTACCTGATGATTCCATGTCGATGATGAGAACAAGAATGGTTTTGGTCTTCCACGGATTAATCCCTTATGCTCTCTATGTGCTCTCACTAAATAGATGGGGATGGAGGAGAAAGAAAGACGATTGATTAATCTTGGGGACCAAACCCTAATATGTCTTTATATATATAATCTGAATAAAGCCCATTACTCTAATCAGAATTATATGGGTATCACACATTACAAAGCCCATACTCATTAATGTTTTAAATTGGGCTTTCCAACTAGTAGCCCAATACGAATCATTGACCCCAAATATATTTGTCCAATTTGTAAGCCCACACGTTGGATTATAAAATAACCCAACAATCTCCCACTTGGGCTACAAATCGATTCCTAATGACAATTATATTTGAAAACTATATGTGCGCACAAAATGGTCAATATTCTTAAAACATTCCCCCTTAGTCAATCTGGTCCATCTCATGTACCAACATGAGACCAAATCGGCATTTGCTACAACAATCGTAACTAGACCCATCAATGATCACCATGCCAAATACATTCAATAACATAGATCAAGTATGGATGTGTGACTGAAAATTCCATGCAATGAGATATCATTCATGCCTATTTCCACTTGGTCCTTAATGCTTAATTGAGATCAATATTTAGTCTTTCAAACCTAATGTTAAACCGCAATTGAAAGACAAAACATTCAGAGTAACAATGATAATTATATCATCAACTTTATTCTGCAGAATACTTAACAAGTATAGTGTCATTCCGAATAGCAAACATAGGCAACAAACTCCCACTAAAACCGCATATCGTCAATTAAGACAACACCCATATGAGCAGTATGCTCATGAAACACTTAAGGTGTCAAGCCCTTAGTTAGTGGGTCCGCTAGCATGTAGTTTGTTCCTATATGCTCAATATACACTATCCTGCTCTGAACTCTTTCTTTAACAACCAGAAACTTGATGTCAATGTGTTTATACTTTGACGAACTTTTGTTGTTATTCGTATACATGACTGCAGAAAGGTTGTCACAATAGACCTTTAGAGGTCTTTCGATTCCATCTAGAACCCGCAACCCGGTGACAAAATTTCGCAGGCATATAGCCTGATTGGTTGCCTCATAACAAGCTATGAATTCTGCTGCCATGGTGGAATGAGCTATGTGTCTGCTTAGCACTTCTTCAAGACATAGCTCCTCCTGACAACAGAAAAACATAACCAGAGGTGGATCTCCTAGTATATTGACAACCCGCAAGATCGGAATCAGAATACCTAATGATCTCCAAGTTTTCTGACTTTCGATATGTGAGCATGTATTCCTTTGTTCTCTGTAAGTACCTCATGACCCTTTTTGCTGCTTTCTAATGATCCATACCAAGGTCACTAAGTATCTGCCCAACATGCCGACTATGTACGCCAAATCTGGACGTGTACATACCTGAGCATACATAAGACTCCCAACAGCCGAAGCATATGGAATCTTAAGCATTTCCTTTCTTTCTAATTCATTCTTGGGGCATTGTTTGAGACTAAAATTGTGTCATTTAGCGACGAGAGTATCTTCTAGTGCACAATCTTGCATGCCAAACCTGGCATGAACCCTTTCGATATAGTTCTTTTGTAATAACCTAAGAATACAACGAGAGCGATCTCGGTGTATCTTGATTCCTAACAAAAAAGTTGCATCACCAAGATCCTTCATTTGAAAATATTTCGTTAAAAAATCTCTTGGTTTCAAGCAACAAACCTATATCGCTACTTGCCAACAAAATATCGTCGACATACAACACTAGGAAGATGAATTTACTCCCACTGAACTTATGATATACACAATTATCCACTACATTGACCTCAAAGTCATACGAGATAATGATAGTATGAAACTTGTGATACCATTGACGGGAAGCCTGCTTGAGACCTTAGATGGACCTTTGAGTTCACAAACCATAGACTTTGAGTCACCTGATACAAAGTTTTCTGGTTGTACCATATATATGATTTCCTCAATTTCATCATTGAGAAAATCCGTCTTAACGTCCATCTAATGCAACCCAAATCCAAATGAGCTACAAGTGCCATTATTATTCTAAAAGAATATTTCGATGATACAACAAAGAAAGTTTCTTTATAGTCAATACCTTCCCTTTGAGTAAAACCCTTAGCAACTAGACGCGCTTTATACCTCTCAATATTGCCCTTCGAATCCCGTTTGGTTTTAAATATCCATTTGCAACCAATGGGCTTCGCACCTTCAGACAACTTGACGAGTTTCCAAACGCCATTATCATGCGTAGATTTTATCTCATTATTCATAGCATCGATCCACTTTTGACAATTAACACTCTGTTTGACCTATTGGAAGTTGATTGGATCATCTTCCATTGTCCATGTGTCAAACTCGTGTTCCTGAAGAAATACAATGTAATCACTAGAGATTACACTCCTCATGTCTCTAGTGGATCGCCTAAGCGGCACTTCCTCTTGAGGTAGTTGTGGTTGCTCTCCAGGAACAACTTCTTGAACTTGACCACAGAGTGGTAGAGGAGAATCCTCATTGTTGTCTTCTATTGTGTCTTGAACAATGTCAACATGTTGAACATTGTCTATAGCAACATCCGGTAGAGGAACGAATTCCTCTTCAAAGACAACACTCCCAAAACTCTCTCCCCCTCAAACACAACATCCTCAAGAAATCTCGCATTTATCGTTTCAAAAAAGGACTTAGTTGAGGGATCATAAAATTAAAAACCCCTCGACCGTTTAGGATACCCAACAAAGTAGCAACTAACCGTTCTAGAATCCGGTTTATCCTCACGTGGCCTGTAATGCCTCGCCTCAGCTGGACAACCCCAAATGTGCAAGTGCCTAATACTAGGCCTTTTCATGTCCATAATTCATAAGGGGTTTTAGCTACTGCTTTACTAGGTACTCTATTCAGTAAGCAAGCCGCAGTTTTAACTACCTCTCCCTAGAGTGATTCTGGTAAAGAAGAATGACTAATCATACTTCTCACAAAGTCCTTAAGAGTTTTGTTTCGCCTCTCCGCGACACCATTCATGCGAGGTTGCCCTTGCATGGTGTATTGCGGGACGATTCCGCACTCCTCTAGGAATTTGGCAAAAGACAAGTATGAATGTGAACTTCCCACTGCAGTTACCTTATCACTAATCCTCTTTCTTTTGTTGCCCATTGAGGTCATTGCAACATGAGCACTTTCAGTCTTTTCACGCTTCAACCTATCCTCTTCTTGCACAAAAATGAGAAATGAGCTCATTAAGAGTCCATTTGTCCTAATAAGTATTATAGCTAACTATAAACTGAACATAGTGTGCATGAAGTGAGATTAGGACCAAATGCACAAGCAAGTCATCAGACAGATCAAGCTTGAGCCCTTTAAGTTTTGAAGCGATGTTAGACATCTCCAAAACGTACTCCATTATGTTTCCTTTACCCTTACACCTCATCTGGACAAGGTCAGCTAAAAGTTTGCTTGTCTTAGCCTTTTCGTTATTTGCAAAACGACTTTCAATTTCTTTAAGGAAACCCCTTATAGTGACCTCAATTGGCATACCGCCCCTAAATGTTTATGGAACATTACTCCTAAAGTTCGTGCCGTTAAGCACATTGAATTGAATTCATGTTGGCAGTGATATTAGCAGCAGATACAATAACTATCAATGCAGAACAAATGAATACATAAGCTCAAACATTGAAAATCATGTTATAACAAATTAAGAATAAGCAAACAATTCTCATGTGATACATAATTTTCAATCAACCGAAGTGATGGGCCCATACAACCAAGATACCTAGCACAACATTAATGTCTATCTTTGGATAGAATCATTAATTCATAAGTGGTACTCTTGCACGCAGAAATCAAGTGCTGACAATAAATTCGGTCAAATAACATCCTTCCTTTGGGCCGGTATGTTATCCACATGAAAACTTTACAATCGTCACACACCATTCCCACACGTGTGTTCATTGTTCGGCCAATCAATGACCTTCCTTTGGGCCGGTATGTTATCCACATGAAAACTTTACAATCGTCACACACCATTCCCACACGTGTGTTCATTGTTCGGCCAATCAATGACCTTCCTTTGGGCCGATACATTGACCGCATGAACAATGAGCACACACATCCCGTTATTTTAAAATAAATAAACCTACACACAAGAGGTTACTTTGGCAACTTTATGCATCGATCTACTCATTTAAAATAGGGGACAAAAATAATATTAGTAAGTGCCCAAAACTGAAATTTTGATATCAATATCAAAAGTGAAATTATTTCAAACACTTACTGATTAGATATATGAATAAAATATACAGTACCAGTATGTATGAATAAACATAAATACATACATATTAACAGTTCAATATATATCACAAATGACTACTGTAATATTATCATTCACATATATCACCATACGTGTATCCATTGTTCGGCCAATCAATGACCTTCCTTTAGGCCGAGCATTGACCGCGTGAACAATAAACACACACATTCCGTTATTTTAAAATAAATAAACCTACACACAAGAGGTTACTTTGGCAACTTTATGCGTCGATCTACTCATTTAAAATAAGGGACAAAATAAATAAGTGTCCAAATCTAAAATTTTGATATGAAATATCAAAAACTTAAAAATTAAATTAAGCACCTCCTAAATCCATGAAATAAATCATAGACCAACACCTTATACACATCAATCACCGTGTAACAAAACAAAGGCATAGTCAGATTCTGTAAAGCCATGTTCAATAGCATACACGTAGTTATGTGAACCAAGAAGGTGAACCCTTAAATTAAATATACAAATATTTAAGGCCAACATCATGCAATCATAACTCAATCAACAGCAAGTTGCCTTAACCAATACTGTAGCTCACAAAAAAAAATAACAGGGAAGCCACAGAAACAAGCTCGGCAAAACTAAAAAAAAAACTTTTCAATTCCAGCCGCATGTCAAAATAGCATGTAAAGGTATATAGCATATATAAATAAATATATGTATATATATAAAAGCTATATTGAACCATTACAGCAAATCAAAAAAGATTAGCCACAGACCCGTGATCTTCAAAGGATTTTCAAAGGCTAAATTAACCAGAACATATTAACCAACTTGATAATGGTGAAATACACCAACCTTACGCAGTCAAAACCAATGGTTTCAGTCAAAACATAACCAAACCAACATGTATATAAATATACATACACATACTAAAAGATAGCACTGGCAGAAAGCAAAAGATTTTAGGTGCTTCAACAAAACAATATTTTAAAAGGCCGAAACAGGAAGCACAGTAAACCCATGCAATGTAATCATGACATAGGAGCAAAACCCACAGGTTTCGGCTAAGTCAACAGAGAACAAAAGGCACAATACAAATCATATATACTATGTAAATATGCTCGCAGTATGTAAGGCAATCGACAAAGTCATGAAAACAAAGCCAAAAACAGACTTCTTAAAACACGACAGTACCGTACAATCAAGCACTCAAATAAATCCAATAATTCGACAAAAGCGTGGCTCTGATACCACTTGTTAGAACCCTAATCGAATCTCTTTAAGAATCCAACGCTTAGTCAAACAATCGGGATTTAAACATAGAACAACATAGAAAACGTACCTGATGATTCCATGTCGATGATGAGAACAAGAATGGTTTTGGTCTTC
The DNA here is from genome assembly GCA_963921825.1 of Erodium maritimum. Classification (NCBI taxonomy): domain Eukaryota; kingdom Viridiplantae; phylum Streptophyta; class Magnoliopsida; order Geraniales; family Geraniaceae; genus Erodium; species Erodium maritimum. The sequence continues at coordinate 12,987,420 of OY997588.1, read as the reverse complement.
CACAGATTAATCCCTTATGCTCTCTATGTGCTCTCACTAAATAGATGGGGATGGAGGAAGAAGAAAGACGATTGATTAATCTTGGGGACAAAACCCTAATATGTCTTTATATATATAATCTGAATAAAGCTCATTACTCTAATCAGAATTATATGGGTATCACACATTACAAAACTCATACTCATTAATGTTTTAAATTGGGCTTTCCAACTAGTAGCCCAATACGAATCATTGACCCCAAATATATTTGTCCAATTTGTAAGCTCACACGTTGGATTATAAAATAACCCAACATATCTCTCTTTTCAATGAGCTCTTCTCGTCTTCTAAATATTTCACATGCAGACCCATAAACGGATTTGTTCGTGAGGACGCGTGTTAAAATATAACTATAATTGGGCCTTCAGTTATAAGCTTAAACTTTTAGTTGAATTGGTTCTCTAATTTGGTATAAGAGCATGATTCCTAACGGAACCAGGTTCAAACCTCACTCTCTACAAAAATAACTAGTTTCTTCTCAATTTATCAAAATTTCCCAAAATATGACAACTCTATATGTCTTCTCAATGGCTTCTTCTCTCCTAAAAATTCACTCCAAACCTGTAAACAGGCTAGTCTGTGAGGGCCCATGTTAAAATATAACTATAATTGGGTCTTCAACTATCAGTTTGATCCTTTAGTTGTAGAAGCCTGATCCGATATAAGTTGCCCAAATTTACATTGTATCATGGTTGGTTCGGGCCACAACCCGTTTGTCACCTCCACCATGTGGTCTCCGGTCGATATGCAGATGTCCATTCCTGCTATGACCGACGTGTAGATGTCCATTCCTACACATAGAGGGAGTGTTGAACCCATATCGGGAAAATATAAGAATAATAAGATGGTTATAAAGCCTAAGGCCATATCCAACGAATAAAGTTGACATTTTAGTTGTAGAAGCCCGTCGTTATAAGTTACCTAAATTTACATGTTAACATATGAAAAAAATATTTAGAACATCGTGGTGGGAGTGTTGAATTTAGTTTTCAATGTCATTTTAGTTTAACTATTAATTTTGTTATGATATAAGAGCGAAAAATCTAAGATTAAGAGTAAATATTGATATAGTCTTATTTGTTTGTTAATTCTTAACGACGGGGATTAAAACACGAAGTATTTTCACACGAAAGACTCAACCAGACGTCGGCTCAAAAAAATTGTTTCCCAGAAAGATAGTAACGGAAATGAGGTAAAATGAGACAACAGTTTGACTAGTACTACGGAGAATTGTTTCAACAACTTATTCTCCTCTAATGAGAAAGGTACAAATGAGGTATGTGGCTTAATATCGATACCCTTCTATGATGATTATAATGTTTATTGAGGTTGGTTTGGGGGAGGAGACGGACACTTTTTAGTATGCATCCTTTAAAATTGTCTGGCCCAAATGGTTTTAATCCGATTTTTTATCAAAGATATTGAAGCTTCATTAAGAATAAGAGGGTGAAATTTGCTCAACATTTCTTTGTTACTGGTGAGTTACCATGCTCTCTAAATGATACCAACTTGGTACTCATTCTTAAAAATAAAAGGTCTTAATTTATGAACGAGTTCAAACCAAAAAGTTATGTAATATGTTTTACAAGATAGTTACTAAATTATGGTAACGTGATGAAAGGAATGTTTGATATTGTAATTGCATATTCCAACACTGCTTCATTTAATGAAGGTTTATATCAGATAACATTATTCTTTTTTTTTTGTAAAGTATTGCTTCTTCATAGATCTCGACGGCAGTGCAGAGTTGGTCTAATAATAGTGAAAGTCGACATGAGAAAATCATATGAAAAAGTTGAGTGGGAGTACTTGTAAGCAGATACATTGAGAATGGGCTTCTCGCAACAGTAGGTGATGAAGATGATAATATAAGAACCACTCCCGATCAACGCCAGTCAAATCGGCGGAAAACAGGAAAATTTAAAAATTTAGGGACAGACACTTAAATGAACCTAAATTTGACCCCGAGGGTCATACCGGACTTATGTTGACCCCGATATCGACCAAAGTGAGTTCTGAGGGACTCAGGGCAACTTTTTGACCAATTTGGGAAATGTTGATTTTTTGCCGGAAAAGTCAACCGAGCGACGTTTTGGATCCAAAAAGCTTAGCCGTCGTTACAGCGGTCTTAGTTGAGCCGTTTCCTTGTAGCCCGTGAAATTTTGTAATTTCTTGGAAAATGGGCCCGTTCGGGGCCCGAGACGGCCGAATTTCGCGAATCTGACAGAAAAATATCTTCAAAGATATTTGTTTAAAGGGTGGGAGCCACTTGCCACTTGTCACACAAGTGGTGGTGTTAGGTAATATTGAACAAAACAAAAGGAAGACCACATAGATAGGTTCGGCCATTATAGAAAAAAAAAAATAAGAGAGAAAGAAAAGAGAAGAAGGAGAGAAGAGAAAGGGAAAAAGAGAAGAAGAAGTCTAGGGTTTGTCGATTTCCCGACGATCCAACCAACGGATCGTCTCAACGGTTGAAGAATCGAGCTCCCGTCATCATTCCCTACGGTGAGAACCTAATTGATTTTCGTTTTGGTACGTTTAAAAGTTAGGGTTTGTGTTTAAACGGGTTAAATATGGATGAGTCGAGGTTTAGGGTTCGTTGGGAACGTTTTGGAGCGAAAAATGATCGGTTTCCGGTGACCGGAGGCTCAGGGGAGCTCCGGCCACCGTGGGTGGTGGCTGGCCGGAGCTAGGACCGGCCACCATTGTGGTGAACCGGCCCAAAACCGGTCCAGCCACCCACGGGTCTTGATGTCCGGGTGGGACCCACGTGCTCGGGTCTCGGGTTTTCGTGTTCGGGTGGTTTTGGACGAACCCCAAGTCGTTAATTCACACCCGGAATGAATTTTGGAATTAAATTGTAAAAGTTGGAAATGACGGGTTTAGAAACTTTAAACGCGAATTAAATTGCTCGGAAGTCGGAAATTGATTCTGTCGATTACATTGGAACCCTTGAATTATTCTAAGAGAAAACGGGAATTTTCGGAGCCCCGGAAGGGCGTTTTCCAATCCCGGGCAGATTCGCCGAGCAAGGCGAATCGGGCCCTTCCGGGCCCATTATTGACAATGTCGAGTAATTGGGAAGTTTGGGAGTGATCGACATTACCGGGGTTGCGTTTGGGCGTCTAATTCTTTAAATTCAGTTTTTGCATGCGAACTTAAAAAGTGTTTGAATTGTGATCTTATTAGATCGTGCCGCCGACCGCGGAAAGGAGAAGCTAGGCGAGTGATCGCGAGCACGCCAGAGCTTGGGCGTGTATTTTTGTGGAAGCGTTACGAGGTAGGGAAAAGTAGCCGGATCTCGGCCTTGACTAGGGAAAGTTAACAGTAGAAATGCATGTGATACTTAGTAGTGTCGTAGGATAAGTAAGTTTATCGAACACTAGAAATGCAGGCGACACTTAGTGGTGTCGTATGATACGTGAACGTATCGAACAATAGAAATAGGATAAGTGAACTTATAGAACAATAATAATACTGGTGGCATTTGGGTGTGCCCGGAGGTTGATTGTATTGTTTGTGTTTGTGGGTGGGCATGAGTGTCCGTGGGGAGTTGAACCCGTATTTTATTGTTTGTGTTTGTGGGTGGCCATGAGTGCCCGTGGGGAGTTGAACCCGTGTTCTATTGTTTGTGTTTGTGGGTGGCCATGAGTTCCCGTGGGGGTTGAACCCGTGTTTTACTGTTTGTGTGTCGTGGGTGGCCATGAGTACCCGTGGGGAGTTGAACCCGTGTTTTACTGTTTGTGGGTCGTGGGTGGTCCTTTGGGGTGTTGAACCCGTGTGATACTGTTTCGTGTGTCGTGGGTGGCCATGTGTGCCTGTGGGGTGTTAAACTTGTGTTGTCACTATTTGTTGAACCTTGGGTGATGACTGTGATTGCATGGAGGTCAGGGGCCCGCCTGACGAAAAAGGGGTCTTGTGGTCGCGCGCGTGGGGGTTGGCTAACCTTCCGACTAACCATCGGTAAAGTTATGCATTCTTCTGCGATAAAGAGGTCCTGTGGTCGCGCGCGTGGGGGTTGGCTAGCCTTCCGACTAACCATCGGTAAAGTTGTGCATTTCTTCGGCGATGAAGGGCGGATCCCCTTCCGACTAGCTATCGGAAAAGTATCGCTGTATATATCGCTAATAGGTCGACCGCCTGGCCCGACTGCGTTCGGGGAAAATTGCGTGGGGCAGGCTCAAGCCCAGCCGGTTAGCAACCGGCACTGAGTAGCTTGAGTGCGATCCTTTGTGATCTTGATTGTTGTGTGCGATCCTTTGTGATCTTGGGTGTTGCGTGGTTATCTTTTGTGTCTTTGGTGGGGGTCGTAACCGTTGTGTCGGGTCTACATTACGCGTCCGGGTTTGAGTTGGTTGGGGAAAGTAACAGCTTTCGCGTGACAATCGAGTTATTTGAGTTTGGGGATGGTAGTCCCCGGTGTTTTATCTGTTGTTGGTGTTTCCGGCATTTTCTGCTAGTATGCCGTAGTCAGTCTGGTATCCGTGGTGGTGAGCGAACGCTCACCCCTAGCTGCTTTTCCTACAGGTACTGGTCGCGAGGCGGACTAGAGGAGTTCTCGAAGCTTGAAGAGCTGGGAACGGGAGTCCGGGTTTCTTTTGGGAGTCTAGCGACGTACATGTTGATTTTTGTCCGCTTGTTTTGGACGTATTTTGAGTTGTAAAATATTATTTTGATTAACTTAAGTGGTGTTTTCAAGTGGCTTACTAAAATGTTTGAAAACTGTTTTATTGTTTCACCGTTCGCGTTCCGGGTTCGGTTCTACCGAATTCGGGGCGTGACAGATAATGACGTGCTCGCACTCATCACTTGCGGGTATGAGTTGAGGGAAGAAGAATTGGTCCCATAACACCAGAAAGAGGTATTAGAAAAAGGAAATCCTCTTTTTCCTTATCTATTTATCATTTGGACTTAACGCTTCTCCTGTTTAATTTCACTTGATCAATCTCAAGAACTTACTCATAGCAACTAGATAGCTCGAGAAGCTCTTGAATCATCTCTTTTATTTTTTTTACGGATGACAGCTTCTTTTTACTTGAACAACAAAGGAAGAGACTCAACATTATAGGTTCTTACTGGGGAGGTATAAGAAAGTATTAGGTCAAAAATTAAATGTACAAAATTGTTGTTGGGTAAAGCAGGAAAGGAAGTTTTATTAAAAGAGATGATCTAAAATCTTCCAACGTATACTATGGGAATATACTTACTTCTTCAAAATCTAATTCATGAGATTGAATAAGAAGGGAACAAGTAGGTGTCATCGGGGAATCAAATGAGAGGGTGGAGAGTTGACGTTGTAACTGAAAGAGTGAATCAACAAGGAGAATATAGAGAAGAAGAATCGTGTGGAGGGTAAGATATTAAATAGGCATATTCGGTGAATTGAATACGGCTGATTCGTTGAATGCTAACTTTGACCGATTCGGTGGAAAGAAATAAAAGTAAATACAAGGGCAAGTTCACTAATTAATAATTTAATTTTAGGTTAATAAGAAACGTTAAAATGTCATTATATCGAACAAGTCGAGTACAAAATAAAAACAACCGAGTTCATATTCAAGTACAAAAATGAACAAAAAAACACACATTACATATGTTAAGTGTGATTTATAACTTGCATATCGAATATGAGTCATTCGTGGTTGGCCTTTTCTATTGGTGTCTAGTTCTATGTGTCAAGAGAAATGGTTTCGGTGTAGTGCTTCATCAACGAGTTGGGGCAATGAAGAAGCCAGGCTTTGGTGCGCTCGAACCTACCACATCGTCGGGCTTCTAGCTCTTGCTTGTAGAGTTTTTGTAGTGGATCTGAATCATCCTCCGAAACGCTACTCTCGTTGTCAGATGCCATCAATTTGGGATAATGGATCTAATGCAAAGGACATGTGAAATGGGATTTATGGCCTTATATAGATGAAAAAGGTTGAGAGTGGTTTGTATTGTGGGCCACCGATTCGGCTGAGGACGGGGGGTTCCAATCAAGTCAAACCCTAACGTGTTTTCCCGGTCTCACCATGATCTTGCTTTGGTGATACCCCGGGCGGCGGCGGTCCAGATTGTAGCGGGGTATTCGGAGCATCTCGCGGTTATGCCAGTGATGGCGTGATCCCGACGTACGACCTGTGACAAATATGGGGGGCGCCAAAGTGAGGCGGTCGTCTTCCCCAGGGTCCATCGTCAACGATGGCTGCGAATGCAAGCTAGGGTTTGGGACCCCTATGGAGGAGGTACGCTAGGGCATGGGCTTAAGATGGGTGGCGGGCCGTTCCTCCTCGTGATGGGGGCGGCCCCCATGGATACTCATGCAGGGATCCGGGCACGGCGACAACAGAGGGATTGGTTGTCCTCCGGACGGGTTGTTTATGGAGCTGCTCGGCGGACAAAGGCCCAAGGAGAGGGCGTTGCTCGAGACGGGAACATGGAAGACGGCGCAACAATGATCGGGATTCGGGGGGACGTTAGTCCCAACCCACTGGCATTGGATCCGAGAGCTAAGGATGAGCTGTCTAGAGGACGGGGTTCCCCTGTGACATTGGATCCGGGACCTAACCAGGACCCCGTCCTACGCCTTTGGGCGTCACCCGGCTACCCGAGATAAGCCTCCTTGGGAGGGCTTCTCTGTTATGGGGAGCCATAATTAAGGAGGGGGAGTTGCCCCGCCGGGAGGGATAACGCACCGTCTGAGCATCGGGGACTGGCTCTGGGAGGGGTACCCAGACGATGCTTTGCCTCCCGCCATCACCATTACTGTTGAGGTCCATCAGGATCTCCGGTACCTTGTTCTCCGCCTTCTCTCTTTGCCCAAGAGGCATCAAAATACCGTCTGTGACGATTATGACAGTATAAGGTTCAAAGAACAATTGTTCGTAACCGCTGGCTTTCCAATAGTCGAGGAGCATGTTCTCCGATGCAAGATAATGTAATCGTTTCAAGAAATAAAGTTGCACCCTTCATTCAAAAAAAAAATATATATAAGTACGTACTAAGCATGAGATGGGTTTAGATCGATGGGCCAATAGTAATCGGCGTCGTATATTTGTCCATGATTAGAAGTAGAACGACTCAAACGAGAATGTTGAGATCAATAATGGGTTTTATTTCACGAGTAGCTATTTTAATCATGATCCCCAATCAGTTTGTCCACAGCATTTGTATCCATGTGCATTGTACTTCATATACGACGGGGAAAAAAATAAAGCTAATCAGAAAACAAATTTTAAACCAGAGACTCTTTTTTTAGGGGAAGACAAGTGTTATATATTAAAAATCAAAATGTCCATTTCAAAATAAACCCAAACAAAGTTTAAAATGAAACCAAACGAAATAACGGTCCGAACAACCTGAGACTTAACAAAATAGGGAAAGCGACTGGATATAGATGCTCAAATTACCGAAGTGTTCCACTGACATGTTCGAAAAACATTGATACGATAATGTTCGAAGAAACCGATACAGTGGGTCCAAACGGAAAATTAGGTTAGAGTCGGCCCATTTCAAGAGTTTGTCAACCGGTTGTTAGTGTGCGTCCTCCTCCCTAGATTGGTTAAGGTGGATTCTAAAAATGCGAGAGTATTGGCCTCTGAGGTGGTAGGAAAGTACCGTGCTAGATCTTGGTGGAACCACTTCCACCTTATGTTCAATGGGGCGGTGTTGTTGGCCAACACCATACTGGAAAATGAGGTCCTCATTGATCGAGGCGAGGGTGTGCTATGCCCCTCGCCGATTGAATAGGCAATCACTTGACCCTGTAGAGTCTTCAATCTACCATGCAGTCAATCGAACGACAGTTGCGGATCGATACACCTGATGATCCCGCTGTCGTCTGCCATCTCCACCGTCGTCCCCGACCAGGAAATACTTCGGTCGAGTACTCCGGTTGTCTCCAACCTGTCCATCGCCTTCGCAACCTAGACCAGATCGAACTCGAGGCCGAAAGTCCACCCCCGATGTCCACTGCGGGTTGGGATGAATACACGACCCGCCAACACAACATGACCGAGCCCTTCTCGTCACAGATCAGAGCTCAACACCTCCACCGGCATCGTCGTCCTCTACGCCTTAGGCGACATCTGGATCGCCAACCCCTTTGGTGAACGTGTGCCGGAGAAGAACAGACTTCCCCTCGAAGAGATCCTCCCCTCGTCGATCGTCCCTTCCCCACTATGATCATGACCCACCACTATGATAGATATCTACAAACCGAAATCGTAAAAAAGCTATGAGTACGTGTGATTACCTTGAGTATTGCGCGATAAGGACCACCAAGCTCCTTCCATCTTGATTGGAGCACTCCAAGGAGAGAACTCCACGGTTCCACGGTTGACGGTTCTAGGTTAAAAGATATAGCTTCCCAAAACAGAGAGGATGCATCTCGAAACAGAGAATTACACCATAGTTGTCGAACCAGAGAGTAGTTGTGCATACCATGGTGTGATCTATCACCAAAGATTTCACAGGTAATCTATCACCCACCTCAAGACTAGCAGCGGTGGAGAAGATGGCCTACCGCCAGAATTAGAGAGAAAAAAGCTAACTCTTTTACAAAAAATTAAACAAAAGACTTAAATCTAACCTTGTTTGACTAAAAGATTTGTTACACGGTATCGAGTCCCGAAGATCTTTCTACACATAAATCCGAGACAAGTGAACCGACACATGCGGTTTTTTGACGTGTCATAAAGGCGTACTGAAATAAAACTAAACTACTACGAAACCGATGACTGATGCTGAAGGTATTGCCTAGCTGTTACATACTCTATAGAGTGTAACCGAACTTGTTGTCATCAGTTTCAAAGGGAGTCATTGACCATGCAAATATGAAATTAGAAAAAATAAAAAAGACACACTCGATTAGCTAGATCCATAATCGAGAGGGGTTGAGGAGGACGCGGTGGTGGAGGCCAGTGAGAAGGACGTGCCGGTGGTGTCAGAGACGGCGACAGCAACATCAGAGGCATCGATTGCAACTTCAGAAACCGCGGCGGCGGCTTCAGAGACGGCGGATAGATCAGGGGGCTCCGAGTCGGCGAGGTCCATTGACGCTGAGGTGAGACAGACGACAACCATCGGGAGACACTTCGTTGATGGCGGGAGGGAACCAAAGTCACGGTGGCTAGAAGCGGTTTGAAAGGAATTCTAAAAACTCTCGCATAACTCATAAGAGAGGTGCAAGGGAGAGGATGTATAGAAAATATGAGCATAACCATAGTATTAACCATGGCCATAGCTATTATCTTTGTACGACGGCTCTGTCTCATAGAAAAAACTCTAACAGAGCAATTCTCAAGGGTTTTATTTTTACTTAAATCCAACCTTCAAATGCTATAACATCGTATAAAGATCAATACAAGGAATTGTTTTATCGTTGTTTCAATTTAAAATTTAAACATTTAGTTTGTTTGATAATCAATATACAAATTAAATGATGAAATTGAATATATCTTTTCCTGCCCTTTCTATGCAATCAAGCCCCCGCCGCCTCTGTAATCATAATTAAAGTCGTCATTGGTGTATCTACCTCCTTGGCCTCCATTGTGGCCTCCTTCTCGATCTTTATCCCGGGTCTGGGTCTGGATGATCGCGTGGACTTGTTTTACTTTACATGTTTTGTTCTTTTTTGTAAGGTTCATAATTGGTGAGCGAAGGTTCAAGACTTCTATCCAGGGATTCAGGGACTTTTACCGGAAGGGATCTCTGAATCACATCTATCAACGTCGCTCCTCCCTTGGAAGCCGGTGTCAGCATGTTTGGTCGCATTTTACAGAATATGCAGCAGCTGGGCAATACCTTAAGCAGCAGACACCGATTTCATTGTTATTTACTTTTTGTTCGTCTTTATGACTCCCCAACAAACCGTGTGTGTCGGTTTATTTACAGAGTTATGAGTAAACAAACTTTAGAGGTTTCCCTGATACACTATTGTTATAATTGGATTCTAATTAATGAGATTGCATCTTTCTTAGTAAAAAATAAAAATGGTTCATGAAACTACTCAACTGTGTACGCAAAGATACAATCTTATGTTTGGTGGGAAAAGATATGTGATATTCTCTTCCATACTATCAGCAAATCTAACTGATTTTCCTATAAAATTATTAACATTTAAACCCTATTTCATAGCATATATTAGTTTCATCTGATAGGTGAGCTTAAGATTCGTGATGTGTATTATTTTTCCTGGATAGATGATCTCTTTTATTTACTCATGTTTGAACTTTGAAATTAGTTCATTAATGTGCTAGCTTTCGAGTTGTTTTGTCTTAAATTTAATTGTCACGTGTAGTATTAAGTGCTGAAAAAAATGTTGTTTTCTTGTCTCTTCCATGAATTTGTGTAAATAATATGAAATATTAATAAGTTATTTGTTGATATTGGAATTGGTACCAAAGCTTGCTTGTCCAATTGGTCAAGCACTTGAACTTGGGTTTATAAGATCCGGGTTCAAGTCCCAACAACGGTACCCCATTTCTTATTTATTCCCAATTATTATTGGGCCTCTCTTAAAGTGGGTGTCAAAATGTTTGGGTGCTCCCTTACTTCTACACTATAAGTATAGGTTGAGACAAAATATTTTTTGATAAATCAACCTTAAAGTTCTTTAAGAATCAAAAAAGTTTGGATATGCTAGCGTTCTTTTCTTTTTCTTGTTTTGGTCGTGAACGGCGCTGGGAATCGAAATGTGAGAGACAAATGATAAGCTATATTACATGGTTGCAAACCCTTCCTTACAAGGGACAAGAAAGCCGACTCTACCGAACCATACGATCTTGAGTGCACACTACTTTCTTACACTAATCTCTTTTCTTCCCGAACAAGAGTGTCATCTGCCAAACTTCCTTTTGTAAAAAGATGTTGACAAAAATGTTTTGATTTATATATAATGTTGTGTCTACTAACATATATTATCCGGTTTCATGATACAAGTGTAGAGTTGGATGACACTTGTTTTTATATATTTGTTTCCCATGTGAGAACTTATTCATATGGATACAAACTCGCAAATACTTATTTTGTTAAACAATTATTTTTATTAATAATTAATAAACTGTACAGATCAAATCATCAAACAACGCACACTAAAAAATATATACGTGATGTGTTCATCGATCGTTCTCAGAAGTCTGAGAGACGATCGACAAATGAATAGTTTTCGAAAAGGGAGACACAACGCCTATAAAAATACCTACTACCAAATGGGACTTTTTTATCGACTCTCAGAAGAGATACCTCAGATGAAAGACCCGACTGGACACGCAACCAGAGGCAACAACCACACCTACCGGAGAATTGAGATTCTGACAGGGGGAACAACTAAAAACACAACACAAATAACATAACAAAAAAAAAGACGACAAAACACTATTCGCGACCAGCCTCTGATGTCTCGGGTTGAGCTTGTGGAGAGGTCGACGCCGCCAACGGATACAAATCTAATTCGCTTGGGGCAATGGCACAGTACTGACAGTGTTAGCACGGTATGCAAGAGTACGAAGGAATGCCTCGAATTGCGGAGCTCCAGCTGAAAATGGGAGCAGATCTGTCTATCTGACCGGAGGAGGAGCGTGGCTAAGAGGGTCTGCCGAAGTAACTCGGATCAACGTTGTCAGTGGTTGACGGCGGGGGGAGGGGGGCTTTCGTTCGGCCATGGTCATTAACGGGAGGTGAAGGCGAAGTGGGGACGATCGGTGGGCAGAGACAAATTTGCCGAGGCCGGAAGAGACGGGGGAGCTCGAGGGGACCACGGTGAACGGAGGCGACGATAGTACGAGGAAATCAGCTAAGTCCGTTGGCAAACCAGAACTAGCAGTGGCGAGGGGGGCGAGGGGTTGTCCGACGATGCGTGCGACTGAGGGCGGTGGCTTATGGCTACGACAGAGGGGCGAGGGGAGATGACAGGTAAGCGGAAGGAGGTGGGAACCGGCGGAAGTCGCCGACGATTTTCGGCCGAAGCTGAATCTTACCGACAATGGTTGCAACAAAGATGGAAGAGTGTAGGGTTCGGAGCAAAAAGAAACACGCAAGAAGAGAGAGTCTCGTTAACTTAACACGACATCGTCTTCGAATCTCTATTGTAAAATATTTACTTTAAAGTGTAAGAAGTCTTCTGATAAATATGTATGGGTTGAGCATAAAACCAGAGTAGTAGAGTGAAAAACAGTTATAGTATTGTTGTCGTTTTGTTCTCTTCGCCACAAACATACATGGAATGGAGGTGAAAAACTCAACCAATTAGACAACAGTAAGACATGAGCAAGTGGCGGCATTCTGCTTTAGTGTTGGTTATGGCTCCATCTCTCCTCCACTATCCCTTCACACGCGCCTCCCGTTCGTGTTCTCAACAAAAAAAGCAACAACCCCCTCAGCACATCGAACGATGGTTCATTACCTCCACAATGGTCTAGTATCGTGGTTTAGTCTGAATTCAGATATTTTTTGGTTCTGGACTTTTTGTCGCACCCCTAGCAACAATGGTGTGACAGGGTCCTCACTAGGGTTCTTTGCTCAGGTGTCTCTGACTTCGTTGGTGATTATGGATTTCTCATCTCTCGGGGTTGGACCGATTCATGAAAATTGTAGCCTTCCTCATTATGAGCATGTAGTAGCGGTGACCTCCTTCTCTCGAAGGGCCTGGACCATATCCGGGACCCCCTATCAATGGTGCACGTCTCCTCCACTAGTGGAAGGTCCAGAATCTAAAAGCCAGTCTTTTGGGCTTTGGTGCATGCAATAAGCTTTTTATTTGGATTATCGGTACATAGGGATCAGGTGTTCCAAACCCAGATATGGGATTTATGGGAGATCGTGGTCGTTTAGGTAGAACTCAAGCTGTTGTTGATAGACCACTCAAGAGAAAGATTTGTCTGCAATGAAACACTGAAATGATTTTATGTGGTTTAGGGTGACCCTGGATGTTGATAGACCACTCAAGAGAAAGATTTGTCTATAATTTCCGCGGCATCGGTGGCTATAACGGTGGTCCTGCAATATGAATGACTATCGGGCTTTTGTGCTCAATGCGGGAGGCTCAACCATCGGATCCAGCAATGTACATCCCATCTCCGGGGAGTAGGTAAGGATGAGCTACGTTTTGATGATTCATTAGGTGCTATTACTGGGGTGGATACAGATAGGTTGTTGCAGACCCGTTAGGGTCCCTCTCAAATTCGACCATAGGTTCAGGTGGAGGAGTTGATGACGTCCCTATGCATTGGCATGGACCGTCGGCACCTAGTGAGGGATGGGAAGCTCCCTCCCCCATCAGATTTTTCGGGGAAAGAGCTTCTCTTGCTTTCTCTTTTTGTGTCGTAAGGAAGCCACCACCGTCTGCCTCCATTAACCATGTTCTGTCATTGTGAGACACCAATCCGATGATGACGCATGTATCTCCATCTATATTTGTACTGCCTCATTTCCCTACCACTGAGTTCACCAAACCATTACAGGAGGAAACCTACTAAAGGAGCCCTTAAGGTTATCATCCAATTCTCCAGCGCTGCTATTGATTGCTCCTGCTTTAATACTCCTGTCGCGACCCTCCCACAAAGTCACTCGGCTGAAGAGAGTGCCCCGGACGGTTAAATATACATCAATCGTCCCTCATGCTACCTACATGTCCATGAATGATAACGACCTACCACCCACTCCGCTGATCAGCGCCACACTCTTCACCCATCAAGGTCGGGGAAGCTTTTTATCAGAATTCCAAGTAGGCTTTTCCCCATTAATGGATCTTATTTGTAGCCATCACAAATGTCCTTTAAAGCCACTGGTTCAGAAAATTACCAAACTCGGTCTCTTATCCCAATAGGTTGGCCTTAGCGACTAAGTATCCACCCCATCCCCACTTGTTGGAAGGTATCCAATAAGTCCTCGTAGCCTGCTATTTGCCAACAGGTCATCTGGGTCCTAAGGGCATGTCCCAACCGTCCGGCACACCACGTTTATATCACATGATGTCGTCCCTGGTTACGGCATTTCCGCCCATCCCTCGATGGTATCCAGGAAACTTTGCGGTATGTTCTATCCTTCTGGATGAGGATGTTATCATTGAAGTGTCTCCCACACAAATCAATCACACCTCCCTAATCTGCCTGATGTATGGTATGACAGGATGACTACTGACGTAGAGGCCTTATAATGGGGACGTCATGCTCCATATTGTCACAAGGGGGTTCATCGGCTGATGGACTAGTCATCAAGGACTTGACTTCGGGTATGCATGGATTCTTCTTTGCATCGCAAGAAGCAAGGGATCAGGTGAGGCGTGACGAGCCATGGTGCTTTGAAAACGTACCTCTCATACTGGCTGATCAACCAAGCAACGAGCTTACTATACTTCGTTTGAATAAAATCTAATTGTAGGCCCAGGTTTGGGCCTCCATTCGAAGCTCATGACGGTAACTCCTGATACCATTGTGGGTAACACTCTAGGAGGATGTGTGATGGTAGACTCAGATAGTTGGGGCCTTTGGTGAGGAGATAAGAACAAGGTCCGATTCGAGCATAACATTGATACCCCCTACATCGCTCAATGGTCTTCCTGTTCAAGGAGTTGTCTCATTCGATCTGGGTTATGCTGAAATATGAGCACCTCCCCCTCTTTTGTTTCAACTGAGATTTTCTAAGGCACATGGTTCATGAGTATGACACGTCGTTGCCCGGTACCCCAAGGTTTGACTTATCTCTTACTATTGACAGTACTCCCAAGGTAGGAAACCCAATTAACAATGACTGGAAGGCTCTACCTTCCCATACCTCTCTAGAGATTCCCCTTGGTTTCTCCCTATTATAGCCTATAGGTCAGAATCCATAGCTAGTGTCTTGCCCAAGTCACCAACACCCGTGGGGATCTACAATATCGTATGACTTATTTTCCCATGGACAAGGACATATAAGGGTTCAATGACGTCCAACAACCTGCATAACCTTTTGGTAGGTGGACTTATCCCAAACAACTTTCTGGATGTACTGAGCCGAGGAAGACCCTGATCAGGAAAAAGGTGGAAGTGGAGGATCAGAATAAAGTGTATCAGACGAGAGGTGGGAAACAACTCTGTCAGGATCCATGAGGCCTCCTGAAGGTCTCAAATTGTTTAGGAGGATTGACAACCCTCCCTGTATGGCATTTCTCCACCAATTCTAGAGATCCCTCCTCGAACTATGTGCACCACCCAGATAGTTAGTGAGTCTCATAGGAGGCTCGAAAAGTATACAAGTTTATATGGTTGCCTCAGGTTGAACCGTGATTAGTTTTCCTATTTTCTACTTTTGATAATTATCGAGTAGTTTTTGAATGTTTTAATATAACCGAATATACTTCGATTATAACTAAAAAATTAGGCATGTAATTCTACAGATGATTCACTCCTCTACTATGCCTCAGTTATGTTTGATTGTTAATAATATTGACATTTTCGTTAAAAAAAATACTTAATTTTTGAATACATAAGTTAAGAACATACCTTCTAATTAAGTATGGAGTAAAAAATATTAAAAAACCAATTGAAGTATTTCGGTTTCATTCGTTTCGATTTCGTCGGAGCAGCATCTAAAGCAATTGAAGTGATGAATGGGTTTAAAATCGATGGTTATATTCTCTTTGTCGCTTCAGCTTGGTGTCGTCGATCGGATTCGGAGCAGAGTTCAGCCATGGCTTCTCAGAAAGATGTCTCTGTTTTTGGGGTGCAAAAACATAGCATCCTCGGGACTTTGGTTGAGATTGATCCATCGGAAAAAACGATATTCCCTGATTTCTCCAGAGTCTGTGAAGGCCTTGGGAGAGAATGTGCAAGACCGGGAGTCGGTAGGGATTTCCGAGGACTTGTCGGCGATAACTATGCATGGCACCGAGGATCACGCAGGTTCGGAGATTGGGTGTGATTATGCAATCACTGATGATGTTGTTGGTTGCGGAAAATCGGTAGAAGTTGTCGTTCCGAATTCTAAGGATCGATTCGATCGCGTTGAATCAGGGGACCAAGATCCGATTTTTGCTCTTGGGGTAGAAAGTGCAGCGGGGCTTCAAGTTGCATTTGCTATAGAATGTGTTGGGCATGTCACGGATGGGCAATCACTTTCAGCCCAACAAGATTTGGTGTTTGTTTCAGATGGGGCAACCCAAAGTCCAATTGGGCTTGAATTAGGGTCTGTTCCAGCCCAATCGCAGATGTTGGAATCGGTTCTTGTTGATGGGGTTGGAGTAAGTGCCGATGGGACATCGAAGGTGGAGTCTCCATGGAAGGACGCCCTCGTCAAGAAGCGGGTGATTCGCTCACCTAAATATTTGTCGGATTTTTATACGATTATGGTTAAATCAAAAATCTCGGATCGAGAGCGTTTTGTCCGTCCCGTCGACATTGGGAAACAGGTTGAGCAAATTAGAACTGGAGATACTCAAGTCGTAGCTTCGTCTCAGGGTCCCGACGCATGGACTTCAATTCATGAAATGGCCGCCAAGAAGAAGGCTACGACGTCTCGCCGTTGACTTCGGGGCGAGGTTTGTCGGGGTCTCTTTTTCTGTTTCCGTTCCTTGTTTTCTTTTTAAGAAAAAGGCTTGACCTTTTGGCTCCTTGTACTGGAGCCCCTTTGTAATCGTTGTAGCCACTCTGATTCTTTTATCAGGGCATTCCGATTTTTTCCCTGAAATCGGTCTTATTAATAAACTTTCGAGCTTATCAAAAAAAATATTAAAAAACCATACGGGGTCTTCTCTCTGGTTTCTTTGAAACCACGATGTCGCAGCCATGGCCTTTATGGCTTTTCTCTGATCAAGCAATGGCTTGATGCATACCACAAGGACGTACGCGTCTACCCCGAACTTTAGGGTTTTCTTTGAACCGATAGGTTTCTCTCCATCATCATCAGCACGTCGTCGCCGTCGTCAAAAGCTCTGCCCCTCTCTCCCCATGCCGCCACCACCGCCCACGGATCCGGCCTACCTCGATCCACGTCGCCGTCTCCGTCCACGGATCAGTCCTCCCACTCTCCACGCTACGTTGCCAGCCACGGATCGTCTACTCGCTTTCCACGTCGCCGCCATCGGTCTCCTCGCTTTCCACGCCACCGCCATTGACAACGGTGCACAACCATCGATCTGGCCAACTATGCACCGACCCCACGTAGCTCCCGGATAGGCTCTATCAAACCTGAGCATCAACGCGGCTGTGACCGAAGCGATCCTTGAGGGTCGCTGGATTTGGGACCTAGGAGGAGGAATGTTAGGTCAGGATATGTATCTTCGACAACCAAAGTCGGTCACCTCGAGACTGGATGACTCATTTTGGGTCGACCCGATGATGATCAATCTGCTTCTGCGTGAAGTATCAGTGAAGTCACATCCGGAGCACTGAGCGTATGCTCCGTCCTCCGCATCACAATTAAACATTCCAGCGACTCAAGCCGGAGAGTTAGTAATACCAGGAGGCCTCGCTACGAAAGTTACGGGGTTTCAGACGAATTGGTATCACAAGCTCTCTAGGTTATTATGGTCGTTTTCTGTTTTTGTGGTTTCTATTGGTCAGCTATACAAAAGTGATCAAACAATACGAGTCAAGTGTGTCAGAAATCCTATGGGGTTTTGGACAAATACTCGAACTCAGGATCAGGGATCCAAGTTTTGTTTATGACTTTTGTGATGATGAATAAAATTGCTATACTCTAATTTTTTTTTTTTAAGCATACCTTCTTATCTACAATTTTTTGTTGTGCATGTATTGAGGATCAAACATATGACCACTTATCCATTCCATCCCTTTAGTCCGTAACTTTGATTTTTGTATAGCACCACGGAAAGTAAAGAGCGGAGAAAGGTGAGAGGAAGAGCAAAACCTAATAACATTTTGACATAAGAAAGATGACAAAAGAAGAAGCTTATAAAAGGGCACTCTCCAAATAGCCTATTGGCTTCAAAGCTTCCTTGGAACTTTTTATTTCCATTAAAACCCACCTGCTTCTCTGCCTTCTTCAGTTTAAAGTTCATTTCTGACTTCTTTTTCACTTGCTAGTTTTCAAAAAACACAGCAAAAGAGAACAGAGTGCTCTGCTCTCTCTGCTCTCTCTGCTCCCATGCCTGACTCAGACCTCGTCCTCTTCCTCTTCCCCTCCATCGCAGCCCTCCTCATCTTCTTCATTCTCATCCACAGACACAAGCCCAAGCCCAACCTCCCTCCCGGCAACATGGGCTGGCCCTTCCTCGGCGAAACCATCGGCTACCTCCGACCTTACTCCGCCACCACCATAGGACAATTCATGGACCAGCACATATCCAGGTAAGCTCACCGACCACCAACAACCCAAACCCAGTTCCGAATCTCGTCTAATTTGTGTATCGATGTTGCAGATACGGCAAAATCTACAAGTCCAACCTGTTCGGAGACCCGACCATCGTCTCCGCCGACGCCGGACTGAACCGGTTCATATTACAGAACGAGGGGAGGCTGTTCGAATGCAGCTATCCTAGGAGCATCGGAGGGATTCTCGGGAAGTGGTCGATGCTGGTCCTTGTCGGAGACATGCACCGTGACATGAGGACCATCTCCCTCAACTTCCTCAGCCACGCACGGATCAGAACTCACCTCCTCCGAGAGGTCGAGAAGCACACTCTCCTCGTTCTCGCTTCCTGGAAGGAGAATTCCGTCTTCTCCGCCCAGGACGAGGCCAAAAAAGTAACACAATTCCACCCAAAAAAACAATACCATTTTTGGAGTTTATATATTAATATAATTTTAAAAAACTTGCAGCTCACCTTCAACCTGATGGCGAAGCACATCATGAGCTTGGATCCCGGCGAGCCGGAAACAGAGCAGCTCAAGAAAGAGTACGTCACTTTCATGAAAGGAGTGGTCTCGGCCCCGGTGAACCTCCCCGGAACCGCCTACCGGAGGGCCTTGAAGGTACTTAATTACCATATTTTATTTATCGTATTATTAATTAATACCCGTTTTTTAATATTTAATTTATGGGTTCAGTCACGATCGACGATACTGAAGTTCATCGAGCACAAAATGGAGGGTCGGATGCGGAGAGCGAGAGAAGGGAGCGAAGTGATGGAGGACAATGATCTTCTCGGGTGGGTGTTGAAGCACTCGAACCTGTCGACGGAGCAGATCCTCGACCTCGTCCTCAGCCTCCTCTTCGCCGGACACGAGACCTCGTCGGTGAGCATCGCCATGGCTATCTACTTCCTCCAAGATTGCCCTCGCGCAATCCAACAATTAAGGGTAAGATTCGTAATCTCAAATTCAATCGATTAAATTAACCGTACAAATTCGTCGTCGTTTTAAATTTAATGAACTGGTCGTGTTGGGTTCAGGAAGAACATCTCGAAATTGCGGAAGCCAAGACGATATCGGGAGAGACCGAGTTGAATTGGGATGATTACAAGAAAATGGAATTCACCCATTGTGTAAGCTGTTTTATTAATCGTTTTTATATATTCTTAAATTCGGGTTATTAAATTAAAATCTGTAAAATGTGGTACGTGAAGGTAATTAGTGAGACACTTCGGCTCGGTAATGTGGTGCGCTTTCTGCACAGAAAAGCAATCAAAAACGTCAGATACGAAGGTATGTTTATTTATGTATTTATTTTTCAGTTAAGAATATGAATAAATGTGTTGTAATTAAAATAAATAAACAGGATACGATATTCCATGTGGGTGGAAAGTGCTTCCGGTGATTTCAGCAGTGCACTTGGATCCTGCTCACTTTGACCAACCTCAAGTCTTCAATCCATGGAGATGGCTGCAACAGGTCAGTGAACTTATTCACATCAGTTTTAGGAATTAACTATACGTTACAGTCGTTTTCCTTGTATGTACTTGTGTACTATAATAGAGTCATGGGGTCACTCCACATTAATTATCGTACTTAGGTCTTGTACTCTATTAAATGCGTAAATATCCAAAAACAAACGTGTTACTATTAATTATCTCATTTAAACATGACAACATATAAGGTAATTTTGAATTTGAACTGTATCGGTAAAAAAGAGAGGCAGTAGCAGTAACAATATAGTTACGGTGTGGTTATTCTGGGAAAGAACACTTGCCTGTGGAAGCGGTTCAATATCTGTCGCGTGGAAGATAAGACGGATAGGAGGAGCAGGAAAAGCGATGGACACGCTGCGATCAGAGCGGATGAGTTGTCACCATCAGTGAACGAACGTCGTCAAAGGGTGTGGGACCCACCGGAGGGGTCTGATCAGGCATCTATCTCGTGACCACGTCTCGTGCTTCGGGAAGTGACGGTGATGATTAAAGCCTCCCCCGCGATGTGGTGGGGGCTGTCACATGCATGTGCACGAGTGCTTTCTTCCTTTGGGAGAGTGATGGGGTTGGGTGGTCATTCCATTTTTATTTTTCCTTACAAAACTCCAAAACAGAGTTATGTATGTACCTAGAATAGTGTTTGTGACATGAAACAATTAAGGTAATGTTTTTTTTACTTTGTTACCGCAGGAAAATGTGAACTGGAGAGGAGGGCCAGGATCAGGCGCGTGTTCGAACACGACGACGAGTGGTAATAACTTCATGCCGTTTGGGGGAGGACCAAGGCTGTGCACGGGATCGGAACTGGCCAAAGTGGAAATGGCCGTTCTCATCCACCATTTGGTCCTCAACTACCACTGGCAGTTGGCCGACGCGGACCAAGCTTTCGCCTTCCCTTTCGTCGACTTCCCCAAGGGCTTGCCCATCACGGTCCAACGCCTACCCTCGTCGCTCTTCCACAAACCTTAATCGGATTTGAAGATATTAGAGTTGCTTACAAATGTTATTTTTTTCTTCTATCTCTTGTTACATGATTAATGTAAAAGATCAATCACTACTACTACTAGTTACTAGTTACTGCCTCTGGTGTGATTGTGAAGAAACAAAAGAAAAAGAATTGTATTGTAGGAAATGAAATAGGTGTAGGACCACATCTCTTTCTACTCCTTTGTAAATCTTAATCATTTGGTCCCTTCCTCTGTCCCTCTCTTTCGTGGTGGGGGCAATTGGGAGTTATTATTCATATTTGTAATTTTACCTCTCAATCTCTTCCCTTTTTTACAATTCTTTTTTTGGATGTAATTTAAAAGTAGTTTGGTTGGAAATGATATTATAATCGTATGTCCCGCTTAAGTGAGAAGCATACTGAAAATATAAAGTGAAGAATGCTCAGTCGCTGCTTGAATTATTTTCTCGAGTGTCAATTCACAATCATGGCGCATAATAGGGGATGATTAATTGATGTAGAAGCATGCACTGCTGTGACAATTATAGTTATCACTACTACTGGTAAAGACTATTATTACAATTATAGTTACTGTTAATTAATTGTCGTTTTTTATATAGGTGATTTTTTGTTTTTGTTAATTTTTCAATTTATATTTAGACCCTACTCTTAATTACTAATGATCAGTTTTATATTGATTGTTTTTTTTATGTGGAACGTGACCATGTGTTAGTAGATAATAAAACCCCGATCCAAAACAGGTAAATCAAAATGACTGCACAAGAATACTAAGAAACGGGTCCTGACAACGTGGAACCAAAATGACAAATATTAATACTGGACCACGAGCTCCTTATTGACCGAGGCGAGAGTGATTAGAGTTATGCCGTTGTTCGATACGCTCCCTCAGAGCGTGTAGAACCTTCTAACTCCAAGTCCTAGTCCTCCCATGTCGGACGCTTTCGTCCTGTTGGAAGAGAGTAGGTGGCTAGGCCCCGGGAAGCACCCGGGTGTTCCTCCGCCCAATGGCGGAGCTAGGTTTTTTGGTGAGGGGGGGGGCACCAAAAAATTTCAATAATAATACACAACGTCAAAATAAATTTGAGGAGGGGAACAACTAAAAAATTATAAGAATTTATAGGCTATTTTTCAAAAAAAATCAAAAATTAGTAGCAAAATTTCAAAAAAAAAAAAATTGAGGAGGGGCATGTGCCCCCCTGGGCCCTATCTAGCTCCGCCACTGCCTCCGCCCAACTCCGTAGGAAGGAGTGGGAAGAACCCCTGGGATGTGACCAAGGGCGGAGCCAACTTTATCAATGAGGGGCATCGAAATTTTAAAATGATAATACGTGATAGTAAAAGAAATTTGAGTGGAGCACAACTACGAAATTAGAAGGAATTACGGTTTTTTTTTTTGAAAAAAAAAACAAGTGATAGTTTTTTTTTAAATGGTTTGGGGAGGGAGGGGGGCACGTGCCCCCTAGGTCCCATGTGGCTCCGCCACTGGATGTGACAGATGTGCTCGATAACTTCTTCATCATAATGAGGACTTCCTAGGGGTGCCCGAGCGATTCCCTAATACATGAAAATATCGGACTCGTGCATCCGGGTCCCAAGTTGAATAGTCGTTCCTGACGGGGAAAGATCGAACTCGGTCATTCTAGGAGGTCTCCTTTGCTATCGCCTTCCCCTTGCCCTTGCGATCTTTTGGTCTCGGTTTCACTGGGCTAGACCTCCCATCCGAGGCCTAAAATCTCCCATGTTAGGATGTTTGTTGTCCTCCTACCAGAATGGATTCTTCCTGTTGTCATGTTGACTTCGACCCCCGCCCCCTCCGTCCGCTTTATCTCAGGACCGTATGAGGGAGCACTCCAAGGTCCGCCCTAACTTGGCTCGCCACTTCTCGGCCCAGGGCAACCCGAGCCCAAATGGCCTTGTCCAGTCAAACCCGATCCACTTCAACTGATGGCTTATCTAGTTGGGCAGCGAAAACCCTAGAGAGACGACTTGTCCTCTGACATCGCCACCTGCCTGCCTCACCCGGGCTGAGTTCCCTAGATGTTGTGTATCCGCCGACGTGACCTCCGGTTGCTGCCTATCCCGCTTCGCCTGCTCCTCTAGGAACCTCCAGCCCTCTCTCCCCAACAAAACCGTATCTTGGTCCGTTGACACCTCTTAATCCACTGGTCCCTACCTTTGCCCTTGGATCCCTTCCCCCTTATGACCTCCGATATGCTCCCTGTCCGGGAAGATGGTCGGAAATGGGATGGAGGAAAATGGAATCCGTGACGGTTAGATTAGGGGAGACGAAGAGAACAATCGAACAACCGCGGTTGGCAAGGGTGAGGGCCCCTCGTTGGAGTCATGCGGAGGATGCTTCGTGTTCGATCCAATAGAATCCCCTGACAAAAGCCCCCACCACTCGGTCGTGTCGTCGGAGTCACACCCTTCTCTACTGCCGCCTAGGCAGAGAAAATCATCCCCACCGTTGTCGTTGTCGCTATCTCGAGCCGATCCAAAAATGAGGGACGAATAGATGAAAGCACACCGTGAGAGGCCGAAGGGGAGAACAGAACGTTCGAACCTCCGTTTGTTGTCGCCGCATGTACGTTGGAGCTCGACATTTGCTACAAACCCTAGAAAGAGGAGCAAGCACTAGAGAGAAAACCTAGTTTTTGTGAGCTGGGAATCTCAAAATCTAAAAAACCATATTCACAAATACAAATGATTTAGAGCAGAAAAAATATGTCTAGTAATTGAATTGTGTAAGTCTTGAAGAGTCGCTCTAACAACTACAACCCCATAATAAGAACCCTTGCATAGAATGTGTATATATTTTATTTTCCGCGGGATGGGTGATTATTAAAAATAAACATGAAACTATAAAATGGGAAATAAATCCCACCAAACATATCAAAAAATCCGGAAACTGCTGGATTGTAAAGAGTAATGTGTTAGGAAAGTGATGCATGAGTATGCAAAAATGGGAAATGGAACCCAGAAGCAGACATTGGCTTCATTTGTCTCTTATCTATCGTACCCATTCCACTCCTTTGGACTCTTCCTTGCTCACTTATCAGTTATCAATACTAATGGATCTTTCTTTGATTTTCTCGGGTCCTCCCATTATAATTTTATCATCTCAATCCATAGATATTGGCCCCAACCGCTAATCATTCAATTTCAGTATACGGAACTTGTGTTCTTGGATTGATTTTGATTCCTCGAATCTATACAGTTTATAATATCTTTATAGAGTTTTTAAGTTTGGATCCTTCCTTTTGCATGCTCCATGCCTAATAAATATTTGTTTGGTGCTCCATGGTCCTTTGACTGATTTAGATACCAAACGTAATCCATGATGAAGTTTTGTTTTTGTATTACTGATATGTGAATATAATTAATATTTGATACACAAGTTGAACCTTCTACCTAATAGTTTGAATGTTTAGGATAAAATAAGTTTAATGTGTTATTATATGTTTCTTCTGTTCATTTATCGTTTATTGTCGATCCATGTATGAGGGGTTTTATATTGTCCTACATGCATGGGAGAGGGAGTGCTGAGGTATATTGCATTGAAATATTGTGTATTTAATTATCACTTGTATAATAATTGACTGTCCATATTGTATAATGTAGATTTATTTTATAATTTAGATTCGATACTACTTCAACTCGAATAGTCTCATGAAAAAACGATAAAAATTTGGTTCATTCTATAACATTTTTCATTTTTGTCATTTAAATGGCCTCATAGATAACCAAATTATATTACAACATGTTGAATAGTGAGCATATATGAAACCAAATAATGAAAAATCAAACATTACAAAGTAAATTACTAATCTTTATAAATAATCAAATGATATATTATTTTTCTAACAATAAACTAATCAAGTTTTTTTTAGTCTGATACATTTTCATTTGTAACAACTAGGTATTTAGAGTTTTAACATTATTTTACTCTCCGAACCAAGTCTTGCTCACTTCAATTACATTTACTTGACTCTTGTACAAAGTAAAATAAAAACGTTTTCCCAAGAGAAGAGGATTAATATATTTAGTTATTAAGTGACACTAGAGGTGTCCACGAGCAGAGTCTGTTCCCGAAATCCAAATTTCTAATTAGTTGGATTATTCGGTTTATTCAAATCTGAATCCGTCTTTCATTTCGTCTTTTTTTAAAGATCATATTTCAGTGTCTGGTTTAAGGACCGGATTAATGTTTTGCACCGTTCTGTCTGGACGTGCCTTCAATTTCAAGCTCATTTTATTTGGAAATGTTTATTGATATTTAATACGTGATGATTAAAAAATAACCACAAATTCTTTAAGATTATTTAAATCACTAAAGAAATTTATGATATTTTAATATAATCAAACTTATTTTCAGGTTCAATGGTTTACCAACATATATGATATAAGGGCATCTCAATTCTAATGGAAAAATAATTGTATTTTATTTTTTAATTTGATACCATCAACTTCATCGTTACTTGATTGCATATTTTTTAGATTTAATTAGGATGGTAATAATTTTTACAAGGTAATATAAATATTACCCATGTATTAAAAGGTTGTAAAAAATGTTAGACGTTAATCGGGTGGGTAGGAGTATTAGGCGCTAAACGGGGATTAATCGAATTATTATTTTATTATTATTTTATTATATATTATACTATATTAAAAATTAAAAAAAAAATTGAGAAGAACATATGCAAATTTTATTATAATATAAGATAGGGCGATGAGCACATAGTTGTACTCATCTTACAAAACAGATACCAACTAACGAACAAAAAGTAGAGACAGAAAAATAAAGTGTGCTCAAGGACTAGGGGTGGTTGAAGGGGATATCTGCGGTAGCATCCTGAGATACCGATACAACATGCTTCTACCAAAAGGCACTGAGCGAGCCAACCGAGTGAAGGGGGAATACTGGTGGACCTACATCTCCCCTGGCATGTCAGCGTGCGTCGTCCTCACTAGACTGATAATATCGAACATTAAATATATTAAAAATATATATATTCTACTAAACTAAAACTATCATACAATTCTTTAAAAAAAAGTCAATAAGTATGACTCTATCAACTCAATTAATACAAACTAGTACACTTTTTATGTTTTGAAAATCTAAACAAAAAGAATAATAGTGTGAATCAAAGTCGGGATGTAACACTTGAACAAAGTGTGCACTACCAAATCAACTAGCATAATTTTATGGTTTCACTTAGTTTGTCGAATGTTAGAAACTGTTTTTTTAACTACAATCCGATCTGACGCATGACTGACCCACTCAATCAATTGGCCAGGCCAGACGGTGATTAATCGGCCGAATCGGAGATTAATCGGTCATATTCCGCCCAAATGGCCTGAAACGTCCTAAGAGGATAAATCGGATCGGTAGAGCCCATTTCAACGCCTAGGCGCCTCTAAGCGGGCATTTTTACAATATTGTTGTATATAAGATTTATCAGGACCGATTCTATCGATTCACCGTCGATTTTGAAAATCAAAACTGTTCACTGTCTTGAAATAACAAGGATTCAGAAAATTAATTCCGTTCATTGTGTTGATCCAACAAATTCCGGAAAAAATTTAGACACCCGTGGATAGCAATAGGAATGTCGGCTACAAAATCTCAGTTGAGAGTTCTTGTTCATGAATATATCCATCATTTTGATGACTGACTATTCAGCGGTCTCCATGACCCACCTTATAATAATACTACTATCTCTCTCCCGTCTCATATTCTGCCCACCTCTATATCTTTCGGATGATCTTCTTCTTCCCTCCATCTCTCGCATTACATCTAATGATAAGTTTGGACTCTGTCAACTCCATCTGAAAACAATAATTGATTCATGCAAGGTCACTATAGATAACTCATGCATGATTCAATTATTTAAATATATATCTTGACATTTTCTTTATGAAAACTAATATAACAATAACAACAAATTGATTAAAAAATATATGATAGACGAGCGATTTAAATATGCACTTGTACAAGGGTTACGAGCGCATTTTGTATATAGATTAAACAAGTTATGGTAACATTTTTTTTATTTTAGAAGTTTTATAGATGCCCTTCTCTCCGGGAGAAAAGTGGTAGCCTACAAGATTTTTTTTTGGTAGGCGATGAATTTATTAAGTAAGTATTCTAAAGTGAAAACCCGCACAAAAGCACCTCAAGAGGCTACAACCTTGTAAATGATACCAAAATACACCAAGCTAGAAAAATCGAACACAAATCACAAAACCATATTAAAATTTACCCCCTTGCAACAGCTCTCTTGTGTCTGCTCCAATACACGACCGCGGGGCAACGTTCTACTGCTCGAAAGATACAACTGGCAGAAGATCACCTGCTAAATATGCTATGCTGAAAACATGAGGCTTTAACTTCTCAAACACCTTAGAAACAGTCTAAATATTGTTCCTGTAAACCAAACTATTTCGCTGTAACCACAAATGCCAGCAAGTGATATAACAAACTTTCAACCAATCGGGCTTCCCATGAGCTTAGCCTCCAAGGCCCAGCCCTCACAAGTTGACTGTACCGACCCCGACATCACCCACAACAACGACCACCAAGAGAAAATCAGGCCCCATAATCTCCACGAGTATACACTTTGCAATAGCAAGTGATCAAAGTCTTCAAAGCACGACTTACAGAAATAACACATCATAGCATTTAGAGAAATTCTACAAACCACGGGCCTCAAGAAAGCACATAGTAGGAACTGCTGAATGTAAGGCCAAGATACGAGTTTCAGACAGAAATTTAAACTCCAACAAGAAACAAATCCACCCAGCACCACGTACGATCATTCCCCTTAACAACCATCGTCTGTTTAGATCGAATGAAACTCTTACCGCTAGCAACCGGATACCTTCACTATTCCACAAAAGAAACTTTAGAGAGGCTGGAGCACCTCTCCCAACGTGAGAGGCTATCCATATATGAGTGTTAGTGATTGATAGGTTGTGGCATTATTAATCCCTCCAAAAATTGATTGGTTAGTCTGAACAAGACAAAAAGAGAAAGATTACAAGGCAAGATAAATGGGTGGGATACACATGAGATACCGAAATGAAACGATGTATCGATGTCAAGTACAGAGCAACCTTTTGTTCCACTTTTGTTTGACATTGCACCATGATTCATTTACTTGTTAGGTTTGGTTTCGCTTTCCACGCCTATCTGTTATGTTCGGCGTGTCCCTATTTTTCAGTTAAGATCTGAGTGAAAGGAGAAAGACAATAGCATCGGGCTGTGCATTGAACGGTTCAGGACCTTTCGATTCAAGGGCCAACCAAAAATATGGCCCAACCACTTGCTGGATATGGGCCCTGTGGGGCTTCTGCCTCGCCTGTCCTTGTGACCCAATGGGGCTGGTTGCCCATGTCTACCTACCCCCACCCCAAGTTTATTCGTTAACTTATTAAAATAAGAAATATTTAGTGTTAACTGTTCAAGAATGAATAAGTTTTTGTATGCTTTACCTTTCACAAAAGAGGTTTTGGTTTTGAATTTGGGCAAACAACTGTGTTGTACTGTTTGTGCATATTATGTTAAGTTGTTTCGATCCAGAGATTGAAAAGATTTTCAGTATGATTTTTTCTAATAATTTTTTCATATTCAATAAACCCGTTGAAAAATAATCACATAAATATAAATAGTCGAAAACAATTACCGTCATTCTCTTGCTTATAGTGACTTCATATATATTCATACCTTAGGTCTCGTTCCCGAAAAAAGAAGGGTTTTTGGCCCAAATGGTGACTCAATTTTACGCATGGAATTCTAGACCCAAAGGGCAAGAATATGAGAATATGCCCAATCACTTGGCACTCTGCCAGCCCATTTTATTATAGAACAGACTCAATTTTACTCGAAATGGATAGCATACGCAATAAATCAAGGAGTTGGGTGCTCGCCCTAATTTTATCTCCCGAAATAAAAGAAAGTTAGGGTTTATAGATGATGTTGTAACCAAGTAAGGCGGTGACAACTACATAAGGACGGACTACATCAAGAACGATGACTTGATAGAGCTGTAGGGCGATTGGAGACGTGTGCTTGACCCCGAGATGGGTGTCAGGGATCAGCCCTCGACACCGGTTGAGTGTGTGGGTGCACGAGCGGATTCTCCTACTGAATCCGCTCGTGCACCAAGTGCCAGCGTGACATTCTCCTACTGAATCGGAGCCAACACTTTTACGTTTTTAAAGACCATCATTATCATCAAAGGGGGGACGACGTTAGTTGGATCCCCTGGAGAGAGCATAGTCCAATTGTAGTCCAATTAAGTACCTTGGTACAAGGCTGTGTCAAACTTTCATTCTCGGACATCAATAGCTAAATCGGTGATCTCGACCTTTAAAGTTGTATCCGTCTAGAGCCTCAACATAAAGTCGTATGACATATTTATATTTCAAGATTTCTTGTCCTTTTATTGATACGATGTTTCTATTTTTCGTTTTAATCACGATCTATAGATTCTTTTAATGACCATTTTCGGATTCATGCCTTCTTGTGTTTATTATTAATATATCATCTTTTAATTCCATAGACAACCTTAATCGAAATGCATAAGTTTGGACGACGGTACAAACTCAATTCCTATTTTGATTGACAAAAGACGGTTGGGTTAGGGTAGATTGGATTGGGTTGGGCAAGTAGACAAGTCAAGAACGGGACTAGTCTTGGAGGTTAGCGGTTGACCAAAGGCCACGTGGCACGTTCCATTTGTCAAGACCAGTTTTGAACTCGTGAGTGGATACAACAGCAGCAGCGCGTTCCTTGGTTGTGCAACATGAGCAAGTCCACGTAGCCTCCGTAACCTCCCCTCATTTCATTTCCATCACCCGCTATTTTGCCTTTCCACGTGTCGCCACATCGGATTTCCACAAAACTTCCCTCGAAAAAACATTTTTTTTTCGAACCGTTGTTCGACAAACATTATATCTTACAGAATAAAAAAAGCAAACATAATAAAATTATAAATATCCAAAGATGGCAGGTTGGTAATTAAGCCACAAAACCAGGGGTAGTCAACAGTCCCGAGTCGGGTGCATCACACACGACCCTCTCTTTTATACCATATAATTCCTATTTTGATTGACAAAAGACGGTTGAGTTAGGGTAGATTGGATTGGGTTGGGCAAGTAGACAAGCCAAGAACGGGACTAGTCTTGGAGGTTAGCGGTTGACCAAAGGCCACGTGGCACGTTCCATTTGTCAAGACCAGTTTTGAACTCGTGAGTGGATACAACAGCAGCAGCGCGTTCCTTGGTTGTGCAACATGAGCAAGTCCACGTAGCCTCCGTAACCTCCCCTCATTTCATTTCCATCACCCGCTATTTTGCCTTTCCACGTGTCGCCACATCGGATTTCCACAAAACTTCCTTCGAAAAAACATTTTTTTTCGAACCGTTGTTCGACAAATATTATATCTTACAGAATAAAAAAAGCAAACATAATAAAATTATAAATATCCAAAGATGGCAGGTTGGTAATTAAGCCACAAAACCAGGGGTAGTCAACAGTCCCGAGTCGGGTGCATCACACACGACCCTCTCTTTTATACCATATAATTCCTATTTTGATTGACAAAAGACGGTTGGGTTAGGGTAGATTGGATTGGGTTGGGCAAGTAGACAAGTCAAGAACGGGACTAGTCTTGGAGGTTAGCGGTTGACCAAAGGCCACGTGGCACGTTCCATTTGTCAAGACCAGTTATGAACTTGTGAGTGGATACAACAACAGCAGCGCATTCCTTGCTTGTGCAACATGAGCAAGTCCACGTAGCCTCCGTAACCTCCCCTCATTTCATTTCCATCACCCTCTCTTTCGCTTTCTTTGATTTTACGCTGTGAGCTCCCACCATCGTGAACGTTCTTCGCGTAAAAAGCCTCCAGATATACGATACGAAGAACAGCTTCGGAACAAAACTCCTGTAAGACCCAGAGAGAATCGAGAGAGATGTGGCGGTGCGTAGCTCGGAGCCTTCGTCTTCCGACGAGGAGATCGGCGTCCAATGACTCTGCCAGATCTCACATTCCCAGATTCTTCTCCTCTCAATCGGTACAATCTCTCTTCTAATTACCTGATTTCAAACTTTTTTCTGGTTGATTATTCTCTGATTTCTAGATTTCAACTCTTTTTTGTTGTTTCACGTTTATCGATTATCATATAGGCTAAATTAGTTGCGTTTTTTCGTGGCTGTACATAATTTTTTCACTCTATTTTACCTGTTTGGCTGCTGAGAAAATGTCAGAGTTGAGGAACTAAACTTAAGACTCGTAGGTAATTTCTTTTTTATTTTCCTCTTGTCAACTGAGTAAAGAGCTCGCCTCAGGTGAGCCGAATGTAATTAGCTGGTTCAGATGACTTTTTATGCTGTTTTCAACTGTTAAATGAACTTCAGAAAAATATCGTCAGATATAGGATTCAAGATATGTTTATTCTTTAACATTGGATTATTGTTCATTCTGATATGATTTCATTACTTCAGTTCCATTTTGAAGATTCTATTGTGTTCACCTTATGCTAATAATTAGCTATTTTGTTATGGTGTTCTTAGTTAGATAGATCTGGTTATGATATTTCTCAATTATATTGTGTCAGGCTGGGAAATACACCATTGTCGATCATACATATGATGCAGTTGTGGTAGGAGCTGGTGGAGCTGGTCTGAGGGCTGCTATTGGTCTCTCTGAGCACGGATTTAACACGGCATGCATTACCAAACTTTTCCCCACTCGTTCTCACACTGTTGCAGCTCAGGTATGAAAGTTTTAGGGTTCTGTTAATTTGAATTCTCTTATGTTGTGCTGTTGGTGTCAGTTGCATGTATAAAGTTTTCTATTAGTCTTTTAGATATATGATTCCCTGTTTGTCTTCTTTTGGCTTCATTGTTAGCTATGGATGTATACCTTCAGTCATGAGTTTTTGCATATACAATAGCACACTGCACAGAAGCCCTTTGGGGGCAGTCATTTTTTTTATAGAAATAGTGATACACTTCTCGTTTTTCTATGAGTCTGGTCCTTTGTAACTCCATCTTTGGTTCTTACTCGCTACCCTCTTATTTAGTTTAAATGTGTGAAGGGTATGATGTTTTCTTCCTTGTGCTTGTGTTTCTACAACCATATGTTAATTTGATTGTTGGTCCAACTTCACATCAGCTGTCCATGTTCCCTGGGGGCCTGGCCCATTTGCCTTTCCCGTTCATGTGAAAAATATTGAATGAAAATGTTGAAATTGGTGCATTCACTTCATTCACCTTACCGTTTGTGGCTCTGGTGTGTTTTTGATTTATGTTATTGAGAACCTTGCAGGGTGGTATAAATGCTGCGCTGGGAAATATGAGTGAAGATGACTGGAGGTGGCACATGTATGACACAGTGAAGGGAAGTGATTGGCTAGGTATGGATACCTATTACTTGGAGTCGGGATTTTTCTATGTTAGCATGCACCACACTTCTGCTCACTTGGACAATTTGTTGGATATCTTACTCGAAAAGTATTGTGTTTCTGCAGGTGATCAGGATGCCATTCAGTATATGTGTAGGGAAGCTCCAAAAGCAGTGATTGAGCTTGAGAATTATGGATTGCCATTTTCAAGAACCGAAGAGGGAAAAATATATCAGCGTGCATTTGGTGGTCAAAGCCTTGACTTTGGAAAGGGTAAGATAGTTTAAATATGAAGTTGAAAGCCATATCTCAATTCCTGAGGGAAGATATCTGATGGTTATTTTCTGTGATGCTATTCTTGAAGGTGGACAGGCCTACCGATGTGCATGTGCTGCTGACAGAACTGGACATGCCTTATTGCATACTCTATATGGCCAAGCCATGAAACATAATACACAATTTTTTGTGGAATATTTTGCCTTGGATCTAATGATGGACAAAGAGGGTAAGCTACTGTCTATTAACTCTAGGATTTGTTAGTAGTATCAAACTATAAAGCAGTTCAGAAATCAAAGCTGAAGTTATTTAGCTTGTCATACATATGCTCATCACTAAATCTTTTAGTTACATTAACACTCGCCCTGGGTTACACTT
This sequence comes from Erodium maritimum, assembly GCA_963921825.1. Taxonomy (NCBI): domain Eukaryota; kingdom Viridiplantae; phylum Streptophyta; class Magnoliopsida; order Geraniales; family Geraniaceae; genus Erodium; species Erodium maritimum. Next base: position 12,954,585 of record OY997588.1, on the reverse strand, counting down.
CTGTTCCTTGTTTTGTCATCTTTCGTTTGTTATTACATTAAAGATATATTAAAGATATGGGGATACAGATTTTTCACATAAACTTCTTGGGCCGGCAATTGTGTCTTTTCCTGTATATATATTTATCCAAACCTTTTTAGTATTCAGTTTTTATTGTCTGGATAATTTGCCATTGTCCCAAAATGGTTCCCATGACAGGGTCTGTTGGTTAAATTTCATCATGATGAGATTATGTAGTGTAGTTAGTTACTCTAGTGTTTCTTGATGTGAGATATGTACAAATAAAGTTGATCGGTTATTAGTATTGGTGTTCAGGTACTTGCCAAGGAGTAATCGCATTAAATATGGAGGATGGGACACTACATCGGTTCCGTGCTGCATCAACAATCCTTGCCACTGGGGTACTGTATTTCATGGTGAAATCTGTTTGATATCAAAGGAATACCAATATCTGATCGCTGTTCTATTTTTGTTTCTCTCAGGGCTATGGAAGAGCATACTTCTCTGCAACCTCTGCCCACACGTGCACTGGAGATGGAAATGCCATGGCAGCCCGTGCTGGCCTTCCCCTACAGGTTTGTTTCATTACTGCTCAACCTTGATGTGTTTTGTTTGGAGTAGGTGTTATCATATTTCCAAGTTCTTCCTGCAGGACTTGGAGTTTGTGCAGTTTCATCCCACTGGTATTTATGGTGCTGGGTGCCTTATTACTGAAGGTTGGTGTTTTGTTCAGTTCTCTCCATAGAAAATATAATAGGGATCTTTCTTTTATTTGCCAAGTCTATTTGTTCTGGTGACAGTTTTACACTGGATTAATCATTGTCAGTTTGTACCGATATTCATTTTTATCATATGTCCGACCTGCAGGATCTCGAGGTGAAGGTGGTATTCTGAGGAATAGCGAGGGTGAGCGATTCATGGAGCGGTATGCCCCCACTGCCAAAGATCTTGCATCAAGGGATGTTGTTTCAAGATCCATGACTATGGAAATTCGGGAAGGCCGTGGTGTAGGTATGATGCACTCATAGAAGCAGAATTGATCACTCTGGCAAAATTTCATATGTTGGCTTCATTCTTTTTGTGTTGCATGATGAAAAAACATGTCTGCTATCTGGAAATTATTTACTTATAAGCTTTAGAGTTTTAAAACCAGATGGTTAGTATTGAATATTACCATTACTTTTATGCTTAGTGTTGTGGTTTAATGATTTATTAGTAGTGTGTTTGCATGCAATTTGTAATTAATGTCCAAACCCGTTTTCATTTCCTTTATATTTCCATTCCTTTGTTTCATATGTGTACTACAAAAGTGGATGCTGTAGTACCCTATAAGGGGAAAGGTCCCTTTAGAAGTTTTGTAGTAACTCTATAATTTCTGTGTAACAGGACCTCATAAGGACCATATCTATCTCCATTTGAATCACTTGCCTCCGGATGTGCTGAAGGAGAGACTTCCTGGTATTTCTGAAACTGCTGCCATTTTTGCGGGAGTAGATGTTACCAAAGAGCCTATTCCAGTGTTACCTACTGTGCACTATAACATGGGTGGAATTCCCACAAATCATCATGGAGAGGTTAGTTGAGGAAACTCAGCAACTTCATCTGAGTAATTTTGTGTTCTATTAACGAATATGATTAATATGGGAAACTACACTTCCCTACCCTGTACTTAAGAGGATTATTAGTTCACTACCTTGTACTTTAAATCGTATCAATTCACCCCAATCAACTTCGTTTTTCTTTCAATTTGCCATAATTTGAGCTTTAACGATAAAAATGCCCCTAATATATATAAAAAAAAACTTAGGAATTGGAGAAGAAGAAAAAAGAAAATTCTAAAAAATAGAATTTTTAAATCAAGAAGACAATTGTCAGTATTGTGTTCATCTTTTATAACATTTTACTTATATATAAGGGGCATTTTTGTCACTAAACCTCTAATTAGAGTAAATTGAAACAAAAACAAAGTTCATCAGGGAGAATTGATACTATTTAAAGTACAGGGTAGTGAATTGGCAATAGTCTAAAGTACATGGTGGTGAAATGTAATTTCCCTGATTTAATATTTTTGAAAAACTGGAGGCCAGTAATGCTTGGGACATACTTTTGTGTGTACAAATTCATTCAAGTATAAGTTTATGCACAATTTTTGTACTCTATTAACCAATATATTTTAGAAGCTAGTAATACTTGGATTCGTGCTTTTGTGTACAAATTCCCATCTGATGATAAGTTTATGCACAACCTTCCTAACTTTCACCATGGAGAGCTAGATCAATCTTTTTATTTCTGTTGGGGCATCAATTATACCTTTATTACATGTTTTTGCTGTTTATTCTGATTTCTTAATCACTTCAATCTTCTCTTGTTTAGGTGGTTACAATCAAAGGTAATGATCCGGATGCAGTAATTCCTGGACTAATGGCTGCCGGGGAGGCTGCATGTGCATCAGTCCATGGTGCGAATCGACTTGGTGCCAATTCTCTTCTTGACATTGTTGTGTTTGGACGAGCTTGTGCCAATAGAGTAGCAGAGCTCCAGAGACCAGGTAAATTTGCTGTCTAATTACACGTGTCTGCTTATTATGATGACTGTCTTTTACAAATTAAGAATCGTCTTTCTCATATCTTGCAGGGGAAAAACAGAAACCTTTGGAGAAGGATGCTGGTGAGAAAACCATCGCATGGCTGGACAAACTTCGGAACTCTAATGGCTCAACTCCAACTTCTAAAATTCGTTTAAATATGCAACGAGTGATGCAGAACAATGCTGCTGTGTTCCGTACACAAGAAACACTAGAAGAAGGTACTCAAAGTCTATTATACCCTTATGTTATGTAGTGCATTTTAATTTAACCGGATAAACTTAAATAGAAGTTCTTGATCTGTCAATGAAAAACGAGTTTTACATGATTTCATCTGCCAAGTTTTAAGGGTTCAAATATAAAAAATTAATGAGAAAAGATACGGAGTTAAATCATTACAAGCACCATGCTTTTTTTGTTGTTTAGGTTGCCAATTGATTGACAAGACATGGGAGAGCTTCCATGATGTTCAGTTGAAGGATAGAAGTCTTATATGGTGCGTTTTGCTGAACTACTTTTTAGTCACTAAAACTGTTTCTCAGATCTTATTTAGTTGCATGATCTTAAATTCTGAAAATCATTTAACAGGAACTCGGACTTAATAGAGACCATAGAATTGGAAAACCTTTTGATAAACGCGTGTATCACTATGCATTCTGCTGAAGCCAGGAAGGAGAGCAGAGGAGCACATGCGCGTGAAGATTTTACGGTCCGTTTTTTTGTTGTTGTGCTCATTAACTTTCCTTGTCTTAGTTGTCTATCTCCATTTTCTAACAGGGTGATCTTTTTTTTTCTTCAGAAAAGGGAAGATGGGGAGTGGATGAAACACACTTTAGGGTAATTCCTCTTTCCCCATTTCATTAAAGTAGATAGTTGTCACAATGTGGAGTTTTTAGGCTTTCTGGTGTCACAGTAGAAACTCGGAGTTAATGTCACATCACATCCAAAGTGTACATAGTGAGATCAAGCACACGTTAATGTTTCAACAGGTTAAGATAATGATAGAATAAGAGTGTGAACCTCGACCAATTAGGTATTGATGATTGACCAATTAGGTTGGAAGCAACGACTTGGTTGCACCTCGCTTCTCTTTCAGCTCCAAGATATCCAAATTTACCCATAAATGCCCGAGACTCATATCAAGCTGGATATGTTGAACACTAAGAATTTTAATATAATTTCTAACATTGTTAGAATTAATATAATCTATTAATATCATAAGTTTTTGGCGATATTAACCACGTAATTTTGTATTTTGCTTGTGTTGACTATAATATAATTTTTGAATGCTGCAGATACTGGGAGAATGAGAAGGTCCGCCTGGATTACAGGCCAGTTCACATGAACACACTAGATGATGAAATCGAAACATTCCCGCCAAAAGCTCGTGTGTATTGATATGTTTTGTCATACTAAAAGCATACTAGAAAGAAAGGGGTTGGCTTATGTGAACACAGGCTAGGAAGGGTTGCAATAACTCGCCACCCAAGACAAGAAGAATGCAATAAATGGTCTTAGGTACAGAGTTTCTTAGGAATAAGTGTGAATTAATCAGTACTAAACTGATACTACTTGATGTCTGCAAATTTCATACTGTTGCATTCATAGTCATCAAATCTAATGTATTTGAATATACATGCATGTGACCTCATCGATGTGAATTGGTTTTGTATAAACCCTTAAATTTGTGTTGTTTGATAATAAACCTTTTAACTGCTGACATTACTGTTCTTCCTTGTTTTAGCTCGAGTTCTTAATAAGATTGTTTACATTGGCATTACTTGATTGGATAGATTTGGCTCTGTTTTCTATTTTATCAGACAAATTGAAAGAGCAAATTGCAAGAACGTTCTTAATTAAATCAGACTGGGTTAGAGATCTTAATGGTGATTTCTGGGTAAAGTCTGCCTTTTAATTCATCAGTTTTTTTGAATGGGTCCACTTAATAAGTTTGCTCAAAATTAGCAATAATAGAAAAACGGAGTGGGTTTGTCAAAGTTGAACGGCTACAAGTAAAACCAGGCACTGTTGTTGTGATGACTAATATGAAAAATGGTAATTAAGTGGAAAAGAAGAGACCTAATGAGTAGCTCGTTTGATGTTTTAGGGTCAATCTCATAACATTGTCTCCCACTTGATGCCAATTTGCAACGTCTCTCTTCTTCCCCTCCATCCTAACTGAAGAGACATTAACGAAATATATATGTTTTTTTATAAATAAATAAACAACCCTAGTGAGTACTGAGTAATGCCTGCTATTAGTTTCAACAACTGCTGCACACATACGCAAATTCCCACTAAAATTGTAGTAAGTTTATCACTCCATTGGAGTTTTGACTAACAATGGCCCGACTCTCTAATAACAACCACTTCATAATTGTCTTTGTTTACTTTCATTTCGTTAGTAGATCTTGTTTAGGCACTACGCGTACACATAACACATCCACTATTCACATGGATAAAAGCTGAGCTTAAATCAGTATTCCGATACCCTCATTCTCTGTACATATGAAAAGTGATGTGAAAATAATTAGTGATCCCGTTGGTTAATAATGGCCTCTATCATTTTCATTGCCTATTTCACAAAATGATGATTAAAATGAAGTTAAACTTTATATTCATTGAACAATAAGCTTTTTTTACTCACAATATGTTATATAGTTCATAGATTATTTCCCATGTTAAGAATGAATACTTGATAGTTTTATGTTGGACTGCAAAAATGAATTAAAAATCTTTTGGCACATGATATGTAGCACGTTAATTGAACTTCAAAATAGTGATATATATTGTTGTCCACCCTTTACTGTTAATTATTTGGTACAGTTGTGCAAGTTTTATTGAAAAAGAAGGTGAGGACACATCTCTTTGCAAATTCATTCATGGTGTTGGTGACCACAAGAACTAGGCTAGAACGTACTCGAATCCTATCTTTTGTTCCACGATTCATAAAATATTAGCATAGGGTTTGGTAAGAGTAACAGCTCCTAAAATTTGGGGAGTCTTCAAAACCAATGAACACTAGTGGAGGATACTACATGGTGATGGTTAACCCTAAACTCATGTCCTAATTATGATGCAGCCTTAGATAATGCTAACTGGAATTACTATATGGACTAGCCTCAATTTTATACATGTAGATTCGAGGTTATTTTATTCATTATTGACCAAAAAGAATTGTACTCCATTCGATCAGACACTTTATTCATATTGAGTTTCAAAATTATTTAATTATTTTTTTCGTAACGGAGGGTGTTAATGAAGAGAATGATATAAGATAAACTACTGTTAAAATCACGATTATAAATATAAAAAGTAGGGTTAAATATTGAAACTTACCCTTATGTATTGGTCACGAACGCTATGCTACCCTCCTTTTCAAAATCACATTTGCGGTACCTTATCTATTGGTCACGCGATTCCGTTAGAAAAATAGACGGTAAAATGCCGTTTTTTCCATTCCGTTAGTCATATGACCTCAAGTGTTATATAATGGATGGTAAAATGCCGTTTTTTCCTTTCCGTTAGTCATATGACCTCAAGTGTTATATAATGGATGGTAAAATGCCGTTTTTTCCTTAGTTATTTGACTTTTATAAATTTTATAAGGAACATTACCATTCCACGCTCGTTGTTGTTCCTTATAAAATATATAGAGGTCAAATACTTAAGGGAAAAAAACATCATTTTACCATCATTATATGACACTTGAGGTCATATGACTAACGGAATGGAAAAAACAGCATTTTATCATCTATTTTTCCTAACGGGGTCGCGTGACCAATAGCTAAGGTACCGCAAATGTGATTTTGAAAATGAGGGTAGCATAGTATTCGTGACCAATACATAATGGTAAGTTTCAACATTTAACCCTATAGTATATTAAGTCGTTCTCAACCTGCATAGCTATCTTATTTAGAGACAATCATGATATGTAAACGGGTGAATGCATGAATGACCTCTTATTCCTAATCCGAGAAGACAATGAAACGTCCAGTCGTTTATGAACTTGTTGGTCGTTTTACTGGGACGACTAGACGTAGATGGTTGACCTAAAAGCACCGGGTCCAGTTCTTGCTGCGGTTGCACCATATCGTAGTGCTTTGTTTTCGGTCCCCGCCAAAACGTCCTCCGCCGTTGCTTTTCCATTTCAGTTGGTCTACAATTGCTGATGGTGGGACCCAGTGTGGGCCCACCAACCGCCCATAAAGAACGGACCCCAATAGCCTCCGTCCACGTCCCTTTTTCAAATCTCTACACTTACCTCCTTTCCACCTTCTTTTTATCCGAAGCTTTTACCTCAACTAAATCTCTTTTGACTCCATATGAAGCATTGTAGAATCCAATCCAAGATATAACAGAACAATGACATGCACATTATGTAAATATGGATATGATATTATTTTTTTGAGAAGAAGTATGGATATGATATAGTTTCACAGTTCAAATTCCTTTTGAATTTCAAAATATTAATCTCTTATTTAATATGCAAGAAGAATTAATGAACTTCGACGTCTACTTGTAACATGTAATTTGAACGTGTGCAAAATGAAACCGAAATTCAAAAACCAAGGAAAAAACAATTTGGGAATCACTTAAAATGAATCGTAATTTAGTTTTCTTTCGATCCCCATTTTTTTGGGTGAATCGATTTGTTCTCGTTTCTTACCGTCTTGGAAAGCAATAAATCTTAATAAACCATCGTTTATAAAAGAAATAGATTAATAAAAATAATAGCCCGGAGGACCCGAACCAAAGCGGGTCAACCAGATTGTGCCAAAACCAAAGATATCAGATAAGTAAATAACTGAAAAGTTTGAACATCGTGGGACTGAAAGAAAAGTAAAAAAAATCCTTATTTATCACAATGATTCAAGGTGGATGTCGAGAGAAGGATACTGATAGCGGTGAAAGCAATCGATATAGCTACTCCAAACGGTGAGCAAGGAAAGAACATGTCATTTCCGAAAGAATGGCGTCGAGGCGGACTAACTACCCCTTCGATGATCCAACGTGCGTCGTCCTCCCTTGATTGATAGTGTAGTGCTCCAAGAACGTGAGAGTGCTGCCTCCCGAGATAGTAAAGTAGTATCGCATATAACATTACATATATCATGTATATTTGCATCAATTTTCATGACAATATAGGTGAGGATGAACATTGTTCTTACTGATGTATCCAACCGAGGATGTAGAGGGAAGACCTAGAAGGCTAGAAGGTTCTTTTCGTTGCAGATCGTTGATGTGACGACATTTGAAGCATTCACATATGTAAGAACCGCCCCCGGTCGATCCCGGTCGAACCGGAGGTTTTCGGCGAAAGTTGACTTTTTGCTGGAAAAGTCAACCGATGACTCCGGGAGTCATTCGGGACCTTTCTGGGGGCCCAAAAAGCTTAGCCGTCGTTACGGTTAGCTTAGTTGGGTCATTTCCTTTCAAATGACGCCTTTTGTGAAAAAAAGTCAAACCCGGGTCAAACTTGGTCGATTTTGGATTATTATCGAATAAAATATTTTAGGGCTGAGATATTTTGGGGTAGGAATGGTCCCCACATGGACACATGTCCATGTTAGCCTGGAAAGGAAGAAAAGGGGGTGAAAAGACCAAATGGTCTCCACATAAGGACAAAGGAGAGAGAGAGAGGGGCTAGAGGACGAAAGGGACATTTTCACATTGAGGATAAGAGCACATGGAGCAAAAATTCTGCTCATTTCTTCCTTGTTGGCCGAACCACCTAGCTAGAAGAGAGAAATTTTTCCTCCATTGTTGCTCCTTGAAGCTTGGAGAAAAAGCAAGAGAAATGAAGCTCCTTTCTAGCCATATCTACACCAAATCCTCTCAAATTTACCTCATCTTCTTCATCTCTCAATTTCCTAAAGGTTGGTATGCTTTATTTCCGCAGTTAATGAAATTGGATTTTATGGGTTTAAGTATAGGTGACTTGAACTAGTGAGTTTTAAGTGTTGGATAGCTTAAATGTTAATGTTTGAAGAAGAGGTGGAGTTAGTTGAGAGAAATAACTTGAGTTGAGTAGTTTTTGATGAAACTTACTTGGGTCTTGAAACTTTGGTTGTTTTGAGGTGGAAATTGAAGTTCTAAAGCTTAAAAATGGTGTTATGGAGAACCTAGAACTAGTTAAGAGCTTGTTGGAGAATTTTGGATAATTTTCCGGCGACCGGAGGCTCGCCGGAGCTCCGAACGGTCGCCAGAATCCAGCCACCGGTGAGTGAAGTGACCGGCCATGGTCCGGCCTCCCAAGACCAAGACCGGCCGGCCGGTTGAGCCACACACGGCCATGTGTGGCCATGGGGCCCACATGGTCAGTTTAGGTGGTTTGGAAATTGTGACGGTCGAGATTGAGCCCCGGGACGATGTTTTCACACCCGGAACGAATTATGGAGGTGATTCCTAGATTTTCGGAAAAAGCGATTAAAAACTTAAATTGCGAAATTGGGAAGGCTCGGACCCGGAATTTGTTTCCGTCAAGTGCATTGGAACAAGTAAACTTAATTAGGATGGTTAGAAACAAAAATGGGAACTTTCGGAGTCCCGAGGGACGTTTTCCCGATTCCGGGCGAAATGGGCCTCCCGGACCCATTTTGACAAGTTGTGCAATTGGGATTGGTTTGGGTATTTCCCTCTTTAATCCACATTGAATTAGCATTAATTCGTGTATTGCTGGTAATCTTAGACTTTGGACCCGAGCGTGACGATAGAGGAGATGGTTGGATCTCGTGAAGTGGAGGGGGAAGCGAGCCAGGATGTCAGTAGCTAGGAGTTGATCGTGTTTGCTTTTGAGGTAGGGAACGTAGCGAATACCGGTTTAATTACGGAAAGTTACTAGTATGCATGTTAGGTAATAATAATAATCGGAAAGGTCCTAGTTCGTATATAGGATGTGATTCACTAGAATAACCGCTTTCATTTACATAATAACCGGACGAGTCTTAGTGTGCATGTAGGATGTGATTCACTAGATTAATCGCTTTCAATTCTTGGGAAATTGTCGTGCTGGTAGAATGACCATGTCGAGCCTTAGGGTTGCGTGTTGATTGTGATGCCATGATGTGTGACTTAGTGTCGATAAGATTAAGAAACGTGTCAAGATATACTCGGTGTAGCATGTTGTGACTATGTGTGGGCAAGTGTGACGTGGTTGATATGATGTGAATCCTTGTTTGTGATATGATCGGGTGAGTGATAGACCGATTTGTGTGTTATGGTGAGTTGGCTCGGTTGGTATACCGTGGCGGAACTATGGTTTTGTGATGCGTGTTATTCTCTTGATGTGTGTTCCAAGAGGAGGTGGGTCCGGCATTATACCTACACTGGGAGAGTATGCCGATGTAGAGTATCAAGGACGAGGACGGTTTAACTATTACCCCGATGTTGTGTGGTCCGGGAAGGCGTACGACCGAGGTATGTGTCGGTCCGGTATGCGTGAGGCCCTGATTCTACGTGACAGGAAGACGTCCGACTAAGGGATTTCCGGTCTGGGATGTTACCCCGATTCTACTTGACGGGAAGATCTCGGGACCGATGCTTCGTGTTCCGGTACGATATAAATGGGACGAGCTGCGATAGCCGGAGATGTTGGGTTTGGTTGTACTAAGTTATGTAATGTTCTGATGTGTGTGATGTGCGTGCTGATTGGCTTTGTGCGTTGTATTATTTGTGATTTTGATCTTACGAGGATGATTAGTGATTGGTACTTGTTCCTGGGGCGTTGTGGATAGTTATGCTTTGCTAGTATGCCCTAATTGGACGGTTACTCGTGGTATTAAACTGATGTTCATAACCTTAACTACTTTTCCTACTGAGCGAAAGCTCACCCCTTACCTTGTTGTGTTTCAGGTCTTGAGCGGGATTTGTACTAGCTGGATGCTCGATGCTTGGGAGCTAACGAGGTGACTAGGCTAGCTTGTCTAGAGACGTACTGTGTTTTTTTTGAATTAAACTTTAACACTGGATTTATGAGCTGTTGACTCTTTTATTGGTTTATGGTTACAATTTATTATTACTTTAAACTTTATTTCCTTTAAAATTGCTTTATTTATTATTCCTTTAAGTTCACGTCTCGAGTCCGGTCAAAACCGGATTTGGGGCGTGACAACATAAGTGTCATTTTATGTCTATTACTCCTCATTTGATCAAAATTAAGTAGGTGCACAATGTGTTTGAGTATTCTTTCAAGATCTTTTGGGTATGTGTAAATGATATTAGGTTATGAAAAGAAAAGACTAAACGAGAAGTTGATTCAGTACTGGAAGGAGCCCCAGATGGACTAATAAGGAAGATGGTGTTCCATGGCATACACGATATTAGAAGATCAACAATAGTCAATATGGCAAAGAATCATCTACTAATGTAAAATGTCTGGACTCATGGTCGCAATCCAGACCGGTACGAATTATGCACTGGCCCCTTGTTAGGTTTATGGACAACAATTGACATGGTCAAGGGGTTGGCCTCTTGCTGCGTCTAGAGGGAAGAGCCCATGGCGGTGGTCTTGTTGAGACTTTTTCTTATTATGGTATTTTAATTGCCAAAAACCCATATTATTGGAATCAATTAGTTGAAATGACTATAATGATGTTCAGGTCTATCTTAATACAATTCGAACAACCATCAAACCCCTTTTAGTTACCACAATTATGTTGTAGTTTATTAAGAAATTTACACATAACCTATTCTAATGTTGTCTTTTTTTTTCACATCACCCTCTTAACTAATTTTTATTTGTCATTTAACCCCCATAACTTCATTTTCTATTCACTTTAGTCCAACGATGTTAACTTTCCATCCAATGGATGTAAAATGTCCAAAATACCCCTCATCAACCATAAAATTTTCAAAGTAGTGCCATTGTTCCAAAAAAACCTAAAAACTATGAAATGCCTGAATTAACCTTTTGAACCATTTCTAAAAATCATATTTATTTTTTAAAAAAGTTATTTTTTATTTTTAAAAACTAGTTTTTATTTTTAGAAAAATCATATTTTATTTTAAAAATATTTATTTTATTATAAAATCATATATTATTATTTAAAAATCAGATTTTATTTTTAATATCATATTTATTTTTATTTTATTTTTATTTATTTAAAATCAGTATTCTTTATTTTCATATTTTATTCTTTAACTTTTTCATTTTATTTACCCCATCTTCAACCTTACCCTTTATCTCCATCTTCAACCTCAAACAAAACCCTCAAAACAATAAATAAAAAAAACTCAACAAAAGAATAAATTTATATTCAATTCAAGATTCAACAAAACAAATAATCCATATTCAACATCTCCCAAAATCCAGATATGCGAAGATGAACATCGAATCCCCAAACCCAAAAAATCCCCAAATCCATATCAGTACCCAAAATGAGAAGATGGATTTGTCGGACATAAAAAATTTGGTTGAGATATTGCTTGCGCAAATTCTGGAAGCTTGTAAGAAGAACGGGGTTGAGGTGTCAGGACAGAACTCATCAGCTTCATTAGGTGGTTTTGAGCAGATTAAGAAAAAGTTATTAAGAGGGGATATGGTGAGCTTGTTCTCTTATTAGAGAATGGGGCGGGTTTTTTCTCGACAAAGCATTTCTCGTCATTCATTGAGTTTGTTCGGAGCTTGAACCATCAAGAACTACACTCGATGATATGGCTAGTGAAGAGGAAGAAGCTTCCTTGTCTGTCCATGTAAATGCACAATCAGATTTAAGACCTCGCCCCCAGATCTTGCAAATGCAGAATCAGATTTTGAAATGAGAAGGATATTGGAGATGAGAGTGTTAGGTTAATTTAGTTTATGATTATTTAATATTGAAAGGGTATTTTTGTCATTTTCAAAAAATTTAAGACCATGTGATGTGCACATGATTGTTTTCCATCCAAAATGTAACGGAAGTGGACTAAAGTGAAAAGAAAATGAAGTTAAAGGGGGTTAAATATTAAAAAATTTGTTAAGGGTGTGATGTGAAAAAAGGTGATAGTAGGATAGGTTATATGTAAATTTTCCTATTGTACTCCATCGGTTCATAACATATTATTCACATTTTTTTAGTATGTTCATAACAGATAGTCTAATCATTAAACGTGATTCTATTAAGCATGTTCGCACCAAATTATTTGAATCAATAAATTGTAATTTCGTTATGATTAATCTATATAAAATAAAAATGTAAATAATTTACTTTTGATAAATATTGTTCTACTCAGAATCAGCACACATATATTCATTTACGAAAATCATAACAGGTTTCCAAAACAATTTCAATAATCTTCGATAAACCTCCTATACAATAGATCCAACATAGACGCATCATACTTACATGCACAATTAGTTAAATGGTGAACAAGAGGCTCTTATACCACTGTTGGGTTTTAGAGATCAAAGAAGTTGCAGAAAAAATAATATTATCTAACACCTAAACCTGGATCCATGTAAAAACGATCAACCAATTCAACTTTATACGAAAATGGGTTATCTGTTTCGTTTGAGGCTTGGTTCAAGACATGAACGATGGAATTTTGATCAAAGCGTTTTCTACGAATCAATCCTCTACAGGTATCCACACCAAGAAGTTGGTCCCAAAATATGTGTGCTAGCACTCTTTGATTGTCAAACTCTCGAATATGTTGTCTATGTTGTCTCCCATCACTAAGGATGAGAGAGAATATATGACGAACGTTTCTTATGTGAGTGTAATTGGTACTCTTATATATGCCATAGTTTGCATACATCATGACATTTCTTATCCATTTATTGTTGTTAGTAGATTCATGGTGAACACGAGGAAGCAACATTGACAGACAATGAAGTAGATATTAAGGTATCTTTTCTGCTTCTATTTGTCGACACGTCACCTCGTATCGCGCTAGGATTCGTGTGGTCAACACTGCTTCGGTCGAATCGACGGGCCTGCGAGTCTTCATATTAGTAGACCGTCTAAAGCGGATTATCCGAATCGATTAAACACTGAGATTCAATTCAACAAATTGATAGAAAAAACAAAAAAAATCTCCAATTCGATGCACCGTTAAACAGGTCCGAGACGCTATTATGAAGAGCCTAAGAGCATCCACAACCATCTCGCCGGCTGCCGGCGAGATGGTTTAAAATATGCTTTTTAAATCATCTCACCAGCTCACCGCCAGCGAGGTCTGCAGTGGGGGTACCGGTGCTGGCGAGGAGCCGCCGGTGAGATGGAGAAAAAGCAAGTATGAAACAAAAAAAAATTGCTACTCAAACCCACAACTTTATTATAATTATACATATAGCACACATACGATAATTAAAACATAATTTAGCACACAAATGGTAATTTAAAACATAATTAAACGATATCTAATTTTATTACACGTTCACGATTTACAGCTCGTGAACGTACTGCAGGAATTTGGGATGTCTCGAACGATCTCCCACATAAACAACTTCGTGAAATGTTGGCCATGGGCCCTGTGGTGCTCAGCGGTCGCTGCAGAGCGATGGTAATTCTCGGTACTTCTCGGGGGGCGTTATGAACTGCTACCCGGTAGCACAGTTCATAACGGTGGATTTTCCTGGCGAGATCCTGCCAGTGGTCTCGACACTGCTTTTGGGTTCTAGGCGGGGAATTGGCCGGAGCACCGTGGAAAAAATTGGCGTAGACTAACGGCCAGTACCTGTGATTTGGGCCCGGCCGGGCATCCTGTAGCCAACATAGGACCAACACCATCTCTTCCTCGTTGGTCCACGGGTATGAAGCTACGGCGGCGACCATTGGTGCTTCGAAGAAGGGGAGAAATTAATAACGAAAAAAGGTTGGGAGATAGAGAGAGAAATGGGAGAAGAGGTGTGAAGAATGAAGGAGGAGAGGGTTCTATTTATAGCCAAGCCGCCGGCCACAAAGGGGCATTTTGGTCTTTTTGGTGGTGGTGGCATTAATGGCACACATCCCAAAAAACCTACAATTCACTAATGCAAAAAAACAACAACTATTTGTTTGTCCAAATTGAAAAACCACCAATTGATTACCGAAACATACAACAGTTTTGTAAAAATATTACTAAGTGATTGACATTTAAAAAAAATACCGAAACATAAAACATAAAACAATTCATTAAAGAAACTGGAAATACAACTTCAAAAAAAAAAACACAAGTACGTAAAATTAACAGCGGCGTCACTGGTTCATCAGATTGCGCAAAATCCTAAGTTGCGCAGTGTGGGCCTCGAGCTGCTCGGGATTCATGGCCGAAGTGTCCCTTGCTTCCGCTTCCACCCACTGCCGGTATGCCATCAGCTTCAGCTGCGCAACCTTCTCAATGGTCCTGGGCTTGGCTTGTTTCTTTGGCCGCTATATGGGCCCTCTCGACACGATCGGCAACCGCTTCGTTAGAGGATGATGCAGAGCTCTTACCTCTGAGCCTCGCAGCCTTCTGGCCCATAGGCTTCTTGTACTGCGGTTGACCGTCCGTATTAGTACCCGTCGTCTGCTGACTGTCCTCAAAGCCCGGCGTGTCTTCACGAGTGCGCTTCCCCGAGTCGGTGTCCCTTCATCGGGCGCGTCAACGGAAAAATAACAGGAATTCCACTTGTGTTCACCTTTCAGAAGATCCCACCAGTGTTTCCATGTGAATGGATGACCACAGGCCTTTGCGTATTTGTAATAACTACTTCTGGTCAACGTCAGTCAAACCTGCGAAAAACATGAAAATTTAAAAAATTTAAGACAGACACTTAACTTAACCTAAATTGACCCCGAGGGTCATATCTGTCACGCCCCAAATTCGGTTCTTGCCCGGACTCGAGGCATGACTAGTAATAAATGATTTAAAAGTCAATAATTCAACAATAAGTTCCTGAAAAACTCCAATATGAAACTTAAATTCACAAAATTCGGTTTAAAACATAAATAACCCTCCAGGGGTGTAATAATAATCTTCCACAAGGTTTGTTCCAAACAGGAATAAAATAAAAGCGAAGTCTCTATAGACACCCACACCAAGAAGCTCCCGAGCCTCTACTCCTCAATCAAGCCCGTAAACACAACAATAAACTCATAGGGGTGAGCTTGCGCTCAGTAGGGAAAATACATAACAAGGTGGACTTTAAACTCAATAAATTCATCAACAAAGTCAGCAAGATAAGTCTTAACAGTCACGAGCAATAGGTAAACCAATCAATGTCGCGGCACATGAAGTCACCACCCTCCGACCACATATGATGTGTCCTCTCGGATTTTCTCTCAAATCCAGAGGAGACGCATATCATTGAGGCGACCGGAAACAACCCTTCGGGGCGCTTATCATCGGGATTCCCAGAAACGTCTCCAAAGGATTTTATGTCCTCGGGAACCAAGGTAATGCTCTCGTAGGATGCATACCCTTGGGTGAATCAACAAGTAACCATTATATCATCTTACACCGGACTCCTCAACGGTGTAGGTACCATACCATATCAACAATAATCATTATCTCATCCTACACCGGACTCCCCAACGGTGTAGGTACCATACCGTATCAACAATAATCACTATCTCATCCTACACCGGACTCCTCAACGGTGTAGGTACCATACCGTATCAACAATAATCACTATCTCATCCTACACCGGACTCCTCAACGGTGTAGGTACCATACCGTATCAATAATAATCAGATAACAATTTAGTAACGCACTCAACCGAAACACGAAGCAATCCAATCCCAACAACCACCAATTCACTATCACACATAGCTCACACATCACCGTTTCACCACAACACACAGCACACGAATCACACAATCACAACTTACCGTTCACTTACCAGTCTCGACCCATCGGGGCATCGATCACCTGATTGCACCGCTCGGTGCAACCAGTCATACTCGATGCTCCAAGCAATCATTTAAGGAAATCAAGCAATCATCCAAATACAACCAACAGTCCAATACGAGTTCAATCAACCAAACATGAAAACCTTCAAACGAGCATTCAAATATGCAATTCAACTAGTTCCATTAGACTCTTTAGCCTATCCACTAAGCAACCAAACAACCAAGCATGTGATCCTAACACGCAACTAATCCGAGGGCTTTGCCAAGGCCGCTCTACCAGTCAAACAATTCCCAAGTATTGAAAGCAAGTTACACTAGTGATTGACATCCTAATCATTCACCACTAGACACTTCCGGTTATTAGTAATTGAAACACAATTATTCTAGTTATTCGCATCCTATAGGCATTTCTAGGACCTTTCCGATTTTATTATCCTACTCATGCATACTAAGTATTTAAACGAGAAGTTAAGACTTTCCCTACCTCAAGATCTTCCTCTCAACACTCTGATGATGAGCCCGGTGATCACCACTCCGTTCTTCACTCGGGTCCCGGTGTGATCCTTGCTCTTCTAGTTCGGGTCCAAGCCCTTGATCTCGGGCGAAGTCCCGTCTAGAATTGAAAAAGAGAAGTCCAATCAATAAAGATAAAAGTCCAAGGGTCCTCTGATTTAACCAAGAATTACCCGTTCAAAATCTCACCTTGATTTCGCTAAACCGGTTAATTAAATCTGATTTTAAAACGGTTTCCTTAACAGTCCGATTGACCTGGATCCGAACCCGAACCCGGTCCAGACCCGGTCCTGAAGTCCAACTGGGCCCAAGGCCCGAGTTCACAATGGGCCAAGGCCCGTCTGTCTGGCCCGATCTTTCCCCCAGGCCCAAGACCTTCTCAGCCCAGTCCTCTTCTAGCCCAAGGCCCGGTTTTCTCTGCCCAATCTGGCCTGGTGAGGTCGGCCTGAGCTGGACATGCCGCCGATGAGCAAGGGTTGCTCCGGCGGTCTCCCACGGTGGCAGGTGAGGTGCGATGACGAGGGAAAGAGGCGGAGGAAGGCGGCAGGTCCACGACGAACCCGAGGTCGTGGCGACGGTGGCTCAGGCGAGAACACACTGCCCGTCCTCGGCTCAGATCTGACGGCTCGAGGTCGCCGGCGAGGGTTTCCGACCTAACCCATTCGAGTCGAGCCCGAAAAGGGATGATTTCCGCCACTGTGAAGCCAAAGGAGAAGGAGAAAGAGAGAGGGAGTTCGATCCGCTCGTTCACGAACTCAGGGCGTTCGATTTCGGCTCGGAGCAAACGAACCCACGCGAGGGACTCCGGCGACGTCTCGTCGCTGCTGGGAGCATGACCGTGCTTTGAGAGGATGGAGAGGAGAGGTGAGGTGTGGCTGTGCGAGGGAGGAAGACGTAGGTGTTTTCGGCGAGTTTCGGGACGTGCGCCGGCAAAAGGGTCGAGAGGTTTCTGGCGAGAGGGAGACGAAGAGGCGAAGCCTGAGGTGAATAGTACCCGTTTTAGGGTTTCGGCCCCTTTTTATAGTGGAGCTGCGCGAGTCTGGGTTGGGCTTGCAGGTTGGGCTGCGCACTTGATGCGAGTGGGTCGGAGCTGGCCCAAACTCGAGCTCGGCCCAAAACTGCTGCTTTTTTTTTTTTGATTTTTCTCTTTCAAAATACAACTTGTTGCAAACTTCTACCCTCACGTTTCAGCTTGCACTTTACTACACTTTTACACGAAGTGGGTTTTACAATCTACCCCCCTTAAAGAAATTTCGTCCTCGAAATTTAACATGAACGTGCTCCTCTTGTCCAAATCTTAGGGAACGTTCGATTACGACTCACCTGTGAGGGAGCCGTGGTGTACTTTCGTAGTTCGGAAACACGAGGGAGTTGCCAGACAACGGTTCTGGCTCTCTCTGAAGACCTCAAATGTACAAAAACTTGCGGGGCCAACTTGCCTCTATCGTTGTCGATCCGCTAAGACTCCTTTTTGGGCTCACTCTCAGAAATATCTGATCCCACGATGAAACTCAGTAGGCCCGAGCCTTTCGTCTTTGTAACTCTTCTGTAGGCTCTACTCGGTCTTTAACCGTTTTCCGCATTTACTTGACCTTTACCAACTCGTGCTTCGCTAGTTCACGCTAGTTACTCAAAAAGTCATACTTGGTGGTGAACAACAGCCTTTCTCCACAGTTCGCAGTTTGACATGTAACCATAACTCAAGAACCACTGAGGTACCCAACACGTCAATGAACACTCGAATCGTCAAGGAATACCGGAGGACGGTATAAAACATCCTATAACGGAATCCCACCTCGGTATAGACGTCGTACTGAAAACTCTCCAACAGTCTGGATATTATATACCGGAATCTCCCACCGGTCATAGATATCGTGTCGAAACATCTCTCAATGCGAACTGAAGTAGGAACTTACACGTAGACATAACCACTCGGTTTTCTTATTAGTAACTTTCATAGGGGCAACTTTCCCAGCAGTCCAATAGTCGCCATGCTAAGACCAACCACAAACGATTACCCGATCAAGTAAACGTAACAACCACTACCTCAAGACAAAGGATCTCATGATTATTGCATGGTCCGGAACAACCATTCAGTTTACCACAACCGATGGACCAATAACGCGCAACTCAAAGGGTAAAACGTACCCACCTCCGGTACTGAGGAATGCCAGAAACGATCTTGGCAACCTCTAACAGACTCCAATTTTTGTGTAGACAGCGGACCGTCGTCAATAACTTCGATGTAGATACCTCTTATCATGATCCTCAACTGTACCGGTATCACATCGGATAGAACGACTTCGGTTCTAACATGCCCTGCCCGGATCTTCCTTCGGTATGGGTGTCTTATCGGAAAACTCCGAAAATCGGACAAGGACGGAGCCATCCGAAGGTGTGACTCCTCAATTTCTCTTTAGTAACTGTCTCCCGAATAGTTCACACTAGAACTCCAAACTGGTCTTGTCACGACCTAACACACTCAAGACGAGCAAGCAACACACAATCATGATCATCCAAACAAAGGTCCTCATAACCACTGCGGGGTTTGGAACAATCGCTCGTTTCATCACATCCCGCGAAAAAGGTAGGTATACCTCCGCCAAGCAACGGGTACCGCGTACCGTCAAATAGTCGAAAAGCGGCATGCCTCAAACATAACCTACTCAACACCTCCCGTCATGCTAAGCCTGGCATACGGGTGCGTCACACAACTAACCCCCACGGAACTCGTAACCACACTCCTCAACTCATGACCCCACCACACTCACAAGGCATGGTCGAACGAACCCACACCAACTGTAACCACATCAATTAACAGGTCATCACACATCCAGGGTAAACGATAAAGCACAAACGTGTCTCGCACACAGCCAACATCACGCACAATTGTCACGACGGTTAAACCTGAACACGATCCTCAACCTGGTACGGGTCAGTTACACATCACGTACCACAAACACAACTCGCGGTAAGCCATCCATATCTCATTGTGATCAATCGGAAAGGTTATCCAACTCGCGATATTTCTCTTGACATCAAAACTAGTTCTCAACATCTGATCAGTCACTTCACAATTCATCTCACCTGAATTATCATAACACGAGACAATGGTTCTCAAAACCGGTGCATCGTTCAGTACCACCATGAACTCTACCAGCATTTAATTGGACGAACGACGTACAACAACACGGACCAATAGAACCCCTCACTGGCCCTTGGTCAAAAGTAGGCGTCCTTCAAGACACTAAAATTAAACGCACAAAATTACACTCGACTGCGAACCACGACCCAAGGTCGATTGCCCAAGGTTATCCCAACCGACGGTAGTCCTTATACCGTTGACACCCGCTCACGAGTTACCAATCAAACAAAACTTAAAGTCAGGTCCACCCAAGTCATCTCTTAAGGAATAATCAATATGCACTGAGATCTCGAAAATCTTGAAAAGTTGAGAAACCCGCGCGGTTCCTCCATTCGTTACCGGACAACTTAAAACCAATAACGGTTAGCTCTTAACTTTTCTTGTGCTCTCACGTGGCACCAAATCCGACCCATCACACAATTCCTCGTTCGGTGCTATCTTGTTACCGGCATGAAAACTTGTGGGAGTCGCTCGGCTATCAGTTGCCGGATTTCAACGTGAGTTGCTCTCACTTCTAGGACGTAACCCCATGGTTATGCTTAGTCCTCGCGGGACATTATCCTTAGTTCTTCTCCTGCTGAGAAGGTCGTTTGGTTAACTCTCAATGTTACCCGTTTGTTCCGTGTGACCTGGCGGTAAGCCGCTTAATCCTTCTGGAGAGAACGTAAGAAACACACCTTGATTTAGTTTCTCACGTACGGCACACACTCGTGCAACCTTCGTTCGCTAACAAAGATTTTGAACAACAACGCCTCAACGGTTCGAATCTTTTAACTTAAGTCTTGTAGCGGGGTTAGAAGAAACGGTAGATTACGACTACTGTGGGTATGGGCCCACCACGCTTCCGCTGCGCTACTCTGATCTTATCGTTGCTCGGTCATCTCTGGTGACCGGTCGGATCGTTTACTGGTCAAGGCTGCGGCCTTTCACTGTTCGGCATTCGTCGCTGATAGCGCTCGATGAACGTTTGTTGTTTCAGCACTCGGTTCTTAAAATTCGATCCATACTCTCGGAGAAGAAAAGAACTTTCAATCTGACTAGGTTTGTTACTCCAATTTCCAATTCCCACTGACGTTAGTCGGTACTACCATACCTTTAGTCGATGCGTTTGAAAGCACTGGTGGGCTTAATAGTGTTAAACTCGCTCGATCGCTACGTCACCCAGTGTAATGCTCAAGTGTAATGCACCCAGTGTAATGCTCAAGTGTCAGCTGACACAAAACCCAAAATGTAATCGGTAACAAGTACTCTACGCGATCTCAAACCTGCGAAAAACAGGAAAATTTAAATTTTTTAAGACAGACACTTAACATAACCTAAATTGACCCCGAGGGTCATACCGGACTTAATTTGACCCCGTTATCGACCAAAATGAGTTCCGCGGGACTCATGGCAACTTTCTGATCATTCTTGGAAATGCTGACTTT
Source organism: Erodium maritimum (assembly GCA_963921825.1). Lineage (NCBI taxonomy): Eukaryota > Viridiplantae > Streptophyta > Magnoliopsida > Geraniales > Geraniaceae > Erodium > Erodium maritimum. The sequence goes on along the minus strand of OY997588.1, from coordinate 12,933,123 downwards.
TCGCTGGAAAAGTCAACCGAGCGATGTTTTGGTCCATTCGAGGACCGTTTTGGATCCAAAAAGCTTAGCCGTCGTCGCAGCGGTCTTAGTTGAGCCGTTTCCTTGTAGCCCTCCAAGTTTCGTAATTTCTTGGAAAAAGTGCCCGTTCGGGGCCCGAAACGTCCGATTTTCGCGAAACTGATAGGAAAATATCAACTAGATATTTTCCAAAAGGTGTGGGACCCATCTTGACATATGTCCTAATTGTGGTGGTGTTAGTTTTGGGGGGGAAATGTGTGGTGTATAGGGGTGGCCGAACCTAAGGGTTAAAGGAGGGGGTTTTGGGGTTAGTTGTTAGTTGAATTAAATTAGAAAGAAGAAGAGAGGTTTTAGAGAGAGAAGGAGAAGAAGAAGAAGAGAGAAAAAGGGAAGTTGAGCTAGGGTTTGTGATCAAGCCCCTGGATCGATTCAAAGCAAAGAGCAATCCCGTTCCCCTCATCCTCCTCTACGGTAATACCCAAACCGATTCTCGTTTTGATTATTTTGGAAAGCTAGGGTTTTGTTAAAACTAATTAATTAGGGTTGTGTGGAGGTTGGGGAGGTGTTGGAGACGTTTTAGAGGTGTTTTGGGGTTTAGTGGCACGTTTTCCGGTGACCGGAGGCTCGGGAGGAGCTCCGGCCACCGTGGGTGGTGGCCGGCCAGCCATGAGGTGGCTGGCCAGAGCTGGCAGCAGCCACCACATGGTGGCCGAGCCCCCCCCCCCCCCCCCCCCCCCCAAACCCTAGGGCTCTCGGCCAAGCCTCTTGGGTGGGGCCCACGTGCTCGGTTGCTCGGGTTTTAATGTTCGGGTGGTTTAAGACGTTCCCCGGACCATTTACCCTAAACCGAATCGAAAATTGGAGTTAAATTGGAGAAGTTGTAATTAACGGGTTTTAGAAACTTTAAACGTTAATAAACTGACTTAGAAGTCGGAATTCGATTCCGTCAAGTGTGTTGGGTTCCTTGAAATATTCTAAGACCGTAGAAACGAAAACGAGGGCTTTTGGAGCCCCGGAAGGCAATTAACAAAACCCGGGCAAATTCGCCATGTCGGGCGAATCTGGCCTTTGCGGGTCCTTTATCGACAATGTCGAGTAATTGGGGAGTTTGGGAGTGATCAACATTTTTGGGGTTACGTTTTGGCGTTAAGTATATTAATTTTCGGCTTATTCGTACTAGTTTAAAAGTACTTTGAATTTGTGCTCTTTTAGATCGTGCTGCGGACCGAGGCAAAGGGAAGCTCGGCGAGTGACTGGGTCTACTTCGGGTTTTGTTGGAGCGCTTTTGGATTTATATACGAGGTAGGGAAAAGTAGCCAGATCTCGGCCCTGATTAGGTAAAGTTAATAGTAGAATTGCATGTGACACCGGGGTGTCGTGGGTTGAGTAGAATTATTTTAATATTAGAAAAGCATGATACGGGATTGTAGCGTTTAAGAGAAAAGCATGTGACACTTAGTAGTGTCGTAGGAACAGTGAACTTAGCGATAATTGAATTACTGGAGGCATATGACCATGCCCGGAGGTTGTCTGTGAAACTAGTGATGTTAGGACTGTTGGGGGCATCGAGCATGCCGGAGGTTGTTGTGCGTTATTTTATTGTTGAGTTTGGGTGGCCTTGAGAGCCCGTGTTATTTATTGTTGAGTTTGGGTGGCCTTGAGAGCCCGTGTTATTTACTGTTGAGTTTGGGTGGCCGTGAGAGCCCGTATTTAAATTGGTGTCTTGAGTGGCAGTGAGTGCCCGTGGGGTTGTTGAACCCGAGTCTTGACTGTTGGTGTGTCTTGAGTGGCAGAGAGTGCCCGTGAGGTTGTTGAACCCGAGTCTTGACCGTTGGTGTGTCTTGAGTGGCAGTGAGTGCCCGTGGGGTTGTTGAACCCGAGTCTTGATTGTTGAGGTGTCTTGAGTGGCCTTGAGTGCCTGTGTGATTGAACTTGCCTGTGATTGTGATTGTGGTTACCTGAAGTGGTGATTTCTAAAGGTCGACAGCCTGATCCGACTTAGTGTCGATGAATTGCGAGTTCTAAAGGTCGACAGCCTGATCCGACTTAGTGTCGATGAATTGCGAGTTTGAAAGGTCGATAGCCTGATCCGACTCCGTGTCGAGGAATTGCGATAGGTCGAACCCTGACCTGATGGAGATTGGTTACTGAGCAGCTGGTGTGCGATCCTTTGTGATCTTGTTTGGCGTTGTATAGTCTTTCTGTCGTGTCCTTGAGGAGGTCGTCGATAGTTGTGTCGGGTCTACATTGTTTTATCGAGTGTTGAGTCTGTTGAGGAAAGTAATGGGTTGTGGGTCAGTTGGTTACTTGAGTTGGGGACTGTAGTCCCGGTGTTGGGTTGGGTTTTAGTGTTACTGGCTTCATCTGCTAATTATGCCTTAGTCAGTCTGTTATCCGTGTAGGTGAGCGAACGCTCACCCCTAGCTGCTTTTCCTACAGGTACTGTAAACCGGATGGACTAGGTTAGCTCTTGAAGTTCATGGAGCTTGGAGCGGGGTCTGGTCTTTACTTTTGTTGAGTCTAGTGACGGATGTTGTGCCTTGTCCACTTGTTGGGACGTTTTTGTATTGTAAATACTATTATTATTTTTGGTAACTAAATGGAAATATTAGAGTTTTATTATAAAGCAGGTTTTAAGTGTTTCATGTTTTAAAAGTTCGCGTCCCGAGTTCGGTTCGCTGAAATTGGGGCGTGACAGTATTTCTACTCGGTCAAACTCATGATTTCCGCATCCGACCGGCCGCTCATGTGGTCCCTGTAGTTCTTCACAAACAACCCTTAGAAGAACGTCACTTTGGTATTTGTCTGCTTCCAGTGGTCTTTGCACTGCTTAGCCGTCCTCACCGGAACATCCCGACCCCGAGTGGAAGCTAGTTCCTCAGCGATGCCCCCCAGTACTTCAGATTATGCTTCTGGTTGCCGTGAACTGAGTCGTACGAGTGGTGCATCTAAGCTCAAACTAACCTGCAGTCTTCGTCGTCGGTCCACAACACACGCTTTGCTTTGGCCTTTGACGGACGGACGTCGACGGGCTCGGTAATAGTTGGAGAGGATTGGACGGTCGGGTTGGAGGAAAAACACGAGTCCAAGAACTCTTGGGACATCGCGTCATCCGTCACAGACCTATAGTTGAGAACCCACTCGTTGAGATCGAAAGACATAACGAAAATTTGAAACTTTGGAAGTGTAGTAGAAGAAGAAAGGGTTTGAATGTGTGTGAAAAATGAGTTGTGGGGGTGTTATTTATAGGGGGAAAGTGCAAATAGTAATAACTATTGCTGCCAGCGACCACACCACGTGTCGCCAGCGAGTGGCTCGCCAATGGCCGGCGCGCCGCCCGAGACAGACCAAGTCAAACTCGCCAGCGAGATCTACCGACGAGATCGCCAACGTTTCTCTATCTCGCCCGCGTCCTTCTCGCCTGCTCCCCGCCTCCTCTTCGCCGCCGACTTCTCCTCGCCAGCGTCATCTCGCCTACGACTGTGGGTGCTCTAATAGTATTTATGAACGCAAAAAGAAAGGGAGACTTTACGGTTAATGATCTGAAAACGGGTTCTAAAGCAGTAAAATGAGTTGAATTTGAAATCTAGTAACATATTTCATTCGGTAGTACTCATATAGTCGTATTTATAGTCAGGTCAATATGACGTGTATCTATTTATATATGTACGAAAAAATATATTTTTTTGAGTAAATATTGCAATTTATATTAAATCATGATAAACGAGTTTGGTAGGTACTGAAATGTACCCCACCTACATAACAATCCAGCTAAGAAATTGAAATGAACTGAAAGCAATAAAACCGACTCTGGTAATGGGTTTGGCGGACGAAGGGGATATCTGCGGTAGCGTCTGGTGACACCGATACAGCATGCTTCTTCCAACATGGGACGAGGCGAGCTAACCAAGTTTAGGGGAATACTGGTGGACCTACATCTCCCCCGGTGTGTCATCGTGCGTCGTCCTCCCTGGAATGATAGTGGTAGGGATCCTGAACGCGGGATTGCTGACTCCGGACTGGCAGGGGAGATAAAACTCAACTGGTGATGGTGCCGTCTCCATCCATCCGCCGGGAAGGGGCCAAAGTTGACCCACCCCTCCCCGGGCCACCGAGGCCTCATTTCTGCAGGCGGGGGTGCTTGACACCCCACACCTCAGCCTGTGAGTCCCCATCTGCCTCTGTCGAGCCGTTCGACTCATCCTGATCCTCCTCCCTGTCCAGTCGTTTCTTCCCAGACAACGACGGGCTTCCTTCCTTCGCCACCCAACCGGACGGGGTGTCTTCCAAGTCTACTTCATCAGCGTCCACCTGATCCATTCTGTGGTCCGAGTCCATGGCTGGGGTACGGAAACTGCCCCGAGCCGTAGGCCTAGCCTCCAGATAGGACCAGTTCGTTCCCGGGATTGCCTTCCCGTGCTTGGCCTTTTCAAAAGCCGAACGCGGGTCCGCCAGGGCTCGGAGCGAGTGGCCCCGTGTACCTTCCGCAACCGGGCACGACGGAAATCGGTGCCCCGCACAGCTGCACCCATAGCAGTGGTCCGGTAAATGCTCATACGACACCGAAAGTAGCGTACGTACCTGTGATTCCGACAAGCGGAACCAAATCTGACTCTGCAAAGGAAGAAGGATATCGGCCCGAATCCGGACCCTCATGAGGTCCACCCAGCAACGGCCAGCAACATCCACATCCACCGCTTGACATACTCCCAAGGCGCTCCCAATACGAAACCCTACTGCCCGGTTCTAGGTCCCCACAGGCAGGTTTGAGATCCTAGCCCAGACCGAAAATTGGTGAAAACTCAGCTCACCCACCTGCATGTGGGCCCTCAGGTCAGTAAACAGGACCAGGGACTCCCAGAACGCCCAGGGTTCCCTCGCGAGCACCCTCTCCCGTTCCCTTGTCGTGCGGAAGAAGGAACCTACTAGTCCCCCTTACAGGGGTCTAGCATCCACCTTCATTCCCCATAAGTCCTCCATCCTCTCTACCAGGGATCTCCAAAAGAACCGCTTCGATGTCAGCACTTTCGCTGCCAGCGCAAAACGGAACGGCATCGTGTCCTGGCCAACATCCCCAGTTGGGATTACTACCTCCGTGATTCGCATCGAGGACAGTTGCTGCCCCAACTCGAGAACCACTATCCCCGGGTCCTGACGGGTTCCAGTCTGGTCCCTGTCCCCCGATGCCCGATCAGCCTCTCCCGTCCTACCCGAGCCATACCGAGCCGCCCAGGTAGCTACATCCCCAGGCCCAGCCGGTCCATCTCTGCCGCCACGACCTGCCCGGGGAAGCCAGTTACCATCCCCTCGACCCCCACGGCGGGCATCTCCCATGAAAGATCCACCACTTCCCAATGCTCGCCCACGCTCCACCTCCGGGCCGGTTGCCTCAGAATGGTGCCCTTCCGTCACCACCGCCTTGCCTTTCGCCCGACGTCGTTCCTGCGCTGCCTGGGACTCCGGGTACCCCTCCTCCGAGTCCGACGGGATGATCACCGGCGCGATGACTTCCTTCCCATAGGCATGCAGCAGCCCCGGGGGTCTATAGTGTGCACCCCGACGAGCCCGGGACCACATACCCCTCACCGGCACTGGATCTCGTCCCGATCCCAGCCTAGTCCTCTCACTTCCGCCCCCGCCGACAACAGCAGGACGCCGGATCGACGAGAACTCCATAACCGGAGTCCCAACCTCCGGTGATGCCAGGTCCCGTGCCTGAAGCGGCACGGTGGTATCCTTCCCCGCCTCGCCGTCCAGCGCTGGCCAGACCACGGCCCTCGCCCGATGGCTCCCCACGTTCGCGTCCGATCTCTGCCCGGCATCGCCGGCGTCGACCTGCACCACAGCCACCGATCGTGGCCTCTCACCTTCCACCTGATCTGCACCAGCCGGACTCCCGGATACCAGTACCGTACCCACACCGATCTCTCCCCCGTCCAGCGTCTCCTCTACCGGATCACGCCACAGGGAGGAATCACCCGAGATGCTTGACAGATTTTCCGCCGAGTTCACCATCGTTTCTCGCTTTTCCGAACCTAGGGTTTGCAGAGCAAATAACAGAGGCGGCACACAGTTATTGTTTGTACGAAAAAATATAGAAATCTCAGTAAACAATAGAAATAAAAATAAAATAGAAATATCGACTGCCACTTTTCAATGTGAATACTGACTTGGAAATTGCATAGTGACAACTGTACTAGAGCGTGACACGCGAGTGACAGGTGACAACTTGGACACATGAATCGTTGACGTGTCAATCTACCGTCGCGAGTCTACGGTCTGTAGAGTATGTGTGACCGCAGTCGCTCTCATAGGGGGCCCACCGAAGCCAGTGCGAGTAACTCAACGCTACGATTAGAAGAACTGAACGGCCCTGATCCTATCGCATTTCTCAAAAAGATCACAAAAAACGACGTCATATAGACGGTGACCACAGCTCGCCGTAAATCGACGTGTCGTGACGAAAGTACCAGTGGGCCCCACTTCTTTCCTCATGGTCCTCCAACCTAAATCAAAGATAAAAACACCACAAAGGAGAGAGAAAGACTGTTACTTGAGAGGGAGGGTGGGGCCAGATAGGTACCCGAAGAGAGCGGGAGGGAAAAGTGGACACGTGGAAGCTAACGACGTGCCGTTATTAGATCGAGAAAGCCGGACCCACCAGCCATGTCTACCGGCGCCACGTCACTGACGCCGCACATTTGAGACTGGAGAGGTAAAATACCGCTGCTACGCCGCACCACAGACGATCCCGGCCTCACGTAGGGTTGGTTTCGGCTCAATCGTTTCGAGATTTTCGACTAATTTAATTTACATCTTAATTTTTGTAATTTTGTTCCCAATGCAGAAAGTGGGCCCCAACGGTTCATTTTGGATGGTCTTTAATCAGCGCTTGTCCTGAAGCTTCTCACCCTCTCCTTCTCCTCACAGTCCAGTCCCATCCAAAGCTTGAGAGCTTTCGTTTCTCTCAAATCTCTCTCGCTTACGTCTTTCTTCTTCGACAGACCTTCCGGATCGAGTGTCGATCCCTTTAATCGTTTGTACGTACACTCAATCTCTATCTACTGATTGTTAATTTACTCTTCATCACTCCCTATAAGTTGATTTGATTTGGGATAATGTTAGTGCAGTTCTGGTTTCGCCGGTGAGGTTTTGGCCGGAGAATGGCGTATATGTGCGCGGATAGTGGAAATCTAATGGCGATCGCTCAGCAAGTGATCAAGCAGAAGCAGGAGCAAGAGCAGTTGCAACAGCAGAGCCACCATAACCAGCAGCCGCAACAGCAGCAACTGTTTGGTCTGAGCTCCTTCTCGATGAGCCCGTGGACCACCGCCCAGCCGTCGATCTCAATTGCTCCTTCTCTCGGCTTCGGCCTCTCGGGACCTGCCTTCGCTGATCCTTTTCAAGTTGCTGGAGGCCCAGATGGTGGCGACGCCAGTTTCCCCTTTCCTCACTTGGAGCATAACGCCGGTGGGGGGTTTAGGTTCACTGATTTCGTCGCCGGCGCCGGTGGTCCGGGAGGCGATTTCGACTCGGACGAGTGGATGGATAGCTTGATGGGAGGTGGGGAATCAACGGAAAGCTCGAATCTTCCCTCTAGCTGCGAAGCCTGGGAAAATAATGCTACTTTCGGTATCTACGGCGAGGATCCGTTCGTTCCGTGCCCGAGTCGACTCAGCGTCGCGTGTTCTACGACCGCTGATCTAAACCGGGTCAATTTCAGTGATGCCCAGAAGAGTACACCCAATCTTCAACAACCCCAAGTGCCTTCCTGGATCCCATCTTCGCCTCTTCCTCCGCCACAGGCGGTTGTGGAAGAAGCTGCCAAACAATCTCCAGTCATGCCAAAAACTGAAGCCGGCACAGTCGGTGTTTCGTCAACTTCACCGGCAACCGCCTCAGCGCCGCCGTTGCTGAATGCATTACTTGACCTTGCAGGCCTGGCCGAGACCGAGCCGGAACGGTCCGTGAAATCGCTGGTTCGACTCAGGGAATCGGTTTCCCGGAAAGGAGATCCAATTGAGCGAGTAGCTTTTTACTTCTCCGAGGCTTTGTACAGTAGAGTCTCCCTTCAATCGGAGAAAAGCCCAACAATGCTCGAAACCTCCTGCGAAGAGTTCACGCTCTCGTACAAGTCTCTGAACGATGCCTGCCCTTATTTCAAGTTCGCCCATTTGACGGCAAATCAGGCGATACTCGAAACCACTGAGCGGTCGGCGAATATTCACATAGTCGACTTCGGAATCGTCCAAGGGCTTCAATGGGCCGCCCTTCTTCAAGCTCTAGCTACTCGCTCCACCGGAAAGCCCAGCAAAATTCGGATCTCCGGCATACCCGCTCCGGCTCTTGGCAAGTCTCCGGCAGCATCGCTTGTGGCTACCGGCAATCGGCTCCGCGATTTTGCTAAGCTTCTCGATCTCAACTTTGAATTCGAGCCGATCATGACCCCGATTGAGGACCTCAATGAGTCCAGCTTCCGGACCGACCCGGACGAGGTACTAGCCGTGAACTTCATGCTTCAGTTGTACAACCTGCTCGGCGAGACCACCGATGCAGTCGAGACAGCTCTTCGACTTGCAAAGTCGCTTAACCCGAAGATTGTGACTCTGGGTGAGTACGAGGCGAGCTTGAATGGATCTGGGTTCTTCGGCCGGTTTAAGAACGCACTCAGCTACTACTCGGCTTTGTTCCAATCGCTCGAACCCAACTTGACTAGAGACTCTCCGGAGAGGCTCCAGGTAGAAGAACTGTTGCTGGGTCGACGGATTGCTGGCGTGATTGGGCCGGAGGAGCATGGAACAAGACGCGAACGCATGGAGGACAAGGGAAAATGGGGGGTTTTGATGGAAAATTCGGGATTCGAATCAGTGGCTCTGAGCCATTATGCTGTCAGTCAAGCTAAGATCCTTCTGTGGAACTACAATTACAGTCCTTCCTACTCTCTGCTCGAATCTCAACCTGGGTTCATCTCTCTGGCATGGAAGGAGGTCCCGCTGCTCACAGTTTCTTCTTGGCGTTAACAGCTCCTTGGAACTACATTTGATCATGTCTCAGCTTCCACCTGGTAATTTTTCTCTGGCGTGGATTTTAGATTCAATACCTATATACGCCATTTTACTGGTCTGGTTTTTGGGTGCTCACTGAAGTTTCATATTACCATTGTTGCTTCAACTTGAAAGCTTGAAGCTGTTTATGCCAATGCCCTCTTTTTTGCTTCTGCAGTTGATATTTAGGGTCTTTTGTTCAACTCTCATAGTTACTTCAAATTGTTTTCAATTTCTGCTTTTGCTTAGTTACAGGTTTGGTAATGAATTGTAAAACAAGGGGAATGGAAGAAAATCAAGATGTAAAAGATAGTTTCTTTCCCCTTAGGTTGTCTCTGTAATTCTGTATATAAAATTTGAACCTTTGAAGCAGTTTCAATTCATTGTCTTCCTTGTATTGAATCACAAAGCAAAATTGAGTCAAAGTTATGACATTGGTGGAAATTTAATTGGTCAGTTGCTTTTCCTTTCAAACACATGAACTTGAATATCATTTAATTTCATCTCATTTACTCTGGCTCTGTGTATTGCTAGCTCTGATTATGCTAAGTAGTGCTTAATATGGATGAAGAAAAAGAAAAAAGTCACCATCTCTTAGAATCTATAATTGGTGTTTGATAGTAGACCTATCAACCACAGAGGTCTGTGATTTCTTGAGGTGGTTTCACATCGAAGAAGCTTATGAGGGTTTTGTTGCAATTTGTATAAGAAGTCATTGATGCAGACCTGAAGAAGTAATGTGCAGAAAAAATCTTATCTTTTGCAGCATAGTAAGAACTTTATATCTTGTAGGCTTAAGCTGTGCACTCCATAATCATTTCTTTCTCAAATCTATGGTAGGAAAAGGACTTGAACTAGAATTGCCCCAGGAAGGTTTGTGCCTTTTTTTGCTAATGTGGGTCTTTATTTTTCATCTTCCTCGCTATGGCTTTTTAATGCTGGTCCTTTTCATACTACAATCAGTCAAGCTTTTCTCTCTGATTCAAAAATATGTTTTACTGTAAAGTGTAAAGAAGAAGTGGGCCACTCTTTGTTGATATATATTTTTTTTTTTGCTTATTTTGATCGTGACCATTTTTGAGGGTGGTTGATGAAAACATTGTTCTTAGTCTGTTTAGAATTTTGGTTTGCTGAAAAAGGGTCCCATGAAGCTAACCACAGTGGCAATTTATGTGGAGTTTGGTATGTGTCTTCTTCGACCTCTTGTTCCTGGTGTTTTATGATCTATGACTCTGGTCACATAAGTCTCCATGTTTCTACTACTGATCTTGTGATTCAAGATTTATTTCCTTGTCCATGGATATAAGAGTATCCAAAGTGAGGATCGCCCACTATCCGCGATTAGCCCTCAATTCATAGACCGATTACTCGACCTTTCCACAGTAAGAACTGTCTCCCTCTTTTCGACGATTCATTGAACCAAATCCCTGCTGAATTGCCCCAAACACTGAGGAATACGAAGTAGGTATGGAATTGGAATGCATACTTGATTTCTGTTCAGCATATTAATATAAATCTGACCAAATTTGGGACCAGTGAAAGTGAGCTACTTATTGTAATTTCAATTTTGGTCCCTGTCACAACTTTCTCTTTGTTTCATTTTCTTAATACAAAATCTTTTTATTTGTAGTTGATATTCATTGCAACTGTAATTCGACATCTTTTTTAGTTTCACAGCTTTTTGATCTTTTTTCCTTCTTTTATGTAACTGTAAGATTAGCTTAAGCTTGGCTCTCTTTTGTTTTCAAATTGGACAATGTACTTTAATTTGAGTTCTTACTGCAATCTTGGCTCATTTACTCACTGAGTAACCTTAAAGATAGTAGATAGATATGATCTTTTTCCATAGATACCCATCATTGATAACTGTCTCTTTTCAAATTAAGGTTAGTGTCCACATGCCAGTATTTAGGGTGGTGTACAAATCTAATCACATGTTCGATCTCAATAAATAATGTAAATCGAATTATATATGTAGACGTAAGCAAGTCTAATGATAATTTAATTAAAATTTAGTAACTTATATCGAATACTAAATTTTTTGTTTAATTTTGGTTTTATTCTCGAGGTTGAGGACATGGCTGTGTGAATTGCAAAATCAGTGACTAGAGAGACTGTGGTCTGCAACGTGCAGCACCCTGAGGACTCCGAGTCGACAGGCATTACGTGACAGCGACCCCACACCACACCATTGTGTCGTCATGCTATTGTGTTGACCAAGCTTGTAGTCTTGTCACGGTGATTTTAGCAAATCCCTCTCCTACCCTTGCTTTCTCTGCTGACGTCACCGGCATGGTGGCTGCTACAACGGTCGGCTTGTCATCAATTACTCGACGTGTCAATTTTTTTTCTAGAAAATTTTATTAGTTTATAAACTACTTGATTGAACCTGTGCAGCCGTTGCAGAACCTGCACCGCTAATTCGCTAAATTTGATTTCGATTTGGTTTAAATTACCAAAGAGCCCTCCGTGTCCTTCACCTTCTCTGCGCACACGTGTGAACCTGGAATTCACAGAGGGTAGGGTACCACCAAATTTTGCAGTGATTTTTAGCTCGGAGTGACGAACCAAAGTCTCTTGTCTTGGCAACGGTAACATCAATTTCTTTATAAGAAAAAAATATTCGTCTTAGTTTTCTAGAAAATTGTACTAATTTGGGCTTTCTATTGGGTTTATGGAATTGTTCCTATAGAATATCTGGGTATTTGAACTGGCCCATCAATTGGTCTTCGGTTAATTTGGATGACTTGTTTTCTTCGTTTTTTTATTGAAAGAGCCGAGCTTTCATTATTTTCCGGCCTTAAGAACATCTCCAACGTTAGTGGTAAAGTCGGCGGTAAGTCATTGGCCAGGAGAAAACAACGGCGTTGAGCTGACGTTATGTCGACATTAAGCCGATGATTTAACGCTAGCGGTGAGTGCCGACGATAAAGATGACACTAGCACCAAACGCTGGCGGTGAATATTATCTTTTTTTGTTTATTCATTTTTTTTCTTTTCTTAATGTTTTCATCAGTTTTTAAAATTCATTTTTTATAAATTATTTGATAAAACTCCTTTTTATATAAATTCTTTTATTAAATTTTATATACATATAAAAAAATCTATTTTTTTATATAACTTTTTTATTCTTTTATTAAATATTTTTTTTTGTTTTAAAGAATTTTCATTAATATATTTTACTAGTTCTTTTATTAACTTTTATATACTTTTGTTTAATTTTAATTTTTTTTCTTTGTTTTTTAATGCTTTTTCAATTATTAACTTTTTTTTAAAGAATTTTCATTAATGCTTTTTTTTTACTAACTTCATTTTCGTGTAAGGTGTTTTTTTTACTAAAAGTATTATATTTAATATTAATTTATTCGAACAATCAACAATGAATAGTCAATAGGAAAAATAGCATCGGAGACTGCTGACTATTAGTGATGACTGTTGATTGAGAAATGACTGAAATATTTTTTTAATCCAATAGTCAGCACGAACAGTCGGCACCAACAGACTAACATTAGAGATGCTCTAAGAATAATGATAATACAACGGGAAAGGGCTACCCCGACCAAAGAAAGATAGGTGTAGAACGATATTTCTTGACAAGTCATTGGGAGGTTTTATTCGCTGACCTTTTGACAAATTCGAGTTTTGTATTTTCGAGTTGCGATAAGAGAGTATGGATATCTTGAATAATAACCCCTGTCAGAGAGATACAAGTGACACTGAAGTGATTATGTGAACAATAGTATGTGCGTCTGACTGGATAATAAGTTGTGCTCAATCCATGTCCTTAGGAAAAGTTAGTATCTTCGCTATGGTATGAGCCTCCATCATCAATGGATATCATAGAGTCGGGATAACGCAATTTCTGGCTACTAGAACCTCACTTGTAGTTGATCTGCCGATAAAGAGCCCAACCCGATTGTTATGTGTCTAGGAAAATTGCCACATCTATATTGATGACGATGGAGACTGATAGGGATAAGGTTCATACGGATGGTGTTGAGGGGTTGGCTGATGATCAAAGAGGGCATGATTGGGATATTGCCTCCTTCCATACCACCACATTCGTCGTTGCCACCGAGTCTACCGTTACCGCAAATAGAGTGATAACACCACATGCCTTAGTTTTCGTGCTTTCCATATTTACCATATCCATCTAGGGAGTTTTGTTAGTTGAGCTGATGTTGTTTTTGTAGTAAATGGTCCAACATGTTGAGAATGAGAGATTAACAAGAGCAATATGAAGGATTCCAAACATCGACCAACAAGTTTTAGCAAAATCACAATATATAAGGTGATGATTGATAATCTCTCGATGTCAACCACATACCTGACAGACGGGAGAAATGGAAGAGGCATAAGAATGTGTCGTATATTATCATGTTCTGTCTCTCATGCGCTATTGCAAAAAACGCAATTGAATGACAGATAGAATATGGTACTATTCAATCCGTCAGGCAAGCTACTCACTTAGCTGGCGGTTATTACATGCGTAGGACAAATTTAAACTTGACTAACGACTTTCTATATCGTTAGTGAAGTTCCTTATCTAGCCAACGGTTGATTGTATTCGTCGTTGAATAATAAGGACTTGACCGACGATTGCACAATTAGTCGGTTAAATTTTATGTTTCCTTCTAACCTGGCCGACATCACAATTTACACGTCGGTGTGGTGTAAATTTACGCAACAAATCTACATTTGTCACTCGTGTCTTATATATCTGTTGGAAAAGGGTGTTGACAAATTTTCTCTAACTAGTTGACCACTTCGATCGAGTATCTACTAGTGTCAACTGATTTCTCACATAGACTGTTTTGATGATTTAATTTAGGGAAAATTTCATTTTAACACCCCTACCTAACATTTAATTTCAAAATGATACCCTGACATAAATTTTTTTCACTTTCATATATACCTAAACCAAACATTTAATAACACTTTCATTTTAACATCATACCAAAAATTTAATTTCAAAATGATACCCTGACATACATTTTTTGCACTTTCATAATTAAACCAAACATTTAATAACACTTTCAAACTGGGTTTTGTCTTCCGCTCAAGGTGGTGCCTAAACGCTGCTTGTTCCATGGAGATGACTCTTTTCATCGTGAGGAATGCGACCGAACCTAAACTCAACAGTAGCACTGGGATGATATGTTTGAGCCATGGAACCCTCCCCAGGTAGGTCCCTGAAGCAAAGCGTGTCTAACATTCCTTTTGTCGGGGCTGCTTACTAACCCTCGCCTGGTTTTCACGATATTTCCATGCAAAGTTCCTTTTCTTCCGTAATATCGTAGATGGGACAGTCCATGTCGGGCTAGAGAACCCAACCCTTTCATTTTCCTCAACCCTCATATCCCCCACATTGATGTTAGGTAGTGTGATCACATTTACTATTGATCCCCTTTCCCGAGATGATGAAGAAATAGGTAGAGTGTTCGCGGTCAATGGTGCGAAGCCGGGAGGCTTAGTGGTGCAAATCTGATAAGGCTTAGTGGTCTTATATCCACCGTCCCTTAATTTGTGGCTTAAGACTTCTCAGTCTTGTTGGACTTGAATTCCAAAAGGGAATCATCAAACCTAGGTATCCTTGGCGTCTCTAGGTCACAATTCTGTTCCGACCTAGGCACATGACTGTTCCGACCTCGATTATAACTTAAGGTGGGGAGCCGATCAAAGGTCAAGACGACCCTAATCGACTCTAGTAATTCTTGAAACCTCATCACCATGGTTCGGCGCAGGGGACAGTGGAGCTCCATCCAGAACCAGACTTTGACAGTCCCTCCTCAACACAACCACCATTGATCACATGAGACGTCCACACATCTTTCTAGCGTGACTCCGATGAATTTCCTTGTAGCCTTCGTACAGACCAATGACGGAAGAGCCCTTGTATGAACTCATAATTGGATACGATCTAACTTGGGGAGGTCCTTAGCCATCAGGTCTATTATCTCTTCGAGCACCACTAGATACCCATGTTGGGGAGAACTGGGCCTATAAAGGAGGAGCATACAACAAGAAGCCCATAATATACACGTTGGTCACCCCACTTGACCCAAAAGACTAGCCTATCATGTCATGGGTCCAAGGTGTATATTAAGTCTTTCTTTATCCCTTAAGTATCAGACGTGGGACTCCTGACTCACATGTGGACACACCTAACAATCTCCCCCTCCACATTGAGTCTCATCACATCGGCTTGCTCGCACTCCTAAGCCCAACTTTTACCTGTTCTACTCAATCCCTTACGGGCCCACTTCATCCTATCTGGACCCACCACCATGAGAGGAACGATCATGGTTTCCTGGTGTTCCTAGCCCTAGGAGATTTACCCCGACCCGCTTCCTGGGAGAGTCCACAGAACCAGGCTCTGATACCACTTGTTGGGGAGAACTGGGCCTATCAAGGAGGAGCATACAACAAGAAGCCCATAATATACACGTTGGTCACCCCACTTGACCCAAAAGACTAGCCTATCATGTCATGGGTCCAAGGTGTATATTAAGTCTTTCTTTATCCCTTAAGTATCAGATGTGGGACTCCTGACTCACATGTGGACACACCTAACAACCCATTGAAACACCACAACTCGTTGCTACGAACCCAAGCCCTAGCATCTTGAGAGTCGAAGTAGAACTCGTAGGTCCTGGTATCCAGATCTTTCACCACCAAACCCCACACCGAGCGTCCCCATGCTCGCGTAATGATATTGAGCATGAATTATTTTTAAGGTGGTTTTGGTGTTAACATTTTATCCACCATACCATTTTTTGGGAAGGAATTTTGGGTCCTCAAAAGTATAACGCACCTAGTGATGACAATAATACCCAGGCCCAACGGGGACCCGACCTGCCCGACACGAAAAAAACGGGCCAGACCCGGCCCATTGTACAAACGGACCGGGTACGGGTAGTTTGATTGGGACTTTAACCGAGCTCGGGTCGGGCTCGGGATTGGTACTACCCAGCCCAGACCCGACCCGATAGGTTACTAAATAAAAAAACTAAATTTATTTATTAATTTTTACGTTCCTACCCTGCATATATAATGAAAAATCAATCGGGTCGGGCCGGGTATGGGTATCACAAAACCCGGCCCAAATCCGGCCCATTGCCATCCCTAAACGCACCATGACCTGTATCTCATCCTCATCTGTGATTGAGTAGGCCGAGGGGCCTTTCTGGAGATTCAACATTGATGGCGGTAAGTCAGGTAGTGAGGTAGAGGAACCACAGGTTGTCGGCTTCACTTGGACCAAGGAATTAGGTCCATCCTTGGTCGGTGATGCAGAGGCAAACGGTGTAGAGGTAGGTGGTGGCGATTGGGATAAAACCCTAGACGACCTTCCTCTCTTGGTTTTAACCGGGACCGTTTCCGACGGTGCAAGATTTGGGGAGAAAACCACTTTAGTTGAGCTCTTCATAGACTGACTTGTCGGGAGTAGCGTTGGCGGCGGTTGTATAGCTAATAGCGAAGGAGGAGGATTTTTAGGGTTCCTTTTTTTTTGCTTTCACCGGACGGATGAAGACAAAAGAGAGGCGTGGGGGCATTAGTAGTAAAGTCGATAAGACAACCATCGCAGAAGAAGACGGGGCACGCCGTTCACTGTTGAAGGAGGAGCGACAGTTGCGGTTGCCATTCAATATCGACAGATGGAGGCTAAGGTTACTTGGGCTAGACTTTTCTAGAGCACACGATAATTGAATTATTTTATCTCATAGTATTTTGAATCTCATTCAAACTCCGACCTATACAATTTTGTATGGAGAAACATATTATATAAGTGAAAATAATTATCTTCCTTCACCTTGATTATATATTGTCAGAGCGTGTTATTTTACAAACATCGGTTTGAACCCTAATTAATATAAATATTATAATTAGCTATTTTATGTTTATTGATAATTGGCCAACCCTTATCATTTTTCTAAATTGAATTTATCTCCTTCTTAATTACTAAGATACAAATACGTAAACAAGATTATCTCTAAGGGTGCGTCCTAGAATATAAAACTACAACCAGATCTTCAACCATCATGTTGAGCTTTAAGTGAATTGGATTTCTAACACTCGGTTGATGAAAAGTAATGCGCTCAAAGACTTGAGACGAAAAGGAACTAGATGGAAGAGATGGTGAGTAGAAGTAGGGCCTTGGGTTTAAGAGAGTTATTAGGTACACGAGTAGTCATTAAATGAGAGGGGGAATCGTATCTACATCAAATTAGGGAGGGACAACCAGGGGAGAGTGGGTGCTAGGATACAAAGACTTGAGGATTAGCTTGATGATTGATTTTACGATCAAAGCAATAACGGAACTGTTCTATTATACTCATTATGGTCTCATGTTTTGACTTTCTACAACTATCAAAAAGATCATCTGTAAATTTCAAATGGTATATGTAATGTAACACGCCTTTTTCACGATTATTCTTTCCAGAGCCTCGTCACTGGTCACTGCTATTTCTACGCCACGTCGCGGAGGACACGCACATGCCTTTTACACTTGACATGCAACCAAGGAGCCATCAATGGACAACTCTATACACGCCACGTTTCATTTTGAGACGACACGTTTGGATAGTGTTTCTGGTTTCTACGAGGTACCGTGCTCATATAAATACAAGCCTCGAGACTTTACCGAAGCCCACAAAACATGATCAGCGCAATCAAGTCAGCTAAAGTCGTTCCACAACTACAAGCATCGGTACTGTTGTTCTCTACTACACCCAAACACTGCTCCATCAACACTGCCCGAAGCACCACCAGATTCCGTCAGGTCTCAACTCTCGCCGCCGAGCATCCGGACAGCATGGCACAGCAGCAAAAACCTGCCGGTCGGGATAAGAACAGAGACGTAGATATTCAGGAAACTGCTGGGTTGTTTTCATTAACCTCTTGTTTTGCTAGATTAATCCGACGACTAATTACTTACTAATTAACAATGTAATGATTTTTAGGCCTGATTTGATGGACCATTCGTTTGGAGTGGGTTATGCTACGAGGTCCGACGAGGAAGGGTTCGGAGGAATATATGGGGCGAATCAAGCTGCTCTTGACAGGGAAATCGACGAAAATCATCCAGGTTTGTGATACTAAGATATTCTCTTTTGAATTAATTATTTGAGTGGATTAATTTTATTCTTCTCTCGTGACAGCTTATGACAAGAACCAAGGCTGCGAAGTGAAGGAGAAAGAGAAGGCGCGAAACCAGAAAACTGCAGCTTCCTAGACAGATGAAACACAATCATGTCATGCTCTTTTAGAATAAGTTAGCCTTGTTGTAAATTTTGGGCTCTTCGATGTTTTTTCGTATTGTCGAGTCTCTCTGTATCGATGTTCTCTGATGTTTTTTCATACTGTTGAGTCTCTCTGTATCGATGTTCTCTAATATCGGAAAGAAATGTCTGAGTCCAACAATAATTTTATAATTTGGGTTTTGTGTCATATTGTTTCATATGATATGAGTTTCAATTAAAGGATAATTTTATAATTTGGGATCTGAGTCATTGTTTCGTATGATATGAGTTTCGATCAAAGGATAGTGGTTAAAATTGTATTTTCTTATTAATGCAGATTTAAGGACGTGCAACTTCATTTTGCTAAAACGAATAGCAACAAAACAGTTTATTGGTTTACTCCTCCTATGTAGAAATGATAAAAATAGTTTATCCTGAAGTCGTTTATCGAATCTTTACTATCGATATTTAAATAATACCGAAATATTTTATCGGATCTTTATTATCGATAATTAAATAATATATATTTTGTATTTACTCAGAAAAAAAAAATTAGTGCCAATCTCTATCCAAAAGTTAAACTGAGCACCAATCTCTGTTCAAAAGTTGGATCATTTCAGCACAAAAATTGATGAAATAATTAAATATGGGCTATGAGGTTTATACATATGGTAGTTGACCTTGTTTATCCCATCCATATTGGCCATGGTTAACAGTACGTGGGCTACTTCAACGTGTTTAGGCCCAGAAGTTGATGGCCCAACTCTCTTCTTAATGGGTCTGAAAAAGAGTTCATTATACATATTCCACCGTATTGTTTTGAAAAGACTGGGCTGACCGATTGGGTTATAGACTTCAAGGTGGGACCGAGCGGTCGAGTACCAACATGCAATGCGTGACGAAGGATTAAAGCGGTGGAGTAGTTGATTCCTTTTCCTTTTCTTTATTTCTTTTTTTAAACGTGTAAACGCAAACTGTCGTGTATATGAGGACCACCGCCTGGCGACAAACAAGGTGCTGTCTTTTCCACGTTACACGAATCTGATCCGTTGATCTTCTCCAATATTGGTGCATCCTCACCGTCGGTTCCCTCCAACCCTCTTATTTAATGGGGCAGGGTCTCTCATAACCTCTCATCCCTCGGTCTTATCTTCTCCCCCAAAGTTATCTCAGATCTGTGGCTCATGGCTTGGATCGGGATCTGCCGGTGGGAACTCGTCCCGTCGACGGCGTTTTCTTCGTCTCGTGGCGGCGGTTGATACCAAGAGCAGGCCTCCGGGATCTGTTTCAGGTCTCCATGTCGGTCTCAGGCGGGGTCTTCGTCTTCATCGAAGGCGGATTAGGGTTTGCGAGCGAGGATTGCTGATTTGGTCTGCAGGTTTGTGCTCTTGATTGCGTGGTTGTAATACTTACGGTTTATTGTTGACGATGTGTTAGATCGGATTCGTTCTGCTTTTCTTTTTGGATCTTGTATGTAAAAGTCGGTAAGAGTCCAGATCCTGATGGTTTTCGGCCACAGATTTGATTATCACCAGATAAGGATTCAGATCGTGCTCGGTAGCGTCGGCCATGGCTGTGTGTGACCGGATCTGCTTCCAGATCTAGGACGAGGCGTGTGAAGCTGTAGATCTTGTGTGTAGATCTGGTTTATGGTGTACGAAAGGTGGAGGATCTGATGTGTAGTATGAGTATGTAAATCGGAACAATAGTCCCGGTTGATGGGATGAGTTCTGGTTCATGTTCATGATGTTGATACGGCCTTTGCCATGACGGGTGCGCTTGCATGGCAGGTCAAAGAAACATAATAAAAAAATATATTTTGTGGTTTGTGGAGTGGGAGATCGCACGGGTATTGCCCGGGTTCTTCCCTCCACCGTGCACTGTGCAGCTCTATCATGTCTCTCAATTATCATCATCGACCGACGTTGCTGCCGCCGTAAAAAGGCACATCCATGAATGGAACTTCCAACTCACGATTCTGCCTCGCCACTCAAAGGTATATATCATCGCGTAAGTGGAATTGCAATATATTTTTACATCCGCATGTTTCCATTCACCGTTGCAGAATATTTCTCAGCACTTTTCCTGGAATTTATTCATAAATTATCATGACTTGGCATGAATATTTTAAGTTAAATCAATCTTTTTTAGTTCATAAGTTAATATTCCGAGTCCGGATCCGAGTATTAACATTAATACGATTTATACATAAATATAAACTGCAAAGAAAGATTTGAGTCTCATTCTCGATTGTATATCATCACAGAATTAAATCCAGTCATATTTTGTGGTGTCCAAGTCCATTTTGTTAAAGTAATTACAGGCTGAACGAAGTCGCCAGATTTTAAGGGCTGTGCTCCGCAAAATGATGTGTTGTGTGATAATGAATTCAAATTTGTTCTGCATTTCAAGCTTGTACAGGTAGAGAAAGAAGATGATTGTAACAGTGGAGGCTTTGGGAAGTTCTGTAAACTAGTTTGGCAAGTCATCCGTGTTATTATTAACGTTACCAAATTATTTATTTAATATTAATTGAATGTTGCTCTAGAACAATTACATTATGATATATATATATCCTAATTTTGCTGATCCTCGATATTTATAATTCATGTTCATGTCTAATTTTGTCGTTGCTCATATTTTTAACAAGTACCTGATCGTATAATGTCAGAACTTTGTTCCTCGATATTTATAATTCAGCTTGTCTATTTCTGTTCTCAGTTTTTTTAGTATAGTTTCATGTTGGTTTATGAGAACCATTTATTTATTTTTTGGAATTCTGCCTTTTTCTAGGATGTTATATGGATATACATTTTTTAGCATAAACAAGAGGTTGATAGTATGGTCATGGATCACTAGTTCTATTCTCGCACCAATGATTTTATTGGATTTGGCTTTCATCTTGTTTATAATAGATCTGCAAGCTCAAAATGGTAGAGCGTTTGGACCTGTTCGGGTTTGAGAGGCTGGTGGTTCGAATCCACCCGGATCTACAATCTTCATAATTAATGACTATCATCCACTGAACACTTCTTTTTTGGCATTTAACGTTTAGTTTTTCATTCCCAGTGATCTGAAGGTAGATTGTTCTGCCCAGCAGGCAAATATTGGTGACGTACAGCAATGGCTAAAGAAGAATTTTCTAATTTCAAGAATATCTATAAGTTTCTTGCACTAACTTGAGTTGTTGTCAGGTTTATATAATGTTATCTGTAGTTTAATTCGGTAATTAGTCTGTCATCTCTCGTATGCAGAATTTAGATTTATACTAGTCACTATTTTTTTGATTTTAATTGAATTTACAATTCGGTATCTCCCACCGGAAGGATCTGTTTATACTTATCTTTTCTTTATGAGGGAAGACTTTCTTTGCTAAAGCATGTTCATCAGGAAAAAAATATTGTTATTATATTACAAAAATGGATGGAAACATACCGAGAATCAAATAAAAATCCTACCTAAATAAATCTTAATTTGTCTAAATAAAAAAATGTTGAACGTCATTTTTCACTTATTTTCTATCTTTGGTATGCTTATTTAGGTCCCGCATTAATATATATATATATATTCAAATAACATGTATTATTGCTGACCCCGTGATTGGTTGGAGGTGTGGGGGTATTCAGGGTGAAAGTGTATGGCTGAAATAATGGTTGCTATTTGGTGGGAGACTTGGGTGCTAGGCATGCGCGGGTTTGGAGACAGGAACGAACAGTGGGAGGACGTATGGAGATTTGTCGAGATCGGCCTCTTGGATTTGGAGGCTTAAAAGCAACATAAGGATGTTGATGGGAAAAGCTGAGCTCAGGAAAACTTAAAATTGATGTAGACGGATGTTGATTGGAGAGTGGTCAAAGCCGAGCTCAGGAAAGCTGAAAATTAATGTAGACGGTGCTGTGTTAGGACTAGGCAGGGGAGGGGGAGGGATGATTTGTAAGCCCATACGACAAAGTGCCTGGTGCTTCCTGGAGTGGTGATTGAATCTAATTGTTTGAGCGTTGTCCAAGCTGTCAATGGCACAAAGAGGATGCTTTCTCCTATGGGTCTGCAGGTGATGGAGTACTGAGCAGAGCTGGCGGCTCTCCCGGGTATTCATTTATGTTTGATTCGTAGAGATTCAAATAGATCACCCATGTTTTGGCTCGTAATGCAGCTGATAGATGTATTTTTGGTTGGCATATCACGAAGATTCTTACAATACTCCGTGATGTTTTGACGATTTGTTGAGGTAATACAAATCATACTCTTACCTAAAAAAAAGAGATATTGGCTGAGATGTTTTTAAAATATTTTTAGTGTAAGAGCACTAAATACTATACTTCAAAAAAAAATCATCACTATCCCTAAAAAATCACCACTATGTTTTTTTTTTTGAAATACTAATTATCAAACAAATTCCTCATTATGCCTCTTAGAATATTCTTTTTAAATGCCTTTTTTAGATTTTTAAATTCAAGACAATAAAATTGTAATAAAAAGCGAAATTTTGAAAAATATAAAGTACACGGGATTGATCTTTAACCTTAGAAACAGTTCGCAAGTTCCATTTGTATGACTTTGATGCTGACGGCATAGATTTATACCAAACCAAAGTTTATGCCTCTTTTCTATTTTTCTTAATTTGTGAATGACAACCTCTGGCTTATACCGCAGAAGATAACTTTATCACCCTTTCAAGCACAAGAGATATGGAGTAGGAAGATTCTGTTTGCTTAGAAGCATATGGATTATTTTAGGTAAGTGATACTCCTAATCATAACGAGCATTGTGTATTTTATGTAGGGAGAAAGGAACTGCATTTCTGTTGATACAAATCATGGACGAGGTAGTGGAGGAACTAGCTTTTTCAGTGAGGAGAGCACTGAAAATTTTCAATATCAATACGTGACGGTAAAAGATTTTAAAGAAGACACGATTGCGAAATTAGAAAGAATTAAAGAGTATTTTAAAGAAAAAAATCGAAAACATACAAGAACTTTCCAAAAAATAGAGAGTGATTTAATTAGTTTTGGATGGACATGTGTGGATTATATTACGGGGGATTGGTCTATGGAATTGAGTTTGGTGTGTAGTTTGATTCTTAGTTCTTTAGAGTTAGTTGCTTCATCCAAAAAAGACATTATGCCGATTCAAGAAATGAATTGTTAAAAAATATAAATTTATGAACATTTAATGTTTTAAAATTATTTACATTCAACTGTTTTTTCGTTTTTTATGTATAATTAATCAAGTCTGACTCGACCGAGTCGAGGCGCTTTTTTCATTTTGGGCTCCTAGACGGGCTACGCGCCCGCCTTTTACAACATTGGGTCCGTCCCTACCAGTTGTCCATCCTCGAAAACAGTCAATGATCAGATCAAACGTCTTATCCTTCCAAAATGGAGCACTTAGGGTTTCGAAAGTGCACGGATGCGTCGTCGCAGCTTCTAATCCAAGGCATGATTAAGGAGACTTTACTCTCCGGTGATGAAGAAGAGGACGACGGGATTATGGTGGAAAACGAATTTTTGGCTTCCCATCGACATGTATCTAGTGGGCCCACACGGGGATGAAGATTCGGTGTCAAGCACCTTTACCGGGGGGGGGGGGGAAGGAAGCCCATCGGATCTCGAGGCGAGCCGATTCTTTCGACTCGCCTTTCTCGGGTAAGGGTACAAGGTCTCCATCTCTTTACGTACGTATGCTTAATAGTACAGTTTAGTTTCTAATTTCTATAACGTATTCTATTTTTTTTTCCTAATATGTTACCACAGCTTACACACTTGCCTTTTGTAATTGCCTCGACCTTAAAGGCATACCAAATTTAATTTATATTTAGATCACTCTATAAATGAAGCTAGGCTGCTAGAACAAATATTATAGACGCAGCGCCTCTCTCTGCTAGGGTTTGGGTGTTTTGCGATTGACTTCGGTTTTCATGGCGATCTCGTGCGATGTGGAAGGCGGTGAGCAGGGCGGCGATGGGGGAGTCCATTGGGGACCCTGTCTGTCGGAGTCGAGCAATTAGGGTGTGGGGTACGAGTCCAGAACGGAGCTTCCGGTGGAGGAGTCGCTGCATGCGACTGGATCGGTGGGAGGGGTGGCCCTAGTGGCACCGCCGGGGATGGGTACTGTGTCGGAGACGCCGGTGGTGGAGATCACGGGGGATGACGACCCCATGTTGTCGGAGGGAACCTGGTCGGACAGGTCGGGGGTGACGCCGGGGCTGTGTTTCTCGGCTGAGGAGGAGGCGGGTTGGGTTCCGGGGGGCCGGGTTCGGTCGGGACCGGCCTGCCTCCGTCGCACACCGGAGAAGGGGCCTCGTCCAAGGAGGCTAGGCAGTGGGCTGGGGAGAACCACGAGGGCGGGGGATGCTCGTGTCGCCGGCGGTGGGGGAGCTGCTCTTCTACTACCGGCGTCGATGGGGGAGGAGCACACGCCTATCCCGGTCTCCTCGGATTCGGCATTCATGCCGGAGGAGATGCTGGAGGAGACACCGGAGGCACTTGCTTGGCGCCGAAGAAAGGGGAAGGGTGTGGCGGCTGTGGAACCGGGTAGGGTTGAGCGAGAGACGGGTATGGGTCGCGGATTCCTGGGCGATGCCCGTTGGGCTGCTACGTTGGGTCAGAAGTCGATATGGGCCCAGGGTGGTGGAGGGGATGTAGCACGGTGGGCTGCGAGGTTTGGAGCGGGCCGAAATACTGCTGAGGGGCCGGGTGGATTGGGCGAGTGGGGCGGCAATGACCCCGGGCTGGATCCGCAACGTAGGATGGGCCCGAGTCCGACCTAGGTGGGTAAGAACTATCCGACCTCTAGGGTCCAATTGGGAGACCCCTATCTAGGACAGAGTCGACCATCAGGGGAGCAGATTGGGGTTTTGGACTCCCAGATGGGGGCTATGAGGATCAAGGAAGTCGTTGTGCCAGTGCAAGAGGTCACTGGGCGGGGGAATCTGTATCGGTTTGCGCTGACAGCAAAAGTCCTGACTACCAAGAAAATATATTGGAAGTTAGTTGTGGCGCGAATGGAGGACGTCTGGGGAATGAAAGTCGAGGCCAAACCTCTGGAGGGCGGTCTTGTCGCTTTTTTCTTCAGGTCTGCAAAGGAAAGGGAACAGGTTTTGTTGGGTGAACCCTGGTCCTTTTGGGACTCTCTGGTCTTGTTTACGGACCTAAGGGCTCACATGCATATCTCGGATCTGCAATTCCATCATTTCTCGGTTTGGGCGCGGGTCTCGAATCTGCCAGTAGGGGCTTGGACGAAGGATGTGGGCTTCAGGATAGGCAACACGTTGGGAGCCTGTCAAGGGGTAGATGTAGACAAGGAGGGTCTCTACTGGGGAGACTTCATGAAGATCAGAATCAGGGCAGATATTCGGGTTCCATTACAAAGTCAACTCTGGTTCCGGTTGTCGACTGCTCAGGTACGAACTCGCCTGTATATCTCGTATGAATACTTACCTGAGCACTGCTTTGGATGTTGTTGTGCAGGGCATCTCTTCCTGGTCTGTCCGGTCGAGGGGGGTGTACGGGGATCCTCGCTGAAGGCACCAGGGGATCCGAGATCGGCGCTTGAAAAGGCGAAACATGGGAAGACCGTCCCAGGAACGAACTGGACATATTTGAGTGGATCAGGGAATGGCGGCTAGACCAAGGGGACACCACGGACACCCCCGAGGCGGGAGGACATGGGGCGCTGGGGTCAGCGGGGAGCAGATGATGTTGACATACCAGTGGGATGGTTACCACGTGATCCGACGCCTTCATTGTCGGGAAACAAGAGGGCTGAGAGAGAAGAGGATTCAGCGGAGGATGAAGAATCAGCGGCGTCGAGTGGGGCGTCTTCAGCAGTGGCGGGGGGCTTCAAGCACCCTCGCCTCCAGGAATGAGTGATGGGAAGGCCAGGGAGGGTTTGGTCGACTGTACCTTCTCCTTGGTGTATAGGTGGCAAGGGTACCACCAACAGTTGATGAGTTACTTCTCTACCACTTCGAAGTCAGCAATCCCGCGTTCAGGAGCCCTACCATTATCAGTCAAGGGAGGATGACACACGCTGACTTACCGGGGGAGTAATTGGTCCACCACTGCTTGTTTATCCTCTGATCTGTTTGATCAGTATCTTATGGTTGTAGTATACTGTATCAGTATCCATGGACGCTACCGCAATCCCACCCCTCCGACCGCCCCTATGTCTAAGAGCAAAATTTATTTTTCTGCATATGTCTTTCATGTTTTGTTAGTTTGGTTCCTATGTATGGTGTCTCCGACTCCCAAAAGCACCAGAATGCTTTTATATTAATAATATCATCGTTTCTCTCAAAACAAAAAAATGAAGTTGTTTAAAAAAAATGACTCATTCTCACTAACCCCGTTGGGTTTAAGACCCATTCACATCACTACAGAAAAGTTATTTATGTTTTATAATATTTTAAGGGGTTAGATTCAACCGTTTTTTTTCAATTTTGGTAATGTGCAAGTCACACGGCCTCCAATTTTCTCAAAATGTCAATCATACGTTTGCTATAATAAATTAATATTGATTATTACTTTTAAAAATTATATGAATGGTAGGTCTTCTCCAATGAGTTGCGACAATGTCATCTTTTGTGACATGTTCAATAGGAATGGAGTGTTTGGATCTCGACTTCATATTTGGTAGTCAGATTTACATATCAATTTCATCGTGTTTAGAATCAGAGGTCTGGTCACAAAATAGACGACAACAAGTCATTCTGCTCAAGGGCGTCATCTCTTGTTGTTAAAAAATTGAAGGAAACGACAACATCAACAAAGATTAGAGTCGTAGTTGTGCTCCATCCATCAGTCATACTCTTCTTGTTGTTAGAGCACCTCCAACGGTCGTGTCTACGCGTCGTTGCTGGCGTAGACACGACCTTGTAGACACGACATGTCTGCAGGGTTGTGGCTGCGCGTCGTTGCTGGTTCTGGCAACGACGTTGCTGGTCGTGTCTGGCGCCAACGGCTAGTCGGCTAGCCAGTCACGACCCGCCACGTGGCGACGCCGACCCCCAAATTCCTTTATAAATACAGATCCACCCCCAACTCGAATTTTACCTTCTCTTCACTTTTTTTTAGCTTCCCTTCCTCTATTCTTCATCGAAATCTCTCCAAAAAAAATTCCTACACTCGTTATGGATCCGAATGAAGCCCTCCAATCCCTTGTCGACTCCTTGGATGATGAAGATGTGAGTTCTCACCACACCGAAGAGGACTACTTGGGGCACTACTCCTCCTTTTCCCAACTCCTCCAATCGGGGCAGTCAACGCCGCTTCCTCCATACACCCCGCCGACCCAATGGCCAGAGTCCCAAGTGCAACCTTCACAATTCGTTCCGGCCACCCAACCTTGCCAGTCAGCTCCGACGCAAGCGAGGAGGAGGAAGGGGAATGCGGCGGCATCTTCAACAAGGCCGAGACCACTTCCGCGACCGAAGTGGACCGCCGAGGAGGAGACCAGATTGCCCCGAGCGTGGCTGAAAAACTCGCTCGACCCCATCAACGGGAAGAACCAGAAGAACGACAAGTACTGGCAAAAGGTGCATGCCGAGTACGAGGCGGTTAGACCGGCAGAGGACCCACCTCGGGCGTGGATGGCGTGCAAGGACCATTGGCATAAGGTTAAAGGCTTCATCACCAAGTTCCAGGAGAGGTACACCCAATATGAGAACACGGTGACAAGCGGGAGGAATGAGGTTGACGTCCTGGCAGGCGCTGAAGCACTGTACTTGAAGGAGGAAAAGCATGCGTTCAAATTCAAGCATATGTGGCTCATCGTGAGGGGGGAATCGAAGTTTTTCACAAAAAAACGTTCCAGAATGTGACATCCCCGACCTTGACCTCAACCTCGACGCCGACAGTGATGGAAGCAAGCGGACGAGGATGAACGAGTCTCTCACTTTTGGAGACGACTTCGACCACGAGTTGAACTCGTTTACCACCGAGGGTCGTCCGATCGGGCAGAAGAGAGCCAAGGCCAAGGCTCGAGGCAAAGCCCAAGCCCCCCAATCCTCCCAGTCGGCGGCGTCTGGGCTACCTCCCGAGCAGATGCAGTTCCTCGACACTCTTTCCCAAAGGAAAGGGACACAGTTAGAGGGCAAAATTGCGATGCAGAACTAGGTCATGGAGACCCTGAACCCAGTTCTTCGCCAAGACACCTCCAACATGGGCCCAGATGAAATTAGGGCTCGTGCCTCGCTCATTCAAAGCATCGGGAAGCGGTTGGAGAACTTGGATTAGCCGAGACTTCAATTTAAATTTAGTTTTTAAATTTAGTTTTTAAATTACTGTACTTTGCGTTTTGTTAATAAAAGTTTCAGTCTAGTTGATTTGTGTGTTATTAAAAAAAATCAATTTTTTATTGAATTATCGGAGCCTCGAGGAGCGTGCTAGGGTTACTATTTGAAATAGTAACCCTAGGTCGTGGCAGTCGCGCCGACCCCGACCCCTCCCCTCTTATAAATAGCCTCACCCCCTTCTCATTTTTCACACCTCTCACATTCTCTCTCTCCAATTTCTCTCGTTTTCTAGCATTTCCTCTTTTTTTTTCTTCTTTCTATCAAGTCGATATGTCTACTTGGGCAACCGGGCCTCTTTGGTCACTAGAGGAGGAAATTCATTTGGTGGTCAATTGGCTCACCCACTACGAGCCCGGGGGTCAGTATTGGCATGGTCTGTACGTTGCTTACGTACAAACCGGGAACGATGCTTGGCCGCCACAGACAGAGAAGCAAGTGAAGGACCACTTCCAGAAGATGAGCAAGAAGTGCAAGTGGTTTGAGATATGCTACCAGAAGAAACTGGCCGACCCTAGGAGAGGGGCAACGGATGACGAAGTATATGACGCGGCCGTTTCTGATTATGAAGGCAAAAACGGGCTGTGGAATAAACGTCCTGTGTGGGAGATGCTCAAGGACGATGCGAGGTGGCGTTTACATATTAGTAGAAATAGGAATTAGTTTAATCGTATTTTAATAATTATGTTTTAAATTATCTACATATGTATTAGCGTTTAAATTATCTAGCGTTTTAAATATTATGTAATGTTT
This sequence comes from Erodium maritimum, assembly GCA_963921825.1. NCBI lineage: Eukaryota > Viridiplantae > Streptophyta > Magnoliopsida > Geraniales > Geraniaceae > Erodium > Erodium maritimum. The sequence goes on along the minus strand of OY997588.1, from coordinate 12,903,775 downwards.
GTGTGGTATGAAATAAAATTAGTATTAAAAATGTGGGGTGCTTTTTTAATTAACTAAAACTGTGTAAACACTGCTCCAGACACTGCGTAAACACTACCATTGGAGGAGCAGTGTCTGGAAGCAGTGTCTGGAAGCCAAAAACAGTGGTTAGACACTGCGCATAGACACTGTGCAGTGTCTAACCATTGGAGATGCTCTTAGTGGTCACAAAATCGATTTATTCTGCCCATCGTCTTGTTCCATCAGTCGTGCTTTAACAACGATCTAAAGCGAGTCGAAGCTGTAACCCTAAAGGGATTTAAGGATTCTTGTTGGGCCATCGTAAAGACCATGAAACTTAAAAATGTTATATGTAACCATAAATTAAGGAAGATTTGAAAAAGATAGATCATGAATCATGATCATATCATTTGTAATATTTTCTCTTATTTAAACGGTCAAGCACTTTTAATCTAATTGTTCAGATTGAAAGAAGATGGTGGATTAGAATCACAATTTGGTAAAGAAAAAACTGAAAGATCCTGATATTCTAAAGTTGAATATGGGTTACCCGTCTGTTAAACAGTTTTGATGTTGGCTATCGGGTTACCCGACTTTACTGTATACCTTAAGGCGATGTGGTGGAGGCTGGAGCGTAGTTTCAGAGGTGTCCTTTCAGAGCTGATAGTGGGACGAGCTTCTACATCCTCCCGGGTGTGGATCGTTGTGATTCTGGACGGGCGTGACTATTGGTATGTTTTGTTGCCCGACGTTTCTTTTCAGGTCTGATAATGGGATGTATTTCTTCATCCTCATGGGTGTTGATCGTCGTGGACTTGGTGATCTGTCGAGGTTTACCGGTATTCCATATCACTTGCTATAATTTAAAGTCCCCCACTTTGTACCTCTATCGTTATCTATTGGTTAACTTCTGCTTCTTCCCACTTTGGTGTGTAGGACTCGTCGGTTTAGGGTGTTGGCCCCTGACAAGTTATTCGGCCTTAGTTTCGTTAAGTAGTATTCCGTCAGTTTCGATCTTAGTATATAATGTTTTGGAGGGTATACCTTTTGGATATGTCTCTGTCGTTTGTGGTGTTGGTCGTCGACTTGTAAGTGACTGTCATCCAACCTGTGTGATTGATGATGGTTCTGATGATAGAGGGTGTTCTTCTATGTAAGGTAGTTGGTTGATTTATGTCAGTTTCGTTTGTGCTTAAGTTTGAAAATCAGGGTTTTGACCTTTTTATTCTTGTGGGCTTCATGGTAGGAAATATCAGGGTTTTAAACATTGTTTACTGTCCTATTCTTAATGGTGCAAAATTTGGGACTTTAGACCTTTTCTATTGTATCTTCCCATTATTAGGATTATCATGAGGCAGAGCTCGCGTCTGTTGTTGATTCACTTTCAAGTTTGTAATACTTTAGTTAAGCTTTTCTAGCTATAAGTTTGATGCTTTCATCCCATTTTCAATTTTAAAAAAGAATAAATAACAAATACCTATCCCAAACTTGTAACGTTTAACTGATATCTACCATAAAGTTTTTATAACCGATACATACTCAAATATTTAGTTATGTAACAAATAGCCCAAGCTGTCAACTGAAATGACGAAAATGCCCTCAATAATTTTTTAAATATTTTTTTGAATAAAATTGAAGTGATTTTTTTTGATAGAAATGACAATATTATTAATGTAAAAGCATATTGGTGCCTGCAGAAACCCGAGGCACCGTACAAGGAAACCAAACTAACATAACAATAACGACATAAACAGGAAAGTAAATTTTGCTCTTTGACATCGGGGCGGTCGGAGGGGTGGGACTGCGGTAGCGTCCAAGGACACCGATACAGTATACTACAACCATAAGATACTGACCGAGCAGGTCAGAGGATAAACAACCAGTGGTGGACCGATTACTCCCCCGGTAAGTCAGCGTGCGTCGTCCTCCCTTGACTGATAATGGTAGGGCTCCTGAACGCGGGATTGCTGACTCCGAAGTGGTAGGAAAGTAATTTACCGACTGTTGGTGGTACCCTTGCCACCTATACACCAGGGAGGAGGTACAGTCGATCAACCTCTCCCTGGCCATCCCAACACTCATTCCTGGAGGCGAGGGTGCTTGAAGCCTCCCGCCGCTGCTGAAGACGCCCCGTTTGACGCCGCTGATTCTTCATCCTCTGCTGCCGCCCAGCGAGCATCTCCCATGAACCCACGACCCGGCTCCACCGGGCGTTCAACCCTACCCGGCTCCTTAGTTACCACGCCCTTCCCCTTTCTTTGGCGCCAAGCAACCTCGGTCGGGGTCTCCTCCACCACGTCCGCCGGAGTCTTGGCCGACCCCGACGAAACCGGGATCGGCGTGGATTGCTCACCCAACGCCGTCAGCACCGGGGCACCAGCAGCCACGCCCCGATGTACGCCCGTCTTCCTTGGCCGAGGGCCCCTCGCCAACGTTCGCCGGAGGCAAGCAGGCCCCGATCGGACCCTACTCCCCTGAACCCAACCCTGATCCTCCCCTGCCGAGAAGCACACGACAGGTGCCCCTCCCGTCCTCGGCGTCCACTGCTCCTTCGAGTGCACGGGCTCTCCCAACGAACCCGTCACCTGCTGCAGGTCCGCTCCTTCCGCCACCGTCATCACCAGCGGTGTCAACACCACCGTCGGCTGCGGCTCCTCCATCGGATCGGTGTCCGATCGATCCCCACCGGCGTCGGATTCAACATCCACGCCACTCTCCTCCGGCAATACAGGTCCCCAATGAACATACCCGTCGCCGACATGCTCTCCATCACCCTCCATACCCGTGAACTCCATGAAGGTTGATGCAGAAATCGCAAAACCCTCCCTTTGTAAACCCTAGGGCATAAGCCCTAGCAGAGAGGGAGACGTTGCTTAAAAAATAATATAAGTTTTCAAATCTGTATAAATTGAAGTGATTTAATAAGTAAATATATATAACAAACGTGATTTTTTAAATAATATTTTTAAAATAATTAGTGTAGTGTAGCTGAGGGTATTTTCATCATTTTAGCAGACGGCTTGAACTATTTATTATATAACTAAACATCTGAGTAAGTATCTGTTAAAAAAAACTTTAAGATAAATATCAGTGATACAAATTTAAAGCATGTATTTATAATTTACTCTTAAAAAATGAGATTTAATTTTTTTTGGCTGATTAAAAAAAAACTCATGGGTCACAATGTTGTACTTTTACAGCTGGAATTGGGTCGCGATCTGAAACCCATGAGTACGGGTCAGGCGGTTTCCTCAAATGGATCGGGTTCGCTGAGAATTTTGCAAACAAACGTAAAGTGAGTCAAAATCAAATACACGGAAAATAGGTGACGTCAAAGAAAAGAAGCATCTCTTTCCTGTTTTTCAATATTATTAAGATACCAAAAGACAAAAGTGACGCCAAATAAATGGAAATGAAACCCTCTTGACTCCGATCCCTCTCTCTGCCCATAACGCTCCGTCCACTGAACACCAACAAAGCTCTCCTGAACTCGGTACACACTACACCTCTCTCTCTCTCTCCCATCTTCTAATTTCTGAATCTTGTTTTTTGTTAAATTCATTTTCTTCTATGAATTCAATTCTCCTTCTTTAGATCTGTTCTACATTATATTTTCTCAGTCTAAATTTGGAAATGCGAGTTTCTGAAATGTAATTTATGGCTGCTTCTAGGGACTGATTCTCTGTTACTGCTCTCAAATTGTAATTAGATCCGATAATCCAATTATTTAGGTTGATCTGAATTCTGGGTTGTTTTTTCCCTTTGAATACAATTACAAGTGGATGATGATTTTTTTTCTCCTCTTCTACCGTGACCGATTAAGTACTAAAAGAGATTGTATTGTTCTACTACTGTTTTTTTTTGTGATGCAATTTGGAAGTTGAAAAGTGGGAAATTGTTTTTTTTTGTTCTTCAATGCATAAATCGGGTCAACCATTGGGGTTGTGTATTAGCGTGGAGTAGTTATTGATTCATTCATTGCATCTAAGCTCCTTAGATTGAGAACCCAGATGCTTGTTGTGGGGTTGGGTTCTAGATTAGAGAGAGGGAATGCCAGTAACTTGTGCACACAGACACATGTTTGTTTTATTTGGGTGGTACAGCTTAATGTCTGATTGAGGATATATAGAATTATGTTTTTTGCTAGAGTTAATAAGTGTTGGATTGAGTTTAAATTGGGTTTCTACTGTGGTTAATCTCTTTCGATGTGGCTGATGATTTTTCTACCTTTTTCTTGAATTAACATAAGAAAAATCATTATTTTGTTTGGAAGGAAATACACCTTCTAATTCTTGGATCTTTGCAGGTTTTTTATATACTAAAGTTGGTTTGATATGTAGGGTGGAACACCGTACAAAGTCAATATGTTTCTTCGTAGGAAGCAAGCTCAACAAAACAACCCAGAGTCTGATTCTTCACAGCAAGATGCCAAGGTAATGAGAAGATTGGATAAAAAAAATTGTCGTCTTGAATGCAAAAGCTGTCTCTTAGGCTCCACTAGAGTTTACATTATGATATCTTAACAATTAAACCTCTCAAATTCTTCAAACAGGTCAGCCAACTCAGGGCTGCTCTTGGGCCTATATCCGGGCGTAATCTCAAGTACTGCACTGATGCATGCCTGAGGAGATACTTGGGAGCCCGGAACTGGAATGTTGATCAGTCAAAGAAAATGTTGGAAGAGACATTGAAATGGAGGTTGGCTTATAAGCCAGAAGAGATCCGTTGGGTAAGTAATAGCATAAATAATTGTCTGGTTGTAAATGTGATTACTGAAGGTAATTCTGGTTTATCTCAACCCCCTGCTGTCATTAAACTTTATTATAGCCCATGGTTTAGTCATTTGCCAAATCCATATGCATCCTTGATATTGCTTCAAGGTTTATAAGATTTTAGGGTCATATTTTCCTTCGTAATCTTTAGTCATTCTTACATCATACCTTTGTCACATTTCCTTTCCTACCTTCTACACTATGACCTATACATTCGTCTCGTTTAAATATATATAATTGTCATTTTCAGCATGAAGTTGCACATGAAGGTGAAACTGGTAAAGTCTCAAGGGCAAACTTTCACGATCGAAGTGGTAGGACTGTGCTTATTTTGAGGCCAGGATTGCAGGTTTACGTTGGAACTTATACTTTCTTTTTTCTGCTCATGGTAGTGTTAATGAGATCATATTATTCAATCTTTTCTTTTTCTTCATTCTGACAGAACACAAAATCAGCTGAAAATAATATACGCCATTTAGTCTATCTCTTAGAAAATGCTATCCTTAATCTCCCCAAGGATCAAGAGCAGATGTCATGGTTGATAGACTTCACTGGACTATCATTGAGCACCAGCGTCTCTGTCAGAACAACTCGTGATATCATTAGCATTTTACAGAACCACTATCCTGAGAGGCTTGCTGTTGCATTTCTGTACAACCCTCCTAGGATATTTGAGGCTTTCTGGAAGGTACGATCTCTTACCTTATGTCCCCTTGCTTTCTTTGTACTACAAATACAACTGAATGATTGGTTACGTTTCAACATTGATTCAATTATTGATAAGTTCCTTCTGACGTTTCTTCGAATTAATTAACTTTCCATCGACCATTTTCTTTGCATAGAAGTGATGCCTGATATCTTTCAAAAAGAGTACCGATATTTGGTAAAATATTAAGTCCTGTTAGGGAAACAGCTTGATATATTTCTGAATTGTTTTGGGGAAATTAGGCTCAGCTCAATGTCTGTCCCCGTTACTCCTTAAAAATAAAGCATAATAACTCCACTGTTTATTTTAACTATACTCATTTTTGTGTTACTTTCGATTTTACAGGCTGTCAAGTACTTCATGGATACAAAGACAGTCCAGAAGGTGAAGTTTGTTTACCCAAAAAATAAAGATAGTGTCGATCTCATGACTTCATTCTTTGATGTCGAAAACCTCCCAAGTGAGTTTGGTGGAGAGGCCCAATTGAAGTATGACCATGAGGAGTTCTCAAGACTGATGGCTCAGGACGATGTCAAAACTGCAAAGTTCTGGGGCTTTGATGAGAAGCCATACCACACTACTAATGGTGGAGATTCGGTGGCACCTAAGCCTTAGAGTTGAAGGTCTACTTCCAAATCTTCAGAATAATAGGGTATGAAGAAACCAGAGAAAATGTATAATGTAGCCAAGGGTGAATTTGCTGATGCTGACCAGAACTGAAGTGGAAACCATGTTGAGTTTTCGTTCAGGAGAATAAAAACCCTCAATGAACTATGGAGGCCGTCTTTTTCCTACTTGTACTCTTCTTTTCCTATGCCACCCTTAGAATAAATAAACCATGATGTGTAATCAGCTTCCATTTGTTGATTTGTTTGAAAATGTTTGGGTCATCCTTGAATGTACCAATGTTTCAAAGTCAATTTAGGGGATGTGCTCAAGAAGATCACTTGTTATTAGTGTCAGTGACTTATTTACAGTACCAATTTCACCAATGTCATTTAATGATGTGAAATTCATCTACTTGTACATGCAACCCGCAAAAGTTAAAATTTTCTAGATCAGTAATTTTTTTGTGCAGGAAAATCCATATCTGAAACTTGATTTTTGGTACAAGAGGATCAAACCCAAAACCTGATTTGAGTTTTATTATAAGCTTGCACCAGTTTTGGTTCAAGGGTTGGTGTTCGTAAATGCACTGTATTTGTAGGTATATTTGCCATTAAAGAGAGGAAAATGTAGCTATATATCAATTACTTCAACTACTAAAGCCCACCAATTTGACAATATCCACGCTTACATATTAGAGCACGCACATCGCACAATTCATATTGCGAACCACGAATCAAAATTTATGAAATTGCGGTTCGCGAGTTGCGATTCGCACGATGTGGAATGCGTGATTCGCGACTCGCGAACCATAATTTTGTGGTTCGTGATTAGGGTCATGAACCGCGACTCAATATTGTGAGTCGCGGTTTGCGATTTGTGGCCAGCCCATTTAGGTGCTGACACGGGCTTGGTTGATGTTTTTTATTATTTAAAATAAATACGAAAAACATATAAAAATTTAATTATGTCGGTTAACCGGTGGGTTTCAACACGAAATACCCTTAGTTCTTGAAAATTCTCACTACCTACTACCTTGTGTCGTTAGTGCAAGTTCTGACGGCTTTCTTATTTTTGGCGATAATTGATTTATCATAGTTTTTTTTTAAACGACAACGAGGTTAAAATGCATCACTACCAAACTTCGGTTACAAAAGGACCAAAGGTCCTGGGCTCCAGAATATGTCCGGCTCCTCCGCAGGGTACCCAATGCTCATGGACATGTAGAAAAAGTCTAATTTGCATCTTAGACAGATACTACTATAAACCTCGTTCTACCACCCCAACAAAATAAATCCTAAACTTCCAACAACTTACCCTAAAATCAAATAAACAACTAATCTGAATCCTGAAAACAGAAACATGAAATGCAAAGTCTATGATGACAAGTCTCCTGAAGCTCATAGCTTTCGTAGTGGGGCGTCCTTGTATTGTTGATCCATCTCAAAACACGAGTAACCCGACCTTGTGTGCTATGGAAACAAACCCCATCTCATCGTCCCTCTCCCGGATCCCGAATCCACTGATCGTGTTGTTCCAAGACCTTCCCCAAACGGCTCGTGCAGGTGTTCGGTTGGTAAATCTTTACCAAAACCAAACCTCGACAACTAGCTCGATCGGCGACAATGAGAAGAGTAGGAACATGGAAGAGGGGAAAGTCATTGTCGGCTCGTATGACCGAAGCGTAGATCCGATAACGATGGAGGGACACGACAAGGACGACAACGACTGTTCTCGGGCAGGGAAAGGGTTGCAGCTACTGCGTATGGGCGGAGGACGAGGACGATTGCTGAAGGAGGAGCTCAAGAGGAGGAAAGGAGGGGGAGAGAACTCCACCGACAGCCTCCATGACCAGAGCCACTGAGGGCGCCGGTAACTATTGCAAACAAACAAAGGAGGCTCGTACGGTTTTGAGAGAGCCGTTTCTATTAGCTAAGCTTAATGTATCGATTCATCATGGTTAAAGTTTATATTAAGTATCTAAAAGTTATTATTTAGAAAGAATTTAGTAATTATATTTAAGTATAAAATTTGCTAGAAGTTAATGACAATAGTTAATCATGCACGGCGTACATATAAGCTAGTGCAACTTATTGCGATTATCTAGAATCATCTTGAACCGATTACATCCGAATATGACATAAATATATCTTATTTTATGCTAACTATAAATCCTTATATACATGGATTTTTGTATATGATCTTAGAGGGTAAATCTTAACCATCGTTTTATCTCAATTATCCATTTTAATGTTCGAAGCATATTTGCTCAATAGCATTTAGTATAATCTTCTTATATGAAGATTTTTTTTTCTTCTTCTTATTATAAGAAAAAATACATTGATCATATCTCACTTGAAACCTCAATAATTCGATCATGCATTCAAGATAAGGAATTTTGATATATTAAGAACTTTCTTTATTGTCTCTGAACGAGCTACTAACATAACATGTTCGGTATACAATGATTACTATTATCAAGCTAACAAAGGCGATTGCCAATCACAGATCATTGGAAAAGAGACACTCATCTACAAGTTGCCTAAGGTTGGGATTCTCCAGAGCAGCAGCAACCCTTTCTTTATCATTCAACTGCTTGTTAACTACAAGAAACACAAGTTCCAATTTTTCACATCAATGTATCTTCAATATAGCAATACTCAAGTCAATACCATGACGTTCTTTAGCATCTCATTCTCATGAAAGAATATTATAAAGTTAAGCATAACTCTCAAAATAATCAAATCAAACCATTGAACTATGTATATCTGACACTTAGGATTCGTTCAAATTCACCTGATACTTCATCTGCATGAGATCCAGGAGCTACTTTGATGTCAACCTGTCAGAAGCATTAAATATATGTGGGTGGGCATCGGATAATGAATCTATACAGCAATTCAATCTTTCAAGATTGGTGGAATCTGAACACAAATGATTTTTTTTTAAGAATATCAAAGATTAGACTTGCAGATATGCAGAGCCGTTTCATGGTAAGTATTAAGCTAATCAATGTAAAAAGTGTATGCTCCGTGGAAGTTTTACTTTGTCCAATGAATGACGGTGTTGTAATTACACATTGCAGTTTTACTTTGTCCAATGAATGACGGTGTTGTAACTATAAAGCACAATTCAGGTGATTGAGTTTTCATCTACACAGTGACATAATACAAAATGAATTGAAGTGAACTTTAACGAGACCTTATCAGAGAACATAAGCTATGATACTTGCATTGCTAGAAAGGAAATGACCAAGTAAAGGCTCTAGTTATCCCTCCATCAGCGAAGTTACGTATATTACACTATACTTGTTAAAAAGAAATAGCATTTTGTCAAATTGATATGTGATAATGAAGATGGATGACAGTTTGAATACCCAATTTAATCAATAGTCACATTCAACTATTACCATGGACATGACAAATTATCAACTATAGTTTGAAGAACAAATAACCTTCTACCACTAGAAGACGTAGCCAAACATTGGCTTCTCATGTGTGTATGCTAATTGGACTAACCTATATGTTCAACTCAATCAGGTTGCTACCGTCACTGTATATGAACAAAGGAACAAATATTCGATAATAACCTTAGATCAGGTGAAAAGAAACAGCAACTGACCTTAAAATGTGGAGGAAAACAGTCTTTTAGTTTAACTCTTAGGCATAGGCCAATCACAGTGGCCATACTGCAATGCTGGATGGTTGGAGTGAAAGTGATCCTACAAACAAGACAAGTTTCAGTACTTTGACTCGAAATTACGACATCTAACAAAAATACAAAACTAAAGATGGAATTGGAAAATTTAATTTGTAGTTGTACTGAAAGTAAGGTTACATCTAAGTTACTCAAAAAGGATCACCTATAGAATGCAATAATGCATTATAGGCATTATCATACCATAAGCCACAAAATCCCAGTGGTTGATTCAATGCCTGAAACTGATTTATGCTATAAAAAGAAATTGAAGTGAAATTGAGAGCATAGCAATTGAAATACTCACAAAATAAGCCCTAGCTTCTCATCCACGGTGATTGATTCTTCTGATAGAACACTGAGCTGCTCTAAGGAGTAGGGATGTTCTGGATCTCTAATATCCCTCACGAAATTTGCAGGCATGAGTCAAAGATCACAAATTTTTCCCGAAATTGGAAGCCCCAATTAAGAACAAAGCATCAAATATAAAAACAAAAATCACAAAAAAAAGCTGTTTGGTCAGCGAGAAAATTTGAGAAGTTAAAAGCCCAAGTGATACACCATTTAGCACCTCAAGAAGACAGAAAATGTTGAAACTACCATCTGGGTTGGTTAAGCTCGGCCTTACATGTTCAGAAACAGATGTAACATGATCAATTTTTTTTAAAAAAAATGGAAGATCCAAATAAAAATTTCATTTCCATTTTGTCGGGGAAAAAGGATATCATAAATTTCAAGAGGATCGACGGCATCGTCAGCGTGGAGGAGGTCTTCAGTGCGAGCGATCCTCTCCTTCTTGGCGTGAACCACTGGGTTCGCATTAATCAGACCCAGAGTCATCCCTGTGTTTGTGTGCGCTTCACTGTTGTGTTGAGAGACTTCAGCTGGGCACTTTTGGTTCACGGACCTGCCTTTAGATTGTTTGTTTATTGTCTTACATATATTACTACATAACCGGAGATGGATTTGTAAAGGGTGGCTGATTCCGTGGGTAATATTAAAATATCTTTAATCAGAAATTATATCAACTACACCATATTAAGTATTGTTGAGCAATAAAAGCATCCACATCAAGGGGGGCTTGATGGCGAGGTCGGAGCGGGAGCAGAAGGGGATTGGGGTTCGGCCTCAGAGTGCGGTCGGTGTGGAGAGAGGGGCGTGCGGGACGGAGACGAAGGGCTCCTGGTTCGGGGGGGCGAGGTGCGGGGCATTTTTCAGCCTCGCAGCCCCGAGACCCGCTGCCGGGGCTGCGAGGTATTCAACCGCCCAATATTCGACCCTTACAACATGGGGGCAACTATTTCGGCCAACAACAATTTCCGATGCCGGCCGCCACCAGAACCCGCATGTCGTCTACTTCATCATCTGTGGGACCGAGGACCCGGGAGACAGTAGAAAGGCGAACCAAATGCCCCCCTGAAGTGGATATGCTCTTGATTAATGCCTGGCTACGCACAACACACGACCCCATCACCGGAACCTCTCAAGATGGGAACACGTTCTGGAGCACGGTGAAAAGGCGCTTTTGCAAAGCTGGGAATTTCCCACACACTCAGTGGACGTTGCAAGCCGTCAAGACCCATTTCAATAAAAGTGCTACAAGAGTCAGGCGGTATATCATACTGATGAGGAAGGAGATGGCCCAGGCAGGTCATAGCGGCTGGAGCGAAGAAAAGTTTAGGGAGCGAGCGATGGAACTCTATCGAATCCACACCATGCATATCAAACACGAGCCGAAGATTTTCAAGCTCCACCATTGGATAGAGCCGTTGGAAAATGATGACAAGTTCTGGGCAGAGGAAGGCGAAGCCGGGGTACTTCGACGACGATTGGACGAGTCCGACAGTTATAGCAGCACAATCCCGCCCACTTCACTCCCCACCGACGATGATAATGTAACACATTTAAGTGGTGACGAGCAACCAGCCGGAGGCTCGAGTTCCCCAATCGCTCCAAGTTCCCCAACCGGATGTCCAAGTTCCCCAATTGACATGTCGCCTCCACGAGAACGCCCAATTGGCAATAAGGCCGCGAAGAGGAAGGGGAAGGGTAGGACGGACATAGCATCGTATCTCGTCCAAATGGATCAGGGGAGGTGTGAGAAGGCGAAGCTTACCGTGACTCTTGACCAGAAAATTGATAAATATATGCAGGAAGTTAAAGATATGAAGGCTACGGACACGTCCGATTTTACCCCGGAACTGAAGGAGCATCATTTGGAAACGATGCAGGTATGGATGACTCAAATTCGAAAACTTCATAAACAAATCGACCACATTAATGGGGATGCCTAATTATGTAATTTTTTTAGATATGTATTTTTTTTAGTTATGTACTTTTTAAAAATTTATTTTATTAATGAAATTTTATTTCTATTTATGAATTTTATTTCTATTTTATTTAGTAGTTGTTGATTTAAAAATAACATTAACAGATTCAGTTAAAAGCTTAATTAATTACACAGTCAGCATTTTTGAAAACCCTGCCCCCCATACTTGCCCCTCTAATGTGGAGCACACTCTGTTTTAGGGGGTCAGAGGGTTGAACCCTGCCCAGTCAGCAGAGGGTTCAGCCTCAAGCCTCAGGGTTCAGCCCCCTTGATGTGGATGCTCTAACCAACATATATTCTCGAAGAGCTCAGTTAGGGTTCTACTCAAGTTGTCGTTAGTTACCATGTCGTTGACCTCCCTCGTCATCAATGATGTATCTCTCGGTCCTATACCAATTCTTCCATGTAATCTTAATGATTGTCGACTTGTTTCTCTCCTCGGCACCAGTCGATCCTATTGTTGTCGTCGTCCTCGAATACACGACCGCCGCTTCAGATCCATGTCCCTGATCAGTCTCCACCGCCATCGACGCATCCACCTCCTTGGCCTCCATCGATGCCTCGGCTCAAGTTGATCGATTGTTTCTGTTTTATTTGGTCTATTTTCCTTTTCGCAAGGTCAATGATTAGTGTGCAGATATTTAGAGACTTTTACTGGGAGGAAAACCTGAATCACATATATCCTCCTCTACTTATTGTCCAATTCAAGTTCGATCGTATTCTTCACGACGAAAATAGTCCTTCCCATGAAATAAAATAGCGTTTAGACATCATCTTGAGTGATTCTCGACAGTTTCCGCTTAATTTCAATCTATGTTTCCTTCTTTTGAAAATTATATATATTGACTCTAATTTTTAATAATAATAATAATGTAACTTTAGTAAAAAAAAAAGTATTTTTGAGTATAAATAAGGAATTATTTTGCATTAAAATTTACGGTATATTTGTTCTTAAAACTTTGAAAATATATTATTAACAAAACTAACATTGCATTGTTTGTATAAGTGTCTTAGAAAATATTTCTGTCTAGCTCTTTATCTTTCTGTGATCGGTGTCCTCGTACTTTCTTTCTTAAATATATCCGTGATGAAAGTTCAAAAAAGAAATTAGAAAAAATAAAAAACAGTCTAAGAGACCCAACCGCTTTTAGGGCTTTTGACGCCGCCGCTGATCGTCTTCATGCGATTCCTTCTCGTCGCTCGTGTGATCCTACCGTCATCGTGGATTCACCGCTTCATCCATATTCGTCTCGTTTGGTTCTCATCCGAGATCCATCGTCCAAGCCACAATTTCTCCTGCTCGGTCTTGCTGACAAAAGCCGACCTCAGTGAGTTCTGGTTTGATTCATTCCGTCTGATTTTCTGTTGTCTGGTATTGTTGGATTGCTTGTTTCCGAGTTATATTGGATCGTATTGGATGGAATATTGGGTTTTATATTGTATTATGATTAGTGTTATTGTGTGGAATTCGTGTGGTTGGTTGATTAGCTGAAAATATGGCCATTATTATGGCATGGAATTGCCGAGGTTTAGGTTCTGATCGGAATCGACAACAACTTCATGATTTAGTTCGCCGAATCAAGCCTAACTTGTTGTATTTGTCAAAAACATATCATTCTGAAACACGCCACTCCCGCTCTAGATTGGCACTACTACGTCGTAATCTAGGTTTTCATGGGGGTACGGAGCGACCGGCAGAGGGGAGAAAAAGGGGCCTTATGCTATTATGGTCGGGCCGTTGTAGGGTTGACATACTAGACTCGACACAGACCCACATTGATGTGCAAGTAATTTTCTGCCTAGAACAACCGTTTCGTTTTAATGGTATTTATGGTGAATCGGCTCGGGGTCATATGGATCACAATTGGGAATTATTGAGGCAAATGGGAAGGGCCAATCAAACGACAAACTAAGTTCTCATGGGAAACTTTAACGATATACTTCACCTGGACGAAAAGAAAAGAGGGTGAACATACCCCATACATCTGATTCAGAGTTTTCAGCATGTCCTGTCTAATATTGGTGTTAAAGATCTGCCTCTAGAGGGCTATTAGTTTACGTGGACGAAAGGGAAAGACCCTTCCACTCGGTTGGAGATCGGGTTGGATAAAGGACTTATGTCCCCGTCCATGCGGGACCGATTCCCGTAGACTATATTGAGGAATGTAGGGTATACTACCTTCGAACACATGCCTCTAGTCTGTAGCCTCACGACAGAATAGAGGAACCAGATAGAAAGACAGTTCTATTTTTTAGAACGGTTGGATTGAGGAGCCGGAATGTGGTTAATTGATACAACATGAATGGGCCCAACATGCGGGTCGACACATCAAGGAGGATATATTAGAGGTGGGTCGTTCTTTGGATATCTGAGGCCAGACAACTTATAGGGAGACGATCAACACAATTCGTAAGTGCCAATAGACGCTGGTGGGATTGAATGGGAGGAAAGATAGGTCAGGAATTAGGTTGCATTTAGCTATTCAGAACTCAGAAGTAGTACAAACATGCCCTTTCTCGGCAAGACACTTTCTAGAAGCAGCGTGCCAAACAACACTGGCTAGTGGATGAAGACATAAACACCAATTTTTCCAAGCTGCGACTACCAAACAACAAAGGAGAAACAATATTCGATTGTGGAGACTGATGAGGGTACCGAGGTGACATGGGACACCGGTATGCATATAAAGCTAATTAAGTATTTTGAGAAGATATTCACAGTGGGCCTATAATGGATGCACGAATTGCCTATCGAGACCCCTAATTACTGATTACTAAGGAACATAATATCACTTTGGGTACATGAGTGCCGGATGAGGAGGTCCAAAATGCGATTTTTCAGATAGGATCGAACAATGCACCTGGGCCGGATGGACTCAACCCTATGTTTTATCAGCACTATTGGTCGGTCATCAATAAGGAGGTAGTGGCGTTTGTCCGAGAGGTGGTGGCAACGGGTACCATTGACCCGGATGTCAACCATATGACCTTAGTTCTTATCCCCAAGAACAAAGACCCGAGAAGGATTGTGGACCTGCAACCTATAGCATTATGCAATGTCATATCTAGAATATTATCCAATGTACTGGCTAATCATCTGAAACTGTTTCTTGACCCACTCATATCGATGAACCAAGGGGCCTTTTTACCGGGTAAAGCAATCTTGGACAATATTTTCATCTCCTATGAAATCATTCACTCACTTAGGAGACGTACATAGGGACAGAATGGATTCATGGCGCTCAAGTTAGATATGAGCAAGGGGTATGATAGGGTTGAGTGGTCCTTCATTTTATCAATGATGGGGGCGTTTGGGTTCGAACCTCGGCGGAGAGTTCTGGTCCTAGCATGCACGCAATCTATCAAGTACACAGTTATGATAGGGGGCAGCGGACAAAAGCATTTAAGGTAGGGCGGAGAATAAGGCAGAGGGACCCGTTGTCACCTTATCTCTTTCTGTTTTGTATGAAAGGACTATCCCGACTACTGTACCAAGCAAAACAAAAAGGAAAGCTTCATGGGGTATCTGTAGCTAGAAGTTCACCTGTTATATCCCAGATTTTTCGCTGATAATTGTTATATTTTATGTCGAGCAGATATACAGGAGGTGAAGTATCTAAAGGGTATTCTCCACACGTTTGGGGTGTTGTTAGGCCAAGTTATAAATAAGAAAAAATCCTCCATCTTCTTCAACGCTAATACCACACCGACTAACCATATGATATGATGCACTACATTAGGAATACAAGAGATATGTATGCATCTACATATCTAAGGGGGTTCCAAATATGCTTGGTCGAAGAAGGGGGCAAAGCCTCCAATTTGTATGCGACCGAATACTTATTGAGCTGGAGTCCTAGGATGGGAAACTGATTTCTATAGGTGGAAAGGAAGTGATAATTAAATCAGTCCTCCAATCTATACCTATCTATGCTATGAGCGTGTTCCTCCTTCCGCGGTCCTCTGTGGCTAAGATTTATGTAGCCTTGGCAAGGTACTGGTGGGCGGGTACCCTATAGGCTAAGAGGCCGACTATCTGGCAGGAGTGAAAAAACTATGTACAATGAAGGAGATCGATGGAATGGGGTTCAAAGACATGTATGGTATGAACATCTTGTTATTGTAAAAGATGGTATGGAAGTTTATCTCACAACCAAACCGCTTGGTGGCAAGGGCATTCAAGGCCAGATATTTCAGGACAGTGGAGTTCCTTTAAGCGGATGTTGGGCTAAATCTGTGCCAATTATGGTCGGGACTTCGGGCTACTCAGGCTTTGCTCAAGGAGGGGATGTAGAGGACGATTGGGGATGACCGATCGACACGAGTAGAAGGGGTACCGTGGCTAATGCAGGATGAGCCGTAATTCCCTAAGGGGACACTGACAAATGGGGAAATGTTAGTTTCGAAGCTTATAAGCCAGGATGAAGCTTGGGACGTCACAAAACTGGAAACCGCCCTGCCTCCAGAGTTAGTGGAGGAGGTAATCCAAGTTCCAACTCTGAATCATGGGAACCCAGAAAGATGGTACTAGACGTGTGATGCCAAAGACCGCTATAATTGTTGGGAAGGGTACCGACTTTTGGTTAGACTGAATGGACATTGGGTAACCAGTCAAGGGGAGTCAGTATAAACGGCTATATGGGATCTGGATGTTCAACCCCAGATTAAGGTCTTTCTATGGAGGGCCTTATCAGGAAAATTACATGTAGCGGTAAATCTTTGGATAAAATTTGTCCCTATTTCGAAGGAATGTCCTGTCTGTCAGGACGCCCAAAAAACTACGATGCACCTACTGGTACACTGCTTGTTTGCAAGAGAAGTGTGCCACTAAACCGGTATAGCCATTCCGGTCAACCAAACACATCTTTTTTTTGAATGGTTAGTAGAGATCATGAACCTCCCAGATATGGTTACGAAGAGCAGAGTTTCCATGACGATATGAGAAATATGGAACGCAAGGAATGGTACTGTGTGGGAACAAACCCCATAGACAGTGGGAGATCTGAATACATCCATAATTGGAGGGAGGCCCATAGAACTCACAGCACAACCCTGATCCCATAACGAATCCCTCCCAATAAGGGATGAAAGCCACCACCATCAAATTGGCTTTCTCTGAATGTGTATGGAGTTGTCTTTTCCGATACGCATCAGTTGGGATGGAGTATGCTTTGCAGAGATGATAGGGCACGAGTTGTGGAAGGCCGAAGTGGTGTTTTCAAGGGGTTTGGGGGGGGGGGGGGGGGTGGTTGACCCCCAACATGGCGGAAGTAGTGGCGATTCAACAAGCTCTATCTTAGGTCCGAGAATCGGGGCAGTCGAAGGTTATTATTCAAAACGACGCCCAAATTGTGGTGAGAATGATTCTATGATCTATTCCTTCGTTCTCACTGGTGGGTCGGGTTGTTGAAAACTATCGGTCCATTATTTTTTCGCTCGAGGACGTTAAACTCGATTTCATTCCTAAAACTACAAACGAGGCTTTTTTTCGACTTGCACGAAAAACATATCCTACGACTGCTTTAAGTGGTCTGACTTTGTTATTCCAAATGCACTTCCATGTATGTATATATCACATTACACATGTTGGGAAAGAATACTCTGAGAAAACGCCGGCCCTAGCGATGGCGATATCGCGGATCTGAGGGAAGGCACTCGGAGAAGGTGTTTGACGGTGGTGGGAGAGGCCGGTTCTCCTCAGGCGATGGTAGGGGAGATCGGGTAAGTTTCTGTTCATCTAATCTTGATCGATTTGTTTTGCTTGCTGGGTTTAGGAAGTTTGGTTTCGGTTGTTCAACCGGAGTTCGTGTAGCCCCACGTCCGTTCATCGGCGTGGTTGTGCTGTGGGCATCTCACTGCGGTGGTGCGGGGACGAGGTCGTCCTTTTGGGCGGTGGAAACGGAGTCGGTCGGAGTCGGTCGTGTCTGATGACTCTCAATAGCGTACAGAACCCAAGGAGCTGTTATAATGTTTGTTGATGTCCCTGTTGCAAAACTCCACTGTGCATCAATTGTGAGGACCTTGAATAGGGTAAAGGGGAGGTAGCAGACACGTGCTAAAGTGAGTAGATCTGGATCTTGCACGAACTAGAGTGCAACTAGTGAGCAGCTCCGGATTTGGGGGGTGTTTGGCAGCTACCTCGGGACAGGGATTTGCGCAGCGTTCTGTGGAGGAGTGAAGGACAAGACCGGGGAGAGCGGGGTGACTTGCAGTCGCCGAGACGGTTGCTGTGCCGGAGCAGGGTACTGGTAGGAACTGGGTATGAAGTTCCTTTCGTGGAATTGCCGAGGGTTGGGGAAGTTGGCGACGGTGGAGTACCTGAAAGGGGTGATTCGTCGCCGTAAACCACAAGTCATTTTCCTGAGTGAGACGTTGGCTAGGAAAGGGGAAGTGCAGACTCTGAAGTTGAAAACGGGTTTCTCGGGGGGGATGCGAAGTGCCGGCGGTAGGGCAGAAGGGGGGACTTATTCTCCTGTGGACGGCAGAGGTGACGGTCACGCTTTATCAGTGTGATGATCGATACATTGACGTGGAGATCCAGAGCCCAACGGGGGACGGTTTTCGGTTCACTGGTGTCTATGGAGAGGCGAATCGGGAATTGCGTTGGCAGACTTGGGAGATGATTCGAACTCTCGGGGTACGGCCGGGGGCATCGCAGAGATGGCTTTTGATGGAGGACTTTAATGGGATCCTGAGAAATAAGGAGAAGCGGGGAGGTCGCAGGTACCCAGACCGGCTGATTACGGGATTTCGAAATGCCATGCGGGATGTGGGAGTCCAGGATCTCCCGATTCAAGGGTATGGCTTTACGTGGCATAGCGGGAGTGAACCGGAGACAAGGATGGCTGTGCAGTTGGATAGAGCGCTAATGTCCCCGGCTATGCGCGTACTGTGGCCAGAAGCACACTTGGCCAATCTGGGCATATCCACGTCTGACCATCTACCTATTCTGGTGGACTCAGACCGACGGGTGGAACCAGTGGGGTTTAGACATTTTCGGTTCGAAAATATCTGGGCAGAGGACCCGGAATGTGGGCACCTGATACAGACACGGTGGGGTGCCCCGGGAGACAGGGATATTGGCTCCAAAATACGCGAGACAGGAACGGAGCTGGAGGTCTGGGGTAAGGAAGTGTACAATGCGTTAGCTCGGAAGATCGCTAGATATGAAAAGGACATGTTGTGGCTGAATGGCAGGGAGGATCGTACGAGTATCAGGCGACGACGAGCGCTGCAGAAGCTCTACGTTAAGGCGTTGGAGCAAAAGGGTGAGTTCTGGAGACAACGTGCCAAGCATCACTGGCTCACAGACAGTGAC
The DNA here is from genome assembly GCA_963921825.1 of Erodium maritimum. Lineage (NCBI taxonomy): Eukaryota > Viridiplantae > Streptophyta > Magnoliopsida > Geraniales > Geraniaceae > Erodium > Erodium maritimum. The sequence goes on along the minus strand of OY997588.1, from coordinate 12,884,348 downwards.
CAGAATACGAAGTTTTTCCAGGCATCAGCGTCGCAGAGGAAGAACATAAATCAAGTGTCGGAACTACGGGATGGGGATGGTAACGTCCTAACCTGGGAATCAGGTTTGGGTGATCATATCCTAGAGTTTTATAAAACCTTGTCTAGGAGGACAAGGGGAGATGGGGCAAACTTTCCGAGATTTCGTCAACAACTAACGGAGGCGCAAAACAGAGGGTTGATGGGGGAGGTCACCTCGGAAGAAGTGCGGGATGCGACCTTTTCTATGGGGCCGAATAAGTCACCGGGTCCGGATGGACTGAACCCTTTCTTTTACCAGAAGTACTGGGGAACGGTGGGAGAAGATGTGACCCGGTGGGTACGTAGGATCTTTGCGGGGGAGGAGATCCCGAGGGAGTTGAATAAAACGACGCTAGTGTTGATCTCGAAGGTGGAGTGCCCGATGTCGCTAAAGGACCTTCGACCAATTGCATTGTGCAATGTGGTTTTCAAGGTGGTATCAAAGGTGGCCGCAAACAGGCTAAAAGGGCTATTGGATGGTTTGATCTCAGGGTCACAAGGGGCGTTTGTGCCTGGGAGGTCGATACAGGACAATATAATCCTGTCTCATGAAACGTTACACTACCTCAAGAATAAACGACAAGGAAAGGAGGGGTGGGTGGCGTTGAAGCTGGATATGAGTAAGGCGTATGATAGGGTGGAGTGGGGTTTCTTATGGGACATAATGAGGGGCTTTGGCTTCGGTGATGAGTGGATCTCACTTGTTCGCCGATGTACGTACTCTGTAACCTACAACATAGTTGCAGGCGGTCAGCAGGCGGGGTTTGTCCAACTGGAAAGAGGTATTAGACAGGGAGATCCCTTATCTCCCTATCTGTTCCTGTTTTGTATGGAAGGCTTTTCCCGTCTTCTCCAGGGAGCTGAAAGTGTGGGGGAAATTCATGGAGTAAGGGTGGCCAACGGGGCACCAACGCTAACACACCTTTTCTTTGCGGATGATTGCTATGTCTACTGTAAGGCAACACCAGGCGAGATGATTCGTCTGAGGAATCTCCTCAGGATGTTTGAGGAGGCATCGGGACAGGTGGTGAATCAAGCCAAGTCGTCCCTGTTTTTTAGTCACAACACACCGGCAAATAGGAGGTTGGAAGGAGTGCAGATTCTGGGAATACCGGAGTTAGATAACCCGTCCCCATACCTGGGGGTGCCGAACATGATGGGAAGGAGTCGGAAGCAGGGCTTGCAATATGTATTGGATAGGGTGCTACGATGAATCCAGAGGTGGGACGGGAAGCTTTTGAATGGTGCAGGGAAGGAGGTGTTAGTCAAGTCAGTACTACATGCAATTCCCACCTACACGATGAGTGTGATGAGGATACCTAAGGGGATCCTAGATAAGATGAACGTAGCCCTTGCCTGGTTCTGGTGGAAATCAGCAGGGCCGGACGGGAAAAGGGATTATATGGCAGTCGTGGACGAATATGTCGCGACCAAAGGAGGAAGGAGGGCTGGGTTTCAAGAATCTTTATGAGTTTAATTCCGCTCTGTTGGGTAAACAGTTGTGGAAACTGGTAACGGAGGAGGACAGCTTAGTGGCTCGGGTGTTGAAGGCAAAATATTACCCGCGGTCATCGGTGTTGGAAGCAGTTCGGAAACAGAATCAGAGTTACGTCTGGCAAAGTATCCTGTCAGCACAGGAGATGGTCAAGAGTGGGGCCCGGAGGTCGATCGGACCAGGTACGGGCACGTTGATAAGCGCACACCCTTGGCTCACAGGGGTGGAGGCCAGGGTGCAATCGGAAGGCCCGGAAGTAGAAGGGAAAATGGTGTCTGATCTGATGAAATCGGATGAGAGAAGGTGGGACGCGGACAAAATTGGTACACTGTTCAGCCCAGAGGATCAGAGGGCTATCATGGCGGTTCCGATAAGTAGGACGGCTGCACGAGACTCCTGGTATTGGGCGGGGGACTACTTGGGCAATACACGGTCAAATCAGCTTATAATATGGGTCAGCAAGACCAGCCGGCTTCCCAAGCCCAACCGGGAATCTGGTCGGCCATTTGGAAACTTGAAGTGTTGCCGAAGGTAAAATCCTTCTTGTGGCGCACTTGCTCAGGATGTCTGCAGGCGGCGGCATGTGGATATGGCAGCGACATGCCCGGTCTGTGCTGGGGAGAAGGAGTCGGCTCTCCACCTACTGGTTCATTGCCCGGTGGCTGCGGAGTGCTGGACGAGATCAGGACTGAATCTTCCCCATGAGGCCCAAACGATAGTGGAGTGGGTGTATAACATGTTGACTATCAACCCCCCGGCAAGCGGGGGATTGATAGGATGTCTGTTGTGGGAGGTGTGGAAGGCTAGGAATAAAGTGGTCTGGGAGAATGTAGCCGAGCCAGCAGCCAATATCTTTCAGACAACATTCCATCTGCAGGCAGGATGGTTGGAGGCTAGGAAGCGGAAATTACAAGCTCAAGCGGCTCCCCGCCATGCTGGAGTACAGGCGGCAGAAGTGTGGGAACATCCCACGCAGGGAGTATGGGCCATAAACACGGATGGAGCATTGTTTGCGGTGACAGACAAAGTAGGAACATGATGGATATGCAGGGACGATAGGGGCCAGCTTAGGGACGCCCAGTCCACGTCATTCCATGGTGCTCAGAACCCGGGGTTGGTGGAAGCCTACGCGATCCGGGAAGCGCTTACGTGGCTCCAACAGTTTCCTCGCCAGAGGGCTGTAGTTAGGAGCGACTGCAAGGTCATAGTGGATATGATCAGACGAGGTGAGAATCTGCTCTCCCCTCTGGGAACGATCGTCACAGATTGTAATTCCCTTTTATCTACACTCGAGTGCGTGCAGCTCGAATTTGTAAAACGGACAGCGAACAAAGCAGCTCACTGGCTTGTCAGAGCGGCTTGTTCTAACCCTGTCTGGAACTGGCAAGGGGGTAATGTCCCTGAGCCTCTTCAAAGCATCATCTTTGCCGATATCTAAATAAAATTTCATATTATCTCAAAAAAAAAAATGTATTTAGAAACAATTGAAATAATAAATCTAAATAATAAATCTTCTCCTTGGAGAATGACCATCGAATAAAACTTTTAGCGCTTATCCAAAAAAATAATAATCTAAATATCTATGTTTCAGAAAAGAACTTGCAAAAATACTATATTATTGCAAGGTTCCCTTATGGTAGGAAACAATTACAAACGACCAATACGACCTCATATTATCTCGTTTTGGCCCACACACACACGTCGTCTTCCCCAAACTCATAGCATTATTACTCCAGCAGGGATAAACAATCGCCGATCAAACCGCAGCTCGAAAGAAAATGGTCCACAGTGCCTATGACTCCTTCCAGCTTCTCAGCGGCTGCTACAGCAAGATCGACACCATCCAATGTTACGGCTCTAAGCTCCTCCTTGGCTGCTCCGATGGATCCCTCCGAATCTACGCTCCTCAACCTTCCGGATCCCCTCCCTCCGATTACCATTCCCAGACCCAACACCTCCAGAAGGAGCAGTACGTCCTGGAAAAAACTGTCTCGGCCTTCTCCAAGAGGCCAATGATCTCCATGGACGTCTTGAGTTCCCGAGAACTTCTGCTCTCGCTCTCCGAATCAATCGCCTTCCACCGCCTCCCCAGTTTGGAAACCCTCGCCGTTATCACTAAGGCCAAAGGCGCGAATGTGTATTCATGGGACGATCGGAGAGGCTTTTTGTGCTTCGCTCGACAAAAGAGGGTCTGCATCTTCAGGCACGATGGTAATCCCCTTTTTAAAAATTATGACGTCGTTAGCTAATTTTAGTGTGAAGAGAAATTGTGTTTCGTTTTTTCTTTCAGATGCCCTGAAATTGTGAGCAAATTAATGAAAATTTAAATTTTGATGGTATAGCATCTTAGGAATGGAAATTAGATGGATGAATTAATTAGTTTGGAGGTCACATTTGTTTGAGGATTGCTCAGTGTAGGACATGCTACTTTTTCTATGTACCAAGGGATGCCAAGAAATTGAGGGAGAGGAATTGAAAATTTGGGAAAATGAAATGACTTGAAAGAACTATTTTGCCTGGAATTTGAATCTGGTTGCAGAATTCCAGGGATGTTAATTCTCTTTGTGTATCCAGGGGGGCGAGGATTCGTGGAGGTGAAGGAGTTTGGAGTTCCAGACACAGTGAAGTCAATGTCTTGGTGTGGAGAAAATATATGCTTGGGGCTTAGAAAAGAGTATGTCATACTGAATGCCACCAATGGTGCATTGTCTGAGGTATTTCCTTCTGGGAGGATCGCTCCACCTTTGGTAGTGTCACTTCCCTCTGGCGAGCTTCTTCTTGGAAAGGTACTCTCTTCTCCCTGGACCTTATGACTTGGGAACTTCTGCAAACCATTACTTCCACTGTCTTCATTGGTGACCTTTTATCTCGTACAAGCAAGAATCAGTGCTTTATTCCTCATCAAACAACTCAATAATGTTTTACTGTGAATAATATGGGGTGTTGTCAAAGTTTTTTCCTACATCATGATAGTTCTTCAACTACCATTGCAATGGTGCAGATGAACACTCTACTGTAGTTAGAGGATTTTTTTTAAAGCTACAGAGTACTAATATACTAACCTCGGTGTGTTAGGATACTGAGTTGATTGCTTATGTTTGTGCGGCCCTTCTCATTTGGCATGCTCCTGATGACATCAATATAGTTTGGTAGGAAGACTTGAGTGGTAAGATTGAAATATAAAGTTCTTCTCCATAAACTTGAGAGACCTTGATAGATTGAATTTTGAGTTCAAATGTAGTTTGAAGCAAGAGAGAGAAATTAGTGAACTCTATCACATACCTTAGTTTTGAGTTCACTAATGGCCAATAGTGCAGAGAATATGTTAACTTGACCATATCTCACTCTCTGCATTTAGAACAGATAATTGCCTTACTTTCACCATTATCTTTGATACCGTGGTGTTCGATACACACTATTGAGTGAGAGGAAAGAGGAGGAGAATAATTAATATATCAAACAGAAGAGTAAGCTCCCTGGTCAGTGGACACATCTATTTCATTTTTCTGTGTACTGAGAGCTTATGGGAGCATACCCTCTCATCATCTCTTATTTGTGAATTTGGATAGTACACATTTTTTTTGTGATAGACTAAATCAGGTGTTTCAAAGCATTTTGGGATCAAGACCTTGCTTATGTAGAAGTAAGGGGGCACCCAGCAATTTTTTTTATTCTTGAAGAACCTTTTAAGGTTGATGTATCAAGCAAGAAATGGGATCTCTTATGTAGAAGAGAGTATTAAATTCTTGACCCCCACCTTGGGAGAGTCCCAACAAGGGCTGAACAGAGAGAGGCCCAACAGAAGTTGGGAAGAGAAATAGGGAGTGAGGTACCAGTGCTGGGACTTGGAACCCTGGTCCCGAGACCCAAGTTCAAGTTCTTGACCAGATGGACAAGCAAGCTTTGGTTACACAAATTATTCTTGACTGAATATTCTAGTATCCCATATAATTACTGAACACATCTAGCGTTCATGGTCTTTTAGGTGTTTCTTTCAACTTCTTTTCTTGCAGCACATGAAGATAAATCTAGAGTCTGCCAATTTGTTTTTGGAGTCCTCTTTCAGAGTTTAGAAAGGTACTTGTTTTTGCTTTAGGACAATATTGGAGTTTTGGTGGACCAAAATGGAAAGCTTCTTCAAGAAGGGCGGATTTGCTGGTCTGAGGCACCTGCTGTTGTTGTCATCCAAAAGCCAAATGCAATAGCACTGTTACCAAGACATGTTGAGGTAGTTTTTGCTTTTGCTAAGAAGAATAATCCCTTTCTTTTGTGTTTGCACCATAAGGTGCACACTTATACCTTTTCTGCTGTTGGGGGTTTGCAGGTTCGATCGCTTCGAGGTCCTCATCCTTTGATACAGACCATTGTTCTTCGCAATGCTCATCAGCTGGTCCAGAGTAACAATGCTATAGTTGTTGCTGTAGAAAATTCTGTTTATGGGCTCTTTCCTGTACCTCTTGGCGCACAGGTATTCCTAGGACTTCACAATAATTAATGCCACAAGAATAGCTGTTTGCTGGGTGTAATATATATGTCAAACCTTCTTGTAGAATTTTGTGAATAGGTTGGGCATTTTAATTCTAAATTTGACTGTTGTATAGATGTTGGACAAGTCTAGATATTGTACACACACATGCATGTAATTGTACTATCCTTTTGGAATAATGTGTGAATAATCTCATCAAACATAAGGGCATTATACCTTAAAGGCACAGCTCTAATTTGTGAATGCACTAAGATCATCAAATTAACTTAATTTTGCTGTTCTACATGACACAGATAACCTAAAAGGCAATACTTTCTTTCTTTCAATGACGTACTGACAATGGTGTAATAAAAATACAGATTGTTCAGCTGACTGCATCTGGCAATTTTGAGGAAGCCTTGGCCTTGTGTAAGTTGCTTCCACCTGAAGAGTCAAGCCTCAGAGCAGCAAAGGAGGGATCGATTCATATGAGGTGGACACTTCCTTAATCAAGTGTTTTACTGTACACTTTTTTGGGAGCACTATTTTCTTAATCACATTTGTTAGATAAATAGACACACATTATAATTTTCTTTAACCTTTGGCCAATTCCTATATCCAGCTACCCTCCCCCTTGGCACTTAAGGGTTAACATAAGTTTTCGTAGTGTGAGGCTGCTATTGGTTTCTTGGTTTGGTTCTTGCAGTTTATGCCTAAGCTGCTGGTGCCCTTAGGACCCTAAGATCCAGTCTTGGCAATAAATGTTGGGGAAGTTGCTGATAACCATCCTTAACTTTGTACACCTTTTTCAATTCACCACCCTTAAGATAAAATATACCGCTTCACCATCCCTAACTATTTTTAAGTTGCATCATAATAAAATTGACCGAAAATTCACTATTTCATGTCCCATGACTTCACCGAGCTCCCATTCGGTTTTCCGGCTGGGGCCGCGAGCTTTGATATGACGATCCAACAGGTGCCGAGCTCTCTTCCGGCGATAAAAAAAAGTGAATTTTCTATCAATTTCAACTGATGATGCAACTTTAAAATAGTCAAGGGGGTGAATTTGTATGCTTTTCTCTTAAGGGATGTGAACTGAAAAGGGCCCACAGTTAAGGGTGGTCATGTGCATTCTGACAAAAAAAGGCGGTCGTTTGTAATTTCCATATAAACGATTGATAGTGTGCTTGTCGTAAAGGGAAATAGTCTTGTGACTTTGTAGGGATTCTTCACAGTTGTAGAGACTTGTGGAAACTACTGTGCACTTTGAGCATGGAGCTGGATATTTCCAGTTAATCTTGAAAAAGTTTTCAAAAGCCATAATACAATAGTCCTTGTTATAATTTTATGACTCTTGTATATATTTGCTCACTATCTTTTTGAAAATAGAGTTTGTTAATGCCTTTTCGGGATCTCTCTCTCTTATTTATAAAATTGTTTTCTTTGCTGATAAAAAAGTAGTCCTTGTTACAATTTTGCCATAAATGTGTGCTAACTGAGTTTATAATTCTTGTACAGATATGCTCACTATCTTTTTGAAAATGGGTGCTATGAAGAGGCCATGGAACATTTTTTGTCATCTCAAGTTGATATCACCTATGTTCTTTCTCTATATCCGTCTATTGTCCTTCCAAAAACAGCTGCCATTCCCGAGCCAGAGAAAATGTTGGATCAATGGGATGCTTCACAGCTGTCAAGGGTTTCTTCTGGTGTCTCAGATGATATGGAATTCTCAGCTTCTCCAAATTATTTGGAATCTGATGAGATTGCAACTCTTGAATCCAAGAAAATGAGCCACAATACGCTCATGGCTCTCATTAAGTTTTTGCAGAAGAAGCGGTTCAGTATAATCGAAAAGGCCACTGCTGAAGGAACAGAAGAGGCTGTTTTAGGTGCAGTTGGAGATAAGTTTGCATCATATGAGTCCAGCAGGTTTAAGAAATCAAACAAGGTAAACTATTGGTTTGACATTTTTTATATTAAAAAATAGGTAAGATTAAGATATTAACAATCAGGTGAAAACCAAAGGTTGGAATGGAAACTGAAAACCATCCTTGTCCATTGGATTACAGTTTTAAGTTTGGAAACATCTCAATCGATTAAATTGAAGTCCAATGGTTATGAGTAGTTTCCATTTTTATATTTAAGTTTCCAACCTGTGGTTTTACCTGAGTGTTCCCGTAATTATAAATTATGCAATGCCATATATGTAGTATGTCCTAAAATTTTGATAAATTTTTATTTTTGCTGAATTGTTTTTTTCTCAGACATTAATACTGGTTATAGTTATTGAAACATTGCTAATATATTTTTGCAGGGGCGTGGTAACATTTCCATTAGCTCAGGTGCAAGAGACATAGCAGCTATCCTGGATACTGCACTACTTCAAGCTCTGCTTATTACTGGACAGTCTTCTGCTGCTTTAGAACTACTGAAGGGTCTTAATTACTGTGATATAAAAATATGTGAGGAAATTCTTCTGAAAGGGAATCATTATGCTACTTTATTAGAACTTTACAAGAGCAATTCAAGGCACCAAGAAGCTCTTAAACTCTTGCAACATTTAGTAGAAGAGTCAAAATCAGATCAGTCGCAAGCAGAGCTCACCATGAAGTTCAAACCAGAGGCAATTATTGAGTATCTCAAGGTAATGATATGTGTGTGCGTGGATTTGGATCGAGTGAGTAGGTTTAAAAATACAAAATAAGTATTAATCTAGGCCATTGATTTGTTTGATTCTTCTAGGCCCCAAATAGCCTAAAGTAGAAAAAATGTTGTGGCACGCTTGTAAAAACCAAATACACCTAACATTTACTTCTTAGTGATCTCCTGTTCTAGTACTGTGAACAAAGTCGAGTCCTAGAGCTGCCAAACATCTTTGTTCTTTGTTCTTACAGATAATTTAACATTTCCGATGTTTCTTTTAGCCGCCTCCACTCTTGTATCAATAGGCGCCAAGTATCTTTTGAGTCTATACACTATATTTTGGAGTCTGAGACCACATTTACATTTTAGTGTGTGACTTAAGCGACTCATAAATACTTATACAGACTGTAAATGTACTTTGCACAAATTGAAAATGTGCGTTTTTTTTTGCATCTACTCATTTGAAGTTTTGGTTCTACCGTGGATGTATGTATCCATCAAAGATATTTACATTATTTTTTCACCTTAGGTATTGGAACTAGTGTAATAGTATAGTATTTTAAAAAGATATTCTCTATGATGTGGCCATAAAGAGTGAATGGAAGATATAAAATGAGAGCTATAATTCATTGATGGAGTACCGTTTGGTTCATGCAAATGGATTTTGCCATTTGACTTTCAAACCAGTCAACTTATTTTAAGTTTACCCCTTGATCGTTAATCTTAAATATTATCATATCTTAGCAATTATAAATGTTGATTTGTGTATCTTTATGTTTGGTGTATGTCCTAAGGACCGAAGATGAGTAGTCTGATAACTATATGATTCAGATATTTATCTTTCATCATTTTTTGAAGCTTGCGAAAGTCGGTATTGATTTGTATACAGATTCTTTTTCAACATTGTAATGAGATTTGATGGAATTTCTCACGCAGCCTCTCTGTAGCACTGACCCTATGCTTGTCCTGGAGTACTCAATGCCTGCTCTTGAAAGCTGTCCAACTGAGACGATTGAGCTCTTTTTATCTGGAAATATCCCAGCAGACTTGGTCAACTCTTATTTGAAGCAGCATGCGCCAAACATGCAGGGAACTTACCTTGAACTCATGCTTGCAATGAATGATAACGGAATCTCCGGAAATCTACAAAATGAAATGGTGAATAATTCTCAATTATTAAAACTATTATTACCGGAGCATTTAGTCTATGTTGGCCCTCTTGGTGCAGTTGGTTTGATTATTGTTTTTTTTTTTTGTAGTTACAAATCTATCTTTCGGAAGTACTTGATTGGCATGCAGATTTAAGTGCTCAACACAAATGGGATGAGAAGGCTTATTCCCCAACAAGGAAGAAATTGTTGACTGCTTTGGAGAGTATCTCGGGATATAATCAAGATGCTTTACTAAAACGTCTTCCAGCCGATGCATTATATGAAGAACGTGCAGTTTTGTTGGGAAAAATGAACCAACATGAGCTTGCCTTATCTCTGTATATTCATAAGGTAAACTCTAAAACTGATGAAGTTATTTTCCTCTGTGGTAGGGATAAGTAATGAGTTAGGAGATTTGCAATATGATGCAAAAACCCTTTCCAACAGACGTTTCAGATATCCTCTGTGTTTGTTAATTAGAGATTCATATCACATGTGGTATAGGGGGCCTAACTGTATCAACCTGTACTAGCTTCTGAACAGGATAAGTGCTGTTTATGATTCTTATGCAAGGGAAACAGACCTTGGCTGGAACTGTAGAACTGTCAGCAGAGTTTAAGGTTGACATGATTGTTTGAAGTCCTTCTAACCAAACTAAGTTGGCTTCCCATCTTTACACTTAATACTTTGATGGTACTTTCCCTTGACACGTTGAGCGTAATTTATGACAAAACATATTCTACATAGCTGTGATGTTTATGTCAGCTTTCAAAAGATGTTATAAGTTATTCACATCTTAAATTCATTTTTAAACCCGATTTTTTTTTCTTCTAAAAAAAAGAAGCCAATTTGTTTGGCTATCTGGACTTTGGGGGTAATAAAGTAGCTTTTGGATAAATTGAGCTGTAGAGATACCGGCTAAGCTGCAAGTGATGTGACCAGGTAGGTGCGCCCCACCCAACATAACAACACATTGTTTGAGTTTTGATATTACTTCTGAACCTCTGTAGCTGCAATTCCTAGCAATTTCCACAGTTGCCACTTTATATGTTAAGAGCTCTTTGTGCAACATCTTGAGTTTATTTCAAGAATTATATGTAATTTCTCTAATAATTTTTTTTCTTCTTTTGGTTGCCTTTTCTTCTTCTTTTTCTTGCTCTTTCATATGAATGCCCTCCAAGTACATAAAGTCATGTTTCCTATTGCAGCTTCATGTTCCTGAACTGGCACTCTCATATTGTGACCGAGTATATGAGTCTAGCGCTCATCAATCTTCTGCAAAACCCTCTAGCAATATATACCTTATGCTTCTACAAATATACCTGAATCCTCATAGAACAACCAAAAACTTCGAAAAGCGAATTACAAACTTCGTATCTTCCCAAAATGTGAACATTCCTAAGGTTGGTCCAGTAACGTCAGTTAAAGGTAAAGGAGGTCGTGGAGCTAAGAAAATTGCTGCAATAGAGGGAGCAGCAGATTTGTGGGTCAGTCCGAGCAGTACTGACAGTGGAAGGAGTGATGATGATGCAGATGAATCTGGTGAGGAAATAGGTTCTACTATTATGCTTGATGAGGTCCTTCATGTGTTAAGCCAAAGGTGGGATAGAATTAATGGAGCTCAGGCTCTACGACTCCTACCAAGAGAAACCAAACTGCAGGTATCACTTATGTTAACAAGTACTTTTTTCTTTGTTAAGAAAGCATAGAAATATGAATGGAAGGGTTGAGAACTTTTAACATGCATATATCAAGGAAAGATGAGTTGGATTTTATATGAAGTTGCTGAAATGATGAAATGCACGACTTGCGTTAAACTGTTTATGGATCAGAAATGAAAAAAAATGGGAATATGTGAAAATCACTCCATCCTTGTGGAGAGTTCACAAGTGTGCCTATAGATTTACATATGGACTCAGATTAAGAGTCTTGCTTGAGAACACTTGTTAAGACTGGCTACAGTGCAAAGGTTGACTGTGTTTGTTGTTGATTCTGAAGTTATAGATGAGCTAAGAGAATGGAAGCTTTCAAGTGATTATTGTGTAATGTCACTTAAGGAAGGATACATAAAAGAAAGTAGAACGTTTACTGAAATGGGAGTGGTTCATAGTAATGACAATGTGATGTCTTTGTATATTGTTTAATCAGATTAGGCAAGTTATTCGTAATTATTGTGTTTGTCATGACTAGCTGTGTAGGTCTTCTATTTATGGTTTAACTGGTAAAATCATTAGTGTATCTTGGTGTTTTTAGAGTGCTCGGAGTTTTTATAAACTTGATTCTAAAGGTATTCTTTTTTTATCTACAGAACTTGCTTCCATTTCTTGGACCTCTTCTGAGAAAATCTAGTGAAGCACACAGGAACCTTTCAGTTATCAAGAGCTTAAGACAAAGCGAGAACCTTCAGGTATACATATTACATGAGATCGCTATGACATTGAATGTTGATCTGGAAATATTTTCTTTTCGCTGCCCAACATGTTTGTCTGCTTCCAAGTTTGGATGTGTTTTCATGTAGTGACCAATTAACTATTTTTACTTGTGTTAGTGTCTAAACAAACATGGTGTGATATAGGTGAAGGATGAACTCTACACCCAAAGGAAACCAGTGCTGAAGATCACCGGTGAAAGCGTGTGCTCGCTCTGCAAGAAGAAGATAGGGACAAGTGTCTTTGCAGTATATCCCAACACAAAAACACTTGTGCATTTTGTTTGCTTTAGAGACTCACAAAATATGAAAGCTGTGGGTAAAGGCTTGCCACTGAGGAAGCGATGATATTTATGTGGCAACTTCGCATGAAGCTCATGTTTTAAGAGTCCCGTTATTTGAGCCTCCTGAGATATTGATACACTGTCACCTGGTGTCAGCAAAGAGGTAAAACGCCGTTTGATATATTCTCTGTGACTCAGCTGAGAAGAGAAAGGTCTTGGGATGCTTGTAGATCGTGTGGTTTGCTATTGCATGTTGAAGATGTGTAGTTTGGTCGTTGGTGTGTTGATAGGATTTCCAACTGTTGTAAAGACCGAGGCGTTCATCAAGCAACGTCTTGTGTTCAAGCCTTGTGATGAGGTATTACCTAAAAAGGAAGATTGCTGTAAAATATTTGAACGGCTATAGGTGTTCATATTGTCATTGAGGGGCATATAGCCCTTTGCTTTGTGCAAAAAAATAATTATTGAAACATAATTTTTTTAAGGGTTTTTGGGTGCATCTGTGCATTTTCCCCATTTATGGATTTTGATGATTGGCAAGGTCAGTGTAGTATAATACAAAGTCAAATTCAAGCTCAAGTCTTATTAGTTCCCAGTTTTCAACTTGGAACCGGACATCCAGTGATAATCTATGAGATGGTAGTGAATTGGCTTCCAGCTTCAAGCTAAATTAATATCTGATCCGAATTTAAGTATGAGGAAATGATACGATACAACCAACTCAGAGGCCTTACAATCAATCTTTCATAAATAGAGGTCGTGGGGAAGAACATGCATGTCTTATGGCCTATTACCTCTCAACCTCATCGGTGCATAGTGAAAAACAATTTCGCCGTTGGTTTCGAATGTTGAAAGTAAATAGAGGTCGCGGGAAAGAACATGCACTCCTCTTATGTTCCGAATTTCGTTATTGTCATTGGGGAAAAACAATTTCTTTCAGATTGTGAAGGTTTTGAAGGAGCATGGTCGATAGATACTATTGTCAACTACCTGATGGCTTAGGTAAACTCAACTTCTCTCCATATCAAAAATACATTGTAACTATTAATTAGCTACGTTATTATGCATGGTCGAGAGCACGACTTTGAAGTCTGTCCAAAAGTCCAACAATGACGTCATTGATGTATTTGGACTATTCACGACGGTCAAACGAAATAGATATACGAAACACGTGATTTTACATGATGTTAGGAAACCTTGACTGTATTCATTGATGGTGGAAGAACTGACAAGTGACATGGAATAGACAACTCTCAAAGAGCTCATGGCAACTTCTCAACAATCGTGCTGGAAGCTGTTACAACCCAAGGCATGTGGATGTGACACGTTTTTCGATGTTACGGGATACTCAATCATTCAAAGCTGTTAACAAAAATTATGCAACACTTTCAACCGATGGCATGGTAGACAGTGAACCATAATGAGTACACTACTCATTTCCTTATTGATGATATTTACTAACCTGGGAAAAAAATAATTTGTTGCATATCATGAGGCAGCGAGAAATAGTATACAACATGCATTTGGAGTTTTATTAGTTTGCTTTTACATTCTTATTCGTCCAAACAAAATGTAGAATATGAACTTACTCGTCGTAATAATGAATGTATGTATTATCATCCACTATATTATAGAGGAGAATAAAAAGCGAATGATTGTGTTATCGAGTCGTTGGAGGATGAGGGCACATCGACACTAACGTTACACCAGGGACCACCTCCAGATCCACGTCATACTGAAGCACACTCTAGGAACCACAATCAACAATCTCATACCCGCTCAAAGAAACCTCGTTGAGCACATCCGGTTTCTTGGAGATGATGAGTAAATAGTATTTTATGTTTTCCATTTCGTAATGTAATTCCCGTTTTCATTCATGAATTTCTATATTTCTATATTTATTTATTATAATTCAGTAATTTCTAAATAAGCCAACGCTGAGTGCACGACCCAATTATCAGTAACCTTGACTAATTAAAGATAGAGAACCTAGAAATTTACAAATAATCTATAGTTTTATTAGCCAACAAAAGCTTATGGATTGGAGACACTTCTAGACCTCAATAAAATGTTACCAACAAAAGTTTATGCATTGGAGTTATTTTTAGACCTCAATCAAATGCTACAGGCAAGAATAAATATGTCCTTCGACGAAGCCAACAACTGAGCTGAAGCCTGAAGCCCAGCAAGCTAATGATACTGAAGTGCCCAAATCCAAATAAACAAGCAGACATGAATAGATAATAAGTGTTAAGCACCAAAAGAGAAGCACATCAAAATGAACAAATAAAAATGAATGATTGAGTTGAAAATCATAAGGAATCAGAAGCAGCACTTAAATGAGTATTTTCACTGTTTCTATTGCCAAAGCCTTGAAAAGGTTTAAGAAAGAAGAAGATTGAGGCTCATCTGTACTGCAGCAGATCATACAAAATATCAGTTGACCCGTCCGTGCCACTACCAGAGTCAGAGAGCTTCCTGCAAGAGTTTCTCTGTGAGATCTTTGGGAAGTCCCATCACAGTATCAGTTGATCCCACCTGCCACACATCAAACTATATTTTCAGCAACATAGTAACATAGAATTTGAGCTTCAAACCTACCAATTGAGAGAGAGAGACAGAGAGCTAACCACCGAATCAACAAAGGGCAAAGTCAAAGGATGCTCGAGCATCAGACCTCCGGCGACATTGAATGGTATACCCTCTTCAATCTGATCACAATGCACCATCAACAAGGTGGGAGCATACACAGTACTTAGCATTTAGAATAGACCAGAATATGAATACCTAAATAGGATCCATCATGTTCACAAATTTTACCAGATTGTCGATGACTTCATCTGGTATGTCATGGAAATAAACCTGTTTCATAAAACCAAACAATATTGTTCTTCCAAATCTTCAATCATACAAAGGCTTTACTTTCAAATAAGATTGATAATCTACAATGTAGTACCTCTGCCTTGTCCCATCCTCCTTTTCTTGTTCCTGTCTTTAGGTTGGTAACAAGCACAGATCCTACCACTGCTGCATGACCACCAGAATAGCCTGCAACAAATGGACACAGCTCAGAATGGCAATAAAGAAGAAGTGGTACTGAAGCCCAATAAGCAAACCTGTGATAAACTCTCGTGCTTCTTCCTCGCTAGTAGGCTTCTCCCTGATGATTCCTTCATACACCACCACCTAGAAAAATATTACATTTAGCAGTAACTGTAAGTATAATATCAGAAGAGCTTTACTTGCCATCCAAGAGAAAAGAGCCCATAGACTGGTTAGCAGGACTAGTTGCAATATCCATGAGGTGAAACTGAAAAGGAACTTATCAGCACTACCATCAGCCAAAAACAATTCATAGATCATGTATGTTTACATAAGTTATTCTAAGAGCAAGTTATGCTAACCCATGCATAATTTGATCTTAGATATATGAGGGTGTGTGTGGTTTTGCTGGTCATATATTGGGTAGCTAATCAAAATTACCCATAAAAGATTCGAAGTGAGTAATACTTAGTCAAATGATGATAATTTAAGTAATACCGTGTCTGCAGTAATTAACAATGTGGGACATGCATCCTCCCTGTCCAATTCCCCTGCTGTTTGGAGCCTTGAAATTATGGCATCTGCCTAAGGTAAAATTCAAGGTAAGATACTACAATATTTGGTTTCCTAAAACCAAACAAGTCGAAATATAAAGTCATTTGATCAAAATCAATAAAATATAGTTGAAGCAAAGATACCTATAAGAAACACAGAAAATTAATTTACGAGGATGGGATGAGCAAACAGATGATATCAAGCAGTGTTATAGGTACAAACAAAGAAAAAGAAAACATGTAAAATGGGATTAAAAATCTATTTAAGCAAATATACAGACATAATTTGGAAAGTTGCCTTAAATCAATTATATTATGCTTCTTACTCATCAGGCTCTCCTGATTTCTACATCTACAGAGCTAGGTGCACATATACAGATTGGTTTTGAAAACTGAGACCACCCCCAATCAAGAATTACATTTTGCATCCAATAAGTAAAAAAAAAGGGATAATGGCAGAAATATGCTGTGTACTTTAGTTGGGTTGCAAGTTGTTATCTTGTACCTTTTTAGTCGCACCGTCTATAACAAAAGCAGGCGAAAAGACTAAACTACCCCCTTAAAAATCTTCAGTTTGGGACAGATTGTTACCTTGTTCTTATTTTAACTCACATCCAAATAAGAGAAAGAAGGGTAATGTTGTCATTTTGAAAATTATGCAGGTTACATGCTGCTTTAAGTGGTTATTTCTGTTAGTTCTTAAAAAAGCACAGGATAACAACCTGCCACAATATGAAGATGACAATAACAACCCGCAACCAAACTGAAATACACAATATATTTCTAACATTATCCCTACATATAAACAAGTTTTATGGTAATCTACTGTTCTTGTTCCTGAACTGAACCCATTATGAAGGAAGGACCTCTATTTATTTTTGCTTAAATCACTATGGACAAAAAGCAACATGATGCTGCATCCAATATTCTTTACATCGTTTTACATTCGATGATGACAATATAAAGAATAGATGGCACTGACTACCATTACACATCCATATTGACGCCAATGCCCTACATACTATCTCGAATATTTCCATGCTAACCAATTTACAGGCACGCCAATTTGCAAAGGAGATTAAACAGTGAACAACCACTCAATAGGGAAGCATGTGTTACACCACATCATGTAGGAAAACTAGGAGATAGAGAGATACAGATAAAGACAAATACCTACCTTAGCCTCAGCTAGAGCAACTACCAAGTCTTCTGGCTTTTCCTTTCTGATCTCTTTCTCATCTATATCTGCAGTCTAATTCATATTCGCTTCAATATCCATATCTCTATTGTCAACAAATGATGGGAAAAAATGAACAATACCCATCAATCAAGTAAACACATACCACCACAGTGAACTCATAACCCATCTCAGCCAGAATTTGCTTTCGAGCCTTGGACTGTGAACCCAATATAACCTGTCACCCAAAATTGCATACAATATAACCACTTACAGATTTAAGTTGCATGAAAAAAATCCCAACACCCATCAATCTCCTCAGAAAAGAAAACATTTTTTTTCTGAATTTGGCTCCCCCCCAAATTAAACTCACGAGTCTCATGTTCAGAGTCTCAACAGATAGAAATTGTCTTCCTAAAACAACAACAGAAACCCCATTTCTGTAATTCATTGACGAACCATCCCATTTAGTTAGAATCTAAAACCTTAATTTCTTCGATTTCAATTTTATAATTTTGGTATCCAAATTTGCAGCATGAGCTTTCAGAAGCAGCAGAACAACATACCATGAGGTTTAAGCAAAAAAAATGCAGGTAAGGAACAGACCTTGAATGATGAGGATGAAGCATTTGATTCCATTGATGTGGAGCTCACTCAACTCAGTGGAGGAGAAGATTCGAGACTCTATTCCTAAACAACGGGAGATTATCAATCAATATAGGTGTATCATCCAACCATCCACCTCTCAATTCTCAGCATTGCCCCCCTTATTCCTTTTGACTGGTCATTTCTCGTAGGGCCATTTTCGTACTTTTACCATCAAATTCAAAAACCTGATATTTTCCGGATATGGTAAAGTAATAGGCATTTATATTTTTAATATTTGCACAAATTTTCCATATTGAATTTGCTCTTATCAATATAAAAATTTATATTATCAATATCATTACCTCAACATTTCTCACTTGTTACTTGCAATTAATCTTCCAGTTTTATTTGATAGAGATTATATTATTCTTATATCAAAAACCGTTCGTTCAATATATTTTGGAATGATTGTTTATGTGAACATTACATAAAGTTAAAAGAAAGACCGCGATCAAGACAAAGTTCACATTACAGACAATTCAGAAATTAATCAGAATAGAACTAAGAAATATTGATCACTCTATTTTCCTAGTACTATTGTTAAACTGATGTTAAAGGTTAATAACACATTAAACAATCTAAACTTCTCTCTATTCTCTACCGCTTAGATGAATCTTCACTGTAGCCTTGGTTGGTGCTTGGGCCTGTAAAAGAATGATATTGCTTAGCACCTAAAAAAACATATTCTTTGATAACCATGAATTCAAAGCGATTTTTGAGATGAATATGGTAATCAAAATATGTATATGATTTTCACTTAATAGTATATTTGTATGTGTATGGATACGTTCAGATAAAGACCATCTTTATGATACAAACGAAATATTTATCTAAAACTTTAAATTAGCCGATCCACCGTCCATCATTTTCAGGGGCTTCTAATTGTAAAATAAACTCAGTTCTACATGTGCAATTCATGTTATTGATCTGAGTCTCTCATTTTAATGATCCAACAATTAAGATGAATTCTTAGTTTATACCCTTGTAGTTTATGGTTTTTACATGAAGCCTATCTATACATATATATTAGAGCTCAATCTCCAACAAGAAGATGTGAGCCTCAAGAACAACCTTAACGAATGATGAAGGAAAAGTGGTGCCTTTTGAACTTTAGTAAGCGATACATACCTTACTTATTCTTCTCTATCAGCAATGTTGGTGTAATTGGGAAGAGGCACTTGACCGGACTCGATGCTTTTAAGGTCGTGTACGAGGATCTCGTAATGCCTCTTGACTTCCTCGGCCGTTGCTCCTCCTCCAACAACCTTGGCTATGTTGTCCCAACGCTCTGGTGTCTCCTTGTCATACACTGCCAGTGCATTTTCAAACCTCTTGTTTCGCTTCGCACTCCAGCTCACCGACTCGCAACTAGCTACCCAAATGTACGAGGACCCCATTAAGCTTATGCTTACCAAATCAAAGATCTAACGAGAGAGAAGAAAATTATACTCCAAAGCTAAATCGACCCGAAACAGAGCTAAAAGCAGAGATCTCAGTAGAACAGAGTTTTATCTTTTAAGACAAGTGGGCTCTGTTCATGACTACGAGCGCAAGTTGGCGAGCAAGGTCCTGCAAATTGATGCAAAAGAAAAGGAATTAATATTTCCAAGGACAGTCGATTGCTTTCGATATCAGAAATTGGAAGTACGATGTTGTAATAATTTAATACCATGTGGGTTTGGTTTTGCATCTGACATTAGAAAAATGAGTAGACATTCTTGAAAGGAACGAACTCACTTACCTGTTCTGGTTATGTGTCACTGCAGATCGATTCCTTCTGCTACTCGAATTTAGTATTTTGCTTTGAAAGTTGTATCAATGTGGTGTGGTGGAAAGGAAGTAAGATAAAAATATTGATTACTTACACATTAGCCAGATTTGATTAGATCAGATCCTAGTTATTCGATAACACGAACCAGTGACTAAGTCTATGTGATACACGTGACATCACATTAACTAATTCTGGTCTCGTTAGTTTTTCAAAATGGTCTGAATTTGTGCATTGTTAATGTGGTTAGAGAGGGTTAGGAACAATAAGAGTGAGTGTTATATAATTATCATTTTGGGTTTTATGTAAATAAAGTTTAAAATATGAAATTAAAAGTTGAATAACGGTTTGTATGTATGGGTCAACCACTCGTTTATAGTTTTTTTTTGTTGTTATTATATCATGCAAGTGAACTTAAAAACACTTATTATGAGATAAGGAAGACTAGTGAGAAGTGAATTGATGATTGGTGGTTGTGTGGAATTGTAGGTGTCTGATGCTGATTTGAAGGGCACGAGCTACAATACGAGTTTGGTTGGTAATGGTAGCTAGTTGGTGCCGCGTTTCACGTTCTCGAGCCTTTGCTCTGCTACTAATAAACTATTTGCTTAGCTTCATATATAAAAATGACTTGAACCTTGAGAGTTGAACGGTGATAAGGATGAACTTGAGTTGGTGGAAGCTCAATGGTCTATGTTTCATTTCATGCTCATTTCATTCGAGACGTAGAGTTGAGGATTTGGATTCAATAGGAATTAGTATAATCATTTAAGTTTTTTATATTTACTGTGTCATGCACGTGGCAAAAGTGATAACAATATAAAGAATCTGGCAAAAAAAGATAGAAAATAAAGGTCCCACCGAGACTTGAACTCGGGTTACTGGATTCAGAGTCCAATGTCCTGACCACTAGACCATGGGACCCTTGTTGAGGAATGAGTGAAGCAACTATTTAAATTTATAGAAAATTAACATGATTAAAAATTTGGCTTACCGTACTCTCACAACGCAACTGAACAACATGACTCACCTAAATAGATATACATCTATAAGTCTTTTTTTTTGTTGCAAAATTAAAAATTCTTCAATATAATGTTGTTGGCTGCATAACCAAATCAACCATCACCATTCCAAGTTCCCCAGCTAAATTTGCAGGAAAGCATCTAAGACTACTGAATCCCTTGCATGGAAAATAAGCTTTCTACAAGAACATTTCAATAACATTTCTGAGCTGCTATTGGTCCGACCCCACCCATGATAACCATTGTGACCAAATCCAGTCCAAACAAGCAAGTCCGCATATATTGTGTCATAATGGTATGGGAAACATGTAATACAGATCACAAATCAGCTCATTATCTCCTCCAACCAGAAACAGATTTTGTTACCATTGCCATAGCACTTGACGCTGCTTCTAACCTGCAGCACCAACAATGTTTACCAATATCTATCAGTATGCAAGCCACAGTAGAACTTGTTTGTTCCCAGGAGAGGGGAGAGAGAATACTTGGATATTTCGTTTACAGCCTTCATGATCTCAGTAGAACTTGTTTCCAGCACTTGACCACCCAAAATGATCTCATCTAGAATTGTATGCATCTGCAAAAATAATAATTGAATGATACAACGAAAAAGCAATACTTACAACATGGAACCCCACCCAAAAGCCAATCAATAATATTAGTCGCAATGGCCTTCCTTAAAAAACCTTAAGCTAGGAACATTGACACTCATTGTTTCACCACAACTTCAGATTGTCAGGATGGGTGTCCAGTTTGATGAAGACTGCAACATGCTAACCTTTTAAATATGAAAAGGTCTTGAAAACCTGATTTAGTTGATAAAAAAAGTTCACATTTCCAACTACATCCAATAGAGCACTTGTAACAATACAGTATCCATCCTCTGAAGCAGTACACATTCATGCCAAACCCCAAATCATGCAATTCGGAACTACTACTTATTTATCACTGGTAGACGAGAAGAAAGTACAACCTTGCCATAGCCAAACACTATATCCAGCTCGCATACATTACTGAAGCATTTGTCCAATGTTTCCACAAAAACTGAAAGAATGAGAAATGAAGTAAGGAAGCTACTTAAGCCAAAACAACAGATAAATTGAATGAACGTTAGTCACAGAATAACAGATAGAATTAGCTAGGTCATATGGAAGGTGCTCTGGGTTTTGACATGCTCATGCCCATCCAATTCCATTTTACTCAATAATATTAAGGGTCAGTAATTCAAAATGGATCCGCCACTACCGCAAGCATACTGTTTTTCCGTGGAATTGAAAAGCTCAACAATCAGTTGATCTAGTTAGGCTTCAACAAATCAAACAGATGGCTAAAACAGAAAGCATATAACCCTAGACAAGCATGTCTCAACTGTGACTACTAAACTACATTAACAATAAATTTCACAACTAATCCAAATCTAAGTACAACTCTTGACTATAGACTATGTTCTAAGAGTTGTCTCATTGACAACCAAACAGGCAAAACAATCATTTCTAGCAAGCAGTCAATTCCATCAGCATTTCGCGTTTTGTATAATGATGACCACAGACCACGCTCTAAAATTGTTCCATTTTACCATTGGGAAATTGTTCAGAATTGAAAGGAAAAACATTCATCTTTAATCACAGCAAACCAAGTTCTAAATTATGATCAAAATCTGCCATCCTTAACATCTAACATGTGACGCAGCGAGTTAGCGTAAAAAGGAACAACACAAGTTGCAGGACAGAAATTTAGAACACAAACTTGAAAGATTGAGAAAACTCAATTTTATTGTAAGTTGAGGTCTAATGACGAAACCAACGAGCTACTTATATAGGGCTCTGTCACAACCCCAAGCCTAATCCAAATAGAAAATTATCCTAAAGTACTAAGCATAACTGGAAAAGGAACATACTGATTCATTCCAAATCCTAATCCTAATTATAAAGGGGAACTACTCAATTTCACAAACAACTAGAATAGGAAATTACTTATAAACTTAAACTAAAATCTTCACCTCCTATTGTCCGTACTGTTCTCCACATCCACATGTCACAATGGTTAAAATACATGTAATGGCATTTGATTAGTTGCTTATCAGTAACATTATATAACATCGGAACAAATCACTGTACACATTTCAGCTTAATGTATTCAAGGCGAATAGAATATCCAGTTAAAATAGCTAATCCACAAATAACTTATACCCAAGCTGATACATAGTTATCATATTACAGATGCAAATTTACTTAATTTAGAATAAACTGAATCCACAAAGACCTCATATCCATATTCAATCAATAATGAAAAGTTTGAAACCTTACCTTGTATCAAATCCAGCATTGCCAGCTCATTTTCAGAACTATCAAATACAAAGACAAAGTATAAAGTTGCATAGTGTTTATACACAAGCCATGTATCCTGAAAGAGGGTGGAAAATGATGTAAAGACAGTATCCAATATCACCAAACTACTTTAAAATGACTAAACATGCCATTTTGCAGTATTAAACTCCAGGTTTTTACAAACTTGAAATATTTAGAGATTATTACTTGTACATGTGTATCGACAATTCAAAAAATCTCACCATTGACATGATCAAAATGAATGAGATAAATATAAGTAGCCCTTATATTGTACTGTAGATCAGAGGTGTTTGTGAAACTTTTTCTAGTCAACAGTATTGATGAATCACAAAACCTCCTTTGAGGTCACAATCAGAAGGGAGAATTACATTTCTATACTTAGCAATGGAGAAGACCTCCCACTGCAAACAATTCTGCTATTATTCCAGTAAGGTTGTCTAATTATATAAAAGAACATAACTCAAAGTAGAGACAGAGGAAAGATGAGAAGAAATTTACCGGAGCGAAGATTGTATCAGCATTCAAGAAATTGCTCACATTCTCAGCTCTACTGCATAAGACTTTACACAAATCACAATCAAAATTCAAACACAGCACAAATATAAATTGAACCCTAGCTCACACATATAAAGGGATAAAATCCTTCAATCAGTCACGAATTGAACTATTGTGATCAAAACAACTCGAGAAACCACCATCTGACCCTAAGATTTGCGAACACAGCAGTTCGAGATCAACAAAGGTATTTGGTGGATGAAAGAGAGATGACCTGCAAAAACACTACGAATGAGCTCCTGCTGCTTCTCCACTGTCTGGCCTCCCAAAAATCGAAAAATTGACATAAATGATGAGATCATGATCTTTGAACGATTGTTCCAGAAAAAAAGCTTAGAGAAAAGAAGAAGAAAAAAACAGACCTGATAATCGTAGAATTTGGCAAGACGAGGCTTGCCCTGTGTGTTCATCACCATTACAGCTTTTATCATCTTCTTCTCCAAACCTACTATCGATTCCCTCGAATCCACTGTCTATCTTCTCTGCGAAAATGGGGAGAAGTAGCAGTATAAAATTATAACAGATCGGATTTCAATTTCAGTCCTTGAAATGTATAGTAATTTCATTGACCCAAAATTAGGGGTCAATCTGTAAATAAAAACTGGTATAAAAGCTCCTTACAAAGCAAGCCCTAAAAATAGCGAAACACTCGGAGGCGGTAAGCGAAGGAAAAAAAGAAGCTCATGTATTGGCGGCGCATCCAGAAGTCAAAATGGGAGAGAAAAGCGACGACGAAGACAATTTTATGACAGTAGTCATGTCCGGGACCGACGCCGGCGAGAACGAAGGCTCTGCTACGGTACGCGACGGTCCATCAGATGAGCACCACCTCATCCGTTCGATCAACTCCACGCTAGTGACAAGGCAGCTCCGATCCGAAGGTCTCTCCTTCCAGCTCTGGCCCGCCGCCACCACACTCATGACCCTTCTCGACGACCACCGCCGTAACCCTATCGACAGCCCCCTCTCCTCAACGCTCTCTGCCGCCGTCTCAGACAACCGTCCGCTCAGAATCCTGGAGCTCGGGTCCGGCACCGGCCTGGTGGGGATCGCCGCCGCCGCTGTACTGGGAGCGAGGGTTACCGTGACCGACCTCCCGCACGTGATCCCCAACCTGAAGCACAATGCGGAGGCGAACGCGGAGGTCCTGGAGGCGCAGGGAGGGGTGGTGGAGGTGGCGCCGCTGACGTGGGGGGAGGCGGGCGACGTGGAGGCGATCGGGAGGGAGTTCGATCTGGTGGTGGCGTCGGACGTGGTGTACCACGACCACCTGTACGAGCCGCTGCTGCAGACGCTCCGGCTGCTGCTGCTGGGCGGCGAGAAGAAGCTGGTGTTGGTGATGGCTCACCTGAGGAGGTGGAAGAAGGAATCGAGCTTCTTCAAGAGGGCGAGGAAGGTGTTTGATGTGGAGGCGATACACATGGATAAGCCGCTCAACGGCTCTAGGCTCGGCGTCGTTGTGTACCGTTTTTCTGCTAAAGATCTCAATCTGGGTAATGGCATAGCATCTGGAAAAGCTTGATGCAACTTTGCCATTTTTATATCTGTATTTCAATGAAATTGACTGTTTGGTGATATCAAAGCTTCATTTCATTTCAGTGCATGAATCAATCATCAAATATAACTCAGTGGAGCACTGTGTAATCCAGATTTAACTGACAATGTGCTTAATACTTGAAGCACGCAATTTTGAATGCCCACAATGTGTTCGACGACGAATTGCCCCTTAGAAGATAGGTACGTATTGTAGATTATGGTCTTCATTTTTCTTTTTTGAGAAGAACAGATGCTATTATTATTGAAATATAAAGTAGGTCGATGAGCACATAATTGTACTGATCTTATATGTCATAAAGCAAGAAGCTAACATAAAGCAATAACATGAAAATAAACTTTGCTCTAAACATACGGACGGTTGAAGGGTACATCAGCGGTAGCATCCTGAGATACCGATACATCATACTTCTACCAAATGGCATTGGTCGAGCCAACCAAGTGAAAGATTAATAATGGCGGACTGACATCTCCCTCAGTAAGTTAGCGTGCGTCGTCCTCCCTTTAGTGATACGTGTAGGGCTCGTGAACGCGGGATTGCAGACCCCGGACTGGTAGGCCAGAATCTTGTCGGCTGGTGATGGAACTATCGCCATCTATCAGCTAGGAAGGTGGTACAGCCGACTAACCCCTTCCTAGACCTCCACGGACTCATTCTTGGAGGTGGGGGTGCTTGTGGCCCCCCGCCGCTGCTACATATGACTCCCCATTTGTCGTCGTTGACCCATCCAAGTCTTCAAGATCCACTTCCTGCTCCAGGCGATGAATGACCCGACCCTGTCCCGGGCCGCCCGACCCGAACTGGCTATCCATGCCCCGCCGTCGCCCGATCCAACCCGCTTCCAACCCGTCTCAGTTGTGGGCTGGACCGCACGTGGCCCGCGCCGACCAGGCTCGGACTCGGCCCGTGGCAACCCCGTCGACCCATCCTGCCAGGCCCTACGGATATTCCCGAGTAGCCCACGCCCCAGGCCCGTGTCACCTTGCTCCCGGTCCGACCCACTTGGAGAAACCCTAATGATTCTGCATGCCATCGCCGTCCCCGTCCCACACTGTCTCGCCAACGCCATCGGTGGTATCTCTGACGTCTCCCGGCCAAGCTTTGGTCGTTGTCCCTTCACCGGCGTGCGTCGTCTAATACTCCGCGACGCCGCATGGAAACAACCCATCCTCATCGTCGCCCGACCTCCATCCTTGAGCCCAAACGTCGCTCCCGTTCTCGTGTCGTCTCCACTCGCTGCATGGATTTGCCAGATTCGTTGAAATCGATCATTGTCGCCGCCTCCAATAAAGCGCAAAACCCTAGCTTTCGGTTCTACAAGAGAAACGCGAAAGGGCTGCGTCGAACACAACCTATCTGAGCCTGTTGTGTTCATTGCTACACGTCCATGGCAGATCATGGAGTGAGATCGCACGCCATGGAACCTCCATGACCGGTGCACTGTCGCCCATGTCGAGACCCCACGAGAAGGATCGAGCACGCGTGGAAGGGAGAGCTTCCACGCCTGCGGTCCCAATTGTCACCCTGCTCCCTTCGGTGTGGACCCATGAGCAGCTGGGAGAGATGTATTGCCTTCGCTGTCATGGACTTGCAGAAAATCTTCAAACCCTAGGAGGGGAAGTCTCTGCGCAGCCGCCATCAAACCTGATTTGAATTGTTATTAGTCTAGCTTATAACAAAACATATGTTTTGTGAATATGGTCTTCATATTGAATCCCAGGCACACAAAGACTCATCCTAATCCATCCCCCTGCAAATCATTTACAGCCTAATTTATTATATTAAATATATATTTTGAAATAATAATATCTGGGATGAAGAAAGGACGCGCATCGTGATTTGAAAAGTCTGGAATGAAGGCAGATCTTTTTCTTCTCATCCGGTTCCCATTCAAACAAAGGTGATCTGAAAATGTCTCATGTCATGAAGCCCAAAGTTTGGGACTAGACTTTCAAGCCCATATACCTGACCCATTATGAAGAATTGGGCTTATCCTTGATACAGCTCGTTGCAAATACTTGCGGAAATCGAGCCCACTACGTAATTGTTGTGTCCACATGGAGTGAAGAAAATAAATTGATTTTCAGTTAAAGGCTATTTAGCAAGTAAAGCTAGTCAAATATTTGAATTTACATATATTGATTGTAAGGTAAAAAAAAACATAGGTATTAAGAGTGATTGAACAAGGCGGATGAGAAAGAAGAGAATGTCCATGGTTGAGTTACTTGATGAGCCAAAAAAGTTGAGTAAACATGCAGCATGTGGTACAACCTTACCTCGAACCCAAAAGGGAAAGAGGTAGTAAATAAGTTGATCGAAAACCATAAAGATTGAGGAAGGTGGTCCACAAAGAGAGTCCATGGAGAGAGAAAGTGGTCCAGTAAGGTTAGTACAGAAGAAGTTGAGGAACATAATGTGGATACATGACTCTACTTATGCCCTTTCCAATTGGAGCTACTGTTTCTTATTGTGCTTCACAGTTCCATTCTAAGGATCATCGTAATGAGCCCACCCACTTGCCAAGGTTTCACAGGCCCATAAATGTACCCCCACCAAACCACAACTTAATATTTACATTCTAAAAACCAACATAATTAACGAATGCCCAAACTGAACCTAGTAATTATATTGCTAGGCTCCCTGTGAAAGATGGCTCCTTGGAACGTCATATTCCGGTTAAGACAAAATTTCTTAAGAGCATTCGCAGTCAGTGGCAGAACGATTACGTTTGGTGTTAGTGTTTAGTTATTCGGTACGGACGAGACGACAGTGGAATGAGACAACGTTTAGGCAATGGCGTTATCAATACCGCCACATGTTTTAGTCGGCAACGGTCATATTTAGTAAAATTACTACTATCACAAACATAAATTTATGAGTTTTTTTTGTAATTATCATATAATCATAATGTATTCGTAAATAAAGAAATTATATGCTTTAGGGCATCTCCAACGCTACAGCCGGTTGCTGGCGGGGAGAATAAAAAAATTATTTTTTGTTGTCTTATAGTCAGTACCCTACAATGCTAGGTAGTTAAAGTGCTTATGGTAGCCTTTTTTGTTCACATTTTTGTTCTCAGTCGACAGTGAGAAGAGGCGTGGAGCTCCCAGCCAGCGACCTACCCGCCAACACAACCAGCCAGCTCTTTGTCGGCAATTTCTCCCCGCCTGCGTCTCCCCGCCAACTCACCACTGTGGATGCCCTTAGTAAAACATCATGCCTCGTTCTATCAACCTATACAAGAATTGTCCAGTGAAATATGAAGGAGAAAGTGACATACATATATACTTGATAACACTAATATATTCCTATACAATACCCTCTAGATAATGATAATAATAATAATAATAATAATAATAATAATAATAATAATAATAATAATAATAATAATAATAATAATAATAAAGATAAAACAAGCCAATGAAAGGGAGAAAAGTGGGATCTTGCAGACATAGATTCCAACTTCCAAAGCCGAATCAAGTTGAATCAAAGTGTCAATTATGTGTCCAAAAACGAAAACCTGTGGGACAAGTCGATCGAGATGTGTCATACATGCACACACATTACTTGTGCCAAAACCACCATCACAAGGCAACAATGGATCCACCCTTTTTTCGAACCTTGACCGGTCTTCCTCTTCCACACCAATCCCATGTCCCATCCTCTTTTTTTTCCTTTCTCTTTCGAAACCATTTGTTCATATTCAAATGGGTGATTCAAAAAGGGTGTTGAAGTTGAAGAAACAAGAGAGATTCAATCCAAAGATGTAATAAAAAGGCAATAAGTATAGGCAGAGGCAAAAGACAGAGGGTCGTCGTCGACCCACATTGTGCTTCTCCCAAATTTTGGGCATTTAGCAGTTCCCGTGTCGGTGGGTCTTGTTCTTTAAGGTTCTCACTTTACTTAATTTGTTCATCTACGTTGGAGATTCTTATTCTTCCTGTCCCTTTACCCCCTTTTCATGAACCACCGTTTTGTAACCCAAATTCAAAACACCAAACTATACAATGCAATGTAAATGTAATGACGGTGAAACCTGCTCCCCCTAAACTATCTGTTTTATCCACTTTATTTGTTTAACTTGACATAAAGCAGTTATTCTGGTTAGAGTGTGACTTGATATATTACGTGGCATTAGAGTTTCATATTGTGGTTGGTTGAGCCTTTATTGTCTCCGAGAGCATGTATAGTGGTTAAGCAAAATAGGTGGTTTTCAACTTGACTTAGAGCATCTCTAATGTCAATAGTAAATAGTGGTGATAAACTAAAAAAAAAAAAAATAATAATAATTAAATAATCTCTTACCGTCGACAATGCACTCGTTGGTGGTAAACTCACCATCAACGCTTACCGCCGACGATTGGAAAATTGTGAAGAAAATGACACAAACAATCTATATCAACAGGCTAACATTGGAGGGTGCTAATTGTTAGTATTGACTATAAGACTGAAATTTTAATATAATATTCTAACGGTCATCACTTACTACCATCGCTTACTATATCTAGCATTAGAGATGATCTTAGAAATTGAGTTAAATTCGTAATGTCCTCATGTTAAGTTAAGAATTTGCCATGATGTCACATTTGTTTGGCTTAAGCATAATTTATGAACTACAAATAATTTAATTTTAAACGTTTAATAAAGCAAAAATACAAATTTATTATTGAAATGTAATTTTATTATTTAACTGAAAAGTACACAGCGATATCGAAATATTACTTATGCAAATTTGTTCCAAATGTGTTCGATGAAATATTCTTCGAGCCTGCTATGAGTTAGTTGATCTGTAAGTATCTCTTCATTCTCTGTGATGACATTAATATTAACGTCAGGGACGGGCCTCGTTATGTCACTGTTGTGGACGGCTCTCTAATGTCCTGTGGGTCAATAGTTGTTTTGTATGTATGACGTTCTTACTCTCTGTTAAGCCAAGCACTTACAATGGTATCAAATCCGTTTGACTCAACAGCTTGGCTCAAGCATAATTTATTAATTACAAATATATTCTTTTAGCATGTGAGAGTAATTTTATTGAACGGAAAATTTAAGAATACAAAGAAAAGAACTAGAAAGGAAAAGAGCGAGACTTAGTTCTAGTCCGTAAACATCAACCGCTAATTACATAACAGACTGTCCGAATATACCAAGGATAAATGTTGGGAGACGAGTGCCTCGGTTGGAGTGGAATACGATAAAATGTCGGTGATGGTCACTTCATGACTCGACCTGAAAATTCCCACGATAAAGAATCAAGGACACTTGAGGGGATAGCGGGCATCCAAGTAGAATAGTAGGAAGTATGGGAAACACTAGGTCGGGTTAGCATCGACCGAGGCAGGGTGAGGTGTGCTTCCCCACACACCCCGTTGATGGTGGGGCTACTCATGGACCTAGCGATGATGCTTGGCAAGTCTCACCTTGATCAAAGTCGGAGCATTTGTATTCTCATCCATTCTTCTGAGATGGTAGGTCATCACGGCGCTGTGTCTGATTCCCTAGAGACATGAAAGGGCCTTGAGCCAAACAGAGATGTGCCTAGGTTAGACAGGAAGTTTTGTATCGCTTCTACCTCGCATGGTCCTAGGGTCCGACCACCATCAAAGAACATGTTGGAAAGTGTGGACACAATGCTCCTCCTCCAAGGTGGTGATATTGCTTTAGGTAGAAAGTCTTGGACCGGGCACGGGGATGAGAGGACAAATGGGACAAATTCTTAGTGGACGGAGGGTATCGGGTGTAAAGATGTCGAGACGTGAAGCTCATTTCCTGATGGTAACTGTTGGGGTTGCTTCCGCAAAGTCTTCTCCATCTCCTCGGACACATTATTGTAGCGTGGTGGAGGTGGAGAGTTGGGAGGGTCTTAACGACGACACATAAATCCCTCGTGTGAAGTCCAAATAATCAGCCATCATCAGAAGTGGCATCGTGATGGTGCCATCCTCCTCCTTCCTCAAATTTCCTCGACTAGGGTTTACCATAGATTAGAGATCCGTCGTGGGCAGGTATAGATCCATTGGCGGGAGCTAAATCAAGTCAGGCATGTTCGACATGACAGTGGAAGAAGGTTGCTCTAGCTAGAGAATATGGTGGGCACAAGGGCTCCCTCGACAGTCCAAGGTTGTATGTGGAGGGCAGGAGCAGAGTCGTCGACACACCACCGGACTATTCTTCCATCCTCAATGCATACAATCGAGGTTATTCAACATCCCCGGGAAGCCATGTTCTTCATTGACTTCTAATAAACGCCTCATGTCATCTTTAGTCGGGTGACGTAAACATTCGGTTTAATACACATTGATGATGCCATGCAAAACCTCTACACACACTCCAAAGCCATGGTCACACCCATGCGCACGTACTCGTCAACAGCGTCAGTTGGAGTCCTGTAACACAATTAATCGTAGTGCATTTTTTTATGGGGAGGAAAACAAACCTCACCACCCGTATTAGGACGTTGGCAGAAGTACAAGTCCCTTTCACTTAATTCATGCATAATGTGGAGGAAACGATCCTTTTGTATTCGACATCGACGTCAAAAAGTTTGCTCATTGTACACCGGTTGTTGAGTTAAGTAGTCGACCGTCAAATGCTCATGCCCAAAATTCTGTCATTTGGAACTGAATTTTCGAGTACTTGGTTGAAGCGTGGCCTCAATAGAGGATTCTATCAGTTTCTTAATCGTCTATCCTATCCGCTCCCCCAATCATTTCAAATCGATTATTAGATTCATGAAAGATAAGGTTTGAATAGTTGAAATATGTGAGTACGAGATATATGAATGTACAAGTAGAGGCGTGAATAATACTCCTTAATCTTTATGTTACGGAACATAATATACATTTCTTGGGTATCTTTTGTGATGATCATACCAGCGCTGCATTTTTTTAAGCACGTGTTACATGTCAAGAAATAAGAGGCCGCGGGGAAGGATGTAAATAGTGTTTTTCGGTGTCCTCCAAGCTCGATCCCATATCATCACTCGTACGCCTGAACATGGGACAACCAAATATTGGTGTTCATTATATGGGTCTACATTATCACGCACAACATGAATGTGGATAATCTGTCACAAAATCTTAAAAGAGGGTCGAATCCGTAAATATTGATCGATTATGTCGTTGGATCTACAGGTATAGAAGCAAGGATCGAGGAATCTGCCGGTGCCGATAGATTTTACACTCGACCTAGATTTGTCTACGGTGATTTGACCAACTGATACAATAATGCAAATTCTATCTGTAGGCACCACCAAATAAAGATATAAAAATGTATACATGGGTCACCTGATTTTATTAGACCCAAAAATTAAAGAAGGAGAAACTGATTTAACCCCACGCTAGACCAAATTCCAGTATACCAGTGTGGATGTTGTTGGATGATAGAGTATGTCCAACTACAATGTATGTTACTGTAGAGATGTTGTGATCCATCCCGTAATATTATCTTAATTAAATATGTGAAAAAAGAAACGTAGTATTGGGAAGGAAATAGGGATAAGACTATGAGCAAAAGGGCTATGGATACAAGGGCAGAGGAGGGGACAAATAGAGGTTACGAAGAGTCCATGAGATCGATGTCATGATAGTGACAACAACTTGTCTTTATTACATAAAACGAGTCTATGTGTAGAGTAACTACTTTTGTTGGTCAATTCTCACAACATCGCATCGCGCTTCTCAATCTCAATCTCAAACTCAATCTCATCAACACTTTTGCTTTTCTTTGCTTCCTCCTAAACATCATTGCTTTACCCTTACTTGTGCAATGCCAATTACCCAAAAGATCCTGTCCTCCACAGAATCACCCAACCAATCTCCCAACTCATCCTACATATTCCTACTCTTCCACCATAGGTTACTTAAATAAAACACGTGGATAAGATAAATCATATTCGTTTGTGAGTTTGAATATGGTTAGTTGTGGTTAAGAGCATCCACAAGGCTGGGTGGGGAGCTGTTGGTGGTGAACAATCAGTGGCGGAGAGCTGACTTTTCAACGTTGACGGTGAAGAGAGATGTTGAACTCACCACTTCTTCTCAACGCCGACGGTGAACAAAATTATGAAGAAAAATGCAATTACCATCAGCTATTTACCACCTAACATTGTAGAATACTAACCCCTAGTATTGTTTGCAAGCCAAAAATATAATTTTTTATCCTCCCCACCAGCTTTCCCATTTTAGGATTGCTAATGCTCTAAGTGAAACCTTCATTCTGAGGTATCAAATGTGGATGTCACATGCTTGGAAAAATATTCATTTGAGCATGGGAGGAGTCGAGCTTGTCGAACTCTGCTCATCCAGACTCGAGATTGTCGACTTTTCTTCTTGCTGGTCGAGCTCGTTAAATATTCTGATTTATTATTTATATTTTAAATCTGAAGGGTAAACACATTATTTAAAAGGTGACAAATATCCAGAATTAATTGTGTTCCAATTAAATCTTAGTTGAATATTATGAATTGTAACAAAAAAAAATGAAATTGAATTTATGACATGCAATTTTTAGTAAACTATACATGGAAAATCCAACATAATATAAATCACGTGAAAGCAAGTACCAGAATCCGTACCAGACATGGATGCACTTTACTTGTAATTTTAGTCGTTGGGTTGGTGGAGATTTGACAAAGGTATTAATGCACAATAGTTTTTTTATTAGCATTACATATTTAGCCAATTCCTGTTCCGATTCGAAAAGAAATACGAAATCGATCTCGGGTATTGCTTGCTTGCATGCATGCAAGATGGGGGCCCTCCACGATACCCGCGCGGCGGAGACTGATAGGCTAACAAAACAGCTACTACTAATAATGAATTAATAAATAAGTTGGAAAAGTTGGGGTGGGGCCCATTATATCCAAGGAGGCACTTAACATGCATGATGATGATTAATTAAGGAGCATGTTACTAACATCGTAACTCGTGGATTTGATTTGATGCCTTGTGGCCTTGTGCTGTGTGTGATGGCGTGAGGCGGTGAACCTCAACTCAATAGAGATCATAATTAACCGAATCCCACAGCTTAATTCCACATCACCACAGAATAAAAACATCCCTCTTGCCCCCATCCTCTTTTCCCTCTCACCTACTACATCCGGCGCGTGTAACATAAATACCCAGCACAACCGTGACCATAAGACCAACGTGGTGGTCGGTTTGTGTCGTCGAGTCGTACGATTTGTAGTTGTTTGGTGTTGAATTTGTGCTGTAGAATTGGGACGAGCTTGAATCTTCGATAGTGAGTTTTCTACGTCAGGGATTCCACAGACTTTGGTGACGGTTCTTTCGACAAATTCAGGTCCAGCTTAATCTGCATCCAACGACTCGTGGACCGACGCGTGGCGACTCATTAAAGCCGAAAGTTAAATTCGGCTTTAAATATCCGAACCAACTCTTTTCCTTCCTAAATAATTCCTCTGCAAATCCAGTTGGCGTTTCTCCAAGTTGTATTCCATCACCGACGTTTCTTCGAGCTGCACCTCGTCACCGGCGATTCTTCCACCTGAACAATAGCCTCTTCAAACAACCTCAGTTACCCGTCGATTTTTCAAATTTTCGGTTATATATCGCCCCCTTGCAAGTGTGACCGACGATATTCTCGACGACGTTCCACGTGGAAGATGTTGCAACTGAAACTACGTCTCCGATTTGCAGCATTACTCCAACGAGACGGGGGAGAGGTTTTAAGGCCAGTCAGAGGAATACGTCCCACCACCGCCGGAGTAAACGATGGTACCGATATCCCCCGTATTCAACCGCTTGAGCGAGAACTCCGGTTCAGCATCACCATTTTTCAGGGGGATGACATATGCTGGCCCAATGAGTTGGCAAGCCGGGTCGGGCTCAACCTATACTGGTATGGTCGTACAACATCCGTGACCCAAGATTCGCATTCGTGTCCCACCACCTCTATCAATGGTTGCGCCAATGGATACGCACGGCGTACAATCCAATCGTGGCCGTCCCTACGAAAAATGGAGTCGGGCCGAGAAGACGACATTGGTGTGAACATGGCTAAACAACTCCGAGAACTTGGAGCATGAGGCTAACCAGACAGCCGGTGCATTTTGGGACTCCGTCCGTTAGGATCTCGTCATCGCAACCTTCCAAACACCTACCATGGAGCGATCGACCAAGAATTACATGCAGCATTAGAGTACAACTAACCAAAAGGTAAATCCGTTCCAAGGCTGGTGGTCAAAATTCAAGTACATCTACCAATCTGATAGATTTGATGACCAGATAACGGAAGATGCAGAGAAGGACTACTTGGAGAAATACATCCACGTCTTTGCTTGGAAGCACTGGTGGTATTGCGTGCGAGACAAACCCTACTGGCAACATATTTTCCAGAATGAGCTCTCCACAAAAAGCGGTTATTTCATCGGGACTGATTTTTGGCGCACACCGAGGACTATTGGCTTTAGCAACCCACTGTCTTAGATGGACATGTTGATTTCCATTGATGAAGAGGTCGAGGGTTCCCGTCCAGGACCGGTTCGTGGCTGCCGCCCTGATGGTCGGAAGGTTGTAAAGGATAGGAAGGAGAAGGGAAAGGGTAAGGATGATATTCCTTCCAACATCGCATTGACTAAGAGCTTGAGGAGCATCGATAAGCACTGCGAGGCGCATGTACCGGGCCCATCAATCACTTATGCAGGAGTTCCGCTTGCTCTAAGAGATGGATACATACCGCATAAAACCCGATGATTTGACGACTCATTGTCTTTTTCTTTAGGTCATGACAAAGAGGATTTCGGGATGGGTCTGATATGTTGTTCAGTATGTTTTGCTAATTCTGCAATGTGATTTGGGATCGATTCTATAAGGTCAACGGTAGGTGTCGAATCTACAAGATCAAACTAGAACACAATCATTAGGAGTCATCCCCAGAAGAAGCTACAGATTCTATCGAATCTTCAACATTGCATGAAAGAGGGAAAAAAAACAATTTTCATCATTTTCCTCATATTCACCCCATATAAGGCTTTATTGTAAATGCTCTAAGAACATATAATATTTGGAAACTGTTTTTGTGAATCGAGTGAAAGGTAAAAACATCCATCTATGTCAGGGTGAGTATAGTTTACCTCGTAACCTAGTTGCCACTCATAAACCTTAATCTGAAATTAAAATAGTAAGTAATCCCACCTCATGTGGAGAGAGGGAGTGGAAATAAAAACGAAAATGTGTTGGGGAAACCATAGATTTTGGTTTCTAGTAATGGCAAAGCGAATGGTAAGAGAGGAGAGGAGAGAGCATCTTTTGGAAAGCGGAGGAGGTTTGTCGGAACACAAAAACACACTTGTGCTCGCCAATCTCTAGACGATCCGATTCTCCACCTCGATTCTTTTTTTTTTATTATTATTCTTTTATTTGAATCTTTTCATCTCCAACATTATATTTATAATATATATATAGAGAGAGAGAGAGTCGATTCTCCAAGTTAGATGCATGTAGGGTCATTTCGATTTCTTACATTTTATTCTTTTCTTTTTTAGAGTTTCAATCTTTGACTCAAAGTCCCTAATCTATTACTAGTCGAACAATAAAAGACACTTGTGTTCTTCATCATCATCGTTGCAGAGTATCCAATCCTGTACCTTTTATCTTTTATTTATTTATATATATATCTCCGGATCTTGCACTTGTTGCAGCAATGACATTATAACTGTTACTGATCATGCTGATGCTGCCTCCTGCAACCCTACTATTTGCTTACGCTACAAAATACACCCCTCAAATTCTCTTTTTACCCAATTAGGTTGTTATAAAAAGAATATTAACGTCATCAATCAAAAACCTATTCTTCATTTGGTTTATTGTAAATAAATAGCGACCCATTTCTGTACACCAACTGATGGGCACATCATAATATTTCATATCAAGTTGATTATAACAAGTTAGGTTAAGCAATTGTGTTCATATGATATTTCAAGTTATAACAACTTAAGGCTGTACTGTAAATAGCTATCCATCTGTATAGACCAACTGAGGCACGTAATAATGAAAGACACGACAATACAACTTCTTCATACTGTAACCGTGTATAGTAAATTGAAGGTATCGTATTGAACATGGGTGATGAACAATTGGATAATCGGACATGAGGTCGTTAATGGGAAGGGATGATATGTCCACCATTTTACTTATTTTCTCATTATTAAGAACATCGGTAATCCGTTACAGTCTAATTGACCTGAAAAAGAGATTGATAGAGTAAAATATTAATAAAATAATTTCTCTCGTTTCTTTTAGACTGTTCACAATGGAATTAGACTGATTCAGTTTAATTAAGTCATATTTGTGGAAAAGTGAAGGGAAATTAGACCCGATTCGTAAGTCTATTGTTTTTATTGTCGCAGTGGGAATAGACCGATTCGGTCTATTTCGAGTGTATTGTGTACAATAAAAATCGAAAATATGTTCAAATCGATGTGTTCATCCAAACGCAAGACGATCCTACCAGACCACAATACATTTATTAATATTTCTCGTAAGCTTGAATAGGAATACAACATAATACGATCTCCATGTAGGCCTCTTGGACGTTGAATAATGGGTTTGGGGATGTAATATGAGGGATGTCTTCAAATTGTTTTCTCAGTATTTCATAATCAAAGATGACAAGTGACGTGGATTAGTTAATGTCGTTACTAGAAGAACACAACAAGTCCTGTCACGGGACAAAGTAGAGACGGTCAAGAGACAAAACTAGCTGTGTTTTGTAGCAATGTCATCAAGGAACCAACGCCACTCGTCATTTTTTTTATTATGGACAACTAAGGTATATTTCAAGTCGTCGTCCACATTGCACCTCAAAAATAATTACAGGTCCTCCGTCGTTCTTTATTTCCAAAGGTTAACCGTCTTGTATTGTGCAATGACGACCTTTGGCTATTGCCCGAGATGGCTATTTTTTTTCACAGCTCCTCCGCCATCCCCGGGTATGCGATCCTCTATTGCCAAAGGTTGACCGTCTTGTATTTTGCGATGACGACCTTATTCTTTCCAACTCTTTGACGGTTCACTTGATATTTTTTATTATGGATGTGTCTACGATTGCATCCAACTTGGATGTCCCGCACAAGAATCCACCTATGATGCCAGACGAACTCATGTTCGTATATGTCGGCATACACCTCCTCAGCAATGTCCATCACCTGCACGTCAGACCAACCGGGTTGGTAAATGCGCTATATCTGCCACCAACACTCATTGAAGCTCTTCACCTTCCGATTGACGACGGTCTAATGATAGTTGCAATGTTTTCTCTATTTCTCTGGTTTTGTATGATGGCTCTTGCCCAATCCCCGCCTTGTGCGTTTCAATAAAACCGTTATTTTTGCTGATAAAAAAAATGATAGTTGCAGTTCTTGGCGGACCGCTCAGTCGTGAGGGATTGACGGGTCATGTGGGCAAGCTCCCCCCGTATGGCATCCCAAAACGCATCGTCGGATTGGTAACCACCTTGCTCTGCATGTCTGATCCACACACACACCAATACGGATTCCTCTGGCATTTTCTGGTACATGCGTAGCATTCTCGACGGGTTGACTTTCATCCGTGCGTACAAGACGATCGACGGGATTTAAGTTCCCGGTTCTGGCTGGCCGTCGTATAGGATGGGGGGGTCGAGCACGACCCCGACATAGTAGAAGATCCTTGGAGAGAAATGTTGTCGGCTATTGGAGGAGATTCAGATGGAAGATACACGGGAAGTGGACAAGAGGCAGTGGTGAAGTAAGGCGGTGGGGCAACGGTGGTGGCGCAACTTTGGTGGAGACACGGTGTCGACGTTCCGGGGGAAAATGTGGTGGCATAAATGCCAAAAGATTGGAAACGTGAGGTAGAAAAGGTCTGCGATGGTACTCGGAAATCGAAGAAACGGGTGTAGAAGAAGTAGTGAGGAAGATGAACCGTTGAGTCCATTTAATCCCGAATCGTGCCACACGACACACTTTGGTTCGTTGGCCATGATACGTCTGGGCTCCGAATCCGTCGATACGACGGGTCCCTGAGTCTACATGACCCTCGATGTCGAATCTGCGCTTTCACATATTCGACACAAACCCAACTCACATTCTCAAATTCGACGCAGATTTTTAACACCACGTTGGATTCGACGACCAAACGACTCGCTGTTTTGATGTCATTGTGGATAACCTTAGTTAGGTTGAAACAACTTCATTTAGAGTAATATAGACTAAAAATTAAAATTAATAAACACAAATAAATAAATAAATAAAAGATAATTTAAATACAAACATATTCAAGAAAATGAAACATGGGCTTTTACCTTGGCAGCTGGGTTAGTCCCTTAATGTATTTTACTATAAAGACGCATTATTTCATTAAGTGGAGAATTTAAAAATAATAAAGTGCATTACAGACTCTCTGACCACGGAGAACAGACTTAGAACATTTATAATGTATCTTTTCACAATATGACCGTTCATGTCGTTTTGAATGGGATGCCACAGAGGCTACATAATAAAATTAAACAGAGTTGACTACGGCTGCTCGAGGTCTTGCCTAAACGTTGCATGCACATCAGAGTATGACCGAACCTGATATCATCCACTTATTCGGGAGGCAGCGCTCTTACTAGGGACCTCTCCTAGAGTCAGTCCCTAAAGCATTGGATTGCTTTTATTTCTTCATGGGGGAATGTTTTCCCGCCCGTTCTTTGTCTCCTTGGTGTTCAACAGTAGAACCCTGTTTCACTTCCCCAACTCCTGCCCCTATATCAGACCCATCGATTCGGGTAGAGATCGAGAGAGAAGGGGTTATGTATTTAGAGTTTCGTTCTTTTTGGAAACAAGGTGTGTCTTATTACTTGTTCAGACCCTGTCTTTGAAGCGGCGATGAAGGATACAAAGTGGCGTTGGTTGGAGAGGTTGTTCGTGATATCGGAATGTTTAGGGGATCTGGTGCTCAGGAGTGGGTTTTTTCAGTGGGTGGTTGTTGATGGTCTGCCCTTCCATAGTTGGAGCATCGAGAATCTTTTATCCATTGGAAAGCTTTTCGGATCAGTCCTTACGATTTAGGGAGAGGAACTTGGGGCTTCTTCTGGTTGAGCCTTTGTCTTGGTTCACAACGATATGGCTTTGAGAGGCGAGGTGGTAGAGTTGGTCCTTGATGACACTGTATTTCGTGTCTTTGTTGAAGGCATTCATGAGAGTAGATTCTCTAGCACTCTAAGCTCGGGAGATTTGGCCGGTGTTCCTGTTCATTCTGATGCTTTTTCTGAGTGTGATTATGAAGACAGTGCTGTAGGATCGACCTCCTTTTTAGGTGCAGGGTCTAGGGAAGGTGATGAGCTTTCAAAATCATCACTGTCTACTCTGGAGTTTTTGGATTCCGTCGACCATGATGAGTTCTTTGTCCCTCCGACAGTTCATTAGTGTGTACCGTGTGTAGAGGTTTATTATCCTCGCCCATCTCCTTCTACTGGTAATACGTTTTTTTTAGTATGATTTCACTGTTGAGGGTTGGGGTCAGAAGAAGAACATGAGGCCGAGAGGTCAAGGGAAGAACAAAGTCTCAACAAAGGTTTTTTATCAGATTCAGCCCAAGTCTAGCAGCAAGGATAGAAGCGGGATGGTTTTGATCGTTTCAGATGGTAAGGTGGTTCATCGTGCCTTGGACTATTGCTTGGCCACGAGGTTTTCTCTCATGGACAAGTCCTTGAGTTCTGAGGTTGTGATTCAAGATGAGAGCAGATTACTATGTGACAGTCCAACTTTAGTTTGATTGGTTTTGTTGGACTCGTTCTTTAGTTTTTGTTGTTCC
This sequence comes from Erodium maritimum, assembly GCA_963921825.1. Classification (NCBI taxonomy): domain Eukaryota; kingdom Viridiplantae; phylum Streptophyta; class Magnoliopsida; order Geraniales; family Geraniaceae; genus Erodium; species Erodium maritimum. Next base: position 12,843,348 of record OY997588.1, on the reverse strand, counting down.
ATGTTGTGGTCGGAGTTTGTTTCGTTGTTTGTGTCGTGCTTTTGTTGAGTTATTTCTGTTGTGTTCTTGGATTGTTTTGGTTGTTTCCTCCTTAGCCCTCTCCGACCACAAGTTAGTGTCATGAGTTTTCTCAGCAAATAACATTATTTGAGCATAGATTCAAAGTTTGGTTAAAGAATACATTTTTCCCATACGCATAGGTATAGCATAGATGAAAAATACATAACCGTATTATTGGTGATGTAATATGAATATTTGATAAGAAATAATCATGGTACTTACCCTGAAGGAGTACTGTTTTTGGATTGATCTGTTTGTGAGTCCTTGATTCGATTCACCAACATGAGACTATGATAGGTGATTATTAAGAAGACGAATTTGGCTTCGTTGGGCTTGGGTTCACGTGATGGCAGAAGATACGAACCAACATCTCATATCGTACTGTCTCGTACTCAAACTCAGATTTGTTGCTGTAATAAATCATTTCAATTTTCTGTTTCAAACTCCATTTCTTTTCATTTCAATTTTAATTAAATTAGACGGTGAGGTTGCTTATGATAATATGATGATATGAGGAGTGATATAATAAAACATAAAACAAGAACAAGACAGAGCTTGTAGTCATTGTTCTGTTCTGTTTTCTTTTTTGGTAAAATCAATGGTCACAAACCGTGTGAGGCTGTTCCTCTCCTCCCCTCGGCCACCTTACCGCGCGTGACGCTCACCGTCTCCCAATGATTAGAACCTGTAATGGAAACGAGGGAGAGGGAGAAGCACGCGCGGTGAAGGGGAGGAGGAAGTGTTCCATTTTGGTTGGGAGAGGAGATGTGCGGATACGGACACAGAGGTTTTCCCATGTATTAAAAATAGGAGTCCTCGTGATCGGAGAAGCCAGTAGTACAGATCCATGGAAGACTGTTCCCGCTAGTCACGTGGGCTCTTTTGACCGACCTCTGACCATCCCTTTTTTTTGTTATCGCCGCTCCTTTTATTTTTTGATGCCGCCACTCTCCCCAGAGCGTTTCTCTTCTCTCTATAAATTGTAAATTTGGCAGCATACAAAACATAATAAAAACGCTACGAGTCAAGTGTTGAGTGAGTCAGCTCGTTTATTATACTAACATGCAGTCTGGGTCTGTGGCACCACCACTACGTGGACCGCTGCTCCTCTGTTAGCTGCTGCTGACTCTTATTTCGCCATTTTATCCGCTACCAAACAACACCTCGTACTATTCCTAGCTCGGCCCTTTTTATTATTGCCCTCTCTGACTCGCTTCACTCCTCCGATCCATCTCTTTTTAACTATAAACCCACCCACACAACTCTTCTCTCTATTCCTCTCACACCTTGATTTCTATCTTGCGCCGTGTTGTTAAGTTCACCATGATGCACCGTTGCAGTAACATGGTCGGTCCCTGTACGTGCGGTCTCTTTCACGGCCAGTCCAACGTTAACTCCTTCTCCGTGCTCTTCTCCATGCCCAAGTCCTCCTTCGACGACCCTTCTGATCACTACTACTATAACAACCACAACCACAGCCACAGCCACTACTCTTCTCCTTCTTCCTCCGTCGACTGCACCCTCTCCCTCGGCACTCCCTCCACCCGCGTCTCCTCCGAAGAGGACGACCACCGCCGCGACCGCCGCTCCTCCGTCGCCAACTTCTGCTGGGACATCCTCCAGCCCAAGAGCTCCCCCTCCGCTCCCCACTCCCACAAGACCTCCCGCGGCGGCTCCGCCAACACCGCCGATCCCCTCCTCGCCCGCCGCTGCGCCAACTGCGACACCACCTCCACCCCTCTCTGGCGTAACGGTCCCAGAGGCCCTAAGGTACTTTCATTTCATCTCTTTTTTTTAATAAAAAAATAGATTAATTTTTTTAGGGTATGTGACATTTTATTTATTTTATTGCAGTCATTGTGCAATGCGTGCGGTATTAGGTTTAAGAAGGAGGAGAGGAGAGCTTCCGCTGCCGCCGCCTCCGGCGGCGGCAGCGGTGGAGGCATGGCGGAGCAGCAGCAACATCACATGTACAACACATCATGGAGTCATCAGTCGCAGAAAATGCCATGCTATTCGCCGGCCGGGAACGAATTCAGATTCGTGGATGACGTGGACGGTCGAGATTCGTTTCTCTCGTGGAGGCTAAACGTCACGGACAGGCCCGGTCTGATCCACGACTTCACCAGATAGAGTGACTGAGACCCCAAAAGAACGGAAGAGAAGAAAAACCAACGGCTGTGATTAGATGCGAATCACGATGATGATTCATGTTAAGATGATGGTGATGGTATTATGGTAGTGAAATATTCTTTTCTTTTTTGTTAATGTTTATGGTGGCTACTTGCTGGTCCCTCCGATGTTGCATCGATGGAGTAAGAGCGAGAGATATATAATTCTGTTTCTATCTTCTCAACTTAGCTTAGCTTTTCTTCTTTTAACTCCTTTTCCAGTTACATATAACCTTTTTGTCTCCTGTCCGTTTACATTCTTCTTCTTAACACAAGAGTGATTGACGACGATCATCACCACTGTGGGCCGTCCGCTCCTCGTACTGTTCACATTCTGTGACTCCGACTGCTTATTTTTGTATTTTAAAACGCAGAGGAAATGATTGAAGTCGAGAGTTGTGGTTATTTTTATTAAATAATGTGGAGAGGACGGTCCAGTTATGTGGGCAGAGGATGAATGTGAGGGTCTGAACCGGAGTTACTGTGCGGTTCAGAGATTGAAATAAATGAAAGTTGTCGTATTAGGTTGTGATAAGTATTAAAAAAAGAGAGTAGACCGACCGGTTGGATTTTAGTGGAGGCGATAAAAGGTTGATTCTGGGTACTTGATCTGTCTCTCATTGCAATAGTAGCAAGTAATGAATACGAAACGTTAGGATTAGTTGCATTTGGTCTCTCTCCTTCTGCCTACTTGTCAGTTAAATTACGCTTACTCTGGTAAATTTTCGGGTTACATGCAAAAGTTACTGTATCGGATAAAAAAATATATGGAGATTGGGGTTGACTTGGGCTTAGTCGAAGCCCAATACTGGACATAACCCAAAGGTTTTTCAATACGAACCACTTCAAATCTCCCTCTCTCCACCTTCTTGGGAACTTCATATTTAGAGCATCTATTGTCCTAAAAATTTGTCGATTATGTAGAAAGAACAATTACGATAACGTGATCTTTTTGCTTCTCTCTGAATAGTTGATTTATCTGTCGATAATTGTTTTGATGGATTCAACCCACTAGTGTCGACCTCGATTGCATATGCCAAATCGATTCTACATATGCTCTTAGAGCACCCACAATCGTGGGCGAGGAGCAGCCGAGGTGGAGGCGAGGAGCACGCTGGCGACTTGGGTAGCCGTTAACGATCTCGCCAACAGATCTCGTTGGCGAGGAAGACTCTGACCTCCTCGGGTGGTGTATCGGCCGTTGGCGAGCCACACACTGGCGACACGTGGCCTAGTTCGCTGGCAGCAATTAATTTTTTTTTTCTCTTTCCCCCCTATAAATAAACACCCCAAAACTCATTTTTACACACACTCAATTTCTCTCTTCTACTACACTTCAAAAAGTCTTATTCAAATTTCTTTCGCTATGTCTTCTTTCGATCTCAACGAGTGGGTTCTCAACTATAGGTCGGTGACGGATGAAACTTTGTCCCAAGAGTTTTTGGAGCCTTGCTTTTCCCCCAACCCGACTGTCCAATCCTCTCAAATCCTTTCCGAGCCCGCCGAAGTCCGTCCGTCCGACAAAGGCCAAAGCAAAGCGTGTCTTATGGACCGACGAGGAGGACTGCAGGTTAGTTCGAGCTTGGATGCACCACTCGTACGACTCAGTGCACGGCAACCAGAAGCATAATTTGAAGTACTAGGGGGCCATCGCTGCGGAAATGGAATCCACTCGGGGCCCGGATGATCCAGTGAGGTCGGGGAAGCAGTGCACAGACCACTGGCTGAGGACGAATCAAAAAGTGACGTTCTTCCAAGGGCTGTTTGTGAAGAACTACATGGACCACAGGAGCGGCCGGAACGATGCAGAGATCATGAAGCTGACCGAGGAGCAATACATCTCGGCTTGTGGTCATCCATTCACATGGAAACACTTGTGGGATCTTGTGAAAGGAGAACACAAGTGGAATTCTCATTACTTTGCTGTTGACGAGCCCGTTGTACCGACACCGGTTACGGAGTTCGATGTCGAAGATTCTACCGACTCCGGCAAGCGCCCTCGTGAAGACACGCCGGGCTGTGAGGACAGTCAGCAAACGACCGGTGCTGATACGGAGGGTCAACCCCAGTACAAGAGGCATATGGGCTGCAAGGCTCAGAGGTAAGGGCTCAGCATCATCGTCTAAGGAAGCGGTTGCCGGTCGTGTCGAGAGGGCCCATATAGCGGCCAAAGAAGCAAGCCAAGCCAGGACCATTGAGAAGGCTGCGCATCTGAAGCTGATGGCATACCAACAGTGGGTCGAAGTTGAAAAAACCGACACTTCGGGCATGGACCCTAAGCAGCTACATGCCCGCATGACGCAACTTAATATTTTGTGCAATCTGATGGCCCAGTGACTTGTTTTTTTTTTCCAGCTTACCGTACTTGTTTTTTTAGTTGTAATTCAAGATTCCTTTAATTAATGTTTTTTAAGTTTCATGTTTTGGTAATTGGTTTACTTTAATGACTAGTTTGAATTTGGTCAAAGAAGATTTTTTTTTTACATTATGAGGTGTCCATTATTGGGATGTGTGCCATTATTGCCACCACCACCACAAAATGACCAAAATGCCCCCTAGTGGCCGGCGGTTTTGGCCTATAAATACCACCCTTCTCCTCCTTCATTCTTCACACCTCTTCTCCAAATCTCTCTCTATCTCCCATACTTTTGTTCTTCCATTTTTCCTCCCTTTCTTCGAAGCACCAATGACCGGCGTAGGCTCATACCCGTGGACCAACGAGGAAGAGATGGTGTTGGTCCTATGTTGGCTGCAGGACGCCCGGCCGGGCCCAAATCATAGGTATTGGCCGGTAGTCTATGCCAATTTTGTCCACAATGCTCCGACCAATTCCCCGCCGAGAACCCAGAAACAGTGTCGAGACCACTGGCAGGAACTCGCCCGGAGAATCCACCAGTATGAACTGTTCTACCGTGCAGCAGTTCATAACGCCCCGCCGGGAAATTCCGAGACTCACTTTCGCTCTCAAGCAGCCGCTGCCCACTACAGTGCCCATGACACCCATTTCATGAAGATGGGTCTGTGGGAGATCGTTCGAGACCATTAAAAATTCCTGCAGTACGTTCACGAGCTGTAGATCGTGATCATGTCATAAAATTAGATTTCGTTTAATTATGTATTAACTTACCATCTGCGTGCTAATTATATGTATAATTATCGTTAAATTTTGTTTTAATTATCGTATGTGTGGTATATGTATAATTATAATAAAGTTGTGGGTTTATGTTGCAATTTTTTTTCATTTTTTTAATTGCTTTTTCCTCCATCTCGCCGGCGGGTCCTCGCCAGCAACAGTTACCCACTGCAGACGTCGTTGGCGGTGAGCTGGTGAGATAATTAAAATATTATATTTTCAGTCATCTCGCCGGCAGCCGGCGAGATGACTGTGGATGCTCTTAGATTGTGTCATATTCGACATAAAGAAGGCAGATCATTAAATTAACATACACAAACCTTGCCTAGAGGAGTCTCGGATGATTTTTATTGCACGAGGCGATCGTTTAGTGGCATTTCACATTGTTGGCGATTAAGTAAGCGGTGAGCCAGACATGAAAATCGTTATCGTTTCTGCATGTCAGAACCGAACGGATTATGGCACGTGTCCTTGATTACAACACAATTAGCAACAACTATTTGTTCTATATAAATTTCATCTTCCTCTATTATTTCGACGGAGAAAATTTCTTATTTGACTTCCAACCAATATCAAATTTGAAGTCATAACTTTTATTTCTATTTTTTGTGGAATTACGTTCTTACCCTAGCAATTTCAGAACTCCTGAATTTATGTGGACACTAAAGGTAAAATAGAATTTTCCAACTATGTGCTCCTATCCTTGAGCCTCGAACCCTAAGGGTTTCTACAACGCACCTTAAGGGTTTTTTTTTTCCGCTTTTTGTTCTTCCCAACTACTAGGGGTGGGCAAAATACCCGCGGGTCTTGATCCGCCCGCATTTCCGTCCGACCCGCAAACCGAATCACACTCATCCGTCGGATTACGGCCCGGATATGGGCCTGAAAAAGGTTAAACCGCACATATATGGGCGGGTATCGGATCGAATACAGATTATTTGGTGGGTCATCCGACCAGCCCGAGGTATAAGTTATAATATTAAGTTAATATATGAGCCGTCGATCGTGATTGATTTTTTAAATCTAAGGCCATGATTTCACCTACGTGGCTTGTATAGAATCACTCATTCTTTCAACTTTATCATCGGATTCACCACACAATTCACTAACCACTCTTTTTCCAACCTAATCCTCTCTTACTCTCCATGACCAACTCTAAACTCTCTCATTCTCAACATCCACCCAAAACCAAATCTAACTCTCTCATTCTCTAACATCCACCCAAAGTTTAAGATTTTGCAGATAGATTAACATTCACGGCTCCATGCCATAATTTCTCTCTTTTTCTTCCAAGCATCATCACTTTCGTTCGCGAGATGCCACATGAGTGGTCCTCTCGCCGTGGTCGCATCTGTTCGTTGAAGCTCACTCACATGAGGCCTCGTCTTTGATTAGTAGGTGACGTTCGCCATGTCATCTGTGCCCAATCGAAGACCCATGTAATTGGGGTTAGGGTTCTCGGTGTGTTCGATTGAATATCAGGTATTAGATTTAGGATTGGGGTTTTTGAGAACGAAAATTAGGGGTTTATTTAGGAGGGAAAAACTTGATTAATGCTCTTGAGGTTTCAGGTTGAGAATATTGATGTTTACATCGTTGTATTAGGATCAATTTTGACTTTTTTTTGTTTCTATTTACATTCTATCTTCTGGTTCCTCTGTTTAGATTTCGATATACATGCATTCAGTAGTCATTATATTCTGGTTCCAGAATGTTGACATGGATGAATCTCAGAAAAATTGATCCAAACATTCATTTTTGTTTTTATTCGGATTTTGCGGTTTCCGCCCGATCCGCCCGAAGTCCGATCAAACGGATTGATATTTAAAGTAGCTGTCCATTGGGCGGGTTTTGGAACAAACTCATCCGATCCGCAAATGTGCGGGCGGGTCTATGTAGGGTGCGGATCGGGCGGTTAACCGCCCATGCACACCCCTACCAACTACAGACATGACAACCTCTCATCGGTATATCCCCGTCCTCCCAGCTTCACGACGTCTGGTCCTTCCCCGCTCGATCGCCGCTGCCCTCCTTCGGTCCGATCATCGTCGCCATCAAGCAATCCCTCGGTCCGATCCATCAAACCCTTGGGATTTGGAAATCTGCTGCCCCGTCTCTCTTTACCAGTCGAAGCCTACAGGAACTACCTCCATGGTTTCCGATCAACACAAGCCGGACATGATTCCACCTGACAACTTCTCCCTCGTATTGAATACAATCAGGGCTTTTTCCAGTACCGTCTACCCCGTGACCACATCACATGGCACATATCTGATCCGGAGGCACCCACTGGCCGACTCCCCTCGCGAGCAACCCACGCCGGGATTTGCCTCGCCTGACAATCGGTAACCAGTGATGCAACCTCGCCTGCGTGAGCAGGCACAGTCTCCGGCCAGAGCGATCCTGGAGGGTCGCTGGATTTGGGATCTGGGAGGAGGGATGTTAGGTCGTGATTTGTACCCACGACAACCAAAGCCGGTCACCTCGAGACTGGAAGACTCATTTTGGGTCGACCCGATGACGATCAATCTGCTTCTGCGTGAAGTATCGGTGAAGTCACATCCGGAGCACCGAGCGTATGCTCCGTCCTCCGCACCACAATTAAACATTCCAACGACTCAAGCCGGAGAGTTAGCAATACCAGGAGGCCTTGCTACGACAGTTACAGGGTTTCAGACGAATTGGCATTGCAGGCTCTTTAGGTTATTATGGTCGTTTTTCTGTTTTTGTGGTCTCCATTGATCAGTCATATAAAAGCGATCAAGCATTACGGGTCAAGTGTACCAAAGACTCTACGAGAGTTTTGGACAAAAACTCGAACTCAGGGTAAGGGACCCAGGTTATGGTTAAGATTTTTGTCACGATGAATAAAATTACTATCCTCCCGATTAAAAAAAAAAAGCTATTTTACGAAGATTTCAAGGAAAGAAGCTATGTATCAAATACAGTATCAAACAAAGAAAGTTATTCTAGAAATTTATAAGGAGGATCAACGAGTAGTCTACGGCTCAACCGGGGAACCAATAAATAAATTAAATACCGCTGAAGAAAGTAGAATTGAGTGATCAATCACTTGGACACAATTCATAAGAAGCACAAAGAGAATTACAAGAACGATAAGTCTGATGAGCAGAAGAGACTGAGGACAGCACCTCCTTGAATGCATTGGCAGAAGCAGTGAAATATAAAACAAAATACCGAAGTCGTTTAATTGCAATAAAATTTTTTATAACTTCAATTATCTTTGCACAAAAACAATTTGATATAAAATTCGACGATTGCATATCTAAATAGGCGACCTTTGTATTATCATTTCAACTAGGCGAGAGATTTGAGCGGATGCTCTGAGATCAACACAACAATAACAAATAAGTATGGGAACTAGACAAGCCACGAATTTCATTTCTTTAGAATTAAACGGTTCTACCTCAACAGATAGTTTACACTTTCAACACATGATACTAAGCTCTTACTGATTCTTGGAAGCAAAATCGAAAAATTGGAGTGCACGCTAAGCTAACCGTTTCATCTGAAGGACGACTGAATCTCTTCCAGAGTTCTTCCTTTAGTTTCGGGGACCCAAAGTGTAACAAAAATGACTGTAAAAGCACTGATTATAGTGTAAATAGTAAAGGCTCCTGTTATTGCACCAGACACAAATCAAATATTAGTGTAACACATTGAGATGTGTTGCAGAATAGATACATGTCACAGGTGAGAGGTAGAGTGATACCTCCACTACTCCAATGCAAAAGTAAGTTTGCAGTCATTGTCACCACCCATGATGTCAACCAATTTGCCAGTGTAGCTACACTTCCAGCAAGGCTCTTAATGTTCACAGGAAGAATCTGAAATGTGGCCACAAATTAAGAGGAGCAAAAATCACTACTTACATTCCACAAGATGATCCAAACGAGAATACAAAGATCGAGTTCGCTGAAAATCATTCAACAACTCAAAGTTTCACCGTTCACCATGTAGGCTCAGCCAATTATATAGACAATCAATTTCTGTAATATCATACTTTTAGCAATACAAGATTGTTCAGGATTGAAAAGTAGAGGATGTATTAGTGAGCACGTGTGTACTTTTAGCAATACAAGATTGTTCAGGATTGAAAAGAAGAAGAAGATAATACAGTACCTCAGACATTATGATCCAGGGAATAGCTCCAACTCCCAGTGAGAAGGTAGTTACCAAAGCCTATAAATACATCATGCATAGTGAGATCTTCCTGAAAAACATGTTGAACCCCAGAAACAATAGAACTGTGCTGATAAGAAAGCATACCACAAGTCCAACAACGGATAGCATTCCCATGAAACCATACAAACGTGAGTCTTTTGCCAAGTACTCCTAGTATACACAGAAACAAAAGTTTGCTTAAAAAACAGTCCAGTAAGCTCGTGAAAAGAACATTCAACGTATTGCTCTAGTCCATGATTAAAGAAGAATCAAAGGTCGGTATCACTGACCTCGAAATAAAAAGCAACTGAAACAATTACGAGGCTAATAGTCATTCCACATGAGGATATCTGCAAATCAAGTATAGGGTTTGTTCATTTTTAGTTGAATTTTGCCTCTTCGGTCATAATGTAGAAATACCAAATGAAGGGTTGGCTTAAACGCACTATGAGAAGAACTCTACGGCCAGCTTTATCCACCAACCATGTAGTGACTCCAGTAGCAACAACCTACAATATCATAGACTACTTTGAGAATGTTCTATGTGAAGAACAGAACATTTTTCATCTAGTGTTATGAAATACCTGAATGATACCAAGCCCAAACGTTGCAGCATCACTTGATTTAATACCTGTTAAACCATTGAGCAAATATTTACAACCCATTGTCACATAAACCACTCACCAATTTTGGTAATCAATCACCATATCATTAGCAAAGGCTTTAAGTTCATCTCTTTGGCAGTGCACTAGGGCCTGCTTAATTAAATGTTGGGTATAAAATTTAGCAGCTTTTCCATAATATTAGCTTTTAGCTGTAGAATACCAGGTATCTGAGTACATAGATGAATTTCTTGAAACAAAGAGAATTAAAGAAGTCAATAACCACAGGAATATGTTTCTTCTGATTCAGTAAAACCAGCATACCGAATCCAACAAACTCCAGTGACCCAACTTCCTATATCATTTCAACGAAAGATACTATGTTCAGGTAAACTTGTCAGCACAACAAAGACAACTGTGAAGTTCCACTCTATCTAAATGCAACTTTAGGTCAGGCTTGTTTGACTTTTTTAACATTTGATTTTCTTCCAAATAGCTACCTTTTGACATCTCAAGGATTAAACAAGATTTCACCCAGACATTTACTCAATCAATGCTCACAAACAGGAACATATCAAGTCTCTAATAAGCCATTCACAAGTATGTGTTTTATGCAAGATAGTATTGCTAAGTTCCTTGAGCGTGCAACTTTTTTCTTTTTATGTACCAACTTTATCTTAACATGTACAATTGACTACCTTGAAATATCTAGATATAAATATAACACAGTAGCATGAAGATATCACTGTAGGCACATCTAACGATGTAAATGCAAAATTGAGATACAAGCCAAGTTTTGCAGTTGTTGCATCTAACACATGGATAATTCTCTCTTCAAGAGGAAAAGAAAAAGGAAACTCAAATCTTAAAGAGCCCGCCTAGATTAAGAATGATAATTGTACATAAATTCAAGTAATAATAAGAAAAAAAAGTTCAGGTTGAAGAGAAGTCAATCTAACCGGCCCGTGCGAAGATGTTACTGGAATAGAATAAAACACCATTGATACCACTAAGTTGTTGAAGGACAAGCAGTCCAATCCCTACCTGCAGTACTTCAGTTAAACCTTAGAAGGGAAGGTCAATTGGTTTAAGACAAGGGAAAAGACAATGCAATAAAAAAAAACTTTGGGAAAACCCTATTTTTACCATCAAAGGGAACCAGTATCTTTTCCTCTTAAGGTCAGCAAAGCGTATCGTACCTCTTCTGCCAGGTGTTGCTAGAGATTTCTGAAGAAAGCACATACATTAGAAATAAGCATAATGTTATGTCGATGATCCAAAGAAACCCAAGAAGAAACAATCCTTCACATTATTAAACTTCAGGGATTCATTCCATTTTGTTTTTGATAGATAACAACTGATAGTCCAAGAATTATAGCTAGTGACCAAATGCCAATCATACCAAGTCCATACCATTTCTCCCATAACCCTTGGTTACAAAGCACTCAACTTGAAATATGGATGGCACGAACTTCCATTTAAGTACAACAAACAAACTAGTTGTAGCTTATCTAGTACCTTGATTTCGTGCACTTCAACAGAAATGTCGGTATCAAATCCTCGTAACACTTGCAGCGAAATTTCAAAATCTTCTGTTCGACCCATTTTGGCCTGAAATTACCCCAACCCATTCAGTATAAAATTGAGAGAGAGAGAGAAGAGATGGCAGGGAAATAAAACTAAGAGTTGGTCAATAAGAAGAAGATTCAAAATACAAACAACACAATAGTAACTATTAAAGTGGATGATTCCCACCAGCCATCGAGGAGATTCTGGTATGAAAAATAATCCAGGTATCAGTACTAGACACGGCAAGGTTCCTGCAAAAGAAAGGTAAGCATTAAAGAATCAGGACCAAGTATCACTGAGATTTTACTGAATTAGACCTATATGACAAGAACACAATTAACAGTAATATGGTACTTTTTAAGGGTTTATTAGATTTTGCCTGGTGGTTTATTTTGGTCAGTGAAGAGGTGTTCTCTCTATTGCTCATTTACTTCTACATGGAAAAATAATCAAGTAACAGTTACGCTTGCAAGCAGAGACCATAAAAAAATTTGTTTTTTGAGCTTTGTCAACTATCACACTATAGCACCTATTCCCAGAAGAAGAATGACGAATTCCAGAATCAAGATCCTTTACCTAAAATAGCTAGCACTCTCCAACTGACAAACAACCCCAGTAGATATGCCAGCATTATTCCAATTGTAACTGAAAGCTAGACATCAAAGAGGATGAAGTAAGTATGTTACAGAAGTAAATATAAATATCAGTGATAAAATAAAAAAATACTACAGAAAACCAACTAAAAGAAGTAAAGGATCCAGGAGTCCGAAGATAACCTGGTTCACAGATCCGAGACTTCCTCTCATGTGTTGAGGTGCTATCTCAGCAATGTACACAGGCACCTAGACATAATTCAGAATGGCCATACTTTTGACAATGAAATCACTCCAAAGAGTCCAACGAAATGAAGAGAGAAATTGAATTTTACCGTGTATGAAATTACGCCCACACCAAACCCTTCCAACAACCTCCCCATGTATAGAAATGAAGAATCCTATGATACCAACAAAACACATACATTACACATACTGAGGTGCTAGTAATCAAAAACATGATCAGACCATCAGAGATCATCACTCACTTGGGCAAATGATATAAGAAGCCATCCTATGATGTTCGGTATTGAAGCAATCATGAGTGACTACAATGTGCCACACACACAAAAACCCAACATTAATCATAAGTTACAACACAAAAACTAAAAAAAGAGTTAAAATCAGTACCCCTTTTCTGCCAATGTGTTCAGCAATCTGGCCGCTGGAAATTGCCCCAACCATGGCACCCACATTGGACAAAGACCCAAATATAGAGAACTGTAGCCAAATGACAATCAATTGATCAAATCAAAACTTGACCCAGTACATAAGATTCGAATCCAGACAATCAAACCCACCTCTGAAATGGTAAGATTAAGATCATTGATGATCCCAGCTTGGGTAGGAGAAGAATAGCCACCCTGAAATTCAATCAAACGTCGAGTAGGTGAAATTAAGATTAAAAGGAAGAAACAAGGAGAGGGAGAGGGAGAGGGAGAGAGTTACGGTGAAGCCGAATTGGATGGGGCCGAGGGCAACGATGAAGACGCAGAGGACGACGGAGATGGAACCGTCGCGAATGGCTTGGGTGGAGGAGGCGAGGATGCTGGACCTGGAGGTCATCTTGTACCAGCTCCCTGTGTGGAGAAACGGCTTCCTCACGTCCCTCGCTTCATCCGAATCGTCTCTGGAACCCATGATTCTTCTTTACTCACCTCCGATTCTGATGATGATGGTGGAGAAGAAGAGCAACGAGAGAGGTATGTGTTCGTTAATGGAAATGGAATCGATCTTCGTCTGTGGCGAAAACGACACCTCTCTCGCTCAGGTGGTTGACGATTTCGAGCAATGAATGTCGGTGGTGTGTGATGACGTGTCGATTTCAGTTACTGTTGGTCGGATCGGATCCTTCGTTCCTATCCGTATTATTAGTGTGTTCTCTTATTAATTAATGTTTTTGTACTTTTGTGTATTGTTCATTTAAAGATCATAATCTTGTGGTTCGGGTAAGTTCAGAAATAAATGTCACACATCGATTTCGTACCATTACAGTGCTAAAGTACTCTCTAGCCGGTGAACCTAACGAGATTCTAATACATATTATGAGATTTTAATTAACAGAAATATACATTCTATCCCTTTGTTCTTCTCATTTAATTGGTTTTGAGGAGAAAGGAGATAACTTATCTTTCAATCAATTTTAGGGGTTTTCGTTGTTTTCAGTGTTCTTTTTTTAGAGTCTCGTTAATCTACTATCGATCTTTCATTACCATCTCTCCCTTCATTTTTCCTGACAAATAATCTCCACATCCCCTTCAGCTACTCACAACTGTTTGAGGTGGTCTTGTTGTGGTTCTGCATCTCCTCACCTGATCTATGAGTTATCGGGAGGACGGGAATAACTCCAGTGACAAGAGAAGGTAGGACCGACCAATATGAATCCATGTAACAGATCTTCTCATCCCCTTGATCTGCCTCATGAAGATTAGAATCAATGATTGGTTTTACGGGCGTGACGGACGATGAAAGCCAGTTGTGCCTCCTCAGAGTATTTGCGTCAGCCAGTCGACGATCGATGACGACGTTGCAGTGTTGTACTTTCGTGGATCAGTCATAGGAGTTCTTTAGGCCCAAACAAGTAGGCGAGGTTTGCTACGCAGCCTCGCCAGTTCTAATGAGTACCAGACAGGAGAGCATAATGTTGTTGAGAAGACATGTCTCATTCTAATAGGATCTGAAAGAACTCGATCTCAAACCTCCTCCTTTTCCTGTGGACATCCTTAGATGCGGTTATCATTCTCACTTCCCCTCGAGGGACCAACATGTTCAATAAGCAAAACAGGTCCATCCAAATTGAGTCAAGAAAAGTGCAAGTAGTGATAGTGGCACGCCTATATGGGTCTAGGGATCCACCTCCAAAAACGTCAACTGAATTAGTCGGACAATCTTGTTATAGGCTAAGTGTTTCGGGCTTTTGCGAAACTATGCATTACTCTTCCTTGTCGTCTTCAATTTCGTTACCAATTAGGTTTGGGGCTCTGCTGTAAGAACCGCCCCCAGTCGATCCTGGTCGAACCGGTGAATTCTGGCGAAAGTTGACTTTTTGCTGGTAAAGTCAACCGATGACTCCGGGAGTTATTCGGGACCTTTTCGGGACCCAAAAAGCTTAGCCGCCGTTACTGTTAGTTTAGTTGGGTCGTTTCCTTTCCAACGGTCCTCTTTGTGAAAAAGTCAACCCGGGGTCATTTGCGGTCGAATCGAGGGTCTTAAACGATAAAATTGGAAGTGCTGGATTTTCTAAGAATAGAGGTGGTCCCCACATGGACACTTGTCCATGGTAGTTTGGAAGGGAAGAAATGTGTGCGAATTGACCCTTCTACCCTTGATAGTTGGACTTAAGGAGGGACAGAGCAAGGGGATATTTCGGCCCATGAACTAGGCCCATTTAACCCAAACTCAAGCCCACCTCTCATATTTCTGTATTAATATATGATGAAACAGTAGGGTTCAAAGAGAGGTTTCTATTCAACAAAAAAACACAGAGCAACGACGGCTGTTTGCAGAGAGATTGGGACTTTCATTCTTGTGCTGCGGAATCGTTAAAAGCATTAAGGTCTGTTCTCCCTCCTTGATTGCTAGGTAGAGCATTAATTGCTCCATTTTAGTTTCTTGGGCAGTGGCAGTACGATCGATAGAGCACGAAGTAATAATACACCACTGAAGCTTTCTTTTATTTTGATTAAGAACATCTAATGTTACTTAGTATTCCCTTTTGAAGAAGCAGCGCCATCCTATGGTGATTTGGGTAAGTGGCTGCGTGTTAGAGCTAAAGATTGGTTCGTGTAGTCACCGAGTGTGATTTATTCAAGCTTTGTGATTTAATAAAGTCCCACGTTCATATTGGACGTGGTTGATTAGATAATAAAATCCACTTTTTATGGTATTTTGGTGAACAGGTTTAGTATCTTAAGTTTGGGTCACTGTAACTTAATTATTGTGGTCAGAAACATTAAATTCGGATTTAGAACGCTCTGGTATCGGAAATTGATTCCGTCAAGTGCGTTGGATCAAGTAAATTTAATTAGGAATGATAGAAACGAAAAAGGAAATTTTCGGAGTCCCGAGGGACGTTTTCCCGATTCCGGGCAAAATGAGCCTTCCGGACCCATTTTGCCAAGTTGAGCAATTGGAATTAGTTTGGGTATTTCCCTCTTTAATCCACGCTTGAATTAGCATTAATTCTTGTATTGCTTGTAATCTTAGACATCGGACCCGAGCGTGGCGGAGGAGGAGACTTTTGGACTCCGTGACGTGACGAGGAGGAAGCTAGCCAGGTCGCCCGCTGCTAGGATTGGAGTGCTTTTGAGGTATGGAAAGTAGCGGATACCGCTTTAATTACGGAAAGTTACTAGTATGCATGATTAGGGTTAATAATAAAAACCGGAAAGATCATAGCTTGGCATGTAGGATACGAACAACTAGCGTAGACGTATGAACTGTGAATATTTACGATTCATGTCTTGGGAATTGTCGTGCTGGTAGATTCGGGTCATGTCGTGCCTGTAGGATTGTTTGCTGAGTGTGCCTGCTGGTGTGCCTTGTGTTGTTTGAACGACTAATAAATAACGAACATGAAAAAGAGTAGAATTGAACTAGTGATGCATGTTGATGACCTGTGTGGTTATTTCCTGTTTATTCGATATGTTGAACTGCGGGATGGTTGGGAATTTGATACCGGTTAAGCCGGTGGGGTTACCACGTGGAGTGTGGAGACGGTAAGTGATGGTAAGTACGTGACGGTTTTGAGTGTGGTTAAGAGTCTAATACGATCTATTCGTTGTTGCATATCGTGATGGTGTGTGGGCAAGTGTGCCATGTTTGATAATGTGAACCCTTGTTTGTGATATGACCGGGTGAGTGATAGACCGGTTGTGTGTGCTATGTTGAGATGGTCCGGTTGGTATACCGAGACCATCAGTGTTTTGTGCGGTGTGTTAGTTCCTGTTTTTGGGGTGTTCCAAGAGACGGCGTAGCCGGGGTGGACTTACATCGAGGGTTAGTTCCGGTGAAGCATATCGAGGCCAAGGATGGCGTGATCAGTACCCGATGATTCGTGGTCCGGGACGAAGGTTGACCGAGGCGTGTACCGATCTTGTACGTGTGATAAGATATTACCCCACGTCTGTGTGCGTGAAACCTTTCGTCTGTGTGCGGAGGAGTATATTACCCCACGTCTGTGTGCGTGGAACCCTTCGTCTGTGTGCGGAGGAGTATATTATCCCACGTCTGTGTGCGTGAAACCCTTCGTCTGTGTGCGGAGGAGTATATTATCCCACGTCTGTGTGCGTGAAACCCTTCGTCTGTGTGCGGAGGAGTATATTATCCCACGTCTGTGTGCGTGGAACCCTTCGTCTGTGTGCGGAGGAGTATAATACCCCACGTCTGCGTGCGTGGAGCTCTTCGTCTGTGTGCGGAGGAAGTTATGAGGACTGATGCTGCATAGTCCAGTACGATAAAAGTGGCGGTGTGCCTACGGTGTTATGACTTATGCTGTTCTACGACATCTATGTGTGTCTTGCCGTGTGCTTTATTCTCATTGGTTGGATGTGTGCTTTCGGATAAGTACGTTTAAGGTTGTGTAAACGGGAAATAATGGGGAAGTGCGTCGTTGGACTCTGCGCATTGGTTTAAGTATGACTTTGTTCTGGTGAGTGTTTGGTGACACGGAGGTTGTTGTAACGGTTTCCAGTGTTGCCGTGCGAGTTCGCACGTGTATCTGATTACTGAGATAGCTGTGGGCTGGCTTACTAAGGATTGTTGAGTGATGAGTGTCAAGGGATAGTTGTGGAAAGTGGTTTGAGTTCGGATCGGTGTGAGTGAGTTTTACGGGTTGTGCCTGAGTAAAGGGCAAGGGTTGTCTTGGAGTAATCTTTGACTTGCTATAATAGTTGTGCTTACTAGTATGCCATAATTGGACGGTTATCCGTGGTGATGAACTGTGGTTCAAATCCTTAACTACTTTTCCTACTGAGCGTAAGCTCACCCCCTTACTTTGTGGTGTTTCAGGTGTCGAGCAGGTTTTGTACTAGCAGGATTCTCGGAGCTAGGGAGCTGACGGGGATTCGGGCTAGTGTCTAGAGACGTACTGTTAATTGTTGATTTATCTACCGTTGTTTTTATCGAGCTGCGACTCGCGGTATTGTTAGTTTTAAAAATTGTGAGTTGAGGCTTATTGGTTTTATTTGCGCGAAAAATCTTTTTTTTGTTTTAGCTCATGTCTCGAATTCGGTCAAAACCGGATTTGGGGCGTGACATCTGCTCTCAAACGACTTTATTTGTTTTTTACGGATGAGAAATTAACGACCGTTCCTTTGCTAAAATTAGTTTTGAGACTTTTTTTTATCATAGATTTACAAGATCAGTCTGATTACAGTAATTTTCCAATAAAACTTTACTTTCTTTAACAAAACTCAATATTAATGTGAGAGAAACCCTATTTCATCGCGTAACGTTAGTTAATTTTATTTTAATACATCAAACATCGAGTTATGATGAATGGTGACCACCAATTGTTTTGACTTTAACAAACTCAGTTGTGAGCAACTTTCTCTATGGAGTCGAATCTCTTACCGTTATTGTCTTCTCCATCTCTGTTGGATCTGCCCCTCAAAATCTAGCAGTGGTCCGACGTCGATAACTTCTGTCACCTAGATTTGTTGGTACTTTGGTTTCAGTGTTGTCGATCCACCCGCGGCCTCGTCGGGATGTCTCAATTCATGTTTTACTTTTTGTTTTTTATCTTCATAAGTTCCTTCTGCCGGGCTTTTATCGTCTAGGGCTCGATTGTCCTTCTCCAGCGTTTTCTTGGAAGATGTAATTGCTGTTTTAGGTGGAGTGTTCAGTTGTCCATTTCTCAGTGAGTCCTAGCCAATCATTGATAAGCAGGACTGGCAAAGTAGTACTCCTGCCTGTTGTCCTCTGTTATTTTTTCGTGGCTCAAGCCTAAAACTCCGACGCACTCTATCTACTCCCGCCTAAAGTCCCAGTTTGAGACTATCTCTCATACTCATGGCCCATCGAAATGTCTTGGATCGATTTGTAGGCGATATGTCACAATATTATTACTTGTATCTGTTTTTGTTTCGAAAAATTTAAACCCGATAATTGATAACAATCATCCCATTGATGTTCTTGGGTTTTCCAAGACGGGTGGTAGATAAAACACTCGTATCTAACCGCATGAATGGTACAGTCCTTTTAATGAAGCTTTTATTCGGGGAAAAAAGTAATGAAGTATTTTGCTTCTTTTTCTTAAGAGAAAAGTTAAAAACTTAATCTGAGAAGAATGAGACCCAACCAAGAGTACGGAAACACATGCTCGTATTTACAATCTCCAGCACGAGCCTGAGGATCGATCGTTACCGGAGGTCACATCAGTGGTAATCTCTCCCGATGCAGACTCGAGCCCAAGCCAAGTCTCTGTCCCTGTCTCGCCCTGTCGCCGACGCCGGAATTTCCCAAATCCCATTTCGGTCCCGCAAAATCCGAAAAATCGCCTCCAAAACCTCCGCCAGTAAGCCCCCGCCACTCCTGTCCTCTGATACCGTCATTCGCACAGACCCAAACCCTTCGATTTCGCCCAAACTCCAGAACCCATTATCGATTACAGGCGAAATCGACCTTGCCCTTGAGCATCTACGCCGCTCCGACCCCCTTCTCGCCAGACTAATCGACGCTTACGAGCCTCCTTCCTTCGATTCTTCTCGCCCGCCGTTCCAGTCCCTTGCCAGAAGCATCCTATACCAGCAACTCGCCACCAACGCTGCCAAATCCATCTACGCTCGTTTCCTCGCCCTCTGCGGCGGAGAGGATGCTGTTTCGCCCGAATCCGTGCTTGCGCTCTCCGCCCAGCAGCTCCGAGAAATCGGGGTCTCCGGTCGGAAAGCGAGCTACCTCCATGACCTAGCGGACAAGTACATAAATGGGGTTTTATCGGATTCTTCGATTCTGGAAATGGACGACGGTGGCCTTCTCACGACGCTGACCATGGTGAAGGGTATAGGGGTTTGGTCTGTGCACATGTTCATGATTTTCTCGCTGCACAAGCCCGATGTGCTCCCCGTGGGGGATCTTGGGGTGAGGAAAGGAGTGCAGCTCTTGTATGGACTCAAGGGGTTGCCGGAGCCGCCTGAGATGGAGAGACTGTGCCAAAAGTGGAAGCCTTATAGCTCTGTTGGGTCTTGGTATATGTGGAGGTTCATGGAAGCAAAGGGTGTGCTGCCATTGCCTACTCCAGCAACTGTGGCCGAAACCTAGAAGTGGTACTATCATCTACATCTCTTGGGTTATATAAATGGCATTGCTTGCATTTCATGTTTGTGGATATTTTGTTGTCTGCATGATTGGTTCTACCAATGCATGTTTTGTTCTGCTTCATTTGTGTTGATGATGATCTAAAAACTAACCGGTTTCTCCTTCTAGCTGTTCAACTTAAACTTGCTGGCTTCTTCTGGGATTGCTTGCACTGTTCTTGTTAATTAGTTGTTGCGAGTTTATTTATATATCGTTCAAGTTCTGTCATACAAGAGAGTACTTATTCCAAATAGATCATCATATCACTCTAACATTGCCTCATGAAGTGCTTTGCATGGTTGAGTATATTACCCTCTATTTCAAATGTCCATATGGTGTTGGATTGGGAACATTGGTTTCATGATCTGGTCCTAAGATAAGTAAACATTATATGATTTGTAGTATGATAATTAGTTGGATTGAACAACGAAACTACTACATCATAAGGTTTACCAAGTAAAGTACTGTAATCAAGCGCAATAGAAAATTCATTTAGGGATCCAACCCCAGAGATAAGACATTCAGTGAGTCAAAGCTTACTTTCTGATGACAACATTGTCAATCCACCTGAAGGCTAAAAGCCACCAGGAGATAGTGGATAAATTGTAGTCATTGACTTCAGTGCTGTCTCAGTATTTCTATCACTGTTAACATGAATATGGGTAATTTGAGTGGGGTATATACCTAGGCACTTGACTAAGTGTTTTAGCTGTCTTTTGTTGAACTTGATGAGAGTGCTTCTGCATCCTCAATGCAATTTAAGGAAAAACAGAACAGAGGTCAAGTCTAGGATAGACATTCAGACAACCAGGTACCCTAGTGTTCGCCACTTTTAGGTAGCATCACATCATGGTTAAGCTGGAGTTGTGAGCAAGGGATCTTGATTGGAAATTTTCCATTTGGGGTACATCGGCTATAGTTGAGTTAGAACCGAATCTTGTATTGATTTACTGTTCCTCTGAAAATGTAGACTTTTTGATGTGTAGCTTGAGCTAATGTTTATTTCTCCTGGCAATTTACTATAATTGGGGAGGAACCTCAGAAAGATCCTAATGTAATAGGCTGCACATTGAAGGAACCTTGAGTTTTGCTTGTTGTGCATAATATGATTGTTGAGTCTAATACTTATTCCCAAAACAATATGCTACCATAGCTAGCACTTCATTTTCTTGCTTTTCTGAGACATATTATACAAGTTGTACTTAGTGTTCTGCTTTTGAAGTGGGCATGCATGAGAATCTAATTTTATCTGCTAACTCATAAAGGGTAAAAAGTTGGAATGTTTTACATCAATGTTTCAAATTTGTGTAAGATAATCATAGTTTCTCTGCATAGAAAAGGAGAAACCAAATGTCTTCATATTGCTTAAGATGTACCCTTCTGTTTCTGTACTACTTTATTATGCGCTACTACTACAATATATAGTGAAAGAGCCTCTTTCCAACCCTTTTGAGTCAATGGTAAATTCAATAAGCCAAGTGAATCGAATTACAAGCCAACCCTAATGCAGTTAATTAAGGCTATTTCTTTTACTGAATTATCGACCAGAAGACTTAACTTCTTTTATGAGTAATCATTTCAGTATGTTATTAAGGACATGTATGTATTTACAGCTGAAAACTTGTTCAGAGCATTCTTAGTGGGGTTGTTTCCCGTCGAATCGGGGTAAAAAGTGATATTTTATCTTAGAATCTAAGAATTTCACCCTATCTGTGCGTTTATAGATTTGTTGACGTTGAGTCCGGGTCTAGGAGCATCTCCAATGCTAGACTGTTGGTGTTGGCAATTCAAATAAAAAATATTAAAAATTTCTATTAGCCAACAACCTTCAGTGACAGGCTGTTCGTGCCATTTTCTTCACAATTTTTCAACCACTGGCAGTTTGCGCCGATGGTGAGCTTACCGCTAGCGGATGCGTTGCCAATTGTAAGAGGTTTTTTAAATTTTTCTCTCTTTTGATTTCTCTCTTTCTTTTGTTCCAATAGCTAACACTAACATGCTAGCATTCGAGATGCTCTAACAAAGCAGTTTTTTGTTCTATGCAGAATCCCTTCTCTCACCTCTTTGTCTCTGCATGGGACACTCAAAATCGCCTCCTGATTGTGTGTTCTTGTCGAATCAACCTTAGATTTTCGTCGATTAAACCATGTAGATGTTACTTCCACTACGAATGCTCTAGTAATTAATTCTACTAAATATCCCTACCATCTTACATATATGCACGCACCATATCTAATATATGAAAGCAAAAACATGAGTATTTCTCCCATTATGATACATGATGCTTATTCACCGAGAGAAAAATATGTTCACCAATCATCATGTGCTTAACTTTTAAACTTCTCATTATATTACTCCCTCATTTAATATCTTGGAAATAGTAGTGTTTGGATTTCATGGCATTTGTTGTACATGAGGCGGTTTATTAAAATTGTCATATTACCCTCAAGGGGGCATACGAGCGGTTAAGGCTAATGCCTCCATATAGGAAGTCTTGAGTTAGACTCCGCGTTGAGCAAATAACTCCATTTGTTAAAGATTTATGTGCACGTGTTGATTGTTGCGCCCTATGAAGTTTGTATGACGAGTCTAGAATTTGTAACTTTGAACGTCCAAATGTTGTAATGTATATCATTACGTTAATATATAATGTAAAAAAAATTAAATTGTCCAAAACATTATCAAAAACAATACATTTTTATTGAGAACAAACGCTTTGTTATTATATGAAACTAGATATCGAAATTACAAGTATTTTCCACAATAATGGAGTGGCATTCGGTAGAAAAAGCTAGGTGGTATTCTATAGAAAAAAATGAAGTTGGATGGTTAAATTGTATTGAGTGCCAAAAAGATGTTTAGGAGTTGAAGGCTAGTCGTTATAATTAACTCTCTTTTCCTCTTCCGAAAGCCACCACATGGTTTGTTTTGGTTGGGGGAGAAAATGAAATCATTGAAGTTCGAGACGGGTTTTAGGTAACTGCACAGTAAATTATAACCATCGATGTTTATCATACTGAAATCACCAAATTCATGTAATGTTTAATCGTCTATCGATTTGAATGATTTTGTTGTTTAATTCAAGACATCCCAAATACTCTTAATGGGTTTAGAATTACCCAACCCCTCTATTAAGCATGTAATAGCCATTACATTTCCTCAGCATTACATTTTCTTTAACACCATCTTTCTGGTGACTAATGGAAAACAGTAATTATAAAACTAATAGTAAGTTAAATAATGTTTTTGACAAGATTTGGTCAGTAGCATTGAGATAAAGACTTCCCTTACTTTTACAGACCCGCGTCTGGAAATAGAAATGTTTGACACCAGGCGTGATGAATCATTACTAAATCTCAACTATCTTCTAATTATATTAATCATCATGTGACTAGTTTTCGTGCATCTTACTGTCCTCACACTCAGTGGCCGGCACATCATCATGAGATTGTCCTAGTAATTTACAATATAAAACCTCTCTAAAATTTTGAAAACGTTAATCTAAACCGTATCGATTAACTTCCGATTAAACAGATTATTCATGTTGGAATACATAATAATTGGGATGTGAGGACGAAACAAAAGGTCAATTCCACAAATATTTAGAATATAAACTTAATTATTTCAAATGTCAGTTCTGAAGGATGATAGATAACAGTGCTATTTGATTCATACCCGTCTCTTTATTGTTTATTTTTTCTTGTTTGGTCCTATAAAAACAATAATAAAACATGTCCATTTCACTTTTGGCTATGAAATGATACGAGGTACGGTACGAGTTTGAAGGTGGTGGTGATAGTCTTGTAGAAAAATGAGTGCCCACTCGAAATAATGTTAAAAGAAAGAGGTTTATATGAATAAAGATAATAATGGGCTGGCAGTAGTGAAACTGAGAGTGGCGTGCAGATTGTGATGTGATGTGACCCAGCGGAGACACGGAGAAAGCAAATCATCCAAATCAATATCTGCTTGTCTTTGATTCGTCTGATTTTATTGGCTTCCCAAAAAACCTCAGTCTCCTTCGAATGGTACATTCTATGTGTTAAGATGAGCTTAAGAGCATGTGCACGGCATAATTGTTGATCAACACCCTGAGTTTGACTGTTCCGTCCTCAGAGTCAATCAATGTTGTCATTACATGAACAAGTTTTTGAGTTCAGCCACTAGTTTGGCGATTGAGTGTTAGAATGAGATGTAGATATCGTCGATTTTGTAAAATGCAGACACAATACGATCAGTTAGTCACGTCGGCTCGACGGAGCGTTCCTTATAGTGACGAGTGACAAATAGTCGTAGGCTCTTGATCAGCTGACTGGTCAGCACTGTTACAACACAACGTCCATGAGTAAATGAAAAATATAAATGAAAAACGTTGTCAGATCTACCATTACAACATTTCCATACATGTAATACAAGAAAACACAAGAAACATCAACAATAATCATGGAAACAACCTACATTCGATAACAATAGTTACAACAGCAGCAAAAAATAGCGGCTACGCACCTGGGAAGAAATGGCCAAGGAGAGTTATATATTGTTTGATTTTTGGCCTTTGCTTAGTTCCAATTCAAATGGTGACAGTGCACTGAAGTCGATCGAGTCCAATTCATCTAGGAATCGAAAAACAACATTGTGTTGGGTCTTCATCCAATTAGACTCCAAACTTGCTTGCTTCACCCACATTCTCTCAAACTCCAACCTACAAGCCTCCAAAACAATATCGGGTCCATAGTCAGATGCGACCATGATGACCTTCCCCTTCCTCTTGGTGGCTTTTTGTCCCATTGGAAGTTAAATTATTGGGTAGGTTGAGGTGGATGTGTTGGATGTTGAGGTGACATTGAATAACGAGGTTCAAAAGACAAATTCCCCACCAAGCCGAAACTAGATCTGTTTTACGATGAGAATATGATATCAAGTGAAAATGCATTGCCAATAGAGGTGCTCTCGTTCCTGGATGTGTTTAGAGATCCAGTCGAGGAATGTAGTGACTAAATTTAAAATATAGAAGAGGACTCTTGTTGGGGGTTGAAAGCTCGGTCAAGCATCCCTTGTCCCGAATGCGATCCCCCTACCTCGATGACATGGTCACCAACATTTTTGTATCCTCCTTCTTCATACCTCTATATCCTCTTTGGTCCTAGGTCATCATCATGCTCTTCAATCCACTGAGATTGGTTGTGAACCGCTTTTCGCCAATGTCAATAGTCAAAGGTTGATGGCTTCTCGTTCCGTGTGTATATAATTAATACCTTGTCATGCAACTCATCTGAATGCCCACTAGCATATAGTCTTTTTATCTACTTGACCAACTATTTTTCAATTGTACGTCATCGCGAATCGTCAAACCCGAGTTGTGGTTGTATTGACGAGAAATTTGTTACGAAAAAACATGCTCGGTTTAGTTGTTTGCTTGAAATAAATAGAGAGTTATCCATCCAATGTACAACCAGACGTAAATCATTTTTGTTGGACCAACACAACCTTTACACTCACCTTTAGTCGAGGAATGTGGTGACTAAATATTTTGTTTTTTATTCCTAAATTGTGACTAAAGTGAAACATTTTTTTCTGATATAAACCAATTATCGGCTATCTACGGATCTGCTACAAGCCTGTGGTGATCAACCAATGATAAAATATTTTTAAATTTTTTGTAGGGTTAACTGATATTTGTTTTCAATTTTTGAAGTAGATGGAAAAAGAAGGAATAATGATGAAGCGATTAAATTAAAATAGTTAGATTTGTGGCCCATGGCATATAAATGTGGCAATTTATAGACCATTACCTTCCGTGGTCCAATAACATATTGTATTATAGTTGCCTATAAGTAGACGGGACTTCCCTAAGAAGGCTCTAGGAATTAACTTCAATTAAATATTTCAACATAATAAACTATTATTTATGTGTTTTTTATTCAAATCCTAAATAATTATATGAGTAAATGCAATATTCTTTTTTGTTTGAAGCATGTAAGTACAATATTCTAAAACTCATTAGAACTGATCTCTATGGGCTAGTCAAAGAGACTAGAAGAATTTAAACGAAAAAACACAAATCCGACACACTTTCGTTTACAGGTGATCTGTCAAAATCTGGAGCCGTTAAGTATTTCTTTTTTATGATGAGAGTTAAACACATCTGTCTTGGATTGGGTTTTGGGTGTCGCCTCTCCAATGAGTATTAGATATTAGTCTCGTCTTTCCCTATTATCATCGTCTTCCTTGCGACGATCACCAAATGACACCGGCGGAATGACATTCGTCATGCGCTTGTATGATCTGGCGAGGCTTACATGTCTTATAGTTTAGTTGCTTTATTAGTTTTTGGTTTTGTCGCTTGTTGCTTTGTTTGGTTCAACAAAACCGCTTATCTGAGTGAGTTCTACGTACCCACTGGGTCATAAACTTATCAAGCTCAAGCATTTACTTTTCTATTTAGAGACCAACGCCTTAGAATTAATGTGGGATCCGCCCAAGAACCCACTAGTTTAGGGAAGTACTTAATGCGTTCCCCGATCGGAGAAGTTATTATTGGAAAAGATACCACACGTTTTTGGGATCTGCGACCATAGACGCCCTAGACGACGATGAAAACGAGATAAAAACGAATCGTCATCTTCCTCTATTAAATCTTTTAACAACAAATCAAAGAGCAAATCTCACCAAAAGACCCAAAGAAATTTCGCACCCAAACCTCATCAGCATCATATGGGAGGTTACACACAAAAACCTCAGTGAGGCTTGACTGGTTTGCAGGCTTTAGGGTGTTTGCGGAGACCTGCAAATTGACACTTTGGTCAAAACGCAGGCTGTCCTTAACTTCATCCGAGTGCAAAACAGGAACAAAAGGCAAGGGCTCCTTCTCCGAAGCTTTGGCCACTCCCAAACTCGCCCCCGCCACGCTCTGTTTCGGTGGGTGTAAAACAGAGGTCGTTGAAACCCCTTTCGTAGAACTAGAAGGCCCTAACCCAAAAGTCTCGATCTCACTTACCACTCTCACCGGCGTCGTAGCTTTTGTCGAACAAGGTTTAGCGTTACCGATCGTAGCTTTTGTCGGACGAGGTTTATCTTTGCCGGTCTTCCTCTGATTAGACACCGAAGGTCCCATAGAAAAGGATCGGTACTCTTGGTACAGAGTAAAAAGCTCCGTGCAAAAAGCAAAAAAAGAAAGGACATCTGCGTTCCGGAGATCCTCGTTTTTCCGGCGAGTACCTTGCCGACGTACGTGCGACCGGAGAACGGGACTACCCATCAAAAAAAAGTCAATTAGTTATATTAACAAAAACTATCAAAATTTTCAATTTAGCATTTTTAGGGATTATCTTCTAATCTCTTCTTCTTCCTAAAATCACTCCCAGTTCTCCATCTCCTTCTCTTTGATCACCATCATTTATAAATTTGCTCCCGATCTGATAACCATGGCCTCATAACCGCCACGCCCACTGACCCCTATCGCCTCCCGCC
Organism: Erodium maritimum; assembly: GCA_963921825.1. Taxonomy (NCBI): domain Eukaryota; kingdom Viridiplantae; phylum Streptophyta; class Magnoliopsida; order Geraniales; family Geraniaceae; genus Erodium; species Erodium maritimum. The sequence goes on along the minus strand of OY997588.1, from coordinate 12,815,771 downwards.
TGCATGTCCGTCGTCCTTCATCGGCTCAGCCAACAAGATGGGGACCGTATATCATGACACGGTTAAAACCCAGTAGCCTCATCACGTACCGCCGGCTAGTCCCACACGAGATGGCATACCCCTAACCTAAGGACCATCAACCTATGATGGATCCTCATCGACTAACACCGAGAAGTGGACGTTTTGTAGAAGAGGAGGATGGTCTCGTCCTCCAATGGATGTCGTATGATGATGTGGTGAGTAATAGGCCTCGGGGTCCTATTAGGGCACGACCACTGGCCTCCGTACCACCCCACCCCTATTGACGGGACTTTGGGTCCATATCTTGTTGCAAGCGCCTGCAGGAGACCACATGACCTGTCTAGTGATCTCGTGAGTAGGAACTCACTCCATAGCCACACAATGTGCAGGAATGATGGCCTCTATGTAGGGATCCCTACTCGTGGAAGTTGATTCACCACAATGAGCGAGTCTTCTTCAAACCGATCAACGTTGCGGCAAACGAGCAAGGCCCCAACCAATCACCATGGGTGACAGACATGATGTTCATGATCCGTACTGCGATGGACATTTGTATGTGCATGGACAATCTAGGAGATGATCGTCGGCAACCCCGAGACACTCGACAGAATGAGGACTGTCGGCTTGATCCTTCCTTCCCGGTTCCTTCTGGGATACGAAGAGAGGAGCCCCGTTGGTACAAATCCCCTCCCAGGTTGGGCGATTCCGGCACTCCTACCCACCGGATGGCGTAGCCCCACTAGTACTTCTCCTCCACATGGTCGGATGGATCCGACACCCCTACCCAAGACATCCTGGACTATACGGACGATGTCGAGGAGGTTGGCCCCGATGGAGAATTAGCGAGGCACGCTGTGCTGCCTCACGGGTCGCCATGAGTCATCCAAGGAACCTCGAAATGTTGATAAGGAGTCACACTCCGGCCTTTGTGAATCAGACACATTTTGATTCCCATGCTTTTACTTTCCCCGACATACATCTTGGACGACTGCTACGACATATCAGGACTAGTCAAATCGAAACAAGGAGAGTCTCATGGATCTGTAGCGCCAAAAACAATTAGAATAATAAACCACCCCCTGGCATCTTCCTGATTTCTACCGGATATTTAGTTATAGGAACAATATTTCGACCGTCACTGAAATTGTATCTCATCATATTAGTTGATTTCTACTCTTATATGGTCAATATGGTCCTTTTATCTTTATATCAATAAAATTTCATCCATATACTAAAAAAAATATAATAAAAAAGTCAAATCATGATAATAAAAAATAGAATTGAAAAACATCGAAATTTCATTTTCTAAAATTTAATATTTAAAAGTAATACTATTATTTTTAAGACAAATTAATACAAAGTGTAACAATTATATACTTCAAGAATATAAATTATAAAATGAATAAAATAAATAAATATTAATTTATAATATCTATCGTTATACCTCAAAAGAAATGAATAAAAATAATTAGTTATTGGGAACAGAAAAAAGAATAAAATGCACTATAATATTTTTCTCGTCAAAGTTTACAAATTGTATGTGTCACTGTCTATTGGTATCTGTCTCTAAAGTCCGAATTTGACATTTTGAGCGTTTTGCATTTCGAATCAAAGTTTTTCAAATATTATAATGTATTAAATTGACTGATTGAGATCCTAAATCAAATAATTTATGATCAATATTTATTTGAAAGAACTTGTCTATGTTAGATTGATATGTTAACAGAGCAAACCTTATTGACCTAGAAATGGATAATAATATCATATAAATACATCAGATTGAAAGAACGATCGCCTTCTGAACACAAACTAGTCCATGCAAACATTGCATCTATCAATCGTTATCGTAAATCTAAAGGACGACTAGTGAGATGAATAACTCTTGAGACGGACGATGTGACACTTAGATAAAAAACTACTACTAGGTTGGTCTTCCTTATCGTCTCTCCAGAGAGATCCGTCAATAAAGTCCTGATCGGACACGTCATCAGAGACAACAACCACACCCACCGGATATCCGAGATTCTAGAAGGAAGGATAAAACAAAAATCAAATTAAAGCAAACAACAACAACAAAAAAACAACAAGCAAGAACTACTCGCGATCGGCCTCTGATTTCCGGGCTTGGGATCAGAGCGAGGTGGACGGCGCCGGCGGGTGCAGATCTGATCCATTAGAAGATCACATGCATGGCCTGGTAAACACGAAAAGTAGGATCACAACTGAACAGGTTCGACTGCGATGTTTCGACGAAAGTCAGGTGCATATCTGACCGTCTAGTTTTGGAAAGAGTGTGGCAAAGAGACTCGACCAAAGTTTTTCGTCGACGTCGGAGTGCTCGTGCTCGACCGTCGTCGATGGTGGCTGGAAGAAAAATGGGGGCATGATTTGCCAACAGATTTGATCAACCAATGTTTTAGGCCGACAAATATGGAAGGTGAAGCGAAAGATAGGGTTGGAAACGACAAAACGATGACGGAGAAGGGAGACACGGAGGGAGAGGAGCGACAACAGAGCACATATGGTGGCGGAGCATGGGGAGGAGGCGAGGCCCGGCTTCTCCAAGGCACGTGGAACAACGATGACTTCTCTCGGGCATGGGAGAGCCCACACCTCTCCAACAGCGAAAGAACACCCGATAGAGAGAGATATAGCTCAAGGAAAACGACGAGGAGTAGATCTGAACCAATTTGAAGTCGTCGTGATAGAGAGGAACGATCGTCTACAAACCTCGAGCATTTTAATACATTAAACAATATATCATTTGCTAAAATAAGATTTTCATTTATTTATTTCTTTCTGATTAAAAAACAATAGATCATTTAAATAACCAAGAAGATACTCGACTACAAGAACTTTGCACTTCAAAACATTCTTTCAAATATATATAGACATGTATGTTTATACAAACAAAAAATTTATATTCACAACACTTTAAAATAAGTATAGAATATAATCCATGGCCATGGCCTAGGGTTTGTGGCAATCAGTGCATGCACTGATTAGGAAGTTTGGCATGTTGATTAGTTTAATAATTGAAATTTATTTCTTTAATCAGGTGATTAACTACTTGGAAATTGTTCCCCACTTGGCAAGCACTTTAAAGTAATGGAAAGAGGATGGATCCGGAGGCATTGGATAATATATAATACGTGTTAATTAAGATATAGGATAAGAAATTCAATTCAAAGTGTAAATTAAATAACCAAAAACCATAGGATTTATTCTCAGTTTGCAAAATAAACAAAAACAAACATTTTCATGACATTTTGTTTCCCAATTTGTCACAACACTAAACTGGTTGTCAGGCATCACCCCAGAAAAGGACTGCATAAACATATGATACCAAAAATACTATATATCACTATTCAAAATATTCAAAAGCAATAATCAGTGGACAAGTCTTTATTATAATTAAATATGTTATTATAATTAAATATGTAACGGATCATATACAATAAAAACACGTATTTTCCGTGAAAGCGAATAAATATGATCCATAAATTAATATGATGCATAAGTAATTAATATCGTATCGGTTTAAAAAACAAAGTCAATGGTGTCATTTAAAAATAAAGTAAAAATAACCGATGTAATAAAATAAAAAGCCGATTTTTCGTGAAAAGCGATTAAATTTGAAATGGTCATTAAGATGATGATGCATACATAGTCCAAACCATAGGTAACGTATGTGTTACGATCAGTGGGGGAGCCACATAGGTCCCGGGGGGGGGGGGGGGGGAGATTTTCTGAAAAAATCTTATATATATTTTTGATTTTTTTCAAAAATACCCTTTAATTCTTTCTAATTTCGTAGTTGTGTCCCGCTCAATTTTTTTTCAATCACGTATTATCATTGAAAAATTTCGGTACCCCCTCACTGAAAAAGCTAGCTACTCCACTGGTTACGATTCAAATACAAAACTTAGTGTTGACTTGTTCGATTTTTTATTTAAATTATGTCAATCTTTGGGCATACTAGCTTGACTCAAAAAGATCTATATACATATAGTTTCAAGCCAGTATACAAATTAATACAAAATAAACACAAACCATTTTGTATATCAATTTAATTAAAAAAAACCAACAGAAAAATGATGGTTTGTATCACAACAAATTATAAGATACCAAAGATACTTTAGAAATTTTAATCAAAATGAACTATTTAGTCGGTAGAAAAGAATAATGTCGATTTCACAATCCATACACAACTCGAGCTCCTGAACAAAAGTATCAAAACCAACCTTAGGAAGATTATTATTATTGTTACTATTATTATTATTATTATTATTATTAAGTACGATGCTTAGAGTAAATGAATAGTTGGATGGAGAAAGAAGTGAAAGAAAGGGTTCATTATTAGAGTTGGACATTGTAACCAACACATTGTTTCCATTACTCAATACCGACCACATATCAATGGTGATATAATTCACTTGTGTACGGGAGAGAGACATTGATGCGGATTAGTCTCTCAACCAGAGAGAGAGAAATGAATATTCAAATGAAGAGTAATTGAAACCATAAACGAAGGAGGCAAAGGGTAGACTAGCCCAAACAACTGTCGCGGACCTAAGGGTGAAGAACAAGGTTGAATATATATGATCCTATCATTTTCATGGATTGTTGAATATTGATGAGGAGTTAATTGAAGATGATTATGAATTAGGGCCACATTTACAGTATTATTGAACTTACTAAATTATTCTTTAATAAGCTTTAAGAATTTATTAATAAAACCTATTCCAAGTAAGGAAAGAGGACTAAAACTTCCTCATTTTTAATCCATGATAATGTGATTATGTTATAACTTGGTACTCTTGTGCCTTGTAAATTTTAACGGGTCATTTCTAAAAGTATAAGGTGCAAGTCGATTATTCGGCGGTTGTCAACATCGATTATGTCACTAGTGACGAAAAATGGATGTTTTTGTTTTTCTATCTGGTTCTCTTTCAACCGTTGATATGTTTGTCAACGCTGGTTTCGACATAACAAACTCTTCCCTATCTTTTCTTCTTCCTCTTCCCTCTCAACTGTTCTCTTCCGAACACCTGGAGACTCTGTCATCTTGCTAAATCGACCCCAAGTTTTACCTAAATACACTCCGGTAGAATCGACCCTCCACAACATATGCTCTTATAATATTTATCAACTTTTAAAGGTTATTCTTTTACATCATTATTGCGACTTAGGTTGTGGCTGTTACATTATAAATTCCAACGTTTCCCACTTGAATTTTATGTAAAAGAAAGTGTAATAAAAAAGAGAGATGGGAAAGAACAAGGAGAAGGATGAGGAAGGTGATGATAATGATGAAGAGGAATGAATGGAAGAACTAACACAAAAGATTGAAGAGAGTGAGTGTGACAGTAACAGTGGGTAATGAGCTAAGAAGAGAGGGTCATTAGGTAAAGGAAAAGAAAGAAAGACCCATTCACCAAACCTGCTATACTTGTAAGAGAGAGTGGTGTACATGGTGTGGGTGGACCAACAACCTTTAATTCCCACGAAACACATGTACAGTGTCACTCAAAACAAAAGAAAGAGATGGACATGGACTATTGGCATTGAATCTGCATACCTTAATTGGCCAAACCCTTGTCCTAATTAGCCACTTAACCTCGGAATTCACACCCTCTGAGTCTGACCCAACCACACTTTACCCTTTTGATTATGGATCCTCAGTCAAGTGTTTAGGTTTAGGGGAAAGAGAGAGAGAGAGAGAGAAAGGCAATAATGAGGAGATGGACCAGCAGTGCAGGGTGTGGGAGAGGACTAACATGACTCTGTCGGTTGTTCTGCACAACACACACTCTCTCTCTCTCTCACTAAACCTCACTTGACCAATTAGCATCCAAGGACACACCAAACCCACCATATGGATGCTTCCCAGGAAACACCATATATCTTCTCCAAACCCTTCTCTCTATATTAACCTTAATCCAACCTTAAACCTCGTCTCTTCCTCCTAAACCATACCTCTCTCTCAAGGTAACTAGGCCCCTTGTTTTGTTAATGGGTACCCATTTTCTTCTTCTTAAACTGTTTTAAGGTTTCACACACCTTTGTCTAACCACTGCTCAGCCTCACTTATTGAGATTAGTGAACACACAACACACAGTAGTGGGTGAGTGTTGGTGGGTTTAGCACCAAAACGTCAAAATCAGAATCTGTTCATCCAATCATGATTTCATGCGTCTGATTCGCTTCTCTTTCCTTCAGATTGCAGAAATTAGTGTTATGGAGATCAAATCGGTGGAGCTAGTGTTAGCTTAATTGAGAGATAATGGAGATTAGAGGTGGGGAAGAAAAGGAAATGGGTTTTGGCTCTCCGGCTGAGCCGAAATCGGACCTGGACCCTCTCTACGACCACCTCAATCCTCGCCGCAAGCTACCCCTGAGATCGAGGGACCAGGATCGAGTCTCGGCCGTCGGATCAGACTCGCCTCCCCCGACATCCACCTCGGCGGTCCGGTACCGAGAATGTCAGAAGAATCACGCCGCCGCCTTGGGCGGCCACGTGGTGGACGGCTGCGGCGAGTTCATGCCGTGCGGGGAGGACGGCACGCCGGAGGCCTTGAAATGCGCGGCCTGCGAGTGCCACCGGAACTTCCACCGGAAGGAAGCGGACGGTTACAACACCGCCGCTCAGCGTAATTACAACTATACCCCCGGAAGAAGAGAGACAATTACGATAACGCCCCCGCCCCAGCCCCCGTCAGCCCCTCCCGCGGTGGTGCCGGGGCATTTCCAGCAGCATCGGCACAGCCATAGGGTGGTTTCTCAGGTTGCACCGGTGATGATGGCGTTCGGAGGGGCGGCGGAGTCGTCGAGCGAGGATCTGAACATGTTCCGGCGAGGGGAAGGGCAAGCGTCGGGGTCCAGGAAGAGGTTCAGGACAAAGTTCAGCCAAGAGCAGAAGGAGAAGATGATGGGGTTTGCGGAAAAGGTGGGGTGGAGGATCCACAAGCAAGACGAGCAGCAAGTGCAACAGTTCTGCGACGACGTCGGATTGACCAGACAAGTTCTTAAAGTTTGGATGCACAACAACAAACCCACCTCCAACAAGAGGCCATGAAACCACCACCATCACCACCACCAATAACTCAAACTTACTCTCTGTAAGCCTCTCCATTATTTAGAAACGGATCCATATTGAGATTTTTTTTATATCTTGGTGGAGATAGCGTCAATGCATATAGTGATATGGGATCTTAATGTTGTTGCATTAATTGTTGTGATTTTTGGATTAACAAAAAAGTGTGTTCATGTTCATGTTCATATTCAGTCCAATTTCATGTGGGTTGGGTTTATTGCAAAATTGCTACCCCATCCGATCTGGGTAGTACTTGTTGTCATAAATTTGGTTTCTTCAAGCAGGTCTCCTTCTAGGGCACACTGACACATGCAATGAATGTAATCTAGTAATTTTTTTTTTTTTTTTGCATCAACAAGGTTAGTTCATATTCTTAATGGGCATATTTGCATTTCAGCAGCACATACTAATATTATTAAGATCAGTCCTGCATGTTATTTACCAAAAATGAACCCAACATTTTTGTCTACTTGGATGGTAACTGGAGACAGTACTTATGGTACTTTGTTCTTAAGATAATAACCTAGAGAAGCATACTACAAATCTTATTAGTTGCATATATTAATTATAAATATAAAAATTATAATTGAACCTTACACTATCGAATGTAGTATTAGAGTTCGTATTTCACAGATATGTGGCAAAAGTCAAATCGGTAATTGAAGACTTTATTATAATTATATCTAATACGTGTCAAAGAGGGTCCTCATAAAAAAAAAAACCCCGTGTATATAAGTTTAGACGTGGAACTAAAAGGTGGGTGAGGGGCTTGTCAATCATAATCCTAATCATAATATTATAATTGGAAAAAATATATGACAATGGAGTTAAGTAATAAAAAAAGTATATACAATGTAAATCTTATATGATATCGTATTGTTAAGGATACAAATATTGAGATACTATATTATTTGTCCCAAAAAGTATATATCGGTCACTCACAGATTAGATACATGTTCAAAGTTCTGCCTTCTCTTTGGCCTGGTTGTACATATCGCCTGCCACGTCAGCGGCCTGGTCTATCTTGTCGTTGGCTTCTGCTTGAGCATTTTCAGCTTTCTCAGTCGCCATTTGTATAGTTTCACCCGCGCTGTTCTTTAAATCTGCAGCCTTTTCAGCTGCGTAGGTCGATGAATCTTCAAAAAATTCAAACTTTAGATAAACGCTACACGTGTCACATGATAACTGAGTTTTGTTGGAAGATTAATAATTTACCAACTGCAGCATCGTTCATTATGTTTGTGCTTGTTTTGGCAGCATCCTTGACATCTCCGCCAGTATCTGCTGCTTTATCTGTATTCATCTTCAGTCCCCTGAACACTCACAAGTATTAGTAGTTGTACAATATTAGTTATGATTCAATTATGTTCAGTCATTACACCTCTTAATAATAATCTATATAATACATTCTATGTGTCATTATTATGACAAGGGTACAACAATACAATATCTAATGTTGAGATGTAGAAATGGAATGATCATCAACTAATCTACACGCCCTCTCCAAACTCTAACTCTTACCATAGCTGTCACTCCCTTCGGTTTTCACCGGCGATGACTATGGCCTTCGGCCATAACTCTCGTCGGTGGTGGCCTGACTCGTTCCTCCTTGCCTCCTCTTCCTTCTCCCTTCTTCTTTGTCCTTTCTTATTTCAGATCCGTTCTCCTTCCCCCTTCTTCCTAGCTTCGGCAACACAGTCGTTGTCCGTTTCATCGTCTCCAGCCTCGAGCTCCATATCCAAAAGTGGGATGCGTTTCCTCTCCTTCCCGAATGTGGATCTTCGTGGGTCTACTCTTGAGGGTCGTTGTGGTGTATGGGTCGAGGTTGTGGAGGCCGCTCGGGGTAGTGGTTGGGTCGTCCTCTCCTCTGGCCATCAACGGGTTCTCCTTCAGATCTGGTTTTAGGGTTGCTTTTCTTGGCGCAACCTCTTGGTTGGTGAAAGGGATGGAGCTTACGGGAGGACTTGTTGGTTGTGTGGAGCTTAGCTCTTGTCGAAGTCTCTACAAGTCAGAGCTCACTCGCTGGAAGTTCGGCCGACGTCCGATTCTCGACATGGGGTGCTCATTTCGGGTTGGATCCGTATGGATCGGATCTAGGTTCGGGTAATCCTAGGTTCCGATCTGTTTGGGTGTGGGTCTGGGTCGGTTCAAGATTTGGGTCGGAGCTATGCCTAGGTCAGATATGGACCTAGGTCGGTTATGGGCTTGGTCTGCTCGGGTTTTAGGTAGGGTGTGGGCCGGGTAGGGACTTGATTTGCTACGGCTGTTGGTTTCTGCGTTTCCTGGATCCGTGCTTGCCTTGTCGGTCTCCTCCGAAGTGGCTACGTCCTGTCGGCTTTGATTTCTTGTTCCTCCTCTGCAATGGGATGCGTTTCTTCTACTTTCAGGTTGTTGATCGTAAGTTGATCCGATTTGTTTCATCTGCTCGCGCTCGTGGTGCTCGAGTCCTTCTTTGTCACCAACTACTCGTCCCAGATCCAGAGTGGGACGCTTTCTTGACCCCTTGGTCGTAGATTATCGTGGTTCTGTTCGCTTCAGTGGTGCTCGGGATCCATTTGGTAAGGACCTTTTACACTTCCTTTGCTTATTTACTTTCTTATGGACTCTTTGCTCTTTCCTTAGGTTTTAGATTCGTTTCGATTCTTTTGTGTTTCACACCTTTTGTTGGTGGGGTTCGTCGATCTTTTAGGTGTTGGCCTTTGGCGGGTGGTTTGGGCTGTTGGGCCTTTGTTGGAATCGAGATGTTTATAATTCTTTGGATTTTGAGCTTTGGTGGTTTAGGCCACCGATCGATCTCTGCCTTTTAGTGGTGTTGACCACAGGCGTGTCTGTGCTCTTTATCTTCTGAGTAGGTGGTTCCAATAAGATTCAATGTTTCCATAAGCTCTAATAAGTTCGGGGGTGTTTTGAGTGGACATCGACATTCTTTTTGGGCTTCATGGTTGATAAATTCAGGTTTTAGACCTTTGTTTTGTGAGCTTAATGGTTAAAAAAATTAGGGTCTTATACCTGTTTTTATTGTTGTTTTGTTTTTTTGCTCTATCTGTATGGGTTCAATCCACTTAGATATGGTTTGAGACGGAATGTTGTTCAGTCCTCTAGTTTCTTCTGTTTATGCTGCAATTAGTTCGATCCTCATATTTTTAATTGACCTGCCATTCCAACCTTTAGGATTGGCGAGTATTTTAATATTGCTTGTTGATAAAAAAAAACAAGGGATAATTGTTAAAACATGCACTAAAGTTTCGTCCACAAATGAAATAGTGCATAACGTTTCGTCCACGTTGTGTGGCTACCCTAAAGTTTTTTCCACAAAATGAAATAGTGCACAACGTTTCGTCCACGCTGTGTGGCTACCCTAAAGTTTCGTCCACAAATGAAATAGTGCACAACGTTTCGTCCACGTTGTGTGGCTATCCTAAAGTAATTTGCTGATTTAGGTTTCACAAGTAATTTAAAGTAATTTTACTAACAAATGTTCGTGGACGAAACTTTAGGGTAGCCACACAACTTGGACGAAACATTGTGCACTATTTCATTTGTGGACGAAACTTTATTGTATGTTTTGACAATTATCCCAAAAAACAATACAATAACGGACAAAAAATAGTTGTATTAGAGTTCCTTTCTTTTGCTCCATGATCCTATCATTGTATGGTGATTATATATCAATTGAGAAGTCGTTTGACTATCAAGAAAGGAGAGGTAGGGGCTCGTCCGATTGCTGCAGTCAAATCTCGTAAGGATGCTTCAGCCAAAGATAAGTGTCCGGTTGTTTCAATCATCGAAAAGTCGAAACGGGTAAGGGGTAGACATCCCCATTTGAAACAAACATGAACTGATTCTCGTTCAGTACTGGATGATGCTGTAAAGGTTTCTCAAGTCGAGTCTGTTGGTGGTGGTGAAGTTCAGAAGGCCGGGGACTCTATTTCTGAATCTAGAGAAGCTGATGTTGTCGTCTAGTTCAATGATCTAGAAGCGGTGATTGGTCTGTTGATCCTGGTGGGAACGTGCTTCAGGTGCAATCAGATTTGGATCAGATACGAACCTCGTCCCCAGGGTTGATTTGGGTTCATCCAACTTAGAGTCGTTGCCAAAGGTGAGAAGGGATTTGTCTCAGGTAATCCCTAATGAAGTTTTCATTTGCAACTTATCGTTCGACGCTACGGAGGTTTAAGTCTGCAATTATTTTTCTCCTTTTGGCGAAATACTCGATCATTATATTTTGAAGAGACCAAACAGAGGTGAGAAATTGTTTGGCTTCGTCACGTTTTTGTTGTCGAAAACGGCTTCGTTAACAGTGAAAACCTTCAATGGATTCAAGATTAATGGCTACATATTGTTCGTAGCCTTGGCTTGTCCCCTTCTGACTATGGTTGGAAAACAGAGCTCGGGGAGGACGGCGTCCTTACTTGTTCGTTTTGAATCCGCCGGTCAGTTTTTGATCGAAAAATGTAGTACACAGGTTGGTTTGAACGTTGGAAAGTTGGTTGAGTGTGTTTTCCTGCGAATGCTCCAGCCATCGAGGGAAACTCCACGCTTCGTTTATGTTTCCACGATTCCTGTGTATCGGAATTTGAAATTCCCCTAGAGTCACGGGTTTGTCAAGATACGATGGTTCGCGGTGATATTGTGTCCACCACTTGTGGCACTGTTATTGGAAATTCGAGGTAGGTTATCATCTGGGAGAAGACACTATTCTGGTTGTTGATGTGGAGTCGGGAATTTGAGTGAAATCCAAGTTGCTCCGGGTGGGCTGGATGGCCAAGCCTAAGATGATGATGATAAGGCTGAACGTGGTTCTAGGTTTGTGAATGTGGCCCAAGTCCAGCTTGATAATGCCCTTCGTCCGGTTGATTCTAATCAGATTGTTAATGGTCTTGGGTCGGAATTTTTGGATTCAAGCATTCAAGTTGTATCCGCGTTTGTGGGTTGTGGGCCGGTGTAGAGGTTTAGGTAGGGAGTTTAGCCGAGATTTTGATAGCCCATGACCGTGGTCCTCCTCATGTGGCTTCGAGTCCTTGGAAAAAAGCTCTGGTTTCTAAAAAACATCCCTCTTCAAGTGTGATGACTTATACTAAGCCTAGAACGAGATCTATGATTTGGAAAAGAGCTCTACAAGCTACCCCTTCAACGACATATATGTGAGTATTCTATGAGACGCCCTCTAAGGTCTTAAGGAATTCTTGTCCTTATTTTTGTTTCTGTTCGGGGTCTATTCTTCTTAAGTTTAAAGATTTTTGTCTTTAAACTCTATTGTCGTATTTGTGATATTTGATCTCGAGTTACTCCCCTCTTTAGAGAGACTCTTTTTCTAAATTAATTTTCTGATCAATAAAAATATCTAACAAAAAATATTAAAAAAAAAAACAAACCCAACTAGTGATTTTACGTTTTCAGTGTTGTAGTTACAATTTGTAGGTGTGGTTTCTCTATTAAGGGGATATGATACATTTCTGAAAGACATGACCACCATTGCTAAACTTTCAAGAGCAAATAGCCAAACTGTGCACATTAGGTTGACATATAGTTGTGGAGCTATTAATGAAAATTAGGACGCATGATCAAGGAAATAAAATCTAAAAAGCAATGCTAATTGCTAAATTGGTAATTAATAAATAAAAAGAAAGAAAGCAAAATGGGGAGCGAAGGAGAAATGAATTACGTGGTGAATTTCTCATAAGCCCAACCGACCCAAGAGTGGGCGGCATCTTCCGCTTTCACCTTCACCTTCTCCGCTTCTTCTTTCGCATTGATCACCGACTCACTTTCCGCCGCCGCCGCCTCCACCCACAACGCCGCCGCCACCACCAACAGTATCGCCAACGTCGTCCTCTTCATTGCCGTAGTGAATATGTTCCTACGAAAAAGAGAGAATTGTTTTATTTATTTATTTTTATTTTGAATTTTGGAAGAAGAGAGGCTTAATAATAGTTTGGAGGAGAAGGAGAGGAGGAGGGAGCGGGGTTTGCCACGTCGAGCGGTTAGGGGTTATTGTGGCAGTTAGCTTCGGGACATGTGTACGTGCTAGAGGCACCATCTGCCCGCTATTCATGCACGTGTTTTGAGGGTTCAGAACAGGTCTTGCGGGCTTGGCTCCTCAACCCCAACCGTTATTTTTGTTTGATATAAGATTTAAAACATTTATAAAATAAATTTATATCCCTTTCAAGTTATCTTATTTTCATAACATTAAAAAAATATTTTTTCCGAACACAAATGCAGTACATGCATATAATATAGGTAGAAATGAGCAAAAAAAACCGACTAATCCAAAACTATGATAAACTCAAATGGTTTTGTGATGCCTCTAAATTGGGCTTCAATTTCAATATTGTTGTGTATTTTGAGGGAAGTCCATATATATTTTATAATTTATATTGTGTAAACCCATCTTTTCAATTTGATTTAAATTGTTTTAAAAAGAATTGATTTAGATTGAATTACTGAAATTCACTATTTTTAAAATTTCAAGATTATTTTTGGTTTAAATTTTAATGTGTCATATTTACTTTTTACTTACTATATCAGACAAAAACACTTAGATTTTATCCGGGAAAAACAGCGATCTTCGACAACCGATTTCTCTCTAGACAATTTTTAGACTACCGGTTTCTTTGTCCAAAAACCAAACTCAAATAATAATTATAATATCTAAAGATGAGGAGAAATCAAATACAAACCATGTTTTAACCTAAAAATTAGAGAATCAATCTAAGTCATTTATTTTAAGAATGGAGGGATGAGATACAATTGAGTTGTTGACTGCAAAAAAAAAACAGCACTTTTTAGTAAATGAGAATGGCTTTTTAGTACAACTATCATATTTTTTTTACCAATTCACTAATTTAATTTTTTCCCACTTCGTTTGAACTCCGATTGACTTCAAACTTCTGCCATTTAGTTTTGTTTTTTCAAGGGCTTTCTATCAAGATCACTCATAAATATATTTTGAAGCACGAATTTTTTTTATTTCGGGGCTGATTTAAAAAAAATATTATAATGGGTAATTTTTATCAACACTGTTACACTGGTTTTATCAACACTTTGCGCTGAGTTTATCACCTCATATCCAAAACTGATTATGATTTTATCACATCATCACATGTTTTTTTATGAACACTAGTTTTATCAACACCAAACACTAGGTTTATCATTAAATTACGTGTGTTTTATCACCCCCATCACATGTTTTTTTTGAAGCACGAAAAAAAAAATTAGTTCGGGGCTGATTTAAATTTTTTTCATATCTGGATAATTTTTATCAACACTTTACATTGGTTTTATCAACACTTTACACTGGTTTTATCAACACTGGACACTAGTTTTATCACCTCATTTTCCAAAACCGAACATGATTTTTATCGCCTCATCACGTGTTTTTATGAACACTAGTTTTATCAACACTAAACACTATGTTTACCATTAAATTACATATGTTTTTTTTATCAACGCTAAACTTTAGTTTATCACACTTATTATCAAAATTGAACATGGTTTTTATCATCTCAGTACATGTTTTTATCAACATTTAGAACTAGTTTGATACCTCCGATATAAAACATTTATTAGTGAAGATTTATCAACACTCAACATTATTCTTATCACCCCGATATACCTTTTTATTTTCGTGCTTCAGAATATATTCATGATAATCGGAGTTCAAACGAATCGGGAAATATTAAATTAGTGAATTGGTGAAGAAAAAATGGACAATTGTCCACATGGCACCATACTTTTACAATGATGCCCTTGCTTGTGTGAGAAAGGATGAAAGTGACGTGAATTTGGGTGAAATTGGGGTGATGATGTGGCATCATGGTGAATGTTGGATCTTAAATGTGTGTGGCTAGGATTGGTTCTCTTTAGGTTGAGTGATTTGTAGCCGATTTCACCTCATCTAAAGAAAAGGTTGAACAGAACTAGTGAGAAAAAGTCTACTAATTAACTAAATACACTTGCTTGTTAAACACTGCGCATATTGATGTATCTACTTTCTTTATGGAGGTATAATCTTTTTTTTAGGTTAATTATAATTAATTACATGTGATTACTCTTTTTTTCACCTGTTTACACCTAATTATAAAGTTCGTCTTAATGATACTAACTTGCCAAAATTCAGCTTGCAAGATGCAATTTTCACATTACTACCCGACCATTTTGTACTAGGGTGAAAATTTTTAGAACTCTAGGGAATCGTCCCAATGAACTTTAGCTAGGTTAATTAACCCTATTTTGTTTGGACAAAATAGGCATCATCGTTGTAAGTGCACAAAACACTCAAAAGTTGATAACTCAAACGTTTGACTACTAGAATAAGCAAATTTTGACAAGTAGTTGAAAGTTATATAATAATTAAAACCCTCTTAAGAAAAATGGATAGATCTCTAATGCTGAGCCTTTGGAATGTTAAGGTCTTTAAAAACAGGACTGTCAACTGCGACGCCCATAGCATTCAAGCCGTTGTCAACATATACAACAGCGCCGGTAATTGCAGAGGCCAGAGGTGATACCAGGAAGGCAGCTGCGTTCCCCACCTCATCTGTCATATTCATTTCCACAACTCAGTAATCATCTTAAATATAAAATGTGTCTGTGTGTGAGAAAAGCAATTATTGGGCAGTGGCACAAGGAAGTCACCTGCTGTTAGTTCCTTCTGCAGAGGTGCATTATTGAATGAATATTCGATCATTGTATCAATGAATCCAATTGCTTTTGCAGCTCTGCTTCCCAGTGGACCTGGATTTCTTATTTTTAACGTTATGCAGAACATAGTAATAATATGATGCAACATCTTGTATGCGGGAGCCAACACCATTATAGTGAATAAAGATAAAAAAAAATACCCTGACGTGTTCATTTTTTTGCAAATCGTAGCCCTCTTCTTTGATAATTGCAACCAAGTGTCTTCAACTTGCTTTTTTGTTGCATTAAGTGTCAATTTGTTTCAAAATGATGATTTAACCCTTTAAATAATAAGTAAAAAAACAAAAAAAAAATCCAGAATTTTCATCTCCCTTGAATTTCTTCCTCTTTGTACATCCAAATAGAGAAGATTAAGGGAGGTGGAAATTATGGTTTTTTTGTTACTTACTATTATTTAAATTTAAAACTTCAAGGATAAAATCGTCATTTTGGAACAAATTTACACAAAGTGAAACAAAAAGGCTACTTAATTGTACTTTTTTTGTTATTAACAACAAAGAGGGCTACTATTTGCAAAAAGTAAATACCTCTGGGTACTTATTTGCAATTAAAATAGATTTCATGTTTTCATTAGCTTCCTAGGAGGTAATTTTGCATAACCAATTGCAAGATCATTGGCATAACAAAACCACTACAATGACGAATCACAGTTGAATCCCAATATTGACACAATGTATTTTCTAAAGCCACTGTTAAATATAGAAGGAAAAAAAGGGCAATACCTGCAGATATTGTATTAACTCTGATTTTGTGTTTTCTTCCCGCTTCGAAAGCCAGCACCTGTGTGATGAAGTAAAACCAGAGTTACAAAAGTAAATTTAAAAGCATGTAAAGCTATGTTTTCTTTATATGCTAGAACCATAACTATATATGGGGCTTGGAACCATTGCATGTAAAGCTAAAGTGATTAACATAAAATGAGGGCTTACTCTTGTATCACTCTCCAGTGCAGATTTTGCAGAACTCATACCCCCACCATATCTGTGTGTACGACACAGATTTATATTTGATTAAGATTAACCATTCTTAGAGCAAAAAATGAAGTAAAGAAAGCAAGGCACACATACCCTGGAATGATCCTTTCAGAAGCAATGTATGTGAGTGAGATCGAAGAACCACCTATGACAACAAAGGTTAGAACTTTAGTACTACATTGGAATAAAGGAGAGGTAAAAAAGAAAGCATGCATTAGATAGTTCGCACAAATCATGCCTGGATTCATTATTGGAATGAAGTGTTTGAGTAAGGAAACATAAGAATAGCTCGATGCAGATACAGCTGCAAGATATCCTTTCCGTGACGTCTCCAATAATGGCTTACTCACCTATTGAAGAAATGACTTCTAGTTAGATTCTACAAAATAAATTAAGTAAATATAAAGGTTGTATTCAAGATCTGAACTTTTGTGTCGTACCTCAGGCCCATTAGCAAGTGAGTGCACGAGTATGTCAATGCTGCCAAAATCCTGCTTCACAGTCTCAGCACATTCCTGCAAGAAATTGCAATGTTAACTACAACATTAAGCTCTAAAGGTTCATGATCTGACACTGAATGAATTTTGGAGCTTTTCTCATATCTTGACTAGAGAGAGAAGCAGTTTTATACCTGAACAGTCCAATTAGAAGCTCCAGCGTAACGTTTATTGGTTTTGATCTGCACATGTCCAAATTAAACATGATTAATTGTGACAAAACTAATTTGTTTAATGTTCATTAAATAGGATATGCTTCTCCTTACATCTTCAGGCACATCCTCAGGGTTATCAAAAACTGCATCCAAGGGATACACTTTAGCAATTTCCATCAAAGATCCATCTGGCAACCTGGCAAAACAAATTTCATATCAGCAAAGACAATCCTCAGCTTTACCCATTTCTATGTAATGGAAAGATCTACATCTTACACTCGTGAGCCATCGAACTTTCCACGCCGCAGGCTGGTTTCGAAGATGTTTAAGGCCTGCACATGAATCTTCCATGTCAATGACTATGCCCTTGTCATGTGGCTTGAGAGAATAGATTTTGCTTATTTTTTGTTCAAATTATCTTCTTTTTCTTTCCAAACTAAGTTGCTAGGATTGAACTATGTATTCACCGGGACCCATGTTCCAACAAGAATTTCAGCTCCAGCAGCAGCAAGAGATTTTGCTATGGCCCAACCATAGCCATTATCATCAGCTATACCGGCAATGAAGGCTCTCTTACCTGGAGAATTCTAATGTATGAGGTTGAAGAATTATAAGGTAAAGCCCTAAAGCAAAGACAGGTCCTATATTGTACTTATAGAGAATGATAAAGAAAAATAAAAGTAACCTCTCAAATCAATAGGCAACCCGGGCAAAGGCTTGTTCTCACTAGCTCCAGACATTGCCCTTGTAACAAATTTGTTAAATTTCACTGAAGAACTTGTAAAACTCTTCTGAGAGATGGATGATGTGCAAGACGCATTACCCATCTT
Source organism: Erodium maritimum (assembly GCA_963921825.1). Lineage (NCBI taxonomy): Eukaryota > Viridiplantae > Streptophyta > Magnoliopsida > Geraniales > Geraniaceae > Erodium > Erodium maritimum. The sequence goes on along the minus strand of OY997588.1, from coordinate 12,797,492 downwards.
AGCCCTTGATGCACCTTTCACACCGGCACTAAGAACTTTAGCTCCTTCATTAAGAGCTCTCAGAGACGAGGAAATGCAGGGTTTTGCGGTCACCATCTGCAGGCCGGAAGCTGCTGTTGCTGCCATTTTCGACTAACAGATCCTGGCAGAGGAAAGTAGAGATCCACAACGCATTACAAACAAAATTAATGATAATTTAAATTCCCTATTCGAATTCAATTGTAAATACAATGAGACACATGCAAAGATAGTGGGTGAGAATTTTGAAGAAACCCAACAAACACAATTTCTTAAGTTCACAAGTCCTACTGGCTCTTCTGCATGATTCTTTCAAATAAGTGTGCCGCCTTTTTTGCTTAATGTTGAAACAATACATTTTCATTATAAATTCTGGCTTCAAAAACAATATATAGTAACAAATTTAGTTCGGAAATTGAATGCATCTAACCTAATGCCTGCCTACTTGTGTGTAATTTAACTTTGAAGCACTGCTCTGAGAACTAATATATAACAGAAAACAGAGAAATTTCTCGGTTGAATTGTTTTCACATCTTCAGCTGCAATAACAAAAATAAAATAAAAAAACTGGTTCGAGTTTCACAGTGTGCATTGCATTTCCAAACACAAAAACAAAAGATCCACACAAAGAGCATGAAACCAGTAGCTACATTACCACAGATCTATGAAGAGAACAAGTTAAAGTAAGCAATACCCATTATAGAATAGCTCTAGACCTGTAGTTATAATCATTTTTGCAGGGACTCGAGGTCAGCTAAAAGAGAGAAGCAAAAACACATAGTTACCTTTGTGCGAAAGATAGCGCCAATTTGGAGAGCGGAATGGGGGCGGAGAAAAGGCAGTAGGCGAGTAGTTATAGGGTAATGAGGGGGAGCTTACTGTAATTAGAATCTAGAAGATGGGGTTTGGTTCAGAATTGGGTAAGAAAATGTTAGGGTTTATAGAGGGTTTCGATGAGAACGAGGCTACAGTAAGTTGTTGCTATCGCCCACTCAATTTTGTTCGCACCCGTATACTGTGTGTCAGCCTCATTCAGAGTAATCACTGTTTTCTCTTTCTAAGTACACTAAGAGCATGTCTAGTCGGGAGATTATAGTATGCGAATCATATGATGATTAAGATGATCTTTAGATACAAACCTGTCAAATTAGATGGTTCTACCATAAAGGGGTTATGTATGTGAATTATGATTTATAGAAGTGTTTAGTAGATGTTTTTTTTTGTGCGAAAGGTGTAATTTATTAGTTTAAATTTAAATACATTTGAGTGCATCAGGAATAAATCTCTAACCAAAAAGAACAAGAGCATCGCAGTTTTTTTCATACTATAACTGTCACTGACGGTATTGGATAGGTCAGCTATCACTGAGCTGGGATGCCTCATGGGCCGCGGTAAAAGACAGAGAGGAGGGATGAGATACCGGAGATCCTGAGAGACCTCGACAGTAATGATGAGGGGGGAGCAAAGCATCATCATGGGACCCCTCCCAGGGCCAGTCCCCGATGTTCTATCGACTTTTCATTCCTCTTGGCGGGGTTGTTTCTCCACCCTTTCCTAAACTGGAGAGCTCGTCCTAATCCAAGTGCCTTGATCGGTCCCTCGACATCCCTCCCAAGTTGCGAGGGCCGTTGTAGAGGCACGTCGGCTGGCGTTAGTTACACCCTTAGACCACGCAGCGGTAGGGAGAAGAGTCTCGCGCCGTGAAGAGGAGGCAACTCTAGAGCCCGCTCCGCTAGTGAGAGGAGGAACCAGGGCCTGGGTCGCAGCAGCACATGGTGAAGGCGCAAACCTAGAAAGCGCGCCACCCGAGAGAGGGAGAGCCAGAGCAAGGTCTTGGAAAATTTGGGGGCGAGGACCTAGGGTTTGGTGGGGGAAGGGCGTTGCTTGAGGAGGACGCAACCAAGGGACGTCGTGTGGGTCGTCCTATTGGTGGAGGCCAAGGAGGTGGGGATAGCGCTGGCTGCTTCAATGGCGGGTACAAAGATAGCGCTGGAGGAGAAGGAGAAATCGCCGATGAAGAGGACCAGGGTAGGTTGCCTCGCAGAAAGGGGAGATCCTCTAATCCCGGCCTATTAGCAATAGAAGAGGCAAAGGAACAGGTAGAGCGCCATGACAGCGGGGATGAGGGACCAAAACTATGCCGGGAGGGACCGAGACTACGTTGGGAGGGGTGGAGGTTGGGCTGGGGTGGGGTGCGGCAAGACGGCGCCAAAACCCTGGTAGAGCTCTTCATTAGTCTTTTTGTCATTTAGTTATGCTATATTATAGTGTTTAGTGGATGATGAATGGATAATTAATTATTTTTTGTTGAATTTGTTTAATTCATATTTAAAACAATAAATACTAAATAAAATTGATTTTTTATAAAATTAATTAATAATTTATTTTTAACTAAAATACAAATTAAACTTCAACTTGTAATTAATAATAAAAAATTAAACACAAACCAATTAATAGATAATTTAATCGTTAAAGTATTACAATTTTATTGGAGGCTATCAATTTGTTTCCGAATATTTTCACATTGTGATAAATATAAAAACGACATTTTCGCATGATTGACCGTCTACTCCTCGGTCAAGTCCTTCACGTCCACGTTCTGCAATTCTTCGATCTTTATCGTGTATTTGTCGAACTTGGCGTCTAGAGTGCAAACAAGCTTGGGCTTCTCACACTTTGCGTTGTCCATTTGGGTAAGGGCAGCTACTTGGTCTACGACACCCTTCCCCTTCCTCTTCGTGGCTTTGTTGCCAATTAAGAGCTCTTGTACATGTTGACGGGAAATTGGGGCACTTGGGACCTCGATCGTATCGGAGGATCCCCACCAGGTTGGGAGTCACCACTGAGAGTTGTAACATTGTTATCATCGGTGGGAAGTGAAATGGGTGGGGTTGAGCTGTAACTACCGGCCTCGTCCAATCTTCATCGTAGAACCCCCACCGTGCATTCTTCTACCTAGAACTTATCCTCGTTTTCTAACGGCCCGATCCAATGGTGGAGGTTGAAATGCTTCAGGTCTCCGACCCTCGTCGTCTTTAGATGGATTTCATCGACCTGCTCTTTGCACTTTCGTCGTCACATCTGATGTGGTTAAGATCCTCCTCCTTCTTCAAGAGGTTGAGGTACATCCGCACTCTTGGAGCATGTCTGTTCCAATGGCTCTTGACGCCTTGCCATCCAAAATTTAACGGGTTGAAATTCTTATCTTTGACGAAAATCGTTTTGTAACGGTTCTTAGAACGTGTTCCCATTTTGGGAGTTTCCCTTGATTGGGTCTTTGGTTGTGCGTAGCCAGGCTTTTATCAGAAGCATGCCCACCTTGGGGAGACATTTGGTTCGCTTTTCGGAGAGCAATTTGGTACGTTGTCTCGACCCGAGGTAGACGACATTCGGGTGCCGTTGTTTCCACCGACATGTTGGTGGTGGTACTCAATATTACTGGGGTAGCCGTAATAATTTATTGCGGAGTTGTATGGCGGAGGGTGAAAGTTACTAGCCATAATTGAAGGGGAGTGGACGGTTGTTGAATTGGACCTAGGTTCAAATGATTAATTAACATACATAAAATTTATTTAATGAAATGAGTTGCATTTAACGATGTTACAACTAAAAAATTAATTAATGAAATTAAATTCATTTAAAAACATTTGTAATGAAAAAAAAATAAAGATGAGAAGTTCAAAGTATCGGTGTTCCAATATTGTTTCATATATTGGGTGAAACCTCATCGTTCCTAGGACCGATAGGGTTGAAACATGTGTTCAACATTTGTTGGTAGCTCCCTCCTAGAGGTGTGTTGACAGTCGTATTTACTTCATTCAGCATGTACTCTTGTTGCTCCGGTGATTGCGATGACTGGGTCGAAGCATCGTACATCTTTTTATCGGATTTGTAGAGAGAAAGTGGATAATTTGAGAGTGAAAGTTGAGAGGATATTGAGAGAAGTGTTGTGGGTTGAATGAATGGGGAAGGAGTATTTATAGGTGGAGAAAAAAATGATTTTTTTGTATTCATTTGTATTGAATTTAATTAAAAAATAACCGCTGCATTTTGAATCGTGGCCAACGGTCCACAATTTTTCTGCCTCAGCACGCCACGTAGCGGCCTGTAAGTGGTGGTCGGCGAACACATGAACCGCGCACTAGTGAACCACAATTGTGGTTCGCTGTGCGTGGTTCGGGTGTGTGGTTCGCACAGTGTGAGTTCTCTAAAGAGTAAGTAATATCCACCTAGAGCAACTACTGTGGAGGGTTTAATATGCAAGATCAATTTGGTTTTGAATTGACAGTCGAATGTATAAGGTCACGAAATGGAAGGTCAATTCCAGTTGGTTATTAAAAATAAAATCGGTATGTGCCATTCAAAGAAACGCTGGTAGAAGAGAAATTGTCTTTACTGGATCCAGATTCGAATTCGATAAAATTCTCGACCCAATGAGAGAGAATCATCATTTCTGAGAAGCAAAATCACATTTTTTTCGTTGGTTTGACACCATAACAGAGACTCCATTGTGGGTTCTCTTAAAACATATTTTTTGGAAGATCGACAATGAATGCCGATTGACTCATCGAATGTATGCAATTTGGAAAATGCATCCGAACACCCACAATGGCATATATGGAATATGGTTTATCGTGGGGCAAAATCGGTTTCTTTTTCCTTAGTTTTTAGGTCTAATGATATTGGGTGCCACAGTGGTATCAGATCGAACCAGGTCTAATTTATTCTTTTTTTTAATATTCGGTGATGCCATGTGGCAGAATCGTATTGGTTGGTCAAAGTTGTCGCTGACAGATTCAGGTCGAGTGTATAATTTGTCATCATCGATAAATTCTTCGACCCTTGCTTCTAGACCCGCAGACTCGACGGTGGATTCAACTAATATTCGTGGATTCGGCCCCCTTATTGGGCTTTTGAGATGGAATCGACGATGGAATTAGACCTCACTGTGGATATTATTAGTGTAAATCTTTGATTTATATTGCAGATGCTTGCCGATTCGTCGGGATGAATAATTCAACGATAGTCCTTGATACACGTAACTGGGAGTAAGCTCGTTGATTAGATGAGTAAGTCACGTGTCAATGAGTTTGTGACAAGTGATACAAAATATATAGAAAAAAATAACACAACGGCTGAAGTGTAACAAGAAGAATGACCACCATTATATTTGTCTACTTATAAATTCAAAAACTCTATTACACCACATTTCACCTTCATCATCCATTCTATCTACCTATTTTAAACATTTCATTTCTCTCTTTTTGTGTTCCTCAATGCTATAGCAAAATTTCATTGGTATGTTGAATAAGAATAAAGACTTATGCGACATGGTTCCTCCATTCTATTGAAGCTATCAATGGAGTTGTAACGAAGACTGAGGAGAGTACTAGCCTCTAATGCATCAAGAATTACTAGTCGACGCTCATGAGTATGCCTCGCCCCAAACCAAACAAAATTACAATTGGCAAAAATGTAATCAAGTGCTTCAACGCTTATTATACGAGGTGTGAAGTGATTCTGAATAATGGTACTCTTAATTATAAGGTATTCGAATATGTGATGATGCACTAATGATTCGTATTCGGGTCCACCTGGCCCACCCCTTGTGTCGCCGCCTATTGTTCACTCTTGGAAAAGAATGTCGACATGTAATGATCTATTTCTCTTACGAAAGATTACCTGACCACTATTATAATTGGGCTAATAAGACACATTGTAAGGGATTGTAGTTTATGACACCAAAGCCCTTAGTTGTAAGGGATGATTATTAGGTCCCAGGGAATAAATCTAGATAGGGGTGTAAATACATTTATTAGCAGTTATATTATTTAGCAATTATGTTAAGTTATTTGTAGTTATAAAAGTTATACTATCAATCTCTATAACTATTCATTCTCTATGTATTAGCAATGACAATGCCTAACATGGGAAGGGATTACGATGTCTAACATGTTATCAGAATAAGAATATGAGGACATGTAATTCCTTCATATTTTTTTTATCTCATCATGGTTTCATAAACACCACCAACCACCTTTACATCTTTTTTTCTACGGAAACACCACCAACTATATCCAATATATTTCATCTCACTTCATTTCAATCATATTTAATTCCTTGCTACGACAAGATGATAAATGTGCCAACACATATCATTGCCATCATATGCCACTCCAAAATCATCCATATTCCCTTGCAACTTGGCCCGGAAGAATCTACTGGCTGGGCCAACCATTAGCGCATCCTGAAGCCACTTCTGAAGCAGAACTGGGCCCCAAAAATTATGTTGTAGGAGCAAACGAAGACGATCCCTAATTTTCTGCTGGTTTCGACGCAACTAAAGTTGTTGTCTTGAAAAATTCTAAAATCACATCATAAGAAAAACAAAAACACTTATAAAATAACTTTGGTTTATGAAAATTAACATATGAGGACTTATTTGATTTTGAATAAGTATGTGTATTTTTTATAGGAACGAAAACAGGGCAGGTTTGGGGCGAGTATCACAAAACCCGATCCCGACCCGATTCTCACACCCCCGTACCCGACCCCGCCCTATACCCGACGTCACCCCGACCTTTCCCCGCATGGGTTGGGGATTACCCGCCCCTCCCCGAATTTCAAAACAAATAACAATGTAAAACAAACTTCTAATGTAAAAACAAATTTCTATTACAATTTAGATGTTAGAAACATTGTTATAGACTTCCCGTGTTAAAACAAAATCTAATTTACAATATATCTTCTAATGTCCAATCAACTTTTATTGTGAAAACAATTATCAATAAAAATATAGATTAAATAATTAATTGTAAAACCAATTTAGATATCCACATAAGTCAAAAAGTTAGAACTTGTTATTCAAATCAACTTAACACTTCAAGTAATAAGCGAGGATTAAAATTCTAACATTATGAATCCAAATAAGCAACATGAATTTACTAAATATATAATATCGGGTCGGGGAATATCAATACCGATCCTGATCCACCCCCGGTCAAATACTTGTTTCCCTCCCCGAACCGCTTTGACCGGGTTGGAACCATCGGGTACCCACCGGGTTCGGGTTAAATTGTCATCCCTAATTTATTATCATCAAAACACATAAATTATAATGTTGACACAAGGTCGCAACAATGGTCACCCCTGTTATAAACCCAACCAAGGGAACCCAATCCAGACCTCAGTCGGGATTTGGGTGAGCCCTCAATCCCTCGATTGTCCATCAGGTGTCCCCATCTTGGGGGATCTTCCTCGACTAAGTCTACTAAGATCGCAATAGTGGATACCTTGGAGCCTCAGGAGAACGCGTCATGTCCAACAAGGAAAACCAGCTTTTCAAGATAGAGTCCAAAAATGTAAGGGGGGGCGGGTATTCAGGTTCCCCCCTCCATCACACCGTCCGACCGAAGCACCCACCCCATTCCCAATATCTCAAGATATAGTCCAAAATGTCACATAGATAGATCGGGGCCCACACCTAGGTACACATGGGAGTTGGGCCGGAACATAGTCCCCTCGGACAGTTCGATCTCTACCAACCCAGATCGGGTCTAGAAAAGGTCAGAAGGGAATGACTTGGCGGGTGAAGGGGAAGCCATCAGGGCTAAAAGAAACCCTTGCTTTACCAGGAAAAGTACGGAACCAGAGCCGACATATCCGAGCCCCGAAGAACTACCAAGAGACGCATTGAGGGAAGATATGTTTCTGGCGTAACAGGCGAGAGGCGTGAATCACCCTCGCCTAGCTGAATGATTGCCTTTAGAGGGGACAGTTGGGTTAATACTTCTCAGTTATCCCACCCGGGGTGCTTGACGAGACGATGACTTCGCCTCAGAGGCGTGCATGTCACCCTCAAGACAAACAACCAATCATCGCACGACTGGTCCAAATGAAAGACGCCATATTGACTGAACGAACAGACTTCCAATCCTAACGGGAATGGCGTGCACCCACCAAGATTGATTCTTGGAGACAAAGCCATCTCGGAGGATCGGTGGTGTGGCCGGACGACTAATGGTCACAGTGTCGCCCCTCTTCAACAGTTTAAGCATAGATGACAAGTCATCCTAATGCTACCCACAATGTCGGATCATCCCAACATATATAGTTATCACTCAGTCAAACCCTTAATATGATTTCTTTTATTTCGTAGGCTCATGTTCCCTTTTGATTTCCCCAAAATCAAACTTTGGACAATCAAAATAACAAGGGGTAACCTCATTTCGGTACAGTGGACAAAGGTTGTTATTCAAGTAGGTACCGTCGAGCTTTCACGATATTATGTCAATACAAAAAGTCACTTTCAATTTTCAAAAAAAGACAAAAACTGTTAAACTTAACGGTTTTTTTGGATGGAAAATACATGTGCTGCTCACATGTCCAATTTTTTTTGGAAATACCAAGTTTACCCTTCCTCTTTTATAGAAACTCTCTAACTCTCATCTAAACCATGTTCTTTCTCTCTTCTTCTCCGTGAGCTCACCGGAGTTCTCCACATCGGGTGAGGACGTATGCAGCGGCGGTTCTGCCCTTCCCCGGAGCTCCTCCTCTTTGCTCCCTTTTCGTTCCCTCCGTCGACGCATCGGGTGAGGACGTATGAATCGCTGAGGTTGATTGATAATTAAAAAAGAAGAAGAAAATGTTCACAGTATTTTGGTTTTATTTATTTGTTAATATGTTTTAACATAAATAAAGATACCGAAAAGAAAAGATTGGGATTAAAAATAAAAATGTTTTTTGTAAAAATGATTTTTAAAAATAAAATGAAATTAATTTTTTATAAATAAAAACTGATTTTTATAAACAAATCTGATTTAAATAAATAAAACTGATCTTTTTTTCAAATTAAGATTAATAAAGAATTATGAAAAGAAATTAATATTTTCAAATAATTAAATATAATTAAAAAATAATATGATTTTTTTCATACTCATGTATCAAAAAATAAAAAAGGTCAAATTATTGCTAGGACGTGCAAGAATAGTTAGGGGTAATTTAAACTTTTCTGATATTATCGTTAGCTCTGTTACAGATTTTGCCCTTATCTGATAATATCGAAAAGGTGGACTGTCAAGACATGAAAACAAAAGTGAGGACAGTCTTTACGTGCGAAAAAATGTCAAATTATCGGACTGATCCGAGGTTTCCCCAAATAACAATTCTACACATAAGTCCTGTGGTGGTAGACTCTCTAATGCCTTTTGGTTTTCACATTTCCCGCCATTCAACAGAAGAAAGCAAAAAAAAAAAAAAATCGCCATCAGATTTCAATTTTCAGCGGAGGCTGAGTAAACAAAAATTCCTGGTTGATTTCATTTTTGTCTATGCGCCTTTTATCCGTCGGTGATGATTCATTTCTCTGCATATTCCTCATGTCTGCTCTCGCCTTTAGTTCACTACTGTGCCGTACACTATCCATCGCATCTTCATCTCCTTTGTCTTTTGCCATTCCCAAATTCAGATTCTCCACTTGCGATAAAATTCCAGCATCTATAAGGTCAGCCATTGAACACTACTCCCACTTTTTCCCTGATTAGTTGTTTCGTTCCATTAATCCCTACCTGATTTGTATTTTTCCTTCGTAATCTGATTTTGAATTGGACTTCTAGTAGTTTCTTCAATTGGAATAGTTACTTTGCTGCCGTTTAATTGATTATTTTGATAAGATTGGAGAATTGATGTTCTTACTCTTTTGTATTTGGGTTCATAATTGAAGTAAATTACTGAAATTCGTTTTGTAGCATTTGAATTCTGCAAGGTGGGTCCCGAGTGAATGGTTGTGCAGATGATAATGTACTTCTCCTTGGTGAAATGTGCTTTGTTTAATGGTTTTCCAGTTTTCTTTATCTGTTTGTTTCTGCAATCTGCATATGATGGTTAAGGCTGAATTTTATTATTATTATTTTTCCTGCTCGATTGCAGTCTTTGGATTAGAGATCCATTACAGGTCAATGTTTGTTTGAGTTATGTGAAAGTATTGAAATTAGCTTCCTTTCTCACATGATATTAGTATATCAAACTGTTAATACAGAGAAGGGCTTGATCATGTGATAACGGAGGTGTAGAGCAACCATTTATTTGTTATTTAAGCTGTAGGAATACATATAATACGTAATACAACCCCCATATGTTTTCTTCTTCTGCATATACTACTTCACTCATCTGATGAAAGGATCTGCTATGTTTGTTTTGGATGCCGATGGAACTTCTCGATACATGCATGACCTGCCAGTGTTGAGAAGTTAATTCAACCAACACTTTTTTATAGAAATAATAATGTAAAACTTAATGATTGATACATCAAATCCGAGTTAGGTTATTAAAATAGCAGAAGAATTATTAGTTAGTTTAGAATGCAGCTGAGAGCTTCACATGGGTTAGAAAATCTTTGGCTTCTAGTGAAGACAAAGTGGGAAACTATAAAAAAAAGGTCACAAAAGAATGGGTTGAGTCAGTGCAAGAGAATTTTCATTAAACTAAAAGGAGATGCAATATTTTGAATAGGAACTGTAGGACCGTCAACTTGTTATCCAAAAAGGTCTGATTAGATTTGGGGCTTCTTTGGTTCAGGGACAGGATAAGAAGTTGGAGTTGGTGATCCTGACCTTTTGCTATAGTTGAAGTGTGATAAGCAGCTAGGTGATAAATGCTGGCTTAAAATACAGATAGACTATCTGATGAACCATAGAAACTAGAAACTCAACTATCTCAGTACCATTTTTCTTAATTCTGGTCCCACTTACAGGAGTTGAATTGTAGAAGGATAGGGTAAGAGTATGAGCAATATGAGTTTTTCCTGGTCAAAACTATACATCTTATGTAACGCATCTTACTTGACATGGCCCATCATTTTTTTTTATAAAACAAAACCACCAGCTCACAGCCATCAGTGTCAAAAGCTTCTTTGCCATGCCACTCGAAATGGAATGGGAACTTTTCTCCTAACATGTAGTGGTTCCTTATGATAATACTTAATGGGACAAACAAAGGGTACACAAGGCAAGCTGTTAGAAAAGATAGCTGTAAATCAACTTTCTGGTTCTGACATGAGGTGGATAGTATTAGTCATTACCTCTGATCTTCTTGGCTGAGGCCTTAGCCACTGTTTCCACTTGACCTGTAATTGGGGAATGGGACTCTGCCGGATTCAATATGCCTGACATCCTCTATCAGGACCTCATAGTGCCTTTTCACTTCCTCAGGAGATTTTTCACCTACCACCCTGGCAATGTTATGCCAGCGATCTGGAGTGTCTTTATCATATTTGGCCAGGGCCCTTTCAAATAGTTTGTTTTGCTTACGAGTCCAGGAGGAGCTAGAACTACGTGAAGAGAGGGAGTTAGATGCCATTGGGTAGAGATCTAAGTAGACTTCTAGAACTATTGCAGGCCAAAGAGTAAGTATAGAGGTTTTGGAGACGACGGACAAAATGTCAGGGACTTAGTCTGGACCAAGTGTGAAAGGAAGAGTGACTAGAGTGAATCCCAGCAAAAAGAAAAGAAAGGCTACTACAGTCAAGGTTGATGTCTTGAAGTCAAGGGATGGTATGGAAAGAGATTACAAGTGAGCTCCTTATAAGCAGGAAGAAAGAGCGGTAGGGCTGAGCCAGTTAGGCGAATAAATCTACCAAAAGGACAGAATATATGGAGTGACCTGTTCCCTTGGGAACCACAAGATTGAGCAAGGACAAGGAATAGCTAGCTTAAGAGAGAATCAGTGCAAAAAGGATGACCTCTTTATTTCTTTGAGCAAGCATATTCCTTGTGTAAATCACCACCAAGTTGGAATGTGTTACTAGTTGTTTTGCATGCAGTAAATACCCAAAAGCAGATGTACGATATAATATATTTTTATTAGCAGTTCTCTGACCAATGTCATTATAAGACAAATTTCTCTGAACTATGCTAATTTTAGTCACTGAAGACATAATATATTGGGAAAACTACTAATACATACCCAAAACCATGCCCATTTAACTGATGTTTACCATGAAGTTTAAAGTTAACTGATGCATACCCTTAAGTTTCGAAAATGTAACTCAAAACCCCTCCGTCAGCTAAAATGACGAAAATACCCTCAACTACACTTCAATAATTATGTTAAAAAATTATTTAAAAATTACTTTTGTTATTTATATATATATATATTTACTTATTAAATGACTTCATTTTTATTTAAAAAATCACTTCATTTATATTTAAAAAAAATTATTTAAAAAAATCACTGAGGGTATTTTCGTCATTTTAGCTGACAGAAGGGGTTTTAGTTACAAGTCGTAACTTCAGGGTAAACATCAGTTAAATGGGCATGGTTTTGGGTAGGTATTGGTAGTTTTCCCTAATATATTTGCCCGTACTAGTTTAAAAATGGTCTTGTGTGGTGGAAACTGTAGGATTGTAGAGCACTCAGAGTCAGTGAAGGTGTGCTTCTAGTGGATATCTGACTTTGTTCTGATTATGTACTCGTCCCTCTCTTTATGTCAACAGTGACAGATTATATTCTCCCAACTCTCATATTCACTATATTTTGTTTAGCATTTCAATTTGAAATATTGAAACATTAAAACATTCCTTGCCAATCCCTTACTGAAACAGTTTGAAATATCCTTGTTCAGCTGTACAGTCAGTAGTATCTTGTACCTCTAGTTAATCATACATAAGTTCATGACGGGTTGAAGACTTGAAGTAGTTTCAATATACAGCCTTGCAGATACTATAAGCAAAAAGTATTGTTTTTTTTTGGTCATTGTATTATTACTTCTAACAAGGACAAGCCCCTGCATTTGTCTGAATGAAAAATTGGGTATGACCCGGGTGCTAGTCTTTACAGAAATTAGTACTCTTAGTGTGAACTTAGGTTCTTGTTGTTCCCCGCTAAGTGTCCATTGTTAAATTAACATGTATCTTGTATGATTAGAACTATCCCTATCTTTTGGGCTTGTGGTGAAAAAAGTAAAACCCGGTAAACATGGCCTTCCTTTTATTTAAACTATTATAATAATTATGTATTGATTCATTAACATTACATTTTGTCAATCCAAAGAATTAGCAATCTTACTCCATGTGTTTTTTCCCCTACAGTAGAAACCTTGGCAACTTGGTATTCTAACCACTATAGCCTATCAATGGTGGGCTCAATTGTCTTAAATTCTTTGAATCATGTTGAATGTTTCTCACCTCTCAACATTTATCTGCTGCTGCATGTGGTTGAAACATTAATAATGAGGCATGTTTGTGGTGGCCATCTCCTGTAGTCAGAAAATTAAATGTCTACCATTTGAGAAGCAATGTAACATGAAGATCATATCAGGCATTCAACATATGAGTTTTTGACCTGATAAAATAGTGATCAGGCTACATAAAGGAACTTCTGTTATGCAACATGAATAAATTCTGAAGCCAGTCTCCTAATTCAGCTGTATTTATTATTTTCCAGCAAAATAAATACTAGAGTCAAGTTACTTTGTCCATGTGGTACAGGACGAATGTGCATATTAGTCCTTACCTCTATTGATATTGGTTCCTATTATCTTTTATTTAACATGCACCTGAGTTCCTAATTTTTTCACGGGCATGTTACTCTAGAGGTATATTTCTCTTTTGGATGTTAAAGTGGTTTCAAAGACCTATCAAGTCCCTTTGTAGCAAGGTTTTGGTACATTTTTGTTTTTACTATCAGTCAGTATGGAGCATGCTAGCTTTGTTATTTGTGTGTACCATTTTATGTGTTCCATGTTCGAACCGATACATATGTATTATGGCCATCTCTAAATGTTTGATGATATTGCTGGTGATTCTTGTTGTCTTGTGTCCTGTTTCCCCCCTTTACCGCTCACACTCTGTGGTTGTTGATTCCCCACTCACAATTATTCCAACCAAGACATGTGCCTAGACTCTTTCTGAAAGTATATAGCTGCTTGGAATTTCCAATAATATGTATCACAACTTGATACTCTGAGAACCTCATTTGCCTGCCTGGGAAGTTGGTTCTTGGAAAATACTTTCTGTTTAGACCTTGTTAACATTAACTTGTTAATATCCATACAAATTATTATCAATGCATTATTTTGTAACCTGACTAGTTTAGCATGAATATCAAACTTCATACAAGTACGCTGTGAAGAAATAAAATGTCGAACATTTACTCAATTTATTTGTTTGGAAAAATCAAAGGAGTTTGGTTGTTTGGTGAAATTATCTCTAATGGAGACTTGTGGAGGTGAAGGGAATCTCCATTGTTGTGGTCCTTGTTAGTTCGTCACATTGCTGATAGCCCGAATCCTTATCACCATAAGTCCACCTAAAATGAAAGTAATTTATACAGATTCCCCAACCTTTTCCATCTTGGTAATGGCTGAACACTTCTGCTTATTGCTACTCCATATATTTTGGAGTGGCCTTGAGGGTTTGTGATTGGGATATATTTTACCTGTATCCTTATATATCATGGAAATCAGGATTTGTGGGTGGGTTTAAAGCTCATGAAATAGTAATCTTTGTCTGTGAACTACTAGCATATCAGAAAATCCGACCCTTCCAGTGAAAGATGTCCACTAGTGAAGCATCTGTTAGCATAAGAACAATAACCACCCATTGGGAAGAGAATCTTAGAACCAAAGAATAAAGGCTCAAAAGAACTTTTTCAGGGATTGGATCTTCTTGTTTGTGAAAGGATCTTCCTCAGATATGGTGCTTGATAATGAGCAAATATAGGTCACCGCAGCATCAGGTTGATGTGTGTGCAGTACATGTGCACTTGCATACTGTACAATGGAATAGGTGGGACTCAAATAAATTCAGTGTAAAATATGTTTATATGCCATTAGAAGAGAACCTGAGGTGACAACAGTTTGTGGTTTATATCATCTGGATAAGATATGATGCAATTATTGTGAAGGTTATAGTGGGAAATCCAATACTCTGCCACTGATTTAAATTTTAGCCACATGAACCAATTTGGTTTGACCAGTCACTGGTTTGTCGTATAGCATGCAAGACTGTTTTGTAGGGACTGATATTTTCTTGCAACCAGACTACCGTTGTCTTCTTTATTGGCCATGGCAAAATTTGGCTGTAACTGTGCACTTGCTTTTTTGCTCTTTCACTTTTAACATGTATAGAGCTTGGTCTGGGCATGTTATGAGTTTGTGATAGTCCACACGTGAGGAGAGAGTCAAATTGTCTCACAAGCCTCCACCCATCAACTGAGTCTTTAGGTTGGATCGGGTTTTAACTTTTAACACATTTTTATGCTTCATGGCCCTTCTTGCCTTGCAAGCCCAACCATACTATAGCTACTAAATATATAATAAGTCATTTTATTTCAACTTTTCTTAGTTAGAACCAACTTGTTGATGAGTGTGAAATAACTATTTGTTTTGCTTGGATTTTTAAAGCCACTGCAGATTTGGCAGAGGTGGATGGGGATACCTTTCCATCACTTGAAATAGCTGGTTTGAGACATTTTAAAATTTTCAGGTACAGTGTTGAGCACACACTGTTTTAGTCTTTTAGACATTGATGTAGTGGAACTGAATCTGCCTTTGCACCAGAAACAACCCTATATGGTTTATTTGCTTAAAACCATGTCAACCATGAATTAATTGCATATATAGAAGAACTTGTACAATGAGCTACAGAGTTATTTGACAGGAGAGCAAATATGTTCAGTTGGAACTTGTCAGGCTTGTTCTGTAATTTAATGTTGTATAAGTTTCTGCTTTTTTATGTGATAGTCTTTGTTTCCTTGTAAAGGATCAATGAATCTGTAAAAAAAACTCTATACATTTAAAAACCATGTGTAGGTCCCAATATGTTTATAAGTGGCGTCCCCAGTGTGCATGACCCTTGCTGATTGTTTGTGGTGCAATGAAATGAAGATTAGACTTTATAGGGTGAACTTGTTTTTCTTCATGGTCAACTCTAATTCCTAACTTATTCCTTTGTTCTGTTCACATCTTTTTTAGTATAACTTTGTGTTCTACTTGTGAATCTACAAAGTCGTAGTTATATCTGTCTTGAACAGAGTACTATACTAGTACACTGTTATCTGAAGTCTAATGCTGGTTTTGGTCTTTGGTTTGTTCCCTTCAAAATTGTTTGTTTGATTTTTTGACTACCTGCATAACAAATATGTATTTTATAGATGTGGATCTATAGACTTGAGAGAGTTCGAATCTAGATGATCACCCCACAAGACAGAGCCCATAAATAGTTTCATGATCTTATATCCTTTCACTTTGGTCTACATGTGACGGAGGGAAGTAGGCTCAATCACTTTGGTCTAAATATGACCTTCACGCCTTGTTATTGATTCTTCGCTCAATCAACTATCAAACTTTGCTTCTTTTGAAAATGTCATTCTATCTGCCGTCAAAATCATCATATTTCTATGGCGGGTGCGAAAAAGCAACAGTATTATGTTGCCTTTATCATCCCAATCAACGGAGAAAGATGAGTTGATCATAGCATTCCCTCATCCTTGTCCAACAGGTTACTAAAACCGAGATGAGAAATGCTTATATAATGCTTGGGGGGAGGAACTCTGGTTTGATTGATTAGCTTCTTGTTAAACACTCTTGCATAGTTTTGCTGCTCTGCAGAGCATCCACTTCTGACAAAACAGATTAAATAATAGTGTTCTGTCTCTATCTTATGTTCATTTTTTTGTTAATTAGAGTTATGCTTCATTTAGCTGTCAATTTGTGGCTGATGAAGCTTTAACATTACTTTCAGGCAATAATAGGGATGTATATTCTCAAGATGTTTTGGGTCAAGGAGATTATTGGACCGAAGTCTAAGCTGAGCTCTACCTGTGGTTCCTATGATGTTGGCTGCAAAGGTTTGTCTAAACATGCCCTTTGAAATCTTCATCTCTCATTGTATTCCACCCCTTCTCCCCCAAAGTCATGTATTTGGACTATGGATGGTAAGAACACAAATTCATAAAAACATGCCATTTTTGGAGTACTACTCACCAGCTACAGGATTTGTTTACAATAAATGAAGTATCCTTGTCTGCCAGATTATAGGACATACTTGTTTAGTACTGCTTTTGTTTTTTATTCGGCAATAAAGGGGTAAATCCTAAACCTATACCTCCCTACCGCTTCTAACCCAACTCTTAATTTAACCCTTCGCCAACACCTGCTTCCAAGCATATGGCACACTATGATTTGAATACTAGACCTCTTGTATGGTACTGCTTTTATTTTTTCTGGCAATAAACCGGTAAACCCTAACCTTAATCCTGAATCCATCCCCACCCCTCCTAATCTAACTCATCACCTAACCCTTCCCTACACCAGTTTGCAAGCATATGACACACTAGGATTCGAACATTAGACCTCTTGTTGGCTAGTGCTCGTCCACTACTTTTGTTTGTTTGTACCCCATACTGCATGCTTGCTTGTATTCTCTCTGGTATGGCCTTGGTCTCTTTATGCATCTTCTACTTTCCCCCCCTTTTTCGTACCCTTTGCTTCATTGTCAGTTATTTTGTAAAGTTCATGATGAAATGTTATGTACAGATTTCTCAAATAATCAATGATCTTAAAGCAGCAACTTTGGTTATGGATGCTTCTGAAGAAGAATATGGGAGGAGTTTGCGAGAATTGCCCCAGCAAGTCTCTCCCATTTTTGGCTCACAAGAAGGTTGTGAAATTAATGCTATTAAGTTGGCAGCTGCAGAACTTTATATAATGTCACGGGATAATTGTCCAAAACTACCCTAAAGTTTCGTTCACAAACGAGTTGATGCACAAAGTTTCGTCCACGCTGTGTGGCTACCCTGAAATTTTGTCCACGACTTTTTTTAGTTTTGACGTAATAGGGATGTTTAGAATGATGGTCTGGGGTCTTTGGGCAGTGCTTCCCGGATTGAATAGAAGCGTGGACAAAACTTCAATGGACCCACAAAAGCGTGGGCAAAACTTCAATGCACCCACAAAAGTGTGGACAAAACTTCAGGGTAGCCACACAGCGTGGACAAAACTTTGTGCATCAACTCGTTTGTGGACGAAACTTTAGTGTAGTTTTGGACAATTATCCCTAATGTCACCAAAGACTTAATAGAGAAAAATCTATTAAGAAGTTCATACCTTTTTTTGGCTACAGTGATCCTAAAAAAGATATTGAAATATCTTTTGCGTCTATCGACTAAATAGGGAAATTGCATTATGAGAGTCAAACAGGTGATGCTTTTGTTCAGTGTGGAAAACTAGTTCCACTTGAAAAAACTAGAAGTTTTGTATGATGTCACTCCGTTGAAGTGCAATCTCTGGCTGGCAATAAACAATCTGAGTTTCCAACTGACATGTTGGAAAGAGCTAAACCTCTTGAAGAATTTTGTTAGGACCCCGAGTTATGGATCGTGTTAGAGGACCTTGATACGACTTGAGATCGATCCCAAGGTTTCGCGTGAGCGAACCCTTGTTCTTATTTCTCCCAATGGTAGCTAAGCTCGAGCTCGTGAGAGAGAACTCGAAGATCTCTTGAATAAACTAATAGAAGTGATTATAATTTTGCATATCATTTTATTCATCTCGTATGGTTTATATAGTCATAGAGGAAAACATAACCCAGTCCTACTGTAATTGTACTATCCAAAGTTTATCCAAATCCTATTATAAAAATGTAACTAATCCAAATCTTATTGTAACTATTCAAAATACTCTAAGGGATTAAGATAATACCCTCAGTCGACTTCTACTCCATTGTGGTGGGCTTATCCCATCCCGTTACGGTCCGTAAAGCCCACAACATCACTCCCCCTTGCACATGGCGCTTGTCCTGGAGCGCATAGGGTGGATCCATCACATTGGCAACCCTGTCCTCAACCTCGTCCTCGATCATCTCTAACCAAAAAAGTTTCGCACACTTGTGACCTGGGACGTAAGCTTCATCACAGTTGAAGCAAAGGCCTTTAGCAATACGATCTTGCTTCTCTTCCTTGGAAATTCGCTTGACAAATGGGCGGGATGAGGGAGCCGAGGGTAGCTGACTCCGCTGCCCCATGGACTCTTCTCGAGCACTCTTTTCATATAGCCTGGCGAGACCCATTGATGAAGTCAGGTCGCGGGGTTGTTGAATTTCAACATCAATGGCCAAAGTACCCCGTAACTCACTTAGGAACAACGAGATTTCCTGGTCCGTCCTCAATTCCGGAACTTGGGCGGCCAATCGCTCAAAACGAGCTGCATAGTCATCAACAGAACCGTCTTGCCTCAGTTTCGCCAATTCTCTCAGCCAGTTACCTGCCAAAATCGAGCCAAAACGTGTATTGCAATACATTTTAAAAGCTGGCCAATTAAGGTTAGGGAAATCCTTTTGCAGCTTCGTGTACCAAAGTTAGGCATCATCTTCCAAGTGAAATGAGGCCAGCAGGACTTTCTCCTCCGCATACGTACGTTGGTGGAGAAAATAGGCTTCACAGCGGTTCAACCACGCTGTTGGATCAGTGCGCCCATCGAAACGAGGGAATTCCAGTCGGACGAAGCGCGGGGCTAGGTTGCCCCCGTCCCCCAGACCCTGCACCCTCTCTCGGCCTGGTGTCCGGAGCTGGCGGCGAGTCGGGGTGGACCACTCACGAAGCTGCAGTATCATGTCTTGCAGTTTTGTCTGAATCCGTTCCTCGGACCGCTGGCGGTCAGACTCGGCGCGCTGTTGGTCAGCCCGGCGGTCAGCCTCAACGCGCTGCTGGTCGGCCCTGTAGGTGGCCATAAATGCCTCGAACTTCTGCTCTAATGTCATCTGTGGTTCCATAACAAATGGCTCTGATACTAATATGATAGGACCTCGACTTATGGATCGTGTTATGGGACCTTGATACGACTTGAGATTGATCCCAAGGTTTCGCGCGAGCGAACCCTTGTTTTTCTTTCTCCCAATGGTAGCTAAACTCGAGCTCGTGAGAGAGAACTCGAAGATCTCTTGAATAAACTAATCTTGAATAAACTAATAGAAGTGATTATAATTTTGCATATGATTTTATTCATCTCGTATGGTTTATATAGCCATAGAGGAAAACAGAACCCCAATCCTACTGTATTTGTACTACCCAAAGTTTATCCGAATCCTATTACAAAAATTTAACTAATCCAAATCTTATTGTAACTATTCAAAATACTCTAAGGGATTAAGATAATACCCTCAGCCGACTTCTACTCCATTGTGGTGGGCTTATCCCATCCCGTTACGGTCACAACAAATTTAAGTGCCCAATATCTATGAGATTGGGGTTTGACCCTGTTATTGTTGCCTCTGCACAAACGTATGAGAGGCTGTGGACACAACAAAATGGTTTGATGAAGGTAACAGTACAGGTCCAGAAACAAAAAATGAGATTGCCTCCTCTGTCATTGACTTCAAATACAGCCACAAAGGATGCAATATCCACATCACATGGTGTATGAAGTATGGGATCACCATTCCAGACCCGAGCATGCAAGCAAAAGCTATTCACTTATGGGAAACTTCTTCTGCTTCCATTGCTAGCTTTGGTAGTTTTTTAAAGATTTACTTCTGCAAGATCTTAGCAATATAATGCCTCGATCTTAACGTACTATTTATAGTTCAGATTCCTCCAGTGCTAAGATCACAAATAGGTAAAAGTTGATTCCAATGCATACTATCGGCGCTCCTCTTAGTTCCTAATCTAATTTAGATACACCAGAGGAAGGCGTGAAGTCTTTACTGGAATGCCCCGAGCTTCAATGGAATCTATTGTGGTGGTGAATAGCATAAATCTTTCAGGTAATATATTTTCTTTCCCCTGTCCTTGAACATCATATTCATCTTGTAGTTAGATATGATCAGTGTGTAACTGGTTTGCTACAAATACTAATTCATATTTTTGTAGGTTATGTTGTCAACCATGATTATTAATATACTACTCTCTACCAGTTGAATAATTGGATAAGAACTCACAGTTAATGTGAGTTGGTTCCGAAATTTAGTCTAGAATTGTATCCATCTATGTTCTTAATTTTTTTTATGAGCAAAATTTATAGAACGACTCGATTTTCAGAAGATGAAAGACGAGCCAAGGTGACCCTCACGGGACCACTTCGAATACAACCAGGACTAAAAGTCCATCCGAACAAACTAGACACCCGAACAAAGGGTCTAACAGATCATATACCCAGATTTTTCAACCATGACGCTACCATACATCTACATTCTTACTTGGGCACTGAAATTCTTGACTGATATTTCTTGCATGATCACAGGCAGCTTTCATGTATCGTTTGATTCAATTAATGGACAGTGATATATGAAGAAGTTTGAGATTTGAAGTGTTATGTTGTGGGATCTAGCAGATATGGGTGCCTGGCAGATATTATATAATAACTAACCTGCTTTGAGCTTTGCAGTGTAATGCTGTGGGCTCTTCCTTTTGCTGCTAGGGCCAACTTTGGTGGGAAGCAGGTATAATTCTTTGCTTGATGATATATATGATAGCTGGTGATGATTATATAGTTGGCCAGTAACTTAATCTTGACGAAGGATTTGAAATGCCACCCTAATTTGTGGGGCAGTGACCCTAGATTGTGGGGTAGTTGTACCTCACTCCTCTCATGCATCTTCACTGCATTCAGAATATGTCAATGTATTTAGTCTGCTTCCCAACTTTGGATATATATGTACATGTTTTATACTGATTGATTGTCTCCCCCAGAAAGAAGATATTGGGTGCCAGAATACGACCCTCCAACCCCTGTGATCTTTCACTATACCCTATTTCGATTGCGCCTTTTTGTTGAGTGCAATTGTTTCATTTACTCTGTATGGAAGCATCATATTGTTTCAATTCAAGCTATGCTCTTGTTCTGTGATATTCTTGCTGTGTGATATTCATTAGGTGAGGGCCGTGAGGCTATGTGCCAATGATAACTGAACAAAATTGCTTAGAGTGTGTACTAAGATTGAACAACATTGATAATTTGGATACTAAATGTGAATGGAAAAAGGTTTTGAGTATTAGTTTAGAACAAATTGATGGTTTGGGTATGGTTTTTGAAGACCGAAGCGAAGTCGGGTGACAAGTGTCAATCAATGGTAGGTGGAAGATGAGGTGGGTGGGGGGACATTAGGCAATGGGGGATGGATTGGGGGAATGAGAAAAGGGTGTAAAACACAAACACAGTTGGTAAGTGGGAGATGAGAAGAGAGATTATGAATATGGCCAAAGGCAATGGGAGAGACAAAGGCATATGAAGGTGGGTGGAGAATTGAGCTCTTCCCAACATTTCCCCAACCCTTGGTCTCCTACCCACCTTCCCTCTTATCCTCTCCCTTCCTTTCTTTCCAAACAATACTTGTTCCCATCCCATTATTAAATTAAAGAGTAACAGTATATGTGTTTTTTTTTGTATTTTATAATATGTCGACGAAAGGGTATGGTAATCTTAATAATAGTGATATTGATGTATCATAATTTACTAGTTGTATTGTAGGTCTCATAACCAATATGAAATCAATGATTTCAATCATAATATTTAATGTTATTATTTATATAAAAAGAAGAAGAGAGTATTATACTTCATATACTAGTTTCTTGTAAAAATGGAAACAGTTCACATTGTTTTAGTTTAAGTGTTGTATTCCAAACTAGTCATAACTTTCGGCAAGATGGTTTCAGTTTAGTTCAACTGTGGCTTCCTTTGAGGTTTCAATCATTTTCAAACAACCCTTATTCCATTAAGAGTTGAGGATGACTTTTCTCCATTCCTAACTTAGCATCTGTCTTGAAAATAGATAAGGTTAAAAAAAATCAACCGAACTAATGGAGTGAATGTCGAAAAAGATTTAAGATTCAATATTTGATATAACAATACCAGGTTAATTACCTTTTGTACCTTGCGTTTTGTGACGTTCAATAACAGTCCTTTCGTTTTGGTAACTGTCATTTAATACCCTTTATGAATTGGTTACAGATCATTTAATATTCCTTTATGTATTGATAACAAAACATTTAATACCCCTTACGAATTGGTCATATATCATCAGAATGGCGTAAACTTGACCAAAATTTTGTCCAGAATGTTACCAATACATCATGGTACTAAAAGAGAGTTGCCAATAAAAAAAAGGGGTACTAAGGGTAATTAACCCAACAATTCCTTGCATATATGAATTTTTCAATCGTTGTGAGATCAAAATACCGCACTTAACCTTAACCCATAGATCAATAATTCAAATATTTGACCTAATAAGTTTTGGTAGCAGGAAGTAGTAGTAAAACTTCTGAAAGGGTAGTTTGTGGCGGCAGTAAGCAGAGACAGAGAGAGGCCAAAAAGGACCCGCTGAAACGGCGTCGTCAGCAGCAGAAATGGACATTGGAGACTCACTCCCACATGAAGGTTTGTGTCTCCGGGACCACTCCCCACTCTTCTCATCCATTCACACCCTCTATTTATTTCCTCCACCTTGCATTTTTCAATCAATCACTTACACAATACCTCCACACACTGCACTCTGTACTTCCACTTCCTCAGATATGCTCAACTTCCCCGGCTGCCTCGCCGGAAACGGCGCTGACATGTCCGTGCTCCAGCGACAGCAGCTCAGGCTGAACTACAGTTTGCTTCAGCAGCAGCACCAGTTCCAACCCAAATCTTTTGATTTCAGTGCAATGCCTCAGTTTCAGGGTCTCCTGCTCCAACACAGTTCAACTGCCTTTCCTGTACATGGAGATGGTAATGAGTTCCGTTCTGCTTCAGCTTCATCTCCGGAGATGGCGACGAGCTCTCTTGACATGGAGCACTCTGCACTTTCCAGAGCTTCTGTGCCCGTTATGAAGGAGGAGCTCGAGGAAGAGTCTGGGTTGATGAAGATGATGAAATGCACCGTGGCTCGAAACAGCTTCAACAAGAGAAAAGCTGAGGTTTGTTACTCTTCCTCTTTCTTCTTACTTCAAGTTTGAATCACTGAACTGCATCTTAATGATCATCTATTTTCAGTCTATTATAGCAGAAGAGAGCAGAGACAAAAGAAGGAACAGAGGAGCTGTTGATGAAGATGATCATTGTGCACAGACTCCGAATGAGAACTCCAAGATCCCAGATGCTCAGGATCAGAAACAAGATTATGTCCATGTCAGGGCTCGCCGAGGACAGGCCACTGACAGTCACAGCTTAGCAGAAAGAGTAAGTTTTCGGGAATAGAGACAATCCACTTCTATTTTCACATATGTTTTTTTTTTGATAAATGATGAATTTATTAAGTCTTTACCCCAAGAAAAGCTTAAGTATTTTCACATATGTTACTTATATGAAGGGAACAAATGAAGGTTGAAAAGTAATCATAATTTTAATGGCTGAGATGTTTCTAAACTTCGTTACGGTCGGAACTTACCAAATTTAAGTTTGGAAGCGTCTCAACCGTTAAAAACTCCAATCCTATGGATACGGATGGTTTCAGTTTTCACTCCCACTTTTGGTTTTTACTTGATTGTTACTCTGTTATATGACACGGTAAAGATTACGTAAGCCAGCTCTAATCTCAGGTTCTGTATCATTGTGACATATATAGGCCAGAAGAGAAAAGATCAACAAGAAGATGAAATCTTTGCAAGAATTGGTACCTGGATGCCACAAAACAACTGGAAAGGCCGGAATGCTTGACGAAATCATCAATTATGTTCAATCCCTACAAAGACAAGTCGAGGTAATTAACTAAGAAGTTTTACAACTAGTCACTGATGTTTATGAATCTTGAGCACTTCTGTAATTGAGCCCAACAATTTTTCTTGCAGTTTTTGTCCATGAAACTTGCTCATGTGAACCCCAGGATAGAATTGAGCATCGACAACATCTTCACCAAGGAGGTAAGAAAAAAATACAGCCTATTTGAATCTTCTGATAGTGACACATTTAGACAACTGAAACTGACTTTCCCTTAAAATGACTCTCCTATGAAGTTTCCTGCTTGTGTCTCCGCTACACTATCTGAAATGGCCAATCTATCCTACAATCAGCCCAATTCAGTACAACCAGTTGCTGCAAATTGTGAAATGGATATGCTTATGCCACTGAATCCTCTACAAACGGCACAACCAAGAGTTTCAAGCTCTCCTGTATCTGTAAGTAACTTGGAAATGTATATCATTCCTCATAATTGACTCATATGCTACTCTTTTGTAACTATGTTGTGCTTATTCTAGTTATTTACATTGCAGCAAGTTCAATCACTTTTGCCTTGGGAGACTGATTTACAAAATTTTTACAATGGCGGGTTTCAGTAGACTACATCGATGGTTTCTTCTCCCACTTGTAATTAACAGGTATACTTCTACATCCAACAATATTATAACCATGTTGATAATAAGTTCGATGGGAACTGAAGTATTTCTGAACTTGTGTTTCTCAAGCAGGACGTGCAATTGTTTGTGGATTGGATCATATTCATCATCTCATGGATTTTTACATCAGGATCTGGACGAATGATATAGCATTATATTCATCATCCTATTTTTTACTGTGTATATTAGTTATCGTTTTAGTAACACTATCAGTTATAAATGTGCAAGGCAAGGCAACATCAAGATCAACTTCTGGTTTTGCAAATATAGTGACTAAAGATATGTTGCCTGTGTGGAGTGGAAAAGAGAAAGTAACAGATAGGACCACAAAACACAAAGGGGTCCAAACCCCTGAAAGAGAGATAGTGACTGAAAATGGCAGTAAGGAATTATTGTTGGGGAGATAAAAGTACTGTTGGTGTGGTCCTGTAGGGGCAATGAAACAGACCTTGTTTTTGAGTTGCAAATTGGCCTCCAAGTTGTATCTGCATCTGTTTTATGAGATGTTTGGCAAATTGCAAATGTCTCGTTCCTACGCAGAACACTACACAAACAGCAACCAGAAGTTGTTTTCGATTTCATTTGTCTTTCTTTTATTGAACAATGTATCTATAGTTTAACCAAACATGAGATCCATCATGCTGCAGAACAAAGTAAAATGGGTTTAGAAGGTAGTTCTTGCATCCAGTAATAGACTGTCAATTTACTTTGCTCTATTTCATTACAAAGCAATTCACAGAGTTGAGTTGCCAATAGACAAACAAAAAAAAAACAAAATCAAACCTTCCCTTTGGGATGTCAAACACCAAAGAGAATTTACCTGCAGCAAGCAAACATAATTAATTGCTATTTGCAGTATAAAAAAATTTACTAGTATTTATTTGGAAATACATTGCAAAGGCCACAAAATAATCTTGAAAACAGTAGTAAATAAATATATTAAATGCAATAATTCAAAAGGGAAACACAATGTATGGGCCTTGTGTGGTGGCCATGACCAAGTTGTCTTGCAAAGAGATGTACACAATTGTAGATAGGGAAGAAAAAGACAAATCGGTTAAAAACTCCTCTTATCTTAAAAACGGTGAGAACTCATTCGAACCACATACATCTATATTTCAACATTCACATAGATGTCACATCATCACCCCAATTTCACCCAAATACACGTCACTTTCAGTCTTTTTCACACAAGTAAGGGTATAATTGTAATAGCACGGTGTCATGTGCACAAGTGTCCATTTTTTTACCAATTAACTAATTTAATTTTTTCCGCTTCATTTGTACTCTGATTAGCTTCAAACTTGCGCCAATATTTTTCTTTTTCCAAGGGCTATATATCAAGTAGCATATTGAATATATTTTGAAGCCCAAAAAATAAAAAGTTGTTGTTCCCGATCAGGGCGTGTCTGTTCCCGATCGGAGTAGACACACAACCGATCGTTAACGTAAAACACCGATTTATTTAAAAAGTATATCGATCGGTGTATAAACATAATAGATTGGTTCCATACTATAATCGACCGGGTCAAAAAACTATCGAAACCATAAACAAGTACTCAAGCAGAATAAAAATCTATCATCCTACAATAGAGACCGATCGACATATACAGATAGGTCATACTCCTGAATGACATTAGGACACATGACATGCATGCACGTAGGAACGATCGAGACGGTGAATCAGGTATCCATACAAACACTAAACGATCGAGACGTTCATTCATGTATCTATACGAACACAAGACGATTGAGTTCAACAGTAATACTAATTTATCTGAGCACATCCATATTAAACATAAACTGCAAAAGACTGGAATAATACCAAATCGAGTAACATTCATAGTAAACATAAAGTGCAGAAAACTACAGAAAAAGCTCATAAATAACGTTATAACAACAGACCCTAACGCCCACGCGCATCAACTGCCAATGCTAGCCGTTGAACTTCTTCTTCTTGAACCAACGCATCCATTTGCGTATATGTGCCCTCCCATAATTTGCAGGAACGTTTAAAATGTGTTGTTAATTCTCCTCCGGTGACCTTCCTAATCTCGTCCACCCGCTGTGACGCTTGAGCTCAGAGGGATAGCATGTCAGCCTTATATGACTCGAACCTCAACAACCTCTCCTCCCCGGCTCTTCAAAAAGTTTCATACTTCTCCCTCTCAGTTGGGGACATAACTGTGTCCGGCTCCATTCTAGGTTATCGGATTTGAGGAGTCGATCGGAAAAATAGGGTAAATGAGATGAGTTTCTATTTATATAGGAATTGTGGCTGAAGAAGGTGTAGGAACCGAGGAAGAAGGGGTGGAGAGGTTAGTAGGTCTTGAAATTGGCTTTAACTAGAATTGGTAACAGGGAATATATACCTTGCATTCCCAAGAAGACATAAATTGTGACCATCCACCCATCAGTGGTGTTCAGTACATGTCAGATCAGGTCATTCCATTTACCAGCCATGAGAAAGATAAGAAAAAACCTGACAAACATGTCTAGTTTGTAGTTCGATCGGTAATGACAGCTCGTGATACTTAAAAAAAACAAGATCTCACCGATCGTCTGTTATGAAACGGTCAATCGGTGTACCCAGTTTATCGTCAAAAATATAGAAAATTCATTTATTAGGCATCTTAAACATTTATATAACCTCATAACAATCATTTTATTACACATAAACCTTACTTAACCCTAGCACTATTCATTACACAATATGAAGCTACATGTAAGTTAACTAGATCGGTTTAGTTGTGACAATAGTCTTCGTTGATCATCTACAACCTTGTCCAATTCATCCAGCCTTGCATTCGCTTCATGTCATATTTGGAAAAAAACCTCTATTCTGGGATGTCCAGACCCCTTCCTGGAAGTCTCTACGCTCCTTTAGTCGTTGTGTTGCATGTGCTCGAATACTCAACAACTGGTCTTCACTGGTTGTATCTGTTCGACTAGCAACTGGGCTTCACGTTCAAGTCGTGCAATACTCTCAGTCGAGTTGGGGTCCATTCTCTTCGTATGTCTACTAATTTTGATGTCAATACATGAACTAAAGATAAGAACAGTCTTATTTGTAGAGGTGGGTGGTGCGGTGTGGTGGTGATTTTAAATTTTGGAGAAAGGAATATATTCCATCTCTTGCCAAGAAGAATATGACATCAAGGTTGACAGGGAGGGTATGCATATACCTCATAAAGCATGTCATTACTCACTCATATACAATACGTCTAGATTGGCTAAGACACTTGTCCGGTCGAGAAGTCATGATTGCTCAAAAGAACTTAATTGTTGGGTCACATCACATGCATGCATGGTAGGACGATCAAATATTACACATACGATCGAGGCATACCGTAATACTAATTTAGAGGAACAACCATATGAAACATAAAGTGCATAATAGTTGAATAATACTAACAGATAAGCAACATATATAATTAACATAAAGTGCAGAACACTAATAAAAAAACTCATAAATAACGTTATTACAGCAAACCCTAACGTTATTAAAACATATCCTACCAAGAAAGAGAATATTCACAATGTGACAATACAAACAGTGATTCTGCTTTCTCCTGATTAAACTCACCAAGTTTTTTTTTTCGATTCCTCTGGAAATGCTTCAATACGTCTAAATTGTGCCACATGTACCTCTCCAGGGGCATTCCTTAAATTCTTCATATGTTGTGCTGCTCCAGCTCGGACCGCTAATAGCTCAGTCTTAACCGATTGACACCTTAAGAGCCTCTCCTGAACGAGAAGTCTAGAACACTCTATGTTCGCCCTCTCAGCTCGGGATAAACCTATGTTCGGGTCCATTCTGGATAAATTTCGGATTTATGGAGAAAGGGAAGGGAGGGGGTTGCTCAGAGATGAGATGATGAAGGGAGTAAAATAAAATTGGGAGTGTGTCTTCATTTATAGGGAGGGTGGATGAAGATGAAGGAACCGAGGCGGACGGAGGTTAAGATATGAGTTAGGTTTTCAAATTTGATTTGACTTGAATTGGTAACAGGGAATATATTACTTGCCTTCTCTAAGGAAGTTTCTCCGTTTAGTGTGCCTACTACACAAAAGGTGCCAGTACATGACATACCACTACAACAAGGACGGGAAACTAAACGACCAACGAAGGAACATTTTAAATCGATCGGTCCTATAACATAACCGATCGTGACATGAATGCGCTCTGAACCCTAAAGTAGTATGCATTCGGTTGTAGAATCGATCGTCCAAATAAAACATGTGATCGAGATATTCTGAAAGGTCATACAACTGAATGGCATCGGGTCTCATCACATGCATGCACGTAAGAACGATCGAGACGTATGAGTAAAATCCATGTTCAACCAAAAATGCATAATAATTGAGTACTAACGACGAGCGAAATCCATATTAAAAAGAGAGTGCAGAATACAAATAATTTGATTACAACAAACCCTAAAAAACGGTCAAAATTTGGCAATATGAATTGTTCTCTTTCTTCTACATGAACTAACACATCAAGTTTTGCATTCGTACGCTCCAACAAGCTAGACACACATGTAAACTCGGTTGTTAATTCTCCTCTAGGGACTATCCTAATCTCGTCCACCAGTTGTGCCACTTCATGTCGCAACCTTAGCAGCTGAAACTTAGTAGCCTGGAGCCTCAACAGTGTGGCCTGGGATTCACGTTGATAGCTTGCCATCTTCTCCCTCTCAATTGGGGTAAAAACTGTGTTCGAGTCCATTCTAGGTTATCGGAATAATGGTGGAGGAAGGGAGGGAAAAATAAAGTATATGAGATGAGATGAGATGAGTCTCTCTTTATATAGGAGTTGTGGCTGAAGAAGGTGTAAGAACTGAGGAGGAAGGGGTAGAGAGGTGAGTAGGTTTTGACCTAATTGGATTTCACTTTAACAGGGATTATATTCTTGGTCTTCCCAAAGAGACATCCAATGTGACCATCCATCCATCCATCCATCCTTCATGTCAGGTCAGTCCAGTTACCAACAATGTGAATGATACGGAAAAATCGGCTAACCGTATCTATTTTTTAGACCGATCGGTTGTTTATCAATTCCCGATCGATATAGATAGTTTTTTTTTTCTTACGGAAGAAAACAAGATCTTACTGATCGTCTTTTCTGAATGGGACAATCGGTATACACAGCTCATCGTTAAAAATATATAACATCCATTCATTAGACATCTTAAACATTCCTATAACCTCTAAACATTCATTCATTACAAATAGATCTTACTTAACCTTAACAGGATCCATCCAAATATTGTGGCTGACACTATGAAGTAGAGTGCAAGTTAACCAAATCGGTTTAGTCGTGACAATAAGCTTCGTTGTGCATCTTCAAGATCTTCCAAGGCATCCAGCCTTGCATTCGCTCGATACCATATATGGAACAAATTTATATACGCGGGTGTCAATGCCCCTCCCTGAAAGTCTTTATAATACATTAATGTTTTGTATTACATAAATGATTTGTTCTTACTTTAGTTTATATGTCTTGTATATATAAATTAAATATTATCATATATAATCTCTGTGTTTTTACTTTGGTTTATATGTCTTGTATATATAAATTAAATATTATCATATATAATCTTTGTGTTCTTACTTTAGTTTATATGTCTTGTATATATAAATTAAATATTATCATATATAATCTTTGTGTTCACATTCTAGACATTATCCTTGTTTTGTGGTTAGAAAATCTAGGTAATAGGCCTATGTTCTTTTGGTTGTTTTTACCTTTGTACTTCATGTTTTGAAAAATAGGTTTTTAAACCGTGTTTTGGTAACTTTGTTTCACCCTTTGTTGAGTTTGTAGTACTTGTTTACTTCATGATTGTAAATTCTCTGTAATAGATCTGTTTAGACCCTTTGTTTGGGTCGGGTTATGTGGTTTGAGGTGTCAATCTTGGCATGCTCTTATTTGTAATTCGAGTGGTGTACCTAGGCCTTTATTTTCTTTTGAAGACTAGATCTTTTACTTCTAGTAGAACTTCCATTTGATGATTAAAATAATTCCAAACATCATACTGTTATCGTTGATTAAAAATGAACATATTAGTTTATTGTTAGAATATATTATATGTTGTTTGTGTTCATTATTATACATGAACAAACCATCATTGAAGTGTTGTTGTTTGTATATGCTCTCTCATGAAATGTGTTTTCATTTGCTTGTAACGTTATAACTAAATGAAGAAAATGAGAGCAAATAATGAACCAAAGTAAGAGCAAACCATTTGATTTGATATTAGTTGTATTTCAGGTAAAGGACCGAAAGGTGATGGAGGACGCCTTGGAGAAGATGATTGGATTGGCGCTGAACTAATGCGAGAATTCCTCCCCCTCAGTAGTTAAGACACTTAGTCTACAACAAGAGGTTCCCCTCCTCTAGCTAGTCATTAGTAAACCTCCGAAGGGTTGTATGCGCTGTGAGCTTAGGAAGATGATTAAGCTCCCAACAGTGAGAGAAATTTTGTATGGTGGTTGTTCCTCCAACGCGAGGTCTGGTAGTTCATTAGAGGAACTGGAAGAGTTAAGGACTTGCATCTTTCAGATGGAGGATCAACACCTACAAAGGGAGGAAGCTATGAAGAAGGAAATAGAGACACAAATAGTCGCCCAAATAAAAGTTGTCTTATAAGCCAATCAGACTGAGATGACGAAGACATGCTTTGAAACAATGATGCGCTCCTAATCAACCGCTTCCTTGTCATCTACTGTCTCGTTGTCCACCCTCCGTTGTAATGTCTTCAAACTTATATTTGTTATAAACTTATTTATTATATTTGCTGAATATAGACTATGGACAACTATTTGAACTTGCATGTGGTGAACTGACTGTTTGTGTGTCTAGTATAAGTATTTCACAGTTTTCTCACCACTTGTGTATGTGTGGCAACATGATTACATCACAAGTTAACTATGCAAGTTCAATGTATGTTTGGGTGCACGATTTCCTGATATATATTTTTCAAATCTGGCATGTCGCTTAGCCAATGAATACATCATGTGGGTGAGGTGAAAAAGCTAACCCCACGGATATTATCCGTAGGTGAGGTGGAAACCCTAACCAACAGATACAATCTGTGGGCGTGGTTAAAAAGTTGGCCAACGAGTATTAACCGTAAGCTAGCTAACGGATACTATCCATGAGTGAGGTGTAAAAGCTAGCCAATTGTACCATCAGTGGGTCATGTGGTACACTTTATCGACGGGCGTTAAACGCTAAATCATTAATAATACAAATCCATAGTGGGTCTATCACGATTCGGCTAGTAATGCTTTTATGTGGACCGGTAAGATAGCAAAGAAATAGCGTTATCACCGCTGGTGGGATTTGAACCCTAAGATCTTATTAGCGGAATTCAACCAATTGCTACAGCAACCATTTTGATAAAGGTTAGAATTAAATTTTCTTAATTACAGAATATTTTCCATATGTACGACTTTTATCAGTTTCTTTCCTCTTCCCGATTCTTATTCTTTTGTATTTTTGTGTTCATGTAATCAGGGGGACAAAATTCGAAACAGATGATAACTTGATTATTTTATTCCATTGATCTGATTAAGTCAAGTTGAAAAATAACAGATCAATTATGCAATTAAAAATTCAAATTAGGATCGAGACGATTATAACCGCCTAATTAATTTTAGTATTTTATGGACCTGGAATTGTAAAACAAATAGCTAAGTAATACAGAGCTCACTCTAAACCATCCTTGTAACCTTCACATTTTTCAACTCCAAAACTTTAGTCCTTGCGGTGGGAAAGAAGCCCAAAGTGTCCAAATTGTTGCTCCCAAGAGCCGCAGTCCAAGGGCATCAAGAACCAATGAAACGAGTGTGCACGCACCACACAAGACCTGGGAAATGCCAAAGTGAAATAAACAAGTCCTTTTTAAGAGAGAGATTGAGATAAAAGAAGAGACCAACTTCCAAGTACCTAACAAAAAGGCTGGCTTATCAACAACCTTGTTACAATAAGATTCCACATGGGCCAAACAAACCTTAAAGGGCCTAAAACTATAAGCTCCACATACAACTATTATCAAATCCTTCAAAAGGCAGAACCATAGCATATAATAGTGCCTAAGAGCCATAACCTAAATCACTTTAACGAAAAAGTGAAGTTAGGTACATCATCACTACTACTAGTATACGTCATTTGATGCTGCGAATAGAAATGCCTACAAATGTAGGTATAAAGAAAATTGCAATAAAGTGGGTTCTGATAAGGTAGGCAATTAGTCATGAGATAATTAGCGTACAATAAAGCGGATTCACAAGGTTTTGTTCTTAATCCAACAGTTGCAGCAAAACAATTCAGTAATCCCACAAGTTGTCATAACAACTCAAAGGTGAGCTTCCATTGTGGGAAAAGATAAATTAGATAATCCAAGGAAGCAGTTTGGCAAAACCCACGATTACCTGTCCAAATGACATGAACATCATTCGCAGGCAGGCTTGGTGTCGAAGCTACTCAAACAGATAGCGAAGGCTTGGAAGGCTGATAGAGGATACCGATAATCCATCGTGAAGATGTCTTTTCCAATCTTTCCAAACTGCAAGATCACATTCTCTTGCTCTGCTGCAGAAACATTGTGACATGGCTCCACAGCCGCCACAAGCTGAAAGTTCTTCACAGAAGCCACTGTAACACGTCCTTTGAAGTTTAGGCACCAGCATTGTAGTTGCTCATGCCATCTGGGAGCCTTGTTCTTGAGAACTAATGGCTCTTCTGAACTAGGATGAACTAACTCTTGGCTTTGAGACTCCAGGAAGCTTGAGGAGCAAGGATCTGCAACCAGTCCTTTTCCCTTCAATCCCAGTGAAGGGGAGTGTTGCTCATCAAAGGATCCTTGGTATGATGTTGGTGTTGGGGCAGTGCCTCCTTCCTGAATACAAGAGATGGGAATGGAGTGCAAGACACAGTGCATCCTCCTTGGCCCTCTGGTGCGGAGGACATTGAGTTCATAAGAGATGGTTCCTACAGAATAGTTACATGCAGGAACTCTGGGAGAAACCTGCTTAGAATGGAATCTTCTATTACACCGACTGTTGGGTTGAGCAGCTGCTTCACATGGGGGTTGACTGTCAAAAATGGTGAACTTGGTACCTAGAAAATTAGACCTGCAGATATGTGCATTAAGAAATTATTACAACATGAAAGGGAAAGTACCCTTTGAATGGCAAGAATGGTGACCAAAACTTGCCTTAGTTTTCCAACATACATACTGCTGGCTCGTGAAAAATCATCTGCAGCCAATGATATTATGAAGTCTGTGGTAGTTGCCCTTCTGACCTTTTGCCCAGCTAGCAATAACTTGTCACTAGAAACCTCAGCTGTAAATGAAGAGAACTAATGAGAACCACCTAGCAACCTCAGACTATTATCTCATCGTCTTAAGTTAGCCCTTCAATGGGCTCATATTTTACCACGGGCCTCTGAAGGTCAGTGCTGTCTATATCATGGGTACAAAGTAAGAGGATATGATATTGAGGGATAATGAATGTGTATGGTTTGGCATAGGAAACAGATGATGCATTTAGATGGGAAAATCTGAAAACGAAAGAATATACATGATGATTCACACACTATCAAGAAAAGCTAGAAGTCTATAAGCGCAGTAGAGGAGAAAACACCAATATAGAAAATTGATGGTGAAATGCGTAAGGAGATCATGCAATTCATCAATTTGTTTGGGAAGTTGTCAGATGTTTCCCTATTTGAAATATTTATATATACATATAATGCATGCATGTAGATGGATCCCATATAAACTTCCATAGACAGCATGCCACAAACAGATAAAATTGAAATGGAATGGTTCTAATAACAATCAACCATGAATAATTCATGAAAGGAAGATAACCAACCACAGACTAGCGTTCCTGTAAACTCCAAACCACTCTCATCAATTCCAATTTTCAAAGCAAACAAAATGACACCCAAGTTATAAATTGGAACCTTGAAGCAGTGAGTTGAGGGAAATGATAAATAAAGTGCTTCAAGATGAGTATTTGTAAGATGTTACTTCACATTATAGGAACCCACATAAGGATAAGAGAGTAACATGACTTACAGGGAACCAGGCCGAAGTACAAGTAATATGTAGAATTTGCTCTATCCCTCCTAATAAAGCATTGTATTGGAGACTCACGAGGACCCGGCTATTTACAAAAAGAGGAAGAAGTAACAATAGATAAGAAAACAATTAAAGAAGGCAATCAAGTTAAGAAAACAACAGCTTAGAAGGAACAAAGAAAGGTGTACCTGCTTCAACGAGAGAGGAAATGTAAGTCGCCCACATTGCTCAGGAGTTTGCACTATCTCCTTTGTAACCTCCCTCCATGACCTACATACTGAAGCACAAAAGATGACAGAAGCCCGAGCAGGCCATGAGGTCTCACTGTCTTCAACCCTTCTGATAATGTCCAGCAGCAACTCAGGTGGTAGATTTGCCCACAGACTCTGCTCAGTTTGTTCCAATGGCAAGGTTGCCTGGTCAGGAGCAATATGTGACCTTGACCGGCCACGCCATGTTTTTACCTCCAGACCTCGCCTCGATATATTCCCAATCCCATCCTTCATCTCCTTCAACTCCCGGACTATGCTTTTGAAGGACATATTTATGGTGCATATCAATCCCTCCTCTCAGGTTACAAACTGGAAATACACAAAAATAACACAACCAACATTGGATGAAAAGTTCCAACACCTAAATCATAACCCAAACACACTAAATTTCAAAACTTTCAATAAGCCCTCTTTATCCTCTATTTTTCCCCTTAGTGGGCATCTTTACATTTCTACGGACATCTAAGAAAATCAGTAACAAAATGTAATGATAATCATGTAGGAATCTAGAAATAACCCCAAAATAAAAACTGCCACATGTGTTCAGTGTTCTATTAATTGAACAATTAATGAGAACCCAAAATCACCAAAATCAACCTTAACCCATGTGGAAGCTTCACTTGACACTTTTCACGGCATAACAAAAAGGGATCTGGAAAAAACAGAAACTTTGATAGCCCAAACGAAAGGGCAATACGGAGATCACAGACCCATAAACATAAATCTAGAAGAAGCGCAACCAACCAGTCAATGAACGCTAGACTTGCAGATCAGATCGGAGAGACACGGAAAACGGATACCATAGTGGTTCCCTCCGACGGTGTCGCGCAGGGACTCCGATCGGCACCGCACGGCCACAATAAAATACCCGTCGCCGTTAAAACCGCCGCCGGCAAGGTCTAAGAGAGGACGTGCAACACCACTAACAACTGCGAGAACAAGGACCAGTTTCGATCAAATCAAACACCCAAAACCTCTCTCTCTTTCTCTCTCTGAAAACGGATCGAACCTTTCCTTTCTGTCTTATTAATTACAAGAATCCGGCGAGAGGGAGTGTGATCCATAATTTTGATAGATTGGAGATAAATCTATTGTGTGGCTACTCATATCGTACACTCACATTGCACACTCTCTCTGTCATACACGTGGCGCATATCATCTCTCGTCAAATTCAAATCTACATTTACTTGGACGTGTGACTGTGAAGTATGAACAACACTGAAACAAGAATAACATCCAAAAACAGATAGCCAGATAAAAAGCCTTAATATCATGGGACCACAGTAAAAAAAACTCAAACGGTCGATATGTTTTAAATATGCGTTAAGTGGGGAACGTTGTAGTAGTATCCGAAGACACTCACACAGAAGATGTAAAGTAAGAGTCAGGGCAGAGTCGGCCCATTATCGGAGGAGTGTTATGGTGGACTACAAACTCTTTCGAGATACCGACGTGCGTTGTCGTCCCTGAAATGATAAAGTAGGGCTCCAGAAACGCGAGAATGTTAGCCTTCAAGATGATAGGGGAGTACTATGCCATGACTTGGTGGAACCACTACCACCTTACGTCCACTAGGGCGGTGTTGCTGGCTGACCCCTTAGTAGACCACAAACTCCTCATTGATGAAGGTGAGGGTTCTTAACTCCTCCCGCCACTATCCGTTGTGCTCTAGTAGTCCGTGAATATCCTTCCGACTCTGGGTCTTGAGAGTCCTCTATCGGTCGCTTCCTCCCTACTAGAAGGGAGGTTATTCCTCTCTTCATAGGTTTCTTCAGATGGTCCTCAGCCCGGCTTCTTGGAAACGAATTCAAGGGACCTAGAATTGGTCCCCTGGTTCTGTTGCTCATGTCCTCGAGAGGAGGGTTCCCCTCGAAACATCGGGTTCCTTCCCTTGACGGGAAAGAAGCTAGCATATGCTTCAGGGTCTTGGGTCGGGTTGACCCTTCTGACGGGTAAGAAGTTGGCATGTGGGGGAGGGAGATCATCCTCAACCCTGGCCTTACCTTTTCCTTTCCAGTCCCCATTACGGTTTTCGGGAAGGTTAAAGTTCGGAACCGAGCTCCCCGAGGATCCCCCTAAATGGGACCAATTAGTCCCCAGGGGCAATTTATTATTTCGGGCTTAGGAGCCTATTGGCCTCGGGTCTAAAGGGGATCGGAGAGAGGATCTCCTTTCTCGTGCCCCCGCAAGACAAGATGACACAGGGTGTCCCACGCAGATGCAACCAAAATGGTGATCTGGTAAGCGCTCATAAGAAATGTGCAATAACGTTCGTACCTCTGACTCCCCGAGTCTGAACCAAAGTTGATTCTGCAGCGGTACTCAGATGTCCACGCGTAACCGGATCCTCATATAATCACCCCATCTCATCATATCTGCAACATCTTCCACTTCCTAAAAGACGCCTAAGGAGTTCCCTAAGCGAAACTCAATTCCCTTGTTACATGCCCCCACTGAGAGGTTCGAGACACGGACCCATACTGAGAAATGGGAGAAGGTGATGTCCCAAGGACGCATACGGGGACGCAAGTCTGCAAGTATGACCAATGACCTCCTAAAGGCCCAGGGCTCACCCACCAGGGCCCGAGCTCTCTCCCGTGCCGACTGGAAAAATAATGCCACAACTCCATCCTCGATTGCTCGAGCTAAAATGTTCGGTATCCGCCACAGGTACTCTATCTAGTCTATTAGTGACTACCAGTAGAATGTTCAGGGGGAGAGTACCCAAGATAACATGGCATAAGCAAAGTTTAGGCCGCGTTCGCACAAATCTGTTGGGGGAATAATGATTTCATGGATTCACACACCCTCACCCCAAACTGTCTCCCAGGTCACTGACCTCCTACTGCACCCATGGGAGTAGCTCGAATTGGCCCGACCATTCTGGCTCCTGGCCCAACGGACTCTTGTTGCCTTCAGACTCCACATTGGACTAAGGCCCATACAGGGGCCCAATATCAGCCTGATCTTACTGGAATGGGTAGCCCTGACCCAGGCCCAAGGGGATACGACCTAGTTCCAAGACTACGGCCCACTTCCCTGAAATGGTTCCCTCGTCCCCTTACCTTTGTCACGCCGCCACCGACCCATTTTCACCATCCTCCACCGCTCCGACGAGAAAAGGCCCACATCCCCACCACCCTCCATTTCTGATCCTCCCACCG
The DNA here is from genome assembly GCA_963921825.1 of Erodium maritimum. Taxonomy (NCBI): domain Eukaryota; kingdom Viridiplantae; phylum Streptophyta; class Magnoliopsida; order Geraniales; family Geraniaceae; genus Erodium; species Erodium maritimum. Next base: position 12,758,636 of record OY997588.1, on the reverse strand, counting down.
AGTCCGTATCCTCAGCGATAGATCCCCACCGCTGGCCCCAGATTTTCTGGAATAGACTACTCATTGCAAAACGCATCGGCTCGAGGGTATAGGAGACTGTTACCGTCGTTGGTTGTGGAGCCACGACTGGATGAGTCACTCCTTCCACCGCTATCACCAATGACGACACCGGGACAAGGGCTCTGTGCTTGCACCCCTCGTACCAAGCCTTGGGCCATCCCCGACATCCCGATCCTTCTGATATGCGACCCCGTTACAGCCACTGGAGGCAACGTTCCTTAACCGAGAAAGCCATATCTTCTTACTCCCATGTGTCTACCCTGAATGGCCCGGTGACCGACGTCGAGAAAGGAGATCCACCAATCGATCCAGACAACGGTGTGTCTGGATTGCTATTCACTGTCAAGGCCCTTGGAGATGACCTTGAAACATCCTTGTCGCTTCCATAGATGAATGAGAAAAAAGATCGGGAAATGCTACGAACCCTAGTCGCCCAAAATAGAGAGAAGCTGAGAGCGAGGACGAGACTTAACAACAATTAATATAAGCACATATACTATATTAGATTAATAGCATGTCGAGTGGGCCGTCATTAGATGGTGGTTTCTCATATTTGTTAGGAAAGAGAAAAGAAACGAGATCAATTTGTTTGCAATATGATGATGATTTCCACAAAAATACAACTCGTTTTTTAACGGACGATGAGGAACTCATTACTAGTGCAAGCCAAGCCATACAAGTGGGGCTAAAAGCCCTGGAAACATAATATAGTCCGAGTTTCCTGTAGGACACACGACGCTCATGAACCCGTAGAAACAATTTAGTTTCCATCCTAGACAAATATAATTATCCCTACGTCCTAACATGTGCTAGGGAAGTAAATCATTGTAAACAAAATAGCAAAACCATAACCAACTAAAATATTGCAATCCATGAACTAAGCAAAACTAATTGGAGCTCCTTGGTGTATACTAGCTCCCCTAAGACAAGGTCGTCGGAATTGGTCCCGGGTCGTGAGGGATAGGCCACCATCCATCTTCCCCTAGCCCCAATTAGCCTCATGGGCCCTGCTTGGGCTGTTTGGCAGCTTGCGTTGATCAAGTTCATCTTCGTCTTCAGCGACGAGCCGGTCGATCGTGGTCATCCCCCCAGAAGATCTAGGGCCCTAACTTTGGAGAAAGCATCTTCCTCTACCTCCCACATCTGGCAAGTCGGGGTGATGATGATGCATGCGACGTCTAACGACACATCTTCCTTGTCTTCCTTCTCCTCCTGCTAATGAGAGCGAGACCCAAAGTGGCTCTGGATATCCTCCATCCCCGATAACATCGTGAGAGTAGAGAGCAACGACGATCCGGGCGCAAGGTCATTCAGACATATATCCAACCAAGCACAAAAATAGAGGTGGTGGCGGGGTTGTTAGCCGAGAGCCGATCGCCACCGGATCGGCATGGTGTTGGGGAGAAGATCTCAGGTGCACGAGCTTCACGACGTGGAACAGAGCTTCACAGCGGTGCACGTTGAGAGGGAGAATCCGGGTCACACGAAATGATTGTTGTTTCACAACAACGGCAGCAACAACTCCGATTAAGGAAACGACCGACAAGTATCAGGGCGAGAGAAGCGATAGACAAGCACTGGTATGAGAGAAACGCATAGTATTAGCAGTGGGAGACGAGGCCATGGTGACTAATTGTGGAGGTGGTGGCTGATGGAAGAAGAAGAAGAATAAGGGATGGGAAACTCTAAAACTCTAGAGAGAGCTTTAGTCTCTTAGACTATTTTTTTCGATGATAGTACTTTAAATACAACTCGTTTTATTTGCTTGAACTCGGGTAGGAAGTAGGCAAAGACCGTGTTTTGTTTGCTAACCTGCTTGCGTTTATTTTGTTATCTGTTTTACTTTTTGTAGCCGTTTTGGTATAGGGAAATGCTCTTTTTTATAATCTTTTTCTTGCATTGTTCTACTGTCTTGTAGAACGCTCGTTCAATAAATTTTAGCTTATAAAAAAAACTCGTTTTAATAATTTTGGATATTTTTTTTAATTAGGTTGGTCTTTAGCTTATGTTAGACTATAAAGATTGGTATAATTATAATTTTGGTATAATTATAATGACTATAAAGATTCTCTTCGCAAAATGACAGTCGATCTTAAACTTATTTTCTCTGTTATTCCGATTCGATCACCTTATTTTCTCTCTCTTATCCTCCTCCACTCTTGCTTTTGTCACTGTTGCAATGGAATGATATGATTTGGAGAGAGTTGAAGTTCTCTCGGGAATCTCTAGTCGTCCCTTGTGCATCAGTGCCGCTTCCACCTCCTGTGCCACCTTCGCCTCATGCGCAGTCTCCACCGCCTCCGTCGTCGTCTTCAACATCGTTGTCCCCAATGTCGTCCTTCCCAAAGTCGTCTATCCATATGTCGTCATATCCAACAATGTTTCCCCAAAAGTCGTTGTTCCTTACACTACCAACGTCATCGCCTCCAACACCATCACCACCTCCTCCATCTCCTCTCGCGCCTCGGATTTGGAGTCCCTCTTGGAACGGTCGGGGGCAGAGATCACCAGGCGATCTACTACCCCACCACCACTTATGGTGGTCTCACCGTGGCCCCCCGCCTCCTACCTCGCTCCATGGATCACCAATTTCATCAGGATGACAGGAAAGGTTCCTAAAACAAGATTGGTCTAATTTTGCTCATTAGGTATCTTTACGCGAGGCTCTCTCGGCCCCTCGACTTGAATCATGAAGATTGGGAGAAGTGGATAGTTTTATAGGTGTGTCCGATGGTGGTGTGTCCCCCCCCCCCCCCCCCCCCCCTCAATGTGTCGACAATAGTAGGTGAAAAATCGATAATAGTCTTGAGCTGTCGTGGACTACGAACATGAGCCATTGTTTTCCCCAACAACCAAACGAGGTCTATTAGGTATAAGAACGAGCAACGGGTGTGTGTGGGGACGCATACCTCGCTCTGCCAAGGTCAATGCAAATTTGACAACATGGTTCCCCCATTTCCTGATATTTTTCCTGGATGTCTATTATCCCCTCAAATGCCCCCAATCTTTTACCACGAGCATTTTTAGGTCGAGACAGGAAATGATCATCGTCCATCACTCTTGCACAACCAATAGTTTGGAGATCGCCTCCCACAATTTGTCCCTGGTATAGTCTGATATTTCGTTATAAGGTCAGTGTTCGATACCTATGGGGTCAAACTAAGTCTCACCCTTTTCCTTTTCATCATTTTCATATTCTGTAATATTTTATTTGCATGATTAAAAAGTTCTAATATGCTAAAAAAAGAAAGAGAATGACTATAAGGGTGTATCTCAAGACTCTCAAATTATTTTTCTTCTTGAATATTTGTCGTCTCTTCCTCAATGTCGCGGTCTCCATAGGCTTCTGCAACCATGAAGATCGTCAGAAGTTCCCTGCTCTCTCCTCTGGCCCTTTTCATTTCTTGTGTTCCCCGTTCGATGGTCACGGACGTATGTCGTCATTGTTGCTTCCTCTCATTGACATGTCGTTGTTTCTTCACCAGATCCACTACGATCTCACAAGATCTTGGTGGGTCGTCTCTATTCCACCTCGCGTGCAAGAAGATCATTGGCCCTACTTATGCCCTTCATTGGGGCGACCTACTTTTGCCTCTCTATAGGAAGATATAGCTCATTGTCTTTCGTCTTTGCGTCCTGGTCCACATACCACAACCTCCTTCATTATTAGCCACCCCATTTCTCGTCACACTCTTCTCACCAACATCCTCCTCGAGCCTTATATGTCGACTTTGGTCCCTATATACAAGAAGATATGCAGAATAACACAACTTTACAAGATATTTGTCATTATTCTTCTATCCCACACATGATTTGGTGAGGGTAATGATGCGCCAACGAGCCTGAATAACTCCGAAAATGCTTTTTATATTCTTCAATGTACCTTCTTGATGTGAGAGAAACAATTTTTACTTCTTTATCAATTAGGGATGTAAAAATGGGGAGAATAGCGCACCTAGGTGCCCAAATTCGTCAAAAGCCCAATTTTGTGGTACATTGGTGAATTCAGGATGCAAACCGGTTCGGATCAAATCAAATTGTCGGTTTGGCGCCTAGTCGGTCGGTTTCTGACCTAGAAAACTTCCGGTCGGGGCATTCAAAGAATAAATGTTTTGAAAAAAACGAAAACTTGGTCCCTCTTTTCTCCAACGCGACAATGTTTAAATCACATACCTTCTTCGAAAAGAGAACGACTAAATCTCTGGTGAACCCGAAGCATGTGTGGCCAAACATGAGAGAAATGCAACAAATTTATGGACGAACTCTCAACTTCTCCGACGAACAAAAGAGGGAAAAACAAAGAGAAGTGGGCAAAGCAATAAGCGAGACCAAATAGGCCGGGTTGATAGATAAAGCAACGACCGTCTTGTTCGACTATCCGAAACCGCTTGCCCAAGATTATCACGTGAATACTGTAAATTGCCCTTCATAAAAGTCACTGTCCCCAATAATTATTTAATAGAAACCCTTACTGTAACGTTTTTTCTAAGAGAGAAACCTTAACGCCTCCATTTTTAAGCATTGTCGTTGTCACCGACAACCATAGTGGCTCCATCCATAGAAGCTGTTGTAGGGCTCTCCTATACTAGCCCTCTCGTCCTCGTCATGCACCCTTGGTCCCCATCATCGACACGCCCCTCGTCCGATGGCCGTCGCCACTGCATGTTGCTCCTGTCGCCTCTTCCTCGCTTCCGACCAGATCTGGCACCTGCACCACCCTCCCCGCCTTCCATAATCTCCCCCTCACCTCACCGGCCAAACCCCACTTTCAGCCTCCGCTTGGACTCCTTCCCCGACCATTTCTGCCGCCCCCTTCACCAACCATCGATGCCTTTCTCCCCCACCTCCCCTTTTCCTCTATGTCCATCCCCACCGCCCTCACCGGATGGTTCATCCACTTACGAACTTTGGCCAACTTCCCCCACTCCTAGCCTTTCTCCAATGACAGTGTCCCAACTCTGGCCAGATCTATCATATCTTTCCACCTTCACGTCCTCCAACCCCATCATGTCCTCTGATCTCCTCCCCCAATGTCAACGACGACCAACCACCAGTTTCCTTTTTTGGTCCCATATCCCGATAACGACGACCCGAGAAGCTATGGGTGAGTCTCTAAGCCAAATTCCTCTGGCCAGACGATCAGATCTGCTCTCATCTCCCGTCAGAGCTCCGCAGTCCAAATCGCTTAATCGTGCTCTTGCAATAAGCGATCTCCCGGCCAGACCCGTGAACCCGCCCCAAGCGGACCTGATATGTACCCGTCGGCGCCATCCACCTTCCCCCTCGCTCTACTTTCAACTCAAACATCAAAGGCCGATCGTGTGTAGTTTATGTTTATTTGCTTTCTGTTTGGTTTTTGTATGTCCACTCTACAAGAATCTCGGATCTCTGGTAGAGGTGGTTGTTGTTTTTGGTGGCATCTTTCTTTCGACGTATCTCTTCAGAGAGTCGATAAGAAACATCGATCTGATAATTTTTGTTTATTTAAGCATTGCGTCGCCTCAATCGAGAGTCGTTCATCTCGCTGGTCGTTCTTTGATTTTCTAAAAACGATTGGTAGTTATGACGGTCGTATTATTCGATTTGTATTATCTCAGTAAGATTTATTAATCATTAATATTGTCCCTAAATTTTTGTGGCATCTGTCCCTTTGTCCATCCCACAGGCCCACGAAGGGGTCTTTCACCTCAGAACCTTCCACAACAGGGGCTGGCAGCTGGCTGGCACATTAAGGGCTCAAACTCAGAGAGAGAGAGAGGAGAGCCTTAGCCACTAGCCATACAGATGTGACCTATTGCCCGCTTGATCCATGTGGTAGCCTGCTGCATGTTTAATTCCTGGTCGCCATCCTTTGTATTTGCACAACGTTTCTATAGCAACGTTGTAAGAGGGTCCACCCCCATGAAAAAATAAAATAAAATTGTTTTGCATGCACCGAGTGAGACAAGGTTTCTCGATTTTGTATTTATGATTGTAATTAAATATATTTCTGTGCATGTCATAGCATTATTACAAGAACCTTTCGAAATTAAATAGGTACAACTCTGTATGATATAAGTTTGGGAAAATTTCAATTTAATACCCTAGCAAACATTTATTTACAATATAATACCTTAGTTTGTTTTTTTTTTGCAATTTAAATTACTTTCATACACAACCGTTAACTTTCCATCCAAAATGGATGAAAAGTAGTCATGTGCTTTGCACATGATCTTGTTTTTTCAAAAAATACCCAAAACACCCTTCAATCTTTGATTTTTTTAAATATATAAAAACCGATTTTTTAAAAAATATTTTTTGAAATAAAATATATTTTTTTGAAATATATAAAAATCTGTTTTTTTAATATATAAAAAACTGATTTTTATTTTTTTAAAAAAATAAATCTGTTTTTTTGAATTACATAAAAATATGATTTTTGAAATATATAAAAATTTATTTTTTTTAAATATATAAAAAGTGATTTTTAAAAAATATTTTTTGAAATAAAATCTAATTTTTTAAAATATATAAAAATCTGATTCTTATAATATAAAAAAAAAACTGATTTTAATTATTTTTTTTGAAATAAATCTTCTTTTTTAATTATATAAAAATATTATTATGAAATATATAAAAATTTATTTTTTAAATATATAAAAACTGTTTTTTAAAAAAATATTTTTTTGAAATAAAAACATATAAAAATCATTTTTTAATATATAGAAACTGATTTTTTTAAATATTTTTTGAAATAAATCTGATTTTTTTAATTATATAAAAATATGATTTTTTAAATATTTTTTGAAATAAAATATATTTTTTTGAAATATATAAAAAATCTGATTTTTTGTGGTAGGATTTGAAAATATGATTGGTCTCAAGGGGTATTTTGGACTTTTCATCCATTTTGGATGGAAAGTTAACGGTTGGATATGAAAGTGAAAATAAATGTTTGTCAGGGTATTAAATTGTAAAAAACATAAGCTAGGGTATTATATTGCAAATAAATGTTTGCCAGGGTATTAAATTGAAATTTTCCCTCTAAGTTTCAATTAGTATTATTATGTTGGATATATATTATGTATGATTTCTAATAAATTAATAATAATAATATCGCAGCATGTTTAAAGTTCATGAAATAAGTGAAGTTAAAATAATTGTTCTGTAATGGCTTTTGTCTAATATATATATAATTAAACAGAAAAGCATCAGCGTGGCGCTTGTAGCTCAATGGTAGAGCATCTGCCTTTTAAGCAAATAGTCGTTGGTTCGAATCCAACCAGGCGCATTATTTTTCATCCTTGTCTCTCGGCCCGGCCCGGTTAGCATAACGGGCCCAAATACGTACATTTTAGGATAGAGATCCTTTCTATAAAAAGGATTAGTATAAAGATGATTTTAGTTAATGACTTCAGTTTCATATCAAGAGAATAGATACACGACAAGACAACATTGTAAGAAAATCCAAGCATGTATATCATTAATTAGTAGACAACATGAAACTTGTTCATGCAAGCTGTCGCTGTCCCTGTCCCTGTCTGGGCCTCGAGCTTCCTAAATGTGGATGAACTCAGCTTATCTCCGCTAGATTCTTCTGAAACCAGCTCCACAACTTCTATCTGCAAAGTGAAGGCCATGTTAATGCACTAACAGTCCATAAATATTGAGGTGCAAATTCAATATCAGACCTTGTTCTGTTGTTGTTTTCGTTAGTAGCAGCCTGGTCTTGTTGCCGTTTCGGCTGATTGTTCCTTGATGGACGGTTGTATTTGTTTTAGTTCTCTGGTTTGGACGAGTTGCGTCTCAATCCTAATTTGCTTAATAGGTGTTATTTCTGGGGAGAGAGCCCCTTGTTGTACCCTTTCATAGGGTTGGTTTCTGTTATGAGGTGCCAATAGCATACTCGGTGTTGTTTGAGAGGGAGTACCCTTGGCCATGTTTTCGATTTGAAAACATGGTTTTTTATAAAACAAAAAACTTGCTGATCAAAAAAAAAATAGACCTTGAGCTCTTTAAGCCCCATCCCAACTCGTTTCTTATTCACCGACACTCCACCTGCTATAGTCTCTTTGCTGCCACAAAAACTACATTTGTTACTCTTGCTCTTTCATATAACCAAGTAGTGATTTTGGAGGTAATAAATAACAAACCTTACTACAATAGCCTCCAAACCCGCATCTGTAATGGAAGGCCCATATGGGTCTCAGGGTTTGTAATGGCCACTACTTGCACTACCAACTCTGATTTCATAGGCTAAATATGTTCATAAACATAAACTATTTTTTTTGGATAGGCGATTATATTATTAGAACAAGCAACCAAGACGGAAACCTGCAATGGAGGCCTCTTTAAAAGGCTACAAACCGAAACTGAAACAAACAGGAAACATAAAGAACATAAATTTTATAACTCCCATGAAGCACCTCCCCTGTGCCCGTGCCTTCCCCTGATACAAGATCTCGGGGCTAACGTCCAAAACTCAAAAGAAACGTCAGGTAAAAGATCTCCTGCCATCCGCAATAAACTGAAAACATGGGTCCTTAAACTGGCAAAAACCTCTGCTTAGACAACGACCTGCTACGGAAGACTATATCGTTCCGCTCCAAACCAGTAGAACACCTCCAGCCGCACCAACAGAAGGAACGAAAGCTGATTCCCAACCATTCGAAAAACCACAACTTCGTAAGATAAAGGGAGGTAGTTCTCCTCTTTTCGTTTCATGATTAAAAAGGAAGGGAAGTGAGGAGGGACTCCCCCACTTCTGTTCCGTCACTCGAACACAGGTCGTCAGAATCGTCCTGAAATTCAGGATCAACTGAATCACCCAGCTCAAAATCAAGCGCTTCAATTTGATTTGCCGCTTCTGGGTGACCCGTTAAAAGTTTCTGACCGGCCTTAATGAGTTTCCACTTCCTCTCTCGATTCGCATTCTCCGTGTCTACTGAAACACGACGTGCATCGTAGGATCGAAAAACTACATTAGGTTTGCTAGGTTGGAGAAGAACACTATTTGAAGCCCTGGCCCGAGAGACTTGAGGCCCACGCAAGGACGGGTCTGGGCTCGTGAATGGCGATTCAGGAACAGTTCTCACCGGAGTCGAGAATTTCACAATGTTTTTGCCCTTCAAGCTACAAACCGGTGACGGGGAAGCCGAGTTAACCTGTGAAAGCAAAGAATTTTTGTACCCTTTAATCGGAACACTACCCGAAAGCTCAGCCGATGACATCTTGGACAGAACCACGTGAAATAACTTGCCCTCAAGCTCTGGTACTCAGTTACACGAAACCTCGGACGTTGCTGAATGCAATAAAAGAAAATTGCAATCTAACAACGAAGAGGTCTCGTCTCTTAAGGCTAATATAAACGAGCCACACGAGCTCCCAATGTCGCGAAAAGTTGACATACACCAGCCCGAAAGAGGAATGCCCGAGACCTTCCACCAAGAAAAACTCCCTGCTCCACTCAACCACTCTTTTGCCCGATCAAACAAAATAAAATCCTCAGAACACCACTTCCACTTCGAATTTAATAAATCAACCAAAGTGTCTTGATCCGATGGCAAGAATAGAAAAACTCTGTTTCCAAGATACCGGAACTGCAGATCAATTGACTCTTCCGAATTAACTGTCTCGCGCAAAGTATCCAAAGAAATCTCCTCCCTTGCCACACCCAACACACTTGCCTCAATCCAAGGCGACATGTAACTTGACATGGTGCCAATGATTTTCTGATGCATCGAAGAACTCTCTGAATATTTAACTGGTTCAACTGATATCACTTCCGGATCAACACCTTTCGGTCTCCAAATTTGAGAAACCACCTGTCTGCCCAACCTTTTGGTGGAACAAGGGGTTCAACTTCAATCCAAATTCTTTTCCAATTTAGCCATAATCCTGAATCCGGACAAGGTTCTAAAAAACGTTAGCCTCTAATCGAACAATTAGACTCATTGGAGATTAGTCAACGATTTGTGCTTTTCTAATATTTAAATTTACGTACTTTCAAATATGTTATTTCTACTTGATGAACAAAATATTAATTGTATTATGAAAACAATAGAAAAGATTATATCCTTGAAAAACAAAATAAATCAAATAAACAACATTAATATTTCTAAAACACATGTTCGCCTTTATCTGTCTAATTCAAAAAAAAAATATTTCCCGAATAATATGAACTGTCCGATTCTATTAAAGAGGATCGTAAGACACCCCGTCCCGATTTTTATGACTACCTTGATGTAAGGGAAAACTACAGATACATACCCAAAACCATGACCATTTAATCGATGTTTACTCTGAAGTTTAAACGTAACAAATACATACTTTGAAGTTTCAAAATGTAACTCAGACCCCCTTCCGTCAGTCAGGGTTAGTATTTTTTTGTTAAATGACGGAAATACCATCAACTATCTTTCAATATTACAACCCTTTCTTTCAAATATTTACGAAAATGACATTAGTTATTTACGGAAATACCATTATGACTAAATTATTTAATCTATTTTATTTAATTATTATGTCATTAATAATTATTTAAATAATCAGATTTTATTATATATTTTTATTTTATTAATTTTTTAAACCTTTCATCTTCTTAAACCTATCTACATCTTAAACCTATCCACACAAAAAAATCAGATCTGAATCTGAGGAGAGAGGGAGACGAGGCGAGGAGCTCTAGTCCCACGCCGGTCGGTTTCATGGGAGACGAGGCGACGAGCTCGGCCGATTTCTTCCAAAATTGCAGAGGTTCTTCATCTATTCGCGAATTAGATCGGGGGTAGTGGGAGGAAGCGTAGGTGAGGAGCTCCCGTAACCACGCCGGCCATAGGGGACGAGTTCAGATCTTCTCTTCTTTTTTCAATTTCTTCGATTTTTGGCATCCTTTTGCTTGAGATTCCTCATCTTCCTGCTCAAAATATCAAACCGAACAAATTTTGGTTTTGGTTATGCAAAAGCTTATTTGGTTTCGGGGCTAGATTTTGCAGGAATAGGCTGGCAATTTTTGGTTAAATTCTGTGTTTTGGGTTTTTTTTTTCCATCAATCAGATCTGTGGAATTTATGGGTTTGTGATTTTTTCTTTAGTTCAATCAGATCTGTTTTTTGAGATTTTTGTTCAGATTTATTCCATCAATTTGAAATAAGGGATGAAACAACAAGAACAGAAATATTGTTTTTTTCGAAAATAAATAAATTAATATAAAATTATATATTAAAAATAAAATTTATTAATATTATTTAATGAAATCATTTCTGAAATATTACATTTGTGAATTTTTTATAATTAAATGAAAAATTGAAATACTGATTTAAATAAGGTAAAAACTGAATTTAAAAATAAATTTGAAAATGAAATTAATTGAAAAAAATTAAATAATTAAAAAATATATATTATAAAATAGAATTCAAAATATAAAATTGAAAAAAATCGGATTTATTATTAAAATAAATAAAATAAAATCAGATTTATTATTAAAAGTGATTTAAAAAAACTGATTTTTTGAAAATAAAAACTGATTTTAAAAAAATAAAAAATGTTAAAATCTGATTTTTGTAAAATAATTTTTTTAGACCTTAATTTAACTTTGATTTAAAGGAAATAAAAAATAAACGGGGTTAAGGGTATTTTGGGCATTTTTGAAAAAGTGAACAGTAAACTGACTGAGCTGACTGACGGAATGTGGTCTGAGTTAGATTTCGAAACTTCAAGGTATGTATTTGTTACGTTTAAACTTCAGAGTAAACATCGATGGTCATGGTTTTGGGTAGGTATCTGTAGTTTTCCCTTGATGTAATTCTCAGCATTTTGCTTCCTTTCGTTGATGGGGTGTATCAAATCAGCTAACTGTGAATATAAGAGTAGACAAAACTAGTTTAGGTGAAATTGTGGTATGAATATAACGTAGAAACTCTAACATAAACTTGCCTGTTTGTTGGTGAGCATAGGATCGTCACAAACTCCAACGACAAGGCGATCCCTTGCCAACTCCGCAGCTGCCTTGAGGAAACGACGATGGCCGTCGTGTAAGCGGTCAAAGGACCGCCGAGAACCACCGCTCCGTATGTGTTGGGCTCTGAAACCTCGGATTTTACAGCCGGCACTTCCTCCATATTCTTATATAATTCCCGATTTTGAATTTTAAGACATGTTCACTTCTTAAAAAGTTAGATACGATGAGTTCAAGGACTTGTGCAACTGGTCATGTAGTTGTCGTCTCCGGTGCGATGTTCTTGTCTTGTGGGCCAAACGAACCTGGATGTTTTTCGTGTCTATCTTCACTTTACCTGATGAACCAGGACGCTCACGTCGCTTTTTCTTCTTTTTCTATTACTTAATTCTAAAACTAATTGAATTTATTTCAATTAGTTTTGGCTATTAAGCTTTTTATTTCTTTTCGAGTATTCAAGTGAAAGTTACGTAAACGACAACGATTGGGTGTCATTGAAGTGGAGTGATGAAAGTTGAGAGCTGTTTCTTTGAAACCGTCCATATGAATTGGTTTCGGAGCTCTACATACTCAATATTTATAAACATACCACAAGTTATCCAACGAATTGGTCATGATTCAAAACTTGTACATTCCGTTAAAATGGATGGAAAATAGTAGATTATTTCATTAAAATGGACGAAGGGTTATCTTTTGGTTTCGGACCTCTACATGTACATGGTGTTTTCATTTTTTAAAATACTCTAAACTACCATTTTGTTCGCTCAACCTAAAACCACCATTTAGATAAATATTTAAAAATAATAATTCAAATTCATAATTTTTCAAAATTATTATTTATAATTTCCACTTCTTTTATTTTTCTGAATATATATTATGGATTTTTTTAATGATTTTAAATATGTTTCAACTATTTTTTATTAAATTTTTTTATTTAGTATTAGAAGAAAAAAATCATTTATTTCTTCAAAATTAATTTAATATTTAAAATAAAATCAGATTTAACTAATTAATTTAAAGTTATTTTTCAAAAATAAATATTCAGGTTTTGTATAAAAAATAAATTGTATTAACTATTCCATTAATTATTGAAGTAAGATTTTGATTTTTTAAATCATTTTAGTAAATATTTTTTAAAAGATAATTCAAATGTCCGGTTTACATTTTCGAACCAGATCACGTAGCTGTTGTTTATGGTGATCGGATCCCAGACCCCGATAATTCCACGCCATACACATGACCATAACAATTCTCTCGCAACAATCAAGAGTAGGAAAACGGTCCAAAAGACAATAACAAGTACCCAAAATCGAGATCTACAGGGCAAAAAAACGTACACGTGCCAAGTGCGAGAAATGATTCAGTGACGGCACGAGAACATGTTCCAACGGGGTCGTTGTGTTCGCAGCAGCGTGACGATCATAGCCCCCCAAAAATCAACAACAACAGACTCTATGAGAAGGAGCGGTGGTCGGAATAGTTCCTGGTCGCTAAAACCCTAACAGCGGCTAAAATTTCTTAAACTTAATATATATTATCTTAAATGTTTGATCATAAATTCATAATGTATCCATTCTACACTTACTTGTCTAATAAGCATGTGATTTTCTAATTTGAAGGCTTAAATTATCATATTTCCTTGATCCAAATTCAATCTTCCCGTTAAAGGTGGGACACTGGGAAAATGATGCTTTCCACTCTTGTCCTCACTTTCCACTCTTGTCCTCACTTTCCACCATACCAATCAGGAAAATGTAGAATTTTCCTCCCCCTTTTCCCTAGAAACAAACACAGTAAATCCCTCACGACAAGATTATACGTATATCATACTGGTATTAAATTTATCACTTGTCAGAAAGCTAGTGGTAGCCCCCTGTTCATCAGTTGAATTTGCTCCGTTCTCAAGCTAACCATGGATCCTTCAACCGCCAAGCTCTTCACCTTTTTTTGGGTTCTGATCTTGGCCCTCTCAGGTTCCGGAGCTTCCCTGAAATGTGGGTTCCCGGCGATCTACAACTTCGGCGACTCCAATTCCGACACCGGAGCAATCTCTGCGTCGGCATTGTACGAGATTCCTCTGCCCAATGGCGAAACTTTCTTCCAATTTCCCTCCGGGAGGGTCTGCGACGGTCGCCTCCTCATAGATTTCATTGGTAATTTTGCTTTCTTCCACTCTCTCTGCGGTTTTCTTTTTATGGGCACATCAAAGTTGATTCCTTTATTGTTCATTACAGCCGAGAATTTGCAGTTACCATACTTGAGCCCTTATCTGGACTCTATTGAGCCAAATTTTAGACATGGTGCTAATTTTGCAACCGGTGGATCTTCAATTCGTCCCGGTGGGTACAGTCCTTTCCATCTGGGAGTCCAGATTGCCCAGTTTCTGCGGTTCAAGTCTCGCACCATTGATTTCTACAATAAGCTCAGTCACACAGGTCAGAGTCTCTGGCTCTCTCCACTACTGACCTCTTCTTCAATTGCATAGATATTTGTTGAAAGGGATAACTTTGTTTCCTAACCTTTACAAACGTTTCATTATCAGATCCTAACCTACGCCAATGTTTGGTTTCAATTCCTAACATAATAGGTTTGGAATTTCTCAGAAACTATAAAAAGCCATCTAAACTCACGATTCCGTCAACTCATCCAAGCGTTGTCGTTGTTGGCGTACATTACCCATGATGCCTTCCTCGACGTTGAACTTATCCTCGTTCTCAAGCAACCGAACCCAATGCTCGATGAGTTGACGGAATCGTGAGTTTGGACGGTTTTTTATAGTTTCTGAGAAATTCCAAACCTATTATGTTAAGAATTGAGACCAAACGTTGGCCTGAGTTAGGATCTGATAACGAAACGTTTGTAAAGGTTAGGAAACAGAGTTTTCCCTCGCTGAAATGTATTAAATAGTTAATGGGTGTTCACTTATATGTTTAATCCTTGAACTGAACCCATCCTGTAATCATGTCTTCTAACAGTCTCAGCTCTCAAGTTTGAATTTTTTTATGAAGATACGAATTGGGTCTGTGCTTGGAAGGTTTTAGTGCAGTTGAGATGGACTTTTATGAATACAGATTTGGATTTCTCTTATTTACTGACAGTGATGGGTTGATTCAGATAAGATCCAACCATACAGGAGCTATCTTCCACTGCCTGAAGAATTCCCCAAGGCTTTGTACACATTTGATATTGGGCAAAATGATCTCTCCTATGGCTTTCAGCACTCAACATTGCAGCAACTTGTGGCATCCATTCCAGACATCCTGTGGCATTTCTCCAGAGCTGTCCATGTAAGAACCGACCATACCTGTTTGGTAATAAGATCCTTAGTGTTCAATCTCCAGTAATTATGTTAATGTGGATACTTTTCAGGTATTGTACAATGAAGGAGCAAGGTTCTTTTGGATACATAACACGGGCCCAATCGGGTGCTTGCCTGTTAGTGCAGTACCTTTGAGAGCAAGGCCTGAGAGCTTGGACCGGATGGGCTGCGTGAAGTCTAGAAATGGGGTGGCTCAGGAGTTCAACCGGCAGCTCAAGGAGATGGTGTTCAGGCTGAGAACTCAGCTCCCGCTTGCATCTTTCACTTACACTGACGTGTATTCAATAAAACACGAACTCATTAGGGAAGCCCAAAATCTAGGTAAAACAAATATTTTATCTCAAGAAGATGTGTTTTGATGCATATTTTGGGTTGATGCATTAGATTGAAGTGGTATTTCAATGACAGGTTTTGTTGATCCATTGAGTGTCTGTTGTGGGAGCTCCTATGAGTTCCATATCTGTGGGCAACAAGCTCAGAATGGGACGGTATTTGCAAGTCCTTGCGAGCACCCGATGAAGCATGTAAGCTGGGATGGTATCCACTACTCAGAAGCTGCCAACCAGTGGGTTGTAAACCGCATTGTCAATGGCTCATTCTCAGATCCACCAGTTTCAATCCTCGCGGCTTGCTCACCATAGCATATACCGGTCATTTACTAGGCCAGACTTGGTTGATTTTGGGCAACATATTGCATTCTTCACTATAAGCTATGTACCATCTCTGGTTTCTCACTTCCAGAAAGTGTAGGGAAGGAGAAATGAGATGCTTAATGTTGGGGTAAGTTGTTTGATTTGTAACACCTTTTTGTTCAACTATTCTGGGTTAATTTGTGAATGATCTTGGTTGTTGCTGCTGAATCACTGCCACTGGAAGGTTGTTTAGTTTCAAGAGCAATATCATGGATGATATATTATTTGTATATGTTGAGATATTCCTTGGATCAGGTTAAATCTGTTTTGGCCTTTATTAATGGCTTTGTAATTCGGTGTAACCCTTTTGGAATTATCTTGAGTAGTCCAAACCGATTCTGTATAATAATTAGACTTATACCGTCGTTGATGATGAGACCTAATTCGTCGGTCAAGTGTTTGACCACGAAGTTGTCGCCTACCGATAGTCGATTAGGTGTTGGCCAAGTGTTTATTTAACCAATGTTTTTCGGTGTTGTCGGTCAACTATAGAGCTTGGCCGACAAACCGAGAATGCCAGTCAAGTGGAAGAGTCACTTGGACGCGAAGTTAAATCCAGGGTCACTTTGATCGACAATTTGAGATAACAAGTTCGAATTTCGATGTGTACACTTATTTGAGAGTAAGTGTGAGTGGTAAGTTAGATTAGGTTAAAATATAATTTCTTGTACTTCTAGCTGTTAATAAAAAGATATTCTATGAAATGTACTGATCAATTCTTTAAATTAATTCATAATCTAAGAGCATGCAAAGTGCTACGCACCGTGCATGACTAGGCGGGCCGAACTGTATCAATACGGTTCGCGGGTCGCGGTTCGACCCGTCGTGGGACACCATTTATGTGAACCGCAAACCGTGATTCTAGTTTGCGGGTGGTTCGATCCGGTTCGTGAGTCAGTCATCCGAGTTGCGACACATGGTCATCCCAATTTTTTTATAAAAATATACGTAAAAGCAAATTTAACTAAACATGATAAGTCCAAAATTAAAGTATAAATAGATGATTTTACACTATAACATATATTAAGCGACATTTAAAATGGACCCAATATTTTTATCTAAAATGTAAAACTCGTCAGTGTCTGTTTTCGACGAAATCTTAGTACATTTCAGGTCGAATTGGGCTCCCAAGGAATGAAATTAAACATACAATGCAATTAATTAATTTATTTTATTATTAATTATTTTTACCAAAAAGTTATTTCAATTTTATAAAACGTTTACTGTTTTAATAAATCATTTAATTAAATCAACAAAATATCAATTCAGCATCCACTCACAATACGGTTTGATCATCCGGTTTGTACCACTATAGAACACAACTTATTTTAAGGATCGCAAACCTTAATTTTGCACACTTGGTGTACGATTTGATCATCCGGCTTGACCCACTATACATGCTCTAATCATGCATCCATACATGCATTATTTTCATTTAAACAAAAAATTAACTAATAATTAGAACTTACCTATAAAACTAATAATTAAACTAAGTATAACGATGGTATTAATTAGTGTGGATGTAGAAGCCGCGGAAAAAGAAAACCCTAAGGGCTGCGCTCTCTCTGCGCAGCCTCCCCCCCCCCCCCCATGGAAACTCTTGAAGCTCCTAACTCAAAGCGCTCTTCTACCCTAACCAGGGTCCATTCTACCCATTTATGGGTGTTACGTTTTTGTTTTTGTCTTTTTTGTAGCCGGTCTACCTCTGCAGGTCGCCGCCCATCGTTCAATCCGTTCCACGGTCTCTCCCTCGTCTCGCGCTATCGTTCCTGCATCGCCGGACCGGCCCCGCCTTCGAGCCAGTAGCCACCGTGCCCCCCTGCCGTTCTCCGGAATACGGGCTCCACGCGCCGTCTTCCATCTGCAGCGGCCTACCGCCCCAGGGTCACCCCTCGCCGACATGGGCCTGCTCCCTCGATGGATCTGGGATCCGGGAGGAGGGACGGTAGTTTGGGACCTATTTCACAAGCACCCAAAATCGGAACTCTCAACCTCGAACAATCCTTTGCAGAAGGGAGGTCTCGGGGAATCCGCACTAAAGGTTGATTCTCTAGAAGGTTTCACTGTTTTAGGTCGAATAATCTTTTGGCTAAATAAGTTTAGGAATTTGGTTTATTATCATACGTTGGATCGAAGAACTCTTGAGGTCGGATCTGCGAAACAAAGCAGACTATATGTATGGAACCATGTGCGCCCGACGGGCTACGATCGATTGGGACAAAAATCTGGTATCCGGGACTGTTATGTCCCTTCGTGTAAACATGATATGAAAGCTTAATACAATACTTCTTTCCCGTTTCAAAAAAAAAAATTAAACTAATTATACGAATAAACTAACTCATTCCAATTACATTCTAATTTAATCTCAATTTTAATTGTTCATCTGATTCCTATCATTTTTGTTTATTCAACCAATTCGATAAGCATCCCAAATAAACCTTAACCGAAACATATTCGTTTAAACTGGGAGTATGTATGTACACTGTTGATTCTTAATTAAAAGTTCAGATTCACAAAAAATTGAATTGAAATCTATATAAACTCATGAATTAAAATTTGCTGATTTTCATATTATGGGTTTTTAATCCAGAATTCATTAAGAATTCTCGTCTGTTGACTAGATAATTAACATTGTTTTCCTAAATTTATTAAATATTATATTAAAACAAGTAAATAATAATAAAAACAAATATTAAATGAAAAAATAATTGAATTAATTGTTCTGTGTTAAAATTAAATAAATCTTTAATTTTGAAACTTCGAATTTTATTGATCGCCGAAACATACAACGTGAAACATGAAACTTAAAGCATATAAACCTAAACAGGACTATCTTCTTGAAAGCATTCAACCGCTCGGTGGAAAATAGCTCTCTTCTTGCATCGAAATTACTCGTCATTTCGTACAAAAATGTAGAGAATACAAGCTTTTGAGGTTGGGAGAATTGGGAATGGAAGGTGTGATTTTTTTGGTTGCTACACATGATTTTATACTACTTTTGGGTCAAATTTAGCAATAAATTTTGATTTCTTCACAAATAAAATGTATTTAACAAAGAGTCAATTATTGGTTAAACGGAAAATAGTCGTTGGCACCGGCGGATAGAGCCGTCGATAAGTTTATCGGCGTAGTTATCCACCGGCTATCCGCTGACGTTTTGGTTGTACCCACCGACATTTCCTTTTCACCAATGTCTTTCTGCCAGCTATAAACTACCGACTACAGGTCCTTTAATTTTTTCTGAGGAAAACGATGTATATTCATAAAGAGAGTGTTTACAAAGCAAAAAACAATAAACACCTAAAAATAAAAAAAAAAACATAAATGAAACGATTCCCACTACCGATGATAATCAAACAAAAATATAAAAAGCTCAAGTCACTGCATCTTGAAAGCGCCTGGAAGGTGAGACTGCGGTAGCGTCTGAAGACACCGACATAGAGAATCCAGACGGGCAGAACTAGGATAGAGCATACCCCTTACCAGATAAAGATACTGGTGGACTAGGTACTCCCATGAGTTGTCAACGTGCGTCGTCCTCCCTTTACTGGTAGTGGTAGGGATCCAAAACGTGAGATTGTTGACCTCCGAGCTGGTAGGAAAGTACTGTACCAGCTTTTGGTGGAATCGTTGCCACCTTACGTCCAGAGGGGCGGTACAACTGACTAACCCCCCTCTAGACCTCTTCGGACTCATTCCGCGAGGTGGGGGTGCTTTGAGCCCCCCGCCGCTACATATGATGCTGTTAGTCTTAGTGCCCGTAGTTCAATCCTAAATGTCCAAATGTATATATCATCGTTAGCAATAAAATTAAAGCGGCTTTATATTACTTATGTGTTGGAGTAATATATCGATGTGTGCTCTGATCTATGCCCACCATGCGAATAGAACCATAGATCGAGATAGATCACACTCGATGGGTCCCTAGTCAACAAAGCTTCACTAGAAGCGACTAGTATGAAAGATGGCTCTTTATGGCTTACGTTCTGTTAGTCATTGGAATGGGATTCCGGAGTCTGATCATAGATATCATGTGGGACATGATATTGGACGACCCGCCCTGAATATGTGCCATAGATTAAGTCATGAACATATTCAGTGTTGTAGCTTGTCATGTATCCTTAGACCAAGGAGTCTTTGTGATCGCTATGTAGTCAACAACTGAGTTTGACCTGAGCCTAACGTTGTCCGTAACAGGGCTTCCATAACGGCCAGGATTGGCTTGGGGACGGGCTACATGAGTGACACGAAAGACGGCTAAGGGATTTATCCCTCATACTAAGGTATGGGAAAGATATCGGTTCTCGGCCACTTGATCGAGAGTGACTGGAAGAATAGCATGGCCATGCACATGATACTGGGTATCATATCTTCAGTCATCTCACATATCAAGGAACGGTGATTGAGAATAATAAGGATGACGGCTCTATGCCTTATCTCAATCAGGATATCGGAGATAAAAGGATAATGACAGGGACGACGGAAAGGTTAGAATCGACAGGGTCGATTCGTTATGTAATGTCGGGCAATACTAAAGTCTCGTTAGTTGCCACTTAAATAGGATCAAGTAAAATGGGATTTTACGTTGATCTATTGACATGCATAAACCTAAGGGTCACACCGGAGGATGAAACTCATTGACACATTTATGGAGAATGGCCAAAAGGGAGTTGTCTCGGGACATGACCAAAACTGGGTTTTGGATCATGTGCCCGTAAGTGAATAGGACTTTACGGGTCGAGACAAGGCTTGGAGTCTTGGGATTGATCGCGTCGGATAATGTTGGACATTTCCGGTATGGAAGGCATGGAGGCGATGAGCGAATCACGGGACCTCGTTGGAAATGGCCACGGGCCATGTTCCAAGAGGCCCATGAAAGGCCCATGCAACCAAGGCCCATGGAACTAATTAATCAAGTCTTGATTAATTAGTACTAAGTAAGCAAGACAAGGATTAAGGTGTTGGTGATTCACCACCTAACCCAATCTTGTCTTGCCATACTTTGTCCTATTTACACCTTACTTGACACCATACTTGTCCCATGCTTTTAGTTGGACAAGTATGGGTTTTGTTATGTTTAAGTCATCTTTTTTCAACATAACAAAGACAAGACAAGAATAGGAAACACATTTTCTCTCCCTCTTCCATGGCCATTTCGGGTTTGGCTAGTTTCCACCTCCATTTTTGTGTTCTTGAGTCCTCAAAGAGAAGAACTACGTGGCTTTGATTCCCATGTGGATACGTAGGCGTCTTGGAGACTCAAGCCAATCATTCCTTAACCGGTGTTCTTGTTTTGGTAAGAAATAGTGCTGAATTTTTCTCTTGTGAATCCATTCTTTGTTAGTTGTTTCATGGTTTAATCGTCTCTTGGTTTTCATTGATTTTCCGCTGCGAGTTGGTTCATCTCCAACCCTACCTCGAGACCCAACAGATGCTCCATCTGATCAAGTAGACCCCTCCGAATCCTCCTCCTCTGCATCCCTCACCAGACGTTTCCTCCCCACCGAGATTGCTGTGGGAATCCTCTATGTTAGGGTTGTGTGGAGACTTCCTATTTTATTTAGGAAAGGTCTAGTCTTCCTAATAGATTTAGGTAAGAGACTTGAGTAGGCAATTAGAGGATATTTCCTATTATGATTAGGAAACCTAATTCCTACCTTATTTTACCCATTGTCTTCTCCTATAAATACCATGTACTTGTAAACCCAAAATATTCATTCATTGTGAGAGCAATAAGAAGAGAGTAGTGAGACCGTGGACGTAGGCAACTTGCCGAACCACGTAAATTCTTGTGTTCTTGTGTGATTGCTTTTTTTCCCTTGGTTTCTTCTTTCTTGAATATTGTTCCACGTTGTTATACCCCAACAACTGGTATCAGAGCCCGGTTCGTGGCAAGTGGGAGCAATGGCAGAAGATGGGAAAGTTCGAATCGACAAGTTCGATGGAAAAGATTTTGGATTCTGGAAGATGCAGATTGAGGATTATCTGTACCAGAAGAAGCTACATGAACCGTTGTCAGAGACCAAACCAGAGAAGCTAAGTTCGGCCGATTGGCAGTTGCTAGATCGACAAGCACTTGGTGCGGTGAGGTTGACACTGACAAGGAACGTTGCCTACAACGTAATGAAGGAGACAACTACCTACGGACTAATAAAGGCGGTATCAAATATGTACGAAAAGCCGTCTGCATCAAACAAGGTATATTTGATTCGTCTATTAGTTAATACGAAGATGAGGGAAGATGTTAATGTTACCGATCATGTGAACGAATTTAATACGATACTATACAGATTAGTGTCAGTGGATATTAAATTCGATGATGAGGTACAAGCCCTATTGTTGCTTTCTTCGTTACCTGATATTTGGTCAGGAACCGTCACAGCAGTTAGTAGTTCGTCTGGATCTACTAAACTGTCGTTCGAGGGGATAAGAGACTTGATTCTTGGGGAAGATATTCGTAGAAGGAATTCTGGAGAATCGTCAGGCTCCGTGTTGAACGTGGACGGAAGAGGTAGGAATTATGAAAGGGGTAAGAACAAAGGGCGAGGCAGATCGAAGTCCAGAAGGAAAGGACAATCTAAGAGCAAAGCAGGCGTGACTTGCTATAATTGTCAACAAACTGGCCACTTCAAGAGTCAATGCCCGAACCCAAAGAAGGAAAGAAAGGAGAACAACTCGGTGAATGCGACAGAAGAATTTGAAGATGATGCTTTGATCTGTTGTGTAGAAAGCCCGGTTGAGTCATGGATCATGGATTCAGGTGATTCTTTCCATACTACCCATTATAAAAACATGCTAGTGAATTTTAGACCTATAAAAGGTATAGTTCATCTAGCCAATGATGAGACGGAAGAAATTGCGGGCATAGGAGATGTGAATCTCAAAACTCCCATGGGTACAATTTGGACGTTAAAAGATGTAAGGTATATCCCTACCATAAGGAGAATGTTGATCTCTGTAAGTCATCCGGACAGTTTGGGATACGGTATAACCTTTAAGAACGGCCAATGGAAGGTATCAAAAGGGAATTTGATTATTGCTCGAGGATGGAAGAGAGGAACTTTGTACATGGCGGAGATGCCAGTGGAAGAGGTTAATGCAGTTATTGATGGGCCTGATCCTTCAACTCTATGGCACCAACGACTTGGGCATATGAGTGAGAAAGGAATGAAGATGTTAGCTTCAAAGGGGAAGATTCCAGAACTGAAGAATGTGAAGGTTAGTTTTTGCGAACCATGTGTGTTCGGAAAGCAGAAACGAGTTAGCTTTGCAAAGTCAGGGAAACCTCCTAAGGCAAACAAGCTGGAAATGGTGCATTCAGACGTGTATGGACCTACAAAAGTTCCATCCATTGGAGGATCTCGCTACTATGTCACCTTCATTGATGACTCCACAAGAAAGGTATGGGTTTACTTTCTAAAACACAAGGATGAAGTTTTTAATACCTTTAAGAAGTGGAAAGCTGCTGTTGAGAATGAAATTGACTTAAAAGTGAAGTGTTTAAAGTCTGACAATGGTGGTGAGTATAGTAGTGATGAGTTTATTGATTATTGTGTTGAGCATGGTATAAGGATGCTAAAGACTGAGCCTGAGACGCCCCAACATAATGGTGTTGCTGAGAGGATGAACAGAACGCTGAACGAGAGGGCGAAGAGTATGAGGATTCAAGCAGGATTGCCTAAAAGGTTTTGGGCAGACGCAGTGAGCACAGCAGCATACCTCATCAATCGTGAACCCTCAGTTCCTTTGGGATTCAAGATTCCTGAAGAAGAATGGCGTGGAAAAGAGGTAAATCTTCAACATTTGCGAGTTTTTGGTTGTGTTTCTTATGTGAGAGTAAAGGATTCCGACAGAGACAAGCTTGATCCAAAAGCAAAGAAGTGTGCATTCATTGGCTATGGATCTAATGACATGGGGTATAGATTCTGGGATGAGTCAAAGATGAAAGTCATCAGAAGCAGAGATGTCACATTATGTGAAAACACTATGTACAAGGATCGCTTGAGTGTGGAGCAAGATATCACTAAAGAACCCGAAGGCAAGGAAGAAGCAATGTTGGAAGATATTACAATAGAAGATGTTATAGGCGGCAGTGAAAGTCAACTACAAGAAAATAATGAGGAGAGAGTACCGGCTAACCCAATAGCTGAAGTGAGGAGATCGAGCAGAGTTTCAAGACCTCCAGAACGATTCTCTCCATCACTACATTATCTGTTGTTAACTGAGAATGGAGAGCCTCAGTGTTATACAGAGGCAGTTCAAATGGATGATTCGATTAAGTGGGAGTCAGCCATGGATGAAGAGATGAAATCTCTTGAAAAGAATGAAACTTGGTCATTGACTAAGTTACCGGCTGGGAAAAAGGCTCTACAAAATAAATGGGTGTTCAGGGTCAAGGAAGAACATGATGGTAGCAAGAGGCACAAGGCAAGGTTAGTAGTCAAAGGCTTTCAACAGAAGAAGGGGATTGACTACAACGAGATATTCTCTCCAGTAGTCAAGATGACTACTATCAGGCTTGTGTTAAGTATCGTGGCTGCAGAGGATCTTCATCTAGAGCAACTAGATGTGAAGACCACGTTCTTACATGGTGATCTTGACGAAGATATTTATATGGTACAACCAGAGGGTTTCCAGAGAGCTGGGAGTGAAGACCTAGTTTGCAAATTGCAGAAAAGTTTGTATGGTCTGAAACAAGCACCAAGACAGTGGTACTTGAAGTTTGACGATTTTATGATGAGGAGTGGATACTCAAGATGTGTCATGGATCATTGTTGCTATGTCAAGCATTTCAATGCATCCTACATCATATTATTGTTATACGTTGATGACATGTTGATTGCAGGATCCAACATGGTAGAAATCAACAAGTTGAAGAGACAGATGTCTGAAGAGTTTGAGATGAAGGACTTAGGCGCAGCGAAGCAAATACTCGGAATGAGCATCAGTAGGGATCGATCTGATGGAAGTTTAAAGCTATCTCAAGAGAAGTATATTGAGAAGATCTTGAACAAGTTCAGTCTCCAAGATGATAAGACAAGAAGTACGCCGTTGGGAGGTCACTTCAAACTCACTCGAGAACAGTCACCTAAGACGGATAAAGACAAGGAAGAAATGGCTAAAGTCCCGTACGCATCAGCAGTGGGCAGTTTGATGTACGCAATGGTTTGCACAAGGCCAGACATTGCACATGCAGTGGGAGTTGTTAGTAGATTCATGTCTAATCTTGGGAGAGAGCATTGAGAAGCAGTCAAGTGGTTGTTTCGCTACTTGAAAGGCACTTCAAAGGTTGCACTACATTTCAAGAAGAAAGATGTAATCTTAGAAGGGTTTTCTGATGCAGACTTAGGTGGATGTTTGGACACAAGGAAGAGTACTACAGGGTACGTCTTTACCTTGGGTGGCACATCAGTTAGTTGGATGTCTCGACTGCAGAAGAGTGTTGCTCTTTCAACCACTAAAGCTGAGTACATGGCTATTTCAGAAGCTGGAAAGGAAATGATATGGTTGAAGAATTTCTTGGAGGAGTTAGGGAAGAAACAGACAGACAGTCCTTTGTATAGCGATAGTCAGAGCGTCATTCATCTCGCCAAGAATCCTGTGTTTCATGCTAGGACGAAGCATATCCAGTTGAGATATCATTTCATTAGAGGATTAATGAATGATGGTACTTTTTCCTTGAAGAAAATCCTTGGGTCAAAGAATCCTGCAGATATGTTGACCAAGGTTGTTACAACGGAGAAGCTGAAGTTATGCATAACTTCAGCTGGCCTTCATGGTTAGTTGAAGGAAGATGTCTCACTACCTCAGAAGCTTATTGATGGTGCATTGGGGTGTTATTGGACTTACATGAGTAGGAGTGAAGTGAAGACATTCATGGACAGTCTCCAAGTGGGAGATTGTTAGGGTTGTGTGGAGACTTCCTATTTTATTTAGGAAATGTCTAGTCTTCCTAATAGATTTAGGTAAGAGACTTGAGTAGGCAATTAGAGGATATTTCCTATTATGATTAGGAAACCTAATTCATACCTTATTTTACCCATTGTCTTCTCCTATAGATACCATGTACTTGTAAACCCAAAATATTCATTCATTGTGAGAGCAATAAGAAGAGAGTAGTGAGACCGTGGACGTAGGCAACTTGCCGAACCACGTAAATTCTTGTGTTCTTGTGTGATTGCTTATTTTCCCTTGGTTTCTTCTTGCATGAATATTGTTCCATGTTGTTATACCCCAACACTCTACTGACCGCTGGCCCTTCACGTCCCCATGTCGGGCCAAAAAGGGTCGAACCACCCGTGATTGCTCAAGCATTGGGATACGAACTCCCCTTAGTCTCCTCTCCTAGTCGGCCTCCTCTAATTTCCTAGGGCCACTGGTGCAAAAAGTCGAGATGGTATTCCCGATGCTCCACTCAAATACGCCCAATTCGTCACTCGAATCGGTTTCCCATGTTTGACCTTCATTTAGGCCTTACAAGGATCCAATGGAGATCCCAAGGAGGGGCCCCTGGTTCCACCACTCACCAGACATGCTGGGAAAAGGTGACCCTCACAACTACACCCAAAGCAATGGTCTGGTAGATGTTCGTAAGAAATGTGCAATAATGTGCGTACATGGGACTCCGTGAGACGAAACCACAACTGCCTCTAAAGAGGAACTCGAATGTTGACCCGAACTCGAATCCGCATGAAGTCGCCCCAACATATCCTATATGCGTCCGTATCTGTAGCCTGACATACTCCCAACGCATTGCTCAGACGGAAAGCCACTCCCCTGTTCCATGCCCCGACCGGGAGATTCGACACCCTTGCCCATAATGAGAAATGAGTGAATGCCATATCCCCCGGGCGCATATGGGCCCGAAGGTCAATAAAAATGACTAATGAGTCCAGAATGCCCATGGTTCACCAGCTAGAACTCGGGCCCGTTCCTTTGCCGTCCTGAAAAAGAAGGTCACGACCCCATTCTCCAACGGCCGCGCCTCCACATTCTGCATACCCCACAAATCTTCCATCAGAGTAGCCATAGTCCTCCAGTAGAACGTACAGGTGGTGAGCACCTTTGCCGCCCGAGCATACGCAAAATTCGGTCCCCGTCCTCCTACCCCCGGAGGAGGGCAATGACCTTCTTGATCTTCACACCTCTCGCTTGAGATCTCTTGGACCATATTTGCATTGATATTGGGCCGTCCCCTAAAGGAGGACCCGCCCCGATGTTGGAAACCCAATGGACCACCCCTCGAGCCCGTTCTGGCCCGTGGCTTGGCACCCGGACCCACCCCAAGACTGGTTCGAGGAGAGAGGCCCAACTCCGACCCATCCCACGACCCGTCCAGATGTCTCGGCCCCTTAACCCAGACCCTTCTCGCATCCCCCAACAAGCCCTGGTCCACATGCACCGGCCCAACCTTTGGACCCAGATCAACTAGCCTCTCCAGCAATACGTTAACGGGTTTCTTCTATGATCGTCGCTTCCAAGTACATGTCCTTTAATTATTAAATGGTAGTTCAGATAATATGCGTCCGGACTGAAATCATATACACGACTGTGGACTTTTATACGTGTAAAATGATCGAACCTATTGTTTATAAGATACAAACTGTGCACCCAAAGTGTTGGATAAAAAAAACTACACCTGACCGACTACATTTTACATGTTGAGTTTACACAGAACACTGCCACCACCTATACTGGACTCGCAGTATCTTCAAGATAGAGAGGAGAGAGAGCCAGATATGCGAATGACAACTCTTCTGTCCGAACCCAATTTTTGAGACATGGGACGGGCCCACTTGTTCAATCTATCGGCCCAGACTCATCCTTCTTCAGGCCCAATGACTTAAGTCTATTTTAATCTCACACTACGTGGGAATCATTTTCCTCGAAATGACAACCTCACGGTTTGGAACTGGATTGCCGTGAAAACCAAACGGGTCTTAAAGAGTCAAGTCCCTGCGTGTACGTCTACATGGTCCTCGCTCTTAACTCCAGCCGTTGGATCAAAAATATAAACCGCTGATTCATATTTTCCGGGTCCACATAGAGCAAATACTGGTATATCTCATTCGCTGAGATCGAGTTACCAAAATACAAAACACCCAAACAAGGGTCGAGCAAAGGGCTTTTACTCATCTTATTGGTTAATTTCGGATCTGGAGCGTGGTCGTCGGACCTCTCTTCACTGCTACCTAAAACCCGACTGAAAACCCTAACTCACCCGTCGGAGAACCCACCGGCGCAGCTCCTCTCTGCGTTCTCCAGCTCCGGCCTCTCTATCTGATTATGGTTATAGGTTAAAAGTTCGATCTCCTTCATTTTCTGTGAATCTCTCTCGTGATTTTCTCCGCAGAATTTTGGTAGTTTACGTGCTCCGGTTATTTCTTGGAATGATCAACGAAGGAGTGCGTGAGTGGGAGCCGCCGTTCACTTGCTAGGTCAGCCTTTTTCTCCTCTACTTTAGAATTTTCTTGCTCCGTTTGGTTGTTGAGAAAACGCTGGAAAATGGGTAAAACTGATGGTTATGGAGTCTGTATGAGGAAACAGTGATCTCCATTCTCCTGTCAGCTAGGTTTAGTTCAAGGGAGGCTTGTTTCTTCTGTTAAACAATGAAATTTAACATTCGGGCTCCTGGTTTTCCTCCTTGCCAAGCTCATGCTGTAGATAGCAACTTCTTACTTCCACTATTAATGCACATGCAATCTGTAATGAAAATTTTCTACTAGATGCTTCTCTTAGATTCTGTCTTAGGGTGCTCTGTCTGCATGCTTGTGGAAGTGGCAACATGTTTTTGCACATTGGAAAGCATATTTTGTGGATTTGGGTGCGGAAGTAACATCTATGTAACTGATCAGGATGATGCATCTGGATTTTGATGGCATTGGGCGAGTAACCACATAAATGGTCAATGTGGTGTGCTTACAATGCGTTATGTGATATTATGGCTATTTGTGGAGGATGCAAGTTTGTTATACATGGTTTTTGCTAAATGATAGTCTTTCATCCCATGGTGTAATGCTTGCTGTGATGTTTTACTGATCAAAAGATAGCAAATGGAAAGCAAAATACTCTGAATTCATGTAGGGTAAATGGTGTTTTTTATTTGGAATAAATAGTTTTAAATGACTAATGAAGTGTACTGTGAAAGAACCACCATATCTGACTGAAACTTGGTGTTGTCAATTCAACCATGACAGTCTCTTAGTTGTAACTTCAACAAGAGATTGATATCGGAATAATCAGTATGCTCCTTTGCAAGTCTTGAAAATCTTGTTATATGGGATACCAGAAGCAGTGATGCTTTTAGGCCAATGTTGGCTGAAAATGTCCTGTTTATTCACGCTGCTTTTTTCGCTCTCTTTGCCCTGAGCTAATGAATCCATAATACTCATCCTTTCTGTAACTACATCAATAACTTGCACTTGCACATTTTAAAGAAGGATTACTTCCCCCACAATTGGAGTGCCAACCCTTTTTCATTCATAATCTATGCTAGTCTACACGAACCCTTCACTGGAACAAATTCTGAAAACATGTAGGAGTTAACCCAGCCATATTTCTGTTATACACTTTATTCTATATGTACCTAAAGCAGAATGAACCATGATGTGACTATTAGGACCTAGAAGCAGACCCTTGTACTATAACTCACACATGGTATGTGAAGACTATTCTGCTTTCAATATATACTATTTTGTCTTTTGATGCCTATGAGAATTTTCGCATACATGGTCTGTCTAGGGTCACTTTTCTCTATGGCCTAGACAAATTTAGTTGCTTTAAACTTTACAGGTTGTATTTTCTTCCATGTTGCTTGTGAGTATATCATTTTCTTAATGCTATTCATTAATAAGATTAATGATTTGTTGATTTATGTTCTAAATATTCCTCAGGCATTGCCATGTCATAATTCAAAACAAAATCATGGCATCCAAAGGTCCAAGGTCCAAGCTTGATCACGACACAAGAGCTAGGCGCCAGAAGGTTGTAAAATCTATTATTTGGTTTATTTCCTTCATGCATTGCTAAACAGCAGATCGGTCATTGCCTTCATGAAACTCTATATTTGTATTTCTTGATACTATTTCAAATTAATTTGTATTAAACCTTATTTTTCTTCTAAATTTACATGAATACCTTGGTTATATAATGGTTTGTGTTTCTTTTTTTAAACTAAATTTCAACTCTTCCTAGAATCAACTGTGTTAATATAAGATACAAAAGTAGTGGATGGGCCTTTATTAGGCTCTCTGTGATTGGTAGATAGATGGTAGAAGGGGCGTTTCGTGATGAAAAATAGTATACCAATTTATTATTTGGTAGACAAGGAGGGAAATGATATGTGGTCGATTTCTGTGCCATTTTACTTGTATAGAATATGCATTCTGAAACAATTCAATGGGGGGAACAAAAATCTGTTGTCCAGGAAGGTTGTGCAAAAGGGCGGATTCTGCTCATCCTTTTTGTGATTTGTATGAGCAACCGGGGAACAAGCTCCTTTTATGATTTAAAACTTGTGGTTCTCCCTCTTAACCATTCCCGAGTCCGTCAAATGTTTTCTGTTAGTCTTTTTTTTGCATTCATGTGGATGAACAGAGTGGGATTGTTTTTATATATAAGAATTTCGATTTTGTTTCATACATTAGCTGAATACTGACTCTATAGTGGTACCTGTATTGCTGTAGGCACTTGAAGCTCCTAGAGAACCTCCACGTCCTAAAACTCACTGGGATCATGTTTTAGAAGAAATGGTTTGGTTGTCAAAGGTAATTAAATAGTTTATTTTCTGGAAGTTGGATGTTGTAGATTGTAAGATTTTTACTTCATTGCTCATGTCACAGTACATTTTTTAGGCAGTATACTGTACTTCAGAAGTGAATAATGAGATAATCAAATATGTGCATTTTTTGTCACTTTATTTGCTAAACAAACTATATGTTAGCAGGATTTTGAGTCTGAAAGGAAATGGAAATTAGCTCAGGCGAAGAAAGTTGCTATAAGAGCAAGCAAGGGTATGTTGGATCAGGCTACAAGAGGAGAAAAAAAATTAAAGGTTCTGCATTACTTTGTTAACTGAAAAGTATTTTTAAAGGATATGTGTGGATGCGTACAACAACCCCCTTCAAAAATATGGGAAAAAGATTTTTGTATGTGTATGGTTATCTCCAGTAATTTGAACTTAGGATTGCAATTTTGAGCAGGAAGAAGAGCAAAAGTTGAGAAAAATTGCTCTTGGCATCTCGAAGGATGTGAAGAAATTCTGGACAAAGATAGAAAAATTGGCAAGTTGATCTAAAACAACTTGATTTTTTCTTCAACTTACGTGTTTCTTGTTAAACAATCTGAACTGAATAATTTCATCCACATTGAAACGTAGGTGCTTTACAAGCATCAGATGGAGCTTGACGAGAAAAAGAAAAAGGCACTTGATAAACAACTAGAGTTTCTTTTAGGGCAAACAGAGAGGTACAACTTTCTATTGACTCAAGTCTTGTTTTCAAAGAAATTAGAAAATATTATATCAGAACTACTTTAATACTTTTGGCCAGAGTAGACTCATATTTCATTGTTTTGCTTAATTTTAGGTACTCAACAATGTTGGCGGAAAATCTTGTTGACACAAGTGAACCCATGCAACAACATCCTGCTCATGATCAGCTGACTTTTCCAAATAAAGCGGATGATATCAGTGAACCTACACATTTAAAGGCCGGTAAGCAAAAATGTTAATGTTTCCATCATTACATTGATACCTTACACATAAAATATCTTCTCATTCAATTAATATACAACAGAACTTCAATCAAATGTTGCTGATAACGATGAAGACTATGACATACAATCTGGGGATGAAGAGGTGTGCCTTTTTGTTTTGCGTACGTGTCTGTTTTAATATCGTTTATTTCCATTTGATGGTAATATCATATAAGCGAGGAGAAAACTGTATCCTTGAATTCCACTTCTTGCACCCTCAAAACCAATGTAAATTACATGGTTTTATTGTATGTTACGTGGCATGCTAGAGGGGTATAAATTTGTGGGCTTTTCTAGGCAGCGTATGAACATAACTCCTCAGAGATAAGATGATGGTAGTCATTACTTATTTTTCTGTCGTGTCTCATCAAAATGGCGGAAAAACTTTAATTCCATTAAAATACGGTGTTGGGAGGGGAGGCTCACTTGGCCATCTATTTACTACTATGTGACTAATATAATTGGTTAATTTGTAATTCTTTTGAAAGAATTAACACTTCTGAGTGATTGAAATCGATCATTTAGACTAATAAATTTGTAATGCCATTACAGCAGAATGACTTACATTACTTTCCAATTCTTTAATGAACCCATCCTACTATACGAGAGTAGGTGTTGCTGACACCGATAACATTTCTGCTTATGTAATGCCTCTATACTAATTTGATTATTTACCTGGAGAGTTCCAAGTCTGAATCTCTTCCATTGAACATACTTCAGGAGGCATCCTTTGTGCTTTATTTTAGAAAAAAAGATGCACAGTTTACCTACTGCCATGTGAATAATCAGTGTTCACACGCTTCGTTCTTTCCAGAGATTTTGTTGGTCTTCACGTAGGTTTATTTCTTTATTTCTTATTTATGTTTTGATGTCGTGGTTATAGGAAGATGATGAACATACTCTAGAGGAAGATGAGGCTCTTATAACTGAAGAAGAAAGACAAGAGGAATTGGCTGCTTTGCATAATGAAATAGATGTTCCACTTGAAGAGCTACTCAAGCGTTATACTTCGGAAAGAGGTATATTATTGTGTTTAACATTTCACAATTCAATGGATATGTTACAATTTAGTTGATGATCAACATCATTAGTAGAAATAGGATTCGTCTAGGTTCGGCTTTCTTTCCTGTCTTGTTTCACTAATTGTTATCACCATGAGTTTTTCTCAGTCACTGTAGAAAGTAGCCCAGAAAAGGTTGATGTTGAAATTGTACCATTTCAGGGAGAAGAAGATAATTATAATGGTGAGAAACTGATTATTCATGAGTGTGAAACACAAGTTTGTCTCTAATTAATAGGGCTTGAGCATCTGCAACTTGATATGTTTTCTCCTTTCTTTGTTTTTTCCTTGTTCTTGATCAATAGTTTTTATTTTCTCAGGGAGCAGAGAAAGTAGTCCAAAGAAGGGTGAAGATGGTGCCAAACTATTCCATGGAGAGGAAGACGATAAAAATGGTAAAGAGAAATTGATGATGATGTTTTACTCCATCCCTGTCAGTTCTTTCAATAATTTTGATAAACACAAACTGATCTCAGTGAGCAGAGGTAGTAGTCCAATACAGCTTGAAGATGGAGCTGAACCTATCCAGGGAGGGGAACATCATGATACTGGTACGAGATTGATGACCAAAGTTTGTTTTGAATTATGTAGAGAGCCTCATATGGTGGGTGTCAAATATTATGTAGAGGACAGGAATGATCTTTCTGCTGTCAGTAACATTGGCAAAGTCAGCTCACCTGTTGTTAGCGATCCACATTGTGTAAGTTGTATGTGTTTATTGTTCTATTTATTGAATAGAAGGGCAAGCTCATGGCTCAACATAATATTATTGGTCCAACTACAGGAAGAAAGCAATGGTGATCTTTCAAATGTAGGAATTTGTCTCCCAAAAATCAAGTCATGTGAATCTAAAGATTTGTCAAAGAGGTGTAAAAATTTATCTGAAGAACATTTGCAGTACGACTTCAGTGATGAGCAGGTATTGCTTAAATCTTACTTTCAATATTCTGACGTGTATACAATGGGGGTTTTGCTTGTTGTGCTTTGATGTTTGGGAGGATTCAGTCATCTCTTGGAAGATTCGATTTAGGAAATTCTGTCTTACACATATTTGTGGCAACTTGCAAATATCAATACAGTCATCTGATTGCACACACAGTTGATACAATTTGAGTTGATGCCATGAAATTGTGATGTAGTTCTTGATCCAAATTACATGTACGTATTTTGATATTAAAACACACACACACACATACACTGATGGATATACTTTCTCACAGATACCCTCATAAAGGGTTAATTGCAGATGAGTACACCCATTGTGGCAATTCGAACACACCTATCTGAATGTATTACCCAAGAGTCACCTTATTACAAAACTAACAGAAATGGATGAAAATTTCACTCTCATCACATGATTGACACATAACCCATCAATACTTTGAAACTCACAAAAATATTAATAGGTCATGTGCAACTCATGTGATGAAAGAGTGAAATTTCCATCCATTTCCGTTAATTTTGAGCTAAAATGACGAGCGTGCTGTGTGCAATGCATACAGATAGTCATGTGTTTGAATTGTCACAATGGGTAGTCATCTGTTTGTGGTCAATATATGTCGGCAATTATCTGCAATTAGCTATTTACAAGGGTATTCATCTGTGAGAAAGAAACAAGGTACCCATCTGTTTGTGGGCAATTCCTTTGAGTATCCATACACAAATAGCCCTATTTTATTGGCATAAATTGCTTTCAAATTTTAGAACCCCGCTGTTTAGGTGTAGCATTTGGGTATATTGGTCTTGAACATAAATGGTCAAACATACATATGGTTGTTGATTAAACTAGTATTATATTTAGTAATATAGACATGGTGGTCGTGAATGATCTGGAACCAGGCATGGACACCATAGATGTAAAAGTTTATTGATTTCTACGAATACAACAATCAACATTCACTTGGAGATCAGATCTTGCATGTGCAAATCCCAATTTGTGTGAAAATTCTCTTGAATGTTGTCATCATTTGCGGTGGTAGTCGTTGTTTTCAAGCATGAATACTCTCTCTCTCCTGAAAGGACTTTCATTTCAAGTTTCTTGTTGGCTCTTTGTTTACATTCTTTTTGTATGCTTAAAGTATGTTTTCTCATTACTTTGTCCATCAAGATCATAGTGCTCTTTCATCTTTTCTTTTCTGTTCCATGATGTGTTTATATCATTAGCCATTTTCTATTCATATTGTCTCAACTGAAATTGCATCTCAACTCATGTAGGAAGACGGTGATTTTGATGTTGCCACTGGAGATGAGAAGGTATGCAATTGTCTCTTATTCATTGTGGGATCTTTTAAACATCTTTTAATGTGAATCTGGTAGACTTTTAGATGGCTTTGATGTTTGGAAATGTTTTTTTTCTCCTGATTTTAGTGCAAGTATTTCTCATAAGTAGTAACCAGTTGAACTTGGCATGTAAGATGAAAGTCTGTTCTGACAATTTTCTTCACTTCAGCAGTAATTCCTGCTTATTGATATTTTTTGTTTTTAATAGAAACTTAATGTTTCTGTTCCACCATATGGACCTAGCCTTGTCTCCTTCCCTCCCTCCCCCAAACACAGACATACACAATTTGCATAGGGTGTTGGTGTACTTATATTTAGTAATGAATATATGAGAGTAACTTGTTTAAGAACTTTTGATGCTGCTGAGACCTCAGAGGAATAGTAATCAGTCATAGGTCTACTTTCTTAGTGTATTTTAGCATTTCAAGATGTAAAGTATTGTGTCATGCTTTTTGATCAATGTTTAGGTTAGCTCGCATATCTGCTTTCCTAATTAGGTTGCATTGTTGCATAGTTATATCCTTTTGATTTTATGTTGCCCTAAATTAACTTACGTGCACAGGATGATGAAGCAACATTATCAGAAGAGGAGGATCTGGCAAAAGACGATTCAAAAGATTCCGTGGATGAGGTAACGAGATCTCTAGTTAGGCCTTATGTATTTATATTCATAACTAGTATCTTAGATTAGTGTTAAATAATTGAAGGTTCTACTGTTGCAATGCTTTAGCTGATCTGGTAAATCTGTCCCCTATGTTTTTGTTTATCTTGTGTTCCACTAAATCAAGCTGCGAATTTCAGATTGCATTACTGCAGAAAGAGAGTGAAGTTCCTGTGGAGGAGTTGCTCGCAAGGTACAGAAAGGTAGGTTGAAGTAGTGCACTTCCTTATTAGCCAGTTGGTATAAGTCAATTATTGACTTTTGTTGTATTACTTCCCTCCAATTATTAGGATTTCGGCAATGGAGTCTCGGATGATGAATCTGAATATGCCTCCTCTTTATCAGAGGACCATGAGGGTTCTCCGCGCAATGAAGATATTGATATGAAGCTGCAGGTGGGCTCCATGGATGAAAATGCTGAACACCAGAGAGATATGCATTTCCTTACTGGAGAAGACCAGGAAGCAGGAAATGAAAACCAGTCAGTGGAAGATAGTGACAGTGAGAACAGAATTGCTGATGCAGCGGCAGCAGCAAGATCAGCACAACCAACAGGCAACACCTTCTCAACAACCAAAGTCCGTACTAAGTTCCCTTTTCTTATCAAGTTCCCTCTTCGTGAATATCAACACATCGGTTTGGATTGGCTTGTTACGATGTATGAGAAAAGATTGAATGGGATTCTTGCTGATGAAATGGGGCTTGGCAAGACCATTATGACAATTGCGCTCCTTGCACATCTGGCGTGTGAAAAGGGGATTTGGGGCCCTCATCTCATAGTGGTGCCAACAAGTGTCATGCTTAACTGGGAAACTGAGTTTCTTAAATGGTGTCCTGCTTTTAAAATTCTCACCTACTTCGGGAGTGCTAGGGAGCGCAAATTTAAGAGACAGGGTTGGTTGAAACCAAACTCTTTTCATGTATGCATAACAACTTACAGGCTTGTTATACAGGATTCTAAGGTTTTCAAGCGGAAAAAATGGAAATACTTGATTTTGGATGAAGCCCATCTGATTAAAAACTGGAAATCCCAAAGATGGCAGACTCTTTTGAACTTCAATTCAAAAAGGCGTATTTTGTTAACAGGAACACCATTGCAGAATGATCTCATGGAACTCTGGTCTCTAATGCATTTCTTGATGCCCCACATTTTTCAGTCTCATCAGGAATTCAAAGACTGGTTCTGTAACCCAATATCAGGAATGGTAGAGGGACAGGAAAAGGTAAACAAAGAAGTTGTTGATCGCCTTCACAATGTCCTTCGTCCATTTATTCTTCGTCGTTTGAAAAGGGACGTGGAGAAGCAGCTTCCTTCGAAACACGAGCATGTTATATACTGTAGACTCTCTAAGAGGCAGCGAAACTTGTATGAAGACTTCATTGCTAGCTCTGACACTCAAGCTACCCTAGCAAGTACAAACTTTTTTGGAATGATTAGTGTTATTATGCAACTTCGTAAAGTCTGCAATCATCCTGACTTATTTGAAGGTCGGCCAATTGTTAGTTCTTATGACATGAGTGGTATTGAGGTCCAACTAAGTTCTTATGTTTGTTCAATGCTTTCGCCTGGTCCATTTTCTACCATAGACTTAAGGGGCCTTGGACTTGTATTTACTCATGATTGTGACATGACTTCTTGGGAGAGTGATGAAGTACAATCGATTGCTACACCTTCTGATTTAATCAGGGAGCGCACTGACCTGGCTTATATAGAAGAGATTGGGCAAGGTTTCAAACATTGTAACAAGCAGATGCAAGGGAACAGTATATTTTATGAGATTCGAAAAGCAATTATGGAGGAGAGATTTAGAGAAGCAAAGGAAAGGGCAGCATCCATTGCATGGTGGAATTCATTGAGGTGCCGGAAAAAACCTATATATTCATCAACTTTGAAGGACATTGTCACGGT
Organism: Erodium maritimum; assembly: GCA_963921825.1. NCBI lineage: Eukaryota > Viridiplantae > Streptophyta > Magnoliopsida > Geraniales > Geraniaceae > Erodium > Erodium maritimum. The sequence goes on along the minus strand of OY997588.1, from coordinate 12,720,968 downwards.
GAAGCATCCCATTTATGATATTCCTCGTCAAAAGGCAAATTCATTGTTCTTGTATTCATCTAAGCTTGCGGATATAGTTCTTTCACCTGTGGAACGCTTTCAGAGGATGATTGACCTGGTTGAGAGTTTCATGTTTGTGATCCCAGCGGCACGTGCCCCAGCTCCTGCTTGTTGGTGCTGTAAAACTGAAACACCTGTCTTTCTGCACCCAAGCTACACAGAGAAATGCTCTGAAAATTTATTACCTCTTCTGTCGCCTATTAGACCTGCAATTGTCCGGAGGCAAGTATATTTTCCTGACAGGCGACTGATACAGTTTGATTGTGGCAAGTTGCAGGAGCTTGCTGTTCTTCTCAGAAAATTGAAATCAGAGGGTCACCGAGCACTGATTTTCACCCAGATGACCAAGATGCTGGATGTCTTGGAGGCTTTCATAAATTTGTACGGCTATACGTATATGCGTTTGGATGGATCTACTCCACCGGAGGAGAGGCAGACTCTAATGCAGCGATTCAATACGAACCCCAAATATTTTCTCTTCATCTTGTCAACTCGAAGTGGGGGAGTTGGTATCAATTTAGTTGGGGCAGATACAGTCATTTTTTATGATAGTGATTGGAACCCCGCTATGGATCAACAAGCTCAAGATCGATGCCATCGGATAGGACAAACACGTGAAGTGCACATATACAGGTTAATCAGTGAGTGCACCATTGAAGAGAACATCTTAAAGAAAGCTAATCAGAAGAGAGCTCTTGATGATCTAGTTATCCAGAGTGGAGGATATAACACTGAATTTTTCAAGAAGCTCGATCCTATGGAATTGTTCTCCGGACATAGGGCTCTTCCCAGTAAGAATATGCCGAAGGACAAAAGTTCAACTCAAGGGGTTGATATTTCTTTGTCTACAGCGGATGTGGAGGCTGCTCTGAAATCTGCTGAAGATGAGGCTGATTACATGGCTTTAAAGAAAGTTGAAGAAGAAGAGGCTGTAGACAACCAAGAGTTTACAGAAGAAGCCATCGGGAGATTGGAAGATGATGAACTTGTAAATGAAGATGAAATGAAGCCTGATGAACCTGCTGATACGAATGTTGCTATCATTACTTCTGATAAAGATAGTATTATAAAGTTCAATGAGAGTGAGCTTAATGACGAAAGAGCACTTATTTTTGCCGGAAAAGAAGATGATGCTGATATGTTGGATGATGTCAAACAGATGGCAGCTGCGGCAGCTGCATCAGGACAGGAGATTTTATCATTCGAGGATCAACTGCGTCCTATTGAACGTTATGCAATACGTTTTCTAGAATTATGGGATCCAATCATAGACAAGGCCGCAGTAGAATCTCAAGTAAGGTATGAAGAGACGGAGTGGGAACTTGACCGCATTGAGAGATATAAGGAAGAGATGGAAGCTGAAATTGATGATGATGAAGAGCCTCTTGTATATGAAAGTAAGTGCACCATATTTTGGATGTCATCTTATTCTTGTGAGTTATAGCCACTGGTTTCAGGAAATATGTTTTCTAACATGAAGGTCAATTAGAATTTCAATCTAAATGATGGTTTCATTGGTTTTAAACTTTTCAGTATACAGTGAAATTCTCTATATATGTTGCATTCTTGTCTATTATAGCCTGGTTTTGAAATTTGTAAATGACACACCATCCAAATACCAACTTTTATACGATTGACGCGTAGATGAATGATATGTCAAATAGTGTAGTGTAAATTTTTTATATGAACACTATTTGGTGGAGAGACATGTTCAGTTTTATATATTACACGTCTGCACAGTGCCTAGCTTGACCGTACCTAATGATTGTTCATTTCAGGTTGGGATGCTGATTTTGCTACTGAGGCATATCGACAGCAAGTTGAGGCCTTGGCTCAACATCAGGTTAGTAGTAACGTGATATCATGGGCAATATTGTGTTCGTATTTCTTGTTCAGTGCTAGCTGAATGAGAAGCTTCATTCTTTGTGTGTGATGCAGCTGATGGAAGAACTGGAAAATGAAGCTAAGGAGAAGGAAGATGCCGCAAATGAGAACTTTGACCACACGAAGTAAGATGAAACTATTTGCTATATTATGTTTTTTTTCTTCTAGGACATTTATTATTCCTTAGGAAATATCTAATATCTTTAGTATCATTATATGGTTATGTAAGGGGTGTTTTTTAAAGATCGTGAGCTTGACTCTCTTGGGTGATGTTGAATATTTATTTGGTGTTGCTTTTCAATTGGTCTGATTTGATATTTTCTCGTCATTTTATTAACTGATACGCTGGCTACTAAATGCATTCATGGTGTTCAATCCATGATATCCATAGATAATAGCTTTTTGAAATCATAACCAAACCCTTCTCCGAATAATGTGGTAGTTGACTATATCAATTTTTTTAATAAAAAATCCTTGCAATCCTTTGTTCGTGTCACCTGTCCAAAAAAGAAACGAAAATGTGGTATAAAGATGTACTAACAATTTTAGCACCCATTTTGGTCATCATTATTCTGTTTCATCAGAAGGTTCGATATGATTATTTTAATTCATGGACAACAGATCAAGAATAAATTTTTAGCCAGCTGGAACTGGTTTGTAAACAATGGGTTTTACCATCAGATTATTATTTTAGACCTCTGTTTTGCTGATTGTCAGATGCAATGTATGTTGTCTCGTTGTGAGGCCTGGAATGATGGTAGATGTGTGGGGTAACTAACAAGAAGTGATCATGATTTTTACTTCCTCGTTTTGATAATATTAAGCACGATACTGTTATGCACAACTGCAAGTGCTAAGTTTTGGTAAGATTGCTTAGTTGCTAACCTATTTTCTCTGGTCAGGTATGAAACTCCAGGTGACTCTAAACCCAAGTCGAAGAAAAAAACCAAGAAGACGAAGTTTAAATCTCTTAAGAAAAGATCTCTGGCTTCTGAATTGAAATCCGTTAAAGAAGAGCAAGCAATGGAATCCATGTCCATAGATGATGATGAATTTTTGTCCAATGACGGACTCTCTGATTCTGATATGGTATCACCACGGTCAAGTGTGCAGAAAAAACGCAAGAAGGTTCATTTGACCATGGATGCTGAAGAAGACAAGACCCCAAAGAAGTCTAAGAAAGTCAAGAAGCGCCCTCTGGAAATATTTCCCTATGATTTGGATCCTGGGCAGCCAGATGAATCAATAGAAGCTAGAACAGGTGACAGGATGGTTGTTGATCTTGAGCAGAAACAATCAAGCAGAAGTAGGACGGGTGGAAAAATTTCTATCACTGCTATGACTGTAAAGCGAGTTTTGATGATAAAACCCGAAAAGTTAAAGAAGGGGAACATCTGGTCAAGAGATTGTGTTCCATCTCCTGATTCTTGGTTGCCCCAAGAAGATGCAATTTTATGTGCAGTTGTGCATGAATATGGATCACAATGGAACTTGGCTAGTGATGCACTCTATGGGATGACTGCTGGTGGGTTTTACAGGGGTAGATATCGTCATCCTGTCCATTGTTGTGAAAGGTTTAGGGAACTGGTCCAAAAATATGTTCTATCTGCACCAGACAATCCTAATAGTGAAAAGGCTGGCAACATGGGCTCTGGAAAGGCTCTTCTGAAGGTGACTGAGGTAAGAACTAATTGAATGGATGATGTGAACTGAAACTATCATTTTACTTTATCAACTACATGTTTTTTTGTTCTCTTTCATGTGTTTTTTTTTGAAGTGTCGGACTTTGACTATCCCCATTCTGTGATACTAACTAGTTTTCGTTCAAGTTCCCTAGTAAAAGTATGATTAGCTTTTGCCAAAATATTAATAAAACAAGTTCACTGATCCAGAATTTCATATTGTGAAAGATCTCATAAGATGAGATTTTTCCATTCCACTTGTCAGGATAAAGCAAAAGGCTGTCAACAAGGGAAAATCTAATAGCATTTTGTATTGTTGTCCAATTAGGTGGTTATAGATCATAGTGTGGTATCAAGTAATGTCCATCACCCCTGGTCCTATAGTATTACTATCTTTAGGTGGTGAATACTAGTTGATGCATGTGAATTTGCTTTCATACGTCAACCACAGTATATAATCAATTGTTGTATTAGTTGATTAAATAGGGAGAAGATCTGAATGCTAGAGATGTGTAGTTTAATTGTCTTAAGTGTTTTTTTTTTTGAAAAATAAATAAAACCTGTCTGTTTATTTGTGGCAGGATAACATCCGACTGCTGTTAGATGTTGTTATCGAGTTAACTGACAGTGAATATCTCCTTCAAAGGCATTTCTATGCAGTTCTCTCATCAGTCTGGAAGGTGGCATCTCGTATTGACTACCGACAAAATCTCTCATCGTCTTTGAATGGACTTTTCTCTGTCAGTAGGTTTGGCAGTACTTCCATCAACCAGTTTCCAAGGAAATCCACAAACGAGCCTACAGGATCGATGAAATGGACAAACTTGGGTCAAATGAGTAAGTTGGTAGCAGCTGCTCTCCATGGCACCAGTAGCAAATTGGATGATGATAGAGTCTCCCTTCCTAACCATGGAGAAGAAGTTTCTGCTATTACTGAACATCTAGAGATAACACTGGAATTCCAGAAAGAGAAAGAAGACCCCTTAGATCACTTGCCAGCTGTCATAAATCTATCTATACCTGGGTCTGATCCATTACCACTTTTAAAAAGCTCCAAGGGAGGTCATCATCTTAAATTATCGAGAGACTTAGCTGAGGATCGTTTCAGGTATGGTTTCGTCACAATGATCGCATACTTGATGCTTTGAAGATTGTAAGTACATTAACAATTTGCCTTTGTTGTCTCAGAGCTGCAGCAGATGCTTGTGTTGAAGATACTCTGAGTTGGGCTTCATCGACTTTCCCTACGAATGAGTTCAAGTCTCGATCAGCATCAAAATCACAGCCCTTGGGAAAGCACAAACTTTCCATCACTGATTCAGCCCGGCCTTCTAAATCAAAATCCAGAAAAACCCTATTAGAGCACAGCGATATGTGCAATCTAACATCCGAGTCAATATTCCTACCAGACATGGGATCAACCAAAAATTCTAATTTGCGGTCTGACCTAACACCACCACCTATGATGTCTGGTGTTGAGATAGATGATGATACATTCAGTAACTACCCTTCTGTCCTGGACAATTTCGAAACAACCGAAAGTTGGGAGCTATTCCCCCATCAGTACATTGATGGGTTAATCTCAGGTCTGGATGATTGTTCACTGCTTCCGGATTGTACAGACATTGGGTAGAATTGAACCAGATGCGAACACAAATTCAAGCATGATTTTGAAGAAAAGGCAACGAGTCATCAACTGAACGTGTCTGTTTGATTGGGCTCGATGATGCTCTTGGATTTCAAATGATAGGGCATCTTACAGCACGGCTACACAAGTTGTGGTAACTTGCATTCTTTGCTAGATAGGTCTGGGTAGCTATGCAAGAAATATCCTGATCCAGGGTGGAAGAAAAGGGATTGTACAAAAAAAAAGTAACAATTTTGTAAGTAAATGTCTTGTTGGGTATCTGTGCTCTAATTTTTTGGGTTTTCGTCTGAAGTATTTATGTAGGCACATTACCTTTGGAGAAAGGAGAAAATGAAATCAATGAAAAAGAAACAACAGTGTTATTTTATTTACTTGCATTGTTAACATGCTCAACTGTTCTGAGTTAGATGTTGATGCTTGAATCGCTTTCACGAGAAGGTTATGTTAGTTTCAAGAGCAGTATCATACCCAAAATACAGTTTTTTTTTAGCTCTTTTATGAACCGGTTTGAGTCCATTCATATTATTATTTGTGAATGTTGTTGAGGATCAAATGCAAAAACCATTGATTTGATTAGTCTGTTCAATTAATTTGGGTGGGGGAACTGTCCTTACTAAACGTTAGTTCGGGATAGGTTATTGTTACGAATAAACATTAGGACAGTAATCAGTTAAACGTGTATAGTTCGATGTATGTCAACGTAATTTACCCCTATAATAATCCAAGACTAGCAAATAACAACTATGACATACACGAATAAACAAGACTTGACATGTACACTATAAATGATAAACTGATCTTTTTAATTTGCATCCGATAAATAGATGTTAGGCTTAATCATCAAAACTTACCGTAAAAGTATTGTTTATGACAAAAACAAAATACTTTATCTTTTGTCCACGCATTCAAGGTATATATAAATTATTGTTAAAAAATGTAACTTCCTACAAACCTTTGAATATGAAATGCCTACAAATCTATCGTAAAATGACAAAGACTTATAAAAAATAATAAGTTATATAATATGTTGTTTCACACAAACCCATTTAGAAAGGGTAATTTTTACCTAAATATCTTAACTATTAATTTTTTTCACCTCAATACTCTCACTATTTTTAGTGGCACCTCAATACCCTAGAATGCATTTTTTTCACTTTCATACCCTAACTTTTTTTTGTGTCACCTCACTACCCTAGAATGTATTTTTTTTCACTTTCATACCCTGGAATGCATTTTTTGTGGCACCTCATTACCCTGAAATGTATTTTTGTGACATTAAAAACTGATTTTTTTAAAAGAAATTTTGTAAACCAATAGCTTGCTTTTGAAAATTTGAATGTTATTGAGGGGTATTTTGGACCTTATAAGTGTTTGGATAGAAAAATGGATGAAAAATAGACTAAAACTAACGACATGTACTAAAATGACACAAAATGGCATTCTAGGGTATTGGGATGCCACAAATGAAAATTAGGGTATTGACGTGATGAAAACACAACAATTAAAGTATTGAGATGAAAATTACTGCTTACTGTGGATTGTTGGGGGCTAAGACCAATGTGGGTCTTCCCCATCGAACGACCGGTAGTTTTAGGTTAACGACAGGGAGTTTCAAATGCAAGAGATAGAGACACGTGGTGAAGTGTGAGTGGACACCCCGACGAAACTGTACAAGTCGCTCTGTTAGACCCTGCAGCAGAGGATTGTATTCTCCGTCCTTGCAGTTGCCTTCGTCCACCTCTCGCTCTTTCTCTCTCCCATTTCTCTGTATATCTATCACTCTCGATTTCACTTGATTCTTCACTCTCCTTTCCCAGAATCTGAGCTCGAATACGAAGGAGACAATACGATGGGGACATTAGGAAAAGCAATCTACACCGTCGGATTCTGGATCCGAGAGACTGGCCAGGCCCTTGATCGCCTCGGCTCTCGCTTCCAAGGCAATTACTATTTCAAGGAACAGAGTAAGCTCTCCGGTCCCCATTCTCTAATTCTTCATTTTTGGGCTTCTTAGGGTTTAAATGCGCGCTGTTGGGAATGGAAACCCTAAGAATCTGTCCAAAAGATTGCGTCGTACAAAATCATCTCACAGAATCACTGAAATTTTGTTTGTAATGTGGTTTGTCAGGTTCAATTTGTGCAAACTGATTTTCGTTGACTTTTCCTGTTTTATTTCACATAGATTGTGCGACATTGAGCTGGAGTCTAAAGCAATACAATGTGTGATAGTTAGGTCAATCTGTTAATTTGGAAAAATGGTATTTTTTAAGTTTCCAATTTGTTCTCTCCCTCTTGGTTTAGCTTGAAAGTAAAGCTATATGATGGGCAGAGTTTGAGTAATATTCGTATGAGAAAGATTTTAGTAAGAAATAGGTACAACACAAAGGAAACTTGCTATGCATTTTTAGTTTGGTTGACTTTGTAGTGGAAATTGGAACATTTATTCTTCTAATTACCATTGGCATTGCAGCTTATGTAGCCATAAGCAATAAGTAACAGTTTATGTGGATTTCCAACAATTTGAATGATGCTTTTTATCTTGTCTTCAAACATGATTTAGCAATATTTTGTTCATTTTTTATGCTTGCATTTAATGGGGTCACTGAATGTTTGCTCAGGATTCTTTAGTTTGTGCTCTAATGTTTGAGTTAATGGAGCTTAGGTGCTAGTATATTACTGTTGCAACTTATATTTAATCTTGTGGTTTTGTTGGCTAACAATTTTATTGCTGTTAATATCAAACTATGATTCTGTTACTTTCCATTTATAAGTTATAACAGTGGCTAATAGATCTGTTTTTGCTATTGAACAAAATCCATCTTCTTCTTATGTCTACCAATATTTATATTCTTCCTCTGTATTGTCTTGAAACATCTAGGTTCGCCAAGTACTATTTATTTTTCTATATATAACTTCAATTCAGTGGTAGGAATATCATTCTTTTTTATAAAAAAAATCGTTACCCATGTTTTTACGTGCTTTGAACAGTCCACAAACATCCAGGCTTTCCGAGCAGTAGTTCTTATTCATTACGTGACTTCAAATTTGTGGTAGGAATATCATTCTCTTAATTGACTTTCATTTTTGCTTATAAAGTTTCCAGGCACCGGACGCTCATGAATGTATTTGACAAGGCTCCAGTGGTTGATAAGGATGCTTTTGTGGCTCCTAGTGCATCTGTAATAGGTGATGTTCAAGTGGGACGAGGTGCATCCATATGGTATGGATGTGTATTGAGAGGTAGGTCTCATCACTATAAACCCTGACTACGTGTTTAGATTTTTTTTTTGTGTTATTTCACATTGCAGCAGATGTGTTCATTGTTTGCACGAAAGAAATCTTTTTTTTTTTCTTTACTTAGATGCCCCTTAGATGTTTTGTTTCTTTGAGATACAGAACATCAATGAGGCAGTATGAAGTAAAAAGAAAAGGACATGAAATCAGTTACTGTCTTGCTCTGAAGGTACTTATGTTGAGGGATCACATGCATAAAACTTGGCTGAGAAGTCTGTGTCGGTAGAAGTTATTGTTTAGGTGCCTTAGCTGATGTGGTAATTATCATTTGTGCTTAAGGAAATGAGTCTGTTGTTGGTTAGAAATTATATTGTTTTCATGGGAAGCAAGACCAAACGAAGATTAGCCCTCAAAGAACGGTGATTCGTGAATACAAACAAGTAGTGTTCTGTTGTAGTTCAGCTCTTTTTTATACCAGTTCAATAGCTCAGCCATTAAAGATAACACATGGGTTTACACTTTGTTTTGGTTAACTACACTTGTTGAGATAGATGATCTCTTGTATATTTTGCATGTGCGCTTGCCAGCTCACTTTCCCGTGTGCTCGCCCTTGCATAGGTAGTATCTTTTTCATATATTTATCATATAAAACTTGCAGGTGATGTTAACAGCATCAGTGTTGGGTCTGGAACAAATATACAAGATAACTCTCTCGTTCATGTGGCAAAATCTAATTTGAGTGGGAAGGTTCTACCAACTATTATTGGTGATAACGTCACTGTAGGTTAGTGACTTGAGATTATGTTCTAAATGATATCAACCTGGTCTGAGTAGAGATTTGAAGCACCTTTTCTGTTTCTTTACAAACAGGTCACAGTGCTGTTTTGCATGGATGCACCGTGGAAGATGAAGCATTTGTTGGTATGGGAGCAACCCTGCTTGATGGGGTTTATGTTGAGAAACATGCCATGGTAGCTGCCGGAGCCCTTGTGAGGCAGAATACGAGGATCCCCTGTGGAGAGGTTTGTAGCAGAACTTACATAATCATTTTCTATATTTTTGGCTCAAAGATACCCCCTCAGTCCCAAAATAAGTGTCCCATCTGATTTTTAGCAAAAATTAAGGATTGATGGTGTCAGAGCTTAACTTTCCCCACATCCCCCTATTAGCTCTCATGTGTCAACCACTAAGTTATTATATCTAACTCACATAAATGATATTGTTGCTATTTCATTCTGCATGCCTCCAAACGTGTTTATTTTTAACTCTTTAATTGACACTGGCAAAGTCAAACGATATATCCACTTATTTGGTCTGTCATGGATCTTGCTGATTATACTGTCTATTGAACAAAAGTCTTAGGTTAGACTTAGAGTTGATATGGGAGGCTTTACCAACTGGAAAATTCATGCATGAATAGGACTTATCAACCTTCAATTCTGCTACTCTTCTTTGTCTATACAGATACAGTGAAACCTATATATATAATAATAATAATAATCTTATCAATAATTCACCTCTGATCTTTTGGATGTAGGTGTGGGGAGGAAATCCAGCCAAGTTCCTAAGGAAGCTTACAGAAGAAGAAATGGCCTTCATCTCCCATTCGGCCTTAAATTCTTCCAATTTGGCACAAGTCCATGCAGCCGAGAATGCTAAGAGCTTCGACGAAATTGAGTTTGAGAAGGCTCTTCGCAAGAAGTTTGCCCGTCGTGATGAGGAGTACGATTCGATGTTGGGTGTTGTTCGCGAGATACCTCCAGAGCTTATCCTTCCCGACAACATATTGCCAAAGACAAAGGCAACCTAATTATATCACTAAGTCTCTTCCTGAGCTTTAATGCCAGCGAAATGTTTTGTTGTATGTGGATGTGAGGAAAACGGCTGCTTCTTCTATTCCAATAATTTTGGGGGGATTGCCTGAAACAAAGATAAAATCAAGGTGCACTTTCAACCTCTTTAGTTAATCAAGGACTTCATTTGTCTGTTCTGTGAGAAAAACTGTTACATCTGCTAATGTTGGGACGTTGCAAGTCATCCGAGAATGTTCTGCAGATCTGTACTGCAAGATTTCATTTCATATGGTTACCAGAAATAAAGACTATGAATCAAAAGATTCTCCAAAGGTTATGCTAGTTGCATTGCATATGGTTATCTTTTGGTTATTGTTTATCCTCAAAACTCAATGTTTGATGAATGTCTAGCTCTTTGACTTGTGTACTTAGAAAAATAGATATTATACTTGCGTTACAAGTTGGAATTATGATATAAATAGCTCTAAGAATTGCTTGTTGGTATTCTTTTGTGCATGATTGCAGTATGTACATTAATGATGTTCCTTTTTCTTTGACATGTGCTCGGATTTGAGGTGTTTTGTTCCTTTTATTGCCTGAAATTAGGGTTCATCATCATCATCTTTCATATCAATCATGCCAAACTCATCAACTGAGAATGATGTTAAAGACAAGTGTATTATAGATGCTAGCAATTATGCAGTAAGTTGCAATCATAAATGAGCTGGATTTTTTTGCCAACAGGAGCTTGTGAGCGAATACTGGATAGCTGAGCTGATCATTTGTAAAGACGTATGCTGGAAAAAAAATATTGCTTCATTCTTTGTTTTGAATGATGAATTTAGGAAAATGAAATGATTTAACATGATTTTTTCAAAGTTTTATGTCACTTGAAGTATTTTGAACTTTGATTAAAGTAATATTTTGAGTTTTGATTTGAAGGCTATTTTTTTTTGTTCGAAAACTATTTCTAGGTTGAGAGAATCCCACAAACCCTAGCCAGCGGTAGCTCTTCCCTTCTGATCCCCTACCGTCTCTTGCTTACCTCTTTCACGATTTTAGTATCGTTCTCCCATGTGGGGTTTCTTCGAACTTTCTCCCGATTTTGAGTCGTTATGTTCGATTTTTTCTTTTTTATAAGGTCTAATCATCCGTAACTCCTCGGCCACCTGGAGCACCACCTAAGAGTCCTCACCGAAGGACCAATGTGGAACTCAGGTAAAGCAGGATGGATCGAGTTGAGATGGACAAAGCAGTCGAGTGAATACCTGGAATAATCATCGTTAGTAGGATATCTTTATGTGTTTTACTAAATCTTTCAAATGCGAAGAAAAGCATCATTGTAGTTACACGGTAAGCGTGTCGAGCCTGTCCGAGACTATGTCCAACCCTTTTTCACGTTCGCTTTTAAAAAATTTATGACAACAATGAAAAAGTGAAATAAAGTGATGCTAATTTAATTTTAATAATAATATTAACAAAAGGAGCTCGCTAGCTCTTGTAAGACAACCACTCATGAACTTTAGTTGTTGTTGTCGACGACGACTCTACCTCTACAGTCCCTCTCTCTTGTCTCTCCCTTCTCTTCCTTTGTCTCTCCTTTCTTCTCTTCTTTTACTATGACATTTTTTCTCTTTGCCTCCTGTCTTAAGGATGTAAAGGTCGAGTTTAGGCGGCAATTAGTGAGTATCCTAGACGTCCCTAACGACACAAGTCGAGTTGTGGCTGCCATTCAGTTAAAATTAGGGATAAGGAATATATAATGTAGTTTTTCGTATGTCAATAATACATATTGTAGTTTAAAACGATAACAATATATAACATGGGTTTTCACGAGTGAACAATGCATAAGGTGATTTTTAACTTTTAATCCTTAGCTCGACCTAGATTAATACGGTTTAAGATGCTCTAAACATTATGTCAATGATAAAAACTCTCCTGCGCGTCTCTCTTAAAAACTCTAGCAGTCGGCGGCGGCCTTCATGGCTCCGATCATGGAGGTTACCGGTGGAGTTCTCTCCCCCTCATTCTCTTCTTCTCGAGCCTCTCTTTCAACAACCGTCTTTGTTTTCTACCCAAGCACAACAGCTCCATCACCCGTCAGCCACGACTCCACCACACATGCTCCGCCGCCGCCATCCACGATCCTGCTCCGCCAGCCATGTTCTATCGCCAGTTGTGCTTCTCCGCCGCTCGTAACTCTCCTCGTAGCGTTACCGTAATCTGCCGTCAGTGGGATTCTCCCTCCTCCATGTTCCAAACACCGAGTCTAAGAGACTACAACGAGCCTCCAAGGATATTCCAATCGACCTCCACAGCTTATGGCCTTGATTTGTCGAGATTTGATTATGGTAAACTTTTACCAACCGAACACCCACACGAGCCGCTTGGAGAAGGTTTTGGAGCTCTATAATCAGTGGAGTTGGGATCCGGGGCCTACCCGTCATGACCCGGGACCGACGTTGCTTGACCGTCCCGAGAGGAGCAAGGAAGCATATCGTTTTTCCTGTTTTAGTTTGGATTCAGTTATAGTTTCAGCTTTGAATTGTTTTGGTTGGACATTAGTCTACTGCTTTGTTTTAGTTGTTTGGTTTAGTTTATTTGAAATGTCGGTACGAAGAATTTTTCAGGTTGTGCCTGTGAAACAAAGTAGATTATTTCCATGAGTCTATGAACGTCGAATCCGATACGATACACCCGGACATTATTTTAGAGCTAAATTTGATTGACATCAATGTATTACTTCAGTTAGTCATTTCAAAAAAAATGTATTGTGCCAATGATTTAATTGAACATTTTCAAACATTTTTAAGTGCATTGGAATTGATTATTGTGAAGAGGAAAGAAGAAGAGAGGGGACTTGGGATCCGTCAACAATTGTTCATCCAACGGTCCGATTTTACCACGCCGGACAAGAACCCATAATAATAGCCACAACAGAGAATCAACTTTCCCGCGTTACCGATTCACCGGCTACGCCTGTCCCGTTTACATTCTCCCCCTTAAACGACACTAATAAGTCGCCGTTTAGTGAGGAATCGCGCGTGTATTAGAACTTGGAGCCCCATTTCGTCATTTCATACCATTTTAAAAACACCTCAAATATATCTTTAGGATTCTAATTTGATTTCCTCTGCTTCACTTTTATTTATCGTCGTCATGTGACTCTGCAACGCACAGACTCTGCCGCAGAGGGAACAAAAAAATAACAGAGTAATTGAGAGTGGAAGACAAACATAAACTGAGTTTTAGCTACAGGAAAGAGATTCGAGCCCTAGAACGCCTCTTTTTCATGGAAAATCTCGCGCATTCTCGGCTTCCAAACAGGCTTTCCATGAACGGAACCGGTAATGTGGCCTCGGGAGGATCCAAGACCATGCACCCCGACTTCTTCGGCGTTCCTAATCTCTCCCCACGCGCCGAGGACTACCGTGAGATTTTCGGCAGCTTCAACTCACGCGCCCCTTCCATTCCGGTGCTGGTTCTTCCAGAGCTCGACGAAGCCGACCTCTACTTCGATGTTCGCAGCTCCGGGTTCCGCTACTCCGAGCTGTTCGGGGACTTGGACGGCTCCGATTTCGCCCCCTCGTACGAGGACTTATTTAGGCCATCAGTGGCCGATTCTTCTTCCTTCGAAGAAGCACGGTACGTTATTGTTGTTCTTAATCATGTTTCAGCTTCAGTTGTTTGTGGAAATTCTTGGCATGCGACCGTGATGAATTTTTCTTTTAACGCTTCGAGCATTGTAGCTTGCGGGGCTTATTTAGGGGGGCATTAATTTACTTTGTGTTCTGATAACAATTGTAGAATTGTATTGAAATTGACAATTGATATATACAAAGTACATGAGTATATATAGTGGTAGGGTTTCCTAAACCCGGTGCTAACCTTAACGAGCCATATGGGCTGGGCCTATACATATATTCTAACACCCCCTCAAACTCAAGATGGTGGTAATGAACCCAAATTGAGTTTGTCAACTAAAGGTTTGAACTTTCCTGGGATTTAAGGCCTTGGTGAAGATATCTGCAATTTGATCGCCAGAGGAGACAGATCGGAGAGCGAGGGTGCCCTGACTGAGATGTTGTCTGACAAAGTGACAATCGATCTCAATATGCTTGGTGCGTTCATGGAAGACATCATTATGAGCAATCTGAATAACACTCTAACTGTCACAATGAATGGTAGTGGCGGACTTGTGAACAACACCCATGTCATTTAGTAACCAACGAAGCCATATGAGTTCAGAAGTAGTATCAGCAAGGGCTCGATACTCAGCTTCCGTGCTGGAGCGGGCAATGGTTGTCTGTTTCTTACTTCTCCAAGAAATCAGAGAGTTACCAAGGAAGAAACAGTAACCTGTGGTAGATCGTCGGTCTGTGGGATCGCCTGCCCAATCTGCATCTGAGTAGGCCTGTAGGACTAAAGGTGAGCCATAAGAGAAATGTAGTCCTTGTGTTAAGGTGCCTCGAACATAGCGCAAGAATCGAAGAACGACCTCATAGTGAGTAGTGCGAGGTGCGCACATGAACTGACTGACGATGTGGACAGCATATGCAATGTCAGGCCTAGTAACAGTGAGGTATACCAGCCCTCCAACTAATCGGCGATATAAAGTGGGATCCTCGAGAGCTTGACCATCTGATGGAAGATACTTGACATTCGCTTCAATAGGAGTGGAAGCGATCTTGCTATCGGTTAGTCCCCCCTTGGAGATGAGCTCAGCTGCATACTTGGCTTGGGACAAATGATAACCAGAGGACAGAGAGGAAATCTCCAAACCAAGAAAGTATGAGAGATGACCCAAATCCTTCATCTTGAACTGGTCGCTTAGATGACGTTTAAGATCCACAATGCCGATAGCATCATCACCAATAATGATCATATCATCCACATACAGAAGTAAGAGAGTATGGCCCCGAGAGGTCCGACGAACAAACAGGGAGTGGTCGTGTGGACTGGAGACGAAACCAAAGACTGCCATCGCACTACTGAACTTGGAGTACCACGCCCGCGGAGCCTGCTTGAGTCCATAAATGGATTTGCGCAAACGGCAAACCATGTGTGGGGGATGCTCATAGCCGGGCGGGGGCTTCATATAAACCTCCTCTGTAAGATCGCCATTGAGAAAAGCATTCTTCACGTCCATTTGAAAAACGTCCCACTGTCGACCAGCAGCAACAGCAAGAATGGTGCGAACAGAAGTGAGTCTCGCAACATGAGCAAATGTTTCCTCATAATCAACCCCATGTTCCTGGGTAAATCCACGAGCCACAATACGTGCCTTGTAGCGCTCGATAGAACCATCTGCCTTGGTCTTCACCTTGTATACCCATCTAGAACCGACCACATGTTTGTCCTGAGGTAAAGGGACCAGATCCCATGTATGAGTCTTCACCAT
Source organism: Erodium maritimum (assembly GCA_963921825.1). Lineage (NCBI taxonomy): Eukaryota > Viridiplantae > Streptophyta > Magnoliopsida > Geraniales > Geraniaceae > Erodium > Erodium maritimum. The sequence continues at coordinate 12,705,266 of OY997588.1, read as the reverse complement.
GGCCTGTAGTTCCTCAGTCATTGCTTGCTGCCACAGGGGGTTAGTGCAAGCCTCCCGATAGGTGTCAGGCTCATATGCAGAGGACACTATGGAAGCGACACGAGAAGGTAGGGTTACCTCAAAGTCCTGGAGGTGAGATGGGAGTTGCCGATGACGTTGTGGTCGAGGCGGTAGCACAGGATCCTCTGGCGGAACATGGTCCACGGTAGGAGGCAGAGATGTCGGAGCACCTGCAGGAGTTAGCTCAATGGGAGAACCCTTATCATCATCAGAAAACAGATCAATATCAGGATTAGAAAAGAAAGGAGTAGACTCGGGAATGTGAAAAGAAGACATGGAAGAAAACATCTTATGTTCCCAGAATGTGACATGGCGAGAAATGCGAAGACGTTTGGAAACCGGGTCCCAACATCTGTACCCTTTGTGTTCGATCCCATACCCAATAAAGCAACAAAGACGAGAACGAGGTTCAAGTTTAGTACGTTCATGAGGTTGTAGATGAACAAAACAGACACACCCAAAGACACGAAGAAGATCATAAACTGGAGGACGACCATACAAACACTCGTAAGGAGTTTTGTTACCTATGACTGGGGATGGAACCCTGTTGATGGTGTAGACGGCTGTGAGGGCAGCCTCCCCCCAAAAACGTTCAGGACAGGCAGCTGCAATGGTGAGAGCACGGACCGTATTAAGAATATGACGATGTTTGCGTTCTGCTCGACCATTTTGTTGCGATGTACCAGGACAGGAGCGCTGAACGACAGTACCGGTGGAAGCAAGTTGTGCAAGGAAGGATGACTCTTTAAGTTCCATGCCGTTATCCATACGCAGTGTTTTGATAACTTTAGAAAATTGTGTGCGAACCATGGCAGAAAACTCAGAATAAATTTTGTTGAAGTCAGATTTATTATGCATGAGATAAATCCAAGTAAAACGAGTATGATCATCAACAAATATGACAAACCACCGAGACCCCCCCATGGTCGGAACAGGTGCTGCTCCCCACAAGTCAGTATGAACAAGATCAAAAGGTGCAGAGGAAATAGTATTATTAAGGGAAAACGACAGTTTATGATGTTTAGCAAGCTGACAAGACACACAATCACCAAAGTTATGCGAAACTGACCCCAACAACCCACTAGAAATAAGACTACGCAAACGAGAGGAAGAGGGATGACCTAGGCGAGAGTGCCAGAGATCGGCGGAGACGACAGCGCCACAAGTAGGCGAGGATGATGATGGTGAGGGAACTACCAGTGAGGTGAGTTCGAACAGGCGACCAACTTTACGTCCTGTCTCATGGATTTGTCCCGTCAGTGGATCCTGCGCAAGAACAGAAGAAGTACGACCAGAAAAGTTAACGTCAAGACCCAAATCACACAATTGACCAACCGATACAAGGTTCAGTGACAAATCTGGGACAAGCAAGGTGTTCGGCAGTGATAGCTGGTCTGTGGTTGCGGTACCACAGTGTGTGGCAAGCAAAATAGAATTATCAGCCGTACGAATAGACGGAGACTTGGTGACCGGAGTTACACATGTGAGCAAATCTGACTGCGGGCTCATATGATTGAAACAAGCAGAATCGAGATACCACGTGGATGTGCTACCTGGTGTAGTTGTGAGCTGATAGAAGCGCTCGTATGTCACCCAAGAGAGCAGCAACAGTGCTATTGGGCCTGTTGGAAGGCCGATGATCCCCACAGGAGCCACGCCCCCCCTCAAAGTTTGGAGAGGGCCTGGAGTTACCCCATCGAGGGTTGTCTGAGGACAGAAGGTGACGAGCATGAGTTCTGCATTCAGTCAAGACATGTCCAGATCTGTTGCAGAACGTACAGTGGGGATTGATATCAAATTTCTTCATGAGAAAAACCTGAAGAGAAAACACAGAAATAAAATGAGTAGTTTTTTTTTTTTTTTTTGAACTGTTGAAGTCAACGGTCAACGAGCGCGTGGAGCGCGTAGGGCGCGTGGAACGCGTGGTCTGGATCGGATGATACGGGCGCGTGTTGTGCACGCGCCTCGTCTTCCTCGTGCGATTTGCAGGCGGCGGCGCTGTGGCTGTTTGCAGGCGGCGGCGTGGCTGCTTCACGGCGTTGTTTCACGGCGAGAGTGGCTGCTCGGGCGACGCGAGCTGGGAGACGACGGGAACTGTCAAGCACGCGAGTTTGGAGACGTCGGGAGGCTCGGAGACGACGGAGCAAACGACGGCGGCGTTGCTTCGTCTGAGTTGCTCCGTCTGTGTGTCTTCGTCGGAGCAGCAGAGCGAGACGGCGGCAGCGTGCAGGAGCAAGGAACGGCGGAGGCGTGGTGGATCGTGGTAGACCGAGATCGTCTCGCCGGCGCCCGTGGCAATCGGAATCTCCTCGCTGGTGGCTGCGGGGCTCGTCGGCGTTGGCGACTGGAGCAGGAGCAGCGGCTGATCAGAGAGGGAATGCCGGCAACGTTCAGCGAAGGTGAACGGCGGCGGTGACTGAAGCGGAAGCGATATTAGAGCGATAGGGGCTCTGATACCATGATAACAATTGTAGAATTGTATTGAAATTGATAATTGATACATACAAAGTACATGAGTATATATAGTGGTAGGGTTTCCTAAACCCGGTGCTAACCCTAACGAGTCATATGGGCTGGGCCTATACACATATTCTAACATGTTCTTTGGATTACGAGTAATTAAGGTTGGATGTAAGGGTTCGGGAAATCTTAGGTTGTGCCAAATAGTTTAATGTTTTTGTATTTGGTTTAGTGAAGACTGTGTTTTAAGTATAATAAGATAGCATTTGGTTAACTGAAAACATCGTAAGTTTGGATTTGTTCTTAATGTATGTGTGTTTGAAGGAAGTTTGAATCATACCTCTATATCCTTAGTATATGTAGAAGGCTAGTATAAAAATGGAGCTTGATAGTTGGGGGTTCTTCTTTATTCGTCATGTACAGGACTCCTGCAGAAGCTGAATCTCTACCAGATGAACCAGATCATTGTATAGAAGATCCATGCTTTTCAATCGAAGATCCGTACCAATCATTTGAAGTCAGTACTGAGTTCGGCTTATCATATCCAAAATCTGGTCAAAACATGGAGGAAGATTTGTCAAATAACATGGCTGAGGCAGAAACATGTTTTTTTGCTGCTGATCTAACGGCTCCAAGGCCATCCTTGGCAGCGGCTGATCACAATAAGGAATGCAATGGGGAATTGATGGGAGTAAAGCAGTTGAGAAGAGTCGTGTCAGAGCCTCAGAGGGGATATGACATTGACACCAATGGTTCTCATTGTAAAGGTTTTGTTACTATCTCTGACATCAGCCTCCAAACTGAGCCCTCTCATCTGCCCCCACCTTCTAGACCACCTCCTTTGGTAGATGCCAGTGGATCAACTTCTAAGTGTAAATCCTTGGAATCTACTGGGACTAGATGTGATAGTTCATCTTTCTTTGATGTGGAGGTTGATGCAACCTCCTCCGCTGCTGTCTCGGCTATTTCCATGAACGAAGTGAGGAAAGCTCCAGAAATAATGGGAAGTGTAAAACAATTGAGCAGAAGATCTGTGGAGGAGAAGAGGCGTGGGAGGAGGTCATCCTTTTCGTCAGTAAAATATGAAGACCCAAGGAGAAGGGAAAGTGAGAAAAAACCCAAGGAGTTGTACAAAAGTGAAATAAAGGGAAGAGAGGTTATAGATCATGAAAACATTGCCAATTGGGTAAAGGAGGCGTTGCAGCAGGATGCTAATGATAAGAGGTTTAAGGAGGCAGTTGAGAGGGATGACAAGAAAAAACTGCAAGTGGCTTGTCAAAGAGCAGAAAATGAGAAGATATTAGTAGAGGCTCTTCAGCAGATAGAGGATGAGAAGAAACTGGTATGGGCTGTTGCGCAGGAAGAGAATGAAATAAAACTGAAGGAAGATCGTGAACGGGAAGGCAAAGAAAGGAGACAAAGAAAGACTCGTGAAAGAGAAGATAACGAAAAGAGACTGAAAGAGACCCGTGAAAGGGAAGAGAATGAAAATAAATTATGGGAGGCTCGGGAAGAGAAAGAAAGGAGACAAAGAATGACATGTAAAAAGGAAGAGATCGAGGATAGATTGAAAGTGGACCGTGAAGAAGAAGAGAATGTGAAGAGACTTAAAGAGACCCGGGAAAAGGAAAATAATGAGAGGAGACTGAAAAAGGAGCGTGAAAGAAATCAAAATGAGAAGAGACTAAAAGAGACATGCAAAAGGGAAGAAAGAGAGAGGAGGCTAAAAGAGATCAGAGAAAGAGAAGGAAATGATGAAAGATTATGTGAAGCATGGAAGCAAGAAGAAAATCAGAAGCAAGTGAAAGAAGATTGTGAGAGAGAAGACAATGTAAAGAGAAAGAAGGAAGCTCATGAAATAGAAGAGAATGAGAAGGGATGGAGAGGGGCTTTGGAGAAGGAAGAACGTGCAGAGAAAGGAAAAGAGGCTAAAGAAAGAAACGATAGTGAGAAGAAATTTTCAGAGGCTAGTGAAAAGGAAGATATATTAAGGAGAGCCGAAGAATTCTGGCAGAAAGAAAATAACTCTAAAATCTTAGGAAATGGTTTAGAACGAGAAGAAAGTGAGACAAGACTAGATGCATTTGTGCTGAAGGAAACTGAGAAGGCACCAAAAGAGGCCACTAGGTGGAAAGAGACCGAGAGTCTGCTCAAAGACGCAAGTGAAAGAAAAGATTTGGAGGGACTAAACAAAGTGTGCGATCAAACTAAGTTGGATGAGGAACTGGAATTGCCTAATTTAACTGATAAAGGGAATGCCTTTATGCACCATGGAAATGTTAGGGGTGAACCTGAAAATAGTGATAAGAATTCAAAGGCAGTTGAAATGGAAAGTCTGGTGGTTGATGAAAGAAACAACACATCTAGTGTAAAGTGGAGAAGAGAATCAGAACAGAAAGGGGAGAACCTAACAGTGGAAAATGATGTAGAGTTGCATCTTTTAGAATGCAATTTGAAGAAAGTTGGTGACGATGGAATTGAGGGTGGAAAAAAATGTACCAACAGAGGTAGGAAAAAGTGGGTTGCAAATGGGGGAAAAATAGAAGTTGTATGGCCTGCTGTATTGGAGATCCGAGGAAACACCCAAAAACCTGATAAACAGGAGCATGCAAAGCAGAGAACAATGAGTAAAGATAGCAAGACATGTGTACTAGAAGTGAAAGAAACTGAAAGAATTGAAAGAAAATGGGAGCTAGATCAAAAACATCTTCAGGAGAAAGAAGAAGAGATGGAGAGAGAAAGGGAAAGAGAAAAAGATAGGATGGCTGTTGACAAAGCAATTCTTGAGGCTCGTGAAGGTTCCCGTGAAAAGGCCGAAGAGACTGCAGTGAAAAGAGTGAGTGCTGAAGCTCAGCATAAAGCACTGTCTGATGCCCGTGAAAGACTAGAGAAGGCCTGTGCTGAGGCCAGGGGTATGTCACTACCAGATAAGGCATCAATGGAGAGCAAGCTCAGGATGGAGCGTACAGCTGTAGAGAGAGCAACCACAGAGGCTAGAGAGCGTGCTGTGTTTGAGGCAAGAGAACGAATAGAAAGATCTGTTTCAGATAATTACTCTGGTATTTCCAGAATCAGTAGAATGCAACAGTGCTCTTCTTCATCTGTGAGTATACTTGTAAGTCTTAACTACTTTCTTTTTTATCATGCACATATTTCCAACAGTTTTTTCGAATGGCAGGATCTCCATGACCTGAATTCCCAGAGTTCGGGCTCTTTTGATGACTCAAGAAATCTGAATTCCTCTGTTTCTGGAGGTAAGTAATTCATGAAGCACTGGCTGTAACCTGTAATTTTATGTACGATGTAATATTGTTTGTTATTCCTCATATTACTTTATAATTGCTGGTTGCTGAACTATATATCTTTTCTATATGAAGCTTCCTATGATGCTGAAAGATTTGAAGTTGCTGAAGATGAATCATCTCAGAGGTGTAGGGCTAGATTAGAGAGGCATCAGCGAATGGAGGAACGAGCGGTTTGATTCTTAATTTGATTTTAAAACAAATTCCAGATGTTTGTTTATATATAACATAAACAATCCTTTGCTTTCTGACTGTTTTCATCAGGCAAAAGCTCTTGAAGAGAAGAACATGCGTGATCTTCTTGCTATAAGAGAACAAGAAGAAAGAAACGTGACCATCTTTGGAACAACAATTTCTTATAATTATGAATTTTTTTAATCTCATTTCTCTAACCCTCTAGTATTTAACTGTATTAACAGAGATTATCTGAAACTCTAGATGCTGAGGTGAAGAGGTGGTCAAGTGGGAAACATGGAAACCTGCGTGCATTGCTTTCAACACTGCAATATGTATGTCTTGCTATCTTGATATGTCGGGACACTATTGATTTAGAATAACACGAATACTCATGTGTTCCCAATTCAAGCCACTTTTAAGAGCCTGCTCTCTTGACCTACTTTTGTTGCCTTTCCCAATAATATATAAGCAGATATTGGAAGTACCTCCTCTCCAGTTTTGCAACAATAATAAACTCGGCTTAACGGGGTTGCTTGAACAATTTTTTTATTTGTTGGCAGATTCTTGGGTCCAGCAGTGGTTGGCAGCCGATTCCATTGACGGAAGTCATAACAAATGCAGCTGTGAAGAAGGCCTACAGGAAAGCCACTCTTTGTATCCATCCTGATAAACTACAACAACGAGGTGCAAGCATACAACAAAAGTACATTTGTGAAAAGGTTTATGATCTTCTAAAGGTTTGTTAAACGAATCCCACATTATTGCCTACATATCATCTATAATATTTGATTAGTAGGTCCTCCCTGTTCAATTATAGAACCTCAACTTTAATCATATTGCTTTGTGCTTGCGGTTACTTGCGCTATTAAATATGTCAGTTCCATTTCACATTATGATCAACTGTTGGATCATTCTGTATCCTCACTAATTATCTTCATTGGTGTGTCTGCAGGAAGCTTGGAACAAATTCAACTCAGAAGAGCGATGACTTGTGCTTGTGCATCATGTATGAATGCATGATTTTTAGTTGATATCTTTGTGCCTAAGCAGAAAATCCTAGCCTAAATGTAGCTTTTGAATTGCCATAGAATCTTGGCAAATAGCCGTGAAATGAATTAGTGAAAGAAAAGGAAGGTTCTTGGCACAACATCCACATGTACTATATTGTTGAATGGTCAAGAGAATTCATAGAACTTCGTAGTCTCATGCTTTTTACTAAACACGCGAATTGGTTAGGAAAAAGGAACCAATATAACATAATTCTATAATTGGTATAAGGCCAGACTGTTGGATGACAAATTGCTGGAAGTTTGTTGTGTATGCATATCTAGTGCTTACAAATTATAGATTGGTGGGTTGACTTCTCAATCATTTTGGATGGAGATTGTGGTTATAGATATGAATTTTGTTGGAATTCATGCCTATTTAAAGTTTTCCCCAAAAAAGACATTAACATCAACAATTCAATAATTTCAAAATCAAAACACACAAGGTCTTGCACAACAGATAAATCAATCCCTCTACTGTGTCTGTCGAGAGATAACAGTTCTCATATTTAAACCTACACCAGAAGTCATATTCAGACAACCGATCATTACTGAGTTAATTGTTGTGAAAAGTATGAAACAGGAACTTGTGTGGTGTTGGACCAAGAACATACTCCAATGTTCACGGTGAAAAAGCAAAAGGGATAATATCTAACAAAACGTATATTGGAACAAGGAAACGTAACTCGCTCATTCCCTTCGTTTTGGTGATTACAGTACTACCTCTCTAAACATATCAGTACTCAAGCCAAAAACACTTCATTTTTACTGAGTACTATCTCTCTTCATTTCAAACAAGAAATATACATATGTGTAGCCTAACAAACCTACACACGGATATGCTCTCTGTTAGGGTTTTGTCATCGCTGATGTTAGCAGCACCCACAGCAAGGTCCCCAACGCGTAATCGTTGTATCTCCCGGTCTGCGGATCGATCTCCTCCGTCTGGCGTGCCCCCTTACCTAGCGATAACCACTCACCGCCTAAGTCTCCTTCTCTGATGGTTCCATCTCCTCGGGGTATCGTGAATGCGCCCCCACTGATCTCATTTAGCCAGAATCCGGTGGACCTTTCTGGACCCACGTCTGCTCCGCCACCTCTGAAGCATGATCTGCCCCCGCCGCCTCTACCCCTATGATGCACCCACCTCTGTGGCCTCCACCGATGCATCCTACTCGTCTCCTCTTTCGATTTTGGATCAAGCTGATCATTTGAGTTTGTTTTATTTTATTTATTTTTCTTTTTTCAAGGCCAATAATTAGTGAGCAAAGATTCAAGGACTTTTATCGGAAGGGAAACGTAAGTCACATATATCCTCCCGTTATTACTGATGAGTTCAGGTTTGGTCACACTCCTCACGGCGAAAAGAGTCATCTCCATGGGATCAAGCAGCGTTTAGGCATCTCCTTGAGCGGTTCTCTTCAGTTTTTTAGTTTAAGTTTCTGTGTTACTGATGAGTTCAAGTTCGGTCGCACTCCACACGACGCAAAGAGTCCTCTCCATGGGATCAAGCAGCGTTCAAGCGTCGATATATTAAACCAATTTTTTTTTGTAACTGTTTACCAGATCTTTGACTTTTAAACCCTGTCTGTTTTTGACATTTCGTCCCGGATCCGTCGGTCGGCTGCTGCTTCATTTTCGCCCCCTTTCTCGGAGCCCCTCTCACTCAGTCTTCGTTTCCGACCGACGATCGGTTTTAGTCGGCGTACTAGTCCCGGACCAGTAAACTTTTCCCAGATCTGTTAGCGGGAAACGTTTCTCGTCCTTTTTGTAGTGGATCGTTGCAGCTTCAGGCCTTTTACTCCTCGTCTAGCTCGTGCGTCGGCTTTCCAGACGCTTCTCTCTAGCCCTCAGTCTACTACTTGCCGGTGTTTTCGACTTCAAGCTTCACATTCCACCGTAGGAGCCCTCCTCCAAGTCAGATTGGTGATGTTTTCTTCCCCTTTGTTCTTTCATGTGACTTCTTCACTACCAATCCCTCCTGCTTGCGGTGGTGCGGTGTGGGGAACCGGGGCTCATCATCGATGTTGACCGAACGAGCTTGTTATGGCTATTTTGGTCTTTGTTTGGAGTTTAAGATGGGTAGGGTTATTTAGGTATAGCGATTTTTCACCAGATTTGGCGTGTCTCTACCCTGTTTGGTATTGGCCACCGGCAACTGGAAACTTCTGTGTTTCAGTGAGTTCTGGAGTTGGTGTGGCTTCTGGTGGTTTGTCAAGCTTAGGTTCGGCTGTGTTTGATCTTCATGGTTGAGAGATTTGGGTTCCAGATCTGTTATCGGTTTAATTTAGTTTGTTCTTCTTGTTAGACCTGTTGTTAGTTATGTTTTGAGGTGCATCTTGTGGCACTCTCTCGGTTTGTATGAGTTTAAGGTTTGCTTCACGACAATAAAATCTAGGTTGTTAGACCGATGTTTACCTTTTATCGGGTCTAGTTTGAAGGGACCTTGTCAGCATGCTCGTGTTATGTACTACGGATTTCTCTCATGTCCTTTACCTTTGTCCCAAAATAATTAGATTAATATTAATATATTTGCCTTAAAAAATATAAAAATTGTTATAATAATAACGTGAATCAATGAATCTGCACATTTATAACATGTAATAGTGGGCTACGTGATGTTTTTTAAGAACAATAATTCAATATTCATAAACACACAGTTCCAGAAATGTGTTTTTCTCGTAAAGTTGTCACGTCAAAGCTTTTATTTAAACTTTACGTCCTCAACACATATCGTAGACTACTATTCCTCATACGTCACTGTGACCACTCCAAAAATGTCAACCTCATCTCATGGTCAACAAATCAGGCTGAACAACTCTTCAATCTTTGTCTATTATTTTTGTTGGTCTTCCACACCACACAAACATTTTCAAATAAACAAAAAAATCAGCAAGCCAAACACGACCAGGCTCACACATTTTGCTGATATAAAGCGAGTCTTGTCCTCCTCTCTCTTTCCGTACCCGCCTCCGATATTTCCGCGCAGCCAATTTGTATTAATCTGTTCCATTCACAACCTTATGGCCATGTTTAGAGCCATGAGTACGAGGAGGAGCCACGGCACGTACGAGAAGATCCACAGCGAGTCCGATGTCACGAGTCTTATGGAGGCGCAATACTTGAAGAGAGCCAGAAGCGTGCCCGCCGGAGGAATGGTTTCGGTGAAGCTAGGTTCGGCGGACTTGGCCGCCCCCAAGCGCGAGCCGGAGGCGAAAAAGGCGGCGAAGAAGGGTAGCGGTAAGAGTCATCCGCTGCTCGGTTGGTTTTCCGGTCGCCGGCGGCAGAGGAAGCCCACGGCTACGCCGGAGTTCGCTCGGTACCTTGAGTATGTCAAGGAAGGAGGGATGTGGGATGCTGGTTCTAATGTTCCTGTCATGCATTATAAATGATTTTTTATCTCTCTCTTCTGTTTTGTTTTCTTAATTGTAAAAAAGTCAATCCGATTCGATGGGGGATCTAATCAGAGATTATAGAATTTTAATTTTGAAATTCTTAATATCAAATTCGTTTTTTTTTTTATCATTGCAGCCTTGCAGGTGAGAGTTACACCAAATAAATCCTAAAAATATAAATTCACTCTCTTGTCCTAAAAAAAATATATCATCTATGATTAAATTAATTATAATATAAACCGTTACTTATTTAATTTAACCAAACGCAAATTGTTTAATTGATCAAGTGTTTAAATTTAAGCCCCCATATCAATGTCCTTATATAGAAATAGTCTAACCTTGTTAGAGCGTGTATAATGTATCAACATATGTTCGGTACAAAAGTTTAGACGTAGTCGAAACAGCCATGTATGCGGGCATATTCGACGCATTGTGTTCGACGTCGTTTTCTATGTCGAACCACTGAGCCGAGCACACGACGCAACAACAGATCAAGAGAGCAACGATTAGTCAGTGTACTAATGCGTTACTCCTACGTGTCCCTTCCAAGTTATTATCCCACTCACCCCAAAATTCAGATTTTTACCCCTATAAATACACACCACTTTTCTCAACATATTCCTACCATTTTATGCTCCATATTTTCCCCAAAAAATTTCATGGGTAGACTTGTACTATTCATACCTCGATGACCTCGTTGACACCAAGCTAAAAGATCAAAGCCTTAATCGAAAATCCAACTTTTAGCATATCTCATCGGCATGTTCGAGTGTAGTCATCTTTCTTAACCCACCTAACCTACCCAGCAATCAAAAACTCGCTCAAGGAGTTCAAGAAAATCCAAATAGCGGCAAGTTGAGGTTCAAATGGTACGTTACGGAGGAAGAACCTCTATGCCGAGCATGAGTCAACAACTCCACCGAAATAATCGGTGGGTAGGCAAAGAGGACGAAGGGGTACTGAATTTTCATCCAAGATTGAGGTGTTAGCGGCGAGGAATCCTACTTAACTGATATACACGAGTGAACACTAAGGTCACTTAATTTCTTCAACTATTAGCTTAAGCTTTTAGTTGAGTTGGTTTTCTAATACCAACTTTGCTTTGACCAAATTAGGAAAAATTGATTTCACTTGCAAACACTACTGGACTATTTTAGGACCAACCCAAAGTGGGAAGCCAAAATTTTCTTGCTTCTTGTGCCCCAATCCCAACTTGAAGTAAATGCCGAAAGTACAGTAGGAAAATGAACATGGCTGGACGAGGAAGGCTTCTACACACCAAACGATTCTGACCCGAACACACCAACCGAGCCCGAGATGACTTCTGCCCAAAAAGTTCGTCCTAAAGGACAAAATAAGGTGAAGGCAAGGATGAGGAACGACTATGCCATGTCAGAGGATGACGTGAAAGTAACGCATACAATGCTTCTGACGAGCCTCGCTCGTTGACTTGCCAAACTCTATTTTATTATATTTTTAGTTTGTAATTTTTATTTCCCGTTTTAGTTTGTAATTTTTATTTCCTGTTTCAGTTTGTGTTTCATTTTCGTTATCAGTTTCACTGAAAGTCCGATTTAAATTTTTTAGGTCCCAGACTTCAAATTTAATGTAATTTTATCGTCTCGTAAACTGAACCACATAGCCATTCACTTGTGTCGAGGCAGTCACGACGCAAGGTCGGCACATCTGCCACCTTGAATCTTATAAATACTCCAATGCTCTTTCGTTTCATTCACACCTCTCTTCACATCCTCTTTCATCTTTTTTTCACCTCCATTTCTCTATCGGGATGACAGCTCCGCGTTGTACAATGTCTTGGTTTGTGGAGAAAGGAACTCATTTTGTCCTTACATGAATTGAACATACAGATATAGTCAGATAGGTCGCAAATATTGAAAGAACCTTTACCTATAGTACGTCGCGCCCGCTGCAACCACGTTCCTCGACCGATCCCAACATCAATCGAAATATCACTACGGAAGAACAACAAGAAAATCAAGAATTTCGACGACATCTATCGTCGTCGTGTCCAACAGCTCGTGCCCGATACGACGGACCGACAAATCTTGAATACTATACGTACCAAATACGTTCCAAATATTGACTTGCATTCATTAAATTTCATTCATGAGATTCCTTAAAAACAATGCAAATAAAGGACGCCTCTCCATCAGTGCGGTTTAATGGTAATTTTGAATGACAACCTATCATTGACATTTAGGAGTAAATTTAATAAATTATCATGGTGGCAAGGAGGTAGCCAAGTGGTGGGATGCAACGGAAGAGATATGTGAAACGTGGGCGATGACGTCACGCTATGACCCCAGAAGCTTCTCATACATTGACAGAGCGAAACGACGCCACAGCAACAGGGAAAACGACATGAGGAGGCGCCGTCTTTATTGAAGGGACGTTTCCAAGCCGTTTTAGTGAGCTTGGAAGATAATGAGATGGAAACTCAGGTTGAGCCAAAAAACTTGGATCAGGAAATGTCTCTAAGGAACCAAGAAGCAGTTGGTAAGTTTTATGCTTTATATATGTGTGTACTTGTCCATTTGTTTGATCCAACGGTCTGAGTTACTTTCTTGTTTTCCTTTTTGAAGATGAGTTTTCTACTTCAACCTCACCCTGCATATATGTGTTCTCATTTGTTAGGATGACATTCTTAACTGTGTTGACTACAAAGTAGGACAATATAGCATAGATACTAAACAAAATGATGTAGTCCAATATCTCCATGTGAATCACCCCTCACTATGATTTGGTTGTATACAAGAATGTAAAAAGTGTTAGACGTTAGATGGGTGAGAAGGAGTCTTAGGCGTACTAAAGCGAGACGGAATGAAACGACGTCGGACTGAGTTCTATCCAGTGCGGAATAAGAAAGAGGTAAGAGAATCGAAGAAGTTGCAGTTATCTTCACTGACGTTGAAACTCCGACAATGGAGCTTGCTTCAGGCCTATCCGCTACTCTTCCCGGAGCTCCACGTTTCCTTTTCGCCGCCGATAACAAGCTTGTACTGCCTTGCTCTTATTCCAGAAATCAATTCCGTGAAATTCAGTTCCACTCTAAACCCAAAAGCAGCGCAGCTCGGACCAGGAATCGAAATCCGTTCCTTGCAGCGTCGTCGGAGAAGAAACAGCTTTATGTCAGCAAAGAAGACGAGACAGAAGACGAAGAAGAAGATGAGACAGAATACGAAGAAGAAGATGAGACAGAAGACGAAGAATCAGACGAGGAAGAATACGAAGGAAAGGGCTTACTCGGCAACTACGGGTTGGGGGAACTTGATATCTCCACCGACCCTAACCATCGAAGTGGTGAGCCGACTAGCTCTCTTCCTTATCTGTTTCCAACCTAACATAGCTGAATTGCAGTGTTTTCGCCTTAGTGATACATTGAAAATCAATTCATTTTGTGGTTTTAGCTGTGACTTGAAGCTTACATTTCTGAACTGGAAAGTTCTGAAAATTTTATAAAATCATTGTTGAGATTAGTTAACTTCTAATATCTTGATTCTTGAGTATCATTAGCAGCTTGTAATGGGTATTACAACATTTTGTTTGTGGCGACATCTGTATGATTTAGGCATGTTCTACTATGTGTTGAATCTAGAAATGAATTTGATGGTGAAGGGAAGTGATGAATTCCTGATGTTTCCTAATCATAAAAAGGTCCATCGTAATTCCTTTCTCAAGGACTTGTACTCCCCATTGCTTTGCAATGGCATCATTGAACTCGTGTCTTTCACTTGTATGCTGTGCTGAATGATGTTCTATTCTTTGAAGTCAAATATGAGAACAGAGCAAAGTTTCAAGGTGTCTTGTTGGGAGTTGGTCTAATTTATGAACCAAATGCAGGATATGTAGCTGTGCTTGGAAAACCAAATGTTGGAAAGAGTACGCTTATAAACCAACTGATAGGTCAAAAGTTTTCCATAGTTACAGACAAGCCCCAAACTACAAGGCACCGAATACTTGGTATATGTTCTGCCCCAGAATATCAGGTTTGATTATATTTTTTTAGAAACTGATTCTCTTATGTTTAACTTATATGGATGTTTGTATTATTGATCATATATAGTAAAAAAAATAAGTACACACGCTCCAGTTGATGTATCCATCATGAATAGCTTGTGCATTATGAGAGTTTTGAACCTGTTATTGCGATTCTTGTTCACACAATGTTACCTCAGCCACAAGTAGATCCTAGTACTGGATGCTCTTCCCCCTACATGAGGGAAATAAGATGTGATGAGCTGACTATTGTCCGTGTGTGCCCAACTTATATGATAGAATTGTTTTAAAAGCATATTAAACAATTGTGGCGGGAATGCTTTTCGTTCCTATCATAAGCTGTGGTAAAGCACCCAACTAGTTGTATTAAGAAAGGGAAGGGAGCTTGAAGAATTCTGTAGCAAAACGTGGAATGTTCAAAATGTCAATTAGGATGTCAAAATAGCTTGAAGGTTTTACTTCTGATGGATGTTTGACATTTCGTTGAACTTAAGTAGTGTTTTAGGTCAATTTTATTTTTATTCCAGTTGCAATGGGTACTGTAAATTGCATATATCATCTTTTCAAATACTCTCTTTTACCTGACATGAAAGTTTCATGTAGATGATACTTTATGACACACCTGGTGTTATTGAGAAGAAAATGCACATGTTGGACTCCATGATGATGAAGAATGTCCGTAATGCTACCATTAATGCGAACTGTGTGCTAGTGCTTGTTGATGGTAGCAAAACGCTAGAAAAAGTATGCTTCTTGTTTTGTAGACTTGTTAGTGAATCTTCGTTCATGTTTCCTATCTCTGTTTCTTTGCTGATTCCTACTTCTATTTCTTGTTTCTAGATTGATCTAGTGTTGGCAGAAGGTATTGCAGACCTCCAGAAGAAGCTGCCCACGCTGCTGGTCATGAATAAGACAGATCTTCTCAATCCTGGTGAAATTGCCAAGAAAGTTGAGGTTTGAGCCCTTCGATGAAATTTGATCTGACATGTATAAATGCATTTGTTACTTTAATTGCTTGTTTACCTTACTGCTAATTTAGTTGAGAACATATAATATAGGGCATAGTGTACACTCGTCTATTAAAATGTTTTTTGGCCAAAGCATATTTATGACATTCGTTTCCAAAACTGCTTCAAACTTCCTTCGGTTGATACAAGTGGCCCTTTCATTAAGTTTTGGTCCCTTGAATAGATTTAGTGCCATTAAGGACTTTAAAATTTTCCCGCAGGAATTTATGCCATCCTAGTTTGTTGTTGAATTCACAAGAAAACTGATATCCATTTTACTCTGCTAGTTGTTAAAGTCCTTTATGGTAATAAATGGTGATTATGGTTATAGTAAACAGATGATTACCAGGTCAGCTTGAATATAGCTTTATAATGTTGTGATCCCTCCGTCCTATTTATGTGGTGCCAAAGCATGTATGCTCTCTTTCTTAAGCTTTGCGTTTTATTCTAATTTTCCTACCTTATCCTTCATTCTAAGTTAAGCTAAGACAAAGTGGTTGCTATAAATGTGATTTGGGAAATGGCTAAACAGTGGAGATGACATTGAATTAATTTGCTTTCTAGAATATTGTTTCACACGAGAATAAGGACACTCATTTAGGTCAGAGGGAGGATCATAGGCTAAAGTGGTAGATTTATTAGTTCACCTATGTTCTTGTTTGTTAAGAGAAGCCTCCACTTCTGATGCTTACCATCAATTGATCAGATCACATTTTGTGCATATAGTTGAGATTCTCATCAAATTCCCTAGCCCTATGACATTGGGGTTAGGTCTATTTGTGATCTTCCAGAATTTTCAATTAATGCTTCTCTCAATAAATTGTACATCCTGAATTAGCACCACATATCATGCAGTGGTATGAAAAATTCACTGACGCCGAAGAGGTCATGCCCGTGAGTGCCAAATATGGCCATGGAGTGGAATATGTAAAGCAGTGGATAATATCGAAACTTCCACTTGGACCCGCTTATTATCCAAAGGTATGCTGAGACAATGGCTTATTTGTTTATTTATTTTGCTAGTCTTCTTTCCCCTTAACATTGGACATTAACTATATTCTATATTTCACTTACTGACTTCTAAATTACCCCACAAGGTCCACACAACCATATAAAGTCAGTTTCTTTGAGAAGATTACAGTTAAAACGACTAATAGCAGGCCAGGCATGATATCTTGGTTTAATTTTTATGTTTTAGTTGACTGGAGTTTAGACCCAGAAGCATACTAAACTAATTATTATGTTCTAGCATCTGATCCATGCACACCTTGTGCATCATCATTTCAAATAGTCACATCCTCTTAATGAGGTTAGCCTCGATGGGGTTGACTGGTGCAGTGCAGATATCAATATACCATGAGGTCACTAGGTGAGTGGTCAAGTCATCATTTCAAATAGTCACATCCTCTTAATGAGGTTAGCCTCAATGGGGTTGACTGGTGTAGATATCAATATACCATGGGGTCACTAGGTGAGTGGTCAAGAGCAGCATAATGCTAGCCAAAATCGTGTAGATTATTTCTGTTAAAGCCTGATCAAACCCAAAAGCTCAAACTAATAGGTGCAGGACTTAGTATGCCTATCAAGTGGCCACTTAATCCACATTCTTCCAATGTGGGACTGCTATAACAAATTCGATTGAAACAAAACCTACTGCAAGCATTTTACCTATCGAGAAGGAATATGATTTTTGGATGATTCTGGTATCATTTGGTTCTTGAGTATTTAAGTCTAAACATTATGAATACAGCATAATAGAGTTGTTAATTAACTTGTAGTTAGTCAAGATTCCATCTTTTGAATATGCGGTTGGCTTAGTTTTACTAACTCCGCCAATTGTCTGATAAATGTGTCAGTTCGTTCCGACTTGCTAATCTTCGATCTCAGTTATCTTCAAAGATAATGCCGTCTATAGTTCTTATGTTTCATGTTGAAACTAATTGTGGCGTGTGTGCTAAAATTACCCTTGTTGTTGCTCATGTATTACCAGGACATTATCAGTGAACATCCAGAACGATTCTTTGTAGGAGAAATTGTGAGAGAAAAGATCTTTTTACAATACCGGAATGAAATTCCATATGCATGTCAGGTATGTTACTGAAATTCTCTAGACATGAAATTAAGTCATTTATCTTCTCTCTTCCCCCGTTCTTTTGATAATGTACTCTTCTTTCTTCCTAAAACTTTCAGAGTTTGAGTATGGACAGTTGATTCTTCTTATTTATTTTGTTGGATCCTTCAGGTGAATGTGGTAGACTACAAAGAGAGGTCAACTGCAAAAGATTATATTCAAGTGGAGATCGTTGTGGAGAGAAGTTCACAGAAGAGCATCATCATCGGAAAAGTATAGTCTTCCAATGACTGTCTATTTATGGTTGTAGACCAAGTCTTGTTCTGGTCCATGATAGGTCTATGCACAGTAAAAAAACATTGACTGAGATTATGAGCAGAACACATTCAGAACTTTTGGTATCTGTGGTCTGATTTTATCAATCCTCAATGAATACAGGAAGGACAAGCACTGAAGTCACTTGCAACAGCTGCTCGGCTTGATATTGAAGAGTTCTTGCAGAAGAAAGTATATCTTGAGGTACCGACTTGAACTTCCTCTATATACCATCTCTGCAATGCTATGCTATCAGTTGATCATTTCAAATTCAATTTGTGTTACTCAAATCATTGTGGTATGTTCTAAGAATCCATTGATGGAACAGATTGAAGTCAGAGTAAAAGAGAAGTGGCGACAAAATGAGAAACTGCTAAAAAGATACGGTTATGGAGGCGACATTCGAATCTATTAGCATAAAGATCCTCCACCAGCTCCTCATGTCCACCATGGAGGCGAGATTGGAGTCTATTAGCATAGATCCTCCACCAGCTCCTCCTGATGTCCACCATGGCGATTAAGCCGGACCTCTGAGTAGTGTTGGAAAGGATTGGAAGATTTTGTCAACTGTAGGAAGTATAGTGTTGTTTCGTTCTTTTTTTTTTCTCCTGATTTTTCAAGTTGTAGAAAAGATGGTTTGTGAGTCCCCAAAATGAAGCAATAGCATGAATTGCTTGGCCTCGACCAGCCAAAATGTTTTATCGTATAATTTTGAACAAGGTTCTAAAAGCAGCTAGGCGCTAATCGAGTGGTTATGGCCTTCGAGGATTAATCGGGGACTAGACGGGGATCAATCGGAGATTAATCGGATTTGTATTTTTTTATTTTTAATTTTTTTAATAGATATATTACTATATATAGAAACAAAATATGAACTTTCTTATATTAAAATGGTAACAAATATTTAAAAATACCTAAAAAATAACACCAAACAATTTAGAAGCACAACCCATAATATCACCAACACCGAACAATTCTGAACAACCATCTAATTATTTTAATTTAGTAACTATAATACACAAAATTGTTTTAGGCGCCTAATCGGATCGGCTAGGCACAAAATAGGGCCTAGGCAGACGCCTAGGCGACATCCAATCGGGATTTTTAAAACATTGATTTTGAATGATTGATAACCCTATATACATGTTTTAAATTTCAGTGAAATTTTAGTCATAAAATGATATGGTTGCTTGTACGTTAGGATTCAATTAGCTGGTAAATCAATTGTTGGTTTGTAGGAAAAAGCTGATCTTGATTCAGATTCTCATATATAAAGCACACAAATTTCAGAGCAGAATATAAATTCAACAGGAACAGATTTGTCAAGGCAGCAAAACGACGCCGTGGAACATAGCCATAATGCGATTAATTAAACAGGCGAAATTACAAAACTAACCTTAACGATCCCACTTACCTTAAACCCTCTCCTCCAAATCTCCCCTGGGCCTCTTTCGAAGGTCTCCTTCCCCAGTTCCATGGAATTGAAGAACGCCGGTAGCTGACGATTTTGCCCTTCTCCTGCCGTCTCCAATTTCTCCGACCAGCCTCTTCGAGGTCCTTCCTATTTCTGTTCTCTTTTCCCACATCTGAATTTCTCTACTGTGCTCTTATTTGATTTCCGAGGAGGATACGTAATCGTTTGGCTAAGTAGAAATTTTCACAACCCCGTTTGTTTCCTGAGAAAATCCGGGTAAATGATTGCATAAGAAGCGGACATTAGCCACTGCCGAGCCATGTATTGCGTAACAGTTCACAAAAAAATCTAAGCTTTAGGAGTAAGAGTAAAAAGGAATTGATTTTATGTCATTTCTGAAGTTGGGGACCTTCGGGGAAATGATTTTCTTCAATTTCTCTGAAAAAGTAATGGTTTTTCAATCAGGCAAGTAGGCGCGATGCTTAGTTAACAGCGAAAAAAATTATGCTTTCATCTGTCAGGCTTCCTGTCAGGAGGCTGTTTTCAAGCATTGCTTGTGCCAATATCTATACTAACGTTGATATGATCCAAGTCAACTCTCAGTTCCAACAGTTGCTGAAAACGGATCATTTGAGTATTGCGCGCAAAGTGTTTGAGGAAATGCCCCATAGGGATGAGGTCACGTGGACCCTTATGATTTCTGGTTATGTCAAGGCGTTGTGTTCCCGTGAAGCATTGGCTTTGTTCTCTTGTATGTGGGTTGAGCCAGGACTTCGTATGGACCCTTTCGTTCTCAGTCTTGCTCTGAAAGCTTGTGGAAGCAATGGGGATGTTAACTATGGCAAGGCATTACATGGTTATTCAGTGAAAACAGGTTTTGTTAGCTCTGTGTTTGTGGGTAGTTCTCTTCTTGACATGTATGTGAAGTCTGGCAAAATTGACTTGAGCTGTAGAGTATTTGATGAAATGCCAATGAGAAATGTAGTATCTTGGACTGCGATCATAACCGGGCTTGTTCGGGCTGGTTATAATAAAGAGGGTTTGGCTTACTTTTCTGATATGTTGAAGTCAAGGGTGGTGTATGGCACATACACGTTATCGATTGCATTGAAGGCGTGTGCTGAATTGGGGGCTCTGAATAGTGGCAGAGAAATTCATACTCAAGCCTTGAAGAGAGGCTTCGATGAGAGCTCCTCTGTTGCTAACACTCTTGTCTCTCTCTACAACAGATGTGGAAAATTGGAATATGGTCTGAGGTTGTTTGAAAGAATGAGGATGCCCGACGTTATTTCATGGACAGCGATTATAACTGCATATGTCCAGAAGGGTCTAGAAGAGCATGCAGTTGAAGCTTTCAGAAAGATGCGAGAAATAGGCGTGAGTCCGAATGAATTCACTTTTGCATCTGTTATCTCAGGCTGTGCTGGTCTTGCAAGACTTGAATGGGGCAAACAATTACATGCCCATGTTTTACGTCTCGGCCTTAAAAATCATCTATCAGTGTCAAACTCCATCATGGCCATGTACTCAAGGTGTGGACAATTAACTTCAGCTTCAAGGGTGTTTTCTATGATGGCTAGAAGAGACATTGTCTCTTGGAGTACTATAATTGCAGCGTACTCTCAAGGAGGGCATGGAGAAGAGGCTTTGAAGCATCTTTCATGGATGAGAAGGGAAGGAGCAAAACCAAATGAATTCACTCTAGCTAGTGTGCTAAGCATGTGTAGTCACATGGGACTTTTTGACCTAGGGAAGCAACTCCATGCTCATGTTATGTCCATTGGCTTGGAACATACAGATCTGGTCCAAAGCTCTCTCATCAACATGTATACAAAATGTGGGAACATAATGGAAGCTTCAAAAATCTTCGATGAGGCGGGAAACAATATTGTGACATGGACAGCCATGATCAATGGATATGCTGAACATGGGTATAGCCAAGAAGCTATAGATTTGTTTGAAAAGATGCGCAAGATTGGTTTAAGACCAGATCCCGTAACATTCATTGGTGTTCTTACCGCTTGTAGCCATGCCGGATTTGTTGAGCTTGGTTTCCATTACTTCAATGCAATGAAGGAGTATCACATCAATCCTTCCAAAGAACATCAAGGTTGCATGATAGATCTCCTCTGCAGAGCTGGACGACTGAGTGATGCAGAACACATGATCGAGCACATGACATGCCAGAAGAACGATGTAGTATGGTCAACTCTGCTTCGAGCTTGCAGGGTTCATGGTGATGTTGACCGTGGAAGACGGGCTGCAGAGAATATTCTTTCATGGGATCCAAATTGTGCAGGAACCCATATCACCTTGGCTAACCTTTATGCAGCCAAAGGTAGGTGGAGGGAAGCTGCTGAAGTAAGGAAAGATATGAGATCAAAGGGGTTGATGAAGGAGCCAGGGTGCTCTTGGATTAAGCACAAGGGTCAAGTTTCTACATTTGTAGCTGGTGATCAGTCTCATCCACAGGGTGATGATATATATAGTGTTTTGGCACTGTTGGCTTCAAGTGAAGAATCTGTCCATGAAATAGTTTCTCTTCTTAATTACAGTTGATTATTTAACGATACAGCAAGGCCGTGTCATGTTTCACCAAGGGGCTGTGGCATTGAGAATTGAGACAACCTTACAAAAGTGTTGTGAACTCTGGTTTATCAAATTTGTGAAATTCTATCAGGAAATGAAGAACATACAAATTTTGGGGAGTTCCTTGTGGAGCAATCAATAATTACACTTGTTTTTTTGCTCATCTATCAGTATACAGAGTAAATGGAGTTCATGACTCATTCCTAAACCAGTGTAGAAACACTTGTGCAATAAAGTTGAGGCAAGCTGCGACCGCTCCCAGAATAACTAAAACTCGAACCAACAGCATGGATTCAAAGGCCTGCTTTGCTATTGCATCCCATGACCAATACCAGGAGATGGCAATAATCATCCCCAAAACTGCTCCCACAGAGACCTGGCTCACTGTATGGAGCTTCTGTGAAACACGTAGCCATGTCTGCAACAAAATCAAAGTGCAGGGGCACGACTCGTGATGATTTAAAAATAAAGGCACCAACCTGCATAAAAGTGATAATAGATGGTACGTTTTTGCTAGTATTCCTAAAATATAAGAGTAATATGTACTTACAAAATATGTAGCTAATGGCAAGGTAACCAAACCGGTAAGGATGGTATAATCATTTGTCCCGAGCAACTCGAAAACTGCAGAAACATTTGAGGAAGTGATGAAGAAGAAAACATAAATGATTAGTGAGACAAGTATACAAGAATGGGAAAAAAAAGGAGAGAGTGAAGTACTTGAAATGAGAGCAAAGGTGGAAATGTAGAAGATGTTTTGAGCGTGGGAAGAAGGCATGCCAGGATCAGATCTGAGGTGAGCATGAGAATGAGGTCTCTGTTGGTTCAGTATTCGTTTTAGTAGCAATGAGAGGAGGTTATTTAAAACGGCACCTCCTGCAAACCAGACCGCTACTATATCATGTCTACATACCATTACAGCACCAAAAACGGCAGCAATGATCCACCTGCTCTATACCCCAAACACAACAAAGTTCCAAACATCAGATTCAAGGAAACCCAAGTTTTTTTATAGGCGATTTTCGGAATGAGGGCAAAGGTCGAATAGGTAAAAGTTTGTCGGGAAACAATTCACAAGACCCATCGGATCAAGAAATTTATTTTACGGTGGTGTCCATTGACAGTGATTATAAAAATCCAAATCGGTTTAAGGAGTCGTGGAGTTTGCTCGGTCTCCTAAATGACATAACTTTCTATATGAGGTCCGCTTTCAGCCCGCAAAAGATAAAATCGAATGAAATTCAAATATCTACAATTTTCGTGAAAGAATTTTGGATAGAAAAACCAGTACATGAACTCATACACGCCGCCGTATAAGTCAAACGGCCAACCATTAGTTGTTGAGTCCGTCATGGGCAAAACATACTTGTAAAAGAAAGTGCAAGGATTAAAAAATAAACTTTCGAACGTCGTGAAGAAACTAAAAATAAACTTGCGAAAAACAATGCAAAAGACTGTATTGTCCTTTTATAATTGGAAAATTAAAAGGATAACTTAATGATAAAAAATATATAAATACCACGTAATAATATACTAATATTAATTTAAAATCATATAAAAATTTATCTCTCGCCTTATCGAGAGCACTCCTAAACCCTAGCCCCATGTGTTCCTGGATCTCTGCTATCCTCGACCGCTGCGCCCTCTTAAGTCCCAAGGAAGATGTTCGACGCTCCTGATGCTTGTCGTAGACCTACTTCCTGCATCTGTCCCACCAGCCGTTCGGGTCACCTCATCGTCTGAGCGGTCCTTCAGGGTGGTGACGGGTGCCCCTCATCCATGTCCCTCTCACGACCTCGTGAGGCCTTTAAGGCCGTGGCGGAGGACGAAGAAACAAACCCTACCGGTGGCTCCTTCCATGCAGCCACAATTGTTGAGCAACCCATTGATCCCATCCACCACGCCGTCTATGGCGCTGGTCACCTTCGATCCGGGAGCACACACTCCGTCTCAGCCGCAATCGAAGTCCCGTCGCGGTCGCCCTCCCAAACGGGTGATCGAAACCTCCCCTTTCAACTGATATATCTCCGACTAGGGTTTCGGTGGAGCATCAAGTATAAACTGAGGAGGCAACCTGGACAGTCGTGGTTGAGTTTGACACCCTTCCGAATAAGGAACGCATCCCCTTCCTCCCTACCATACAAGTGCCCTGCTTTCTTCTCCACTGGTCTGAGACCGTCCTTCCAAAATCTGCAGCACGAGAAGGGATCTTGCCCCCACTTCCGCATCCTCAGACACCGTCTTGGTTGATCGGGTCGACGGAGCCTGACTTCCAGGTTAGGGCACTCCAGGAGAGTCTCTCGGACTTCTCTTAGGGATATGAGGAACCGTTGGAGATTATCGTCACCGATGCAATCCTCGACCCGACTCTGTTGTCCCGTCAACAATTCGGGATGATTGGACGCCTCCTAGCTGACCGCCTTCCCCACAAGGACACACTGTTTCGGATCCTCACCGAGGCATAGGGTGCTTCGGCAATAGGCATGGTCATCAAGGACATTGCTCCGAGGGTTTTCGGTTTCTATTTCGCTCGGAATGAGGATCGGGTTTGGGTGCGCCTGGACGAACCATGGTGCTTTGAGGGTCACCCATTGATACTGGTAGAGACTGACTCGTTCATGCAGGACCTCTCGACCTTGGATCGACTTCATCTATGGGTTCATGCGCATGGCCTCCCTCATCGTGTCAGTACCAAGACTATCAGGGAGAAAATTGGAGCTGCTTTGGGGACCACGGTGAATGTCCCATGTGACGAGTATGGGAAATGCTGGGGTTGGACGGTTCGGGTTGCGCTACTGGCACTCCCTGGATCGTCCTCTCTATCGAAATTTGCGTCTCCGTTTCCCGGAGATCGAAGACCCGATTGCCTGTACCCTCACCTATACTTAACTCCCAACCTTCTATCGGAATTGTGGGCGTATTGGTCATAATCTTTCCGGTTGCGATCGTGAGATGCTGGGAATTCATAGCTTCGATAAGCCCCTACTGTACTATCGGAAGGAGAGGAAGGACATGGTCTACGCCACAGACTGGAAGAAACCGGAGCGCGTTCCACCGGGCTTTGCTCCACTGACCCATGACACTGCACCTAAGACTACCCCACTTCGGGGACGAGACCCTATCATATCCCATAACACCGCACCTAACAGGTGTGTTTATGGGCTAGAAGTAAGGGGTCCATCCTGCGCTAGTCGGGTAGAAGCATCCATAGGGATGCCGGGAATGAAGAGAGGTTCGGTAGGAGAGCCCCCAGAAGATCAGTCGAGGGCTGGTAAACAGCCTCGCCAGGCCCAATGACTACACATGCAAGCTTCAGGGACGCCGGGAAGGGGTCCCTGAGACAAGCCTTTCCTTCCCTCACCACTAACGACCACAGGTTCGGTTTTACATACGAAGAAAAGTGTCTCCTTCGGGGGGCCCAGCGATTTACAGGCCCTACCTTTAGCAGTGTTCGTCAGTCTTTCTTAGTTTTTATTTGGGTTTTAGTTTGTCTTAGTTAGCCTTAGTGGTGCCTCGTTAGAACGTTCTAGACATTTAATTAGTCTCAGTGCAAATTTTTTACAACATTTTTAAAATATGAAACTTCGACGTTATGTTTTGTAATGAGTATAATTTATTATCTTTTTATATGATATAAAAAAATTTAACGTTATTTTGTAGTATTTTTACATCAATTATTATTATAAAAAAATCGGTGCCCCATTGAAAAAACTAGATCTACCACTGATGTCTTATACCAGCTCCGGCCGGGGTCTCTTGGCCAATCGCCTTACCATCGACTCAAGGTTGGGCATCTGACATGCTATCACACTCCACATTGACAGATACATGTTCTTGTATAGAGCTCAAACTGCTATTCAAACAACCTAACATAGCTTGATACTCCGTTTTTCTTGTAGTTCCTTTTGTTTTTATTTTGGTATTATATAAGTGGTCTTACACTCTCTTGCATATAAAACGGTCTATGTCGAACCAATGAAGAAAAACTATTTGATTATTGTGATCAAGAACGTGGGTATACCTGCTCCTCAGCCTATGATCTGAATTGTTTATGTTATGTCTTATTTATGCACAGTATTCGCACAACTGTAGACATGTTTTGTTATAATTTAACATGCACATGTTACATCACTTCTCTTTTTTCGAGTTATTCAGTCTTCGAGATAAGTTGATGCACGATGTTAATATACAATTTCCGTACGCATTAATTTTGAATATTCATACATATCATAAACTAGACATAGTAGTATTTTTCTATGCAAATTTATACATACAATTTTAATGTGTATGAAAAAAAAGGTATCTTCCAAAAAAAATGTGTGTATTAAAAAATCCAGAAAAAACACTATTAACAAAACCAGGGAAAACGACATAACTCATGTAGGGAATCAATCTAGTTCAGACAGGGAATCATCTAGTTCAGATCTGCCATAAACAGAAGAAAAGAAGACTCTAAAATCGAATTTTCATATACATACATACGAACCAAATATAACATCCAATATATATATATATATATATATATATATGTGTATAAAAGGTTAGAGATGAGCATACTAACTAGTTCGTTGAGAGTAGCTTGGAGACCCTCAGCCATGAAGCCAGCACGAGAAGCACTGGTGTGAGCTTCTTGTCCAAACACTGCATCTCCATCTCTGTTCCTGAGACCAAAAGCTTCCGTTGACGACCATGTCATAGTGTACGGACTCCAACGACCTCTGCTGGTTGAGGAAAAGGGTTTCACGGATTTGAGCTTCCAATAATAAGAAAGGGAAGCTGGGGACAATGGGAGAATGTGTTGGCTAACAAGAAGGGTCGTTGGTGATGACATTTTGATTCGGTTAATTAAAATCGGAAAGTGGCGTTTGTTTATTTTAAGAAAAGTCAGACCCTTCTGAAGTTGTGATGAGTGGTTCTTGTGTGTATTATATTGGTGGTGGGTAATAATAAGACTTATTATCCCAGTTACGGTCGCAGAGCCTAAACCTAGGGTTTTTTTCGTTTTCTCTTCCTTTGCACACACACAGGCGACATCTTCTGCTCTTTTCCGAGAGGATGACGGTGGCACAAGGCATGGGAGGGTACGTGGCAGTCGGGGAAGGTGAAGGGGTCAGGGAGCCGGGGAGTCCAAGTGTGGAGACGGCGACTGTGGAGGCTGGGGATCATCCTCGGTCGGGCGAGGTGGCGGTGGAGTCGTTCATGCCAGCGGAGGAGCTCTAGCCGCGTGGGGTGGAGAGCCACCACATGACGTTCTCGGCGCATAACGTGGGAGAGAAGGACAAAACGCCGTGGGGAACGGGGAGGTTCCATGGGGTGGCGAGGGGCACCACCAGGCGCGTCCAGGCGGTGGGGCCGCGTATGAGGAAAGGGCGTGGGGTGCCGCAGCGGGTGGCCGATGAGGATTTTTACGGAAACTCGAGGCCGGGATCGGTGGGTGAGTCGTTGGGGTCGTTACGGGAGGGCATGAAGTTGATTTCGATCGCGGTATCATCGGATATGGGATCTCAGGCGACTGAAACACCGGAAGCGGTGGCGTGGCGGCGAAGGAAAGGGAAAGCGTCGGCAGTCGACGCCGTTAGGGTTTCGGACGGGGGCTGGAACCAGGGACGGGTGATCGGGAGGTGGGCCAAGGGCCTTCTCGCGGACACGAGGCATGGGTGGAGAAATGGGCTGAGTGAGCCTCACGGGCCGGGTGGATAGCAAGACCCGGGCTGGCAGCCACGGGCGGGTTCTGGTCCAGTGGATCGGGACAAGGGACCCAAGGTCGGTTGGACCCGGGGCGGCCCGGGAGACATCGCCCGATGGGCGGCCCGGTATGGATCCGGATCGGGTCAGGGTCCGTGGGCAGCCTCTGTACAGGGATCGGATCCAGGTCGTAACCCGACCCACGCGGGTCAGCCTGATCCGGTAAGCGGTTTTAATCCATTTGGTGCACGGGGGAGTGATTGGCGTAGCCCGGGGAAACAGGTCGGGGACTTGGGATCTCATATGGGTTCGATGAGGATCAGGGAGGTCGTGGTGCCGGTTCAGGAGGTCACAGGCCGGGGGAACCAGTACAGATTTGCGTTGGCACCTAATGTCTTGACATCCAAGAAGATTTTATGGAAGTCTGTAGTGACTCGGATGGAAGATGTTTGGGGTATGAAGGTCGAAGCCAAACCACTGGAGGGGGGTCTGGTCGCTTTCTTCTGTAGGACAACGAAGGAGAGTGAGAGAAATCTGATGGGGGAACCTTGGTCCTTCTGGGATTCACTCGTACTATTTACGGACCTATGTGCTCATATGCAGGTAAGGGATCTAGAGTTCCATCATTTCTCGGTTTGGACGCGAGTTTTGAACTTACCTGTGGGTGCGTGGACGAGAGATGTGGGATTCCGAGTGGGGAATGGTTTGGTTGTCTGCCAAGGGGTGGATGTGGATAAGGATGGGCTGTGCTGGGGGGTGGGATTTCATGAAGATCAGGATCAGGGCGGACATCAGGGTACCTTTGCAGAGTCAGCTATGGTTTCGGCTATCGGTATCCCAGGTACGAAATCGTCTGTTTGTTTCTTATGAACATCTCCCAGAGCAGTGTTTTGGGTGCTATTGTGCGGGCCACTTGTTTCGGTCTGTCCAGTGGTCAGAGGGGTAAGGGGACCATCGCTAAAGGCGCCGGCGGATCCGAGATCCGCTCTGGAAAGGGCGAAAGATGGGAAGGCTGCTCCGGGAACGAACTGGACATATATGGGGGGTCTGGGGAGAGGGGTATCCAAACCGGCTGGGCCACAGACGCCACCACGAAATCAGGAAAGGGAGATGTACGGGGGGCAGGCGGACCATCGATATGAGGTACCGGTAGGATGGCTACCAAGGGATCCTTCACCGTCGTTATCTGGAAAGAAAAAGGCAGAGAGGGACGAGGAATCTGAGGAAGAGGAAGGGTCGTCGGCGTCTGATGGGGCGTCATAGATAGCGGCGGGGGGCTTTAAGCACCCTCGCCTCCAGGAATGAGTGCCTGGGGGCCCAGGGAGGGTTTGGTTGACGGTACCATCTCCCTGGCAGTTTGGTGGCAATGGTTCTGCCAACGGTCGACAAGATGCTTCCCTACCACTTTGGGGTCAACAATCCCGCGTTCAGGAGCCCTACAACTATCATTTAAGGGAGGACGACGCACGCTGACTTACCGAGGGAGTTATCGGTCCACCACTATAAAGTTTCCACCTGCTCTGCTCGATCATCGTCTTATGGTTGGAGCATGTTGTATCGGTGTCTTTGGATGCTACCGCAGTTTCACCCCTCCGACCGCCTCTATGTCCATGAGCAACATTTACTATTCAACATTTTCCTTTCAGTTTTATGTTAGTTTCTTGGTTTCTATGGTGTTAGTCGCTTTCGCGGCCACCATAATGCTTTAATTAATAATATTATCACTCTGTTCAAAAAATATATATTGGTGGTGGGTCTCTAATTTGGGATTATTCTTTGTTGGGAGAATATAACCTAATTTTTGGACTTATTGAGCAAAAGAAATATTTTTCATTAGGCGCTATCCATACGAAAAATAAAATCTTTTCCATATGAGAAATAATTTGTTTACAATATAGGTCTATCGGACTAGACAATTTTGGACAAACCAGTAGACTGTCCTATTAATTATTCGACGTGTATAAAAACTGTGTGCAAAATGATAGAGTCCGACAAAGAGTTACAATCCTGCAAAACCTAACTTAAGAAACTCAACCAAGATGGATCCAAAGACAAAGCTAGGAAAACACTCCAGCAATCCAACTCCACCATCGTAGATGATTAAGAAAAGGAGAGAATCCAAAACCACGCTTTTCGTAAGCCCCATGCTCATGTTAGCTCTGGAGCTAGCTTGTCAACGCCTAGAACTGGATAAAAGGAAAGCATCTCCTCTAGAGTGGACAATCATCCTGCACCTGTATGTGCTCATGTCCTCAAAGATCGATCCAACATCATAAACCTTTACCACCCCCTCCACTGAACAAGACCATATCATATAAGATAAATTTTGAGGCTTGGTTGAACTTTATCTCACATCTTTCAGGATTTGTAGGAACCGCCCCCGGTCGATCCGGTCGAGCCGGCGAATTCTGGCGAAAGTTGATTTTTGCCGGAAAAGTCAACCGATGACTCCGGGAGTCATTCGGGACCTTTCCGGGGCCCAAAAGCTTAGCCGTCGTTACAGTTAGCTTAATTGGGTCGTTTCCTTTCAAATGACTGTAAGTTTGGAAAAGTCAACATTCGGTCAAGCGGAGACTTTTTATCGACTAAAACAAACTAAATTGGAATTGCTGGTTTTTCCTAAGAGCTAAGTGGTCCCCACTAGGACACTTGTCCTTAGTGGCTAGGAGGAGGAGAAATGGGCCTCTAAAGACCCATTTACCCTCACATAAGCCAAAATGGATGACTTGGACCTAAGGGGCACTATGGTCTTTAACTAATTTAGGTCTTTTAAAGCAATTGGAGCAACCAATTCAGCTCATATTGTACATTGGTGGCCGAAAATTGCAAGGAAAAGAAGAGGAGAACAAACTTCATAACTTGAGGAAGAAGAAAGGGAGAAAAGGAAGCAACTTTGGACCATTTCTACATCATTTCTTCTCCAAAATCTCCCCATCTTCATCATCTACTCATCCTCAAGGTAAGTAAACTCTTAAATCCTTCTTCTAATCAGTTTTGAGTTGTGGGTTTCTAAGAAATTTGCTAGAACTTGTTGAGTTTTGTGTTAGTGTTGTTAGATAGTTGTTTTTGGTGAAGAATAGTGAAGTTTAGGTTGGTTTTGTTTAGATTGTTGAAGCTTTGATGAAACCCATTAAGGGTAGTGAAGTTTGGGAATTGGTTTGACTGATTTTGAGGTTTGATGGTGTTGAAATTGGAGTTTTTGAGGTAGTTTTTCGTAGAAACGAAGTTGGAGAAGAAGGGTTGGGGCTGCCCAGATCTGATACGGAACGAGGCACGGAAGGGGCTTGGTTTCGGCCCTTTGATCGGTGCGGAACGGGCTCGGTGCCGGCCCTTCAGGCGGCACGGTCCGTGCCCCGTACCGGCCCTCTAAGTGGCACGAACCGGGCTCGGTACCGACCCTCTGAGCGGCACGGTCCGGGTCCTACACCGGCCCTCTGAGGGGCACGGTCCGGGCCTAGCGCCGGTCCTCTGAGGGGCACGGTTCGGGTCTGGTTCCAGGCCTCTGAGGGGCACGGTCCGGGTCGGTTTCCAGATTTGTGGGCTGTCCGAGTTGGGCCTAGTTTGGGCCCAATTTACCTCTTAGCCCAAGTTTTCTTCGTTAAGGTTTTTTTTGGGTAGTTTACTTTATAACCGTCTTTGTTTAGTTATTAATGATAGTCTTAATTGTGATCCAAGACCTTGGACCCGAGCTCGACGGAAGAGGAGGCCTTTGGACCGTATGAGAGGACAAGGAGGAAGCTAGCCAGGTCGCCAGCTGCTAGGATTTGTTTGTTGTTTTCGAGGTAGGGAAGAGTTGTAAACTTCGCTTTTAATTTAAAGAATGGTCATAGTGTGCCTATAGGATAATAATAATCGGAAAAGTCCTAGTTTGCATACAGGATGTGATTCACTAGAATAACTGCTTTTAATTACAATAATAACCGGAAGAGTCTTAATATGCATATAGGATATGATTCACTAGTTAACCGCTTTCAATATTTTGGGAAATTGCCGTGCTAGCAGAATGGTCATGTCGAGCCTTAGGATTGCGTGTTGGTTGTGTTTAATCATGATTGTTCGTCTTTAAATGTTGTTACTTAATACACTCTTAGTTAAAGAATTATAGTGAGTCGGGTGAGTCATAATGAATGCAATGCGAATGTTTGTGTCGTGATATGATTGGTTGAATGAATGAAATGAATGTGATATGATCGTGCCTTGTGATATGATCGGGTGAGTGATAGACCGATGGGACATGGTTGGTAAGTCACGCTGGTAAGCTTGGTTTGACAATGTGTGATGTTGTATGGTGTTTGATACGATATTGTGTGGTCTTGTTTGTGTGCCCCGAGGTGTGTTTCTGGGAAGATGCCTAGGCCGAGGTGCGTTTCCGGTATGGTATGTGATTGTGTACCACGAGGTGTGTTTCTAGGAAGATATCTAGACCGATGTGCAATTCCGGTATGATGTACGTCGTTTACCCCGATGTGCGATTCCGGGAAGACGTTTAGGTCGATGTGCATTTCGGTATGACGTGAGGTTGTTTACCCCGAGGGAGGTTGTTTACTACTTGCTTCACCCCGATGGTATGTGTTCCTTTGAGAACATTTCCGGGAGGATATCTTGCTTCACCCCGATGATCTGTGGTCCTTTGGGGACATTTCCGGGAGCCCCGATGATATGTGTTCTATTGAGAGTATTTCCGGGAGCCCCGATGATATGTGTCTCCTCTGGACCGAGGGGCATTCCGGTATGATGTGTTGGGTTGTGTGTGGATCGGAGTCTTGTGGTTCTGATTATCTATATTTGTACTTGTGTGTTTAGTTGGTTCGATTGATGAGTAAAACTGTTTCCCCGTTAATCTCCTTTGAGTACTATTTTATTAAGTGTTACATTTCTTGTTGATCCTTAATTAGTGTCTTTTGGATCATTGTACTAATCGGATTTTTGTTGTCAAAGCGGGGGTTCCTTTACTTTACTACTTTTTCCTACTGAGCATAAGCTCACCCCCTTCGTGTTTACTGTTTTAACATGTTTCATTGATGAGTAGGCCTAGAGGTTGCTTCAGGGCTCGGGAGTTCCTTGAGGATCCAAGTGGTTTGTAGTAGAGAGACGTATTTTCCACTTTCGTTATAAACTATGTTTTCGTTACTGTTTTGGATTGAGCATTGGACTCATGTTCTTTTATAACAAAAAAAACTTGGAGTTTAATTGTATTTAAATCTACTTTATTTACTGTTTATTTATTATTGCTAGCTCACGTCTCGAGTCCGGTCAAAACCGGATTTGGGACGTGACAAGACTATTCGCCATTACCATAGTCTTGCAAACGCTCAATGCCAAATACGGTCTAAACATGGAATAGATACAACCAAGCTGCATTACAATTCCCAGAAATCGAAGCACTTAAACAAAACCTAATATTTAGTATAGATTACATGTTTTTATTTTGTTTTCCTTTTTTTTCTCTTTGATTTTGTTGCTCCTTTGTTTCTTTGTGACATGGTGTTCATGGTAAAGATTCATAGGAGGGAAACGCAAGAAGAAAAAAAACCTCATGACCCGAGCCAAGTCAACTAGGCAGAGGAAAGCAATAGGAAAGAGTCACCTACAACGAACCCAAAGACTCCATGTCGTAGACCATCAATTTCCACGCTGTGGAACACACGTGCCACCATCAGATACGAGGTGTATTAGGGTTTTTTCTTGAGATTCGTGTATTGCACGCTTCACATAGTAGAGATTTCTCCACGCCGTTGAGCCCGACGTCCATGGTATAATTGATAGAGAGATTCCACCATCCAGAGTCACCGTTCGTCCATGCCATGGAGGTGGATCTCAGCATAAAAGACAAAGTATCTCCACCATGTTTCCATTCCATGGAGGTGGGAATTTCAATACCACTAATGTGACCTATACAACATGGAGTCCTACGATGAAATTGTAGTACTAAAACTCTAAAAAAAATATATAAAACTTAAGCTCATGAATAAGGGAGCTTTATATCATTTCAGATTTTTAGAGAGAGAAGTTCTTGGTGGTCTTGTTAAAAAGATTGAGGGATGATCCGACCATTTAGAGGGCATATGTTAGCTTTATAGAGAGTTTGGGAATCCATAAGAGCCAAGATTGAAATTTCAAGAGGAAGATTCCCCAATAAGGATAACCTTCTTCTTAACGAGGTGGACAATGAGAGAGGCTCAAGATTCCCCAATAATTAAAAATAAGGGGTATAAGGACCTCTTTCACCTTCGTCCCACACCAAACCTTAGCCGCCTAATCTGAACCCCCCAGCCCTTCACCGCCGGCAACGCCATGGCTTCGGCCATGGTGGTAGCCGGCGGTGGTGTCCTTAACCCTCGTCCTTTCCCCCCATACGAACTTGCTGCAGCCTCGGTTTTGTCTTTCTTCCCCGGACGGCGTCGTGTGTTAGACCTAGATGTGGGAAGCTTTTCCACTTCTATTTTGAGTGGACCGGCGTGGATCCTAGCCTTACTTCGTTGGGTCGCGGTGGTGGTCATGCTTTCTTCGACCTCACCTCAGATCTCTTCCTCATGTTTATCCTTAGGGGATCTGGTACTGTCGGAGCTCCTTCTCACCTCTTTCCTGTCGAACTCGGATGGCGGAGAACCTTGTCGCTGCTACTTCGTCGGACTCGGCCTGAGGAACACACCTGGTTTCGAAGCGGATATGGCGGTGGTGATTCGACTCGGGGGTCTTCGGGGCCATAGGTTTTGGATCCCTGTGTCTCTCCGGTAGCTCTCATGGGTTGCTGCCAAATCGGTCTTGCCGGATTCAGTTATTATCCTTGATCTTAGAGGCGTAGCGGGGGTTTCACCGGAAAATTGGTGTTGGCCACCGGTGATTTCCTCCCCCGTTATGTCCAGGTCATTTAGGGTGGATCTGTTCTCCCTTTCCTGCTGCTCGGTTGCTCGTGGTTTTTGGTGGTTTGGTTCTGGTCTCGTCGTCCTAATTGCTGCTATACA
The DNA here is from genome assembly GCA_963921825.1 of Erodium maritimum. Classification (NCBI taxonomy): domain Eukaryota; kingdom Viridiplantae; phylum Streptophyta; class Magnoliopsida; order Geraniales; family Geraniaceae; genus Erodium; species Erodium maritimum. Next base: position 12,670,763 of record OY997588.1, on the reverse strand, counting down.
TTATTGATGCTTGGGAGCTCGCTTAGCTCGGGCCTGAGTAAGGTGTCTCGATTTGCCCCCTTTCCTGATTAGTAATTGACACTGCTTTGTTCCGTGGATCTGGAATTCATTAGGTTTTCTGGTTTCCCAATCCGTTGTGATTTGGGGCTCGTCGGTTAATAGGTGTTGACCTCCGACGAGTGGTTATAGGTCTTAGTACCTTTGTTTGAAGACTTTGGGTTTCAATTTCTAGGGTTATGAAGTATCGGTGGTCTTTCGACCTCTCGACCTTTCTTTGTCGTTAGACGGTGTTGGTCGGCGGCGTGTCGGGGCTTATACAATTCTCTGAGTTGTGGGTCTCGATGAGAGGGGGTGTTAATTTCAATGTTGGTTGGGTCTTGGGGTGTTCCGAGTGTCGGTTCTTTTTTTCTTTTTGTTCTCATAGGCTTTTTCTGCTTTTTTGGAGCTTCATGGTTGTAAAATTTAGGTATTAGACCTGTTCATTTCTATTTTTAACCCCTTGTTGGGTTCGTTTCTATTTGCTTCATGGTTGGAATATCTGGGTATGTAAGACCCGTCCTTGTTTCGGTTTAGGTTTCTTATATTGCAAGTTTACTTGCTCTAGGATCCTCATTTGGGGTCACCTTTGTTTGTAAGTTACCTCTATTGAGGGGTTTCCCTTTGTCTTATCCTTTGTTCTCAAAAGGCTTGGTATTTATTATAAAAAAAATTGCTGATAAAAAAAGGTATAAGAACATATGAAGAAAGTTAACCCCTGATTAATTATTCCTAAGTTTTACCTAAGATCAAATAAAAGAGGAAAAATCAAATAGAAACCACTCATTAACGTAAAAATCGTGTGAACCAATCCAAGTCATTCATTTTAAGAATGGATGGATGAGATGCAATTGATTTGTTGACTGCAAAAAAAACAGCACTTTTTAGTAAGTGGTAAGAGTTTTTTAGTAAAACCATCATATTTTTTTATACCAATTCACTAATTTAATTTTTCCCGCTTCGTTTGAACTCCGATTGGCTTCAAACTTGTGTCATTAGTTTTTTTTTTCAAGGGCTTTCTATCAAGATTAGTCATGAATATATTTTGAAGCACGAAAAAAATTCGGGGCTGATTTTTAAAAAAAATCGAACATGATTTTTATCACATCATCACATGTTTTTTTATGAACACTAAGCACTAGTTTTATCAACACTAAACACTATGTTTATCATTAAATTACATGTGTTTTTATCATCCCATCACATATTTTTTTTATCAACACTAAACTCTAGGTTATCACCCTTATTTCGGGGCTGATTTTTAAAAAAAGTTAAGTCTGAGTAATTTTTATCAACATTATAGAGTAGGTTTATCAACACTATACACTAGGTTTATCAACACTGAACACTAATTTTATCACCCCATTTTCCAAAATCGAACATGATTTTTATCACATCATCACATATTTTTTTATGAACACTAAGCACTAGTTTTATCAACACTAAACACTATGTTTATCATTAAATTACATGTTTTTTTATCATCTCATCACATGTTTTTTTATCAACACTAAACTCTAGGTTATCACCCTTATTTCGGGGCAGATTTTTAAAAAAAGTTAAGTCTGGGTAATTTTTATCAACACTATACATTGGGTTTATCAACACTATACACTGGGTTTATCAACACTGAACACTAGTTTTATCACCTCATTTTCCAAAATCGAACATGTTTTTTATCACATCATAACATGTTTTTTATGAACACTAAACACTAGTTTTATCAACACTAAACACTATGTTTATCATTAAATTACATGTGTTTTTATCATCCCATCACATTTTTTTTATCAAAACTAAACTCTAGTTTATCACCCTTATTTTTTATTGAACATGAATTTTATCACCTCATTATCTGTTTTTTTATCACCCCAATACATGTTTTTTTGTCAACATTTAGCACTGGTTTGATACCCCGATATAAAAAATTTATTAGTGAAGATTTATCAACACTCAACATTGTTTTTTTCACCCCAATATAAATTTTTATTTTCGTGCTTCAAAATATATTCATGACTGATCTTGATTTAAAGCCCTTGGAAAAAGAAAAATATTGGCGCAAGTTTGAAGCTAATCGGAGTTCAAACGAATTGGGAAATATTAAATTAGTGAATTGGTTAAGAAAAAAATGGACATTTGTCCACATAACACCATGTTATTACAATTATGCCCTTGCTTGTGTGAGACAGGATGAAAGTGGCGTGAGTTTTGGTGGAATTGGGGTGATGATGTGTCATTATGGTGAATGTTAGATCTAAAGGGTGTGTGATTAGGATTGATTCATACAATTTTTAGGATATGAGGAGTTTCTATTAGATTCCTTCTTCAAATAAAAATACTCCTTTCAAAACTAAATGAGTATAAAAAGAAGAAAAAAAATGACTTGTATCTTATGAAATTTGGTTTTATTTTTCTACAAGGTAGTTTCAGTGTGCAACTTTTATTTATTTTTTGTTTGAAAAAGAAAATTTATCGTCAACTTCTGAACCATTTTCATCCGGCTGTTTAATAATCTTTTGACTTTTTTTATAAAAGCTTTTGACTTCTTTTTATCTGCTAAACTAGCCTATTCATAATGACCAAGGTTAGAATAGTCATAACAGCTGAAATAAATAATGAAATAGAACGTGAATCATATGATACTTGTATTGTTTGGATGGTAGGAATGGAAAAAATTTCTGGAACTGAGCTGTAACTACTCTGCCTAAAGCCCATAAGTCAACTGGGCTCAAATTTAGTTATCTGCTAGTTTGGCCCGTCTCGAAAAATATGGCTCAATATATGATTATTCTTGCAAATAGTCAACGTGTTTAATATTTAGTACCTGTTGTGATTATTTCTCAAACGATCGAAACCGAAACTCGATATAAAAGAACTGATTTTGATTTTGTAACTTTTCTCTTCTATTTCAACTCTTCTGTGTACAAACTTCATATATCATTCATTCATATACATCATCTATATATAGTGTAAAATTTGAGGAGTCATATACCATGTGTCTCTCATGCATGGGTGGTGGCCACCCAAGCTACACGTATTACATAACACTTTCCCTTGGACACCAGTATTAACGAATATATCAAATGCGCTTGAAGTTGCCTCGTTAAAAACCTACTCATGAAAACCCGGTGGGAAAAAACCTGTAAGGAAAAGAATGTAACGCGCAAAACGTGATTCATGTTGTGCTTGATGCTGCCTCGTTAAAAAACATTTCCAAGAAAACCCTGTGGGACAAAACTTGGATAAGGGAAAAAGAGTGCAACGCACAAAATTTATCTCCCTCTGACTTCAGGTAGGCTACTTTGGTTGCTTGCTCAGACGACGCATACTGATCTTGTGAACTAGCTTCTCAAAGGTAGCAGTCGGCAAGGCTTTAGTAAATAAATCGGCAAGATTCTCGCAGGACCGAATCTGCTTGACATCTATCTCATTACTCTTCTAGAGCTCATGAGTATAAAAGAACTTCGGAGAGATGTGTTTGATTCTGTCTCCTTTGATATAGCCTCCTCTAACTTGCGTTATACAAGCTGCATTGTCTTCATATATAATGGAAGGATAGCTTGACGGAGGAATGCCGATTGAGCATAACACATGCTTCAAAACGGATCGCAGGAATACACATTCTCGGCTAGCTTCATGTAGCGCCACAATCTCCGAGTGGTTCGAGGATGTCGCAACCAAAGTCTGCTTCGTAGAGCGCCAGGAAATAGCTGTTTCACCGCATGTGAAAACATATCATGTCTGGGAGCGAGCTTTGTGAGGATCTGATAAATAGCCTGCATCTGCATATCCGATCAGGCTGACGCTCCCCCTGGACTTAGAATTCATAAGTCCCAAATATCTGGTCTCGCTCAGATAACGAAGTACATGCTTTATACCGTTCCAATGTCGTCGAGTGGGTTCTGAACTGAACCTGGCAAGTACATTTACTGCGAACGCTATGTCAGGTCGCGTACATTGTGCCAAATATAACAAACCCCCAATAACATTTAGATATGGTACTTCAGGACCGACTATCTCTTCATCTGCTTCCTTGGGACGGAATGGATCTCTTCTGGGATCTAAAGAATGGACGACCATTGGAGTACTGAGAGGGTGAGCATTATCCATACTTAAACGCTTCAAAGGCTTTTCAACATATGATGATTGATGGATCAAAATACCATCAGACAGATGCTCGAGCTGCAGGCCGAGACAGTGTTTAGTCCTCCCCAAATCTTTCATTTCGAATTCTCGTTTCAAATAATCTGAAGCTTTGAGGATCTCTTCTAGAGTCCCAATCAGATTTATGTCATCAACGTATACTGTAATAATAACAAACCCGGAGGTTGTTTTCTTAATGAACACACATGGACAAATAACATCATTTTTATAGCCTTCTCTGGTAAGGTACTCGCTAAGGCGATGGTACCACATCCTACCAGATTGCTTTAGTCCATACAGAGATTTCTGTAATTTTATTGAACACATATCTCTGGGGATATCTATCATTGCTTCAAGGAATCTCAACCCATTGGGGAGTTTCATATAGATATCAATGTCCAAATTACCATACATGTAAGCAGTCACAACGTCCATCATGCACATATCAAGTCCTTCAGAGACTGATAGGCTAATCAAATATCTGAAAGTGATCATATCCATTACTGGGGAATATGTCTCATCAAAATCGACTCCTGGTCGTTGAGAGAATACTTGGGCCACAAGTCTAGCCTTATGCCGGGCGATTTCATTTTTCTCATTTCGTTTCCTTACAAATACCCACATGTAACCAACAGGGTTGACATCTTATGGTGTCTTGGAAACGGGCCCCAAAACTTGGCGTTTCGCCAATGAAACCAATTCTGCCTTAATTGCTTCTTCCCACATAGGCCAGTCATCCCTGTGATGGCATTCGTCGATGCTTCGGGGCTCGAAAGCAAACTCATTTATGATCTCATTGGCCACCGCGAACGCAAAGTCTTCATCAACTATAATTTTCTCATTTCTTAACTCTTCAGGAGCATTAGAGTCTTCTGGTACTTCTGGACCGATTGGTACTCCTGGACCGACTGGTACTTCTGGACTGATTGGTTCTTCTGGAACCGACTCTGGTAGTTCTTCTGGAACTACTTCTGGTAATGAGGCTTTTTCATCGGCTGGTTCTTCTGGAACCACCACTTTCTTATCCCATACATTCGTCTGACATTTCCGCTTCCGGGGAACAATGTCTTTTGATCCAACTGGTCTCCCACGCTTCAGGCGTGCACTAGAGGAATCGATAGCTGCTTTTGCAGTATCGCCAGTGACCTTAATTCTAGCCGGTACATTGATTGCATCTATATAAGACCTTGTCATCTTTGACGTGTCTGCAAATGCATCAGGCATTTGATTTGCAACATTTTGCAAATGAATTATTCTCTGTACTTCTGTTTCACATTGTGACATGCGTAGGTCCAAATGAGACAACGAACAAACTTTCCATGAAAGTTCATGCCCAACTTCAGGAGGCTTATAAGAGAGTTCAAGCCTTACTTCAGGAGGCTTATCTTTCTCACCTAGAGGTGGAAATGTTGCCTCATCAAAATGACAATTTGCAAATCTTGCAGTAAACAAATCACCCGTCCGAGGTTCAAGATACCTTATAATGGATGGTGAGTCAACACCAACATATATCCCCAACCGACGTTGGGGTCCCATTTTTGTGCGTTGAGTAGGTGCGATCGGCACTTGCACTACGCAACCAAAGGTTCGCAAATGGGATATATTAGTTTGGTTCCCACACACAAGTTGTACAGGAGAATATTGATGATAAGCACTTGGTCTTATACGAATTAAAGATGCAGCATGTAATACAGCATGTCCCCAAGCAGAAATAGGTAATTGTGATTGCATTAATAATGTACGTGCAATTACCTGTATACGTTTGATAAACGATTCTGCTAACCCATTTTGGGTATGGACATGTGCAACGGGATGTTCAATATCAATCCCTAAAGACATGCAATAATCATCAAATACTCTTGATGTGAACTCACCAGCATTATCAAGACGAATAGACTTAATGGGATGATCAGGGAAATGTGCCCTCAGCTTAATGATTTGTGCCAGTAATTTAGCGAACGCAACATTTCGCGTCGACAAGAAGCAAATATGAGACCATCTGCTGGATGCGTCTATCAGGACCATGAAATAACTAAATGGTCCACTGGCTGGATGTATAGGGCCACATATATCTCCCTGAATTCTTTGCAGGAAAGATGGCATTTCAATATTAATCTTGGTTTGCGATGGTCGGACCACTAATTTTCCTTGTGAACAAGTTGTACATGATATCTCATTGGACATTAGGATCTTCTGGTCCTTTAATGAATGCCCACATGGGTTTTCAACAATCCTACGTATCATGGTCGATACCGGATGACCAAGACAATTGTGCCAAAGCATAAAAGCCTTCTGGGTTAATGAACTTCTGGTTCATTGTTGCGTATGTTTCAACGGTTCTTATGGTTGTATAATACAAACCTGATGATAGAACCTGTAATTTTTTAAGTACACGCTTTTCACCATATTTATTAAAAGTGATACAGAGAAACTCAGTCACATTTTCACTTCTGGTCTCGACATGATATTCGTTGCTACGAATATCCTTGAAGCAAAGTAGATTTCTTCTGGATCTACTTGCATATAAAGCATTACGGGTATTTAACCTTGTTCCATTTTCTAATATCAAGGTAGCTCTTCTGGAGCCTTCTATTAAATTTTCAGTACCCGTAATTGTGCTAACATTCGCTTCAACCAAAGTTAGATTAGAGAAATATTTTTTATCTCTTAAGATTGTGTGCGTTGACGCGCAATCAACAATACATAAGTCGCCATCATTTCTGCAAATACGTGACCCATAGTTGAGGTCCATATCCGTTCATAAAAAGTGTTATGTTAGTTTATAAACTTAGGAAAGGATTACAAAAACATTTTATATATTTCACATTGACTTAAAGTAGGGGAATACATAAACACACAAGTTCAATCTACATTTTCATCACGGTCCACATTTCCGTCATCATCTTTAAAGAAGTCGGAGACGGTAAGCTTGATCGGAGCATCTTCAGGGCTCACGTGATCAATGAAATTTGTCTCAGTGACCTTCTCTTTTCCCTTTATCGACTCTTGGTATAACTTTACCAAGTGGCTTGGCACACGACATACACGTGACCAATGATCGGTCCCTCCACAACGGTAACATAAGTTTTCGGCATTTACGGGAGTCGGGTTCTATGGGTATTTTCTTTTCTCATACCGGGTCCACTTCTGGTGGTACACCCTATCATCTCTTTTATAAGGTTGGAAACTATTATGCCCATATCCCTGACTGCGACCACGTCCACGACCTCGACCTCGACCTCTAAAGGGTCCTCGACCTCTAAAGGGTCCTCGACCTCGTTTGGGTCCAGAGTTACCACCATATCCTGTCACATTCACTTCAGGGAATGGAGCACTGCCTACAGGACAAGTTTGATGGTTTTTCATTAATAATTCATTGTTTTGCTCTGCAACAAGCAAACAAGCAATCAGATCTGTAAATTTCTTAAACTCTTTTTGTGGATATTGCTGTTGCAGGAGCATATTCGAGGGATGGAACGTGGAGAATGTTTTCTCAAGCATAGATTCGTCAGTTATTTTCTCACCACAACTGCGAAGCTTGGAAACAATTTTAAACATTGCCGAATTGTACTCATTTACGGACTTAAAGTCCTGAAACCTGAGGTTAGACCAATCATATTGGGCACGAGGGAGAGCTATTGCTTTCATATGCTCAAACCTCTTCTTGAGTTGAACCCATAAAGTAAGGGGGTCTTCGTCAATTATATACTCAAGTCGTAGGTCTCTATACATGTGATGACGGATTAATATTGTGGCCGTGACTTTGTTTTTGACTGACTCGTTATTGCCCTCTTTTATGACGTCTCCAAGATTCTGAGATCTCAAGTGGAGAGTCGTGTCTAGCGCCCATTCATAATAGTTCTTCCCGTCTAGTCTAAGGGGAGCATAATTAAGCTTTGTGAAGTTATCCATCCTGAACATTGATCAAAATAATTGCATGTCAGGAGAATACTCGACTTCATGTCATTTATTTTGGAACTTCCGTCCAACACATATCGGGTCGCTAGTATTATGTATTTGGACCTTCCGGTCCAAACGTTTAGGTTTTAACGATTTTATTTTTATTTTTTAAAATTCAGGTATTAACGGTAAAATACGAGTATGCAGTAAACATCAAATTTCTGATGTGAAAGATCCAGTATACATTGGCAGTCACAAAGAAAACTTATTAAAACCGTAAATAAACTTATATAAACGAGCATGAATCGGATATAAATAAATTAACGATAATTTGAAAATCCGATACCTGAGCAGTAGAACAGAGTGTTCGTACTGGAATAACGATTTGAGAAAATTTAACGATTACAACGGAGCGGAGTCGTGCTGATAACGTGTTGTGATTATTTCTTAAACGATCGAAACCGAAACTCGATATAAAAGAACTGATTATGATTTTGTAACTTTTCTCTTCTATTTCAACTCTTCTGTGTACAAACTTCATATATCATTCATTCATATACATCATGTATATATAGTGTAAAATTTGAGGAGTCATATACCATATGTCTCTCATGCATGGGTGGTGGCCACCCAAGCTACACGTATTACACAACAGTACCCATATATCTGTTTTTAATAGGGTATTTTCATCTCACTGTTCTAATTACGTGCATTTTTTTCATCTCACTACCCTAACTATTTTTTATGGCACATCACTACCCTAGAATGTATATTTTTTTCACTTTCATACCCGTCGTTAATTTGCCATCCATTTTTGGATGAAAACATTTAAAAAGTCCATAATACCCCTCACTAACAAACAAAATTTTAAAAGCATGTCATTGGTTTTCAAAATTTCTTTAAAAAATCAGTTTTTAATGTCACAAAAATGCATTATAGGGTAGTGAGGTGCCACAAAAAATGCATTCTAAGGTAGTGAGGTGCCACAAAAAATAATTAGGGTATGAAAGTGAGAAAAAAAAAGCATTCTAGGAAAGTGAGGTGTCATAAAAATAGTTAAGATACTGAGATGAAAAAAAAACACATAAGTAAGACAGTGAGATGAAAATATCGCGTTTTTAATTTATATTATTAGAAAGTGTTGGGAAGTAAGCACTCAAGTTCAACATTAATGGGAGGATATGGTGTTGAGTTGGAGCCACTCGATAACATGGGTGCGTTACAATGGACATATCCGATCCAGTTTGACCTACTTTTAAGCCTCCCAATCTCAATACTCACCAAATATCTGGAAAAAGACCAAGTTTTCCCTTGGGAGCATCAAACTTATAAATTGGAGCAAGATTTCTAGGTCTCAAGTCATTTTGTTCCATAAGTTCTATAATTTTGTAAAGCTATCCGTTATCTTTGATTTGGTATAATTTCCATTCAAATCCAAATTTATCAGAATATTCATAACAATATTATTAGCAGTTATATTTAGTAGTTATATTTGTATTATGTAACTTCCAGTAACCTTCCATAACCACTTATGTATCATGTATATATAAGGTGATGATATCACCTATTGATGTAAGGAATTCACTATCTAACATGGTATCAGAGTCCAAGAGCCTGACCTGTGGTTCCTTCATTTTTTTTCTCTTTTATATTTTTATTTATCAAATTCATGCTACGGCAATGAATCACCACCCATCTTATCTTTTTCCATTTTTTTTGTTTTACAATGTCCAACCACCACCACCCTTAAATTGTTCTCCTCCACTCCCGCCTCTTGATAGATGCATCAATATAATGCCGCTTTGCAACAAGCACCATGATTGTTTTCAGAATCTCCTCAAATGTGTTCGTCGTTCAGCAACGTTCCAAGAGATCGTTTCTGGACACTTACAAATTTGCTTCTCCTTTCGAGAGCTTTTGGACCCGTCACTAATGAAGATATATATCATTAGGTTTCCTTACTTAAGAGAGTTTGAGATTTTATTTTCTACTACTTTTGTACTTGATGTTCTTAATTGTAACTGAAAATAAAAGGTGGGTGTTAATTTATAAGCAAAATCCTATAGATAATGAACAAGTAGTTGCCCTGATTTTGTTTGTGTATTTGTTTAATTATTTCCTACATAATATTTTTATTGGTTGTTTAAGGTTTGACCAATCTTGGGTTATGTAATTAGGGTTAGAGGGTTTAAATATAAAGTAGTGGAGATGGATTTAAATCCTGAAATGTAGGGTAAAGTTTGTGACAGTTACTAATCTCATGATTTAGTCATGACCGAAGGAGAGGCTCTGCATGGTCCAATCGGTATTGAAGAAACCTCATTGTCATTGATGTGTTCTTAGTTCATAACAATAACATTAACCTAGGTTTAGGTTATGCTACTTAATTAGTAGTTTTATCTTACAAGAGATGAGGCTACTATTGCTAGGTAACCAACACTTTCTCAATCAGTTTTACACTAACATCATTGGCTACTTCACTTATTGCCTTGGGGATTTGGTGTAACTTACTACATACGGCTTCTCTCATTACTCATAACTTTGGTCATAACTTTTGTTTCCTTGATATTGGGGTGATATTTTTATTTTTTTTGGGTAAACTACAAATACATACTCTGAAGTTGACACGTTTAACCGATGATTACCCTGAAATTCAAAAACTATCGATTGATGCATACCCTAAAGTTATAACTTGTAACTAGAAACCCCTTCCGTTAGCTAAAATGACGAAAATACCCTCAGAAAATACCCTCAGTGATTTTTTAAAATAAATATGAAGTGATTTTTTAAATAAAAATAAAGTCATTTAATAAGTAAATATATATATATATATATATATATATAACAAAAGTGATTTTTCAAACATTTTTTTAAAATAATTATTGAAGTGTAGTTTAGGGTATTTTCATCATTTTAGTTGATAGATGGGTTTCTAGTTACACGTTGTAACTACAGGGTATGCATCAGTAGTTTTTGAACTTTAGGGTAAGCATCAGTTAAACGTCCCAACTTAAGGGTAGTCATTTGTAGTTTACCCTTTTTTTGTAGAGATTTTTTTAGAGGAGTGACAATATTATTAAATAAGCAAAGTAAACAGGTGTTCGTATGACGACAAACCCCTTACAAACCAATAAGCTAAAGATAAATAAATTGAGACATAAATGCTAAGAAATAAATTGTGCTCATATGCATAGAGGCGGTCGGGGGCTGAACTGCGGTAGCATCCTTGGATACCGATACAGTATGCGCCAACCATAAAACACTAATCGAGCATACCAGGTGACAACTGAACATTGGTGGACTGATAACTCCCCCGGTAAGTCAGCGTGCGTCGTCCTCCCTTAAATGATAGGTGTAGGGCTCCTGAACGCGGGATTGCCGACCCCAAAGTGGTAGGGAAGCATCTTATCGACTGTTGGCAGAACCATTGCCACCAAACTGCCAGGAAGGGGATACAGTCGACCAAACCCTTCCTGGGGCTCCAGGCTCTCAATCCTGGAGGCGGGGGTGCTTACAGCCCCCCGCCACTATATTGGACGCCCCCTCCGACGCCGACGATCCCTCCTCTTCCCCAGGTTCCATCTCCCTCTCCAGGCGTTTCTTCCCAGAAAGTGATGGCGACATTTCCCGCGGGAGCCATCCGACCGGAGCCTCCTCCTCCCTGTGGATCGGTTGCCTCCCCTGCGTCCTTGGCTCCTGGGACCTCTGAGGGTGTTTGGCCCACCCGACGAAGATCCCCCCTTACCTAAGCCTCTTAGATACGTCCAATTTGTTCCCGGCATCGCCTTCTCATGCTTCGCCCTCTCCAAGCCAGATCTCGGATCCGTCGGTGCTTTCAGCGATGGGCCCCTTTTACCTCCCACCACTGGGCATACAGGGAACAAATGACCCGCGCAGCAGCATCCAAAACAGTGTTCAGGAAGATGTTCGTATGAAATCACCAAACGAGTACGTACATGAGAGACGGACAGCCGAAACCAAAGCTGGCTCTGCAAAGGGACTCTAATGTCCGCCCTGATTCTGACCTTCATGAAATCTCCCCAGCACAGGTCGTCCTTATCCACATCTACACCTTGACACACATCTAGAGCATTTCCCACACGAAACCCCATATCCCTCGTCCATGCCCTTACATGTAAATTCGACACACGGGCCCAGACAGAGAAGTGGTGGAACTCAAAATCTTGGACCTGCATATGGGCACGCAGATCCGTAAATAAAATCAGAGAGTCCCAGAACGACCAAGGTTCTCCCAGCAGGACCCTCTCCCTGTCCTTAGCTGTCTTGAAGAAGAAAGCTATGAGGCCACCCTCTAGAGGTTTGGGCTCCACCTTCATATCCCAGGCATCCTCCATCCTATCTGCCACCGACTTTCAGTATATCTTATTAGACGTCAGTACTTTGGCTGCCATCGCAAAGCGATTTAAGTTACCCCGCCCTGTGATTTCCTGGACCGGCACCACCACCTCCCTGATTTTCATCGCCCCCATCTGGGAATCGAGATCAACTACATGACTCCCTGTCTCACGCTCATTTCTTCCTCTTAGTGCAAACGGGTTATAGCTCGGGTCCCCATCCGGCTGACCAACGCGGATCGGATATTGCTTCAGATCCGGGTCTACCTGATCCAGACCCATAACCACACGCGCCCCACGAGCCGACCCTGCTCCTTGATCCTGACCCGACCTCGGCCCGTATCGTGCTGCCCAGCGGGCCACGTCCTCCTGACCTCCCCTTGTCCAGCCCGGTCTATTTCCTCGCACTTGGCCCATCGGGCCTGAGCCGGGTCGAGGTTGCCAGCCCGCCTGTACCGTCAGCCCCCACTTGTGAGGCCCATCCGGCCCAAACCGCCCCGGTTGGCCCGCTCGCCTAGCATCCTCCATCAAGCCCAGGCCCACGACCCTGCCTTCGTCACCTTCAGAAACCCTAGGCTGCTCGGACGCCGGCGCCTTACCTTTCTGTAACCTCCACGCCATCGCCTCTGGGGATTCCGGCGGTGCTGACTCCGTTGCCGATGACATGACGATCGGTATCAGAGCCTCCCCATCTCGGAGCGACTCCCCCGACCCTTCCTCCGACCCCAGCAATTCCCTCTCCGCTGCTCGCACCACCGGACGTCGCGACGTCCTTTTTCTCAGTCGCGGGCCTACCGCCTGCACACAACGTGACGACCGAACCTCCTCCCTTGCCGGCCTACCATGTGAAGACCGTCTCGTTAAAAAGTCTTGTTTTATTTATTTTCGTTCGATCGGAACGTTGAGGTCGAAAATCGGTTTATTTAAAAAAAGGATAAAAAGTTCGGACCGGGTCGGACCAGACCTGAGCAAACCCGGCCAGACCCGTATCCTCTCCCTCGTTTGGGCCGTGCGGCCAGAGGCCCGTCAGAAGCCCGACTTGGTTCTGGGCCCAAGCCCAGTCACGACATCAGGTATAAAAGCTGAAATTTTGGGTTTGACCCTTCATTTCCCCTCAGCGCCGAACCCCTTCCTTCCTCTCACTTCACGCTCGCCTCTCCCTCTCCGTTTCTCCCTCTCCACCTCACTCACTCAGTCCCGAGCCCGAGCCCGTCCTCTCCGGCCCTCTTCCTGCCTTCAATCTCGTCCGTCCAGCCCCAAGACGCCGGCACCGAGCTCCGGCATCCTCCCCTCCTCGCTCGAGAATTGCCGGAACCTCGCCCTTCAAACCCGAGCTCTCTCTCCTGAGCTCTCACCCTTCTTCCACTGCTTCACCAGAGCGTCGGCGAGCCCCGCCGTCGCCGTGCACGGCCCGAGCCGAGACGGATTCGCCGGTGCGCACCCACATCTGGGACGGAACAGTCCGTTTTCGTTCGGATCTGAGGCGAATCTCCGCCGTGCTCAACCCGTCTGCCACTGTCACCCTTTCCCCACGGTGGGATTCTCACCCACGGGGTTTGGCCGCCGGCGATGTCTTCGCCGATGGTCGGAGACTTTTCACGAACATCTTCCTCCCTGTTTTTCTTGGTTTTGCCCGATCGTTTTTGGATCTGAACTGGTTGGAAGCAAAAAAATTTGAAAATGAAAAGAAAACTAATAAAACGAAAATAAGTTTTTGAAAAAAAAACTGTTTTAAATAAAAAATGAAAACGAAGTCAGATCTGATTTAAAACGGTTTTATTTGGACTTTGAACAAATCTGGACTTGATTCAAGAGATTTGGAAATACAGAAAAGAGATTTGTTAATTTTGGATTTAAATCATTGAAGGGTTAAAAACAGTTTAGTTTTTAAACGGTTTTTGAACGGTTGAACGTTGGAACCCTGGACGTTTAAACTGGACGGTTAATTCAGACCTAGAACGGGATAAAAGTGGAACGCTGAATTGGGTACCTCGGAAATCGTGCCTCGAAACCTATACTTCGGGAATCGTGTCTCGAAATCCGTATGTTGGGACCCGTGCCTCGAACTTCGTGCACCGGGTTCTGTGCTCGAGTACTCGAACCCGATCTGTCGTGTAGTCCCACTTTTAGCCCGCTCGAGTCTAAAAGACAACTTTTGAACTTAAATTGTGAAACCGGTTTTAATTATAGCTTTCTGTGTAAAGTAGAGTCCGACTTCGATCGAAGAGAAGACCGGAGGTAGCGAGCCAGGACGTCGGCAGCTAGGAGTCGTAGCGGTTGTACTTCAGTCGAGGTAGGGAAGTAGCGGATACCGGTTTAATTGCGGAAAGTTACTAGTATGCATATTAGGAATTAATAAAACTGGAAAGATGTTTATATCAGATAATAACCGGAAGAGTCGTAGTAACATGTAGGATGAGAACAACTAGCGTAGCCGATTGAACTGCGAACATTTACGTTTCTATCTTGGGAATTGTTGTGCTGATAGATCGGCCGTGTCGAGCCGTAGGTTGTGTGTTGTTTGGTTGCCTGATTGTTTTTTGATATGCCTGCCTTGTGAGTCGTTGTCGTTAGGGTTAATAGACAAGATTAGTATAACCGTTGAGCTTGTTGTTGATATGTGTGGGCGAGTGTGCCGTGGTTGTGTTGATGTGAAACCCTTGGTTTTATGATGGTCGAGTGAGTGATAGACCGACGTGACTGGTTGTGGTAAGATTGTCAGGCTTGGTAAGTCGTGCTTAATTATGACATTTGTATTATTATCTTGATGCTTCGCCCGAAGGAGTTCCGGGGAAGTAGTTTCACTTTTGCTTTGCCCGAAGGAGTTCCGGGAAAGCTGTTTCACCTATCCTTTGCTTCGCCCGAAGGAGTTCCGGGGAAGTTGTCTCACCTTTGCTTTGCCCGAAGGAGTTCCGGGAAAGTTGTTTCACCTTTGCCTTGCCCGAAGGAGTTCCGGGAAGGCTGTTTTATATATCCTTTGCCCGAAGGAGTTCCGGGAAAGAGATATAGGCCGTTAGAGATTCTGGTATGACTATTTGAGAGCGTCTCTTGGTTAGTTTGACTGTTAATAGTTGTGCTTTTACAGTTACTTTATGTTCGATATTGGTTTAATTGGTGTGATGTTGCTGTTTGTGTTTGTTCGCTAAGTTGGTTCGTAAGTGTGGTTCGGTCTTGAGTTGAGGAGTGTGGTTACGGGTTCCGTTGGAAATTAGTTGTGTGTTGTACTAGTATGCCCTAATTGGACGGTTACCCGTGGTGGTGAGCTCTTGCTTATAACCTTAACTACTTTTCCTATTGAGCGAAAGCTCACCCCTTACTTTGTTGTTTTTCAGGTTCTAAGCGGGAAGTGTACTAGCGGGATGCTCGATGCTTGGGAGCTTACGAGGGTCCTAGGCTAGATAGTCTAGAGACGTACCGTTTTATTTTCAACTGTTTTACTGTTGGTTTTTACCGAGCTGTGACTCGTGCGGTGTTTAAAGTTTTAAAATTTTGAGATGGAGACTTGTTGGCTTTATTTTCAACTCAAATTATTATTGTTTTAGTTCACGTCTCGAGTCCGGTCAAAACCGAATTTGAGGCGTGACAGACCACGCCCCATCTCCTATTGCGCCGAGAACACCATGCACCGCTCCTCCGTTCTGCATGGGGACCAGGCGGACGGGGAGGAGATCACCGGAGTGATCGACTCCCTCTCCATCCCCTCCGGCCACTCCAGCTCGACCCGGGCCTGCCCCTCCACATCTTGTTCCAGCCACGGGCTCCTCGGCCGACTCCCTTCCTCCCCGACCTCACTTGCTGCCGCACCAGCTGAGATCAGAGACGTCGATCTCCCCTCAGACGAACCAGAACTTATGATCGTGAGAGATGGAAAGACCGGAATCGCAAAACCCTATTCTAGAAGTAAACCCTAGCAAAGCTGCGTCAAACTTCGTATATACCTTTTGATTACACTTTAACGGTTTTTCTTACTTGAATTGAAGTTTTTTTCCACATAAATACACAAAACTGATAAATTTGCTTGAATGGTATTTCGACTCTTTTTAGTCTACATTGTATTTTTTCTATCCAATTTTGAACAAAATATGATCAAATTACCCTGCACATGACCAATCGAATTTGCAGTGTCATGTATTCCACACACTTTGAATCAATTTACATTTAGAGTATGAATATTTTTATTGATATGTTAGTTCTTTTAGGATAGGCCAATTTTTTATTTGAATCATGAAGAATAATACATATATCATGTTCTTGATGAGAAGAATAACAAAAGAAACAACATAAGAACAAGTATAATCCAAGAAAACGTTTTCTCGTAATACATAAGAGAAAAACACAATGTCACATGAGAAAGAAATTGAATTATGTTTGTTGTTTAACTCCTACAATACTAAACCCTAAAGCGTTACTTTTTATAGTATACATCGTGGAATTGTTATTAAGATAATAAAAGAAAATCACAAGACATGGTTTTGGATAGGCGCATAACGCTTACTCTATAACGGACATATTCAATTAATCTATGTGACAAACTAGGGGATTTATTCTTACTTGTAATTAAGCGCATCTATCATTTGATTCACTTCTTCTGGTTGTACTCGAATGGACCCGCGTTATCTAAAATACTCGTCGGCCCTGCGGTGGAGACTCCATGGGATGAAGAACGCCAGGTAGACAAGGAGTTGTCCAGGAAAAGGAGGAGTGGGACGTTCCTCCTTATCTACGTCACGCGATCTTCAGTAACCATATTCGCCGCTTTCATACTTTGTTTCGTTGATGTTGCTTCCCAAACCAAATTATATACGAGTCATTACATGGCCATCCAACAACACCTCTGACCTCTGCAACTCACCAGAGAAATAGATCCATAGAGCATCGACTCTAAACCTTACAAAACAAAAATCCTCAAATCTGTCGACTCAAAATCGAGGGACAGATAAAAAACAACTCGATTATGATTATTGCTTTAGTTTTTTTTAAATGTTAAATTTTGTATGTTTGTTATTTCTGGTCCGTCACGTGGGTCAACTTGGATGTGCGGTTCCAAATCCAGCCAGCTACAAGTATACAACAATGTTGAAGCGGAAGAAAACTTGGGGCGACGCATAATGTTTAGCTCAAACGCTTTTAAGTCTTTGTTGAGGAAGCGCATATGAGCACAAAACACCATCAAAGTGTTTACTTGATAACCAGGTCCAGTCCGAGTCCATCACTGTCACACTGCCAAAATCAATTTTAAAAAAAAAACAGAAAAAGCAAAGTACAAACTCTCACCGTCACAAAACGATTGGATTATTGGTGGGCCCACCCTCGGAACACACACTCTTCTTCACTTCCATATAAACCTCCCTCTGCTTCCCCCTCTCTCTACCTTGAACAATCAATCATCAAACTCTATCTCCACAACTCACTATGAAGTCCATTTCGATTCTCAATAGTGATAAATTTGACATGTTCTGTTACAACCGCCTCGTCGGAAAGCTCCTCTGCCTCGTCGAGCTCTGCGGCGCTGTCGTTATCATCTCCTGGTGCTCCTCCACCCTCCCTCTCGCTCTCCGCTTTTTCCGCTCCATCTCCGCTTTCTTCGCTGGCCATCTCTTCTTTTTCATCGTCTCCAATGCCATCATCCTCACCCTCCTCGCCAAGTCCTGCTGGCTATCATCGCCCTCCTCTCCCGCCGCCGCAAATGCCCAAACCGACCTCTACGACGACCTCATCAACAACTCTGCTTCCCAAACCTTCGCTTCCATTTCCGATCATACGGAGGAGGTTCTGTTCCAGGACAAGGACATGGTATCGAAAGCGGAAGCGCCGACTCAGCCTGAAATTGAGCAGAGCACTGATCTCGATTTCGCCAAGGATTTCCGGCGGACAAAGTCGGAGATTAAGTATTGTTCGGAGGAAAGTGACGGCAAGGGTGCGGTGCTCCGGAGATCGGAGACTTATCGCCGGGAAGTAGTGAGCGGCGGTGAGGGTCTGAATCAGGAGGAGGAGATAAGTAACGAGGAGTTTCAGCGAACGATCGAGGAGTTCATCGCAAAGCAGTTGAAGTTCCGGCGGCTAGAGTCCTTCGCCGGTGTTGTTCAAACCTGTAGCTGAATTTGGGACCGCACTGAATTTTCAATAAATGAGCATGTGAAATCCCAAGTTTTTAGAGAGGGTTTTTCGATAATTTTATGTATTTATTATTAAAATTTGTCGTTCTAATTTCGCTGCAATTGCCCTGGGCTCTATGGATGTAACGGGACAGTCAACAGTGTGTGAAGGCCGTATGTAATTGAATGACCTTTGCTTGTGACGATTAATCTCAACTATTTTATTGTTTATTCGAGTATGAGAGAGAAATAGGTTTTCATATTTAGATTAAGTAAATAAGTTTTTAAAAAATAAACTTTTCTATCTTTCTATTTTAAATTTTAACTAATTTATTTACATATGCTTTAAATTACACTTATTTATTTGTAGTCTTTATATTTACCTAGAAACAAAGCGTTTTATGTCAAGATGGCTCTTTCAGGGTTTGCAGCATACTGTCGTCCTCTCTTTCTCCAGTCCATGGAGTTTCACTTGGTCATCATGTGTGGCCTCTTTCTCTGGGACTCGTCCCTTCCACCACCTCTACCAGTACAGCAATTCCCTTCGTCATCTTTGTTGCTCCCACTTTTCCAACTATCCCACAACTGCAAGCGATCAAGCCCCACCACTTTCTCCTACGTCGCTGCATCCTTCACCCATTATCGCTCACGACCTTGCACCTCCACTTCATCCTCTACTACCAATGTTGCCACCGTTATTTCCTCCGCTACCAACATCGCCATCGTCACCTCCTCCACCACTACTAGAGCCGCCGCCATCTCTGCTTCTACAACCAGCGTCGCCGCCATCTCTGCTTCTACAACCAGAGTCGCCGCCATCTCTTCTTCTACAACCAGCACCTCCGCCATGATCCCGTCTACTACATGCACTACCTCCACCTCCTACAGTGCCTCCCGTGAGCTTGCCTAATACCTCGTTGGTATCTGCCTACTCTACATCCTACGTCGCCTCCACCATTATGTTCGTGGGTACACCTTCCCCATCCGCTGGATCGGGACCTTTCCACCGGTGCAAGCTCGGTACACCAACCCTATCCGTTGGATCGGGACTCTAACACCCTTGAGATGTGTGTGGGAACGAGCACCTCGCCCTACCGAGGTCTATGCAACTCTGAAGTTATGGATCCCCCGTCTCCTGATGTTTTCTCTAGATGCTCGCTATCCCGTCAGCCGCCCCATATCAGATATCCTGAGCATTTTCAAATCGAGGCAAGAAACGAACCTCGTGACGCTCAAGGCTGCCACTACAATCGAGATAGTGGCCTCCCACCAATTATCCCTGGTATAGTCAGGCATTTTGTTATAGAGAGCGTTCGATGTCTGCGGAATAGATTTAGGTCTCACTCTTTTCTTTTCTAGTTTTATCTATCTATGTACTGTTTAAGTTTTACAATCAATACAATTTCTCCGATATGCTAAAAAAATACTTATTCATTCCTAAAAATTTTGTTTTTGTTTTTGTTCTATATGGTTAAAATATGTCTAAAATACCCTTAAAATGAAAGATAAACTTATACTTTAAAAATTAAAATTAAAAATAAAAAGTGATCGTCATCCTTTTTTTGTAAACAAAAACCTTGTCATTTCTGATAAATTTAAAGAAAGCCTTTTGGTCAAGGTTATAGAAAACGTTAGATGTTAGTCAGATGCTGAAGGTCCTATGCGTTTGACGAAAAGTGGTCGGGAATTCATCATATTTATATTTTTAAAGATTAGTAAATATACAATGCACACATATCTCTAGGTCGAACTCAAAATCTCTTATATAAAATGTTGAGTCTTGACCACTGCGGTATTTCGGGGACAATTTGTAGTTAACTTTATAAATAAAAATTTATATTATTTAAGATATACAAAAATTAAGATAAAAATCAGGTCGATGTTACAAAAATCTCTAATCCCTGACTTTTATAACACTAGCTAAAATTATATACCCAGTTAGAGCCGTCCGATTTGTTAAAATCAAATCGGTGTTGTAAAAAACAATTAACAATCCTATTAAATTTTATTTGAACGAAAGATGCGATATTTTGTTAATAGGAAACAAGAGTCATTACAAAGAACATTGCCCCAGAAGGTACCTATTCAACATACTTTGAGATAAACTAACTGTAACCATATATGGTGTTTGAAAAATATGTAACTCCGAAAAACTAACAAAACTGGAAAGAACCGCTGAAGATGGTGCCTAAAATCTGTTTGATCCCATGGGGAGGACTTTTTTCGTCGCAAGGAGCACGATCAAACTTTAACTCAACAATAGTATTGGGAGGATGGGCTTCCACAATAGACCTTTCCCTAAAAAAGTCCCTGAAGCCTCGAGTTTCTGACATTACTACTGGCGAGGCTGCTTATTAGCCCTTTCCTGATCTTCACGGGGTTGTCTTGCAGACCCTCTCTTATTTCCCATCGTCTTAGATGGGACAACCCATGAAGGAATGGTGGACCCAATCGGCGAGCTATGGCCATCCTTTAGGGGAAGAACCATATGCTTCTTAATCCCCGCCTCCCATACCTGAATATTAAGTAGAGTGTTCGGGGTTACAATTTCTCCCCTTGTTCAAGATGTTGGGGCCTTAGGTATAGTGTTCGAGATCAACAGGGCAAAGCTTAGAGGACTCACCTCCCCAATTGCTTTTGTACCTCAATTAGTGGTATAATGTTGGCCAAGCTTGTCCGGTTTGAATTCCAAAAGGGATTTTCATCAAACCTGGGTATCCCTGGCATCTCCCAATCATATTCTCATGCCACATGGCCAATTCGCCCATAGTTGTAGCAGAACATGGGCAGTTTGTCGTAAGTAAGGGTCACACAAATCGGTTTCGGGAATTCTCGGAAACGCATGACAATTGTCCGGCGCAAGTGACGGTAGAGATCCATACAAAATCGAACCTTCAATATCCCTTCACAGTAAGAGCCCCACTGGTCACACGAGACATCCATGCATTCCCCTAGAGTTGCTCCAATAACCTCCCCAATAACTTTCATCCGAACCAACGGTAGGAAGCCCTTTGCATGTACCAATAGCTGAAGGCGATCTAGGTTGGGAAGATCCCTTTCCATTGGATTGACAATATCCTTTAGCATCAACGGGTAACCATTGAAACACCAAGGTTCATTCTTGCGAACCCAAACCTTAGCTTTCTAAGATTCAAAATAGAAGGCATAGACACCCGATTTCAAGTCTTTATAACCACCAGACCTGAAGTCGATTGTCCTCATTTCCTTGTTTGATCTTCAGTATGAAATCTTTTTGAGGAGGCCTCAGTGCCAATAGCTTTCCCACCATGCCAAAACGCTGGCAGACAAGGACTGTTGGGTCTAACGGAGTGAAAGGGGCCACGGTATCCATCTCTTTGTCCTCTGTGATGGAGCATGCCGAGAACCCATCTTGGAGGGTTGCCATTAATGGTGGCGCAACCCGTGGAGGCGACATTTATAAAGAGGTGGAAACCCTAATCGGGTCGAGAGGAGTCCCGAAGGGCCGCTGCAGTTCGACCTTGACCCGAGAGGCCTCCTTCACCAAGGTTTCAGGACCATCCTTAGGTAATGGCTACGCAAGCCCTTGCGGTAGCGTTTGAGAGGAAACCCTAGATTTGCGTCCCCTTTTTGGTTTGACTGGCACAGACGCATACAAGGTAAGACCCGGGGTGAAGACTACCAGAGGCCAGAGCATATTCTTCCATGGTTGTTTGCTCAATCGGATTGACCAGTGTCGGAGTTAACGCATAAGGAGATGACTTAGGGTTCCTTTTCCTCCTAGTTTTAACTAGACGGACTACTTCGAAAGAGGGATACGGGGACATGATGTGGCCAGATGGGTTGGTGACTACCATTAGTGGAGAGGAAGGCGTGGTGATCACTATTGGTGGAGTAGGCAGCGGTATAGATACAGAAGCGACAAGAACAACCGACATCAACAGGTGGCTAGGCCTATAGCTAAAAAGATTCTCTAAAGAAGTAAGGCCCACGAAAACGTGAAATAAAATCAATTGCAAACAAAATCCTATTGTTTTAAGTACTACAAAGTGTATTTTTCTTGCCTGTATTTATAGAGCTATTCCCCTTACCATAATTCAAAAGGTCAAATCTAGACTATAAATTGGCAAAATAAAGATCAAACAAAAGAGTCTTAAACAATCAATTCAAACTTATCATTTAGCATTTGCATCAAATTTCTTTTCAATGTCACATGACAATGGCTCCATCCTTGCAAGTACCATCAAGCACTCCATTCAACTTTCAACAATTAGTCCCCACCGGGGTTAAATCACGTTCTTCGCTTTACAGAACAATGTAAAAAAAAATCAAGTAAACAAAAAGATATTATCAACATAAAATCTCACAAATCATTTGATAATAATTCTAGAAATGTACCTTAATAGTGCAACTCTCTCACGAGGAGAAAGCGAGCCCTACTTTCCCAATTTCCTCCAAAGAGACCGATGAGATTGGTCTCTTTTGGCCGACCTCTACTTTGTGTTTCCTTCTTTTTCTCTCTTACTAATCATGACCAAATCCACCATCAATTATCAATTTGGATAATCCTTTTCTACCTTAACAAACTTGTAAATATATTGCTTTAGAAACTCCAATATGTTTTTGTTTTCGAATTTACAAAGCTTTTTTGCTTCTCTTGCTTTCTTCTTTCTGCTGATTATATAATTGGACATGATTAAGGCCCCATTTGGAAAAGTAAATGAAACTCTTTATTCTCCAAACCCACCTTTTTCATTATTATATTTTACATGTTTTGTCCACAAACAATATAAAATCAGGAAATGATCCAAAGACAGTATCGAGTCATTTGTAAGGATGTGCGTATTGATTTT
Organism: Erodium maritimum; assembly: GCA_963921825.1. NCBI lineage: Eukaryota > Viridiplantae > Streptophyta > Magnoliopsida > Geraniales > Geraniaceae > Erodium > Erodium maritimum. Next base: position 12,647,402 of record OY997588.1, on the reverse strand, counting down.
GTGTAGTCGGCACCATCGCCGCTTATCGAGAAATTTAGTTTGAATTGTCACCTCCACTCATGTTGGATTAATCAACTTTTGTGGACTAATGGTACATTATTTCATTAACTTATTCTTCTTTCTTTTGCTCTCATTCCTAAGAACATTCGCTACATGTAATAAATTATAGTATCCGGATTGAATTAAAATGCAGTATACATAATTCAAATGTAAAAAACTTATGGAAATTAAGACCTCGCTTGGTCACAAGTCTCAATTTCCTTCTCAATGTTTCTAATGGAACATTCCAATAGTTCAAGTCTCATCTTTTATATAATTGTGTACATTACATGTGTAATGTGCACGTTTGTTGTATTGTCTGTACGTACTAAGTTACGTTGTTTCAGCCTGCTAAAAAATTTGTTATAACAAACTGAAAAATCTTCTAATCTTATTTACCTACATTACAGCGGTTTTCACAAGAGTGTTAGAGCCTGTTTCGTCCATTTTAACAAAATCTCGGCATTTAAGCTTTTTGTTTCTGATGACCGGGTATCCTTCGATCGAGCCCTCAACTTTTCTGTTTTGGTCGAAGAACCCTCTCATGTTCTTTACTGTTATCTCTCCTTCTGTAAACTCTTCTGCCTCTTAGTGGGTAGCACTCCTCAGAAATAAAATTCGTATTTTTCATTGATCAACAAAAAAAAAGCTAATCTTTTATATGAAGGGTCCAAAATTCTGATCCAAGTAGATTTTCTAGAACCCCCATTACTTAGGTACATTAATATTGCATGCATGTGTCTCCAGTTGAGGTATGATACACTATTACAAGTCCTAGTGGTGACCAGCTAGGTGCTAGTGTACATACACAGGTACAAGAGAAGAGCCAATAAGAGAGTGAAAGCTAGGAAATATAGATGTGCGGTGAAGGAAAGAAAAATCCATGTCCATGTTCATGTTCATCACCAGAGAGAGTCAGAGACTTGTCACAGCTCTCATATATATCTTCCTTATGGGAGCTTGAAATTGAGACATAACTATTGCCTTATTCCCATCAACCATGTTAGTGAAATGCACGCGAAATGGTTGCATCGGTCACTAGTTTTGGCACTTTGTTCTTTGTTGTAAGTATTTGGGAAGAACAAGTTGAGAGTAGGTACGTGGCTATACTGAAAACGAGGGTGCAGTACACAAGTAGCTAGATCCACATGTCCTGCAAACAAACTTCACATGAGACAAGGACCCTTTTATGGCCAAGTAGAAGCCACTCTCAACACCCCATATCTCATACAAACTCATGCGAATATCACAATTATTGTGGTACAACTGAATAATGGATATAGGGTTTCTTTTCCACTTTTTATAGACTATTTTGGGTATATATATAGCTCATGTTTGCCTGTCATTTGATGACACTACTTGTCTCTCCAATGCAGTTCAGAGCTGAATAGGAAATGAGGTTGAAGAAAGATTAGATGATACACTTGTACTTGAATTTGATCGATTAAAATTATAATATTTCTAAGAGATAACTGGAAAAATATACTTTAAAGTATTTGTCACTAACAATAAACTATTGAAAAAACTGTCTCGTTTCTATTGAGAGTCTTTTCTGAGAAACCCTACCCCTAGCCTGTAAGACCCGCTTCCGGTCGAACCGATGACTCAAGAGGTCACTCGGGACTTTTCCGGAACCCAAACGAATTAGCCATTATCACGGTTGGATTCAGGGGAGAAATCCCTTTCGTTTGAGTATAATATTGGATAAAGTCAATTTTGGTCAAAACGAGACTTTATATCGACTAAAGCATTATTTATTAGTGCTGGAAATTAGTTTGGAAAATTAAATGACCTAGGTGGACACTTGTCTTCTTTTGGTTGAAAGAGAGAAAAAGGGATAGTCATAGTCCCTTTTACCCTCCCAAAAGCTACTACAAGGGAATCTAGCTCAGGGGCTTTTAGGTCTTTGCTACATCTAGGTATTATATTGGATTGGAGAAGCAATTTCAACTCATTTTTGTTGAGTGTAGCCGAAATTGAGAGGAGGAGCAAAGGAGAAGAGCTCCCATGGAGGTTTGAAGGAAAATCAAGGAAGAAGAGGCCACTTGAAGTCTTCCTCTAGCCATCCCTCCTCAAAATCACTACCATCTTCTTCATCTCAACATTCTAGAGGTAATGGAACTCTCTAATCCTCATTTCTCTTCATCTATTTTCATGGGTTTTGGGTGAAAATTGCTAGATGTTGTTGGGTTTGAGTAGAAATGGTGAGAGATGTTGTTAATGAGAAGTTTTGTTGAGTTTTTGTTGAGAAATCATTGGTTTGTTGGAGCTTTTGAAGTGGGTTTGATTTGATGAATCATTGGAAAGTTGTTTGTGTGTTGATTCCTACCATGGGTAGAGGAGTATTGAAGGATTTGGACTGTTTTGGGAGTTGGAAGGGGTAAAATTCTGGGTTTGAAGGTGGTTTTTCGGAGAAAAGGAGCTGGAGGTTGAAGAAGGGCGAAACTGCCCTGGTGCGCCACGGATTCGTGACGGATCCCGTGACGGGCGACGTCACGGCTCCGTGAGGGAGTCCGTGACGGCACTCGTCACGGCTCCGTGACGGTAACCGTGAGGGTTAACGTCACGGATCCGTGACCAGGTCCGTGACCGACCAGGGTGAAGTTTTCTTGGGGGTTTCTTGAGGGTTTTGTACCTTGGTTTTGAGCTGAACTTTGGAAGGGTTTTGGGGGTCTTTCTTGCTGTTTAAGTGGAACCTAATTAGCGTTTCTTTGTGTCCAAGACCTTGGGGATCGAGATAGAAGAGCAAGGATCACGCCGGGACCCGAGGGAAGAGCGAAGTGGTGATCACCGGGCTTCATCAAAGTGTTGAGGAGGAGGACCTTGAGGTAGGGAAAGCCTTAACCTCTCGTTTATGGTGCTTAGTATGCATGCTAGGTTAATAAAATTGGAAAGGTCCTAGAAATGCCTATAGGATGCGAATAACTAGCTTAATCGTCTTTCAATTGCTAATAACCGGAATTGTCTAGTGGTGACCGATTAGGATGCCAATCACTAGTGTAAATCGCTTTCAATACTTGGGAATTGATTGTCTGGTAGAGGAGCCTTGGCAAAGCCCTCGGATTAGTTGCGTGTTAGGATCACATGCTTGGTTGTTGATTGCTTAGTGGATAGGCTAAAGAGTCTAATGAAACTAGTGGAATTGCATGTATGAATGCTCTTTTGAAGGCTTTATGATTAGTTGATTACACTCGTACTTGCTCGTTGATTGTATTCGAATGATTACTTGATTTACTTGAATGGTTGTTTGGAGCATCGAGTATGACTGGTTGTACCGAGCGGTGCAATCAGGTGATCGATGCCCCGGTGGTTCGAAACTGGTAAGTGAACGGTAAGTTGGGATTGTGTATTTGGTGTGCTATGGTTGTGTGATTCGTGTACTATGTGTTGTGGTGAATTGGTGATGGTTGAGCCATGTGTGGAATTGGATTGGTGGTTGTTGAGCTTGTATTACTTCGTATTTCGGTTGAGTGCGTTATTCAATTATTAACTGCTTATTATTAAATTTCCCAAGTGTGCGCTTCCTATGGGAGTATTGCCCTGGGTTCCCGAGGATCTAAATTCCCTTGGAGACGTTTCTGAGACTTCCGACGATATGTGCCCTGAAGGGTGTTTCCGATAGTCTCAATGATATGCGTCTCCTCTGGATTGGAGGGAAAATCCGAGAGGACACATAAGATGTGGATCGGAGGGTGGTGACTTCATGTGCCACGGCATTGATCGGTTTATCTTTTGCTTGTGATTGTTAAGAGTTATGTGTTAACTTTACTGTTGAATTTATTGAGTTTAAAGTCCACTTCGTTATGCGTTTTCCCTACTGAGCGTAAGCTCACCCCTATGATTTACCGCTGTGTCTACAGGCTTGATTGAGGAGTAGAAGCTCGGGAGCTTCTCGGTGTGGGTGCATGATAGAGATTTCGTGCTTTACACTTTTATGTTTTGAACCAAACTTGTGGAGGATTATTATTACACCCTTGGAGGGTTATTATGTTTTGGACTCAGTTTTGCGATTTTAATGTCATTATTGGAGATTTTCAGGAACTAATCTTTGAATTACCGTCTTTTATTCATTTATCACTAGTCATGCCTCGGGTCCAGGCAAGAACCGGATTTGGGGCGTGACATAGCCTATCTTATGGAGCTCCCTACTCATGCAATCGTCGCTTACATCGCCGCCGACACAACTGTTGCAGCTCATGCCGGTCCTGTCTTATCGTTCTCTCCTCCGATGCAGTGTCCTTCTTCTGAAGCTACGCTATCTTTAAAGACTTGGCGTTGGAGAAGGCCAAAGAAAACCCTAGCCGGCCTCTCTCTTGTGCCTCCCTCACTCTCATCGCTCTCCACGACCAACGTCCTTTTCTATCTAGGATTCTCCACACCGGTACCACCAATGGGGAAACCGAGAAGAGGTCGTCCGGTGACGCACAAACTCGTTGCTTCAGCTACAAGCAACCCACCACCGGACGTCCTTCCTCCTCCTAGAATCGATTCTCGCCCTTTACCGCCCTCAAAGGACGACCCTCATCTTCTACCTTCGTTGAAATGAGACCCTGCTCGTGGGAAAGCATCGATCGACGATAATCCGAGGTCGGATTCGAAGGTTTTGAAGGTGGGTCTATCGCTCCCCAATGCGGAGAGGATTTCGGTAATCCCATCCCTCCTCACCGTCCCTGCCAACATGATTAGTGGACGAAAGGCGGTGCTCATCCCAGAGGAAACTCTAACCCCCACGGCTTCAGATTCGCAGGTCTTGATGGCGTCTATGGCGTGTCTCAAAGACAACCTTCTCTCTTGCTCCCTTGAGGAGAAGGCGGAGGAGGTGGTGGTGGAGGTCTTGGTTCCATACTCCCCAGTCAACCCATATGTGCTCGCACCCCAGCAATTTTGTATGGTGGGAAAGCTCTTGGCGCCGAGGTCTCCCCGGAAGGACGTCGGGGATGCCCCCCAGCCGGAGAAGTTGATCCCGGTTAGAAAAACTTGGTATGTGGCCAATCCTCTAATGGCCAAGAAACTGAAGTTTCAGGCCCCGCGGCTGGTGTGAGTGGCTTGAAGAAGGGGTCAGTTGGAGTATCCCGGGATGAGCAGGCGAGGGCCGGTAAGTAGCCTCGCTAGGAGGAATGTTCGGCTTCAATGACTTCAGGGACTAGGTTCAGGAGGGGTCCCTGGTGAAAGCTCTGCCTTCTACATGGGGGATCCTCAATGATGGAGGAAGAGCCCGAGGTTGAGTTTGCGGTTGTGGAGAGATGGACCGAGGTGGGTTGTCCTCGAGCACCACTTCCATGTCAGATCCTTGAGATGCTCTTGCTGTGTCGAGCATCAATATTCCTATGGCACCAGTGACGTCGACATCATCCTCCCTTGTACCGGTGGTTTCGTTTCCAGGGAGGACCATCATGCAGCCCTGCATCGAGTGACCCAACAGACCACAACAGAGACAAAAGATGGGGTAACTTGTCATAATGCAGCCTTACCGTGATCATATCTGAATACCCCTCAGTTTTCATACGAATTTGACGACGAAGTGGCCACGTGACATCGAGTTTCACTTGGAGCCACATATACTCCTTTCTTCCTCAACATCGCGGTCTCTCTCTCGATGACACCTCTCTTCCCAGAATTTCCCTTATAATGTCCCGTATCTGAGATGTTCGTACTTCCACTAGTACGTTAAAAGCCCAGACACCCATCTGCATACACTGAAACACAATTGCCTCTAAATGCGTGAAGGGGGACGTGGTTGTTTGCAGTAGAACAGAGTCATGGAAAGTCAATGGTTCTGATTGCGGATACCCTCCATAGTCTCCCTTGAGGGGAAGAAGAAGGAACAGACTCTGTCTGTCAACGGTTGCATCATTAGGTCTCAAACGTCACAGGTATCCGTCATGAGTCCAAACAACGACTTCGGGTTGAACTTAGGGAAAACCTGTACCGACCATCGTCCATGGCGGGAACCGCCACTACTAGATCATGATGACCTCATCCTCATCGCCCGCGAGCAACACTACATCCATCCTTCATCGAATCGAGAGCAGATTTACATACACTACGACGGACGAGGAGTGGGCCTTCACTAGAGACCCGACCTTCAGGAGAGAGGCTATGGTTGAAAGAGACGAGAAGGGATGTCCCAGTAGGTGGAGGGAGTGGGGAAGTGGTCTTTTTCCAACATCATCACCGACAATAACGTACCAATTCCAGTTCAAAATCTCCAGTGCTCCAATTTACGGTCGAGAGAAAGACACATACGATGCGGTTTTGTCTTCACCGATGCTTTTTCATTCTACGTGTTGAGTTACAAATCTAGTTTTTTTTTTCATAACGTTGTATATATTTTAGGGAAAAATACCAATACCTACACAAAACCATGCCCATTTAACTGATGTTTACCCTGAAGTTTATAGTTAACTAATACATACCCTTAAGTTTCGAAATGTAACTCAAAACCCCTCCGTCAGCTAAAATGACGAAAATACTCTCAACTACACTTCAATAATTATGTTAAAAAATATTTAAAAATTACTTTTGTTATATATATATATATATATATTTAGTTATTAAATGACTTCATTTTTATTTAAAAAATCACTTCATTTATATTCTAAAACAATTATTTAAAAATTATCACTGAGGGTATTTTCGTTATTTTAGCTGATAGAAGGGGTTTATAGTTTTTTTTTTATCAGCGAGGTTTTTTCATAAATCCATTCGATCCAAAGACTGGATACGAAGGATGCTGCAGAGCAGCCAAATTACAAGCTCGATGAAGAGCTAATAAGAGACCAAAAATAGGTCATACAATTTTGATGTGTCTAATGAATGGGAAAAAAAAGGACAAGAGCAAACAATTGCAGACAAGGATGGAAACAGATCAAAATCAGATACCCATTGGGATTTATAGTTACAAGTCCTAACTTTAGGGTATGGATCAGTTAACTTTACAATTCAGGATAAACATCAGTTAAATGGACATGGTTATACATAGGTATTGGTAGTTTTTTCCTATATTTTAATTACAACATTACCAAAAAAGCACGACAGAATTTACGTAGATGAATAGAAGGTTTTAGCCTTTTAGATTTGGATATGGAGTAGTTGGCCTCGATATTTGCGTGTTTGCTTTAATCGTTTCATTTATTTTACTTTTAATCGGTGCAAATTCCGGCCGGCCTAGACTCCTAGTTACCTACAGCTTAAATGACATTAGCTTTACTGGTTTCATGATCATATTTCATTTTCTCCACTAATTAATACACGTATTGCGGTTTTTAAGTCACCCTCGTAGTTAATGTTTTCATTACCTTCTTACTTTATGTTTTGAAAATGATTTTCAGTTGCGATAAATAACGTGATTTAAAAATACCCTCGTGTCGGGTTCGTAGAAGGACGCTCATGTCTTACCTTGACTAGTGTTTGGACGAAGGTTTGGGTTGGAGTGTGGATAGAGCCCATTTAGTCTGGACTTCTACCTGAGGTGAGCATCCGGTAAAGTGTTCTTCAGCCCATCTCAACACTTTCATGTTGTTTGGTTGCTTAGGCATCCAAAGGGCCTCAAAAAGGATAACAATATGATTTCTTTCTTTAGACGTTCTATCGCGGAGGACGGAAAAAACATCGAAAGCGACAAAAAAGATTTGTTGATGTTTTGGTTCCGATTTTTTCTCTCTTGTCGACTCTCTTTCTTGTCGATTCTCTCTTATTTGAGTTTGTAGATTCATCGACGTCGATTCTGTATTCTCTCTGTCTCTCTCCTCCCTCACCCCTCTCTCGCCGTTTTCTTCTTTCTCTCTCCTCCCTTAACCTCCTTACATATGTTGATTTTGGTCAGATTCGACCCACGGAATCTGGCCCTCTATTGCAAATTTTACAAATACGACTCTGATTAAACACATCGATTCAACGGAGTAAAATGACCTCCATCGACTCTCACTGTGAATGGTATTATACATTTTTTTTTTCTATTTCAATACTTTAAATATTTAGTTTTGTTTTGATTATACTGTTACAAAGTCACTGTTACACTAGATTGGTCCCTGGCTCCCTGATGCAGAGTGCGGAGCGGAAAAGGAAGAATTCTTTACCGAATTCGTTGATTCAAAGAGAATACCGAATAAGATAGAAATTGAGTAGAACTCGTTTTTGGTTTATTTCATCAAATCTCCATTACAATGTAGAATAACAAGTGCTTAAATAGAGAAACTAGTACCCAAAGTCCTAATACAATAAGGAAATTACTACCCAAAACCCAAATTCGAAAATAAAGGAAATATGAAAAACATGAAATAATATCTGGACTTCTAAAAATACGAATTAAACCCTCCAGATGACATCGAAAGCCCGAAAACCATCGGGGCTCATGGCAAAGCCGACTTTGTCGAATTCGGACACCGATACCTTTTCTGTTCTCAATTAGGACTACATCATTCTCTCCGGTGAAGAGAGGATTCGTCCTCGAATCCGGACCTACGTCAGTCTTGGGCTTGGATGGTAGAAACACAATGTTTGTACCTCGGAATGAGAAGAAATATGTGTTAGCACAACCCACATGAACAACATGAGGACCAAATATGAGGTAACCAGCAACTTTGTTGCTTGCAGACTTTGCTCTTGATGCAACCACGATCTCTACAACCACGTTCTCACAACTGCCACTATCGATGAATTGATTGCATACTTTGCTCTTGATGCAAAGCACGTAATCATTACCATATTCATCATAAACCGGAGCTGAGTCAATTTGGAAAAAAGACTCAGGATTACTAACCTCGATGAACAGGTTGGTATCCGGGGCGAAGGGATAGTCAACGTCCGTAACAGTCACGTCATCGCGACGAAGCATATCATCCATTCGCTGGGATAATAACTCGACCTGACGCCTCAGATCATTGTTTTCACGACGAACTGTTGCAATCTCCTCAACAAAATCAGCAACCACTACTGCAAATAAGTACTTGGGAGACGGATTGGATTCGTCACCTAAGAGGACGTATCCGTCACCCAAGTTCTTAGGTGACGGATGCATCCGTCGGCCAAGATCCGTCGGCCAAGTCTCGTCGGCCAAGTATTTGGCCGACGGATGCGTACATCCGTCGGTAGGGTAAAAACTTAGGTGACGGATCCAATCCGTCAGCCAAGTGTATCCGTCACCCAAGGTTTTCACTCTAGCCACAGATCCAATCCGTCAGCCAAGTGTATCCGTCACCCAAGTGCAATAATAGATTAATTAAAAAAATTGTATCTAATAAGAACCGCCCGACCCGCCACGTCACTGCCCAACCCGACCCGCCACGGGGTTCGAACCCCTGACCTCATGGCAGGTATGTTGTGCCTTTTACCAACTCAACTACTGAGTTTTTATGTTATATGTATGTTTAGAATATATATACACTATTTAACTGATTATTTATAACTTTATATAATTAAATTAAATAGCTTTATATAATTAAATTAAATAGTTTTTGTTATCAACGTACCTAGTACCTATTGTCAACTAATTATTCATAGCAAGTTAATTTTTTCATGTGCGCTACATTGTTTATACTTATAGAAGGATAAATTACAAATATCTACCTTTAACTTATCACGTTTATCTGATATCTATCCATAACTTTTTTTTAACTGATACCTACCCAGATGTTTAGTTATATGACAAATAGACTCTTTTTCTCTGTTAACTTTTTTCTAAAATGACGAAAACGCCCTTAGTGATTTTTAAAATAGTTTTTTTAAAAGACTAAGGATTACTAACCTCGATGAACAGGTTGGTATCCGGGGCGAAGGGATAGTCAACGTCCGTGACAGTCACGTCATCGCGACGAAGCATATCATCCATTCGCTGGGATAATAACTCGACCTGACGCCTTAGATCATCGTTTTCACTACGAACTGTTGCAATCTCCTCAGCAAAATCAACAACATCATCGTAGGTGGCGGCCTGGCAATTCTGTCTGCAAGGCGGCATCTTCCTGGAACGGTGAGGCTCTGATACCAACTGATGCAGAGTGCAGAGCGGAAAAGGAAGAATTCTTTACCGAATTCGTTGATTCAAAGAGAATACCGAATAAGATAGAAATTGAGTAGAACTCGTTTTTGGTTTATTTCATCAAATATCCATTACAATGTAGAATAACAAGTGCTTAAATAGAGAAACTAGTACCCAAAGTCCTAATACAATAAGGAAATTACTACCCAAAACCCAAATTCGAAAATAAAGGAAATATAAAAAACAGGAAATAATATCTGGACTTCTAAAAATACGAATTAAACCCTCCAGATGACATCGAAAGCCCGAAAACCATCGGGGCTCATGGAAAAGCCATGAGTTTTGCTTGGAAGCCCGTTTCGACCCAAAATAGGCTAAGACTTTGTCGAATTCGGACACCGATACATTTTCTGTTCTCAATTAGGACTGCATCTTCTTTATCGATCTCGTTGATTCACGAAGAATACCGAGCAAGATAGATATCTAATTCGTTGATTCAACAGAATACCGAAAGAGATAGATTGAGTGAAAACTCGTTTTTGTGTTTATTTCATAAAAGTCTTTCCTTACAATGAAAGATCACAAGTGCTTAAATAGAAAACTACTACCCAAAAGTCCTAATATAATAAGGAAACTAAACCCCAAAACCCTAATTCAAATAAAGGAAATCAGTAACAGGAAACAAAAACTGGAAATAATATCTGGACTTCTAAAAATACGAGTTTAACCCTCCAGATGACCTCGAAAGGCCGAAAACCATGAGGGCTCATGGCATAGCCATGAGGTTTGCTTGGAAGCCCGTTTCGACCCAAAATAGACTAAGACTTTGTCGAAACACCGATACCTTTTCTGTTCTCAATTAGGACTGCATCACTCCCTGCCACCCACCTTGTTATTTGTTGGTCCTTATATATATAAATTTAGATGTATGAGTTGTGTTTTATTCTATATGTGTTAAAGGTTTAATACATCCAAGGTGGAACTCTTGAAGATTTGTTTTTATTAGACAAATGGTGGTCGTGTCCCATTTATTTTACCGATTTCTATTGTATTAATAAGGAGCGTATTAGAAACTCAGGCCAACATTTTGGATAAGAAGTTCTTATGGGATCCATTACCGGCCCCTCGACGGTGGGATGATTACTTATAGTTCACGCTCAGCCTGGACATTAATAGGCCCCTTTGTCGGAGAATCTGTCTCAGATTCACAGGTCATATGGAGACCACATACATCGGTCTCCAGTATGAAAGGTTGCTAGGATTTTGTGTCAGATGCGGGAGGCTCAATCACCGTATCGGGAAATTTTGGGCACACATCCAGAGAGTAAGTCAGGTTGAAGTTCGATTTGATGACTCGCTCCGACCCCCGCATGGGATGGATACGGAGAAGCACCTCTATACGAAATGGGAGGCTCCCCGAGACTAGCACATGAACTCGACCCTAACGTTAGAGACCAAGGAGTACAGGGAAATGGTCGGTCGGACTCTGGCCCCTACCAGGTTTTACGACACTATTTCCCCGGTGGAAAGGGAATTTGTTTCGAATACTTGTGATACAATAAAGAGCATGACGCAGGGATGGATCTAGGAGTACAATGGGCGCCTTCATGATTGGATTTGGGATCAGCCGGGATCACAAAGACTTGTGATCTCGCTAACATGATTTAGGAGGTCAGGTCGGTCGTGGAAGGGCAACATCAAAGGTTGCTCTCACAAATCCTTACCCGATCATAGTCACCTACCCTGGAGCACGTAGTGTTGGGGATAGAGGCCCCTAATCTACCGGGGAAGCATAAACAACCTCGTGAACACTCGAGCGGTCTAGGTCCAAATAAAAACAATGGTTTGAAGCTGAAGGGGCGAGCTACGACGGGTCAGTTTAATACTCGAACGAGCAAGATGAAGTGGGCGCTTGACCTATACATCATCATCAACACCACAACCCACCAGTTGATGGATGACGGGGACGCTGATTTCCTCCAAACGTGTGATTCTTTAGTTGGCCCCAAATAGGGGGTAGGTAACTAATAGCTGTTATTTTTTGGCTCAAAAGGCCAAGGCCCAAAGGCCCATTAGTCAAGCCCATGCTGACATCACTTGAGCCCATTTCTATTGTGTTATATACACATGAACAGTAGGGCACAGGAAGAGAGCTTGCCGAGCTGCGTCTTTTACAGAGAGAAAAAGGGCTTTTGGGTCCTTGTCTAGGTAGGCGGCTCCATAGATCGGACGGAGAGGAAGTAAGAGAATCTTGTGGGAGGCAAAATCATTTGGGCAAAGATCAAGAGTTCTTGACTGTGCAGTACAGGAGAAAGTAGCCAAAGTGGTTTTTTATTCTATTCATACTTAAAGAGTGGTTGCGTGGATCAAGTATCAAGGAGGCTCTTTTGTCATTGATTATGGTCATTAATGCTCCTTAATCTTTGGTTGAAGCAATGAATAAGGCTTGGTTAAATTTCTACATGCTCTGGTGTGCTACAGTTTCAAGACAAAGGAATAACTATCCTTTTGTAATCACGTGGCAGCAAAGGTAATTATTTGATGTCAGTCTTGATATTATTGTGCAACAAAATTAAGAAGACTACAAAGTGATTTCTTGATCTATTTATCGATAACAAAAGATAGGTTAATTTCTTTTGTGGTTTGTCGATTTGTATTGAGATATAGAGAATTAGGGTTTGTAATTCTCGGATTATTTCTCGGATAATACAAGGAGCTCGTCGTTGTCCCGTGGATGTAAGCACATTGCCGAACCACGTAAAATTGCTTGGCTCTCTGTTTATTTTCTGCAACTTTATTATTATTTGTTCCGGTTATTTCGCTTATCAGACATTTAGCATTTATCGACTAAGTCTTGGGATCGGGGGTTGGAAAAATCAAGGTTGTCGGTGTCCGTTGTGGATTGAATCGCATCGGTTCTTTTTCCACGGATCCGTTTGATTTATTCGGAGTGAGTCTTTTATTCCGGCTTGGGGGTACTAGATTTACTACAAGTGGTATCAGAGCCCGGTTGAGCTACTAGTGTCAGAGCATTCTGGTTATTTGGCTAGTTGATTGGTTATTGCTGTTATTGCTGTGTTTGCAAATATGTCTGATAGAGCGTCCACATCTCAGGATGCGGGTTATGTGAAGGTCCATGGGTTCGATATTCTTCGATCTAATGGACGGAACAATTTTAAAGCTTGGCAGATGGATTGTAAGGATATTCTGGTTAGTTTGGATCAGTTTGATGCGTTGGGAGATAAACCATCAGGGGGTGATCAACTTGAGAGGTGGAACAAGATGGATCAGAAGGCTTGTAGTACGATCCGTTTGTGTCTTTCTCGGAATGTGGCTTACAATTTTGCAGATGAGACGACCGCCAAGGGTATTTGGGAAAAGCTTCAGGCTATGTATCTTCAAAATGATCAGATGAGTGTGATGTACCTGCAGAAGAAGCTCTTCACTTTCAGGCTACAGTCAGGTAAACTTATGACTGATCATATTACTGAGTTTGAGTGCTTGTACTCGGATTGTGTTAGCTTGGGAGCTAAGTTTGAAGATAGTCAGAAGGCTTTATTCTTGTTGATTTCTTTGTTGCCGGAATGGGAGCCGTTTGTTGATCAGATGACTATGATGAACAAGGAGAAGTTTGTGTATAGTGACATTGTTCATTCTATATTGGCAAAGGCTTCTAGGAAGAGTGCTGTGAGCGAGGACGTTCTAGCACACGGTCTCTCGGTTTCAAGGGGAAGAAATTCAAACAAGAAGTACAAAAACAATAGAAGAAGTCGATCTCAGTCGAGGGGTAGAGATTTGTCTAAAGTTGAGTGTTACAAGTGTAAGCGTAAAGGCCATTACAAGAAGGATTGTCCGGATTTGAAGGACAATCGCACCAAACAAGATACGGGCAAAGGCGTGGCAAATGTGGTTAAGGAACCAGAGATAGTTGAGGATATTCATATCGATGGTGACCTAGCGCATGCCTTGACAGCGGGTTCTAGTAATCATTTGTATGATGGTTGGTTGTTGGATACAGGGGCTTCTTATCACTTCTGTCCGGTTCGGGACTGGTTCACCACCTATCGTGAGGTGGAGGGTCGCTCAGTGTATATGGGTGATTCTCGACCCTGCAGGATGTTAGGCGTTGGCACAGTCAGATTCCAGCTAGCAGACGGGTCATGTAGACAGCTAACCGAGGTACGCCATATTCCGGATCTTGCTAGAGGGTTGATTTCTCTTGGGGTACTTGAGGCTCAGGGTTACAGGTATGTTGGTGAGAATGGTTATTGCAACGTTTATCATGGTGACATGTTGCTATTATCGGCAATTAGGCATGCCAATCTCTATTTTCTTCAGGGTAATGTTGTTGAGGGTGGAGTTATGGTCTCCACGGTTATTGATGAGAAGATCTTGGTCCGCACACAGTTATGACACATGCGTCTAGGGCATGTAGGTGAGGGTGGACTTAAAACTTTGAGCAGGCGTGGCTTGCTTGGCGGTGACAAGATGGAGAAGCTTGATTTTTGTGAGCATTGTGTGTATGGGAAGCAGTGCAGGGTCACTTTTGGTGACGGTATTCACAACACCGCGGGTATTGTGGATTATATCCACAATGATGTTTGGGGACCCTCGAGAGTTGCATCGAAGGGTGGGTCCCGGTATTTTGTGTCTTTTTATAGACGACTTCAGCCAGAGAGTATGGATCTATACCATGAAGCATAAAGATGAAGTCAGGGATATTTTCAAGAAGTGGAGGGCTATGGTTGAGAAGCAGACAGGTAGGGTGATCAAGGTTTTGAGATCTGACAATGGCGGTGAGTGCACCGAGGATCCCCTTAAGGAGTTCTGTGCAGAACATGGCATCAAGAGACATTTCACAGTGAGAAAGACACCACAACAGAATGGGGTAGCAGAGCGGATGAATCGTACCCTATTAGAGAGAGCACGGTGCATGTTGTCCAATGCAGGTTTGGGCAGAATATGGTGGGCTGAGGCAGTAAATACGGCGTGCTACTTGATTAACCGCTCTCCTTCATCAGCTATTGAGTCCAAGGTTCCTATGGAAGTATGGTCCGGTAATCCTTCTAATTATTCTAACTTGAGAGCATTTGGTTGTCCGGCTTACTATCAAGTTAAAGAGGATAAGATTGGAGTGAGGGCCAAGAAGGCTATATTTCTCGGTTATCCTGAGAATGTGAAGGGGTACAAGTTATGGTGCCCAGAAACTCAGAAGTTTGTGATTAGCCGGGATGTTACATTCCATGAGGAGGCTTTGCTACAGGCAAAGTGTGAGAGATGCAAGGACGGTTCTCCTATTTAGAGAGGTGATATCTATGATGAAGACAAAGAAGATAATCATCAGGTGGAGCTTGGAGCTCCTAGTTCTATTTCTCAAGCAGGTAGTTCTTCACAGATGGTACCTGATGAGACTGTTATTGATGATGATGTTCCTATTGATGGGAACGAGGCCCTTACACAACAACAGGTTCAGCAGATTGAGACACCGTCTTTGGTAGCGGGTAGAGAACCTAGGGTCAGACGTGCACCTCGGAGATTCGGCTATGAGGATGGGGTAGCTTGTGCTTTCCCGGTTACTGATTATGATGTTCCTAACACATACAAGCAAGCTTTGTGTGATGATCACAAAAAGGAGTGGAAGGACGCCATGGATGAGGAGATGTCATCTCTTTATAAAAATCAGACTTGGGAACTTGTTACACTTCCTAAGGGAAAAAGGTCGATTGGGTGCAAGTGGATCTTTACAGTAAAAGACGGGATTCCAAGTTCCAAGGATAATTGTACGGGTATAAGGTACAAGGCAAGATTGGTGGCTAAGGGATATGCACAACAAGAAGGTGTGGACTATAATGAGGTATTCTCTCCGGTGGTAAAGCACACTAGTATCCGAGTCCTATTAGCATTGGCTACGCAGTTTGATTTAGAGCTCGAATAACTTGATGTTAAAACTGCATTCTTGCATGGAGATTTGGAGGAGGACATATATATGTCTCAGCCCGATGGTTATTATGTTGTTGGTGAGAAAGGAAAAGTATGCAAACTGAAGAAATCATTGTATGGGTTGAAACAGGCCTCGAGGCAGTGGTACAAGAGGTTTGATATTTTTATGATTGAGCAGGGATATGCGAGGAGCGAGTATGATCCTTGTGTATTTATTAAGGAGCTCAAGGATGGATCTTTTGTGTTTCTTTTACTCTATGTTGATGATATGCTCATTGCTGCAAGGAGCGTGATAGGAATTGATAAGCTGAAGTCACAACTTAGCAGAGAGTTTGAGATGAAAGATCTTGGTCCGGTGAAGAAGATTCTTGGGATGGAGATTATTCGGGATAGGAAGCGGGGCAGGTTGACATTGTCACAACGAAAGTACTTGGAGAAGGTTATGAGCCGTTTTGACATGGATTCGGCAAAACCGGTTAGTACTCCTTTAGCTGCTCACTTTAAACTCTCGAGTATGTTATCTCCTGTCACTGAGGATGAGAGGGAATATATGGCTAAGGTTCCTTATGCGAGTGCAGTTGGTAGTCTTATGTATGCCATGGTTTGCACGCGTCCAGATATTGCTTATCCAATTAGTGTTGTTAGTCGGTTCATGGCGAATCCGGGGAAGCAACATTGGCAAGCAGTGAAGTGGATTTTGAGGTATCTTCGGGGTACACTGGATGTCGGTTTGGTTTATGAGAGATCGCCAGTTTTAGCTGTATTGGGGTATGTTGACTCAGACTATGCTGGAGATATGGACAAGCGTCGATCGACTACAGGTTATTGTTTTACATTGGCAATGGGTCCTATATCTTGGAGGTCCATGTTACAGTCAGTGGTTGCTTTGTCTACAACAGAAGCAGAGTACATGGCAGTGACAGAGGCAGTGAAAGAGGCTATATGGCTTCGGGGATTGGTTCGAGATTTGGGTGTTGCTCAAAGGGATGTCACTATTCTTTGTGATAGTCAGAGCGCCATCCATTTGGCAAAGAATCAGGTATTTCACTCTAGGACCAAACACATAGATGTGAGGTTTCATTTTATCAGAGATATTATTGAAGATAAACTGGTAATGTTGGAAAAAGTCGATACCAAGGAAAACGCAGCTGATATGTTGACAAAGGTGGTACCGGTGATCAAGTTAGAGCATTGTCTCAACTTGATCAAGATTTCTCGATGTTGACGCCCCACGGGGGCGGGACCCTTCGGGGTGGGGTCTTTATGACCCGGTGGAGGACGACGAGCAGGTGGAGCCTTATGGCTTTGTCGCCAAGGTGGAGATTGTTATTTTTTGGCTCAAAAGGCCAAGGCCCAAAGGCCCATTAGTCAAGCCCATGCTGACATCACTTGAGCCCATTTCTATTGTGTTATATACACATGAACAGTAGGGCACACGAAGAGAGCTTGCCGAGCTGCGTCTTTTACAGAGAGAAAAAGGGCTTTTGGGTCCTTGTCTAGGTAGGCGGCTCCATAGATCGGACGGAGAGGAAGCAAGAGAATCTTGTGGGAGGCAAAATCATTTGGGCAAAGATCAAGAGCTCTTGACTGTGCAGTACAGGAGAAAGTAGCCAAAGTGGTTTTTTATTCTATTCATACTTAAAGAGTGGTTGCGTGGATCAAGTATCAAGGAGGCTCTTTTGTCATTGATTATGATCATTAATGCTCCTTAATCTTTGGTTGAAGCAATGAATAAGGCTTGGTTAAATTTCTACATGCTCTGGTGTGCTACAGTTTCAAGACAAAGGAATAACTATCCTTTTGTAATCACGTGGCAGCAAAGGTAATTATTTGATGTCAGTCTTGATATTATTGTGCAACAAAATTAAGAAGACTACAAAGTGATTTCTTGATCTATTTATCGATAACAAAAGATAGGTTAATTTCTTTTGTGGTTTGTCGATTTGTATTGAGATATAGAGAATTAGGGTTTGTAATTCTCGGATTATTTCTCGGATAATACAAGGAGCTCGTCGTTGTCCCGTGGATGTAGGCACATTGCCGAACCACGTAAAATTGCTTGGCTCTCTGTTTATTTTTTGCAACTTTATTATTATTTGTTCCGGTTATTTCGCTTATCAGACATTTAGCATTTATCGACTAAGTCTTGGGATCGGGGGTTGGAAAAATCAAGGTTGTCGGTGTCCGTTGTGGATTGAATCGCATCGGTTCTTTTTCCACGGATCCGTTTGATTTATTCGGAGTGAGTCTTTTATTCCGGCTTGGGGGTACTAGATTTACTACAATAGCCTACCCCCATGATCGAAGACCAGGTCCTAACAGTCTACCCTGGATGTGCAAGGAGTTGTTCTCCCATTATGTTTTTCTTTGCATGGTTTTACTTGTCTGTTTATCGTTTCTATGTTTTAAATTTTTTACTACTCAGGTTTGGGTTCTACTATCAAACGCCTTTATCTGTATTTTGCAGTTGAGAAATTAATGGAAGTTTCTTCGTTAAAAAATAGTTCCTCGAGCAGAAAATAACAAGGAAAACGCGGGCTCGCAACGAGACAACAAATCTCTTTTATCACCAAGAATGTGGTCGAGTCTGCTGCCGATCAAAATCACTAAGTAGAGGAGCGACCATGGGTGAGAGTTGTCGTCGAGCCATCTCAAGTCTAACTTCAGCGTGAGGCTCGATGCTTTGTAGGAAGAGAGATGCATCCAGCTTTGGCGCATCTCAATCATGATCGGTTTTGAGACCCTCATCTCTAGCCTGATCGTGTGCCACTAAAGGACTCACGAGGAGGAAGACACAACATTTTTTAATCAATAATAATTTTAACCTTAATTAACATTATAAAATCATTTAAAATTTCCTAATTATCATTCAAATTATATTAATTTAACTAAACCGATCATTTTGTACAAATTTTGTAAATATTTTAAAATAGTTGGCAACATAAAAGGTCGGTCAAGATATGTTCTTGCAGATTTAAGGTGAAATAAAATGTTACATAGTTTCCAATAAAAAAGAAAACAAAGAGAGTGAACATACTACCTGTCTTATCTAAGGCGTAATTTTACTTATTCACAAAAACGTTTTTTGTTATCAGAAAAAATAATAATGTATTAAAAAATGGTATATGTTATGTAAAGGAAACCACAAACCACTAAACCAACAACAAGATCTAAAAATGACGAAAAAGAATAAACAGACATAGTCAGCCATACCGCTCAAAAAGGAATACATATCCGATCTAAAAGAATGGGAAAGTACATGAAAGAATTCTCTTATGTTACACGCGGTCCTGAATGTTGGTAACATTCAAGAAACATATATGTTTCGGTTGTTCTACACGTCCAATGCCTATAAGCCGGTTTTTGGGGTTGAATATATTGGAAAGTCAAATAACGAGAAATTTATGTTCAGTAGTTTTTTTTGCAACTACGCTTATTAAAATTAAAAATCAACAAGACGGAGTTCGTAGACGACAAAGATTGCTCCAGAATTAGACGAACAAAAGACGGGATTTTATTATTGTTGTTGCATGATTCGACAAATGGTTCAGCCCGAAAAACTTTATGAGCTAGGTGAAACAAAATTGTGTATGTTATAAATATCGTATCACATGCAAGTGTTGTTGTAGTAAGTATTGTTTAAAAAGTGGAATCGAATTTTAGTCCATACTGTATGTTGTTGCAAGTATTGTCTGAAAGGTGATTATTACCTTGAATGAGAGTATCACACTGTGCAATAGGTCAAAGGAGATGTTTTACGAGTTTCTCCCCGATAATCTTTATTCGTTTACTTAAATATGAGTAATGTATATGATAAGGTGGAATGACCGTTCCTTTTGGCTATTCTGCGTCGCAATGGTTTCTCTATGCAACGTGATATCTTTCATATCCTTACTAAAGTGTTGACATACAGACTCAAGCTTCTAGTGAAAAACCTCTTCGTACCAACGCAATGGGCGTTTGTCCTAGGACGCAACATTTAGGACATTGTTCTCATCTCTTTTAAAATTATTCATTTTCTTTGACAAAAGATAATAAGGGTTGTATGGTATATGGCATTGAAACTAGATATGAGTAATGTATATGATAAGGTGGAATGACCGTTCCTTTTGGCTATTCTGCGTCGCAATGGTTTCTCTATGCAACGTGATATCTTTCATATCCTTACTAAAGTGTTGACATACAGACTCAAGCTTCTAGTGAAAAACCTCTTCGTACCAACGCAATGGGCGTTTGTCCTAGGACGCAACATTTAGGACATTGTTCTCATCTCTTTTAAAATTATTCATTTTCTTTGACAAAAGATAATAAGGGTTGTATGGTATATGGCATTGAAACTAGATATGAGTAATGTATATGATAAGGTGGAATGACCGTTCCTTTTGGCTATTCTGCGTCGCAATGGTTTCTCGGTGGATTGGGTGGCTCTAATGACAACTTGTATGGGGCCGGTCTAATACTCGATCAGTTCGGGGGCAAGGAGACCCCGGTATTCGCCCCACTCGGGGTATTCCTCGAGGCGATCCTCTCTCGTCGTACCTATTTCTTTTTTGTATGTCAGGTCTTTCAAGACTCCTCATTGTGGCACAAACGACTGGTCATATTCATGGTATCTCAGTGACTCTGCCCCCCCCCCCCCCCAGACTATATCGCACCTATTTTTTTTGCAAATAACTACTATCTATTCTACAGAGCCACCTCGGAGGAGGTCACTAATGTTAGTAACCTCCTTGCGATGTTTGGTACACTATCAAGCAAAGTTCTTAACTACCAAAAGTACTCGGCCTTCTTCAGCACAAATACCAAACCGAATACTCGGACGACATGTTGTATGGCCCTAGATCTTGGGGGAAATATCTAAGGCCTTGCTATATTTAGGAGTCCTAAACATGTTTGGACGACATAGAGCCCGTGGTATGCAATTCCTAGTAGACAAAGTTATCCGGAGGGTCCAATTCTAAGATGGTAAACTATTGTCTCCGGCAGGATGAAAGGTGATGACCAGGTCAGTGCTTACATCTATTTCAGTGTATGTTATGTTTGTATTTGAATTTCCACAGATTATTATAGATCAAATACACATAGCGTTGGAATTTTTTGGTAGGAGGGATCTACCCCTAAAGAGAGACTGATCATCTGTCAGTACTAGGAGAAGCTCTATCGTTCGGAACAGGAGGGGGCATGGGTTTTCACCAATTACGGGATGTAAATATGGCACTTCTTGGTAAGCAAGCATGGAACCTTCTACATTGTTTAGACTCGATGGTAGCTCAGGGTTTGAAGGCACGATACTATCTGGGATCTGACTTTCTTCTAGCAGATGTAGTTAGCAATCCAAGCTTCACATGGTCCAGTGTATATGCTTCCAAAATCCTTACTAATCTCCGGCATCCACCGAGCTCCTGGTTCGGGGAGAGATACTCAGATTATCGGACATTTGTGACTATTGGGGACATACCTACTATCCGTAGTGACTCTCCAAACCTACTCCAGCACTCTGTTGCAGGACTAATGAAACCTGAGACCCGACAATTGGAAATACCCCTGGTTCGCCAACTATTCCCACCAAAGGACCGAGACAATATTCTCACCACCCCTCTTTCAGCTACTTACTCCTCGGATGCTTCGTTTAGGTGAAAGATCATAAGGGTATCGACACTAGGAAGGAGGGATATATACTACTGAGTATGAATAGGGTCCCCAGGGGACCCCCGACCTTTCACCTACGGGGCCGACGGTATGGTAGATCTCCATCCAATCTCGCCTTTGTATCTTCTTGTGAAGGGCGCTCACGAGATCATTTCATGTAGCAGATAACCTCTAAAGAAGGTCTGTCCCTATTTCTCTCATATGCTCGATTTGTAATCAACATCTAGAGTCCTTTGAGCAATTCCCAGATTTCGTGGAAGGGTGGAATTTTATCACTACATGAGCACCGTTGGAGCGTCAAGCTCGTATACTTTGTTGGTTATGGGAGATTTTTAAGGTCTGGAATGCAAAGGTTTGGTGAGATGCTACCCTTTTAGCTATAGGAGTACAATCGACAACCTTATCCCATATTACAACCTAGACACAAGCTCAAGCCAATACAAAATCCTAGCTCTGCATGTTTGACGTACCACATCCAGACAAATTAGCTTTACCCCAAACAATATGGACAGTTATCAACGTGGACGACGCGACATTCACGGATACGTATAGTTTGCTTGACGCTTCATAACCCGGTCATCTTCAAGAACGATTTTAGTAGTTGGGAACGAAGTCCTTCATAGGGTATCGGATACCTCTATGATAGAAGCCAATCCATTGCCACAAATCTGGATTTTATACTAGAGTCCACGGATTGACTAGATAATAGTTCGGTCACATACCCAGATGGTGGTCCACATGGTTAACTCAGACACCCGCATACCCTCCCGTTGAGCGCAATTACACATGATATCTAAGCTCTGTTAGTTATAGTAGATGATTTTTTCCTCGTTTTCGTTAAAAGATCAACAATAAGGCTTTTTGCTGATTTGTCAGAAAGAGTCGTTCATCCCATATCACAATTAGGTAATCTCCTACTTGAGGGACTACGTTGCATTGTTGTATCTATATGTTTTTTTTTTTCCAATAAAGCGTAGTTTTTTACGCTCAAAAAATTAAATAACAAACCTAAAATTAACCTTAAGAGGGTCAAATGATTAAGTTGTCAAGTTTCAATACATGATTAATTAAAATAAGACTAAGCTAAGTTTCAAGTCAATCTCGAATCTCGCTTGCGGTTGGCAAGATGGGACATATTTTGTTGCGTCCCATACGACAATTACATCCAAAATAAGCCTTTCAGTTTAGAGATAAAAGGAACCTTTGGTTGCATCTCAACCACCATAAACTTCCACACAACATAAGCCATCTTTCGCATTAATCTATTCCAAAACAATATATTTGTAGCCCAACTCGGCCGATAAGCAACGCAATTAGTCACCAACTAATAGTACGATTTCATCTAGAATCTCTAAATTCAATGGTTGGGATCGTCCATTTGTGATTGCTCTATCAAGTTGTATCTTAGTTAAGCCATATGCTATCAACGACTAAAGTCAAAACAAGAAACTATAGTTTATGCATGACCGGTTCCACTTCCATGACCATGAAACACAAACATAATATCTCCATAATAATTCATTTAAGATTTAAGGTTGTCTCTCTCATCACCCACCTTAAATTTACAAGATAGTATAAATCAACAACGAAGGTAGCTAAACAATGTGATTTAGATCACACAAAAGCACTCCTCTCATGTCTCAAACAACAGTCCTCAAGGTGTCCATTCCATGCGAAAAATGCAAGAAGAAGCTCTTAAAGGCGATCTCTTCCTTACAAGGTACATACGTATATTATATCTTACACCCTTCAAAAAGTGTTGCATAAACTAATAA
The DNA here is from genome assembly GCA_963921825.1 of Erodium maritimum. Taxonomy (NCBI): domain Eukaryota; kingdom Viridiplantae; phylum Streptophyta; class Magnoliopsida; order Geraniales; family Geraniaceae; genus Erodium; species Erodium maritimum. The sequence continues at coordinate 12,624,020 of OY997588.1, read as the reverse complement.
TCAATCTCTTAAAGACGATTTCTTCTTTACAAGGTACATCTGCATAGTGTATTAGTGTTGCATAACCGAAGAACCAAGTTAGTTGTTGATCTACATAAGCATAGTCGTTAAGAAACATACGTTAACAAGATCTGTCCTCTCGATCCCGATAATACTATATATGTAATTTTGATGTATGTGTTTTTTACAGGAGTGGACAAGATTGAAGTTGATGCTACTAAAGGGACTTTGACGATAACGGGAAGCGTTGACCCTTACAAGGTGATAGTGAAAGCGAGAAAAGCGGGGCGGCATGCTGAGGTGGTGACTATCGGGCCTCCCCCGAAAAAGCCGGAAGAGAAGAAGCCCGAAGTGAAGCCCCTCCCGTACCCGTGCTCATACCCATACCAGATGGGGGAGGTTGCTTTCGTCCAATTGGGCCGTTACCACGAGCCCAGTCCAATGTGCTCAATCATGTAAATACTTTGCGCCTTCAGTATCTGAGGGGTTGAATTATACAAGATTTAGTATCTGTAATAGACCAAGTGGTTAGGATAGTTTTCGCTGACTATTCTTACTCATACCTCCATTACCAATTTGCGCCTTCAGATTTTGAGTACAACGCTCAACCGAACTCCTTGATGAGGTTTGTTTAGTGCCCTATACAAAGATAGCCTATGAGGGCCACTATCATCTTAGGTAATGGGTATTCATCAAAATCCGTAATATAGTATGATTCAATAAAAAAGAGGACAGGAAGATGATGCGACACATACAGTAATATTTCATTGCACATGTGGATAAACCATAAGTTGGAGTAATAATTCAAAAATACGATTACTTAAAAAAGACTCATGATTAAATAAAGACGATGTTTAGATATGGATATATACATATGAGGCATATGAGTGATGATTATTGAGACTTTGTCACTTGTAGTTACATAAGTCAGATGTCATTAAAACGGTCGTTCTTTTTTAGTAGGAGGTTTGTAACATAAGCATTGTCATACGTGAGATTCGTCACATACATTCCCCACTCATAATCAAGAAAACATGTTAAGACTGAATTATAAAGGATGAAGGTTCTATGCTTTTATTCAGTTGTGACAATCACTAAATGACAAGAGGATAAGACTACACAAAGTAACATGATTTGACTAAGTGTTGGTCATTAATTCGCATGGCTTGGACGATCATGAGCTTTGATAACAGTTACCCATGACTTGTGGATGAAACATTTTGTTTCATTTCACTACCAACGATCATACAAATCCTAAAGGGTCACACACATAAATAAATATCACAACGAAATGAACTAAATGGTTTTAATTAAATAAAGGGTTAAATATCGGAACTTACTTTTAAGTATTGGTCACGAACACTATACCACACAACATTTCAAAATCACAAATGCATCACCTTAAGTATTGGTCACACAATTTTATTAATAAAAAATATATAGAATATACCATTTCGTTAGTCATATGACCTCATTTGTCAGTTAATGAATGATAAAATGATGAATTTGCCCTTAATTATTTGACCTCTATACATTTTATAAGGAACAGTAACAAGGGTACAATGGTAATATTCCTTATAAAATGTATAAAAGTCAAATAAGTAAAGGGTCAAATCGCCGTTTTACTATCCAATAAATGACACGTGAGGTCATATGACTAACGGAATAAAAGATTATGTCCATTTTTACTAACATAATCGCTTGACCAATACTTAAAGGGGTGCATTTGTGATTTTAAAACGTTGGGTAGAATACCGTTGTTCGTGACCAATATTTAAGAGTAAGTTGATATTTAACCCTTAAATAAAGTAGTGTATGAATTGTTTTTGATATGATGTAACACCTTTATTTAAATTAAGTATTCACGAGACAAAATTAAATCGGCATTTAATTATTATAAGTAAAGTAATTAAATAAACGAATGAAAGAGACAAATATATAAAATATATAAGGCTTGGCCGAACACCTCTATGGCCTAATAGGGGGTTCGCCCCAATCCATTATATTAGATATATTTTAAGCCCTTAACTTGTTTCAATAGAATCAAAAGAAGAAACCCTATTTCTAAAAAATCTAGAAAACAAGGAAAGTTAGTTGGATTAATTCAAGGTTTCTTATTCCTACTTGGATTGGGATTGAAGACCTACACCTATAAATACTTGGGCAAGGGTTGACCAAAATAAGAGCTTCATAGCTGAAATTTTCGGTCACCCATAGTGACAAATTGAGAGTTTTAGTTCAATGACATCTAGTGTGTCTAGTTTTGGATCAAGCTTTCTCATGTGGATACCGTTAGAGGGAGAACACTTGGGCGCTTACAACAACACTTCTAAAGGTCCCCTTCTCGAACTAGTTGATTTCAAGTTAGTCTTTGCTAAGGTAATCAAAAAACTCAATTTTGCATAAATTAGTAATTACATAGACGTGTGATATAGACTAAAAGTATAGGTTATTGAAAAAAGTTTATAATTTTTTTTGTTTTCCTCCATGTTAATGTAACACATCCTACACTCCAACAAATAGAAGTTCTTGGTGGTTAGAACCCGGGTTGCTACTACATAAGAAAAGTTGAGCCCCCCGTCGCACAACTTTGTCTGGGAGATAATCACCTCCCGAATTGCTAGATCACCCATGTGGGATCCTAGCTTGTCCACCGCTGACAGCCTGGGATTTCGTAGAACTTGAGGATCAGGTCGGGAGCCAGTCTGCCCCGTTAGTGCTCTACCCTGTTGTACTCTATTAAGATCCATTTGATCAGGAATCGCTCTGGCCGTCCTTGGAACTGACCTCTACCACCACAACTCCCCCCCCCCCCCCCAAACATGGGTTGAGGGTCATCTATCTTCCCCCTACCCGGAGCAGCATCCCTATCGGGTAAGAGGATTACGAGTCGTGGACTGTCTCCTCCTCGACCACCGTCTTGTCGTGCTCCTCAACAGTACCCCGCTGCGAACTCGATGTCTTGTCCCGAACGCCCCCCTGTATGACCGAGGCTGGGTGTGGAGCTTCCTCGCCATTCGTGTGCTCCAAAGGGACTCGATGGAGGGGAGCAAGTTCTCTTCATGTGTCCATCCTCATCTTCTTCGGGCGAGGTTCCCTTGTCAAGGTCTGTCGGACTAAGCCTCTGTGTAGTCCTATTAGGGCTCCCTGTCCTAGAGTCTGACCATCCGTCACCGGAGAAGATATAGTGTCTCCTTCCCATTATACAAACATCAATCTCAACCTAGTCGTCGTCGACGACAAACCCATCAACAGGAAAAAAGGAAAACCAACGAGAGGCGACTCACTGGATACTGATTCAATCGACGCCAACTAAAAATGATGAAGGGAAAGTCATCGCTACCCATCCGGAGAGAACTTAGTGCGAGCACTTTCCAATCTACTTGGATGTTATTTTTGTTTCCACACATTCTAAAAGCAGTACATCAAGATAAATAAGAAAAAAAACTTATTTATATCATGAATGAATGAAATGGTTATGGTATGGTTTTTGCTTACTCCCATTACTTTACTACCTCCATAACCAAATCCAAAACCATTTTTTTGCATTAGACGTTGAGTGCAATGTTCAACAACTCAATTCCATTATGAGTTTGTTTGGTGCCCAAGCTAGGATAGGTTGTGTGGGCCATTAGCTTATTAAATTATAGATAAAGTTCAATAAAAACGATAATAGAAAGATGATGTGACATGCATTATGCATATGATACTGTCCCATTATTTATGTATGAACCATAAGGTGGAGTAATAACATAAAGACGTGGGCTAAAAATGTAATTAGATTGCCCAACTCTAAATGAAATGACACCAATTCTAAGGCTCTAAGAATCTAGAGCCCCTTTGTGAATCTTGTTAGGCACTTAGGCTCCACTCCAGCCAAATAGAATGTGTATACACATGGGACGATTCGTAAGCATACTTGTTTGGTATATAATCGTCACAAATCTAAACATTCGAGTACAAGTCTAGTAAATAATGGTTATTATATATTAAGTAAACACGTATTATCAGTCGAGTCCCGTAGCTCAGTTGGTTAGAGCGTTGGTCTTATGAGCCGAAGGTCGCGGGTTCGAGCCCCGCCGGGACTACTTTTTTTCTTTATTTCACTCAATACTTTAATTGCGGTGGTTGACTATAGAAATCAACTAAAAGACACCGTCTTTGTTGAAAAGACGAAGAAGACTACTTTTTGTCAGATCCAAAGCTGCAGTGGATACGAAGGGTATTCTAGTAAATAAGCAAGTCTTAGAACGTATATATCTACGCTGTTCAACACCAAATCCTCTCTGGGATCAACCAACAATCACCGTCCTCATCGAAGGAGCTCAGCTCAATTGGGTCTCGGAGTAATTTTCCTTCTCATACCTTCTTCTCTCTCTCGAATCTCTTCTTCTTTGTTTCAATTGAGCTTACTGTTTACTCATCCATGGCATCTGAATCAGCTCAACTTGCTGTCCACCGGAAGCAGTCTCTTGCAGAATAATTCAATACCTAATTATGTAAGTTTAATTTAATTTGCCTTTCCAATTTCTTCATCTCATTGTGTTTTGCTTCCCCTTGATTTAGCTCTATTTTCAGATTGCAGTCTGTCAATATGTAATTTGCTGTCCGATAAATCATTGGGAAAAAATGATTGTTTAATCTACTTGTTTAGATAATTGATTTCTAATTTGAAGCTTGTTTTGGTTCAATCAAGAAAATTAGGAAGCTCCTGAATCCCAAAATGGCAAATTATCAGATTAATATGGGTTTCTCCCTTTTTGGGGTTGTAAATATGAAAGATAAGTAGAAACAATGTTGGATGTGTTAATGGTTAATCTAGTTAAGGTATGGTCTAAACTCTGGAAGGCCTTTTGAGTTTGGGCATAAATTTGCTCATGCTTCTTAATGGCTTGTGGAATCTCGTCAACTATGAGATAGTTGTTACTTGTTCAATCCTTTTGAGCCATGCTTCATTTGGGTTTTTCTTAAATATTTCTAAATTTTGTACATTTTAAACACACCATGATTCAAGTTAGTTGTTTTCCCTCTTCTACAATGTTATTAATTAGATGTTTATAAGATTGTGATCTCCCTTTTCAAATTTTCTGCAGAGGAAGATATGGTGGATGCTGTGGTGAGTGTTTTATTGGAACAACTACATAAGGCTCTTGCAGAGGAGAGCCATATTTTGAGTGAATGCGCTGAGCAGTTCCAGAAATTAAAAAGTGAGCTTCAATTGATGCAAAGCTTCCTCAAAGACGCAGAGAGGCTGAAGAGGAAAAATGAGGTTCTTCGCACTATCATGTGTGGTCTGAGAGAGTTAATATATGAAGCTGAAGATATTTTAGCAGACTGTCAAGTTCAATCAGAGGACGACAACCCTCAGTTTTCTAGTAGCTGGTTAATGTGCATGCCTCCCTCAAAGCTTCCATTTCAATATCAAATTGGAAAGCGCCTCCAAGAAATCAATGAAAAAATCACGAGTATCAAACAGAACATATCATCTTACCTTGGAGTTCCCATTTTAGTCCGACCAGAAATGGGAGATGCAATCAATGACCAAGTGCCCAGATGGAGCTCTCCAGTCTATGACCATACCTTGGTTGTAGGATTGGAAGAAGACACGAAGAAGATGAAAGATTGGTTATTTGCTGCAGATGTTGGGATCTTGGCAATAGGAGTTGTAGGGATGGGAGGAGTGGGCAAGACCACTCTTGCTCAGAAGGTGTTCAATGATAGGGAGATAGAGGGTCATTTTGATAGGAGAATTTGGGTATCTGTTTCTCAAACATTTTCAGAAGAACAGATAATGAGAAGCATGTTGAGGAACCTAGGAGATGCGAGTGTTGAAAATGATAAAGGTGAGTTACTGAAAAAAATCAACCAGTATCTAACAGGGAAGAGGTATTTGATTGTGATGGATGATGTATGGAGCCGGGATGTTTCTTGGTGGCTTAGAATCCATGAGGGGTTGCCTAAAGGAAATGGGAGCTGTATCATCATTACGACAAGAATTGAAGAAGTGTCACAAAAGATGGGAGTGAAGGAAGCAAAACTCCATTGGCCCAAGCTTCTCAGTGAAGAAGAAAGTTTGTTGCTTTTCCACAAGATAGCTTTTGCTGCAAGTGGAGGTGCGTGTGTATACCCGGAGCTTGAGAGTGTTGGGAGAGAAATTGTGGAGAAGTGCAAGGGTTTGCCGTTAGCAATCAAAGCAGCTGCCGGAATGATGCTTTGTAAGCCAAAACAGTATCATGAATGGAGGAGGATCTCAAATCATTTTCGAGACGAATTGGCTGAAAATGATAGTTCTGTGATGGCTACCCTACAATTGAGCTATGATGAGCTTCCTTCTTACTTAAAATCATGCTTCCTCTCTTTCTCTCTTTATCCAGAGGATTGTGTCATAACCAAAGAACAATTGGTTCACTGGTGGATTGGAGAAGGTTTTGTCCCACTCAGAAGCGGTGCATCATCAGTTCAAGCTGGGGAGAATTGCTTCTCTGGGTTGGCAAATAGGTGTTTGATAGAGGTGGTTGAGAGGGGTTACAATGGGATGATCTACACTTGCAAAGTTCATGATATGGTTCGTGATTTGGTAATAAAAATGGCTGAAGATGAGGCGTTCTTTCAAGTAGATGGAATAAACTGCAGGCATTTTGGGATCACTTGCAGTATAGATGAGAAACATCTAGTGTCAAATCATAAGCTGAGAGCACTTTTGTCTACAACCAAGCCTAGTGAAGTGAACAAGATTGGAGCAAGCATTGCAAAGAAGTTCTGTGAGTGCAGATACATGAGGGTATTGGATCTTTCCAAAACTATCTTTGAAAAGCCTCTTACGGGTTTGTTAAGCCAAATTGGCTGCCTTCAACACTTAACCCACCTGAGCTTGAGCAATACTCATCCACTGGTTCAACTCCCGCCTTCGCTACAGAAGCTTGAGAACCTCCAAATTCTAGATGTAAGTTACTGTCAGAACCTAAAGGAGCTCCCCTATTACATTGTCAAATTCAAAAAGCTCAGGGTCTTGGACATAAGCCATTGTGGCTCACTCCAGTTTGTGCCTAAAGGGTTGGGAAATCTATCAAACCTGGAGGTGTTAATGGGGTTCAGACCAGGTAGATCAAGGCAATTCCATGAAGGGTGCAGGATTGGTGAACTTAAGAGCTTGACTAGGCTGAGGATGCTCGGGTTACTGGTGTCTCGAGAAGATGAGATTGAAGATCATGAGGTGAATGCATTGGTGAACCTCCAAGAACTGCAGTTTCTGTCACTGAGTTGCTTTGATAGTCAAGGTGGTGAGCTCGTAGCCAAACTCGATAAGCTCTCTCCTCCTCCACAGCTACATGAGCTGTGCCTCAAGTTTTATCCGGGGAAGATGAGTCCGAGCTGGCTCAATCCTTCTTCACTGCCCATGCTGAGATTTCTGTCCATCTCTTCGGGCGATCTGGTGAAGATGGCAGAGGGGTTTTGGGGAGAGAATGGGGGTGTGTGGAAAATAGAGGGACTGTCACTAGAGTGTCTGTCGGAGCTGGAAGAGGAATGGGGAAAGTTTCAGCTGGCATTGCCATTGCTAACAACTGTAAGAGCTAGTTGGTGTCCTGAGCTGGATTCTTTCCCAATACAAGATATTGGGTTCAGAGGGGGTGTGTGGAATAAGGAAGACAAATTCACCCAAAATTAAAGCAACTACAAGAAGTCTTTTTATTCATTAATTTTTTTTTTGTAAAAATGATTTTTTTTTCTTCTTTTTTTGTTCCAAATGATGTATCCTCTTGTGTCCTACTGTTCCAAAACATATAAGTCCAAATAAATGGACGTTTTTGTTTGAATTAATCAATCATGAATCATAACTCAAAATTTACTTATAAGTTATAAATAAAGATGACAAAATGTTCGGAATCTAATAAAAATTTAACGTCCATGATTAGATCGTTCTTATATACAAATAATAATAATAAAAACTTTATATTTTTGTATTAAACTATATGGTTAATTCCATCTCAGTACCCTAAATCTTTTATATTTTATTTAGAGTACCCTAAATCTTTTTTGTGTCATCTCAGTATCTTAATTCTTTCATATTTCATTTAGAGTACCCTAATTTTTTTTGTCACTTCAGTACCCTAAACTTGTATTAATTCCATTTTAGTACCCTAAACTTTCATTAATTTTATTTTAGTACCCACCGTTAACTTTACCATAATTTTGGTTGTTGGTGAGGGGTAGTATGGTCATTTTACCTGTTTTGGATGGAAAATCATGTGTAAAGTTAACGGTGGGTACTAAAATGGAATTAATGAAAGTTTAGGGTATCGAGGTGACACAAAAAAGATTTAGAGTACTTTAAATGAATTAATGAAAATTTAAGGTATTAAGTGACCAAAAAAAATTAGAGTACCCTAAATAGAATTTGAAAGATTTAGGATATAAACAAGATTATAGTGGTAATTTGAATCTTCTCTAGACTTGGGATAAACTGGAGCGTAGGCAATACATAAAGCGGGAAAATTGGGAATGACGGTACGTTTTAGGTCAACAACTTGTTTGCCATTCGAGAGGAGGCAGTGTGCACCACACGCAAAAGCCTCGCTCTTCAACAACGATTGAATTTGAGGAGCCGAGTTGGATCCATGGCGTCGAGAACGAGTCAACTCGCTTCACCCACAAAAAGGAGTTGCGATGACGATACTACTCAGAGCCAGAGCCCAGCCCTCTTCTCCGAACGAACAATCAATTTAAACTCTTGGCGTGTTCATCAATTGCCGCCACGTGTGCACCACTCCGTCCTTCCGCCATTTCCGAATGGTCCTCCATTTGTTTCCAGAGAATACCCATTTATCTCTCAAGCCTTCCTTCCCTCGCGCTTTTCCTTCGCCAATTCTGTTCCTCATTTCCCATCTCACAACTCTCTCTCTCTCTCGCTCGCTCATACCCACTTCCCCTTTCCTCGATCTCTCTCATTCAAAGGCATGTCGATGATTTTCATGAATTTTATTTTCTGGGTTTTTGTTGATTTTCGTTTTGGCAGGTGGATTGGTACTGATTTGATTGTTTCTCTGCTACATTCATTTCATGCCTGTAATGTGTTTGTGGAAATGCCGCTGTGATGTGTGTGCAGGGCTCTGGTTCGGGCGCGTGAATCCTCTGCCCTTTGGCCTCATAACCATTTTACACTGACGAAATGGCGAGTCCTCATTCTCCAAAGCCAGGTGAACAAATCTATCAAGTTTCGTGTTTCATCACACGGGTCTAATTAAATTTCATCAATTTACCAGAATTCCAAACCTTCAGTAAGAAGGGAATGTTTTAGAATGTTCAAGGTCCCTTGCTAGTTAGTACATATTATAATGAGATCCAATGGTACAAATGAATTTGACATTACAGGAGCAATAGAACATGACAATGGCATCTAATTAATTGTTATTTACAGGACTGGATAGTGACAGTCGCATGGGATCTTTCAGGAAAAAAGCCAAAAGTTTCCGTCATTCTTTAACAAAAAGAAGTAGGAGAAGCAGTAGAGTTACGTCTTTGATAATTGATGATGTGCATGATGAGGAGGAAGTGAAGGCTGTTGCTGCTTTCCGTCAGCAACTTATTGCAGAGGATCAGCTACCTCCAAGACATGATGATTATCATATGCTGCTCAGGTTACTTCTCTAATTCAATCATCATCTCTAGAAAAATCAATGTTTTAAATCTACTACTTGGATGCGGTATTCTGAAATTTCTTGAGGATAATGTAGACTGCTTAGGTGTTAAACCTGTGCACTATGTTTAGTTACAACTCTATGTCATAACTCAAATGTTTGCTGCACTCAGTGAAACTCATAATACACATATATACAGAATAGATTCTGAACACAAGGATCATGATCACATGATTTGTTTAGAATTGTTAGTTGCTAGGTTAATGATTCTTACTTCACTAACCTGTAAACTTTTCCTTCTATGATATAGATTTTTGAAGGCCAGGAAGTTTGATCTTGAAAAAACAAAGCAAATGTGGACTGAAATGCTTCAGTGGCGGAAGGAATTTGGTACTGACACTATTGTTGAGGTACTCCATCATAGAAATGGGTGATTGAGGCTCTAGCATTTAGTAATTTCTTTTGTTCATTCTAATATCGTCTTTGAACCATAAGTTATGTTCATGTTATCAAGTTTTACCCATGTTTATTCTTCTTTTTGTTAAAGGAATTTGTATATACCGAACTCAACGAAGTCCTGGAATACTATCCCCAAGGGCATCATGGAGTTGATAAGGACGGACGGCCTGTATACATTGAGAAACTTGGCAAAGTAGATCCTACCAAGTTGATGCAAGTCACAGACCTTGACCGCTATGTAAAAAATCATGTTAAGGAGTTCGAACGGACCTTTGATGTTAAGTTTCCAGCGTGCTCCCTTGCAGCAAAGAGGCAAATAGATCAAAGTACAACAATCCTGGATGTTCAAGGAGTGGTACGTCAAACAATAAAACCGCTTGATGAAAATTACATATAAGCTCTATTTTTTGTTTAGTGTTTTTAAGTTGTTGGATTTATGGATCTATTGAGTAGGCAGAAATTACTGCATGTGATAGTCTAGAAAGTTTCTCCATGACTTTGATTTAGGGGTGCATCATTTCCATTTCAAAGCAATAGAATAAGAAGACAAATATTTCCAAAAGTTTACCTTCCTTCTGAATTTGTGCTACAGGGACTTAAAAACTTTAACAAAATTGCAAGGGACCTTATCACTCGCATTCAGAAAATTGATGGTGACTATTATCCAGAGGTGCTAGCTTGTCCTTGTTATGTTAAATAGACTATATCTTTTGACATTTTATTGTAGATGGCAGAAGAAGATGTCTAATTTGTTATCTTCACTGCAGACCTTGAGTACCATGTTCATCATCAATGCAGGCTCTGGATTTAGAATGCTGTGGAACACTGTCAAATCTTTTCTTGACCCTAAGACCACAGCCAAGATTCATGTATGAAGACACTAGTGATGAATCTTTTAGTTTTTATTGTGAGTTATGTAATTGACGTGCAAAAGGTACCATTTCTCAGGTTCTAGGTAACAAGTACGAGAGCAAGCTGCTTGAGATAATTGATCCCAAGTACATTTCCCAACTGAGTGATTTTGTCAAGTGCATCTTTCTCAATTTGATTCTTATTTTACCTTACAATCTTATATTTTAAGTTTGCACGCTAATCAATTGTTCACGTCTGCTCTGTGTGTGGTTGACTTTGATACCAGTGAGTTGCCAGATTTCCTGGGCGGTACTTGTACTTGTGCTGATCAAGGAGGCTGCATGCTCTCTGATAAAGGCCCATGGAAAGATCCAGAGATACTAAAGGTTTCCTACTGTTTTTGCTTTCTTTTTTCCATATTGCCTTTTGATTTGTTCATTATCCATGGACTTGCAGATGGTTCAAAACGGAGAACATAAATGTAAGCAAGTTGGGGCTACTCCAGTCTCTGAAGAGAAGACAATTGTAGAGGTTTTCATTCTTTTTCTTTGTGATGTTAGGTTTCCTTACCTTGGTTTTTGTGTTTCTTGATCATAGAATAACTGCCTACTTACTCTGCTCAGGGAAATGACTCTCCCAATGTGGAGGCGGCTCATAAAACAGATGATGCGCAATCTCACCATCCATCATTCCCAGAGGTCCTTGCTGAGGCTGATGTAAGTATGCAGACTCTTCAATCGGGAGGTCTTAAGCTAGGCTAAGTAGCTTATGTCAGCAGGATGACAATTCACATTACTAACAAATTTGCTTGGTAATTCTGGTGAGGCTAAAAGCAGATTAAGGAACCAATTTGTTGTAATACACTGCTTCCAAGTAAGACAGCTAACTTGAGGAAAAATTATGACTTAATAGCTTTTCTGTTCTCACTTCAGTACATTCTTTGAAGTATATAATAAATGATGTTATGATGGATGACTCATAGGACGTTACAACTTTATACATCATTAATATGTAAATGGACCCAAGTATGAAATTCTTGTGTTGGCTTTCATGAACTTGTGTACTTAAATGCTAAAAAATCCGGAAAAGATGGAAGTACACTTAGATTTTCATTTTCTGTGCAGTCTTCCCCTTTGGTTTTCTTTATTTCCCTTTCTTTTGTCACGTTGTAAGTCGGGCTCTTATTGCCACTCTTTAATTCTGTTTATTAAAAATAAACCTGCAGGCTCCCTTAAATTCGAATAGCAAGCCACCTGTCCCAAAACAGAGCGTTCCTGTGGCTAATAATAAACCTATGGACTGGCAAAAAATGGCAGAGGGTCAAAGTCTTGCCATTACTAAAGGTGCAAAGCTTGTATATGTTTGCATTCTCATATTTACTTCTGACCAGATGAAGTTATTGTTTTCATGTGATTGTGAAGAATATAGTTGAAATTATAATATGTACATTTGACAAGTGACTGCAAAACTTACAATTTATTGGCACATCTGTTGGATGTCATTTTAGTAGTTTAATAGGTTGCTACATTAGTTTATTGCAACATGTGAGATGGAAATACACTGATTCTGAGCTTTGTGAGTGAAATAGGATCCAAAAGTGCTTTAAATGTGTCTGGATATACCGATTTTTCATATCTTAATCATGCTTTTATTGGTCAGGGAGAATGGATGTCATGTTGAGATCGCTCTTCATAATGCCTTCAAGGCAATCTATTTTCGTTGTTCCTAATCCCTACATATAAGGATCTTTGTAACAATGGAAACTTCCCCGTAAGGACTATTGAGCAATAGAATATGATTCTATGCATGTGATTATACTTGGGTAGAATTTTGTAGCGGTCTCTCTTATGATGAGTTGTGTATGACTTGCAGCGGCAGGTCAGCAGATGAATGCTGGCAAGGACATCATACCTGATGGGTTTAGCAACCAGATATTCACTGGAGTTATGGCCTTTGTTATGGGCATTGTGACCATGATCAAAGTAACGCGCAACATGCCCGGGAAGCTCACAGATGCTAGCATCTACTCCAACAATCCTGTTTACCTTGACACAGGGGCGAAAGAACAGGAACCCAGGAACCGCCTGCCTGAGCCTGTCATCTCAAGTGCAGACTACTTTGCTGTCTTGAAACGAATGGCTGAATTAGAAGAGAAAGTGAATGTATACAGCTCCAAGCCTCAAACTATGCCACCTGAGAAGGAGGAGATGCTAAATACTGCTGTATCCAGGGCCGAAAGCTTGGAGCAAGAACTTAATGCAACCAAGAAGGTATCATCATGCATCGTCCTGCTTCAATAACTTTCCTTGTTCTGAACCACTATCATTGTTATGTGTCTGATCTCAAGTACTCCCCTAAGATAATGACAGGAAATGGAAACTTGTGATTGTGTGTGCATAGTAGTGGTTGATTACTGTAGTTTTGTTTATGCAGGCTTTGGAGGAGGCAGTGTCCAAACAAGAGGAGCTTGTAGCTTATGTAGACAAGAAGAAGAAAAAGAAGAAGAAGTTTGGCTGGTAAAGTAATGACCAGTAGATGCCATGGGATGAATACTTACGATTATTCCCCGTGTACTGCAAGTTTTGGTCAGATGAGTCTGTAAAACGAATTTAGTCATGTCAAATAAGGCTTGAAATCTCACTGTACAATTATTGACATTGTTGTGTTGAATAAAGCTTGACATCTCATTGGCCTATTAGCATTGATCTTCATTCTCATAAACAGGTTTTGCATTTTACAAGCTTTTGTATCCATTCAAGCAACCAGTCTTTGAAATATGAACCTTCCTGTTCCTGGGATCATATATTTTCTTCAAATTACTACTCTGCAAGTGGTGTGTCCAAGGGCTAGTTTGTAATATATTTTCATGCTGTGGTAATACTATGAGCTTGCTTTGTATGCCAACACCATATTATCAGGGTCTGAACTCTTTCATATCACCATTTATTTGGATCTCATAATAAAATGTATTTATTGGTAATTAGCACACGAGTAACAACATTGTGGCTGTAGTTTAGTGGTGAGAATTCCACGTTGTGGCCGTGGAGACCTGGGCTCGAATCCCAGCAGCCACATCACAAAAATGTTTTCAGTTTCTTTCTTTTGGGTCTTTATTACTTATTTTTATCAAAAATCTGTCTTCATGAGTTTAAAGGCTTATTTATCGATGGATAAGAAAACGCAGAGTATGAAGAAAAAGGATACGTTGGGCACTTGGGCCTCACTTTATTCCAAAACTCAATACGTAGATTTCTAAGTTCAATATTCTCTCCCTCAAGAATAATCGAATATACCTTTTATTTTTCCTATCCGACAAAACTAACTATATTGAAATCATAATAATAATTTTAAAATATATTTATTGATTTAACAAAAACATATGTTAACAAAAAAAAATTCTCAAAGGTATCAAGAATATAGTATATAAATTAGCCAATTACAATCATACGAGGTAATTCTCTTAGACATAAAATATACTATCAGATATATGTGTATGGTGTTTTGAGCAACAAAATTTTATTAGACAACATGAGATGTAGTAGTGTCAGACACGATTAAGCAAAACATAATAAGATATAGACCATATTAGATTGTTGTCTTGAGTTGTTTAGGGCACAACGAACGGCCCTAACCTAAGAAAGACAATTTGGATAAGTCGGTCCTTTTGTAGGCTCGATGGACTTCTATCCCCCATCAAACCCTAACTACCAGTCTTCATGGCCCTCAGCGAGGTTGATTGGCAGACCTCGCCGAAGACTCTTAATCTTCCTTTCCCTATTGGAACAGCCGACCCAGGTCGAGGTCCAGGAAACCAAAATCTCATTTCTTCAACTAGGCCTTGACCGCATGGGAACGCTTAACTATTTCCCTTTTCAGGTCCTTTATTCGCGGTCGTTTGAGAATGGCGAAAAACAGAATTTCTTCAGGACCCACCCAACCCCACTCCTCGGGATGGTGAGGGCGCTGGTAGTGGAGACAACATGGATGCTAAGAGTGGTGGCAGAGCTAGAGGGTTTGGAGGTAGAGGCGTATGCCTAGTATCCTGACCCAAGTTAGACAATACATTGATCGGGGTGATCCTCTAGGTCACCTCCACTCTTACCATTCTCATACTAAGTGATTCATGATCCCGGTCGAGCCGAAAAGGTCTCCCATTAGAGCTGGGATTTTAGGAATGATATTGGCCCGAGGAACAATCAGGTCCATATAAGTGCTGGCCAGCGAGACCAATAGTGTTGGAGGAAGGATTCCGATGGTCTTGAAACACGGTGGAATTCTTGGTAGTCGTGGAGGGAGAGGAAGTGGGGTTAGATATGGAAAGGTATATAGAGGCTCCCTCGTCGGATTGTTCGTCGGCCTCGCCTCCTAAATAGTCTAGAGAAAGGCTTCAATTGACAGCCCCATAGAGGATTTAGTGGATATATTGTACCAGATAGCCACCCTTTCCACACTTGAGAGACCTCCAAGTAGCCTTGGCTCGTGTGGCACAGACGACACAGTGAAGAAAAAAATATGGAAGTTTCTCGTACTGAAGTCGGAACGTGATCAGACTCAACCAGACTTGATAGGGTAACGGCCAGGTGGCGTCAATCTCCACCAAAATCCATATATACTCCTCCCATCCTCGGCGGTGAGGAGGTCGGTCCCCTAATGGTGCCTCTCTTCTTGGTGCATTTCTGA
The DNA here is from genome assembly GCA_963921825.1 of Erodium maritimum. NCBI lineage: Eukaryota > Viridiplantae > Streptophyta > Magnoliopsida > Geraniales > Geraniaceae > Erodium > Erodium maritimum. The sequence goes on along the minus strand of OY997588.1, from coordinate 12,608,394 downwards.
TGATGGGTCTCACTTGGGACGTTCAAGCTTCCACCGAAATATTAAATGCATGGATCCCTATTCGCATGTACTGGAAAACCAAGGCATTCAGATGCACGTGATGAGGAAAGGGCTTGAGGATGAGGATGGACTCAAGGAAATTCCATGGTTCCCGGTTGCGAATCCTTCCATCGCCTCTCGGGATGATAAGCAAAATCTGAAGACCAAGTCCGTCATGGGTTGGACCGCCAACCCCTTTTATGTCCCATGTCGTTGCCATGATACCGTAGAGGGCCAGTATATTGAAACATCTCTCGGAGAGAAGCCGACCGGCGAGAGAAAACCGATAGTGAGAGTCCCCTACTAGGACCATGATGACCCCTTTGTCTCCCTCGAGTGACACCTCGTTCATCCTACCTTGGATGCATAGTCGCGCCGCCAGCATCAGATCAAAAATAATGGTGGTTCCACCGTTGGGTTGGCCTCAACAAAAGAGTCATTGGTTGAACGAGAACGCGAAAGGGATATTTCCGACGGGAAAGGAAGCGGGAGAGATGCCCTCGTCCCGATGTGATAAGGTCACAACAACAGCGCATTGGTTTCCTTTCGAAACCCCAAAAACTACACTGCATTGAGAGAAGATGAGAGACATAATAACGTTTTAAATCTATGAACACTCCATGTATTAGATAAAAAATGATTTTTTTTGTCAAAAATTAAATGAAAAATATAATGTGAAGACTTTTATTCAAGTTTTTGATAAATTAATATTAGTGAACTAACTAATACCCTAAAACAAAAGTTGTGGCGCACAACCCCTCCCTTCTTTCACGCGAGATCTAGGGTTTAGGGGTTTTGCGAGATACAACCTCCTTCTGCAGTGATCATGGTGTCTATAGGTGCGGTGTAGGAGTGGGAAGTATGCGAGGATGCAAGATCGGCTACTCCGACGGTGTCCATGGAGGGGGGAACGCTCACATCGGCAGAGCCGTTGCCGTCGTGCGGGATGAGTGTCGCCCCGATAACCTTCTCGACCCAGAGGTCGGGGAGGAGGGTCGGGACGTGGGGGTGGGTACCACACAGCGGCGTGGGGCAGGCGGAGAACCCCGACGAAGGGGTCGCGGCCGAGAAAGGTGGGTGGTGGTTCAGTGGAGAGATCAAAGGAGACCGGGGGTAAGTTTGGTTGGACGTTGCTACCGGGACCGGAGATGGTCGGCACAGAGGAGTCCGGCAGGAAGGGGGATGGTCTCCTGCCGTTTGTGGTGTCGCCGGATAAGGACGCATCGCCGGCGGAGTCGTCGGTGGCTCTTCCGTGGAGGAGAAGCAACAGGAAGGAGGTGGCGCCAGACTCGGCTAGGGTTTCGGGTGATGGGCTGGGCCGAGGTGGTGGAGACAAGGGCTTGGACCGGGGCCTGTTCGCGGATGCCCATCGTGTCTGGCAAGATGGGCTGGACTGGCTGCCCCGGGCAGGAATGAGGCCGAGTCGACAAGTTCAGCCCATTGCATACGATGGGACGTCATACACAACAGCGGCGTGGGGCCACAAGCACCCCGCCTCCAGGAATGAGTCTCTGGAATCCCAGGGAGGGGTTGGTCGTTGTACCATCTCCCTGGCTGATCGATGGCGTTGGTTCCATCAACAGTAGATAAGATTCTTCCCTACTAGTCCGGGGTCAGCAATCCCGCGTTCAGGAGCCCTACACGTATCACTCAAGGGAGGACGACGCACGCTGACTTGCCGGGGGAGATGTCGGTCCACCACTATTACCTTATCACTTGGTCGGCTTGATCAGTGCCATTTGGTTGGAGCATGCTGTATCGGTGTCTTCGGATGCTACCGCAGATTTCCCCCTTCGACCGCCCCTATGTCCAGAGCAACGTTTACTTTTCTGTTATTGTATTACATTAGCTTTCTGGTTTCTTGGTTGTATGATGAGAACAACAATGTGATCATCGTTCTATTTTATTTTCCATAATAATATTATTATTCCTTCTAAAAAAATTAATATTATTTTATTTTCAGCATTTAAACTAATATTTTTAAATCCTCTTTTAGGAGCGGATAACCAAAGATACAAACAAAATCCTAACATAGAACTTCATGAAAAAGAATCCAACAGTATCTTGTGTGATGAAATTATTATTATTAAAAATAATTGTAAAATTTATGATGAGCTATTTTCTTTTGTAAAAGTTTACCGTGAATTTTTTTTTTTGTAGTCCGTTATTTTGAATAGAAATTAGTTGTATGATATAAATTTTTCTTTTTTATTCTATGTGTTTCATTATTTGTAAACCTCGAGTATACATATTTTACAATTTGAAACCCTTATATGTACATTTTTATGAGATAAATTCTTGTACCAAAATTCAAACTCAAATTTATATCTATTTCGAGACCAAAACGCGTGTAAATCCAATTCACAAATATAAAACAACCAATTTATTCCCATGAAACAACTTTTTTTAAACGAGTAATTGGGGGAATGTATTACTGCAAAAAGTAAACCATACATAATAGGGTTAAAAAGCCCTGGGCTCCAGAATATTGCCCGGGCTGATCGTAGCTAACCCGACTCTCTTAGACCCGTAGAAAAAGCCTATTTTCATTCGTAGGCACAACCTCAAGACATCCCATTACCGACATTTCAAACAAACAAAACAGAAAATTAAACGTCCAAACCCCTAAAAGAAAGCAGAAAAGGAAACACAAGCGACCTAAAATCCAAATCATAAAACAATACATCAAACGAAACCAAACTAATAACCAAAATAACGAACCATAAAAGGTTCTTATTGAAACAGAAAACGTCAACCCAGAAGATCCTGCAGTGGTACCCTCCTTTCTTCCTCCCTGTGCTAGGATGTCGTGGAAAAATGCACCCCTTACCGTCTCCCCCCGATCCCTAACCACCTGCCAGTTATCTTCCGATCGTTTTTCAATCGTTGTCCACTGATGGCCGCCGCATGGGAGACGCAAGCTATAGGATTTGACGAGGTTTGTACCTGATATTCACCGTAAAAGGGGAGCATATGAGGGACAGAGGGGAAGCCTCTTCGCTCGAGAGGATGTTGGCCCGATAGAGGTGGATCAACAAAAACGACGACGAGAACAACCATGATAACTAGTAGTGGTCAACGACGATATAAAAAGAAGAAAACGACTAGGGTCTTTACCTTTAAGAAACAGGGTTTTTCCCTCTTCTTCTTTTTTGAGACGAGAGGTCCTAATAGGCTATTAAAGAACCTAGTTAAGATAACCCCACGAAACAACTTTGTTTCACCATCATATTATTGTAAAAGAATTACTAGTGATATAGGGCAAAACTTTTGCAGCCACAAGCAATAGGGTGGCGATAAAAGTTCCCATATCTTATCTGTCTCCTAAAATACAGCTCAAAAGAAAATGGATAAGTCCATACAGATCAAAAAGCATTACAGTGGATTTATCGACACTATTTTGAAACCCCACGAGGTATCCACTCAAACAAGGAATCAAATTTGTCCATCTTACCTTAATCAAAATAGGATCCATGAAAATCACATACAGTAAAACATATTGGATAGAGTTTTGGTCAAGGTTTAAAAGAGTGGTAATGAGATGTTTCAATGCAAACTTTTATGGTATTACGTATAAACCTGTTTTTAGGGCAATAACTAATAAGGAAGTGATGGTTTGAAAATGAAAGATATAATAAAGTTGAATGTGTTACTGTTAGGGGTGGGTGACCTCATTGTTACTCAATAACCATAAGACTTGAGTTGAGAGAACACATCCAATCCATAAGCAAAGTGTTATGCTTTTGCTTTTGATCCCAATAATGCGGCTATGTGGTCCATTACTGACTTCAGGAGATCATCCCCAAGCAAAGAAATACTGCTCATCATTAAAATTATTCATATTATATTTATACCCTATTACTTCATTTTCAAACTCAAAACTCATTAAACACATCATCACTTTCCTCTAATAATATATATAAGATATGATCCAGTTAAATTGAACCAAACAATTTATAATTAAATAACTTATTTTTTTGGTTTTCACAGCGAAAATAAACCGATTCGGTCTAATGTGTATCTAAAATTGTTTAAATTACAAAAGTACCATTACATAAGATAATTTTTTTTATTTAATTTAAAGTTACTAATTATGAACAGATAAAATTAATTACTCGACTTTTTCATCTTTCGTTTGTCTAATTTAGTGCTGGTTTGTCGATAATCTCAAGTGCAATGTTGTTAGCACTGTGCGATAAAATGATAAATCTAGACAACATCGTGAAACATCGAAACAAACTTGATTAACAACAAAAAACGGGGATTACACGCTTATGATATGAGGGGCAGATAAAAACAAGTAACAACAGATCACACCAACCTAAAAATCCTCTTCGTCATTCCCTAGAGAAAGAACCTATGTGGGTGGCCAAATCCCCGGGCTCCATCTTGGAGGTATTCATCGATTCGAGTAAGTGGAACTCTCGCACTAGTGACTCTGATGCACCAACCTGCTCTAAATGGGGCTTCACGATGTTGGCCAAGTTTTTGGCTAACTTAAGGTCGAGTGGCCCTTCGGTCGGTCCCCTTTCCTTGCTCTTCCCCCTCATCGCCTTCGTGGCCTACTGGCTCTCTAGGCGGAGGTCTCGGATTGGTCCAAGGCGACCCCTTCGGCCTCTTCAACGGCGACTGCGAGAATGTCCATCTCAGACATTCATCGGTTGTCGCGGTGAACTCGTTCTCGAAACGATCCATCCAACAAGGCTTGTCACGTACGAGTGTCCACCAACGCTTTTATGCGAAGACGTGTTCATACTTCTTGGCGTACTCTGCATCCACTGTGATATGATCATCATATCTACCAGATTGATAAATGTGCTTTAACTTTGACCACAACCCCTGAAACATATCCCCCTTCCTTTTGGTGACACTCTAGTAATGTTTGCATTTCTGCGTTATCCGCTCAATCGCCTGTGTTTGACTAGTCACGTGGACGAGCTCCTTTTGGATGTTGTCCATAATGCATGGCCTGTCTGGTCAGCCCCGTGCTTTTAGTGGTTAAGCCATGCACAAACCAAGGTTTTCTCTTCAGACCGAGTCCACTTCCGATACATACAGGGACATCCAGTTTATTTTCCTTGCGATTACCTTGATGGAGGAGGTGGGACACGGACGCGTATGACCCTAGGTTGGCTCTAGATTCCCGATACGAGCATCTGAGTATAGCCCTTCCTCGAGCTGGAACCCGGGTAAGTTGATGCACCCTCGAAGGTCATGCCCATTGTGAAAGTTGATGCGTCCGGATAGAGGTTGAATTTGTTGTACACGGGGGAGGTCGGGACCGACTGTTGCACAGACAAGGGCACGTACTCCTCATGCTACCAAAATCGTTCATCCATTTCACACGAATAACGATGCGAATCAAGAACGTAATCACAATCGTATATGAACCCGAGTGGAAAGTTTGGATTGTTGGAGTAGGCCATGAATGTAGAGAAAAAATGCCGAGAAAATGATTGAGATTGAGAAAAAGGGGCGATGACGAGTACGCAAAGACGAAGAAGTTGTATTGTAATATCGGAGACGAGGTCGAGCAACACCAGGGAATTTGTTGCCTTTGTCAAAGGGGAGCCACCGAGGATTCAGAACTGTAAAGTCGGAGCTTAAGTTGGGCAACACCGGAGAATCTGATGCCTATGTCAAAAGGGGACCACCGGAGATTCAGAGTTGTAACGTTGGAGTTTGAGGACCACAACGGTGGAGTTCAGAGCTGCAACACTGGAGTTCGAGGACTGCAACACCGGAGAATCTTCGACAATGAATATGAAGAAAGACAGAGTTGTAGAATTAGGAAGACGATGAAGACGAAAGAGAAACGATTGAAAGGTTTTTAAAGGTTTAAATTAAATTTCGTCTTTAATGACAACAACTTTTCGACGCTCCGTGGCACACTGCGATTCAGCAATCAACGATTCAAAGGGCTCGTATTCGTTGAATCTGCAGAACGTCAGTGTCAACACATTCCTCTACGCCGATTTTAAGGCTTGCAAATTCGACAACAATCTGACTCGTTTTCGGGGATTCGACACGCTTTTTCACAGATTCAGACAGTTTTGACGGACAAAATCGACGAAAAAGACAATCTGTTGTGGCTGCTCTTAACAGTAATATTTATCTCCTAAAAAAATATTGAGTAAAGAATTTTTTTTATTTTTTATTTTTTATGTTCTCCATCTAATATCTAACGGTAACAACCTTTAACATAAAAATAAATTTCAACCTGGAATCAAGTGTCGCGGAAAACTTAAAAAGTCATGGAAAGATGGTAAGGTTTGTGTGGGACCCACGAGAGGATAGGAATTCAGCGAATGAAGAAAAGGGAGGGGGAGCCTCCCTGCAGCTGCGTTTGCTTGAGATGGAAGAATTCAACATTTCTATTTAACTTAATTATTCATTAATAGAATGTTTTGTTTTGAAACATTGAGTAAATGGAAATTATGTTTGGGAGAATGGATTGAAATGAGAGATAAGATGGACTTGGATGAAATGGGATTTCTAATCAGTCACCAAATATTAATGGCATGTCTATAACATGTCAGTGTCGATTGTGAGATATACATACATTGGTCACATGCACAAATCAGTGAGAATTAGGCCTATACATGGTTTACTTGCTAAATTTGACTTATTGCTCATCATGTGACTGCCCAAACTTGGGAGAAGACACTCGAGCAGAGAGAGAGAGAGAGCTGAGCCAGATTGAGAGCTGGAGCTGGAGCTTGAGCCGAGGATGGTGGCGAAGTGGGGTTGTTTTTTAGTGCAAGATTCATGGAGGAGAGGAAAGAGTGTAGAAGTGGTGATGTTTCCTAAACAGATCCTTCCTTGAGCCTTTGATAGGTGTCGTTTCTAAACCCCTTGCCGTGTGGACGGTGCCTTCTCCTTTACCCATTCCTCTCCTTCTTCTTCAACCTAACCCTCTATATCTCTCTCTCTCCCTCTAATCCATACCCAGATCTCTCTCTCTCTCTCTCTCTCTCTCTCTCTCCAGCAGTAGAACAGGACTCGGGTAATTTCTGGGTTCTGATTTGTTCTTCGAGATTCAGAGTTTTGGGTCAGTTTAGGCACAATCAGCTCGTGCTCGATCCTTGGTAAAGGTGAGTTTTTTGGAGGAACCCAGTTGAGGATTTGTCTGATACCGATCTGTTCTGAGTTGAAATTCATATTTTGGTTTGAATTTCTCATCAGGGTTGTGTTCAAAATTTGATCTTGAGCGGCGGGGAGATGGCAACTCTGGTGGAGCCGCCGAACGGGGTGAGGTCGGGGACGAAGCAGTACTACTCAATGTGGCAGACGCTGTTCGAGGTGGACGCCAAGTATGTTCCCATCAAGCCCATAGGGAGAGGAGCTTATGGGATTGTGTGTTCTTCCATCAACAGGGAGACCAACGAGAAGGTTGCTATCAAGAAGATCAATAATGTGTTCGAGAACCATATTGATGCTCTCAGGACTCTCAGGGAGCTCAAGCTTCTACGCCATATCCGCCATGAAAATGTCATTGCTTTGAAGGATGTCATGCTGCCAGTTCACAGGAACAGCTTCAAGGATGTTTATTTGGTTTATGAACTCATGGATACCGATTTGCATCACATCATCAAGTCCTCACAGCCCCTCTCTGGTGACCATTGCAAGTACTTCCTTTTCCAGGTAATGATTTTGAAACAGTGACTGCATATGATTTTGAAATGTATCTTAGCATGCTATTGAGTGGTCATCAGAATGTTGAAACTATGAACTCAGGAACAAAAGCATGTGATCTGCAGAAATTGAGCTCAGGAAGATTATATGGAGAACTTGCATGTTTTTTTTTTAAGTTCAATTTGGGGAAATCTGATGGCTAGTTTGATTTTTTGAGATAATTCATGGCTCTTACTTTGACTTTATCGCCATTTTAGCCTTTAATTTTATGGGATGAGATTTGTTATGGTTATCAAGTAGACAAGCACCAATTCGATTAAAAAATGAACTTCCAGTCCATCCAGCTGACCTTGTGCACTAAGTTGCTTTTAAACTTTGTAAAGTACTATGAAGATAACTGATTAGCAGCTTATCAGCAAGCCTGCTTGAATCGTTTCCTTCAACATGTTAATACTCGTGGACTTACTTTCAAAATCCATTAGAAGGTGGGATTAAATTTTTGTAAAGTATCATGAAGGTAACAAATTGCCAACCCACTAGTGAATCTTTTCCTTCAACTTGTTTGTACTTGTGGACTTACTTTCCAAGTCCATTAGAAGGTGGGGTTGAGATGTTATAAAGTACTATGAAGATGACAAATTAGAAGCTTATTAGCCAAACCCGCTTGCACTTTTCCCTTGAAATTGTTAGTACTGTGAAGAGTAGGAGAATATGTTTATGCAGCATTGTTGTGTGTAAACAAGTCTACTTATGTGGTGTACTCATTTTATAGCTGCTTCGAGGATTGAAGTATCTTCACTCAGCAAACATTCTTCACCGAGACTTGAAGCCCGGGAACCTTCTTGTCAATGCTAACTGTGACCTGAAGATATGTGATTTTGGGCTGGCCCGGACCAGCAGAGACAACGGCCAATTCATGACTGAGTACGTTGTAACTCGCTGGTACCGTGCACCAGAACTCCTCCTGTGCTGTGACAACTACGGAACCTCCATTGATGTCTGGTCTGTAGGGTGCATATTTGCTGAGATTCTTGGGAGGAAACCCATCTTCCCAGGAACGGAATGCCTCAACCAGCTGAAGTTGATCATCAATGTCCTCGGCAGCCAGAGAGAAGCTGATCTTGAGTTCATTGATAACCCAAAGGCAAGGAAGTATATTGCTTCACTGCCCTACTCTAGGGGAGCCTCCTTGGCCCGGCTATATCCTCAGGCTGATCCTATGGCCATAGACTTGTTGCAGAGGATGCTTGTGTTCGATCCTTCGAAGAGAATCACTGTTACAGAAGCATTGCACCATCCTTACATGTCAGGACTGTATGATCCAAGATCAGACCCTCCTGCTCAAGTCCCTATCAATCTCGACATTGATGAGAACAATGTGGGGGAGAGAATGGTTAGGGAGATGATGTGGGATGAAATTCTTCATTACCATCCTGAAGCTGCTCTTCCAAATCCACCAGTAATGTTCCAAAACCTATCTACTTCCGGTTTTGCAAGCATGCGTTAGCTGAATCTTCTGGGTACTATCAAAATTTTGTTTTGCCAATCTTGTTTGCTAGTATTGATACTTAACGGGATGTGACATCCCACAATATGTAAATAGTTATGTTGGTCTTAAATTATGTTGTTCCACGCGTGTAAGACAATTTCCTTGAGAGGAAGATTGAACTGGTTAAGAGAAGAGAATAAAGATTACTGAATATTTATAGTTATGTGGTGTTGTTTGTGGGAGCTTTTATTTTTACAGTCTAAATGTTTGAGTCTGGGAAGAATGTGTTGTGTTGTATCTTCCAGGAACATGGTTTTTGACTTGGAGTGTGTTGTGCTTAATTTATCCTTATAATTGTCGCCTGCCTGAATTGTAGTTGATACCACCCTTTAACTTGATTCGTTATCAACTATGATGATGATGATGTGAAATTCGGACTTTTATATTTCATTTTTAATCTGTTTTGGGAAATGCTCATTCTCATCACTATTTCGTTGTTGGATTCTAATAACGGGAACATGTGAGCTTTAGTCTAAGTGTTGCTTAATTTGTTGAAAATGTAAAACAAAAAAGAAGTTTATTTTTTGTTTGAAATTCCAAGTGACATGAGACCAAATCTGATCACTTGATTCCTGCGACCCAGGACCTTATAGAAATCTCTTTCTTGAACTTTGTAAGTTTTTGTGATCAGTCTAACCACCAATGGAAGCACACCAAAAATAAGAAAGGAAGAGAGAGTTCCCTCAAATGGTGTTTTTGACATTAATTGTATGATAAAGTGAATACTTACCATCTAAGAGCCTATATTTAGTTTCTCTTAGTTATAAGAATAAATGAGATTCAAACTCAAACAAGATTTGAATTTGAATTAAAACTTGAATATAAATTCAAATAGAATTATTTTGTCTTGGTAAAACGAAGAGATGATCTTTTTTTATCAGCCTAGGAGCATTCCTTATAGGAACCTTAAACACCAAAGTTCCACAATCGGGTATGAAAACAATTACAACTCAAGAAACCACCACAATCCAGAACTAAGGTACAACCCAAGAAACACAGGACCAAGAAATAAACAACAACTACAACAACCACCACAGAGGAACAAAGTGCAAGAAGAGAGAACAACCAGGAGAACAAACAGTAGCACTCCCGAAAAACAGAGAAACGAAACAGGGTCTGGAACCCAAATTTTACCACCATTAAGCTCCAATTCTAAAAAAAAGGTCTAATAAACCATATCTGACTACCATAAAGACCATTTGGAGCAAACAAGCATACCGATCGAACTAACCCAGAGGAAACCTATACGGATATACCCTTAACCTTAAGGGAGAAGAAATCCCAAGCCCAAAATGATCATACAACCCTAGTATTAGGCTCCTGAGGAGGGCAAACAACACATAATAACCTTTATTCCTCTTGAGAGACTTAATTTAAATTTGCTTTGCTGATAAAAAAAACACCTAAAAACCTCGTCAGCGATCAACGTCTAAAACCGACGAGCTCAAATCAAACAGTTCGAGAAGAAGCGAAGCCATAAAACACAGTGAGCATGAGCCAAAAAAGGAGGAAGAACTCATCAAACAAGGAAAAGGGAAATAGAAAACCTCAGAGTAACAGACTCGACAACCTACAACCCTAAAATTGTACATGAAGAGATGATCAATCATCAATATATCTTTTTGTCTTTCTCGTCCACATACCTAGGTGGCATTTCATCCTTCAATTCGTGCATATTATCCGTGTCTTTGTGGCATGTGAGCATTTTAACCGTGCCAAATGCCTCTCGTAAGCCTTGACAACGACAAATCCATGTCACATCCTCTTTACCCGTGTTCGCTTTGCTACCCTCACATGCCTCACATGTAGTCATGACCGAGTCAACCTTCAGTTCGTGTCTAACCTAGATTCTTTAAATACAAAGATGTATTTAAAGAACCTCGTCGTGTAAACCAAAGCTCTCTTTGAATTGGGAAAGATGTGTTCGTCCCGTAGACATTGGAAAACAGGTAGAGCAAGGCCGAAATGGAAACACTCAAGTTGCAGATTCGTCTCAGGGGTCTGACGTACAATTCGTGAATTGACTGCCATGAAGAAGGACGCGATGATTCGTCGTTGACTTCGGGAGGCGGAGTTTCATTTTATGGTTTTTATTCCGTGTTTTCTTTTTTTTGAAAAAAGTTTAGCCTTTTGGCTCCCTTGCTTCCACTCTATTTCTTTGTGAATAAAAAAAATCACAAATTTTAAAAGACATGGTGGGAATGTGATTCAGTAATCAGAAGGGAAACGGCGTCGTTTCATGGGATGTGGAGGGATAATTTGGGGAAGTCGATCTTCAAATTTGGCTTATTTCTCCTTTTTCAAGCGGGTCTGGCATTTTCTCGATTGAAGGAGCATGGCACCAACAGAGCTTCGCGCCTCCGAAAACCCTACAAAGTGGCGCTTCACATGGGAGGCTCAGTCTCACGTCTCTACTCTCCGCCTCTTCCTCTTCGATTTTCACTCCAATCCCTCCGTCCAGTGCCAGAATCTCGCTGTCCTCTTACGCCTCTCCCAGTCGCTGCTTCTCGTGAATTGGTTCGAAGAACAGGCCGGTCAAGTCTCGCTCAGAGTTCCGGTTCCTAGGGTTTTGATCGACGACGAGTCTCCGGTGAGTTTCAGAGCTTTACAAGATCACATTGAGGTCAAGCTAGTGCTCTTACTACCCGTTGATCATCCCATTGTTTCTAGTTTTGATTCGGTATTGAGTTTGTCTGGAGGTCAAGCTAATGGGGCATCGGACTCGTCCAAGCCGCTCGTAGTAGAATCAGGTAAAGCTCAAGTTCTCACTTTTGCTAATCTGAAAATCATGTTTTGTTTAATTGTTTGGTCTCTCTATTGTCAATTTTTCTGATGGACCTCAATTCGTGTAGCCTCTTCGCTTGGAAAAAATAGTTTATTTTTTTTTGTATCAAAGTCATATGAATTAATTATCTTAAATATTTTCTTGCAAACTAGACTTGGTTATTAACCTGATAACATAATGTGGTTGCTGAAATATGTAATTTTTGGTTTGGAAGTGTCAAGTTATGTGTACATTTCTTGTGGTATAAGATTATACATAAAAGCCATGCGCCTAGCTTCCTAGTGAAGGTTGCATTGTTGTTAAAAGAATGTAAATGAGTGCACTTTTTCCTTTGTTTATTTTGTTACTATTAGCTGGTTGCCTTGTCTTTAGATCGTTTCTTATTTCATTTTATTATGGATGCTCTGTTCAGAAGTAAAGAGTTTATCATCAACAGAAGGAGTACATTTTTTCTGCAGAAATTGCTGTTTTAAGCTTACAAAGATTCCCCTCAGGTAACAATTCTGTTCTTGCTGATTAACTCATCCAATTGTTGTCCTACTCTATCATTCTAAGAAAATTTCAGAATGTGTTAATTTGAATTGTCTTGTATTATTTGTAGCTCTTATTTATTTTCATATGTGATTTTATCTGATGATATCATATAAGTCATTATCATATAAATGAACTGAGATACATGCTATGGTGGATACATATCGATGACACTGTTGTCAGGTTTCAAGAAAATCTGCTAACCAATCTTCTTCTTCCAATTAGTCATCAGTCAGTCATGTCCCTGGGTTAGTTTCTCACAGGCTGTATTGTTGAAAATTTTGACGATTTTTAATTAGATTTTCTAGATGCCAATAGCATGTCTTAATGTTAACATTACTCGTATGGTATGTATAAGGGTGAAGATGAGAAAGATTCTTAGGATAATTTGTGCGATCAATTGTGGCAATATCATTTGTAAGATTTGAAGAAGATATTGACACTTTTGCTAAGTTTTATGCTTAACAACGCCATTAAGTTACGCTGTGAGTGTTATAACTTACTTTGATCCAAAAGTTTCTAGACGGGGAGTGATAAATGCCCCAATTGTGGCCATGTGAAGCTCTCACATTCACTACATCTAGAGGGAAATGACAAACCTAACTGTCAAGTTAAACTTAGTTGTGGAACCCCACCCTTTATATGTAGCCCTATTTTAAAATTCTACAGTAAGATTGCATTTAAAGTAACTTTTTGCAATTAAACTATATACATCTGTTAGCTTAGAATGTGCATGCATTTGCGAATCTGTTAGGCAAGTTTATGAATATGTGCATTTTTCTTTATACGATTCAAATTCATATATGTAGAGATTTTGTGGAAATGCCATCTGTCAATTGGCGAGATGTAGCTGACAACTGGTTCGGAGATTGCTGTTGCTCATTTGGAGGTACGAGTGAGAAGTTGGTGAATAGATATGCTGGGTCCTATACGTGTGTAAAAGGTTTGTGTATGTTGAACTCTTCAACTGTTACTCTTTGCAAAGATGACATAGTGGGTTGTGATTTTCCTGACAAGAATGGAAGTGGAGAGTATGGAACTGGACCAGATTTTGTCAGCGGCGATTGCTTAAGTGAAGTTATAGTAGATAAGAAAAGTAATCATGAAGCAGACACGTGCCATTATAGTCCACTTAATGGAATGCATGATTTGATTGAGGATTTCGAGTCCACACATCTTAAGGATGAAAAGCTGGCTTCTGAGCATGAGCTCAAAATTACCGAGGGAGAGCCTAATAACAACGAATTATGTTGCACTTCTCAGGTGTCAAGCTTTCCAGTGAAGTTGGCTTCAGCTTCTGGATGTTGTGGTCATACGACTCATATTGATGAAGATTGCCTTCAAGATGTCTCCAAAACTTCCCAAACCAAAACTATGGTGCTCCTAGAAAATCAGAAATCCTTCCTTAATGGCTTTCTCGGGGATGCGTTTATGGCTAGATCCTCCAATCTTTCAGCAGATGTTGAATGGACTGAATTTGTTTGTCCTCAGTGCTCATCTCTTCTTGGTGCCTACCCTACTAGTGGTAATGCTTCTGCACCTCTGGATGGCGGAGTTCGATTCTTTAAATGCTACATCACTTGTCTTCCAGTTAATCAATCAGATGATATGTTCAGGTAAGCAGATAGTGATCCATAACTCGTATCCCCATGTGTTCAATATAATGCTAAGAATATAGAGGTTTTGAAAGAAAGTGTTTAGGGTTTTCACTTCTGCATGTTTTCTGTATGTGCACACTTTTTTTCTCTCTCAAACATGTCTTTACCAGTCTCAAGTTAGTATGTTTGTTTTGGTAATTGATTCTGAAAAGAGGAAGTAATGGTTGAGATAAACCTTGAAGCTGGCCATCTACCAGATTAACATTGGCCCCTCTTCTGTGCAGTATCATATTATTGTTCCATACTGAGCATTCCATATGTTTTCCATTTTTGTGTTACCCATGGTCTTACCACTGATTTATGTTTTTAAATTGGAAAAATATTGTTAAAAAGAATCAATTTTTAAAAATTGTGTAGCAGGCTCATGGTATACATTGTACAAGATTAAGTATTAATAGAAACAGACATAAGTTCTATATGTATATATGTGTAAGCCAGCAAAAACAACTGAAATATGGTATCGGTTAAACTGTTTCTTCTTTGTTGACAGGAAATATACACTGGAAAGAATATTCGCAGATCAAGTGCTGGAAAGTGCAGCAGATGAATTAACCTTTCGGACTCTGATTAGGGATTTGAAAACTAAATCTCCCCGACTTCAAATTGTTTTACTAAACCCAAATTCTTGGTGCTGTACTGGTTATTGTTTGGTCTCAATGGAGACTGCAAAACCAGATGCAAAGCTAGATCTGCAGCCTGTTGTCAAGGTGCTGTTTTCTGATTGCCGCAACTGCTCGGACTCTCAGCTGAGGTTAGTTATCGTTGATGGAGCTAATTGTCTTTCTTGTTTCCTCATATGTTTTCTAATGGCTAAAGAGAACTCAAAGCATCATATGTTGGAATGCCTGTTAAAAAAAATCTCTTGTTTTGGTTATATTATTTTCTAGATTAGAGTGCCCTTGTAAATATTTATGTATCATATGTTGCTCTGTTATGTGTTTCCTCAGGGCAATGGAAGATTCGGTGATCAAGAATGTACCTGATGAAGTTTTCATGCTGGAGCGCCAAATAGAAAAGGTTATCGAAGTGTTAGTGTCAGCAAAAGATATGCTTCCACCTTCATGTACCGTCCTCCAGGGATTACTTTTGTCATCCATGCAGCGATAAAATGGTGATCTTCTGTTAAAGATGAGAGATTTTACTGATAATCGTTTCTAACCTGTATTGATTGATTATCCAGTTGAGGTATTGGGCCTCTTAATACATTAGTGGACTTGCTATAACAGCCAAGTTATCTGATCCTTATTTCACTAGTAGATTAAATAAGCCGCGAACTCAAGTCTAATTTTCTCACTACTTTGTTATTTTAGATATAGTTTTAATTTTCTTCGCTTGTTGAGCAGTACTGAGGAAGAGGATACGAGTGATTGTGTTGCTACAACTTTACTGTTGTCGGATATGAGTTTTTGTTTAGCATTTATCAGGGAAAATACATGAAAATGTATGGGATAAGAACTTGGGTATATTACTCCTGTAATTTTGTTTGGTCGGCGATGTTTTATGGGATATTTTCATCTTGCTAACTTAACTATGTGGTTTTTTTCATCTCACTACCCTAACTATTTTTTTTGGCATCTCACTACCCTAGAATGCCTATTTTTTCACTTTCATGCTCTAACTATTTTTTGTGGCACATTACTACCCTAGAATGTATTATTTTGTGTCACCTCACTACCCTAGAATGCATTTTTGTGACATTAAAAACTGGTTTTTTAAAGAAATTTTGAAAACCAATAACATGTTTTTGAAAATTTAATTATTAGTGAGGGGTATTATGGATTTTTTTAAATGTTTTCATCTAAAAATGGATGGAAAATTGAAAACGGGTATGAAAGTGAAAAAAAATGCATTCTAGGATAGTGAGGTGTCACAAAAAATAATTAGGGTAGTGAGATGAAAAAACCCACATAGTTAGGATAATGAGATGAAAATAACCCATGTTTTACTCTAATATATGGGAAATGTTGAAAGCAACGATCCAGCAGGGAAAAAAAATGAAATTTTCATACTTATGTACTAGAAGTTTCACTCATCCCCGTACTCTTCGTGCTCACCGGCCTCTTACTTCTCCAGTTGGCTTTGCACAAGTCGTGAGTGGGAGTTGTTTCGTAGTTCTTTGATTCGTCGCCGTACTTGTTAAAGCGTCCAGAGTCGTCTTTTTTAGATCTATGCTTCCCTGGATTCTGCTCCCCGACTTCATCTTCGGTAGGCTTTGTTCAGGACAGGAGTGGGAGGCGTTTCACCTCGATTCGTCACCGCTCTGTTCGACTCCTCTGGACCCTCGAGTTTCATATCTGATCAGACTGGTTTGGAGGTGGGCATGGGTTGGCCGGAACTCCTCCTCGTCTATTGCTCGCAGGGCTCGGACTGGTGGAGATCCTCTCTGGTGCGTCCTCGGGTTCCTGTTCCAGATCTGGTACAATCCGCATCTGGAGTTGGGGGTTTCTTCAGCTTTTCCTCCAGATCTCGCCTCCGACAACTATCCTGACTTCTTCCCACCCATTCCTGGTTAGATCGGCTTCGATTTGACCGTGGATCCGTCTCAGACGCGTGTTGGCCTTTTGTGTGCTACAGGTTTTCCCCCTTCCCTCGTGTTCTCTCCTTCTCAAGAGTTGTGGTTACCACCACTAGTGGTCGACGACATTGACCATCTGGGTGTTATTAGGTTCGAGTTTTTTTTTCTTGGCTATATGCGTGTCTTTATCGGTTTGCAAATTTGCTTTCCTTCCTCGGTTCCGAGTTCTCGGTATCGCTCCTCCCTTTTTGGGGTCGTCTCCGGGTGTTGGCCGGAGACGGGTTACCGCTCCGGTAGCTGAGATCGGAGTAAGGATTTTGGACCTTTGTTTGTTGGGGTTGTTTCCTCTCTTTTTTGGCGTTGGCTGATGGAATCGTCTTTTGTGGTGTTTTCCACCAGTTTCCTACCCGTCATCGAAGGTTACTTTTTTGGCCGGAGTTTTAGGTGTTGCATGTTTTGGTACTGGATTTTGAGAGTTGTGTAGCTGTTTGGTGTGAAAGAATAGTCTGTTTCAGCTCCTTTTCCTTTTTTTTGTCTCATGTTGGGCTGGTTGTTTTTTTCTGGGTTTTGACCCATTTCTTGTTGTTTTCTTAGTTGTTTCAATTGTTTTGTGTTTCAAAGTTGTAATATCTGGGTATTAGGACTTGTTAGACCCGTTGTTTGGTCTTGTTTGCTTCAAGTCTGTAAAATTTGGGTTAGAAGAGTTTTGTTGTTCCCATTGAATGAGATTATAGTTTTGGTTTGAGGTGTCTATCAGACATGCTCTAAGTTGTAAATTAAGGTTTTTCTCTTTGTCTTGTTTTCAGTTTGAAAACTTGACCCACCAATAAATTTACTGATAGAAGAAAACCATAGAGACCTGGCCTCAAATAATATTTGTTCACTTTAAATTTGAAACATTTGTTTAAATATGTAGAATATCTATAATCATAGATATTTGAAAAGTTGGATTGGGGGACTAAAACAATGGCCTTTGGATTTAATATGGGTGTGTAGCCCACCTGTGATCAAATTCATCAAGACGTACACAATGAGAAGTACACATGTCTGTTTCCTGTGAAAAGCAATTGCAAGTGAGTTAGTCATCAACATATCTTTTTAGTCATCAGATTGATCCTACACATCTTAGTCATCAGATTATTTGTATCTAGATAGCCGAGTGAGCCGACATGAAGGAGGACACTCCCAACTCCAACCAGCTTCCACGTGCACCTCCATGTCACGTGGCAGTACTGCTACGGCACGTGTAACCTACTCACCACCCGGGTTAGTCGATACCTATACTTATATAAAGACCCCAATCCCACACTTGTATCCGTCACATGAGCCAAGTATTCACTAATTAACTCAGGAATCAAACACTCAAGAGCATTGAGAGGTAGCAGGATGGATAATTATCAGAACCAGTATGGAAGCAACCCCGTCCGCACTGACGCGTTCGGCAACCCAGCTCGAGACACTGATGAATATGGCAATCCAATCCACCACACTGGTACAGGTACAGGTATAGGTACCGGTGCTTTTGGTACCACCACTCACCCTGCAGGCACCGGCATACTCCATGGTCACCACCAGGGAGGAGGGCAGGGCGTCCTTCACCGCTCCGGCAGCTCAAGTTCCAGCTCCGTATGTTGTTCCTCTTAATCTACATTTCTGCAAAATCCATACAGAATGATGACATTACATATGATTTTAAGCTGACAGTTGATGACCCAATTATAATTATATTCTAATAATTTGTTTGGAATAAATGTAGTCGGAGGATGATGGACATGGTGGGAGAAGGAAGAAGGGGCTTAAGGAGAAGATAAAGGACAAGTTGCCAGGAGGCCACAAGGATGACCAGGCTCATACTGGTTATGGCACAACAACTGGTGGATATGATGCTGGAACAGGGCAACACCATGAGAAGAAGGGGGTGATGGACAAGATCAAGGAAAAGCTTCCTGGAAAGCACTAGACTATTCTACATGTGTCTTTACATAATAGTAATAATAATATAGTGTATGTTGTGTTTCTCATCTTAGGTCTTTCTTCTTGTAAGAGACTGAGATAGAGATATCAAGTGTGTGCAAATAAGTTATGCACTTGAGCTTTCCTTGCTCTGGTGTGTGAGGTCATCATATCCTTTCTTAGTCTATATGTATTGTGTACCTTCATGTATCTTGTCTACTTACTTCCTCTTCAGTAAAGAGTACAAGGTGTTTTGACTTTATGGAACTCTATATAATACCAAAGAACATGAATCTACACTTTCAGAATCTAAAACCAAAATATATCTTAGCAAGCACCTCAAGAGTAATTAGAGCATTCACCGAGGGCCGGGCCTCAACCCTGCCCCTCGTCCCTCACACGCGGGTCGGGCGTGCGTCTCTCGCTCGCTCCGTCCTCTCGCGTGGCGACACATGTCCCTGCAATGAAAAAAAATCCGACCGTTTCACAACGGTCGGTAATAACGGCTACATTTTTTTTTTCAAAAATTAAATTTTAAACAATTTAAACCCTATAGACCCAACCCCAATCTCATTTTTTTCACACCATTCTCCAATTTCACTCTCCCATTTCCACATTCTACTATCTCATTTCAAATATTTTCGTGAAAAATGTCGGGCGATGCAGAGTCCCGTGCACAATCAGCTGGTGACGAAGTCGGATTCAGCCCCGACGAACTAGAACTAGTGGGCCCTCGTGACAACTCCGCTTTCACGGCATACTAGCAACCGGGTTCGAGCTCAGGTAAGTACAAACTACTTTTTTATTTATTGTATATTTTTAATGTATTTATTATCATGTTGGGTGGAAGGTTGTTGTCGTGTTCTCCGAGTTCCGGTCCCCTTCGCCGTCTAGTAAGCTATCTCCGGAGGTGCTGTTTGATCGGCCACTGCTTCCAGTTTCAGGGGCTACCTCCGCCCAGATCTGTTGGCTGGGTCTTCACTCCGGTGGTGTTTGTGGCTCGGGCCGTCGAGCTGGTCCGACTCTACAGCTCAATCCCGAAACACTGTGTGCCGATGTTGTGGACATGGTGGCATTTTGTGTTCACGTGGTGGCTTCGAAATGTGTACAAAGGTTGAGTTTGGTTTCATGTTCATTATTGGGATTCAATTCGGGTATGTGGCGAGACGATCAGTTGGACAAATGGGTGAGTATTTGCATTCATTATCAAAGGCGCGTTAGTGTTGTTTCGCCGCCGTTCCTTGTGCTTCTTCCGCAGTCATTTGGTGCTACTCGGCCCAGTGTCCCGTTTGGACAATTCCGGCGAGTAAAGACATAGATCTGGTGTGTGGTTCCAGTCGTTCTCGGTACTCAGGGACCGCCCATCTCCGTTGTGGAGTTTGCAGCTGTTACGGGGTCCTGGTTCTCGGTTTGGGTAAGAACCTAAGTAAGGAGCTTTTTCGATGATCCATTTAGTGGTTCGTCTTCGTCATTTCCTTGCTTTTTCGTCGATTCACTTGTCTCATTCAGGAGTTCTCTGCCTCCTCTTCTTAATCGGTAGAGTATGGGTGTATGACGCTTCGGGGTTATCGACGTACCAGAAATGCACCGTCGCGATACGAATGCTAGCGTATGAGTGCTCGTCCAATTCATTGGACGAAACCCTACATATGGGGGTAAGTACTATATTTAAATGTGTAAAACGGTTTTGTAAGGCCATTATTGAGGTTTTCATGGAGGAATACGAGCGTAAGCCAACTCTAGAGGACATGCAACGATTACTCATATCGAGGTACAACCGAGGGTTCCCCGGTATGATTGGCAGTCTTGTCTGCACGCATTGGGAGTAGAAGAATTGTCCAGTCGCATTGCAAGGAAACTTCGATAGGGGAGGCCACCACAAGGATCCAACCATTACGCTGGAAGCGGTAGTGTCCCGTGATTTGTGGAATTTGGCATATGTTTTTCGTGATGTCTAGCTCGAACAACGACATCAATGTCCTTCACGCCAGCCATTTATTCGACGACGCTTTCCGTGGTCGTGACCTCGCCGTGGAGTACGAGATCAACGGGCATCGGTACGACCGTCCGTATTATTTAGTTGACGGCATTTACCCCGCATGGAGTCGGTTCGTGAAGTCGATTCGTCATCCCTATACTCGTAAAGAGAAATTGTTTGCTAAAGTTTAAGAAGGTGCTCGGAAAGATATTGAACGGGCTTTTGGAGTCCTATAAGCACGGTGGCACATAATTTCAAGGCCCGCTCGTATTTGGAACCCGACGACTTTGGTTGATATGATGCAAACTTGTATCATTTTACACAATATGATTGCGGATGATGAACACAGACTGTACGAAGCCGGGGATGTCGAATTGTATTTCGAGACCCCTCTGAAAATATCAGATTTAACACCACCACTACGATAGCATCAAGGTGTCGACGTGTAATTGGTTGGCCGAACAACTTGGTTCGCACGACCTGCGGCACGCGATACCAGAGCATGAGTCGCACGTCGCACCGCATTTTAGCGAGTCGTGTAATCGACACTCCACACTGCACCGACCCGCGACCATCGAATCGCTAAAACACGGTTCAATTTGCGGTTTACGATATGTTTCAACCGACTATACTTGCTCTAAGATATTGAAATAATATAGGAAGTAAGATGTAATTATAGGTTTGGAAACAGCAAAGCGGCAAGAGTGATAAAAGATGTACACAATTACAATACATTTAGAATTACAGTCAAAGGGAAGAAAAAACGGGGAAGGCAGGTAAAGTGGTACCAGCGTCGGCGATGAAAACGTTGCCGGAGACATAATGGGAGGAATCATGGATCAAGTAACGAGCAAGCGAAGTAAGGGCGCTTCTCTCCGCCACATTTTGCAACCACTCCTTCTCCATCCTGAAAAGCCCCGGTGCTATACAGTTCACTCTTATTTTGTACACCTCTAATCCCAACGCCATTACCTAGGTCAAGGTGGTGACAGCAACCTCGGCAGCAGCATAGGCAACGCCACCAGGTAATTGTCCCCGTTGAGTACCGGCAATACAAGATATATTGATGACCGATCCTTCCCGACCCGAGTCCCGCATGCCTATGCACACGTATTTGGACACCAGCCACGCCCCACTCAAGTTTGTTTTCATCGTCTTATTCCACTCCTCCTCGCTCAGTTCCAACCAAGATTTCACTTCACCTGATCAACACACATGAGAATTTTGTACCCAAATCCAATAATATCTCTTAGGCTAAACTACAAATACCTATCCCAAACTTGTAGCGTTTGACTGATATCTACCATAAAGTTTTTTTTAACTGATACCTACTCAGATGTTTAGTTATTAGCTAAAATGACGAAAATACCCTCAACTACATTTTAGTAATTATTTAAAAAAAATATTTTAAAAATCACTTTTGTTAACTATATATATGTATTTATTAAATCACTTCAATTATATTTAATAAATCACTTCAGTTTTATTTTTTAAAAATCATTGAGGGTATTTTCGTCATTTTAGCTGTCTGCTTGGACTATCAGTAAATAGCTAAACATCTGAATAGTTATCAGGTATCAGTTAAACGCCACAAGTATGGAGTAGGTATTTGTAGTTTACCTATCTCTTATTCATATTATACAAATTCAGATATACCTGTCAGTGTCACACCGGCGTTATTAATCAAGGCGTCGATCCTCCCAAAAGCCTTCCACGCCACTTTCACGGACTTTTCGATGGTTGCTCCGTCCGCGCACACGTCAAGCTTCACTGCCACAGCGCGAGCCCCATAGCCTGTCGGAGTGAAATTGGGATGGTTGATCTCATCGCAGAGTGAGTTGACCCGGTCAACTCGCCTGGCGGCGGCGACGACGAAGCACCCGGCTTTGGCGAGGTCCAGGCAGAACTCGCGGCCCAGCCCGGAGGAGGCTCCGGTGACCATCACGACCTTTCCGGGAAGATGGGTCCATGGCTCCAGACCATCGGAGACGAGATCGGTAGCCATTACTTGTTTGGCGCTGGAGCTGGATGGAGATATTGGTTTGATGGTCAAACTCGTGCGTGATTGGGTCAAATCAAGAGGGGTGGGATCGTTCACTTTCACTACCACTTAATATATTTTATTTTTTTCTGGATAATTACTGGAACTATAAATTCCAACTTTTGCACAACATGAACAAAACGAGAAACATGTGTGAGTGAACTTCCTGCACTCACTTTTCCCTTCACACAATCAACCTAACTTGTTTCTAACCCAAGATATCGTCCGCTAGGGTTTTTGTGCGTTGCCTCCCTTCGCGATAGCCCCGCTTTCTTTTTTCATGATGGTATTCCGGTCTTACTCTCTCGTCGTCAGAGCGTGCGTCTTCAAACCCCTCTTCCCCAATCTCGCCTACCTCAGGCCTGAATGATATCTGCTCGCAAGGTTTCGGGGGGGGAGGCGGGGGGGGGGGGGGGGGGGAGGCAATTTTGGGATCGTCCAGTCAAACTTCGCCTTCACACCAACGACCCCATACTCGATCCCCATCACCTTCTACTCAACCCTCATCGCCAATTCCCGGGCAATCACAACACCATTGGGATATAGGTTCAAGGGTTCTCCTGTCGCCTCCAGATACGCCAGCTCTTCGGGTCTTGGCCTAGAATTGTCAAGGGATGGGGACTGGAATTCACAAGCAACATTTCCGTCATCTGCTCCGGGACCACTGTCCTCACTTGCTCTTCCTGTCGGAAACCCTTATGACTGAACAAAATTGTGCCCTTCTTTCTCGTTCGATGAGTTTTCAGGACTTTTTTTGTGTCCCTTACTCTACCCCCGGGGGAGTCAAGACGCCCGGAACAAGAGGGGTTTGGCTCTGCTATGGGTCTCGGGGATTGAGGTGGTGCTCAGGTCATCGTCTGCACGGTATATCGACGTGGAGGTCTCGGCACCGGGACATAGGGACCTGAGACTCCCAGGCATCTATGGGGAGCCTCGTAGAGAACACCAGTATCGTACATGGGAGATGATTCGTCGCCTACATACCCCGACAAGGCCGAACTGGATATTGATAGGAGACTTTAATGGAATTCTTGATCTGAATGAAACCACGGGCGGGGTACCTATTTTTTTTAGTCTTATGGATGATTTTTGCTCTATGGTGGATGATTTGCGGCTAGTTGATGTCCCGATGATGGAACATCAGTATACCTGGTTTAGGGGGAGCAGACATGACGAGAGAATCAAATCCCGCCTAGATAGAGCCTTGGTATCTATCCCTTATTTATATTCCCTCCCGGACCTGGATTTCCGTAACACTGGAGTAACGACCTCGGATCATTGGTCGATTCTTCTCTCTCTAGCTCGGAAGGTACCTCATCGAGGGCCCCCTAAATTTATATTTTAATCTCAATGGGTAAGGGATCCAGACTGTGGACGGTTGATTCAAGAGCACTGGGATAAGGACCCGACAAAACCAATCGCATGGGTGATTCATACAATGGGTAAAACGTTAAATGAATGGGGTCAACATCACTTTCGGAAAAACATTAACCATATTAAATGGTGCCAGCGGCGGATTGCTGAATTAAATGGTAAATCTGATAGAGCTGGGGTGCATAGACGTAAGGCTATTCAGATCTAGCATGAGAAGGCCTTAGGGGAACAAGAGGTTTTCTAGCGTCAACGAGCGAAGTAGCATTAGCTTGATGAGGGGGACCGTAACACGAAATTCTTTCAAGTCGCTTGCTCTTATCGTCGTAGTATAAATGCGGTGTTGTCTCTCCGAAATGACTCAGGGGATCTGGTTACTTGGGACACTAGCATGAGATCATTAATTGTGGATTACTTTGGGCAGTTATGTCAATCAAGTCAGCCGGATCTTAGGGAGTTCCCTATTCATCTCCTTCACTGTATTACACTGGAAAACAATTAGTCCTTGTTGGATCCATGCTCGGACAAGGAGGTAAGGTCGGCAGTATTTCAAATGGGGCCATATAAGTCCCCGGGCCCGGACGGCCTCAATCCCCGCTTCTATCAGCATAATTGGCTGATTGTGTCAGAAGAAGTTATCCGTTTTATCCAGAAAATGTTGGCCTCAAGGGGGTTTGATCAAACTCTAAACGATACCTCCATCGTCTTGATCCCCAAGAAGCCGGACCGAGAAGTAGTGACCGACCTCCGTCCAATCGCCCTGTGTAACATGATCTTCAGGATTCTCTCTAAAGTCTTGGACAACCGCTTGCGACCCCCTCTTTCATGTCGTTATTTCCAATACGCAAGGGGCTTTCATCCCCAGTAGATGTATCCAGGATAACATCCTTGTTGCTTTTGAGGTCATTCATTATCTTCGGTAGAAGCGACACGACAATCTAGGTTTCATGGCACTCAAACTGGATATGAGTAAGACCTATGATCGGCTGGAATGAGACTTTTTCCTCAGTATATGACCCGGTTAGGCTTTTCTGCGGAATGGAGGGAATTAATGGCCTGTTTGTATGAAGTCCGTGCAATATACTGTGTCCTCTAGGGGGGGGATACACCTTGATTTACACCGTCTCGGAGACTACGCCAAGGGGACCCGTTGTCCCCTTATTTGTTCTTACTTTTCATATAAGGTTTGTCCTTTTTACTGCGTCGGGCCCAAGAGGAGGGTCATCTTAAAGATGTTCGGGTTGCAAGGGGAGCCCCGAAAATCTCACACATGTTTTTCACCGACGACTGCTATATTTTATGTCGTGCTACGTCGGAGGATACTTAAACCATTTAGGATATTCTGGGCCTCTTTGGGTGATTGTCTGGTCAGGTGTTAAATCTCAACAAATCCTCGATCCTATTTAGCAAGAATACCCCGACGACGATCAAACAGTGATGTTGTCACATATTGGCTATTGGGGAGACGTCGGCGACCTCCATGTATCTCGTGGTCCCCAATATGATTGGCCGGAACAGAAACACGGCAATGGCGTATTCAGGGGATCGAATCATAAAGCGTATTCGTTCGTGGGATGGGAAACTTCTATCCCCGACTGGTTGAGAAGTTATTATTCGATCAGTTTTTACATCTCTTCTAGTTTACGTTATGTCAGTGTTCAGGGTAACCACTAAAATTGTATCCCGGATCCACGTAGCTCAAGCCCGGTTCTGGTGGGGGGTAAGTCAAACCGACTTATTATTTGGCAAGATTGGGATAAGTTGTTCATGCCCAAAGTGGCAAGAGGAGGCGTTTCGTCATCTGAGTGATGTCAATGCAGCTCTTTTAAGGAAGCAGGCGTGGAGCTTGATTCATAAACTCCACTCTCTGATGGTTCGTGTGTTGAAAGCGCGCTACTTTCCGAATACTGGTTTCTTGGAAGCTGCCCTTACAGCTAATCTTACTTTACTTGGGTCAGTATTATATCCACTCAAAATCTGCTTCGGAAAGGGCTTCGTATTGCAATAGGTGATGGTCGAGACACTTACATTAAGGGTACCCCTTGGTTTTTGGGCCCTAACCCCCAGATCACTTCAACTCGGCCTTCATTAGACGAACTCGGATCGCGGGGCTAATGATTCCGGGGAGGTTATACTGGGATGCATTGCTATATGCCCAGTTGTTCCCTACGGAGGAAAGGGCTCACATTCTCCAGATGCTCTCTGGCCTTCGGACTAAGGACACCTGGTATTGGGCTTCTGAGCGAACCGGAGTGTACACTACAAAGGCATGTTACTCTTTACTGGCAGGTGAAAGACATGTTGCACGTCAGAACACGGTAATGATTGTATGGTCAACCCTTTGGAATATTCCAACACCACCTCACTTCTTAATTTTTCTGTAGATATTTGTGGACGAAACTTTAATATAGTTTTAGACGAGTATCCCTTTAATCTTTTTGATGTCAAGACAATTCTATGAGGAGCCAAGATGTCAAAGCTAGTGTTTCATTGAATTACTAGAATATACCTTTTCCATTCACTGCTCAAAAGCTTTTGATTTTTCAAAAAGACTATCCAAGGTCTGCATAATCCGACCAAATCTAACATGAAAAGGATTCATGAATTTCTTCTGTATATGAATCCACCCAGCTGTATCCAGGATTCTTCTTTGGACCCTTGTCCCTCATCAGCTTCCTTACCCTTGATACATCATCCCACCTTCCAGCAGATGCATATATGTCAATGAGCAAGATATAGTTTGCCCTGACATTAGGTTCGAGCTCAAATAGATGGTTTGCAGCTATTTGAGCAATATCAGGGTTCCCATGTATGCGGCATGCTCCAAGAAGTGTTCCCCACACTGCTCCATTTGGCTCCATGGGCATAGCTTCGACAAGCTCTACTGCTTCTTCAAGATGTCCTGCTCGACCGAGGAGATCAACCATGCAACCATAGTGATGAACTGACGGTTCAATACCATAAGACCCTCTCATCATTGCAAACAATTGCCGGCCTTGTTGCACCATACCGGCATGCCTTGATGCTGCAAGTAACCCGAGAAATGTGACTCCATTTGGTTTCACACCTGTTTTCATCATCTCATTGAATAATTGAACTGCTGCGCGAGGCTGGCCATGGATGGCAAACCCCATTATCATT
The DNA here is from genome assembly GCA_963921825.1 of Erodium maritimum. Classification (NCBI taxonomy): domain Eukaryota; kingdom Viridiplantae; phylum Streptophyta; class Magnoliopsida; order Geraniales; family Geraniaceae; genus Erodium; species Erodium maritimum. Next base: position 12,581,198 of record OY997588.1, on the reverse strand, counting down.
GAACTATAAGAAAAGACATTCCTTTCCCCCATTTCCTTAAACACCTTATAAGCATCTTCAAGGCTTCCACATTTTGCATACATATCGACCAATGCAGAACCTACCAGAACACTTTCAGTAGGACCGAATCCGGATTTTTCTGCGATGTCCCTAACCCAGTGAGCATGGTTAACTGCCCCCAATTGGGCACAAGCTGAAATAACACCAACTAGTGTAACCTCATCAGTCCCAACACCAGCTTCCTGCATTCTCCCAAAACACTCCAAGGCTTCCCTAGGCCTCCCATTCTGGGCATAGCCAGTGACCATTGAAGTCCACGCCACCATATCTTTATCAGGCAATTCATCGAACAGCCTATCTGCGACTTCCATGTCCCCACACTTGGCAAACGCAACAACCAACATAGTCCATGAAAACGCATCCCTCTTAGGCATTTCGTCGAACACTTGGCGGGCACAGCCCAGAACCCCACATTTCACATACATATCAATCAATGTGTTCTCCACATGCAAATCCGAATCGAACCCACCGATCAAAATCGTCTGGGCGTGCAACTGGCGACCCAAATCCACATCACGAACGGCGCCGCAAGCCTTCACTAGTGCGGCGAAAGTGAAGGACAGGGGACGAACACGTTCACTCCTCATGCGACCGTACAAGCGAATCGACTCCGGGAGCGAACCTTGAACGGAGTAGCCTCGGATGAGAGCGGCCCAAAGAAACGGGTTTGGGTAGTTGACCTGCTGGAAGATAAGGCGAGGGTAGGGTTCCATGGGGACAGCGAGATTGGAGAGCATCCGAATGAGCTTGGTGATGACATAGGATTGCTGTTCCAGGCCTTGCTGGTAGAGCTGCGCGTGGACTTGTTTGATTTGATTGAAACCGGTGCAGCCATCGAGAACCGATACGAGCTCCAATTCCAGTTGCTTCCTCTGTTGCTGATATTCAGCGAGAGCTGAGAAAGGTCGAATCGGTCGAGAAGAGAGTTGTTTGGGTGACCAGAATTCGAGGGCGAAAGCGACCGTCACTCTCATCGTTTCACACCAACTTCCTCTACGACAATCTCTCTGATTCTGGTGACCATTTAAATGTAGCTCGTCTCCCTCGCTGCCGATGCTGGTGCAAAAACGGTGCAGCAGCTTCGTCCTCTTTTTCTCACATAACTACACTCTGGAATTTATTGGAAATCAACATACAACGAAAAAAACAACAAGAATATAGCGACCATCAGACGTAGAGCGGAGGTCCCCTACAGAAATAAGAGCATGAACAACGGAACGGTTCGGATCGCGGCTCCCGTCTTGGCTCGTGTTTTTGCGGGATGCAGGACGCGAGCCGTCCCGTTGTGTGACGGTTTTTTCGCGTCCCGCAAAAACACGGGACGGGTCACGGTTCGCGTCCCAGGTCGCATGGTTGCTCGATACATGTCTTTTTTTAAATACAAAAAATCAAATTTAATTACATATGATTGGTCCACTCACAATACGAGACCCTATACGGGACTCATCACTGTGGAACACAGTTTATTTTGAGTCATGCATCCTACTATTTTGTACCGTCAGCATCCAAGACCTTAACCCAAGCTCTTCTGTTGTACATGCTCTAAGGGATGAATCGGTAGGTTCACCATCCCATATTACCTGAAGTATCATTCTGACAAATATAATAAGGGAAAATCTCGGTTCCGTTCTCCATTTTATTTTATTTTGTACGTTTAGACTGTACGCCATTTTTGAAATCATGTTCTTGCCGAAACCTTTTCCATATTATCAATTTAGAGACAAAAAAAAAAAGACATCTTAAGAGCAAATGAGATTAATATATAGATTATAATTTAGCTAAAAAACGCCAAAAGTTTAAGAGACTCGAATATTAGGGTTTCCTTTTTTTCGCCGCTTTTTCCAAGCTTTATGGATTCTTCGAGTTCATCTTTTTCATCCTCTGCCCACAAGACTACTGCAACCAGGAATAGGACTTCTTCTGTGCACCGGACATCACCGGTAGGGCTCTCTGGCCTCACTGTGGGGCTCTTCGACCAATCACCTCCTTTATGTGGCTCTCCCAATAGCCACAACTCTTTCCTCCACCAGATCTCTCCATCGCGCCAAACATATCCTCTTTTACTAGTTTCACAATGGGGCTCCCCCCAAGCGGTTCCACAATAGTCCGTGAGGCAACTGGTGTTTCCTCCTGTTGGAAGCCACGTGGAGAGCTAAATCCTAGAGAATCTAGCGACGACTCATCCTTCCCACTGCTCTCTGGTGGTGTTGTTGAGAGCAATATCCAAAATAGGACAACTGTTTCTGCCCAATCTCCCGTCGAGAGGACCTTCGGAGGTCATTTCAGATCGTCTGGGTGGAGTGTCGTTCGATGACGACCTGGAGGACGAGGGGGTAATCATCGTTCTGATTGAGGCTATCCCCGATGTCTCTAACCAACGATACCTCCACTAGTTGGCCAAGAGGATTATGGTTGATATTAGCTGCAATCCAAAAATCCTTTGTGGCGTCATGCTTCAACGGTGGATGGTGAACGTTCTTTCCAAGGAGGTAGTCATCGATGAAGCTGAGAACGACCCTGATCAGGCGCGGGATGCCAAACAGCCCCGCCAGGAGCCATGAGCTCCATGGGGGGGGGGGGGGGGGGGGGGGGGGGGGGGGGGGGGTAGAAGGCTGGTGGCCTACCCCTCACGATCCAGGACGCGTTCTACCTACTGTGACTTGGGGAAGCGTGTCTAAGAGTTTCTGCTATTTCTCTCGTTTTAGTTTGGTGTCTATTATTTCTGTTATTTTCAGTATTTTACTTTTTTAGTTTAAGGTAGGGCGTAGGGATCTTTATCTTTGTTTAAAATGGAAATTAGACTACTTCAGCGAGTCCAAGACCGTCGGGTCACCTACGGGAGGGCCGATTTTATTCTGAATCTGATGGCTTCTAGCCCTACTTGTATGTTTTATTTGGCAATAGTAATGCAATTCCTCATTGCCCGTTTAAAAAAACTAATTAATAGCTAAGCTGATAGTTGAAGACTCAATTATAATTTTATATTATAATATTTCTATAATTATATACAACAATAAAAATACGACATCAAACGTGAGGGTACATGACCGAGTCCTCCTTCAAACTCCGAGGATGATATTGGAGTTGGAACCAGAGGGGCGAACACATGCATAGGATAGAGGAAGAAGATGGATGACGTCATTCATGAGTATTCTTTTCATTTTTTAATATATGAGTTCATTGTGATTTTTTTTTTAAAAATAAAAATTTATTTTGCATTTTTATATAATTTTCAGTTTTTATGTATTTTTATTTCCATATTAAAAAAACACGAGAACAATGTTATCATTTATCTCCTTTTTTTTAAAACGGGAAATAAGTATTGTATTACGATTTCATATCATGCTTACAAGAAGGGACATAACAGTCTCGGATACCAGATTTTTGTCCCAACCGGCCGTAACCCGTCGGGCGCACATGGTTCCATACATATAATTTGCTTTGTTTCGCAGATCCGACCTCAAGAGTTCTTTGATCCAACGTTACAGAATGATAATAAACCAAAGTCCTAAACTTATTTGGCCCTAAGATTATTCGACCTAAAACAGTGAAACCTTCTAGAGAATTGAACTTTAGTGCGGATTCCCCGAGACCCCCCTGCTGCAAAAGATTGTTCGGGGCTGAGAGTCCCGATTTCGGGTGCCTGTGAAATAGGTCCCAACCTACCGTCCCTCCTCCCGGATCCAAGATCCATTGAGGAAGCGGACTCATGCCAGCGAGGGATGACCCTGGGGTGGGAGGCCGCTGCAGATGGAAGACGGCGCGTGGAACCCGTATTCCGGAGAACGGCAGGGGGGCCACGGTGGCTACTGGCTCGAGGGCGGGGCCGGTCCGGCGATGCAGGAACGGTAGCGCGAGACGAGGGAGAGTCTGTGGAACGGATTGAACAATGGGCGGCGACCTGCGGAGGTAGACCGGCTGCAAAAAAAGACAAGAACAAAAAAATAAAACCCATAAATGGGTAGATTGGGACCTATCCATATGGAAACCCGTCAAGGATAACCGGAAAGGTAGAAGAGCGCTTTGAGTCAAGAACTTCAGGAGCTTCAATGGTGGAGAAAAGGAAACAGGAGGGGGGAGGGGGAGGAGGCTGCACAGAGAGAGCGCATCCCCTAGGATTTTTTACTGTGATATAACATGCATTTATTTATCTCCTTTATGCCTTTATTTTATAAATAATACACGTCGTTTTCTAAAACAATTTTTTGAGCTACCATCGTTTTTGGTCAAATGTCTTCAAAAGGTTGTCATTTTTTATAATTTTTTCTTTTTTTAATATAAAGGATGTGGAAGAAATGGCTGCATGGACCATTAGTCTTCACACAAGTCGTCGTTGCCTCCTAAAAGAAGTCGTTAGTCTCCTCTAAAAGATTTTCTTATGTGCGTCCATAGAAAAAGACTAGGCGATATGTGAGAAATTTTAGCCCAACTAAAGCCTTTGTCTGTACTCTCTCGTATAAATATAAGTATGATGTTCTCATAAAATATAAGACAAGTAGATTAGCCAAACCCAAAATGAGACGGTTCTCACTACTTGTTCTCTTCTTATTCAATATTTGTGTCCCTTCGATTTACAGCCTCCATTGTGCCCAACAAGACCAATCCTCTCTCCTTCAACTCAAGCATAGCCTAGTGCGTATCGTCAATTACCGGTCATGGATCCTAGACGGTTGGAACTCGAGCTCAGATTGTTGTGTTTGGGGTGGCGTCACTTGCAGTCCCGGTGGTGACGTTATTGGTCTTGACCTTAGCCTCCAATCTATTTCAGGTGGAATTGACAGTTCCTTGTTTGATCTCCGTCATCTCCAACGTCTTGATTTATCCGGCAACATCTTCAATGGTACTCAAATCCCTTCCGGCATTGGCAAGCTTGTTAATCTTCTTTATCTGGACCTCTCCGCGTCCGGTTTCGGAGGCCAAGTTCCCATTGAAATGTCAAGATTGACCAGCTTGCTCACTCTCAACCTCACTAAGGATTATAGTCCCGACCCACCTTCCACGGAGCTTGAGATTCTGAATTTCTCAAGGCTTGTCCAAAACCTCACGAGCCTTACCGAGCTCAAACTTGAGGGCGTGAATATGTCCGCTGAGGGCGAGGGACACCAATGGGGCAATGCCTTGTCCTCCTCACTCCCTAACCTCCGAATCTTGAAGCTCTCTGGTTGCGCTCTGTCGGGGACTCTACATGACTCTCTAGGGAAGCTTCAGGCTCTAACTTCCATCGATTTGAGCGGTAACAAACTGCTTTCAGGTACTTCTCCTATCTTGTTAGCTACCAAGATTTTACTTCCCCCTTGTAATTCACTAATTTAGGACTTGAACTCATCTTTCAGGGACACTCCCCGGGTTTATAGGTAACATGACGAAACTACAATCCTTATTGCTTCGTGGTTGTGGATTCAGCGGTTCGATTACTCATATTCGTTGGGAGAACCTCGAGAATCTTGCCTCTCTTGATCTGGGACAGAATGTACTTAATGGCAGCATTCCACTGTCTTTGTTTTCGTTTCCATCGCTGCAACTCTTACGCTTATCTTCAAACCAATTCAGTGGTCATCTTGGTGAAGTGGAGGATACTGTGAATTTGAATTTGAGATCTCTTGATTTGAGCGGCAACAAGTTTCGAGGCCCGATACCAAGATTCATCTTCAACCTTAATCGTCTTGTGTCTCTCAGCCTTTCTCACAACAACTTCAGTGGAAGCTTAGACCTCAGTCACATATTTCAAAACTTTGGTAATCTTTCTGATATTAACCTCTCTTTCAATAGTTTGTCAATCGTCGAAACCATGGTGATGATGCCCTATTCGATCCCTTTCTTACGTTATGTGAATTTGGCGTCTTGCAATCTAAAAGAATTTCCTAGTTTCTTGAGAAATCTGATCAAGCTATATACTCTAGACCTTTCACAAAACCAAATACATGGGCTCATACCTAATTGGATTTGGGAACTTGCATATATTAGTAGTAGTATCGACCTTTCTCATAATTCCTTCATAGGTTTTGAAACACTTAAGCCAAATTATAGTTATTTTCTTGAGGCCTTGAATCTTAAGTCCAACCTACTCCAAGGACAAATTCCTCTTGAATTCGGTAACTATTTTCCCCGAATAGCCTTCTTGTCTCTGTCAAACAATAACTTTTCCGGTGATATCCCTCAGTCACTTTGCAACATCGGTAGGGACTATGAAGTTGTCGTTGACTTGTCCAATAATTCATTGAGTGGCACCATTCCTCCATGCCTACTTGCAACCAACTTGGGAGTACTAAATTTGAAGAGAAACAATTTCAGTGGAAGCATTCCGGATGCATTTCCTAGTAATTGTTCGTTGGAAACTCTTGATTTGAGTCAAAATCGATTTCAAGGGACGGTTCCAAAATCTATGGTGAATTGCAAAGCGCTTAAAGTTGTAAACTTGGGGCACAATGGTCTAAGTGGTGGGTTTCCATGCTGGTTGATACATGTATCCAACTTGACCGTACTTGTTTTACGGTCCAACCGGTTCTATGGGTCTATAAGATGTGCACTGAGTGATGCAGGGACGAGTAGTTGGTCGAAACTTCAAATTATTGACATAGCTGCGAACAATTTCGGGGGCCAACTCTCTAGCGGAAGCTTCAGAAATTGGTCAACAATGATGATGGAAAGCGTTGCAGCCAAACCGAAGCTTGATTATTTGAAATTCGGAGGGTATTATCAAGATACAGTGACGATCATAAACAAAGGTGTTTCCATGGAGTTGGAGAAGATACTAATTGCATACAATACGATCGATTTCTCGTGCAACCATTTTGAAGGTACAATGCCTCGTTCAATAGGAGATCTCGCATCTTTGTATGCTCTTAACTTGTCTCACAATCATTTTACGGGCCCAATCCCACCGTCTATTGGCAATCTGAAAGAGATGGAGTCGTTAGACCTCGCAAACAATAGTCTCAATGGTGTTATACCCGAGGAGCTTGCGAGTCTGACGTTTATTTCTTATCTGAACCTGTCGTTTAATCGTCTTGTGGGCAAAATTCCAACCAGCACACAACTCCAGTCATTTCCAGAATCGTCTTATATAGGAAATAAAGGGCTTTTTGGACCACCTTTGAAGACAAATTGTGTTACTTGTGACCTTGATGATCCAAGTTCAGCTAATGGTGAGGAGGGAATTGGTTGGCCACTGATATGCATTGAGATGGGCTATGCCGTTGGTTTGGGAAGTGTGATTGGGTCGTTTGTGTATTGGAAGAGATGGAGACTGTGGTACTTTGAACTTGTTGACAGGTTTCTATTTAAGGCTTTTCCTTTACTGGATCCGCATACGGAAAAGCATGGAAGAATAGTGCGCAGGAGAAGTCACATGCGAAGCCGACGATGATGCATGTTGTTGGGCAATGTTTAAGGTTTTATCTTGTAATATGATATTTGGTATTGTTTTTTTGAGGAGCTCAGCATTTTCTTACAAAGAAACAAGGGTTATTATCATCCGAGTATCCAAAAAATATTTGGTTTTCATCCGAGTACTCTAACCAAACTGTGTGACACATCAGTACCCAAACGAAACATTTTGTGTCAATTTACTACCCGTCGTTAGTTTTCCATCTATTTTGGATGAAAATGGTCCCAACTTTTTTTAAAATACCGAAAGTACCTCTTATTTCTTTTAACCCCCAATTTTTAATAAAATAATAATAATTATAAAAAATTTAAAAAAACCATCTCTCATCTCACTTAGATACCCCAATTTAATTTTAACTTAATCCTCTCATCACTCATCTCTCTCCTTTCTTCTCACGGTGAGCGGCAGCGGCGGTTCTTCTCAGGCGAGTGGTGCTCTTCTCAGGCAAGCGACGGATGAGCAGAAAATCGTGCTCCACACTCGCCGTTGTCGCCGCTCCCCGCTCAGGCGAATAGGGTTTTTGTCTCTTATGTCTTCAATCGATTTCTCTATGGGCTATCTTCAAGTTCATTTCATCGATTGAACTTTGAAATCGCACTGGTGAGTGGGTTGATTTTGGGGATGGGGGTGATTCTGGGTTTTTGGAGATGAAGATCGAGGTGGGTATGGGAGGTGGGGTGTGGAATGACGAAGATTGTGAGATATTTTGTTAAATTTAATCTGGATGTAATTTGTGAACAAACTGCGATGACCAATTTTGCTTGTTATAATTTGTACAGCATAAGGAATTAAAAACCAATAGATGCAATTTGTAATTTAAGAAGAACTGATTTATTAATAACAAAAAATAATAGGAATAATTAATATATTTTAAAAAAATTAAAACTGAATAATTTACATTTAGAAAAAAGATTTTCAAAACTGAATTTTAAAAAATTAAAATCTGATTTTATAAAATAAAAACTGTTTTTTTAAAAATAAAATCTGATTTTTAAAAAATAAAGTCTGATTTTTTAAAAATAAAAATTGATTTTTTAAAATAAAAATGATTTTATAAAATAAAAACTGATTTTTTGAATATAAAATCTGATTTTTTTTAAATAAAATCTGATTTTAAAAAAATATTATCTGATTGTTAAAAATAAAATATGATTTCTTTAAATAACATATTAATTTTTAAAATAAAACTAATTTTAAAAAATAAATAAACTGATTTTAAGAAAATAAACAAATGGAAATAATTTTTGAAATTCAATGGCATGAGTTTGAAAATTTGACTGTTAGAGAGGGGTATTTTGGACTTTTTAAGTATTTGAAAGGAAAAATGGATGAAAATAGTTAGAATCTAACGACGGGTTCTAAGTTGAAACTAAATGTTTCGTTTGGGTATTGATGTGTCACAAAGTTTGGTTAGGGTATTCGGATGAAAACCAAGTATTTTTAGGGTACTCGGATGATAATAACCCAAGAAACAATTATCAATATAAGGTATTGTTTTTTTTATACCAGATTCAATTAGTTATTAGTTCCTTTTCGATTTTTAATTATCCTAGTCCTACAATACCTACAGCAATGTGGCCCACGTCGCGGCCCACTAAATAGTGGGTCGGAAGCTCGACCCGTGACTCACAATCCTGAGTCGTGGGTTGTGACTCACGGGTCACACGTCAGTCAATGGTTGGCTGTTACGTGTTCTGTCGGTAGAAAAAATTGATCGTTGGCCCCAACGGTCATAAACGGGTATATATATTTTTTTAAAAATACATAAAATCATATTTTACCCAAAAATAATCAAAATATCCCCCATCTATAAATACCCCCATCTCGTTCATCAAACCACCAACATATCTCTCAAAATCTAAAATTTTGATAAAAAAATGTCCAACGACGAGTCTCAAGCTGTGGAGGAGTTGGAAGCCAAAATTCATGCAATGGAGGCACGAATCCAACGAAGGGTTGGGAGAGCGATAGAGAAAGAAATGCTAAGGATCGACGCAATGAGGCGAAAGATAGAAAGTGGAGAACCCTCCCGATGATAGATTGACAGAGGTCATCTCGAAGGTCACGACCGACTAATGCAGGATTATTTTGTCGAGAACCCCACCTATGGTTCCGATATGTTTAGGCGTCGATTCCGTATGTGCCGACCACTTTTTCTACAGGTGATAGAAAAGGTAGTAGAATATGACGATTGCTTCGTTCAGAAGAGGGACGCTGCCAGACGCTTGGGGTTATCAACGCACCAACAATTCATCGCCGCGATGTGAATGCTAGCGTATGGGTGCTCGACCGATTCATTGGATGAAACCATACGAGTTGGGGTAAGTACCATACTGTTATGTGTACGACGGTTTTGTAAGGCCGTTTTTGAGGTTTTCATGCATGAGTACGAGCGTAAACCAACAACGGAAGACTTGACCCGGTCACTCGAATCGGGATACAATCGAGGGTTCCCCGACATGATTGGGAGTCTTGACTTCATGCATTGGCGGTGGAAGAATTGCCCAACCGCATTGGAAAGAGCCTTTGGTCGGGGAGATCACCACGGAGATCCAACCGTTATGCTAGAAGTTGTAGCGTCATGTGATTTGTGGATTTGGCATTTGTTTTTCGGGATGGCTGGCTCGAACAATAACATCAATGTCCTCAACGCCGACCACTTATTCAACAACGCTTTTGAAGGTCATGACTATGTCATGGAGTACGAGATCAACAGGCATCGATACAACTGATCTTATTATTTGGTTGACGGTGTTTACCCATCACGGAGTCGGTTTGAAAAGTCGATTCCATCCCACTACACGCAAACACAAATTGTTTTCTAAAGTTCAAGAAGGTTATCGGAAAGATATTGAACGGCTTTTTGGAGTCCTCCAAACACGATGGCACATAATTTTGCGGCCCACTCGTGTTTGGAACGGGACAACTTTGGATGATATGATGCACACGTGTATCATTCTCCACAACATGATTGTAGAGGATGAACGCGACCGGTACGAAGCAGAAGATGAAGACTTGTATTACGACACCCCTCCAAAAATACCAGATTGGACACCACCTGAACGATGGCGCTAGTGAGGTCCCTTGCCCTACCAACAACGTTTTGCCACTCGACTCGAGGTTACAAACGATAACACCCACTGATAACTCCAAGAGTACCTTGTTGAGCACATATCGGGTCAGTTTGGAGTGTATTACCAATCAAACGACGAATGACAAAGCTTTTTTATGTAACAATTGTCTTGTTAAATGTGTTTTGGGTTGTATTATTTGAGGATGAATAAAATTGGAAGTTTCAATTCATTTAGTTCATTTATTTTATTATTAATTAATTTTATAAAATTTATTTCAATTTTCTTCAGTATTTATTATTTTAATAAAAATAATAATAAATTCAGCAAAATATCAATTCAGCATCCACTTAGAATCCGAGTCTCTTAGTAACTCTCACCACTGTAGAACAAAGTTTAAATTAAGTGGTTGCGAGTCACTATTCTACACAGTCAACATATATATAAACAGTGAACCTTAGCCTCTCAGTGAGTCTCACCACTGTACATGCTCTAACAACATGCAAGACGTCCATAACTAGAGAACTCGGATCGACAATCGTTCTAGATCCCCTCCGTCTAGATGGATGTTGTTCGCTCCTTCATCTCTTGTGAGGTCGAATCCATCGGTCGATTGAACCCGTTGTTTGCCACTCATCATCCATATTTTTCTCGATTCTTCTTGTTTCGATGCCAATCAAGAATAAATCAAAGTAAGGGTAGCTACTAACTAGTCTCCATTCATCAGCTTTATAAGAGGTGGGGCGCCATAGGTTTGCACATGAGGGCCACGACGTGGGTTTAATAAGTAGGCAAGAGGTTGTCGTAGATGATCGTCAAAAGAATTAGGATTTAAGGTCGGGTCTGACCGAGTTAAGGTCTAGTGTTAGGAATGAGATTATGGTTTGATTGCAAAAGAAATATAATTAATGAAAAGTAATTTTAAAAAATTGATGAAAAATAAAAATTTTAAAGTCAGAAAAAATGAAAATTGTAAAAAAAAAATACAAATGAATTTGATGGAAAATTTAAAAGTTAACGATAAATATTATTTACCGGCTTTTTGGATTTTGGAATTTTGATTATTTATGAAATGTAATTTAGATATTTTACGATTTTCTGGATGAAAGATCAACGGTGGCAGAAGCCAGAAAGCAGGATAAATTAAAGTAAACTCTAATTTTCCATAGAAAAACTCCCCTAAAAAAATCCTTAGAAAAACGTTAAATACCTCGCTATCCCGTAACTTTACACGGTAATTGTACATAAACTTCTCCAATACATCCGGGAGGTAGTGTTTGATTACTTGTCCAAGCAACTAGGGTTTCAATTTCCAGTGCATGTTTTGATATTGATTTCTGGAGGTTCACATATGAATTTTTGTGTAGTAACTGGAATTTCTGGAAATGGGTGTTCAGGGAAAGGGACGGAGGCGACATGTTCGGGACGGCGGTCAGGCGATTTGCTATGATACCGAAGCCGACAGAGCTAGCGAAGCCGACACAGACGATCAGTAGGGCCATATTTGAAATAGTGAAGGAGCATGGTCCTCTCACCATTTCTGACACCTGGGAACGCCTCAAGGTATATTGCTTTAACCTCTTTTCATTTCAATGGCCAAGACAATAAAATTTGAAAAAAATTATCAAGTTTTTGATCTAGGAGTTGAATGTTTGATGGATGTTGCATGTTATAAACATGCCAGTTCTCTCTGGCAATGCTTCATGTGTGCTCCAATTTTGATTATGAGTATATGAATCTGTGGCTGAGTTCTAACCGGTTGGGATTTAGAGAAAAAATGTCAGTTGCTGTGGTAAAGCCAGTAGCTTTAATTTAAGTTTATTGCTGTGTAAAGCTGGGAATGTTGAGTTGAGAGCATGCTTGAAGATGGACTCACCAACACATTATACAAGTCAAGGTCTGTTTGCTCATGGTTAAACTCAGGACCGAGTATGTAGTCAGACCAGAATGGATTTTAGCAAATATTGTTTAATGATCTCATGAACTTCCATGAAGCCTGTACATTGCATTGAAATTCTTGCTTGGTATAGATAGTTGATTTAAGGGTGGGGGGATTCTTGTAGAATCTGAGTGCAAGAATAACGGAGCAAAGCTATGACATGTTTGAAAACCTTGATTTGATGTGTTTGGATAACCAAGAATTTGGATTTAGATTTGAGCTGAGTCCATGTGTTACTTTGAAACATGACTAAAACAAAGCATTTCAAATCACAACTATTCTCCTCTCATTTGGAATACCATTATTCCCAACCATTAGTTTTTGTCATTGAAATCAAATGTTTCAAATGATAAGCTGGAAGTCTTGAATTTCAAATCAAATTCAAGAATCAATTTGTTGGCTAGACTTGTTTAAATCTAAAAATTGTTGGATCGCGTATTTCATCTTCCATTCACCTTATAGTTAGTTAAAGATGACAGGTGGGGTTTGGTTACTAAATAGTAGCTTGATAGGAAACACCGAAACAGTAGTAAGCCATTTGGCTCTTTTTATCCAAATTCATGTATGACGACAAAGGGTTTCATATCATGTGGCTGTGGTTATTAATTTGGCTGAGGTATGTACATTATGTATTTTAAACCTGTCTTATTGCATGTATGTGTATGCAAAGGAATTCAAATCATGTGGCTGTGGCTATTACGGTTGCTGAGATTTGTACATTTGTATTTAAACCTGTATTTTTTTCATGTATTTTTTTGCTAAGACATAACAGAGACAATTTGAATGGAGAGATCAAGATAGACTAACCATCTATATTTTCTTAACTCCATGTGCTTCTGTTTGTGAACTTCAAATCGAATTTTAATCTTTCAAGCATCTTATCCTCTCAGATGTTTATCATAAAACACATTTGACTGATCAATATCAATCATTCTACAGGAAGCGGCTCCACCAGGATTGACTAACAAAAGGCACATGAAAGTGGTTTTGCGATGGATGAGGGACAGACAGAAACTTAGGCAGATATGCAAACGTGCAGGACCACACAAGCAATTCTTGTATACAACTTGGTTCACGAAACCTGATGATGCTTCCCAACCAAAGTTGCCCTAAAATCTATAGATGATTGTCTAAACTACTTTCATAGTTTTTGATTGCATAAGTATCGCCATGCATTATTGTACTGTGTTCAGTTGTAAAATTATTCTACTACCAGATATGCTCGCAGGCACTGACAATGTAATGTTTTAATGTTTATATGATAATTGTCAACGAGGACCGGTTGATCTGAAACTGAGACACCATCAAAGCCCCAACTGAACCAAAAGGAACCATGATGAGCTTGACTAACTTGACTTCATTATATGATCATCATGAATTAGGTGCAAAGAAGTAAATCAATGCCCAATCCTGTAGCATAAATTTTACAGCACTACTGGGTTAAATTATCATTATGATAAGCTCCGTTAACTGGAAAATTGATCTCTGTCTATACATCAATCCACCAATGCACACAACAAACTAATCAAGAGAGAAAAAAAAAAAAGACAACTATATGATAAGCTATGATTATCTTTGTAATATTTCACTCCCATCACTGGAAAATTGATCGCTGTGTATACACCAATCCACCAATGCATGTAGCATTTGAGAATGACGGTCCAGGTAAATGGTCAATGGGTGTACTGAACTGAAGAGTGCTAGAGCTGGCTGCTCTTTGATTTCTTCAAGACTTGTTTGAGAACTAAAGCAATTCTACGAGCCATGTGGTTTTCTAGAAATCTTTCTTTCACCCTCTCATATCCCCTCTTTCCCATTGTAAGCCTTGTTGCAACTTGAGTTGAGAGTTTGACAATGTTGTTTGCAAGCAGAGTTACCCCCTCTTTACCAATAGGGTGCAAGTACCCTGTTGTCCCATTCACAACAATCTCTGTGGTTCCTCCAGCTGCTGTTCCCTGTCATTAACAATTGGACCCCAAAAAAGGTAGAATAATGACACACATAAGGATCCTGATGAAAACAGGGATAATGGAAAGTACCCCGTAATATCGACTTTTTGCAGGTTGGTACCCTTATCTTCAAAGCGTTGTGGGTTGTGGCCCTGAACTTATATTCTGCTGCCTTTCATGTCAAATTGTTCTAAAATGACAATTTTATCCTTTAAATTTAGAAACAAAGGGTCCAAAATTTGATTAACTTTATTTGGTTTGTAGAATGAAAATTTCAATTATAATAGTACAATTTGAAAGAGAAAACAATGGTTTTCTGTATTTTTTAAAAATTTAAATATTTAAGGGCATAATCATCATTTTGAAATACAGAAAGTGCAACAACATATAAGTCCAGGGCCACAACCCGCATCAATTTAAAGATGAGGGTGCCAACCTGCAAAAAAATCACAGTACATGGAACTTTAACGTTGAGGACCGAGAGTGTTACCAGAACAGGGAGCTGGAATGCCATGGCTTCAATTGTAATCCTCCCAAAGCATTCTCCTCGCCCCTACATGACAAAAGGGTATGTTTAGAAGAAAAGGAGAGGCTATTTTTATATTAAAAAAGCACATGGATTCAGAATACATAAATAGACTAATATGCGCGAGCAAAATGAACAATTTGATTCAAGAAAATGTATGGACTGACAGGATAGAATCAAATGAACTCATAAAATATAAATAAACCCATTTGAACACATGCGAATAATGTGCAGCACAATGTGAAATTAAATCACAGTCTAAAATGAAACAAAGAGAGAGATTAAGAAATGTGATGGATACAATAGCATTTAATCCATCAAGGGAGACGAAAAACAAAAGGAATAGAAAAAAGAGAAAACTACCTGGGAATTCTGAACAAGAACATCAATTGCAGCTAAATAAGGGGCCACGGTCAGAGTTTTATTTACAAAGTGAACCCGGTCTTGAATTTTCTTCTCCATTACAAAGTTACGCAATTCTGTCTCAAACTTGGTTTGAGCAGTCAAGTCGCTTCCCACAATAACTGCATGCATTGATGGCACTTGCAGCTTCTTCTCTTGTATCAGTTGCAAGCTCTCGTAGAATGATCGCAGAAATAAATCCTGGCCCTTTCCACGTGAAACACCTGTAGTTACATCAATTCAGTATGCAAAACATAATCTTCTACTAATTAATACTATTAAAGTAGTCACATAAATTCAGCATGTATAACAAAATATTCTACCAATTAATACTACTAATATTCAGCATGTATAACAAAATCTTCTACTAGTTAATACTACTATGGAGCCTGTAGTTAGATTTTCAAGACTGATCAATTTCATCTGTTTTTTGTTGTTGTATGTTTACTCAACAAATGAGCCCTTAGGGAAAAGGAAGAAAGAATATGAAACAATACTAGAATATTCACAGCCAGAAGATATGTACCGAGCAACAATAGTTAGAATCCCTATTTAGTTGGAAGAATGTGCAAAGAAAGCATTCCAGACAAACCAAGTGCCCTAAAGATGGTGTAATAAACTTGACCATGAACTCTATAAAGCAAGACAATTCACTTCAAGGATGTGGTTTAATTTACATAGAAGCAGATGCAAAAGCAAAGAATTCAACATATGATCAAAACAGGATGAGATGCATACTATTTATCAGCGCAAAGAGTATATCTTCATTTCGTACTCCAAGTGATTCGCGGACATGCTCGCGCAGAACCCTTTTAGCTACATTATCTTCAGCAACTTCCATAAGTTCCTTGCTATTTCCAAGGTGAACTACATAGGTCTGAGGCATTTTAATCCTGCAGACAACAAATGTTTTTAATAGACCATCCCAAAGAACTCAAAGGGAAACAGAAAAGAAAAGTAGAACATAAATAGAATAAAATTCCCTTACAACCTCAATACATGAAATCAACCACAACAGTGACAGGCAAATGGCCATGTCTTTTATCTAGTTTAAGATTTTGGTGGTTGACATGGAACCATGTATTATGAGCTTAATTCTTTATTTACCAGGAAATAAACAAAAATTATATTTTTCACGGCAACAAGGTAATTTCTTACGTGAAGTATTCTACTTTAACAGCTACAGTAGGGCAATGACAGCTGAAAAAAAACAAAGGACCGTGAAACAGATCCAAATAGAAAGTTTTGTTTCGTAAAAATTATGTCCCAATATAAAGACAAGGCAAACTACAGGAACACAGAATATTTCTCATATATTATCATATCCAAAAGGTTGCACATATCACCAGCAGAAGTAGTTGACAGTTGAAAACAACAAGGTGTCACTCCTTTATTCCAGACAGTCAAACCAAATGTATGAATTAAAGAAATTGGTAGGCCAGAGGATTAGCCAGCCATTATTTAGCCTAAATAAAATATGGTTAACCCTAAGATTCAATGGATAATGGACCACTAGAAATAAAATAATTTTTATATTTTAGATGCTCGAACACAAATAAATAAATAAATACTTGTTGTGGTAACACCTAGCCACTTAGAGTTGTATTTTTAGGGAGTGAAGATGAAAATAATTTAAGTTTACCTCAACCGCTCTTGTGTCCTATTCTTCCAGTATTCTTCCGTTATATGTGAATCAATCATTGCCCCAGCAACTGAAGGGAGGTGCCTCACAAAATCTAGTTTGAGGTAGTGTCCTCTCATTTCATGGATCCACCATAACACTTTTGGGAGAACATGTGGAACATTTTCCTTGAGAACAACATCCAGCCATTTCCCAGTAACAGCAGTGTTCAAAACAACCAGATCAGCTTTTATAGCTGTATCCACCGCTTCTTGACCCTTTGCTGGGAGAACCTAAAGGCATGTGCAAATACATAAATTTAGAAGGTGAAAAACAAACCAACAATCTTTTGAACTTTCCAGAATTAGGAAACCAAGTGATAATCAATGTTAGGCACCTTGAAATTGAGAATCAGGGAACTGAATATGTAATGTTGATCGATCATGTCAAATTAATTCAAATAAGAATTTACCTGTACACCCCTGTCCAACATCTTATGTTCCAAACTGTATGTAACCCCATCTGTTTCTGATGGTTTCTGGTTAGTTATCCAACAAACTTCAGCACCGACACTTCTTAACAGAAATGCTAACTCCATAAGCAATAATGGTCCACCTGATAAGTATTTTTTAGAAAGTAAAATAACAGCATTGTTAGAAGTTGATATACTTTCACCATACTTATTGTAAGGGGAAATGACGTTTAGGAAGTGAGAATCTAATAAAATAGATAAGAAAGAAAGAGAAAAACGGGTAGATTATTAACTGATACTAACATGTATCTACTGCTGTACATCCAGTTAATGATGGACAGCAAAATAAGGCAGTGAATAGCATAGCCATAGTCTTATACTAATGTTTTTTCACATGTCAAAATCCATAATCTAAGCTAATTAAAGGCAAATAACCAATTTGTAATTGATACAATGTCCTTCATCCTTTCTTGCTTGGTAACTTTTTAGAACAATGCTATTACCAATCAATCTAAATTCTTGATTTATTACCCGTCAATTTGAATAGATCTGATATGTAAATTCTAGTTAGTTTGCACTTAAAGAGTATAGCCCAATAGGTTGGTCACCGAACAGTGAAATTTCTAGATATAAATGCTATACAAATTAAGTTTAAATGTTCTACATCATGTCTCTGACATAAAGCCATAAATATAAGTATGTTATATATGTCATGTTAGCTGTAACTGTAATGTAATGGCCGGCCATCCGGGCAATGCCAACAACTTTGAGGGCATGCATTACTTCATTAAGGAAATGCAGGTGCAAAAAAAATTACATGGAACATTGGCTAATATACCACAGTTACTAAAAATAGCATTGACCCCTAATATATAATTGTTGGCAAGACAAAGTCATCATACACAAGCACTATCCCACTCCCATGGTATTGAAGTCACGGTGTTAATCAAATCTCAAAGGTCCCCAAAACTTGACAAACTGAGGTGTGTCATGCTTGACTATTGATATCATTAGTCTGCCAATGAATCTCGACAAGAATGAAGGACATTTTGTTGAGCGGAGCATAAATGTATTAACACACATTAGTGGTGTATCACCTGAATTATAGAATAACTGAAAGTCCGACATGATTGAAGAGCTTGCTGATGATATTATATCTTTCCGAATTCAACCACAGAATGATGGGTAATAGGAGGCAAAAGTACTCGTAATATAAAAACAAACCAAGAAACTCAGAGAGACAAGGATGAGAGAAACTTCTGCAAAACCCTAAACGGATTTCCATATCCTTCTCAATTTTAGCACAAAGATGTGCGCATTACAGTGAGTAGTTACTTCAATTGAATTGCTCAAACAGTACTGGTCCAGTTTGGTTAACACTGTTGATTCCAACAAGCCAATCCTGATATCCAAGCCTATGTTTATTTTTTGTGTTCATTGCATCTGAAGTTTAGCAAGGTGTCACCTTCAATTCAGGGTCCCTATAAGTTTAATGCTACAGAATCACACATGTTGTAAAAAAAAGTCCATTATTGAATGGAAAGGAGCAAAACAGTAGACAGTAGACATGCCAATAATGCCGGAGATTATTTTCCTTCTATATTGCAATTTAATATTGAACATTAAAGCCCATAAACATTCTGCCATTGCACATTTACCTCAAATGTAATTCGAATTCCATTGACATATTAGTAGAAAATAAAGTACCAGAAAGAGAGAGCTCGTGCGAGACCAGAAGAACGAGCTTAGACTTCATGAAACTGAGCGGACTCGGGTGAGCAGGGGCGGCGGGTGGGGATGAACGAAGCACCCGCTTCTCGGCCGCGTCCTGGAAGTGGCGGTCGCAGGAATCGAAGGCATCTCTGATGAAGAAAGCGACGACGGTGGAGACAGAGAGCATGAGGAGGAGCGCCAACAGCCAGCGCTTCTGCTTGGCCACCCAGCCGACGGAGTGGTGGTGCTTGGCCATTTCTTCGGCTAGGGTTTGGGGTTGGGAGAGAGAGGGAGAGTGAGAGCGAGAGCTCCTCCTCCTCCGCTACTTGGGCGCTGGGCATTTTAGGGCTTGGGTTGGGGAAGCGGAGGGGTGTGGCGTGTACATTTGGCCGAGCGCAACAGGACACTTGTAAAGACGCTTTTGTTGAGTTGAGCGAATTTAACTTTGGCGGTGTGCGGTTGATTTGACGTTTCCTTGACGATGTTTTTGGATGGTTTGCCGCCGGAAAGCAGCTCTACAGTAAAATGTTTTGGTTCAATTTATGTCATCTGTGTGGTTCGGTGTCTTCTGTAGTTGTTGTACTTGTTCCGATGATCGCTGTTTCGAAAAATTGGGCTTCCAGGATTTCTTGTCGTCCTTTTCATTTTACCAAACTACCCTTCTTCGGCTTAAGCCGCATAATATTTTGGGCGATAATTTTAAGGAAAGTATTAATATTTGGTTTTCCTAAGGTGTGTAATTTATTGTAACCCCTATCTTAATAGTCGTAGGAATTGAATGCGAATTGTTTTTTATTACACTTTATTTAACATGAACGGGATACTATTAATTGTTGCAAAAGAACACAGGTTAAGGTGGGCGGGAGTTGGTCTTCTTGTCCCGTAAGAACAAGCATAGAAGAAGTCGATCTGGCTAATCGGTGAACGGTTTTATTCGCTGATCTTTTCACGAACACGAGTTTTGAATCCTTGATTTGAGAGAGCATTAACTGAATGTCCTAAATGACACTATGCATTAGATAAACGAGGACAGTAGCCAGTTTGCCGAGGGTGGTTAGGTTGAGTGCGGATGATAACCTGCGACCAGTTGCGGACCTAGGCTAGACCTAAGGCCATTACAATTGTGAACGCTTCAATGAGGGTCGGGTCCTACGCCTCATTTATTGTACCATTACCCTGTTTTAATAACCCCGCCCCCCTCTCCCGTGTCAAATTGACAAATAACGTTTCACCCGGATTTGTTAAGATCTGTGAAGACTGTCCCATCCGCATTAATGACCTTGTGTCCTTGTGGCGAGGGACGTCAGATCGTTCCTGCTTCAGTGGGTACAATTTTTCTTGTCGTTGGTGGGTGGAGGAGGGTCTCCCTCTAGATGCGGGTGTGTTCATGTGCTTGATAAATCATGTCGGGTAGTCATCCAAATTTCTCATAGTCCAATTGAGATCTTCATGATTCTGTCCGGGGTTTGTGTTTGGACCCATTGGGTCCACTATGTGGTCATTAATGTTGTATGGAATGGCGGGGAGATTCTGCCCATTTTGGTCCAACATTTTGAGGCGGATTTGTAGTGGACGAAGATATGTTTCGATGTCTCCTGTTGTGTCGGGACGTTTAATCTTGGACAATGTCATTACCGCATTTGAGCTTATGCATTCTATCCGCCAAAAAACTAGGGGCAGCAGAGGTTGGTTCGCTTTTAAACTTGACGTGAGCAAGGCCTACGATAGGCTTGAGTGGGGATGTGTGGAGGCGATCCTTAGTCAGATGGGTTTCCCGAGGTTGCTGACTCAGGTTATTATGGATTGTATCACCTCATCTTATTTTGGTATCCAATTTAATGGAGAAATCAACGGCTTGATCTTGCCTTCTCGGGGTTTGAGACAAGGATGCCCGTTTTCTCCGTATTTGTTCATTATTTGCGCTGAGGTCCTTTCTGCCCTCCTTAAAGAGGAAATGACTTCCGGGAGGATATCGAGTTTCTCTTGCTCTCGAGGGGTCCCTGAGTATCCCACTTATTTTTTGCACATGATAGTCTTCTTTTTGGTCAAGCTAAGATTGACGAGATTCAGAGAATTCAGAGCGTTCTATCTCGATATGAGGAGGTTAGTGGGCAGATGGTGAATTTCGAGAAATCTTGTATTAGTTTTAGTCCTAATGTGCAGGGGCCCAAGCATGCATCTTTACGAGCTCTTCTTCGTATTCGAGAGGAAGGTGGTCACGAAAGATATTTGAGGTTGCCATCCTTAGTATGGAGGAGTAGGAAATAGGTGTTTCGGTTACTTGGGGAGAGGGTTCGTAAGAAGTTGCAAGGGTGGAAGGCAACAAAATTCTCCTTGGGTGGCCGAGAGGTGTTGATTAAAGCAGTGGTCCAATCAATCCCTACTTTTGCCTTGGGGTTTTTTCGTGTCCCGAAAGGAACCCTTCAAGATCTCCAGAGGATGGCATCTCGCTTTTGGTGGGGAGGGGATGTGGACTCGCGCCATATCCATTGGCGAGAATGGGGAAAGCTTTGATATCCGAAGGGTTTGGGTGGTTTGGGCTTTCGAGATGTTGAGGTTTTCAATAAGGCGATGTTGGGTAAGCAAGTTTGGCGGATTCTAAAAGTAGGAGGTTGTCTTATGGCTAGAGTTCTTCAGAGTAAGTATTTCCCTTCGACTTCTCTCTGGGAAGCTCGGTCTCGCTCTAGCCATTCCGCTGTGTGGAATGGTCTCTTGTGGGCTCGCTCTTTAGTCCAAAAGGAAGTCATTAAGCGTGTAGGGCATGGCCTTGATACGTTTCTCTTCGAGGACCCTTGGATCTCCTCTAATCCAGGGTTTTTCCTGATTACGATCCCGCCCGAGGCTCATAGGTTTGCTCGGGTTGCTGACCTGTTGGGGGCTGATGGTTCTTGTGATGAGGCGAAGATTGATGCTTTGTTTTCGCCTGTAGACCGTGAGGCTATTCTTCAGATTCCTAGGGGGAGACCTCGGGCGGATTCCTTTTGGGCCTGGGGGCTAGAGCAGAAAAGGATCTACACGGTGAAATCCGCTTACCAGGGCGGAAATTGGTGATAGGGATGGCTCGATTGAAGGTGGTCTTCAGGGGTTCACTCGTAGTTGGTGGACCAGACTCTAGGGGCTCCAAACCCCGCCCAAGGTCCGGGTCTTCCTGTGGCGTTTTTTCCATGGCATCTTGCATGTGGGAGAGGGGCTGGCGAGGAGAGGTATCTTGGGGGCTCGGATGTGTGTGAGATGTGCTCGGGGGGTAGAGACCATTGCTCATGCTTTCTTTGGATGTAAGTCAGCGGTTGTAGTATGGAGAGCTTCTCCCTTTGGTGCGTGGTTTGATTCTGTCAGGTCCTTATCCAGCTCTGATGTCTTATCATTCTTAGTAGATAGGCTTTCAAATGAGGATCTTGTAGCTTGGTCTATGACTGCCTGTATGATTTGGAGTGAGAGGAACCGAGTTCGTCTTGGGGAGCTTGAGAAGGACCCTGATCAGTTGGTTGCGGCTTGAAAAGACTGGATTTAGGAGTTTTTTTCCTATTATATCAAGGATATGCGGGGTCAGATGGGTAGTCAGGGCAGAGGTCCGGCCTTGCGTTGGATCGCTCCTCCTTGTGGAACTCTGAAGCTGAATGTGGATGTTGGGGTTCGGGCAGGAGGGATTGGCTTGGGCATGGTGGTTAGGAATCACTTTGGAGAGGTCATTGGTGCGAAGACCCGTTTTCAGGCAGGAGTAGTCTCTCTTCATCTAGCTGAGTGCTTGGCTCTGAGGGATGACATCAAGTGGTGTGTGGAGAAAGGATGGCAGGCCTTGGAGGTGGAATCAGATGCCTCGAATGTTATTTCGGTTGTCCGTGATCGATGGTTTGATAGTGTTGAAGGACCCGTTGTTGAGGAAACTTGGTCCCTCTTAGATGCTCTAGGAGATGCGGTGATTCGTTGCGTGCCCCGGTGTTGTAATGAAGTTGCCCATAACCTAGCCCAATTTGTTTTTCGTAGTTTGATGGTTCAAGAGTGGGGGTCTCTTGTCCCTCACTCTATCGCTTGTATTGTAAGGTGTGAGCTTTCCGCTTAACAAAGTTCGTTTTTCCCAAAAACAAAAACAAAATTCAATAGGGTATATTTGTCTTTACAAGTATGAAAAGCATAGAAAACAAAATTTGAATTATAAGAGCACATCAAACCAATATAACATATTATGAAGCATAGAATAACAAATTTCCCAATGATATTTCATGTTTCCAGTTTTTACAAATTAACCCATTAATTATTAATGGAAATTACAGGCAGCACCGCGCGAAGCCAAAACTAACCGGGACAAACAAGGGCGGGTCTGTCTCGCATTCCAGTGCTGCCGGCAAAATCACTCCTCGTCTTCCAGATACTTAGATTCCCTCCCTCTCCTCTGAATCGTCTCCAATTTCATGACCTAGACTCCCAAATCTAAACCACCTCTCTCTCGAATCTGGCTATTCGGAGCTTCAAAACTCTAAATTCCAGTCCATTTTCAGGCACTTTTGGCCCACATTGACATCGCCCTTCCATCTGAATGATTTGATTGTATAAGCAAAAAAGGAAGCTCAGTTCGTGTTAGTTCATCGGACGGGAATGCAGAACGTGTATCTAGTAGCCACAGGTAAGATTTATCATCCATAAACCCTTAAACGAGCCTGCTCTGGATCTGTAGCTGCATTGTTGCACGATGTTGATTCCGATATGGGGTTTCTGCTTTTTAATTATTAAAATTTCCTATCAGCTCTTGTTCTACAGATTCTCGGGGCTGCTTCAGTCACTACACCCAGTTCCAATTGCTACGTTATTGATAAATCAAGCCACCTTGTTGACTTCGTATCCTATTTTGTTTCCTGCAACTGCCCATGTACGATAATGTCGATGTTCATAAATTAGTCAGTATGTTGCTGCCAGAAATTGGGTTGTTAAATCCTCAGTATGCTTGTCTTAGTACTTCGAAGGAGGATAGTGGTTGATACTAAATATACACAATTCAATAATTCATAGCTGATTGCAGTTCATAGTTAGGTATGTTAGTTTTGATAATAATTCCTCATTGCCTGTTTCGTGTTTGGGATTTCTACTACTTCTACAGCCGCCACAGACAGTGTTCATATCCATTGTGTGGTTTTTTTATGCACTTAGCTTTACAGCCTCTACTACTTATAATTAGAGTATGAGGAAATTGTTCCTCTTAAGCTTACAATCAGAGTAGCTGGGTTGGACATTCTTTTGAGCATGATGGGCAGGTAATGTCTTTATAACTGGAATTATCAAATATCCAGATGTTTCAATTGTGAAGTCCATAAATTTGAAATAGAATCTGAATTTTATTCGCATTATGTATTTGCTTTGGTCCAGGAAACAGACCTGGCTCTTCGTTTCTGCAAAGATGTGGAAAGTAGATCACAATCGGTAATCTGCATCACACTGCTCCATATTTTCTGTTAATCGATATGGGGTCATAGTCAGTTTGCTTCTATGCGTTTGTCCTATTTTAGTTTATTGAAGATCTGTTTATTTTAAGAATTTTTTTAATTATTGTCTAGCTTGGGCATAATCTTATTGAACTCTTCACCCTTTTAGTTAATCTCATTGTTGATGGGACCATATAGTTCTTCTTTTTTATGCTCATTAACCCTATGACTGAATGCCATTTATGGCCCGTAAACTAACACCGGTGATATAATGTCAAAGAGTTACATTGTATATATATAACTCATGTTGATGAAAATATTATAGAACAAAAGATAATAGGTTTTTGGTTGATTGGAATTCCAGGAAGGTTTTCCAAAGATGGTGAATGTTGAAGATGGTACCATCTAATGAATATAACATCCTTCTCAACTTATACTGGGCAACCAAATGATGTAGGACAACATAAAGAATACGAAATTGAAGATAAAGTAGAGAAATCAAGAGAGGGAAGGAGTAGTAGAGAGAAGACAATCTGTTTTTCAGTATTCAAGTCTGATGCCAAACTATATTATAGTACAACAATTATAGAGAAATCAACCCATACGAAATAGGAAATCCGAAATAATTGGCTATATGAATAACCAATAAGCATCCTAATATACTATAAGCCCTAATTTCGAGTGCAGTGTCAAACTAACACAGATCTTGGTAAATAGCAAAAGAAAAAGGGAGTAGTAGTTTTTTCCTCCTATTTTTCTAGTAATTTTCATGGGGAAATGCTGTATTGTGCCATGTTATTTTAATTTTCCTTCTGTTATAAAATGAAGAGGCTCCTTTGCGTATTTTTAAGTATTCATTTGTCGGTATCTAAAAATATGGTTGATGATTGCATGACTGTCTTCATAATTTACAGGGATATGTGGACTTTGGCCGATTTGACAAGTTCAACTACTTCGTTGCTGGTTCTGGACATGTTGACTTTGTACAAGTAAGTCATTTTAGTCTCAAGATGCAATTATCATAATTTGGTAACTATTAGTTGCTGACGCTTCTCACTAAATATATTTTACTTTCCTGGGATAGGGTTAGGTGGAGCCATATTGTCTATGTGTATCCATACTATATTTCGGCCTAACTTTATTATAGTCTGAAGTATGAGAAACCCTTGAAGGAAGAACCTAAAGGGAAACTGAAAGATATAAATTAGGTTGCCTCCATTTTAATGTGATGGGGAAAAAATCTGAATGATTCAGAATCCATATTTCCAAGTAGGGGTGAGCAAATCGATTTTTGGATCGGATTTTTATATTATCTGAATTCTTTTACTGGATACGAATAATTGAAAACTCATTCCAAGTTTTTCTAAATTATATTGGGTCGAATTTGGATAATATCCCAAATATATTTTGGATAATCTGTTACTATCCAGAATAATTCTATATAATCTACTTTAGATTTTTTTCATATAAAGTTCCTAAAAAAGAATAAAATTAACACCTAAACATATCAAGCAATCATTCCAAATCTCAATCAACCGTAACATTAGACAATAAGATAGGACAAACATAATCAAATTCTACTCATATTATATTACAGTCACAAGCTATGGTATGAGAAATGAAAAAAAAATATCACAGTAAAAATAGAAACTCAACAAATTAATACATGAGAGACTTATGCAATTGATGGCAGAAACTTTTTTATTTGATTCTATATATTGTTAATTAAATTTTGAATGTTTGTTTTGCTCTCTTCTAGTACCAAGTCACCTTCTAACTGGTTGTTAAGCTTATATCTCCATCCTCCATTTTCCTTTTCTTTTATAGCCGACGGAAGGGCCATGCGATTTTTAAAACTGTTGGCCAACTGTCTCGTGATTAAGATGCCCAATTTATGGACTCAAATACTGTAAAAAGTGTTTTTTTATGAATGTGTTTCTGAAGGTTTGATAATAATATTTATGGTTTGAATATAGTTGTTCCCATATTGTGTTGAGACCAAATATTTATAGTAAACTTGTTTTAAAATCTTGAATTTATGTATTTCGCCGGCCAATCCCTATAATAAAACAAAAAAATATAATAAAGGCGCATCACCATTTTGAATCTTTTTTCTTGCCCTCCATTGTCACCCCTTTCAGCCCTAAGTAATTATGAATTTCGTTTTCCTGCACTATATGTGGAGTGTAAAGTTCTTTGGTGGTTTGCTAGACTGATGTAATTTCTAAAATTGCACATTATGTAATCTATGTTATTTTGGTAGTCTAAATCAGCAACCAAATTTGTAAATCTGATAATTGTCTATCCTCATCCGTAGGAATTTTACAATGGTGATCTCATTAATTGTGAGAGAAGTTATGACAAAATGGGACGAACAGCTCAGGTTTGTTTACAGTTAAAACTATGTATAATTTTTTTCTTTAGAAAAGTTGTTCATACAATTTGATAATGTCAATAAGGTGTTTGCATAACTCAATTTGCTGTATCTAGCTATTAACTTCCATTAGTTTGTCAATGTAAAATATTAGCATTTTTTTAATCTTATTTCAGGTCAACATAGTATGTGGAGGTTGTTTAAATGGACAATGTCAAGGTATTGTCTCATTTTGAACACTTGGACATGTGCATGATTTACGACTTCATTTTTTTTACCCAGGTGCAACTTTAGTTTTTCCAATTCAAATATTAAAAGTAAGTTACTGTAGTTATTATTCCAATTCAAGTGGTAATTGCTTTGGTAAAAACTAGAAAATTATTATTTCTGTATTATCTGTGAAAAAAATTACCTATTGTTGAATTTTGCATTGTTTCAGTAACTTTACCATCATGTCATTAATGATGCCGTCTTTATTCAGGTCAACTTGGATGCATATGCAATGTTACATACGAATCAACTTGCAGGTCCTCTACAGTAATTTACCTTGAAATATTGCTTCTCTGTAGTTTATTGGCATGTCACCGCTACTGTTATATCATCTCAATCTGCAGAGCACTGACAAGTTGATTTGTTTTCTCATTGTCTTGCTAATCTTCAAGTTATCTATCTCTCTTTATTATGCTATCCCTACATGGTATTACTGTATTAGAACATAATGCTGCGGTGAGGTTTGCACGTGAAGGGGGTGTTTTAAAGATTAAAGTTAACTACCAAACAAATTATTGAAAAGATCCATTATTGTATGAGAATGTTACTGAAAATTTGTCTCACAGCTAGCCACCATAGGTTTTTCTTTGGGTACACTTGCAAAGACTCCAGTTTTGTTCCCCTAAACAGAAAATTGTGATTAGGTGTAGTTGGGTCACAACTTTTGGGGACCCAAAATGTGGTTTTAACAAGGCAAATGCTGTGATAAACAATTTCTTACCCTTCTTTTCTAATTTTCTATGTTAAGTACAGCTGAAGGGACATAAGAAGCTGGACATTTGAATATAAGTTATATCTAAACAACGTTTATTGATAAAAATTTGTGCAACAAGAGAAAACAAATGGATATCCAGGTGATTTAGGATGAGATAATTTTCTGATTACAGTACCAGTGGAGACAAACTTACTTGTGCTACTTTTTTTAAGCTTTTGTACAACGACTTACCTTTTTCTTGCTTCCACGTATAACCTCTTGGAGTAATCCTAAATGTGTTGCCATTTCAGAGTACTTGTCGATCTTGCAATACCTTGTGAGAAACAGGGCCCACGAATATTTGAGGGCTTCACCGTTGGTTTTCATCCACGATCATGGGAAATTGTAAGTATGCTCGGTACTGTATATAATCTTTGTATGCAAAACAAATCAAATGACCTATTGGAGAATTCTATGTTGAACTTGTAGGTATATAATGGCATGACCCAATTTGGTTTTGAGAAATCTGACCAAGAATTCAGGTACTAGTTCCTTTGCTATACTATATCTCTTACCATTAAGATTTGTTAATTTATTTTTTCATTTTACTGTCTATTACCATGGCACTGATAATAAAATGTTTGTGTTCAACAGTTTCAGAACTGAACAGTCCAGTGTGGCTCTTTATATGACTGCAATTGCTTCCCTTTCCACTTTGGTACAGAAACCTGTTGTTCAGGTACTCAACATTTAGTATTTGTCAGTAATATGGTGGAACTTCTCATTGTTAAATCTTCCAATATATAACGTCTTCTAACTTACTGGAAATCTATTTAGATCCATCCAGAAAAAGGTCTAGAGGTTAGTCTGTCGGGCTCAGGAGCAAAGGGGGATCCTCCTACAACTTTGTCACCTACTGTGATGATGGTGAATTGGAGATGTATGTGTGTCTTCTATTATAATATTTATATCCTTTCTATACTTTATAATGGTTGCTGAACTTCATATGTAAAATTTTCAGGTGAAAAGATTCGCCAAACTCCATATGAAGTCAATATCACCATACCAATCAAGGGTTTTGAATCCATTCACTTTACTCTTACCAAAATGTGTGGTATAATCTCTCTCTGTCATTTCCGAGTTTTTTCTTCAACTCATTCCTTGTAAGGTTAAGCCTAATTTTAGTCGTACAACAAATCCGTAGGGTGAAAGAAATAGCTATGTGGGAATTCTGGTTTAAAGAATATATGTAATGAAATCTGAAGTTGCATAGTTACAATTGTATCAGTACCAATACATTAATGTTGGTTGATTCCATGGAGACATGGAGTAAAGAAGTGGAAGGCCATCAAATTGTTCCTTCTAGATGAAGCTCTCCCAATTCATACTAGCTCAAAAAGGTAGAGAAGAATGGATATGACATTTTGGGGTGATGAAGATTCAACTGAATTGATCCGGAATAAAACAGAATAGGATATATAACTATTATGTGCTAAAACTGATACTGATGATGGTGTTTTTTTTAAATAATTGGTCATGGATCAATTAAAAATTCATTATCTTATGCCTAAGTTGTAACTCTCATTCCTGAATATACTAAACTTGCAGTAGTTAATATGCTCTGTTCATGATGCAGATTATAAACAAGCTGTTGCCGAAGATTCTAGAAGAGGGTGGGCTGTATTTGGTGTTATTTCTTGCATGTATGACATTTTAAGTTATGTTAAGTCCTCGGGTTTGGAATATTTGTTAGGGATAATTGCAAAAAAGTACCTTGAGGTATTCACTTTTTGCAAGTTGTATCCCTCTTCTTTGATAATTGCAACTTTTTGATGCACTGTGTAAATTTGTTTCAAAATGACAATTTTACCCTTGAAAATTTAAATATAAAATAAAAAGTAAAAAACAAAAAATCCAGAACTTTCACCCCTCTTAATTCGTTTCTCTTTGGATGTAAGGAGGAAAATTTTGGATTTTTTGTTTTCTACTTATTATTTTTAAAGGGTGAAATCGTCATTTTGAAACAAATTTACACAGTGCAACAAAAGGCAAGTTCATGGTACTTTTTGGCAATTATCCCTACTTGTTATTCATGTCTAGTGATGGAGAACCAAGGGATAAGTTCAAATACAAATACCTTCTTAAAATACAAACACATGATAATTATATGCACACCAGATGATAACTACAAGCACATCGGATGATAATTGCAAATCTTACCAGATTCAAATTATAAGTACTGGTTTGGTAATTATCATGTGATGTACATGTAATTATCATCTTGTGTATATATGTAATTGTCATGCATTTGTATTTCAAGGGGTGTTTGTATTTGATCCTAACCCAGAGAACAAATATCTTGAAATATGTCTGCATCTGTGCTTTATTTTTCTTGTATGCCATAGTACTTCATAATGTATGGGTTGTCCACCATACTTTGCACTATGCTAGTTCATCATTTTGTAGTTGTGATATATACCTGGTTCATTTTTTAAATATCGATCCCATTGACATGCCATGGATTTTCCTGAATATTTATCTATTATCCCTTTTCTGTATGTTGATGTTTTTACAAATTTGCATGGAGCAGATTTATGGTCTCCTCGGTACTATTTTGTTGTGGAGGATTTGTCTACAAGACGCGAGTGGAACATCAGGTATACTGTAATCTGCAGTTGATACTCATAATCTCTGTGCATACAAATATATTTGTGAAGATCATTTTTCATTTATTTATTGTTTCAATTATGTGCAGCGCGGGATTGATGCATTGCCAGGCATGACATATTTGTCTGCTTGTTTGGAAACGGTAAGTGAACACATGACTACTTAACACAACATTACTGTATAAGTTTGCTCATTTGCAGATTCTTATTAGTTTGTTGGGATGCAAAACAGGTGAGTGTAGCAGGGAATAGCTACATGAGAACAGATGATCTTAACAACGCCTTCACCAATCAAGCTTCTTGGGAACAGCCTTCTGTTTCCAGTCCACCAAGATCACAGAGACCAACTGAAACTAAATACGGTGCCATCTGATACGATCTATGTTTATGTTTTCAGTTAAATCACAAATACAGGATGTAATCATCGTTATAAAGAGAACACAACATGAGTTCATTAACTGTCCATCTGTAAGGTTCTCTGATATCAACAGTCCCTGTATATCTCCCCTAGTCCGAGTCATGACAATTCAAAAGTTAGGTTGCTCCAATTCTTAAGCGGTCTTTGTTCTTTCAAATTATTGTTTATTTTTCACTAGTAAAACATGTATTTGCATGTTCCTATCTGAGATATACAATCTCGAAGGTTGAGGTAAATATATTTAATTTGTCTATTGCTAACCCAAGTTGCAAGAAACTGAAGGTGATGACATGAGTGTTTAAGCTTTCAATTTTCAACATATCCCCTATTGTTTTTAGCTGTCTTTTGTTAGAGTCAATACCTTTTTGAGATTCTTCATATTTTGTCAACAGAGCAGGTGAGTCAACTCCACCTCCTGCCTTTCTTTGTTTCATGGAAAATCAGTACCTTACTGACTAATTCAAGTTTGAAAACATGTGGTGTCATGAGTCACAAATAATGCCTCTACTATATGTAACCCAAGACTTGGAGGACACTGTTGATCATGGTCACTTTATTTGGGTTTTTTCTTTTTTATGTTTGAAAATCCATATTTTGAGCTCGATATCTAGAGTGAAAAGAAAAATCCAAAATTGATGATTAAAATTGCCTAAACCGATTTTTTTAACCAGTTTATTTATAAAGTCCAATATTAAATAGTATGCATCCATTTGACATAGAACAAAATTTCAACAATCGTTCAAAGACCTCCGATGATAAATTGATAATCATGAGGTCGTTGGCTCTCATTCTTATACTTGTGATATTAAGTATTAAAATAAATTCAATCCTATACGATCAAAATCTTGTCAGAAGCAGAGCTGGTTTGTAATTTTTAGATTTGTAAATTATATGCTTAAACATAAATGATGTCGTACAATCAAAGCTTTAGTAAGTTAAGTCTTACGATTAAAGGTTAAGGTAGACAAATCATTTGATTACGTAAGAGTTCAAGATTCTTTTCGCAACCTTTTTTTTTAGAAGAATAGGTTATATTATTACTGGAAAAGGAAGTAGGATGATGAGCACATAATTGTACTCATCGTACAAGATAGAATCCAACTAAAGAACATAAAGCAATAACAGAAATCTAAAAGTTGCTCAGTGTATAGGGGCGGTTGAAGGGGAAATCTGCGGTAGCATCCACGGAAGTCATGAATACCGATACAACGTACTTCTACCAAATGACACAGGGCGAGCAAGCCAAATGAAAAGGGGATCCGATTGGACATATATCGACTGAGGTGCGCTCCAGTAGAATACTGGGTCCTTAGAGTGATGTCCCGGACAGCAGTCCTGTAACCAGGAACTGAAATGGCCCAGGTGGACTTTGCATTCTCCCGAGAAATCAGCAGACGTCGTCCCCCCTCGGATGGTAATGAGGGCCTTTAAAAACGTATAATTGCTGGTTCCCGATCTGATTGAAGAATGTCGCGCCGATATTTGGTGGAATCGAAGCCACCCTACGTCCAGTGAGGCGGTATTACCGGCAAACCCCCCACTGGACCACGAAGGACTCATTGATCTAGGCGAGGGAGCATTCCGCCCCTCGCCGTTTGTGGTGTCCCTCCATTTCCCGGTCCCCGAATTCGCCCTGAAACCCGACCCGGGATCCTGCCCCTGGCCGATCTGCAACCCAGGTTGCCTGCGACTCGGGCCTGTCCAGACCCGACCCAACTAGGTCCCGATCCACCCATCTCGGCCCAAGATAAGTCTCTCGGAACCCTAGCCTCCCGTGCTTCCATTCTCGGCAACGCCGCCTTCGTCTCCACCCGTCCTCCGGCCTCAGACAGCGCACACACCACCAACGGCGCCATCACTGGCGGTGGCCACGGTTCACGTGCCTCCTGCCCCCACGCCGTGATCGCCAGCGTGAGCGCCACCCCCAGACTGTACCCATAGTCAGCGATCCAGCCTACCACACCAATCCACCGATTGAGCGTGGGGCAACCCAGATGTCCTTTGATCGCTTCTGGAGTACGAGACCCGCTATCGATCGAGAAAAATCTGACCCTAAACAATCGAGAACCAAGAGAAAGTCTCCAACGACTTACCCTGACATCGTCGACGTCCACAAGAGAAAGAGACACCACCATCGTTGCTTCCCCCGCCGTGCTCAAGCCGTCACGCACGCCGATCCGACAGTGCCAGAACCCCCATCCGCCACTGCTCCCGTTGCCGATCAAAACCAGCAGCGACCACCCGCACCTTCACCAATCAAGCCCCACACCAGATGATCATAGAGTGGAGCCATGACTAGCATCACGTGAACAACACTCAAGGCAACATCTATGATAGAGGCCTTGATCATGATTGGAATCACCATCGGCGGCGGCATAAACCCTAGCCGCCGCTGTAGTATTCTCTCGTTTTCGCAACCCTTTTACTCTCTTCCACTATTTGATTGTACGTGAAGAGATTACTCTGCAAATGAAGTCTCCACGTTTCAAAAGAAAGTAGAAAAAACGATACGAAATCTCCAATGTGAACATTATGACTATCTTTAGATTCAATCAAGCTGGTTAATTTGATCATGTCAAGATTAACTAAAATAATCGAAATATTATCCAAAGCTGCCTAATCCAAGCTTGAGCTGCGAAAATGTCAATTATAAGGTCTGTGTTAGCTACCAGCTACCATTTTCTCCATTCTTTTTCCCCTTAGTGAGGACTTCTGATAGAAATGTCCCTATAAATACCCTCTACCCATCTAAGCAATCCTCACAGCAAGTTTTGAAACCTGAAGCTCATAATTTTTAGCTGAAGAAGCATACCAACAATGGCACAATCTATGAGCTATCTCGTGTTCCTTTCGATCCTTGCCTTGGCCACCATTGCCAATGCAGCTTCCCTCGACGAAGAGTTCTATGAGCATTCTTGCCCCAAAGCTCAGGAGATTGTGAAGTCCATTGTGGCCAAGGCTGTTGCCAAGGAAACCCGAATGGCTGCTTCACTTCTCAGGCTCCATTTCCATGACTGCTTTGTTAAGGTTTGTGACTCAAAAGAACATAACTACCTTAACTCACTGTCCATGAATTATCTATATGAGTGCTAATCATAACATGTTATTCACAATTCAGGGATGTGATGGATCGGTATTGTTGGACAGTGGTAAGGGCGTAACCAGTGAGAAGAATTCGAATCCTAACAAGAACTCAGCTAGAGGGTTTGATGTCATTGATGAGATCAAATCTGCACTAGAGAAAGAGTGTCCACAGACAGTGTCCTGTGCTGATGCCTTGGCTTTAGCTGCCAGAGATTCTACTGTCCTTGTAAGTATTTGCATTCACTATCCTAGTAAAATCATAGTACTAACTAAGCATTGTTCTGTTCTTGTCTGAACAGAGTGGTGGGCCTAGTTGGGAGGTGCCACTAGGAAGGAGGGATGGGAGAGGAGCAAGCTTGAGTGGCTCCAACAACAACATCCCAGCTCCAAACAACACATTCCAGACCATCCTCGCCAAGTTCAAGCGACAAAACCTTGACATTGTTGATCTTGTCGCGTTATCTGGTAACTTAACCAAACTTTGTTCTTGTTCTTGTTCGGTACATCATTTGAGTTCACGTTTTGATTCAACGATTTTGGCAATGTGTTGCAGGGAGTCACACAATTGGGTTCTCTAGATGCACAAGCTTCAGGCAAAGACTCTACAACCAATCAGGCAATGGACAGGCAGACTCCACCCTTCACCAATCATACGCTGTTGAGCTGCGCAGTCGTTGCCCAAGATCAGGTGGTGACCAGAACCTCTTTGTCTTGGACTTCGTCAGCCCAACAAAATTCGACAACAGCTACTTTAAGAACTTGCTGGCCTCCAAGGGCTTGCTCAGCTCTGACCAAGTTCTCTTGACAAAGAACGAGGCTTCGATGGATTTAGTGAAGAAATATGCACAAGACAATGAGCTCTTCTTGGAGCAATTTGCCAAGTCCATGATCAAGATGGGGAATATCTCTCCCTTGACTGGCTCCAATGGAGAGATCAGGAAGATGTGCAGGAAGATCAACTCTTAAATAGTAGCATATTTTTATGTGAAAGCGAAACCCACAAACAGTTGATTGCCTATTAGTACTACTATTTCATTCCCTGCTATCTTTTTTATGTATCAATTCTGTACTCATCAGTTTCAGTTCAATAACATCAGTACTTGAAAGATCTTCATTTCATGCTTGGCTATAAACTTTCTTCTTTTAGAGTAACTTATCATATTTCTGTTACTGTGTAATGAGGATAAGGTTCATCATTAGTACTTCGTGTCCATAGATCAAGAGACAATGCCTACAGGAACCTTAGAAGCTTCTTTTCCTAGAGCTGACAAGGACTGGTTTTGATGTGTGATCTTATCGTCTTTCCTTCACCGACAGACTATACACGTCTTGATTTCTTACTAATCAAGTCTTAATTACTTTTACATAAGCTCAAATTATTGAATACCTAGATCTAGTTAAAGGTCAATAATCATTATCAGAAACAGGTAATGGAGAATGTGACCCACATCTTTCTTTTCATCATTTTGTTATCATTATTATTATCTTCATTGCATTGCATGGAACTCATTTTTGTTTAATGATATTGAAAACAAAGTTGGTTCAGCTTGATTGGCACAGAAATATTAAAAGGATTTGCTACATAATATGCTCCTCCCATAGATTCAAAGAGCCAGAACACTTTAGCAAAAATCAATCAACCTAATATTCTCACATTCAAATCTTGTTTTAAGTATTGCTTTTGCATGAGACAAGGCACTCAGAAACTTACAAATTGCACACATAGTCAAAAGGCTTGTGTTCATTATGAATCTTTTCATCTTTTAGTGCAACTTTTTTGGGGTTGATTGATCACAAATAGTTTTAAAGACACCGACACTCGAACTGCTTGCCTCATTTCACTTTAAGTGATAGGTTTAAACTTTCATTTCTGAGGAAGATCAAACTCATGAATCATATGGCAAAAGAGCAGTTGCTTGTGGGTTACAACTCATCAAGGTCTAGAAAAGTTGTAGGTTCCAAATATATCCAAAATTGTTAACCTAAGGTGAAAGGAAAGGGAAGAAAAATGGTAAAGCATGATTAAAATGTCCCAACCTTTAAAGTTTCATGCTCATGCAACATAAGGTTTTGTTATAATTTTCAGATCCTCCATTTTTGTCAACAGAGCAGGTGACTCTACTCCATTGAAAAACAATGCTCAGTTGACTTGACTGGCTCAAAGCTTCCTGGCTTCTAGCTGTGGTCCTCTAGTTTCACAATTGAGAACTTGTAGTTTTGTACTTTACTTCAAAGACATCAAATTTAATAATCAATAACTCAATGAACACAGAGTTACGAGTAATAAACAACTTTTAAGATCAAAGTAGAGGTTCAGCAAAAGAACAGAAGATCTTATTATAGATATGAGGTTGGTAATCTGAAAGAGAGAAAAGGATCAGATGCCTCTGTTAGGTTCTGATGAGTGCTGTAAGAGAATAGCCAAAAATACAATGTGAACTTAGGGTTTCTTTGTCAATGCTGCTGCTGCTTAGTTATTTTTAACTTGCTTCTCTGTATTCAGCTAAGAGCTTTCTTTGGTTATTGTTTCTCTGTAGACTCAGAAACTGCAAAAAAACAAAAAAAAAGCCACCAACTCCAACCTTGATGAGCTCCTTTCATTGAAGTCAAGTTAGTTACCAACTCTACCCTTTTTGTCCATAACCTCCTCTTTTTGAGTCTCTCCTATAAATGGCCTCTAAGCTCTCAAACACAGCAAGTTTCAACTCTTGTGGAGAAAAACAAAATGGCTCAGTCATTGAGCTTCCTTGTTATGCTTCTTGCCATTTCTTCTATTTCCAATGCTGATTCTCTCAACCCAAAGTTTTATGAGCAATCTTGCCCTAAAGCACAACAGATAGTCAAGTCCATTGTTGCCAAGGCTGTTGCAAAAGAAACCCGAATGGCGGCTTCTCTGCTCAGGCTCCACTTCCATGATTGCTTTGTCAAGGTCTGGTTATTAGTTATTACTCAAGAAAGAAAGAAAAAGAAGAAGAACATGTTGATCTTGTCACTAATTGACACAATTTTGTTGAAACTTTGCAGGGGTGTGATGGGTCAATATTGCTGGACAGCGGAGGAGGCATAGTGAGTGAGAAGCAATCAAATCCTAACAGGAACTCTGCTCGAGGGTACGAGGTGATCGATGACATCAAGTCTGCTCTGGAGAAAGAGTGTCCCCAAACTGTATCTTGTGCGGATGCCTTGGCTTTAGCTGCCAGAGACTCCTCAGTCCTGGTTAGTTCCTGTTAGAATATAAAACTATAATTGAACGTTCAACTATCAGCTTGAGCTTTTAACAATTTTTTTGTAAGACAGGCTGGTGGGCTGAGCTGGGAAGTCCCATTGGGAAGGAGGGACTCCAAGAGTGCAAGCCTGAGCGGCTCCAACAACAACATCCCTGCACCAAACAACACATTCCAGACCATCCTGACCAAGTTTAAGCTCCAGAACCTTGACATTGTTGATCTTGTGGCCTTGTCGGGGAGCCACACGATAGGGTTCTCAAGATGCACAAGCTTCAGGCAGAGGCTGTACAACCAGACAGGGAATGGCAAGCCTGATGGGACACTGGACCAATCCTATGCTGCCACGTTGCGGGGTCGGTGCCCGAGGTCTGGGGGTGACCAAAACCTGTTTGTGTTGGACCCTGTGAGCCCAACTAAGTTTGACAACAGTTACTTTAAGAACTTGATGGCTTTCAAGGGCTTGTTGAGCTCTGACCAGGTTCTGTTTACAAAGAGTGAAGCATCCATGGATTTGGTGAAGAAATATGCCATGAACAACGAGATGTTCCTTAAGCAGTTCGCTGATTCCATGGTTAAGATGGGAAATATCTCTCCATTGACAGGCTCTAGAGGAGAGATCAGAAAGAATTGTAGGAAGATCAACTCTTGAAGATCTTGTTGCATTTATGTATTTGTCATCTTATTTGTGTCAAGTGTAATGTTTTTCAATCAGTTCGGTTTTCTATTTTGTGTTCAACTTCCTTATGTGTTTCTTCATGGGAAGAAATTGGCTAGTTTTGTTTGTGTTATGAGCTCTATATTATATCATTTTATTGTATAAGTTAATTTCCAATAACTACAATAATTTGTAATTTCTGTTAAAAAATCTCGATTACTCTGGTTTCAAAAGTGCTTTGGTCGGGCCTTTGTCCCTTCAGACTTCGGGGCTACGTGGCGAAACAAAATCAAATGCGTGGGAGATACAATATGGGACTTAAGTTTAGTTGTAAGAGTGGGGTCAACGCTGGGGCCTCCACCCCGGACCAAGCGAGGGTTGTTAAGAGCTTCACCGGGACCAATGAGTTCCCGACTTAAGGTCAGGTGGAGAATATGATGTACATATCCGATCATTAAAGAGCAGAGTTATCTTTATCGCATCTTTCATGAGTTATCCTCTATAATTAGAGTCGTGTCTCAATAAGAACAACACTCTTCTCATATATAAGAAACAGACTTTAATAGAGGTTCTTATTGTTATACACGTAGAACACATTAGGAGATTTTGTAACAAGTCAGTAGACAGCAATAGGATTGTTTGTATTGTAAAATATACAATATGTAAATATAGTGTATCAAGGTTAATAATAGAGATTGAGAGGACTAAATATCACAACCACTCGACACCTTCTTGTTTTGGAGCCCAACACTATCATAGTGTTTTTCACATATCTCACTTACCAACTACAAGATGAATGTATTGTTAGCGGTGATGTCTATATAGGGACGATCCTGATCATCCCCTCCATGGATATTGGTTTTCGGAGCTTATATAGGGTTGGTACAGTGACGGATCTAACTTTTTCATCGAGGGGGGCACCGATTTTTTATAATAACAATATATCTTTCTTTAGCGAGGGATCGTGATTTTTTATAGTAAGAATAATATAAAATAACATAAGAAATATTGATATTGTATAAAAAAATATTTTATTACAAAACACGACGTCAGAAGTTTAATATTTTGAAAAAAATAGTAAAAACATTATTTTGTCAATACAATCAAAAGTATATTTCTCAACGTATACAATATTTGTTGGCCTCTTACTCGATTCGTCTTCTTATCAAAGTTTGTGGAGTTCGATTTTTGGTTGAAATAGATATAGTAATTTTGTAGATAACTACATTTAAATTGATAATAGTCTCAACCCTTACACAATAACTAATCTTAAAAATCAAATTAATAATAGTCTTTAACTTTGAAAAAATGACTTGATGAATTAAATTTTTGCATAAATTAAGAAATTTAGATAATAAAAAATATAAAACAATTACAAAAATAAAAAAATTAATATAATAAAAAACAGTAATTAGAAATATAAGTTAATACAATTTTAAAAATAAAAATAAATAGATGTTATCAAAGAAAATGGAAAGAAGTACAATATATAAATAGTATATATGTATATACAATGAATCTGAGGGGTGGCACTTATGCTGAAGGAAATAAAATTAGAAGGATAAAGAAACAAATATACAAGGCAATAACAAGTTTTTAGAAATTTGAGGGGGGCACGTGCCTCCCCTGAGCCTTTAGTAGATCTGCCTCTGGGTTGGTATGATACCGACTCAGTTTATCTATTTTTTAATAAAAAAATTCTTTTTCATCATTTTTTTTGTTATTATATAAGACTATTCTATAATCATCTTAAAACAATCAGAAATGATCGTGACGGAACCAAAGTATGTCAGCTTGGTGATATGATTTTGAAACCACCGATGCACCGAAAATAATTAAACCAGGGTTGGATATTTTAATTTCAATTAGACCGGTATATCTAATTAGTCCATTATGAAATTCGATATCAGAATTTAAACGATTGTTTAATTCACTAAAAACTTGAGCCAACTCTGTGTAAAACAAAACGACAATGTGACATGTTCGTCGAAACCCTTCCGTACTCCGAACAAGCTAATCTTGATCATACGTATCCATTTTTTAAGGGTGTATTTAGTCTCGTCCGTTTATTGTAGTGACTTGTGATCATATACTTTGTATGAAATATGACAATTACAACCTTTTATCGGCCAACTGTTTTATGGGCGCTAAACGGTGCGTTTCGATTAAGCTGGATTGGCCCTTCATCGCCCTATCCAAGCCTCGCGACGCAGAAGCACACAGACCTCAGTGTTCTCTCTTCAATGGCGTCTTCTCTCTCGTCGCTCTCCGGTATTCGAATCCCCAGACGATGCTGCTTCAGTTTCGGATATTATTCTTCAAGTTCTCGCCTTCTGTCTCCTTGTTACCAGCTCGTTTCTTCGCATCATGAGAGGACCTTCTCTCCCAAATTTTCAAGGAGCTTGTGTCAATCTCAGCCTCGCCTTCCGTTCTCCTACAAATCCGACATCCCAACCCTCCGCCAGTTCATGGCACAATCTGCCTCGCTCTCTGCTACAGAGACCCAGCCTGAGTGAGCTTCTCCTACTCAATCATATAGATTAACTCATGAAGAATTGAAACATAACTTTCTGAATTAGAGTTTCGAATTTTAGGATTTTGAATCGCAATATGCTTCTTAGAACTGCAGTCTAGATAATCAAGACAGGGCATGATTGATTTATGGTAGAAACACCAAGAGATTATAATGCTTTAGCTGTATTTATGGTTGGCTTAACATGATTATTTGTATCTTAGCAAGCTGTTATGGGGAATTTGGTTGTTTTCATTTTCAGCATATTAGTGAATGAAGTTTCTTCGAATCAGTCATTGTAAATGATCAACATGCTTATGTCTTTCTGTATCATTGTTTTTATTGTAGTGCTATACCAACTGCTGGCGTTCCTTCAAAGGGCCGAATTTATCAAGAGACTTATGGATGTCAAATGAATGTGAACGATATGGAGATTGTTCTATCAGTTATGAAGAACGCTGGGTATAGTGAAGTTGTGGATGTTCCTGAGAGTGCTGAAGTCATATTCATCAACACTTGTG
Organism: Erodium maritimum; assembly: GCA_963921825.1. NCBI lineage: Eukaryota > Viridiplantae > Streptophyta > Magnoliopsida > Geraniales > Geraniaceae > Erodium > Erodium maritimum. The sequence continues at coordinate 12,540,223 of OY997588.1, read as the reverse complement.
CTATTCGAGACAATGCAGAACAGAAAGTGTGGCAGCGGCTTAATTATTTTTGGTTTCTCAAGAGGCAGTGGAAGAGCAATGTCAAGAGTGGGAGATCACAGTCTATTCACCCTCCAAAGGTAGTTGTGTTGGGGTGTATGGCTGAACGGCTTAAAGAGAAGATACTTGATGCAGATAAGATGGTCGATGTGGTATGTGGGCCCGATGCTTACAGAGACTTGCCAAGACTTCTGCAAGAGGTAGATTATGGTCAAAAGGGTATCAATACTCTACTTTCACTTGAAGAGACATACGCTGACATCACTCCAGTCCGTGTCTCGAAGAACTCGATCAGTGCTTTTGTCTCTGTGATGAGGGGCTGCAATAACATGTGTTCTTTTTGCATTGTTCCTTTCACTAGAGGTAGAGAGAGGTCACGTCCTGTGGACTCAATAGTGAAGGAGGTTGGAGAGCTGTATAAAGAGGGTGTTAAAGAGGTAACTCTTCTTGGCCAGAATGTGAACAGTTACAATGACTCTTCTCAGGTTGAAAAAGAAGTTGAACCGGGAGAAAATTGGGTACTTAGTGAAGGTTTTTCTAGCAAGTGCAAGGTTAAGAATATGGGGTTACGCTTTGCAGATCTCTTGGATAGGCTTTCCTTAGAATACCCTGAGATGCGGTTTAGATACACCTCGCCACATCCTAAAGACTTCCCTGATGAGCTACTTTATATAATGCGAGACAGACATAATATCTGCAGCTACATTCACTTACCAGCACAATCAGGAAGTAGCACTGCTCTTGAAAGAATGCGTAGGGGATATACTAGAGAGGCCTACTTAGAACTTGTGCAAAAAATAAGGAGAATAATTCCAGATGTGGGCTTGAGCAGCGATTTCATTTGTGGTAAGAGATTTTATCTGTATTTAAAAAATGTAATTTACTTTTCGATACATAAATTGGGAGCCAAAGTACTTGATAATTATAGCAATTGCACTTGATGCCCAGAAGAAATCATGACCTGTTGTAGTGCACCCATATCACCACATGTAGAAGACTGTAATTTACATAGTAGGGACTGGTATGCCTTGTCTTGTTTTGTTTCTACTTTGAAAAGTATTAGGCTCATTGATGTCTGAATAGAAATATTTTGAGTTACTCTATTGTATATAGATTTGCTTAGACACTTATTATTGATTTCTTTGGCAGGCTTCTGTGGTGAAACAGAGGAGGAGCATGCAGACACACTGAGCCTTGTAAGGGCTGTTGGTTATGATATGGCTTACATGTTTGCTTATAGCATGAGGGAGAAGACACATGCCCACAGAAATTACACTGATGATGTTCCAGAGGAAGTGAAACAGAGGAGGTTGACTGAACTTATTCAGGCTTTCCGGGAAAGTACTGGGCAGTGTTTTGACTCCCAGATTGGAAGTGTCCAGCTAGTCTTGGTTGAAGGGGTGAATAAGAGAGCTCCAGAGACAGAGCTGATTGGCAAGAGCGATAGAGGGCATAGAGTCTCATTTACCAAACTGCCAATCCCAAACCGTGATGACAATGGCAGTGGGATGCAAAATCCAGTGGTTGGTGATTTTGTGGAGGTTCGTATATTGAGCTCTACACGAGCTTCTCTCTTTGGAGAAGCACTTGCTATCACTAAGTTGAGCTCCTTTTACAATAATGTGGATGAAGAAGCTGTGGCCTGTGGAAGCATGTCATGAAGAATCTGCAGGGCTCAGTTAAGATGGGAAGAATGGGTACTTGTAGTAGGGTTATAGCAGAAGAGCTTCCTTCTGGGAACCAAAGAAGTGTGTATGCAGATCAAAACTGAGGATGGATTGGACTTGGACAGAAGAAGAGTTTTTGAGGTTTGAAATGGTTTGTGACCGTCTCAATCCTTGAATTTTGTATTTATCGTTAAGCTACAGAGGAATGAAAGAAGTCTTATGTCCAATATGCATGACAGGAGTTGCCAAGGAACAGTGAAGTGGCACTTTCTACTCTTACATTGTTTGATATGAACACACATACACTATTTCCCGTTAGGTAGCATTAAATTATTGCATGTTAATTCGCTCTCCATAATAACTGTTTGAAGGTTAATTTTAATAGAACTGTTGTTACTTAAACCTTAGCTGATATCAACATCCTAACACTAGCCTCTTTGTTAAGTAAACTTTGGTAGTTTGTTAAGATTTGAAAATAGGTTCATCCAGGCCAAAAGCAAGCCACGGATTGTATATTAGACGGTTATTCTCTCTTCATATTTGCAAAAACTGAACGTATGGTTGTAATTTTTTTGTTAGTTGATATTCGGAACAATATTTTTTGCACACCCTCAGTTATGTTTGATGAAAAATAGTCAAAATTGGTCATGTGAAGCGTACATGATTTCTCGATTTTATTTTGACAAATACCAGTTTTGCTTTGAATGAAAAAAAACCTCAACTTATCTTTTGAAAATATACAAAGTTTTATTGAATTAAAAATTATATAAATAAAATAATTAAGTACTAAAGCTTGTTATTTGGAGGGGTATTTTCAAATTTTTCTTCGGTTTTTAATGGGGCCCGACCATACAAAGTAAAAATTGTTTGCGGTACTAACTTGTAATTGTTTACGATACCAACAGTCGGGTTTTGCAATTCCCCCTTTATGTAAGTGTTTGGGAATTGAAATTCCTGAACTTTTTTTTTATGATCTGAATGGAAAAGTCCAATTATACAACATGAGGAAGTTGAAGAAGATGAAGAGGGACCTTCCCATTGCGGCCACTCCAATATGGCCTCCAATTAACTAAACTTAATTACTGCATTATTATGTTTGGACATGGAAACAAAATATTAAACATCCTACATAATACCCATACAATGTTGTCTCTTGGCCATTCAATGGCATACCAAATAGATCAATTGAAAGACTGGAAAATAAAAGTTTGCAGCAAATAGAATTGAGAATACTGTAGCAGCCTTGACTCAATTGTTTGCAAGATGAAGAGTAGCCTCGAGCAGAGTTCTTGTATCAACTAGCGTTCCTGTCTTTTTGTACTCTTCCTGGAGCCGCTGCATTTCTGCTAATCTTTCAGCCCACGCTCTCTCCCTTGCAACTGCAGACATCTTCCGTTCTACCCTCTTTATCATCTTCTTACGGTTTGCCTCTTGCAACTCAGCTTTTCGTTTTTTCTTTTCTGCCTGACATGCTCAAAACCAACTTCACATTACCACCCAAACTAGAGGCAAGACAAGAAAAGCCAAGTCTAATGAAGGAAAGTGAAGTGCAAGTGGACAAGAAATATACAAATAATTGTAACTTTTTCAACAGTCCTTGTTTTGCATGAGCATTTTATGTCTACATTTCCACTACCATAATCAAAACAATGAATCTCCATACATTACCCCCACACCTCCATGTTACCTCAAATAGCTCAAAAAAATATGGCGGATAATGTATATGCTTTGTCATTTCTTCAAAAAGAAACACATTTTAAGATGTGGGTTGTAAAATGTGAAAGAACTGGTTCGAGTGCATTCTTGCATAATGCTACTGCTCTAGGTTTGTAATAAAAAGAAAATTTGTAATGTTGACAATCGAGCCACCTCACATTATTAGAAGTATGCATAAATTGAATAGCGGTGGATATCAGTACTTAGTTCACTTTGAATATAAACGTTGTAATTTAAGAAAGAAAAAAGACTCAAAGTAACAAAACGATCAGTAATCGGAACTAAGGCATTTCAAACAAACTAAGCAAGAGAAATAAACCTTCTATAGCCTGAGAGACTGATGTAGCCACAGCCTTGATGCTAGCTTTATTTTACAGTGAAACGCAACAACGTACTAGCATACACTAACCCCTTGGATCAATTATTGTTACGTATCATTCTCCAGGAGGCAGTTCACAAAAATCAACAGGTTAACAGATTCTACTTACTTCTATAACATATGAAACAGTTCTTTAAGAAATGGATTGAACTGCGTATTTTGAACTCTCAAAACTTACCCAAAGTTCCAAAGCAAAGTAACTTAGATGTTTCAAAATATAAATAAATAAAAAAGTTCAAAGATAACCCAAATTATGAGAAATAAAAGGAGGTAACCTTGTCTTTGACTAACAGAATGTGTTATCTGCGCCCTCTTGGCTTTGCAGGACAGGTCTAATTTTACTTGAGTATTTCTGGGAATTCTTTTATAGATGTGACTAGTCCTATCCAGTAACTCTGAACAAAGTAGTTTCCTCTCAAAGAATAATCGAGCAATGTAGAACATAGGCATTCAGGACTTACAACTATGACAATAGTTTGTTAAGGTTAATGTTAAATGAACCTAGTCCATCGAATCAAGGAACTTAAAGAATCAATCCCCAGTCACTCAAGTAAGAACCAATCAAGGAACTTAAAAGAAAGTTAAACATGGGCACCCCATTAGTCCAAGCAACAACAAAAGTCGGTATAAATTTGTCCCAATACATAAATGTATCAATCAAAATCATAAATTTATGAAATGAAACCTAATTAACAGCAAACAAACACTTCAGAAAATCATAAACGGGGAGCTGAATATTAAGAAAAAGAAGAGAAAAGAGGCGCACCAGTATAAATTCACGGCGCTGTTGCATGCGCTTTTTCTCGTTCCTCCTCTTGAGACTTCCTTGGTTGGGTTGATTCCGTACCGGCTCTCCAGGCACGGTCTTGATCCACGCAATTGGCCCTAAAATCAGTGAAAACCCCTCATTTCGAATCGGATCAACACAATATCCAGCAATCACCCAGATCACCGTAGTTAAAAAACAAAGAATGCAATACACAATAAGGAACCCAACACAGCGCTTAACCAGAAACATCATAGTTGCAGAAACGCAGAGACGAACCTGAGGGTTTAAGGCTGGCCCTCTTCCGACGGGGCTTGTTAGAGGGGCGTCTCTTAGGAAGCCGGGTGTCTGTCAAGCTGTGGAAGAGGCTGGAAGTCGGTGCCCATGGGGACCGGAGGTGCAGTGAGGCACCGAAGAGTGACCGGAGCTCCGGTTTTGGCAACGGAGAAGACGCTGAGAACGGCGTCGAATAGGAAGTGGATGCGCGGGCGATTAGGGTTCTAGATATGGGTCGAACCAGAGTTCGGAGGACTCCGAATCCCATGTCTCTCTTCCTCTTTCGCTGTGCACGAAATGGGTCGACTTTAGATTTAGCTTTCAAGTTTGCGAGGAAGCTATGCCTGTTGCGCAGAGTGGAGGCGGAGACCGTGAAAAACGAACAGAATTTGAGGAGGCAAGGAGATGACAGACCCGGCCATGTTTTTATTGGGCTTGGGCCTTGAAGCATTTTTTGGGCTCTTATTATTGTCACATTACTATGGACCATAGTCTGGTTTTTGATTTATTTATGCTACAAGGTAAAGAATTGGTTGGGTACTTCTGAATTCTGATCTATCGTTAGATCAGAATTCAGAAGTCCTTTGCACCTTTGCAGGCATAGGCGGATTTACTAAGGCTTCAGGGGGGGCACGTGCCCCCCTCAAATTTTAAAAACCATACGTTATTGTCTATTTTTCTCCAACTGTTTTCATAAAATTTTGATTATTTACCACAAGTGCCCCCCCTCAAATAACTGCCCGCCCTCAATTCTTGGGAAGATATTAGTTAGTATCTAATTCTTTCTCTTTCCTTTTAATTTTAGGACATTCTATTTGTATTATTTTCAAACTTTTTAATTGTATCCCCTTATATTAATTTTTAAAATTTAAGTTTTTTTATATAACACTTTTTATTTTCGTAATTGTTCTCTATTTTACAGTATTTAAGTTTAGTACGTAGAAGCTTAATTTTTTTTTTCAAATTCAAGACTGTTATTAATGTGAGTTTAGTTATTGTTTAAGGTCTAAAACTATTATCAACTTAAATTTAGTAATGTTCAAAATTATTACAATCATGGAGAGAGATTTCAAAAAAATATATGACCCCATAATTTTTAATAATAAGAAGAAGAAATCGAGTTAGAGGCAAGTGAATATCGTATACATCGAGAATTTTTTATTGTATTAACAATGAGAGTGTTTTACAACATTTTCAAAATCTGAAACTTCGACATCATGTTTTGTACTTAGTATTAATTATTATCTTTTTATATGATATTAAAAAAAAATGTTATTCGGTATTATTCTTACATCGATTATTATCGTGAAAAAATGGTGCCCCCCTCGTTGAAAAACCTAGATCCGCCACTGTTTGCAGGCTCTGTCACGGCTCGCTGTCACGATTATTCGTAGTAGGCGTCGTGGTAAGGGGTGTCGTTGCAGGATCCTTTAACGACTCCTCCAGCCATGGTAGCTCCAGGCTAGTCGGCGGGCCAATCCCACGCCGACATGTGGCGACAACAAATTAAAAAAATACAAACAATTTAATTTCAACTGCAAACCATGACTCCCTACTACTAATCATGATTTGCCATTGGAGAAGCCATAGTAGAAGATAATAGTATAGAGGAGAGAGAAACCTAAAAATACTCTTTTACCATGACTTCATACTATTATTCGTAGTATACCATTACAGGTGCTCTTACGGACATGGTTAACCTTTAAATTTTTTTCTTTTGGTAGTGTACTTTTTTATGTCATCTTCTTGTTATGTCAACATTTTGTTCTTCATATTCTCTTAATCATATTGGACGTAAAACTAAGATATTAACATCATTGTATATAAGGGGATTTATCGAATAAGAGATACCAGCATAAACAATGATTTATACAATTAAATACAATTTTTGTCCCCCAAAAAACCCCCTAATATAATGGATATACCTGGTTGAGACCGACACTTACATACCCAACGGTCTTTGGTGAAGTTGTTATTACAACAAAACCAAGGCACATCACATGCGTGGATAGTAGAGTGCGTTAATGTGTTGCTTACACAGTAGGGTTAAGGTGGGTTTTTCACATGAATGAATAATTCCAAGCTTGTTTGTCTCTCAGTATAAAATTGTAACAAACATGGAAAAGTTGATGGGATGGGGAAGAGAAGATATGGTTCACCTACCACTAAACAAACACAAACACACTCCACACACTTTACTTATATATTGCATGAAAAATGGTATCTAAGTCACGTGACTAACATTTTGGACCCAAAAATGCACGTGCCACTCTCATCACTTTTATCCATCTTTTATAATGTCATGTTCTTTTATTTTTATCAGCTTAAAGATTAAAAGTTGTGATTTATTGCTTTTTTTTTTACGAAAATCGGGAGGCATCAATTTTATATATCCATCAAAGTGATATACGTACAATCTGATGAAAACGCACAAGCAAACGATAAAGTTACAGACTCTAAACTAACAAGCCTATAATATAATATTACCGAAACTCCCTACTAGAACGCACATAGGACGCCCTAGAACGTGCAAACACGTGCACGTCAAAAGTGCAACAAACGTGCACACCAAACCGTGCCACATAACGGGCACACCAAACAGTGCAACAAGTGCACACCAAACGTGCAACTAGTGCACAGCAAACCGTGCAACTAGTGCACACCCAATCTGCACAAAGTGTAGTTATTAAAAAACTGTAAAAACGAAAGGAAAAAACCTAGCCGAATCAGAATCGCCACCGTCTGACAAGGGACCTTGACCCGAGGAATCCAGAAAACGAACTCCAGATCCCCGCTAAAGGTAACCGTTCAGGCCGGATCTGCAGTGTGACGAGTCGTCGGAACTGCCCACCACCGCTCAGACCCACCTTGCGAGTCCGTTGACACCAAAACAGCATCAGTCGGAGACGGACACAGACACCGGAACACGAAGATCCAGCGTCGGCCCGACCTTGAGAGGAGAGGGGGGGAAGAGGTGCGAGGGGTGGGGTTTGAAGCCGGGGGAAAACGGAGCAGAGGATCAAGAGGACCTACCGGCGACGTCCATGGCCGGAGACCATGACGTCGCCGGCAGGAAACGGAGATCTCAAAGGGGCGACGGCTAGGGTGGAAGAGAGGGGAGAGAACGTTTCTGCTTGCTTAATATATAAGGTATTTGTTGATTCATTCACAATACTTATTTGTCTTTTTTTAATCAGCAATGTTAATATATAAAACCCGGTTTTTTGAAGTAAAAAGTACGGGGTGGAGCAACAACATTTACAGACTAAAAACATTCTTCATCGGAATCTCAAGAAACCAGATGCATATATTAGGGATGGAGATGAAACACAGAAACCAACAGATACAACTCTAATTACAACCAGAAGAACCACATGCAAACAACTAAACCACCAAACAAATAGAGCAACAATTGAAAAACTAAGAGCTATAACCGGGTTTTACAACCTTGAAGCAAAATTTAGGAGTCTAAATTACCCAGATTTTTTTTCACATTTAAGCTCCAACTAAAGAAGTCACCCCCAATCCAAAAGCACCATACCCAAGCTTTGAAGGAATTAAAGTCATTCCCTGCTCAAATATCGACGGTCAACACCGCAGACGGAGAGTCCAATCCAGTAACAAGTACCAGAACCCTCTTAGTTAAAAAATACATATGTATGGGTTCCAGAGGTTTAAAACCCTAAAGACTCACCGATGACCAACACTACCGTACTTATTTTATCTTAATGTTGTGGTAACTGATCATTTTGGATAATTTTACTATTCAAGTAAACACGGTATTATATTTTATCCATCCCAAAATAGTTATGTTAAGGTAAACAAATGTCGCGTTTCATTGACTTGAAGTTACTGCCTTTTTCAAGTTGTGCACAAGCTATTACACTGGTTGTGAATTGGATTCTGCCAAGTGTTGAAAGTTGATCCAAATTCAAGCTATTTTGTGGCTTGGTTACCAAGCAACAAATTTAGGGAATTATCTTGGCTTGATTAGCAAGTAATCAATTTAGGGAATTTATGCCCTGTTTCCCAAACTGGGTCTTAATTGTGTAGAGATTTTTATTTCCCTATTTTGTATGAAGTATCTCTACACCACTCCTACAAATACCACCTGTAAGCTGGCATGAGGGATAAGTTGAATTAGTGTAAATCCCCGGCGTTGTGTAAACATTCTCCCTATAGTGAAGTTTTGATAGTTGGCGCCCGTGGTTTTTTCCTCTCCGTTGTTTGGAATTGTTTTCCACGTTATATCGTTGTGTTCTCCGTTTTTGGTTTTTGATCGCTATTTCGTTTTATTGCCTATCGTTTTATAACAAGTGGTATCAGAGCCAGGTTGTTCAATCTAGGTATTTCTGACGATATGGCATCATTGAAATTCGATCTACCGTTGTTGGACTATACCACACGATTTTCTCTGTGGCAAGTAAAGATGCGGGCCGTTCTAGCTCATCCTGACCTTGATGATGCGCTAGATGGATTCAACAAGAAGGATCCGAAGACGTGGATCGATGAGGAGAAATGTAAGGATCGTAAAGCTCTATCTCTGATTCATCTTCATCTATCAAATAATATTTTGCAGGAAGTACTGCTGGAGAAAATCGCAGCAGCGCTTTGGCTCAAACTGGAGTCGATCTGCATGTCCAAGGATCTGACCAGTAAGTTGCACGTGAAGATGAAGTTGTTCACACACAAGCTACAAGATGGTGGCTCTCTACTCGATCACCTAGCGGTCTTTAAGGAGATCGTTTCTGATTTGCAGTCCATGGAGGTAAAGTATGATGATGAAGATCTAAGTCTACTACTCTTATGTTCATTGCCTAGTTCTTTTGCAAATTTCCGACATACCATATTATTGAGCCGCGATGAACTAACTCTTGCGGAAGTATATGAGGCCCTTCAACAGAGGGAAAAGATGAAACTTATGGTACAGGGAGAAGGATCATCATCCTCCAAGGGAGAAGTTCTGCAGGTACGTGGGAGGACCGAGCAGAGGAACAACAACTATGGAAACAAAAATAAGAGCAATAACGGGAGAGGTCGTTCTAAGTCCAAAGGAGGCGACAAGTTCTGCAAGTATTGTAAGAAAAAAAATCACACCATTGAAGATTGTTATAAGCTTCAGAATAAGGAGAAAAGAAACGGTACGTGCAAACCGAAAAACAATTCTGATGGTGATGGTAAGGCCTCTGTTGTTTCCAACGATAATTCTGATAGTGATTGCTTAGTTGTGTTTGCTGGCTGTGTTTCTGCTTATGATGAATGAATTCTTGATACTGCCTGTTCATTTCATATCTGTTGTAACAAAGACTGGTTCAGTTCTTATAAGTCTTTGCAGAGTGGAGATGTGGTGCGTATGGGAGATGACAACCCACGTGAGATTGTGGGCATATGCTCCGTTAAGTTCAAGATGCATGACGGCATGATACACACATTGACAGATGTGAGACACGTACCAACCATGGCGAGAAACCTCATCTCTCTCAGCACTCTTGACGATGAAGGGTACAAGTACTCCGGTTCATAGAAAATTCTAAAGGTATCAAAAGGCTCTCTCGTTCACATGATAGGTGATATGAACTCTGCAAGATTATATGTTCTTAGAGGTAGCACTTTAAATGGTTCTGTTACTGCTGCTGTTATTTCTGATGAACCTAGTAAAACTAATTTGTGGCACAAGCGCCTTGGACATATGAGTGAACAAGGCATGGCGGAGTTGATCAAGAGATATTTACTTGATGGCTGCAACATGAGTAAGTTGGAGTTTTGTGAGCACTGCATTTTTGGTAAGCACAAGAGAGTTAAATTCAATGCTTCCGTTCATACCACTAAAGGAATATTAGATTATGTGCATGCTGATGTTTGGGGTCCTTCCCGTAAAACTTCTCTTGGTGGTGCAAATTACATGTTTACTATTATTGATGATTACTCTAGAAAAGTGTGGCTTTATTTTCTAAAACATAAATCTGATGTGTTTGATACTTTTAAGAAGTGGAGAGTTATGGTGGAGAAGCAAACCGAGAAGAAGGTAAAAGTGCTTCGTACTGACAATGGCATGGAGTTTTGTTTAAATGATTTTGACAACTATTGTAGCAATGAAGGCATTGTAAGGCACCACACCATCCCGTCCACGCCTCAACAGAATGGTGTGGCTGAGCGCATGAACTGAACCATCATCTCTAAGGCTCGGTGCATGCTTTCTAATGCTCGTATGAGCAGACGTTTTTGGGCTGAAGCAGCCTCCACCGCCTGCTACTTAATAAACAGATCTCCAAGCATTCCACTTGATAAGAAAACTCCCATTGAGGTATGGTCTGGTTCACCTGCTGATTATTCACTATTGAGAGTTTTTGGTTGCACCGCTTATGCACACGTTGATAATGGAAAGTTAGAGCCTAGAGCTGTCAAGTGTGTGTTTCTTGGTTATGGCTCAGGAGTAAAGGCATATAAGTTATGGAATCCTGAAACTAAAAGAATTTTGCTGAGCAGAAATGTTGTTTTTAATGAGGCTGTCATGTTCAATGATAGTTCCTCTGTGGATGCCTCTGATGTTTTTGATGTTACTAATTTTTCTGATGATGAGCAACAGAGGATAAGCGTGCAGGTGGAGCACCTGAACGACAAAGGAAATGAGGTTGATGAAAATAATGAAAATGATGACATTGATGTTCAGCTTACACCACCTGTTTTGCAGCAAACAAATAATTCCATTGCTGCTGATATACCGAGGAGAAACAAAGGTCCTCGCCCTCGTTTAATTGAACAATGTAACGTTGTTCATTATGCTTTGAGTTGTGTTGAACAGGTGAAGCATGATTATGATAGTCCTGGTGATATGATGAAGCCAGTTCCTGTTGCTAAGTTTGAGCTTTGCTCAAGCTTAGTTGGTATAACTGTTTAGCCCTAGTGGTTGTTTGGCACCGAAATTTTTTTCTTTGTTCGTTCAGGGAGATGTCTACCGTTTCATGCTACAAGGAGGAATTTGTCTCAAGGTGGAGTTTGTTGAAAGTTGATCCAAATTCAAGCTGGCTTGGTTACCAAGCAACAAATTTAGGGAATTGTCTTGGCTTGATTAGCAAGTAATCAATTTAGGGAATTTATGCCCTGTTTCCCAAACTGGGTCTTAATTGTGTAGAGATTTTTATTTCCCTATTTTGTATGAAGTATCTCTACACCACTCCTATAAATACCACTTGTAAGCTGACATGAGGGATAAGTTGAATCAGTGTAAATCCCCGGCGTTGTGTAAACATTCTCCCTATAGTGAAGTTTTGCTGGTTGGCGCCCGTGATTTTTTCCTCTCTGTTGTTTGGAGGGATTTTCCACATTATATCGTTGTGTTATCCGTTTTTGGTTTTTGATCGCTATTTCGTTTTATTGCCTATCATTTTATAACACCAAGTTTTGTCAAAGGTGGTAAGAGTTGGTGTTCACATTTTCACGCCAACACATATGCTTCTCTAATTTTGAAAACTGTCCTTATTCTTCTAAATTTAACCTGCTCGACGAAAGGGCTAATGGATCAATTAATTTCATTGGGTTCTTGGCAAACTACTAAATTAGAATCTTATAATTGTTGTACTAAACCTTGTTTAGTCAATCATATTATCTGACATCAACTGTTATTATATGAATTTGAGTTTCTATATAAAATAACTCGTTCAAAAATAATTATATATTTGAAATACATATTAGATTTGTGCATATTGATTGGCATGGCCTGCATAGGAAGTCCTAATTGGTCACTTAATTTGGTTCTTAGCAGTAATTTGCTAAATGGACCGATGTATTACTCATTGTTAAACCTATTTCAAATTAAAATACATGAGACTGAATTAAAATAAAAGAAATGACAGAACAGCCAGCTAAAAGTATTAAACAAAGACAGGGTTTGTAGCAAAAGCGCATGGCGACCGCGATTTATCACATCGACCATGGGGCGGTGAATGGTGGGACGGAGACAAGGACGATTGGTGGTTCTTATTCGGTGTCTCCTCTTCTAACCCCACGCGTAGTGGCCTCTCCTTTCCGATCTCTGCCTCCGACCCAAGTTGGAATTACAGCGACGATGGGGACGAGCCTTGTGTTCTCTGCCGCGACGACCTCCATGACCCCACGGGAGGGAGGAGGACGGCGGCGCCAGGGCACGGTCCTAGATAGAATCAGAGGTATCATGCGTCGTACTCCGGCGATAGTACCATGTCCTTGTCACCTTCACCAAACCTAACCTCCTTCGTCCTCGACACCTTCGTTGTCTCGGGCTCCTCGTCTATTTTCTCTGGATTTGTGCTTCTAGTTAGGGAACTTGCAGAGTTTTGGGGCTTCAGTCGGGTATGGGGTTCGAGGGGGAGGAGGAAGCGGAGGAAGGAGATACATACTTACTGGTGGGTGGAGGTGGTAGTCTACCGGATCTCCGATCGGAACAGGTACACGGTGGGGCTTCTCATCTGTTGGAGCAACATCAGCATGAGAAAGAAGGGGCGGAGGAGACTTGCGAGTAGACGATGGAGGCCAGGAGGTGCTCCGAGATGATGGCGCGGAGCTATGAGTTTGCCTACTAGGGCTCATGACCCGGGGAAGAGGCTCAAGGAGGCTGTTGGCGGGCTGAAGCGTATATCAGAGGCAAGGGAAAGGGGCTCATGGTCTTGGCTGATGAACCAATCAAAGTGGCATAGATCGTGGAGGCTTCCGAAGGCAGGATCATTTTAAAGTGGGTCATAGTAGGGCACCAGGACAATTGGCCCGAGAACGGACGTCGGCGACCACCAGATATGAGGGAGTTGGGCTTGCAGTTGGGGGATCTTCATATCAAGGAAATAGTACCCCCCCCCCCCGAGATATACGGATGGGGGTCTAAATTTTGCTTATGCCTCAGCAACTAGAGTACTAATCACGAACAACTTCTTCTACCAGACTCTAGTTGGCTGGTTGTGCAATCTTCGGTAGCTTCGCAATATGAAAGCTCAGCAAAGGAAATGGCAAGGGTTCTGGATGGGGAACTTTGGCCGTTTAGAAGGTCTTTGGTGCTCTTAGTAGATTTGAGGCCACACATAATACCCCGAGATACGGTTTTCACCCATTTTTTGGTTTGGGCCCGTGTGTTTAACCTTTCGGTCGGGGCCTAAAATAGAGGCATTGGTTTTCGACTGAAGAGTGCGCTTGGAGTTTGTCTGGGAGTGGATGACGACACAAATGACATGTGCTGGGAAGACTTCATGATAATTCGGATTCGAGTGGACGCCCGTTTATCACTATAGAGTCAATCGTGGTTTAGACTCAATGAATTTCAGGTACGGACCCTTTGGCACATATCATATGAGTGATTGTCATATCACTGTTTTGGGCACAATTATGTTGGACACCTAGTGTCGGCTGGTCCCTTGGAGGGAGGCAATAAGGGTTCGTCATTGCGCTTTCTGGAAAATCTAAGATCAACAACCTCTAGAGCCCGTCGTGGAAGAAGAGTACTAGGTACAAGTTGAGCGTACTTTAGAGGGAACATCGGGACAACCGAGTCCTAACTTCACCTTGGTGGCTCAAAGACCGGTGGGTCGGAATGGAAAAGGGAAGTCGGGGCAACGGAGCCTTTCCTTATGGACCGAGCTTGACCTTCTCTTGTAAGGAACAACCATCCGGGCCAAGATACGGGGACACTAGACTGACCTTCTCCTGTGACGAGGAGATGGACGGGGGAACAAGGGGAATCCTCATTGCGAAGGAGGCCCTCGAACCCATTCTCCCAACTCCAAGAGTCATCCCCACTCTTCCCCGAGGATTCGAACGAAGGAGTACCCAGATGCCTCTAGGAACTTAGCCACATCCTCTCTTCTAGTAGAGTAGAAGTGACAAACGAGGGAGGATCGGGACCTAGAGTCAGAGGTCTCTATACGTTCCGAGGGGGCTTCTCGATCAGCGACAGGGGCTACAACCACCCTTGTTTGGACCAATGAGGACCCTGTGGTCCAATTAGGGGTCAGCTAGTAACACCGCCCCACTGGACGTAAGGTCGCAGTGGTTCTACCAAGTTATGACACGGTACTCTCCTACCACCTCGTAGGCCAACACTCTCGTGTTTTAAATCCCTACTCTATCATTTCAGGGAGGACGACACACGCTGGCAACCCGAGAGAGGTTACAGTCCACTTAGGCGTCAATCTGAAAATGGACCGGCTCTGTCCGAACTCCCGGTTTGGATCCGTTGTATCGATTTTTTCAAACGCTATCATAATATCTCTTCTGAACATCTCAATAAAATAATTTGGTTATTTGAACATTTATTTTTAGTCTGTTATTTTTTTTGTTAGATCCCACATTATTTCAGTATTTTTTTTAAGTTAATCTTTATTGTGTCTCTTTGGTCTTCCCCTCAAAAAATATATTTAAGCAAAGCCCAAACAAGTTGTACTATTTAACAAAAAACTCTCTTCTACCTCCAGGCGAGGTCCTCTCTACCCTAGCTAGGGTTCGTCGCCGCCGCCACCGTTGCTTCTCGCCGACCACCGCCTCCCTCCTCGCCATCACCATCGCCGTCACGAAGTCAACCTCGAGCCCCGACCTCGCTCTTGTTACCGTCGCATTCACAGGAGTCGGTTTACGCCTGATGTGCTGCTCATCCCGTTTGTCAGATCCGATCGCCGCCGTCGTCATCAACAACCACGCCGACGCCCTCCTCCGCCTCGTTACCTTCCCCACAACAGATTTGATTCTCCCAGTTTCACGCCGTCACCACGCTGGAGCGCGTCCTAGGTCCCCTTGGATTCCGGACTCAGTGGCCATGCACCAGCGTGGCGATGGGCCCATGCATGACCGAGTTCTCCAGCCCCTGTGGCCGTATCGCCTGCCCTCTAAGCCTGAGAGATCGAAGCCCCGGAGGCCGAGATCTACCGAAACGATCACCACCCGTTGATGTTCACTAAGGAGGACCAGGTGAAGCAGACGGAGGCAGGGAAGCCTTCGATGCAGGGATGACCCGACCCGGCAGGGGTGGATGGATTCGATGTCGGACTATACCTAGCGACCCGGGACAACCATTGCTGGGAGGTCCCGGGCAGTCTGCAACAACAACTCAGTTATTTTACCTGTTTTCTCGTTATTTACTTTATTTCTAGAAAAATTTACTTCTTGCGTTGCTTAGGGTTTTACATTTCATGTCTCGTTATTTTGACACTACTGCAAAAATCCACTTGGGTGACGGATAAAATGGATCTGTCACCTAAGTTTTCGCACTCTAGCCACGGATACAGCAATCCGTTAGCCAAGTGGAACAACTTAGGTCACAGATCCTGTATCCGTCAGCCAAGTGACAAACCTGGCCGACGGATACAATATCCGTAGATAAGGTAACTACTATCCGTCAGGCAAGTGAGAAAACTTTAGCCACGCATGCTGGATCCGTCACCCAAGTGAGAAAAGTTTAGCCACACATGCTCTATCCGTCACCCAAGTGGGTTGACTATTTAACAAAAAAAAATTGACCACAATATTCAAGATGAATTAACCGTTCGATGATAGTTTTTTTTACATACGTATACTAGTTTGGATAGTACATACGAGATGAGCGGTCTTGATTATATAATATGCGAGAGACCGACACGTATTGATTGAAATCGTCAATTCCACTATGTGCATGAACATATTTAGCCTTACGGTAGTATAACGTATGACGTTGTCTCGTTCCTTTTTTTGTGATATGTATGAGTACTATACGATCTTATGTTGTATATGAGGCATGCTAAGTACTTATATCGTTCAATTATCAATACTACGATAATCGGGGAAAATGACGGGTTTTGGTCAATGTAAGTCAACTTCTGCTGGCCGACGGATGCATATATCCATCAGCCAGCTTTTTCATCGACGGATGCATATATATATATATATATAATTATTTCCACTATTTTAATTTTATCTTTGAACTTGGGCATCAAATTGAAACCCGACATTGAGTGACCGGTGTCCATAATTCACAAGTTAATAATCATTCGATTGATATTGTTGTAAAAAAAGTTATATAATGTATTTGATCACAAAAAAAACAATATTTTGTACTTCGAATCGAGAAAACGATCAAGAAAATTTGTGTTATCCTTGTCTTAGTATTATATAAAGTGTAAATTACAAATACCTACCCCTAACTTGTCACGTTTATCTGATACCTACCCCTAATTTTTTTTTTAAATAATACCTATCCTGATGTGTAGTTATATGACAAATAGCCCATTTTTCTATTAACTTTTTCCTAAAATGACGAAAATACCCTCAACCACACTTCAATAATTGTTTTTAAAAAATTATTTAAAAAATCACTTTTGTTATATATATATATATATATATATATATATATATTTACTTACTAAATCACTTCAGTTTTATTTATAAAAAATATTTAAAAAATCACTAAGGGCGTTTTCTTCATTTTAGAAAAAAGTTAATAGAAAAATGGTCTATTTGTCATATAACTAAACATTTGGGTAGGTATCAGTTAAAAAAAGTTAGGGATAGGTATCAGATAAACGTGATAAGTTAAGGGTAGATATTTGTAATTTATCCTTATATAAATATAAACAATGTAGCGCACATGATATAATTAACTTGCTATAAATAATTAGTTGACAATAGGTATTAGGTACGTTGATAACATGAGCTATTTAATTTAATTATATAAAGCTATTTAATTTAAGAAAAACTTAAATAGTGTGTATATATATTCTAAACATTCATGTAACACAAAACTCCTTAGTTGAGTTGGTAAAAGGCACAGCCTTTGTGCACTGAGGTCAGAGGTTCGAACCTCATGGCGTGCGCGTAGGTTGGCGGAGACGTGGTGGGTTGGGCGGGTTTGTACCCGCGCGTGGCGGGTTCAGTCGAGCGGGTCAAGCAGTGACGTGGCGGGTTGGGTCGAGCGTGTGGCGGGTCTTCGGTCGGGATTGTCACGCCCCAAATCCGGTTTTGACCGAATTCGAGACGTGAGCTAAAACAATAATGATTTTCGTCGAAAATAAAACCAACAAGCCTCGATTCACAATTTTTAAAACTTTAAACAATGTCGCAAGTCGTAACTCAATAAAACAATAGTAAAATAGTTCAACAGTTAACTCGCTAGCTCCCAAGCTCCGAGAGTCCTGCTAGTACAGATCCCGCTCAACACCTGAAACACAACAAAGTAAGGGGGTGAGCTTACGCTCAGTAGGAAAAGTAGTTAAGGTTCTAAACCACAGTTCATCACCACGGGTAACCGTCCAATTAGGGCATACTCGTAACGCACCACTATTCGAAACAAATAAGCCATTACTCTCATACAACACTTGGCCTTCACTCAGGCACAACCCGCACAACAACTCACAACAACCCGAACTCAATACCACTTGCCACAACCAGCTCTTGACACCCATCACCTAACAATTCTCTATGAACAACACCTACGGTTATCTCACAACCGACCACGCGTGCGAACTCGCACTGCAACGCAGAAATTAGGTATAACCATCTCAAGTCACCACACGCTCTCACAAGACCCAAGTCACACTTAACCCAAGGCACAAGCCAGATTGCCCGCACAGCACACACAGTAGACAACGCCCAAAGCCCAACCACACGCACAGCGCACACACAGACCAACCCAGAGAAAAAGGCACACAACAGAACACACATAGAGTCCATAGGATGGCACACAGCAAATAACGGGGAAGGGTCCGGACGAAACGCACACAGATGTCGTAAATTGCGGGAGTCAACTCCATCGATTTGCACACAGCTGATTATATCGCACTGGAACACACAGCGTCGGTCACGACATCTTCCTCCTCACACAGATGAAGGGCGCTACTCTCATATGTACCGAACTGGAACTCCATCGATTTGCACACAGCTGATTATATCGCACTGGAACACACAGCGTCAGTCACGACATCTTCCTCCTCACACAGATGAAGGGCGCTACTCTCATATGTACCGAACTGGAACTCCATCGATTTGCACACAGCCGCTTATATCGCACTGGAACACACAGCGTCAGTCACGACATCTTCCTCCTCACACAGATGAAGGGCTCTACTCAACGTAAATATAAAACCGACACACTCCTCGATCAATCCCATCCCGGATTATGAATCATCTGAACACGCCATCCTTGGTCTCGATATGATTATCCATCCGGCTACGCCGTCTCTTAAACACACACAGGGTTTCGCACACAGCACACTCACTGATGGTCTCGGTATACCAGCCGAACCATCTTAGCATACACCCGGTCTATCACTCACCCGGTCATTTCACAAACAAGGGTTCACATAGTCACACATGGCACACTTGCCCACACAACCACATCAAGCAACACCGAGTAAAATCTCATTAGACATCCTAATCACACTCATAACCGTCACGTACTTACCATCACTTACCGACACCACAATCAGCGTGGTAACCCCACCGGCTTAACCGATATCAAATCCCCAACCATCCCACAGTTCAACATATCGAATGAACAGGAAATAACCACACATGTCATCAACATGCATCGCTAGTTCGATTCTACTCTTTTTCATGTTCGTTATTTATTATCCGTTCAACAACACAAGGCACACCAAGCAGATACACACAGCAAACAACCCTACGACACGACATGGCCCGAATCTACCAGCACGCAAATCCCAAGACAGAAAACGTAAATGTTCATAGTTCACACGTCTACGCTAGTTGTTCACATCCTACATGTCAAACTATGATCTTTCTGGTTTTATTATTAAACCCTAATCATGCACGCTAGTAACTTTCCGTAAATAAAGCGGTATCCGCTACTTTCCCTACCTCGAGACGATACCACAGTAGCGTCTCCTAGCTGCTGACGACCGGGCCAACACCGTCTTCTTGTCACGCCCCAAATCCGGTTTGGACCGGACTCGAGACGTGAACTAAAACAATAATAATTTTAAACGAAAATAAAGCCAATAAGTCTTAAACTCACAATTTTAAACACCACACGAGTCACAGCTCGGTAAAAGAACCAGCGGTGAAACAGTTCAAAATGGAACCGTACGTCTCTAGACTATCTAGCCTAGGACCCTCGTAGCTCCCAAGCGTCGAGCATCCGGCTAGTACACTTCCCGCTTAGAACCTGAAACACAACAAGGTAAGGGGTGAGCTTTCGCTCAGTAGGAAAGTAGTTAAGGTTATAAGCAAGCGCTCACCACCACGGGTAACCGTCCAATTATGGAAAACTAGTAAGCACAACTATCAAAACAAGTAAACGTTCACTCCAAGACAGCACTTGGCCTTCACTCAGGCACACCCCGTAAAACCAACTCCCAACAACCTGAACTCAAACCACTTCACACAACTAGCTCTTGACACCCATCACCTAATAATTCTCGATGAATCAACACCTACGGTTATCTCACAACCAACCACACTTTCAAACTCGCACTGCAACACAGGAATCAGGTACAACCACCTCGAATCACCAAACACTCTCACAAGCCAAAGTCTTTGCCAGACGGCTCGCACGACTCACACAACAGACAAAGCACAAAGCCCAACAACACGCACAATACACATAGCAACCCCTCCTAAAAATAGTATAACCATTTCCAATGTCCCAGGCTATCACAGCCGCTCTTATATCGCACCGGAACACTAAGCCTCGGTTCCCACACCCAGTTACCGATTACCCTCACAAAACATAAACATATTTATAATAGATGCACAGAGCCAAACAGCAAGGAAGGACACACAACGAGATACACACATATAAATCAGAGAAAAAGGCACACAACAGAACACACAACGAGTCCATAGGACGGCACACATCAATTAACGGGGAAGGGTCCGGACGAAACGCACACAGATGTCGTAAATTGTGGGAGTCAACTCCATCGATTTACACACAACTGATTATATCGCACCGGAACACACAGCGTCAGTCACGATATCTTCCTCCTCACACAGATGAAGGGCGCTACTCTCATATGTACCGAACTGGAACTCCATCGATTTGCACACAGCCGCTTATATCGCACTGGAACACACAGCGTCAATCACGACATCTTCCTCCTCTCACAGATGAAGGGCTCTACTCAACGTAAATATAAAACCGATTTGCACACAGCCGCTTATATCGCACTGGAACACACAACGTCAGTCATGACATCTTCCTCCTCACACAGATGAAGGGCGCTACTCTCATATGTACCGAACTGGAACTCCATCGATCAATCCCATCCCGGATTATGAGTCATCTGAACACGCCATCCTTGGTCTCGATATGATTATCCATCCGGCTACGCCGTCTCTTAAACACACACAGGGTTTCGCACACAGCACACTCACTGATGGTCTCGGTATACCAACCGAACCATCTTAGCATACACCCGGTCTATCACTCACCCGGTCATTTCACAAACAAGGGTTCACATAGTCACACATGGCACACTTGCCCACTCAACCACATCATGCGACATCGGTGATAATTCTATTTAGACATTTACACAACGGTTATAATATTATTTAGATTCTCACACAGCGATTATGACGCTAATTAGACTACCACACAGCGAATAAACCTACAGTACGCAACTCCAGGACCTAGACATGACCCGTCTATCAGCACAGCAATTTCCCAGAAAGTACAAGCAAGTCAAACGGATATCAAAACATGTTCTTTCCCAGTATTATCAAGACTCGACCAATTAGACTAATAATATAACAGTCTTACCTATGTGTCACTAGGACATTCCGGTTATTAACAACCCTAGTCGTGCATACTAGTTCGTTCCGGTTATTAATAACCCTAGTCATGCATAGGTAAGACCAGGGTTGTTAATAACCGGAATGTCCTAGTGACACATAGGTAAGACTGTTATATTATTAGTCTAATTGGTCGAGTCTTGATAATACTGGGAAAGAACATGTTTTGATATCCGTTTGACTTGCTTGTACTTTCTGGGAAATTGCTGTGCTGATAGACGGGTCATGTCTAGGTCCTGGAGTTGCGTACTGTAGGTTTATTCGCTGTGTGGTAGTCTAATTAGCGTCATAATCGCTGTGTGAGAATCTAAATAATATTATAACCGTTGTGTAAATGTCTAAATAGAATTATCACCGATGTCGCATGATGTGGTTGAGTGGGCAAGTGTGCCATGTGTGACTATGTGAACCCTTGTTTGTGAAATGACCGGGTGAGTGATAGACCGGGTGTATGCTAAGATGGTTCGGTTGGTATACCGAGACCATCAGTGAGTGTGCTGTGTGCGAAACCCTGTGTGTGTTTAAGAGACGGCGTAGCCGGATGGATAATCATATCGAGACCAAGGATGGCGTGTTCAGATGACTCATAATCCGGGATGGGATTGATCGATGGAGTTCCAGTTCGGTACATATGAGAGTAGCGCCCTTCATCTGTGTGAGGAGGAAGATGTCATGACTGACGTTGTGTGTTCCAGTGCGATATAAGCGGCTGTGTGCAAATCGGTTTTATATTTACGTTGAGTAGAGCCCTTTATCTGTGTGAGGAGGAAGATGTCGTGATTGACGCTATGTGTTCCAGTGCGATATAAGCGGCTGTGTGCAAATCGATGGAGTTCCAGTTCGGTACATATGAGAGTAGCGCCCTTCATCTGTGTGAGGAGGAAGATATCGTGACTGACGTTGTGTGTTCCGGTGCGATATAATCAGCTGTGTGCAAATCGATGGAGTTGACTCCCACAATTTACGACATCTGTGTGCGTTTCGTCCGGACCCTTCCCCGTTAATTGCTGTGTGCCGTCCTATGGACTCGTTGTGTGTTCTGCTATGTGCCTTTTTCTCTGATTTTATATGTGTGTATCTCGTTGTGTGCCCTTCCTTGCTGTTTGGCTCTGTGCATCTATTATAAATATGTTTATGTTTTGTGAGGGTAATCGGTAACTGGGTGTGGGAACCGAGGCTTAGTGTTCCGGTGCGATATAAGAGGACGGGCTATGATAGCCTGGGACATTGGAAATGGTTATACTATTTTTAGGAGGGGTTGCTATGTGTGTTGTGCGTGTTGTTGGGCTTTGTGCTTTGTCTGTTGTGTGAGCCGTGCGGGCCGTCTGGCAAAGACTTTGGCTTGTGAGAGTGTTTGGTGATTCGAGGTGGTTGTACCTGATTCTTGTGTTGCAGTGCGAGTTTGAAAGTGTGGTTGGTTGTGAGATAACCGTAGGTGTTGATTCATCGAGAATTATTAGGTGATGGGTGTCAAGAGCTAGTTGTGGGAAGTGGTTTGAGTTCGGGTTGTTGGGAGTTGGTTTTACGGGGTATGCCTGAGTGAAGGCCAAGTGCTGTCTTGGAGTGAACGTTTACTTGTTTTGATAGTTGTGCTTACTAGTTTGCCATAATTGGACGGTTACCCGTGGTGGTGAGCGCTTGCTTATAACCTTAACTACTTTCCTACTGAGCGAAAGCTCACCCCTTACCTTGTTGTGTTTCAGGTTCTAAGCGGGAAGTGTACTAGCCGGATGCTCGACGCTTGGGAGCTACGAGGGTCCTAGGCTAGATAGTCTAGAGACGTACGGTTCCATTTTGAACAGTTTCACCGCTGGTTCTTTTACCGAGCTGTGACTCGTGTGGTGTTTAAAGTTTTTAAAATTTGTGAGTTTAAGACTTATTGGCTTTATTTTCGTTTAAAATTATTATTGTTTTAGTTCACGTCTCGAGTCCGGTCCAAACCGGATTTGGGGCGTGACAATTTGGTATCAGAGTCTGGTTTCATTTGAAAATGTTTTCAAACCTCGGACCGTACGTCAACTAGGTGGGTAGAGTTAGGTGTTTGAGTTTCGGTGTGTCGGTTACGCAATTCGGAGATGACCTGAGCGTATAAATGAGACGAAGAGAGTCTCGGTTGGTGGTTGGTTGAACTGTTGGGTTTTGTGGTCCTTGTTTATCTGTGCATGTTGTGTTTTGTGTGCCCGCTTAAGTGGATGGTTAGAGTAATTTACGAACGGGTTATGCCCGATTTTCTGCAGAAACTAAAGTGTATGTACCATCACGAATCAGCTATAGGGGCCACTGTAGCTAAACGTGAATGAAGGGATGTCGAGTGGTTACAACGTAATTCGGGGACGCCTGAATCGGGTTGTAACGACGAGAGATCAACACTAATGTTATGTTGAATTGAAATTACAATAAGAACTTGAACTGGTTGGAAGTTGAACCATGTGATTTTGCTCTGTGAGATAATTTGGTAGTCTGTGTGACTTG
The DNA here is from genome assembly GCA_963921825.1 of Erodium maritimum. Lineage (NCBI taxonomy): Eukaryota > Viridiplantae > Streptophyta > Magnoliopsida > Geraniales > Geraniaceae > Erodium > Erodium maritimum. The sequence continues at coordinate 12,516,171 of OY997588.1, read as the reverse complement.
ATTGTGTTGGTTACTAAATTGATCTGGGTTGTAACCCCGCTGTGTGTATATATATATATATGAAGCACTAATGTGCTAACTTCTTTGCTGTGTGCATTTATGTGACTATACTATATTAAGTATACTATTACTATAAGTACTAGTGTGTTGGACTGTGTGCGGCGTTAGTTATTTTAAGCGTGTCGTTTCTAAGAGTAAGAAACTAAACGTGGGCGTGACAGTTCTGGTTAGATAGATTTTTTTAATTAATCTATTATTACACTTGGGTGACGGATACACTTGGCTGACGGATTGGATCCGTGGCTAGAGTGAACACCTTGGGTGACGGATACACTTGGCTGACGGATTGGATCCTTCACCTAAGTTTTTACCATACCGACGGATGTACGCATCCGTCGGCCAAATACTTGGCCGACGACACTTGGCCGACGGATGCATCCGTCACCTAAGAACTTGGGTGACAGATACGTCCTCTTAGGTGACGGATCCAATCCGTCACCCAAGTACTTATTTGCAATCTGTCCCCCAAGTACTTATTTGCAGTAGTGTGAGACGTTGGTAAGGAGTTGTCTCGAGTTTGTGCCTACGATTTCAAGTAGGCTTTATTATGGGTTCATGAGCGTCGGGCCTTCTACGGTCGGCTCGGACATATATATGGAACCTGGGATGGTCACGTCTATGTCTTGTTTGATTATCTATTGGTATTAATGAAAGTCTCCGGTTATCCGTTTTAAAAAAAACAAGTTGTACTATTTCCTTAAAAAAACAAGTTGCACTAGAAGTCTAGAAGAAAACATAAATAAAAAGAAAAAAAGGTGGCAAACGAGGGAACAGATCTTGACCGTCCATCCACCAATTAAACGACACGTGATTATTATATCCAGAAGTAAGCAGATCAGTCGGATTCACTGTCACTGACCTTTGTGGATTAAGAAAAGCAAAGCAGCAACGGCATAATGGAGTTCACATGGAAATGCTTTTGTGACTTTCTTTACAGTGAGTAGGGTTCGTTTAAGTCTTTCTCTCATTTGTGAGTTTCCATCAATACCCCTGGTCAAACCCTCCATCTACGGTCATGCCCCACCCTTCTGTCATGTAAATTTAATACAGCTATGGTGGTTCTATAGTATATAATATATGGTCGGGGTTACAAAGCACATCGTTAACATGAACTGATCTCACAAATACGAAACGACGATGGATTGGAGAAGGACAGGTACGGACACCAGTCACTTGAGTTGATTGGATTCCCTTAAACGCGTGGTCATCATCACCATTCACCAACCAAAGTTAGTCTAAAAAAGTTACTGTTTTTTTCTTACACCATTTTGATTTTACAGAATAAAGCTCCTTCTTTTGTTAATTAACGATAGAGCACAAAGCACTGGACATTGATGAAGCCAAGCGGCGATAACTGTCCACATTGTATAAATAAAACACCTCTCTCTCTGTCGATCTGCTGCGACTCTGTGCTGGGTCTGAAGAAAATGTGCCTCTAGACCGAGCTACAACTCACCTGCAACACCGACACCCTCACCTCTTCCTTTATTTTCCCCTGCCATTACCACCTCTACTACTACATTGCAGCTTAAGCTCAAGTAGCGAGTAGAGGGTGTATTGTGAGGAAGAGGGATGGTGCTGAAGATGGAAACTAGCTCGGTTTCCAGGTTTTTCTTGGTGTTTTGGTCGCTTCTGTTTCTGGGTTCTCATCTCATCCACTGTGCCGTCACCTACGACAGGAAGGCCTTGCTCATCAATGGCCAGAGGAGGATACTCTTCTCTGGCTCCATGCATTACCCCAGAAGCACCCCTGACGTCAGTAATTCTCACCCTTTTTCCTTTTCCCCATCTGGGTCTTCACTTTTGGGGTTTATGCTTCTCTAATCTGGGGTTTTGGTGTAGATGTGGGAAGATCTGATTCAGAAGGCTAAAGATGGAGGTCTGGATGTCATCGAGACCTATGTTTTCTGGAATGTCCATGAACCTTCTCCTGGCAATGTACTATTTTTTCTTCTACTCTCTACATTTTCTTTCACCTTTGAGCTGTGGATTTTCTTCTTTACTGGCTTTCTCTGTGGGGTTTCAGTTCAATTTCGAAGGGAGATATGACCTGGTGAGGTTCGTCAAGACGATTCAGAAAGCTGGGCTCTATGCTCATCTTCGCATTGGGCCTTATGTTTGTGCAGAGTGGAATTTTGGGTACTTCACCATTTCTTCTCTTCTCCAGATCTGTCTGCATATCTTGCACATTGAGGGTTACATTTTACATACTTTTCGATTTCAAGCCTCAAAAATGTAATTTTAGGGTTTGATGTTGATGGGTTTCATGTGATTGTTTTTATGGGCAGAGGGTTTCCTGTTTGGCTCAAGTATGTCCCAGGCATCAGCTTCAGAACAGACAATGAGCCTTTCAAGGTCTGTGTTTACTCCACCTACCATTTCCTTGCTCAATGTGTAATGCTGTTTGCTTGCTGGCTTTTGTTGATGGCTTGATGCTTGATTTACATGTACTGCAGAGGGCTATGCAAGGGTTTACTGAGAAGATTGTGAACTTGATGAAGAGCCAAAATCTGTTTGAGTCTCAGGGAGGCCCCATCATACTCTCTCAGGTATGAGTTCTGTGTTCTGCTTGCACTTGCTCCTGCATTTTGAGCCTTGTTTTCTAGAAATTGCAATCCTCTGAGAACTTACATGTATAATCTGGCATTGCAGATTGAGAATGAATATGGGCGTCAGAGTAAGTTATACGGTGCTGATGGCTATAATTACATGACTTGGGCTGCTAATATGGCTGTCAAATTGGGAACTGGAGTACCGTGGGTGATGTGCAAGGAAGATGATGCCCCAGATCCAGTGGTGAGCATCCCACGGCCTTACTAATCTGCATTTTCTCTTTGTTAAACAATCCTATACCGAACAAAAATCTGAATTACCAGAATAATTAGTTTTACAGAAATCTCACGCATCTTCTGCGTGATAGTTCTCTGAAGTTTTTCATCCTGGTTACTGCTTATAGATAAATTCATGCAATGGTTTCTACTGTGATGCCTTTACACCCAACAAACCTTACAAACCCACTATTTGGACAGAGGCTTGGAGTGGCTGGTATGTTATGTTCTACTTTTCTAACCTACAACTTCTAATCTGTTGGCAAGTTGATGTGATCTCACTTCTGTACTTCTCTTTTTTCTTACATCTTGTTTTAACCATATTTGAAGGTTTACCGAGTTTGGTGGCCCAATTCACCAACGACCAGTTGAGGATTTGGCATTCGCAGTTGCTAAGTTTGTTCAAAAAGGAGGATCCTTTATTAATTACTACATGGTTAGTCATATTCAACAATAGTTTCATGTTTATAGAAAAATATCATGTTGAACTCTATTTATGCTGAAATTGGTTGGTTTTGTGTTCAATCTTAAATAGTACCATGGAGGAACCAATTTTGGACGTACAGCTGGGGGCCCTTTCCTCACCACCAGCTATGACTATGATGCTCCAATCGATGAATATGGTAACAATTGAAACCCTTACACTTATTCCATCTTAGAATGCAAATCAAGCTCTGAAGAACACTTGATATTACAATTATAATTCGTAAATCCATGTACAGGTAGCTAGAAACACTCATGTATATGCACTGAGTTGTATACATGCCTTGAAATCAACTAGACTGGTCTGGAATCATAAAAACATGTTGGTTTTAAAAATCTTTTGTGATTGCCTCATATATACCTGGATTTGTAGTGTTTGCATACCTAATTTTGGGAATATTACTAATCATTTTAATGACATTATTTGGTAGGTTTGATCAGGCAACCAAAGTATGGTCATTTGAAAGAGCTTCACAGAACAATTAAGATGTGTGAAAAAGCTTTAGTCTCAGCCGACCCCATTGTCGCATCATTAGGGAACTACCAACAGGTCTACTTTTATGCTCAACCAACTCTGCCATAGAAAGTCACATTGTACTTATCAGAAGAAAAAAAAAGCTCCTTATGATTGAGGGCAAATTGCGTATAGTTATTGTGTACTATATGTCTTTTACACATAACTATCCCAAACTTTAAAACGTTATTTACAGCTGGCTAAACTTTCAACCAATTGCAGATAGCTCTTTTTCGTCAAAAGTGACAAAAATGCACTTCACCTTAATAAAAAAAAACATTTTTCTGTCTTTTTAATAGTTTTATCTTTTAAGGAGTTTTCTTACATCTACTCAACCATTTTCTACATCTAATCAAATTGTTTTTGGTAGCTATCGAATTTTGCTTCAGATCAGGGTCAAGGACATCTTGGCCATTTTTTTTTAGCAAAAAAGAGCCATGCGTCATTATTTGAAATTTAGGTAGCTGGATGTAAAAGCTTTAGTTGGGATAATCATGTGCAAAAGACTATAATACGTAATAACTATCTGCAATTTACCTTATAATTAATGTTGTATACTAACATATGCTGATATCTTCCATTTTCCAGTCTCATGTTTACTGACATATTCCATTTTCCAGTCTCATGTATATACCTCAGAATCAGGAGAATGTGCAGCTTTTCTGGCAAACTATGATACCAAATCATCAGCAAGAGTGACATTCAACAACATGCACTACAACTTGCCCCCTTGGTCCATAAGCATCCTTCCTGATTGCCGAAATGTTGTCTTCAACACCGCCAAAGTAAGAATTTTGAAGTTTGCAATCAGTCATTGAGTCCACTTTTCTATTACAGAAGAACAATAATCAACTATTCGTCATCTTCTTAGGTTGGAGTTCAAACATCACAATTCGAAATGTTGCCCGTCAATTCTGGTATGCTTTCATGGGAGAGTTATGATGAAGACCTTTCCTCTCTGGATGATGGCTCAACATTCACTGTCTCTGGTCTCTTGGAGCAGATAAACGTCACCAGGGACACTAGTGATTACCTCTGGTACATAACTAGGTGAGACTGACTAGTAACATACTAGAGAATTATAAAGATCTCTAGATGGTTATATAAAATTAATCACTCATATTTGTTGTGACAGTGTTGATGTTGGTTCATCTGAATCCTTCCTACGAGGCGGGGAACTCCCAACTCTTATTGTTCAATCATCTGGCCATGCTGTGCATGTCTTCATTAACGGGCAACTTGCTGGTACATACATCCAAGATAGCAATGAATGGAAATTTTAGATAATGTCTTCTTAACTAACTTAAAATGATTTTTGTAGGCTCGGCCTTTGGGACTAGAGAGGACAGGCGATTCACATACACTGGCAAGATTGATCTGCATGCAGGAACAAACAAAATTGCACTGCTGAGTGTTGCCGTTGGATTGCCAGTTAGTGTCCTTATCTTACCTTTGTCAAAGTTGCAGTTCAGCTCATAGCTCAAAATCCTTTTTGTTTATTGTATTGCTGACGAAAAATTTCTGCATGTCTTTGTTAAAGAATGTGGGAGGGCACTTCGAAGCATATCAAACTGGGATCTTAGGACCAGTGGCACTGCATGGGCTTGACCAGGGAAAATTGGACTTATCTTGGCAAAAGTGGACATACCAGGTTGGGCTGAAAGGAGAAGCCATGAATCTTATCTCTCCAGATTCTATTTCCTCTGTGGATTGGGTGCGAGGATCTTTAACTGTGCAGAAACAGCAGCCTTTGTCATGGCATAAGGTATGAATGGTGAAAAATGAAATATAAATGTTGCTGTTGGAAATGAACCATGTCCTTCAAACATTACATTCGACTTTGCAGGCTTATTTCAATGCACCTGAAGCAAATGAACCATTGGCTTTGGACATGGAGGGTATGGGGAAAGGTCAGATATGGATCAATGGGCAGAGTATTGGGAGATACTGGACTGCCTATGCTAATGGCAACTGCACTGGATGCAATTATGCCGGGACATTTAGACCCACAAAGTGTCAGCATGGTTGTGGCCAACCAACTCAGAGATGGTAATTATCTTTAGATCAGAGCCTATTTCACTATTTAGTAAAGAACCTGTTAATGGTTAGTTGATAACAAGTTTGATTATCAGGTACCACGTGCCTCGTTCTTGGTTGAAGCCAACACAAAATCTGTTGGTTATTTTTGAGGAACTTGGGGGGGATCCCTCAGGAATTTCTCTTGTGAAGAGATCAGTGGCTGGTGTCTGTGCAGAGGTCTCTGAGTTTCACCCAACTTTTAATAATTGGCAAATAGAGAGTTATGGAAAGCCGGAAGAGTTCCATAACCCCAAGGTTCACTTGAGGTGTGGTCTAGGGCAGACCATTGCTGCCATTAAATTTGCAAGCTTTGGAACTCCTTCAGGAACTTGTGGGAGCTACCAGCAAGGGACTTGTCATGCTCCAGCCTCATATGCCACCTTAGAAAAGGTAGTAGATACTTACATTCTCTCTTTCTCAATGATCTAGCTGGTACTTTCCTCTAACTCCTACCTTTTCTTTTTTCAGAAATGTATAGGGAAGCACCTATGCTTAGTCACCATATCCAATAGTAACTTTGGGCATGATCCTTGTCCAAATGTGTTGAAGCGGTTAACCGTGGAAGCTGTTTGTGCTCCTGCAACTTCTACTACCATGCAACCCGAAACAAGGGGTTGATTAGGTGGTGATCGATACAACTACTCTGTAAATGAGTGGTACAAGGATAGGTTTTTGAGTTTGGTAGGTGTGTTTTGTTGTGTAGGCAAGCAAGATCAGTTGTTAATTTGGAGTCAGTATAGACTTGTGCAAAATAGTGATTGCTAGATAGGCGAAAGTTTGAAAATTCCCAGGGTTCTGCAATTTGGGACCGAAGGGTTAGTTTCAAGCCTCAGTCCTCAACCTTTTAAAGGGATTTGGGCACTAGTAGCAATGGTGAGTGAGTTGTGTCAGTGTGATTTTATGTGTTTGCATCAATTGGGTGAAGAAAACAAACCCAGTTGAGTTCATGTGAGTGAGGATAAGATCCTAGTAATAGTATGAACACTGTCTTCTGTGCAGTCTGTAAGGTGAAAGGTTTAATCTTATCTAAATTTGAATACACTACGAGTTGCTCTTTTCTTTACCATGATTCTATGATCCTTGAGTTTCTGTCTGCAACTATGAATGATAAGTTGAGCAGTATTTACAAGAAACTTCTTACAGAGAAGCCAAGAGAACAACTCTGCATGGGTTTTGGCATAAATGTATTCGAAGTCCTAACTACTAATTAAGACAACAGAGAACCTTGCCATTTCAACTATTGACATAGATAGCAAACATCAGGCATTAAAATGCCATCCTATTTGTACACAAATCATGCATATATTGGTTTTCAATACAACATGTTCACCATTTCAATCAATGTGAAAAAAACTAGTAACTTCAGAGTTACAACTGGATCAAACTCTTGAAACAGTAACTACCAAGAACAAACCAGCCTATGAGGAAGAAGGCAAAGGCAGCCAAATAAGTGAGGAATTTGATGCCACCAAATGCAAGTCCAAGACCAAACACTATGCCAAATGGTAAGAAAGAGAGCACCATGGATGACTTGCTGACCCAGCGAGCCTTGAGGAAAATCAAAACAGCAACATTTACTACATTCCACCCACCAGATCCAAACCCCAACCGGTTCAGATTGTTGGCTACAAACGAGTGGCAGTTGCAGGTGAAAAGACTGTAAGACCGGTGTTGAAATTCCAGTGTGCTCTTCCTTAGCGCGCCATCCCATGTTAACACGTCTCTTTCACCTTCATTCTCACTGTATTGATCCTCTTTCTTCGCTGCCAATGGATGAGATGAAATGCGACACTGTTGGTTGACAACAAATTATGTCAGGAAACATACATCAAAGCTTTTGATATGATATAGAAATTGATGTACCTTTTCGTTGCTTATTTGGAGGTAGCGAGCGACGGCTCCAAATGAAAAATTGTCTACACATACATAATTGGGCCCTGCAAAGTCCAATATAACACCGTCCTCTCTGCATATACCAATATGGCCAATGAAAGGGATGAGCCATGAAATCACAGGAAGGGGTGTCCAGACAATGCAGCATGGGAATCGAGCCCTTTTGGGATCAATCGGCATAGTTTCTGGGACACTTTCTTCAATCATCACTTGGCGCTCATTATCTGCATTTATCTCCATTTTCAAATATGTATGCTGCTAAATGGTCACAATAAAGCATACTTTTGTCAAAAAATTATGCAATGTATCATGTAGGTTTGCTACGAAGACAAATCACTCTATAACAAAAGAGTATAATTTGCATAGAACAAGCCATTTGTAGAGTATGTTCTTCAAAACTTGAAGCATGGCTCTTATAAGCTCACTTTCTAATGGCAAATGGTAAGAAATTATAATGTGAATTCTGTCAACAACTACGGATTTTCGCTTGATGCAATATGCCGTTACAACAAGTATCACCTAAAGTTGTCAAATGCACAAACTTTTCATATGGAACACAAGTGCATATATTGCATGCTAGCAAACACCAAGAGGACGGGAAATATTTGCATAACATACTTTCTAGGGTATCCTTAAGTTGATACGAAGTGCACAATACATCAAAAGGTAATACAAGGACCGCAGACAAATTCAATGAGTTCATGGAATTTGTAGCATGTGTCACTACTACCCAACAATAAAACCATGCCTCTTATCAAATCGGCTTGTGACAACATCTGGTATAAGACTGAGGAATAAAAAAGAACCATAGAACGAGAAACTGAAGACATTGAGACATAGAAAAAAGTGGGAAACGGATGAGTTTAGCAGGTCAAGTAATTTCACAAAACTAGAAAACACAATTTATGGTGTTAGGAAGCACGCGACTAAACGGCATTCAACATGACAAATAAGATACTGAATTTTACATTAAATAAGTGATAGGAGATCAAAAGAAAAGGCAAGAAATTGATTCCAGTTTTTAGTTAATTAAATAATCAATTAGGGCATTTTTCTCTGTTCATAGAATATAGACACCTAGTCAAGAAATACAGATATGCCAGGCATACCTAGTAGCAAATAAATGATACTAAAACAACTAAACTGTCATACTAGAATGATGTGAACCCATCCATTCTGCCTCAAGAGTGAGGTTTTGTGCTTAAAGGCCAGAAATTTCAGTGCTGCACATGACTCAAGGCTTCTATCACCCTACATGGCTTTCTGCTAATAATTCATTTTCAGAAATCAAGGTATTTGAAATAATAATGCTGGAATAGTCATTTGAAATAAGGTATTTTACTTATACTTGCAAATTAGGCTAGAACTAGGTCAAATCAAAATTCTATGGACATCCAAACATTGGATTTGACTCAAATCTAAAACTTCAAATGAAATCCCCTAGTTCCCCTACAAGTCATAAAGGATATCATAAGGACTACACCCCGTTCTAAAAAGACTGTAAACTTATCGATGGCAGCTCAATATAAACACACTTACCACAGTATCTCTGCATACAAAGGCAGGCAATTGCCGACTTTTCACAGCATATTCTATGGTTAGTATATCTAGTCCCCCATGTCACTTCAGGCTTCTAGCGCCTAACCTGACTTCAGGTATCATTTAATTTTGTTCTTGAAAGCAATGACATACAACCCAACTCATTATGAAACTACAAACCCATCATTTTTCCACCATGACCACAACATCAATAGCAAAATCATCACTCAAACTGTGAGAATGGGATGATTCAGATCGTAAAGATAATCAGTTCCGCTCCTTTTACTGTCACTCAAATTAGTGGCCAAACGAGTTAAAGCCATAATATGAAGCATCAAGAATAATTGTTATACAAGAGATACACACATCCGGATTGCTAAAATGGACATCTGGTTAATGGGTAAAATTGAAAAACGAAAATGAAGCACTTTTAGATGGAATCTGAAGGGGGAAGATAGTCATCGATCTAAAACCCGTATTTGAACCCCCAAATTTAGATACCCATTTAGCCAGAGAACAATAGATAATCGAAATTACTCAAGATCGGAGCTCAAGTGATACATATGGAGTGATGAGCATACAGTGAAAGGAGAAGAGTGGGATTGAATCAAGTACCTTCAAATCGAAAAGGGTAGAAAGATCGTCGTGCAGAGGAGAGAAGAACAATATCAATATGGTTGGGTTGGGCCAACCGTAGATTTCTCAATTTACGTAGACAAGACGAGTAGCTCAGTTGGAAAACATAGCATTTCACGAGACGAGTAGCTCAATTGGAAAATATAGCATTGCACGTTTTTAGGCTCTTATTTTTATTCATGGATAATTACAAAAAAATTAGGGTGATATATACGTGTTTTTGTAAAAATTTGAAGTGAATTATGTTTTTATTTTTATTTTTTTAAAACAAATAGGAGAAATTTAATTGATCGTAAAACTTAAACATTACATAAATCGATAAAACTAACAAAGAGATGAGCGAAACCTAGCTCTATTGTCACGCCCCAAATCCGGTTTTGGCCGGACTCAAGACGTGACCTAAAACAAACGAGGTAAAAGTAATAAAACTGTAATAAATTCTTTTACAACTGAAAACGAGTCCAAAGTATTTCTCAATAATCTAAAAACAGAGGTCAAAACTTGATAAGTAACATAAGGTAAATAAAGTTCAACAATGTGGACCAACACATCTCTAATACAATCCTCAAGACATCCGGAAGCTCCCGAGCCTCGAATTCCCCCAAATCTCAAGCATACTTGTACACACAATAAATAAACAAATAGGGGTGAGCTTACGCTCAGTAGGGAAAATCGTAAATGACCTTAGTCTCCAAGTTTAATATTAAAACTGTTTTAATTCGATGTCACAAAAGTATTTAAAACCCTTAGACCAAAGGATGTAATAAACAAATAAGAAGTAACAATATCAATAGTGCATTCTCAAGGATAACGATAACTTACCAGAGAATAAATGGAGGACATTATAATAACATAGAAACCTATCACACTGGGAACAAGTAAATACTATTAAGCAAAGAAAAGTTATGGAATCCGTTGTGATGAAATAACATCGCTTCTTCAAAGCTGACAGTAACTTAAAAGAAGTTCATAATAAATACTTTAACGGATCAATAATAGTAAAAATGGGAATAATCAATATCTTGCCAACCACTCGCTTTCTCAAGCCTCCGATCCATGGATAGATTCTGGGATCACCTCGGTTCCCACATTCCGATCCACCAGAGTATTCATATCATATCAGATTTTCCCTCGGTCCAGAGGAAGCACATGCGTCGGGGCACCGGAAACAATCCCAAATGGGCGCTTATCATCGGGATTCCCAGAAATGCCTCCAAAGGACCATATGTCATAGGGAACCAAGGTAGTGCTCCACTGGGACGCACATCCTTGGGTGAAACCTTAGTAACCATCTCTCAAGAAGTAACCCAAATAATATCCCGCAGGATCTGCTCATAATCAATCTATATATCCCGCAGGATCTGCCAATAATCAATAATATCCCGCAGGATCTGCCAATAATCAATAAATATCCCGCAGGATCTGCCCATAATCAGTAAATATCCCGCAGGATCTGCCAATAATCAACTCTCGTAATATCCAATAACCAATGCCCTCAGGCTCCAATACTCAGTCCATATCTCATTGTATCTGTCCAACTCCAACCACCACAACGGCACCGGATCACCCCCCCCCCCCCCGGTGTAGTACCGAACCAAGCAAGCAAACAAACAAACCAATAAACGAGCATACATTCAAGAATAAGAATAAAGGAACAAGCATTTCATTCATCCATCAAGCAGCACACGCCGGAACACACTTTCATCACAACCCAGACAACCAACACCATTTCATACTTACCGTACACTTACCTGTCACCAACCATCGGTACATCGATCACCTGATTGTACCCCTTTGGCACAACCAGTCATACTCGATCATCCGTTCAACCAACAATTATATCAACATAAACACTCAATCAACCAAGTATGCATTCAACCAATCAATCATCATGTGAACGAACAAATAGGCATTCGATAAGACAAGCTAATCTAGTTTCATTAGACTCTTAAGTTAACCCGACAACAATCAAGCATGTGATCCTAGCACGCAACTAATCCGAGAGCTCTTCACAACCTCTCTACCAGTAAATCAAGTTCCCAAGTATTGAAAGCACACTTCACTAATTGTCATCGTCCTAAGCATGCATACTAGACTCATCCATTTATTAGTAATTGAAATACGATTATTCTAGTTATTCGCATCCTATAGGCAATTCTAGGACCTTTCCGATTTTATTATCCTAATCAAGCATTCTAAGCGGTAATTAAGTAATTAAGACTTTCCCTACCTTGTGGTCTTCCTCTAATAAAACTTTGATGAAACGCTCGAGTGGTCACCACTCCGTTCTTCACACGGGTTCCAGCGTGATCTTCGTTCTTCTAGCTCGGGTCCAAGCCCCTTGTGCTCGGGCGAAGTCCCGTCTGAATTTAAAAAGATTTTCTTTAAAACAGGGTTGACCCGGATCCGACCCGGATCCAAGCCCAAACCCGGATCCAGAACCCAGAACCCGGATTTGACTCGGATCCAGACCCGAACCCGGTCCCAGACCCGGCCTGATCCGGCCTGAGTTTCGGCCCAGCCCAAGCTCGGCCTGGCCCAACGTTTCACTCGGCCTGGCCCAACATACTCGGCCTGGCCCGCCACGCAGATCTGGTCCGAGTCGTGGACGGAGAAGAATAGGGTTCCGACCCTCGCCGGCGGCGGCGGCGATAGGCAGCACGGAGAAAGGCGAGAAGCTCGACGACGGTTTGACAGTGGTGGAAGCGTCAGGAGCTCGGTCCTCGAGCCTTTTCGATAAAAAAAAAGGGTGGAGAAGGTGATATGGTGAGGAATCAACTCGTCATTGCTGGAAGGTCACGGCGTGACTCGGTTTGACGGCGGCGATGACGAGGGGTTCGAATCGAAGACAGAGACGGCGACGGGCTTCTCTGGGTTGGGGTTTTGATCACTGGTGAAGCAGGAGATGGAGAAGAAAGAGAGGGATGTCGAGGAGCTCGGTGGAGGTGACCGGAGATGACAGCGTGGTTCCGGGAGGCTTCGCGAGAGAATGAAGCAAAGGGAGAGGAAGAGGCGAGGGCGTTGCGTGAGTGGAGGAGAAGGATCGGAGTCGGGGTTTGATTCCGACACAACTCAAGAGAGAGGAGGCTCAGATCTGCTCAGTGAGGGAGATGAGAACGCGAAGGAGAAATGGTGTGCGGCGCTCAATGTGTGCCTCGGTTCGCGTGCGGGTACAAGTGAAGAAGAGAGGGAATAGTGGCTCCTAGGGTTGGGTTGGGCCTCTTGCTCACGGGCCCGGTTACGCGAATAGGGCTTGGCTCTTCTCTGATTGGGCCCAGTCTGACCCAATTATCCAGTTCAGTCCAAAAGCCTTTTCCCCCCTTTAATATAAATATATATATTTTTTGAATTTTCTCTCCAATAATTCTTGTTGCAGTTTACTACCTCAAAGTTTCTGATTTCGCAACATTACTCTTTTTGAAATAAGTGGGGTTTTACATCTATTCCGTAGACATCGAACACTAACTCTGTAACAAAATATTTGGCTTTACCAGGGATAGTTGGTGGGAGGTTAGTGCCTCGGTTGTAGTGACAGACTTGAGTGCCACGAGGTTCGTCTCCTGTCTCGATCTGAAAATGCTCGGGATATCTGATATGGGGCGGTTGACGGGATAGCGAGCATCTAGAGAAAACATCAAGAGACGGGGGATCCAGAATGTCGGAGTTACACCGACCTCGGTAGGGTGAGGTATGCGTCCCCACACACAACTCGGGGTGTTAGAGTCTCGATCTAGCGGATAGGGTCGGTGCACCGAGGTTGCACCGGTGGAAAGGTCTCGATCTAGCTGATGGGAAAGGTGCACCCTTGCACGGAGTGGTGGAGGCGGCACAGGATGTAGCGCAGGCGGATTCCAGCGAGGTATTATGCAAGCTCGCGACAGAGTCACCGTAGGAGGTGGAAGCAGCGCATGTAGTAGACGGGTTCGTGGCGGAGGCTCTAGTGACAGGAACATAGATGGTTGCGGCTCTGGTGGTAGCAGAGGAGGCGGTGGTGGCGATGGAGGCGGCTCTGGTGGCAGCGGAAGAGGTGGTGACGTTGACAGTGGAGGAGATAAAGGTGGTGGCGTTGACGACAGATGATGAAGTGGAGGTGCAAGGTCGTGAGCGATGGTGGATGAGGGCGACAGTAGTGCAAGAGGAAGTGGCGGGACTCGATCGCTTGCGGTTGTGGGATAACGTAACAGTGAGGGAAACAGAGAGGATGGAAGGAACTACTGTACTGGTGGAGGTGGAGAACATGACGAGGCCCAGAGAAGGAGAACGCACGCGACAATGAAGTGAAACTCCATGGACTGGAGGAAGAAAAGGCGGTGGCTTGCTTCAAACACTAGCAGAGCCATCCCCACATAAAGATTTTCAAAATACAAAAACTCTCCTCTGGAATGATGTTTGTTTATAAAAACTTATGATGAACTATTTTTCGTCTATAAATCCACTGACTTATTTTTATACAAAAAAACAAAAGTACCACGATAAAAGGACATAAGAGCATGTACAACGAGCCAGCCCTTGCACCTGACCCGCGCGCGGTCCGCAGCCCTCGGGCCGACCCACTGTGGGCTGGTTTTCACGCGGTCCGCGGCCCTGGGTTTGGGCCTCGCCCCTCGCTCCTAAATCGCGGGCCGGGCTCGCACCCATCGCTCCTCGGCCACGCTGGCCCTCTCTCGGGCCGACACCTGGCATCCCACAACGAATTTTTTTTAAAACAAAAGTTTTTGTCAATTATAGGATTTGAACCCCCAACCTCAAGGTTTAAAGCCTTGTGTTCTACCATTAAGGCAGATACGCTTTTGTTACTATGTTTAATTAAATTTAATATGACATACTTTTAATTTTGGAGTGAAATGCATATTAAAATTTAAAATCAAATCTTCTTTTTAATAGATTATATATTATATAATTTAGTTTTGGATGATATTTCAAATAAAATAACATATTTATGTAATATATATTTGACCATATTATCATTTTTGTGTGTATTTATATCTGGTCCGACTTAAAAAAAATTCGTTATAACAACTACTATGAATATTACATAGTTGACCATATTATTCCATACACATATTTTATTGATTTCTTCGCCATTATTAAAAAGTTCATTTTTATTCGTGTTAAATTTTTTTATTATTTTTTTGTTGTCATTTTTTTTCCACATTTGTTTATATAATTTAAACGGTTTCTGATAAAGAATTAAATAAAACATCAAAATATCAGTTAATAATCCAGTCAGCACGAGGCCTCAGATAACAAATGTGTAAACGAAAAATAATTTGTCGTAAGTTTTTACAATTATCCATTTTTATTTATTAGCTATATCTTATTTTTATTTTAGGGTTATATATTTTTTTGGTACCCTTATGTTCCGTCCACGAACGATTTGATACCCTTATGTTTAAAATGAACAATTTGGTACCCTTTTGTTCGGTCCACGGACGGAATTGACATATTCCGTTAGAAAACTAACGGAATATTCCTCCAAATTAGTCATGTGACACCATGTGCAGTTAGGTGGAGTGTAAAATGACGATTTTGTCCTTCTTTATTATAATCTTATAAATTTTACAGATAAATTTACAATTTTACCCTTGTATAATAATAATAAAATTAATTATAAATTAAATTAAATTAAGATATTAAAAATTAAAGAAACAATTAAGACTACACTTCATATAATCTAATTAACTTATCTAATCCTCTCATCTAACTAAACTAACATAATCATCTAACCTAATATACATATTACATATCTACCCTAACACTCCCTCACCATCTCACGCATCCACACTCCCTCACGCCTCCATACTCCGGCATGCCGCCCCACCCCTCTCGTCGTCGCCTCATTCCTTCTTCTTCCCCGATATCGTTCAGTTGGTACCTCTCGCCGCCGCCTCATCCTTACTAGAGGGCTTGCAGATACGAACATGCTCACAATATCCTGGATTAGAAACGGAGATGTCCTAGTCCATATAGAGGCGACCATAGTTTTGACCCAGAGGAGGCGGTCACGATAGAGGCCCACGAGGAGGCGACCACATACAACGAGGGCGAGATGCATCTAAACCCCGGGAGGGAGAGCCACAAAGCCGGCCAACCTTGGAGGATTAGAAAGAAGAGGACCACAAACCCTCTCGTCCCTACCGAGGAAGTCGATTCCAGAAAATGCTTAACCGGCCCAAACATGGCCATTTTCACTTAATTCGTGTTATTCAATTTTTAAGTTGGGATAATTGTCAAAAACTACCCTAAAGTTTCGTTCACAAACGAGTTGATGCACAAAGTTTTGTCCACGCTTTGTGGGTGCACTGAAATTTTGTCCACACTTTTGTAGGTGAATTGAAGTTTTGCCCACACTTTTGTGGGTGTATTTAAGTTTTGTCCACGCTTTGTGGGTACATTGAAGTTTTGTCCACGCTTCTATTCAATCCGGGAAGTACCGCTCAGATCATCATTCTGAACATCCTTATTACGTCAAAACTAAAAATGTCGTGGACAAAATTCCAGGGTAGCCACACAACACGAAAAAAACTTTGTGCATCAAATTGTTTATGGACGAAACTTTAGGGTATTTTTTGACGATTATTCTTTTTAAGTTTTGAAGCATCTTTTTTTACTCTTTTCATTTGGAGATGGTCCGAGTCTGTAAGCAGTGAAAAGTCCGTGCGATCCCAAAGAGCTCTTCGGCTTCTGGTTTCAACTTTCAAGGGTTATCTCAAAACCGAGGTCCAGAGCTCTGCGGTTTAGGTTCTGAACCTGCGCCCTCGTTGAGCTCACTCGGTGCGTATGAAAGCTGAACCCTAATTCGCGAAGCACATTCAAAATTGGGAGGTTTTGAACTCACTCAACCAGTTCCATTCGTTTCCTTAACCTAATTCGTGAAGCACATTCGAATTTTGGAGAAGAAATTGCTGCATTGTCCTAAAAATGCCGCCTAAAGTGCGATACGAGCCTATCAAGTTGGTGACAATTGACAGTAGCGACGATGAAGATGGTACAACGAGGAAAGGGCCGTCGAAGAAAACGACGCCGCAGACCGTGCCTCAAATGCAGCAGAGTTCTGGCGCGAGCACGCCGGCTTCTTCAAATCAAGCGCTCGAGTGCAGGAGTTTCTGGCAAGCGGGTGCTTATGAAATTGGCCCCACAACCAAGTTTGCTTCCACTGAAGGTTCCCTTCCATTTCTGATCATAAGTTTTCATGAGTTTTGTTCATGTATCTTCAGAAATTAACTGAGTTGAGCCTTTTCATTTGCAGATCAATTGGAGCACGCCCGTGTTCATCCCAAGTTTCTTCATTCAAATGCCACTTCCCACAAATGGGCTTTTGGTGGTAAACTTGATGAACTTAAACATTTGTCCCCTAGTTGCAGCTGTGATGTTTTGGTCTATATGGTTCTTAAAACTGTATCTGGCAAGCTCGAATGAACACCAATTGTAAACAATTGAGCAATTTGATTTCTGTTGTAGTAGCTTGTTGACAAAGTGGATAGGGATGAGAATGTTGATAATTTAGCAGGTTCAATATATTAGGTCAAATTGGTTAGTGTGCGTCTTGCTAGGATGATGAACTAGTGGCTGGTGACAGTGATTCCCTTGCATCACTACAGTACATTCTAGCATAGACATCTTAGAAGCAAAACTTTTTTAATTAACTATGTGCCATGTTCTTAAACTACTAGGTTGTACTTCTCCTTCTAGTTTTTATTTATTTATTTTTTATGTTAGATCATGTACTTGTGGGATTTTTTAGTGTTGGACTCACCTAGCATGAGGGACTAATGTCTGGAATATATGTGTGTGTATTCAAGAGTAAAGTACATTTGTTAGTTGCACTTTTTGGTGTGCCCGTTATGTGGCGCGGTTTGGTGTGCACGTTGTTGCACTTTTGACGTGCGCGTTGTTTGCACGTTCTGGGGCGCATGTGTTTGCGTTCTGATTTTGGTAGGGAGTCGGTAATATTATAGGGTAGCTAGTGTGGAGTTTGTAATATTTATCAAGTCGCTTGTGCGCTTTCAGCAGATTGTATGTATGTCACTTTGACTGATATATAAAATTGATGCCTCCCATTTTTTCCTAAAAAAAAGAGTAAAGTACATTTGTAGATATTTGACATAATTTAATCTCTTGCAGCAATTGCTGAGCTCTTGGATAATGCAGTTGATGAGGTATGTCCTAGAATTAATGTCTTTCACTATTTGTCAGATAAAGATGGATTCTATTGGTAACCATAGCATGGAATGCTAACTTGTTTTTGGATCTTCTTTAAAGGTTATCTTAGTTTCAGCAAAATGCAATTGCACTTGCTTGAACATTTATTATATCAAAATTCAAAACAAAAAGTACTTAAATAAAATAACAGTTTATTTCACATATGTTGAACCTGAGGAAAGCGTTTTCATGAGCAAACCATAATGTGAAACCTTTCTTTAAAAATCCCGAAGCCAAAAAAACTCCAATCCCTTAGCACTACCTTATAGGAAATTGTAATCAGATTTCTATATTTTTTGTACAATATATGAATAGGTCAGTGGCAGCACTATGAACTTTCCAGTGGTAGGATTTCTGCTATACATATATCTCTAATGATGAGGCAATTCACTGGGTTGATGAATGGTGCCTTCTTGACTGCATTTCATCTTGCAGTTGCAAGTCTTAGTACATCCTCCCTTCATAAGTCTTTTATTCATCGGTTAATTTATCACTAAGTTATTCTCTTTGTTCTTCAAAAAGTTAATTTTTATGTATGAGCTTGTATGTACCTGTACAAACAGGAAAAAAAGATAAATAATACTGATGTTCCCTTGGAAATAATGTGTCTGCTGTTTTATCAGGTTCAAAATGGTGCAACTTTTGTGAAGGTTGATAAAATTAATGTCATGAAGGATAATTCTCCTGCTTTACTTTTCCTAGGTGTGGTATTGATACATGTCATGGTTTAACTTTTCTAATTACTGCAAGTGGTTTAATTTAACATCTTATATTATATAGGTAAATCATAACACCAAAATGTTCTTACAGATGATGGTGGTGGAATGAATCCTGAAGGCATCCGTAAATGCATGAGCTTGGGTTATTCATCAAAAAAGACAAACACGACAATTGGACAGTGTAATCTTTTCAGTTTCTTTTCCTGTTACTTTTTTTTCTTGTTTGCTTGATTGCATGGTCTTATTTGTTTGCTCTTCAATATTTTGGTTCTTTCCTTCAAATATGATTTAATTCTCAAGGAGTTCTGCTTTTACACTCTAATGTGTTTTTGGTCTGAAGCATCTGATCTAGAATTTGTGTTAATAATGGGACATATCAAAGTTGGCTTGTGATAGAGCTGTAAAGCTGAGCATTTAACCAAACTTGTGATAGAGCTGTAATGCTGAGCATTTAACCCAAAAATGTTTCATATACCAAGTTGCATGGTTAAGTCAGCTAGTTCATTGTAAAGTGAACTGAGAAAAACCTTATTTCTATCTTCTACTAATAATTTCTCATTTGTTTCTTTCAATAAAATAATTTATTTTCTTCAAATCTCTAACCCCAAAGCTCTTCCTTACAGCTTTTAAATCGTCACCAATGTAGTTGAGTATATATACCAGAATCTAGATGTCACACTAGGGGAGGTTTTTTGGTGACTTTCGTTTTTTATGGCTTTTTGAATTTAAAGCACGTGTCATCTTATTTTCATGGAAGTCTGGTTAATAATTGGTATTGAATATTTTTCTCATGCGGCAAGATTTGGGTTGTCATTAATGGTAACTACTCAGGAATGTCTCAGTAAAATAAATTTGCCAGACGAATTGGCGGACCAATACTTTCAGATATTTCTTTGGGAAAATCTTGTAGAGGATCACCTATTAGATATGTTAGCATGTTGGAATAGTTTATGTGTGATAGTTTTTTTTGGATTGCCCGGCCTTCCTAGACACCCCCACAAATTGTCTTAGGTTATACAAGTCCTTACCTGGATCACCCTAACCTTCAAGAAATTATTTTGATGAAACTACTGCAAATCCTTGTATTTTAAGATCCGTACTTTAGTTTCCTATAATTATTCCAGTACTTCAGTCGTCCAATTACTAGCTCGCAGCATGTTTGCGTTTATATTGTCATCTGAAAGAAGTACATTTTCCAGATGGTAATGGGTTCAAGACAAGTACCATGCGACTAGGTGCTGATGTTATTGTTTTCAGTCGGTCCACTCAAAATGGGTACTTTCTCCGCTATTCTACCTTTCTTAGCTCTTATTGCATATATTACTTGCATGTAACTTTGAAGCAGGTTTGGGAATTTTGGCATAAGATCTTTGTTCTCCACATAGGTATTTTGAATGTATTGCTAATTAGTTATCCCTATCTTTTATTTTGAAGGGAAACCTCATTAGTCACTCGGTATCTCATACATGTGCAAATTTATTTGGGTAGAGTTGTCAATATTTAGAAGTAGTATATTCTTTTGGTATCACCTTGCTGCCCAGAGTCTGAGTCATGTAAGCAGACTTTGGGAGTGCAAAGCTGCCCAATTTAATTTGTCTGAAGAATTTGACCATTTTCATGCACATTCTTTCTATATGTGATTGGGTAAAAACACATGTGTTCATATATGGGTGTGAATGGAATTATTAAGTAATCCTTTAGACAGCATAAAAGTAAAGGATACTATTAATAAAAGGAAGAAAGAGTTTTGGCGCTTGAGTTCACTTGTTATCGACCAAATAAATGCCCTTACTCCATATTCGAATTAGAAAGTGTGGATGGGGGATGAATGTCAACTTATTGATGTTGCAGCATGTTTTATTTTTGGGTTAATTGTCCAAAACTACCCTAAAGTTTCGTCCACAAATGAAATAGTGCACAATGTTTCGTCCACGCTGTGTGGCTACCCTAAAGTTTCATCCACGCACATCTGTTAGTAAAATTACTTATGAAACCTAAATCAGCAAATTACTTTACGGTAGCCACACAGCGTTGACGAAACGTTGTGCACTTTTTCATTTGTGGACGAAACTTTAGGGTAGCCACACAGCGTGGACGAAACATTGTGCACTATTTCATTTATGGACGAAACTTTAGGGTAGCCACACAGTGTGGACGAAACGTTGTGCACTATTTCATTTGTGGACGAAACTTTAGGGTAGTTTTGGACAATTATCCCTTTATTTTTTAATATACTGTGATTGTGCATCGTTTGAAATTTTTGTGTTGCAGTAATACTATTTTCTGGCCCTTGCCAAAATTTAATTAGCTATATATATTCTCTTGACACTTCCAACATTGTCTCCAGCAAAGCTACCCAGAGTGTTGGCCTTTTATCTTACACCTTTCTGCGTAGAACCGGGCAGGACGATGTGATTGTGCCCATGGTGGGTTTTTGAATTGTTTATGTATTCTACTTTTATTTAACTTTTGAAGCCTTGACAATAAGTTTTTTTTTTTGTTTCCAAACTGATGTATTACTATATACTTCTTCTGCAGATTGATTATGATGTTTCTAGCCATTGGGCAGAACCAATACTTTATGGTTCACAGGATGATTGGGATACTAATTTGAAAACTATTCTTGAATGGTCTCCCTTTTCATCAAAGGAGGATCTCATGATACAGGTTATTTGTTCATATTTAGTTTACTTAAACATTACTTATGTAATGCATGCATGATTGCTAAGTGCTATTTATTGCTGCTGCCGGAAGGTGCCACCACATAAGTTAAATTTGAAATATTATTGAATAACATTTCTTTCTATCCTGTGGACACATTTTATATTATTCTGTCTGCTGAACTATGTTTACTGTTTATCTGGCAGTTTGAGGATATTGGAACACATGGGACAAAAGTTATAATATTCAATCTGTGGCTGAATGATGAAGGTATATACGAATTGAGTTTTGATGATGATGATGAGGTATGTTGCTGGCAAGAAGTGGTTGCTAAATTTTTATGCAAACTATTCTTGAGGATCATTTGTGATGTGTTGTATCTAGAAATCAAAATTTTGAAAACCAAACCCAGCTTGAGGTATACTGCTAGCATCTATTTTCTATTATGGCGTGCTTTTTTATTAATCTCATGAGAACTTGTCATTTTAAAATATATTAATGTTCATTAATTTGCTAGCCCTGCCAAGTAGAAAACTTATGCTTAATATTTTGCAACAAAAGAAACATAAAAGAAAAATGATGATGTCACTTTTACTTATTTTTTTGCCATTCATTTCAAATAAGGCAAAGTATATAAACTTCCAAATAAAGCATATTTTTTTAGTAAGGTTATTTAAAGAACTCCTATAACAATTTGCCTCAATGAAGGGACTACAAATCCCTGTTCTTATAACATTGTCACTTCAACTGCTAAAGGCTAAAGCTTAGGGGTCTGCGTTCTGCCATAAGTTGCAACTTATATTATAGGATGAGTATGCGTGCATGTTTGTTTGATATATTTTGGATGCGCAGCTGTTGTTTGTGGTGCTGTATAATTATGTTCAGCGGGTTAAGGAAGGTTTCTTCTGAAGCCATATATGATTTTGCTTTGAACACTAACACAGGATATTCGGTTGAGGGATGAAGCTAATCGTGGGCTCCAGACAAAGACATATAAAAGAGTAGTTGAACTCCAATCCCATATTTCATACCGGATTCGTTATTCATTAAGGGTAGCCTTCAAATTTCTTACTTTTTGTATTATTTGTATTGTTAATCCAAGTTATACTAATTCATTCATTTTTTTTGTTAGGCATACGCTACAATTTTGTATCTCAGGAAATTTACAAACTTTAAGATCATATTGAGAGGAAAACCTGTTCAGCAGTATAATATCGCAGATGACTTGAGATATTCAAAAGTGATAACATATAGGCCCCAGTTAGGAATGTCAACGAAAGAGGTATCCTGCATTACATGCAACAAAAGCTCCAATCTTCTCTCTTATTTTATTCCTCATATTATTTAACCAATTCAGTGTTAACTAGATGTATATAAAGAGATTTAAACCACATCAAATTTGTTGTCATAATAAAATCGTTGCTGGTCTTATGTCTCCTTCACTGTAGAGATATGTGAGATGAGAATGGCATCATAAATTGTAGGAATTGCTAGACCTTGTTATGAGCAATTGGGACACATGCGTATGGATTATACTAGATGTTCATATACCTGTAGCTTCACTGCATCTTTCTTATACTTTTGAGTAATTTATTTACTGGCAATTGTTTAGTTTGCATGTATTTCAGTGATATGAAGGCAATTAATATTTTAATACTCATGGAAATCAATTGGCTCAAATACATTATGCTCTATAGGGCTGGACATAAAAACTATTTCAAAGTTAACTGGTAAACTTTTGGAGTATTAATATTATTTCCCCCTTTTTATTAGGTTGTTGTGGAAACAACCATTGGATTTATCAAAGAGGCTCCCACAATAAATGTTAACGGTTTCAATGTATATCACAAGAATCGGCTCATCAGAGTAAGTTCTGGCAGAATTCTGAGGTTCTCTTAATGCATAGGAAAACATTTAAACTTCAAATTCAGATTTTTATTTGAGGCGACTCAAGTTTTGGCCACTCTGAAAAATCAATTTTTGGTTACTATTCATTATGCTGGGCTTTCCTTGCTTCACATGATATCGATATAGTATGGATAGTATCATACAGACCTTATTACTGATGCAATGAGTTTGTTTTATCCTTCAGCCCTTCTGGAAAGTAATTAGTGATGGTACTTCGAAAGGTCTCGGTGTTGTTGGTATTATGCTTTTCCTTTGGATTCTCTTTTCAAACATCTTCTAGAAAATTTCAGTTCTACATTGTCTTAACACAAAAAATTGCAGGAGTACTTGAAGCAAATTTTATAGAACCGGCACATGACAAGCAGGATTTTGAAAGATCATCTCTATTTACCAGGCTCGAAGGCAGACTGAAGCAACTGGTTATGGAATACTGGTTCGTAACCTTTTTCTTGTAGAAATTATGGACTAGTATACGTGGAGATCATCTGAAGTTTAGGATGTGTTGATCCTTAAGTGATGAAATTTTTTGATTTCTTCTTATTTGGATTTTAATTGAAGCAATTTTGTGCAGAAAGTTTCATTTACTATTGTTTTGTCTTTAAAAACAATCTGAATACCATGAACTAAAATTACGTTCTTGCATTACACCATCTCGTGTCAGTTTTACTTGTTCTTTTACTAACCAAAAAAAGGCTACATTTTGGTTGGAATGATTACATGGGATTGCATTTTTTTCTCCTTAAAAATATCTCTCTGATGTTTACAAGGTTAGTCTAAAATGGTTCACATTGGGTGGAGTTTCTTGTGGACAACAGGTATGGCAACTGCCATCATATGGGACATCAGGTTCCAGGTCGGAAGAAATCTCCTCCTGTACTTGCACCAAATTTACGTCAACAGTTGCCTTCTGACCAATGTGCTGCTGGTGTGGAACAATCTGTTGTTGATCTAACTGTTAATGTAAGTGATGTGAAATATCATTCTCTCATACATGTAGCCACGGTTCATTGCAGTACAACATTTGTTTGATAAATATTTCTGGCGCTTTATCTATAAGTCTATAATGTTGTTTCTGAACAATATTAGCAAGCACACCACATGATTTTGTTAATTGCAGTTTTGGTTGAATGTCACGTGTTGCAGGGGTCCAGTGATGGAGTTACAGCAATAGATGGAGTAGGGTCTCTATCCGTTGATCAATTATGCGAAGAGAACATACAACTATTCTTGAGGTAAATGTTACATATTTCGCCTAGAACTCTGGAACTATGCTGTGGATCATGTGATATTTTGATGACTTCCAGGCTTAGTTGTATTTATATCATGCTAAAACGCATGTTGTGCCCATAGTGATTTGCATATAATTGCTTTAAAAAGAAAAACAGCCTCAATATAAAATTTAGAACAATAGGAAATAATTAGTCCAAGTATGTCGGGGTTCTGCAAATTGAAAATTAAATCTGATGGTTAAAGCATATACTGCAAAACTCGAGCGATGTTGAGAATTCTCAAACCATGTTTGTGAGATGAATATAAGATAGGTATGTTGCCTAGACTCACTTTCCCTAGCAAGGAGGATGCTGATGCACAGCTGAAAATAACGAACCCCCATATAGAGTTCTATCTTAAAATTACATCAAGTAAATAGAAATGAATGGAGAGATTTGTTCTCAACAATTCCCCACAAAATCATATATAACCTTTCTTAAGAAAAGGCGATAACTTCGCATTGGAACTGTTTTATTGTGGCTTCCAATGCATTTGTTGTTAAAGTGACCCTAACAAGATACTTGTATGCAGGTGTGAAGAACATGCACAGAAGGAGACTGAACTGAAAAGGACTGTAAGTATTATATCTAAGTGACCAAAGCACAATATAGAGTATATCATGTAAATTGTCAGTGTGAAGTGCCTACAAATTTTGTTGTTGTTTGGGAAAAAAATAGGTTGAGGAACTGGAGGGAGAGTTGGAGGAAATGAAGAAGAAGTGTGCTCTACTCTCATCTCATCTCGAGAAGAAAAGGAAAATGAAGGCTATGTAACAACAAACTGGAAATATCTGGCAACTGCACATACAGACTACGGTTATAATAGTATGATGATGCTGCAGAATTGAGGACCTGGGTTTTTGGAGGAATAGTTAGGCCCCTTAACCCTTCTTGTTCTTACCCGTGTCGGGTGAAGGAAAAATGTAAATCTTGTCACATGTAAAACCCTTGTTACATTTCTTAATGAACCATGTTTTTTCACAACTTCTTGGTCGTTCTATTGTACGCCTTTTTATATATTATTGTTATGAGAAACCAAAAACTAAAGCTGATTGGTGGGGAAATTATTTTTTAGGGGAAACCTCAAAATAATGCTTTTGAACAACCTTTGTTAGCACAAACGTATTGTAACGCTTTTTTTTCTTCTAAAAAACATGCTTATACCTTTTGTTTATTATAAAAAAGTGGCGACTTAAGTTTAATTTTTTTCCCTTTATTTTGGATGGAAAAGGAACATGTGCTTGATTCATGGTCTTTATATTTATCATGAATACCAAAATTGCCCATATTTTTCTTATCTAAATGACATCCGGAAAAAAAATTGAACACTTAGTACGATCTGTAAAAAGTAGAGATATTGTAACTCTTACTTATATTTTATTGATTGAATTAGTCACGAATTTATACAAGTTTTACATAGGACATGAAAGGAAATAAAGATACGATAGTAATTACGCTATCTACAAACAAGGAAACGAATAACTGATTGACATGTGATGTTTTGATGGGCCTGGATTGACCATTTCCTAAAATACCATCAATACTCCCCTTCAAGTTGGAGCATGGATATTAGAAATGCCCAATTTGCGAAGAAGTTCATGAAAGCGATCTCGTCCCAAGCCTTTGGTGAAGATGTCTGCGAGTTGGTATTGGCTGGGAATTGATTGAGGTCGAAGCACTCCAGCCTGGAGTTGTTGACGAACGAAATGACAGTCAATCTCTATATGCTGTGTTCGTTCATGAAAAACTGGATTGGAAGCGATGTGTATAGCTGCTTGGTTATCACAAAACAGGGGAACAATTGTGCTCTGATAGGCTTGAAGATCATTTAGGAGTTGTCGCAACCATACTATCTCGCGACTGGCTGCTGCCATGGCTCTGTACTCGGCCTCTGTAGTTGAGCAAGACACGATAGTCTGCTTTTTAGACCGCCAAACGATTGGAGATGAACCAAGAAACATTATATACCCAGTAGTGGATTTTCGAGTGTCAGGGCATCCTGCCCAATCAGCGTCACAATATGCTCGTAATGTAAGATTATTGTCAGCTGGGAAGAACAACCCTTGTCCTCGGTTACCTTTGAGGTAACGAAGAACATGAAAAGCAACATCCAAGTGCGTTTGGCGAGGGGCATGCAGAAAATGACACAGAATGTGCACCGCATAGCTGATGTCTGGTCGAGTAATGGTTAAATATAATAGACGTCCGACCAGGTAACGATATTGACCAATGTCCTGACAAGGGGGGCCATCGTCCATCGAAAGTCGGTGTTGCTGAGTAAGCGGAAAGGAGGTTGGTTTACAACCAGTGAAGTCATTATCTAGATGTCAAGAGCATATTTTCTCTGTGAAAGAGTGATCCCTGTAGGAGAGCGGGCCACTTCGAAGCCAAGGAATCTGTAGTAGATGGTTTGTAACCAAGAGAGATGATGGAATCTATAAATTTTTGGTACCAGTTACGGGACGCCTGCTTCAGCCCATATAGCAATTTGTGAAGGCGGCATACCCGATGCTCCCCCTGTTTAGAAAAAACCTTCGGAACTTTCATGTAGACCTCCTCCTGCAGGTCCCCATAAAGGAAGACGTTATTAACATCGAGCTGATACAATGACCAATTATGAGTGGCTACAATGGCGAGTAAGCATCGAACAATGACCATCTTCACGATGGGGGCAAAAGTATCAGTGTAGTCAACCCCCTCGACTTGAGTATAACCCTTGGCCACGAGACGAGCTTTGTAGCACTCGATGCTCCCATTTGGATAATACTTCACTTTGTATACCCATTTTGAGTCGATTGCACACTTGCTCGGGGGAAGCTCTGTTAAGGTCCAAGTGTGATTCCCTTCGAGGGCTGCAATTTCTCGTGCCATAGCGTCTCTCCAATGCTAATGTTTAATTGCTTGCTGAAACGTTTGTGGCTCATCTACAGAGGATATAGCCAGGGTCGTCTCTACATATTTGGTGGCCTTAGGCGAAAATTTAAAAATGAGCCTTTTAATCACTAAAATATAACTGTATTCAAAAAAATATTTTCTCATAAGTCCGATGTCGAGAATAATTGAAAAGTTTCAAACCATACCACTGACAGTTTCAAGTTAGTTATAGAACTTCGATCGTACATTGTTATCAATTGATTAATAAAAACAATCGAACAATAATTAGCTAATTAACATTACTAATCTTGTATTGCAGATTGTTTTTTTGTGTCGGTCTTTGTTCTTCATAACCATGATAAAAAAATATTAGACATCAATAAAAGATGATTTTTTTTTTAGAACGAAGTAGAACTAGAGAAGAAAATTATAATGAAACAGTAATGAACTTGAAAAAGAAAGATCGAAATTTGAGATGAATCTAAACCTAAAACTAACCTTATATTTGTATATGATTTGAACGAGACAAAAGAAATACAAAAATAATAGAATGAAGAAGAAAGAAATTTGCGCTTTGATAACAAAATTCTACTGTATTTTGGAAACAAAGTTCAGCTTGATTAAAGACTAAGAATAAGAAACGTTACTTAAAAGGTTATCAAAACGTTACTTAAAAAGTGACATTTTGGCTAACGGAATAGAATATTCTGTTAGTTTTTAACCCCAAATACACAAAAGGTTCGTGAACCGAATAATAGAATACCAAAATGGTTGTTCTCAAACATATGAGAGCTTATTATCCGTGGACCGAACATAAAGTATTAAAATGTATTTAACCATAAAAAAAATAGTTCGTATGTTTATAGAATATAAAATTTAAATATATATATAAAAAAATATAAAAAATTTTATGGGTTACGTTTGGATGGTGCATGTAATTTAAATATATAATATAATAGAATATTCAAATCTGGGCTGAAGTAGTTTATAACTAAGCCCATTTTGTTAAAAAATGTGGCCTTAGGTATAGATGTGGCCTTAGGCCATCGCCTAATTAGTCAACTGGTAGGACCGGCTCTGCGTCGTCGTCTCCATACTACAAACCCTAGTAGCCACAATTGAACTGAGAGAAAGGGAAAAGTGTTTTAGCATGTCATCATAGAAGTTTGTATAAAATTGAGTTATTCTTAAAGGGAAAATTGGAAATCTATGTTTAATAATATAATATAATTGTTTTATATGAGATTATAATTCAAAATTTGAAATATATGCTTTTCAAAAATGTTAGGACAAAATACCTTTGTTACATTTAGTTTAAAAACCAAAATAAATTGTATCGGAGAGGATTTGAACCATGGTTGTTCAAGACCACTTGCATTAGGTTACAATCGGGTCACACTAATTCGTCAATAATGATCATTTCTTCAATAACCTCGGTGTCCCGCAATTTCGTTGGGTTGCACATGAACATGATAGTGGTGGAATTATTTTAATTTACAACTAAAAGTAAAGAAAATAAATAATTTATTGGGGTTTTATTTTATATTTTAAATTATGATGTAATACGAGAATTTAGTATATAATAAAGTAGACTACAATAAATAATAAAAGACTATAACGCGTGTAAGTAATTTCATGCAAGTTATTGCTCATACATTATGTCTTGAATAACCATGATTCGAATAATTTTTTATACAATTTATTTTGAGTTTTAAACTAAATATTAAAAAAAAAATCATTACTTAAAACATTTGAAAAGTATAGATTTAGAATATTAAATTAGAATCTAAATACTCCATAGTAATGACATATGACCTATGAGAGAGTTCTTCAACACCTTCGTCATGGTTGATGGTGGATCTCTCTTTACCCCGCTACCAAAGTTCTTCTTTACCTCCATTCTTTTTCACGAAACTTGTGTTTCACAATGGAGTTGTGTCTTGTCTTCTAAGATTAGGATTTAGGCGACAAAAGGGTGCTTTTATCATTGATTCAAGTCGACGCCTCCCCTTATGGTGCTCTTTAACTTCTATGGTCAATTTCCTCGCCCCTCCATCTCCCCCCACTTTTGTTCGACTTTAACCGACGTCGTGAAGACCTTGAGTGTACCGCCTCTCTAGCAGCGACGTTACATGGGGGTTCGTTGTAAGACCTCCTTAGGTATAGTGGGTCACTTTGTGCCCTCTAGGCCAACCGAAGAGACGAGGAAAACTTTGACGGGTTAACAACAGACTGGCGGCGATGGGTCGAAAAACCATACACAATGAGGTTTGATCACTCCCACCCCATGTTTATGAGGGTGATGGTCGGGTCTGTGGAAATTTTGAAGTTGGTGGTGGTGGGGGCTTTGAAGGGTTGGAGATCGACGAGGCCATCCCTTACGACGGTCCAAGATGATTGGGGTTCGATTCAACGATGAAACGTGTTGATTCTGCGCCTCAGAGAAAGGTGGCCGACCGACAACAAGTGACGGAAAAAGATGACTGATTACTAAAATGAGGTCTACTAAACAGTCTCACCAAGAGATATGCTCCCTTAAATGGGGTGTCAGGTAAGGGGCTTGAAGCCCACCTCACACCAGTATAAGCCAAGTCCCCCCAACTCGCTTCCACGAGAAAGACAATCCAAATTGTCTTAACAACTCAAGAGAATCACCCAATAAAGATATCTAGCTACTTAAATCTACTTATATGTGTTTGACACATTTTTTTTCCTGTTATTACCTGCACTACTTACTAGATATTGATACCTGTCTACGGTAAGGTACCAGTCTACAATTTCGATCTTTGGTGTTTGTCACTAATATTGAATTATAGTGACATATACCATAAATGTGCTATATTTTTAAGCATAGACATCCCAAATTGAAAATGGGTTGGACTTTCACACTGTGAACAGAGAAAACGTCGTCGTTTAGAAATCAGTAACACGCATTGGAGCAGAAGGCAGCAGCAGAGGACAAATTATTAAAAAGGCCTTGTGAGGCTAATTTATTGCAAAAAGACCTTCAGCTGTTATATGTTTTGTAAAAAGACCTCCACTTTATGTTTTCCAATATTACCCTTTTGGAATATTGGAAAAAATACCTAAATCGCAGCCCCCGTTTTCGCACCCAGAAAAAAGCCGGCCGACGACCTGAATATCCAAAAAAAATGCCGGCGTCCACCACGTTCCCCGTCGCCGTCCACCACCGTCCAAAGCCCATTGAGTCCATTGAAGCAATCCTCCAAGTAAGGTAAGCTTGATTTCATCCTAAATTTGAAGCTATTGAATTTAAGTTTTAGGTTTGAGTAGATCTTCGAATGTAGGAGTGTAACAACGAATTCAAATGGTTTAATGTGTGTGTAAACGTAGTGAAATAAACAAATGGTAGAATTGGGTGGAATAGATTCGTATGTCGTAGGTTTTGTGAATTTTCTGAAATGGGGAACCAGTAGGGTCGGTCGGCGTCGGATGGGGAAGACGAGGGACCGATCGGCCTCGGAAGCACGTGAAAATATACAAGCCGGACGGCGTATATGCAAACCGATCGGCGGGCCGATCGGAAGGGTTATGAGCGGGACGGCTAATTGCATATACTAAATCATACTCGATTAGTACAATATGTCCTTATGGGGTTGTAATTGTTACAGGAATTGGTGAAATTTTAGTCCGTGCTACTTACAGTGGTGAATATAAGCTAGTGGATGGGAAGTATGATTGGATATCAACAACAAACAATGGTTGTGTTAGCCTTATTGTGGATGATAATACAACGCTGAAGAAAGTGAAGGACCGGCTGTATTCCGAAATCGGGGTGAATGAAAGGGAGATAGAACTGAATCTTAGTTTTGTAGGTGTTATGCCCAATTTTGTAGGAGTTATCCCAATAGAGAAAGTGTACGATGATTTCACTCTTCGGGGTTTTGTACTTGAGAACAGAATTATAGAGACGAGAACCGTGTTACGTGTAGAGCTGAGCAAGAAAGTTACAGTTTGTGGGGAAGATGATACTGTTGAACAGGGGGGAACAATGTACCAGAAGCTGTGGCATATGAGGATGATGAACATGACAATGGGGGGCATGACGCTTATTTTGAAATTGGTATTTGTAGTGTTGCAGGTATTCCAAATAATGTAGATAACCCAGTTATTCGGCGGAGAGAGCGTGATACGGAAGCACAAGCATCATCGCCTACGCCACCATCGGCAAGCTTGGACAATATCGAGGAGAACCGTGAAATGGTGGAGTATGTTCATAGAAATGAGGAGTTTCCTGCGGATTCGGTGGATCCAGAACAAAGCACTGTCGGTTTTAGGGATGGGTCAAGTTTAGTAGTTGGTAAAGAGTTTCCGAACAAGAGAGCACTGATGAGTTATCTGAAAGACATTTCAATTAAGGGTGATTTTCTGATAAAACGTGATAGATCTTCAAAGACTTTATACATTGCAAAATGTGTTGGTGCTACTTGTGGGTGGAGAGTGCGTGCAGCAAAAGATCGCGGATCCCGTGAAACGTTCTCCATTAGAACGTATGAGTCTTTACATACTTGTTTGGTTAGTGAACGGAACTCCCGAAAAGGTAAATTGACTACGGAAGAGATTGCGTGTAGGTTGGTAAAAGAAAATAGTGAAGTAGAATATCTTCCCAAACCACGTGCCATTCAAAACAATTTGGATTTGCAGAAGATGGGGTTTTATAAATACTGGCAATGTTGGAGGGCAAGAACACTGGCGATGATTAAACTTGTAGGGGACCCAGCTTCAAGTTATGGACTACTCCCTGTTTATTTGCAGCAGGTTCGGAAGATGAATGCAGGTGTAGTAACTCATTTGGAGGTGGATGCGGAGAGTAGATTTAAATATGTTTTCATAGCATATCGGCCATGCATTGAGGGATTTAACTATGCCTTGAGAAAAGTGATGTTAGTAGATGGTACGTGGTTGAAGACAAGGTATAAAGGGGTACTGATAATTGCAAGCGGGGAGGATGCTAATGGTCACCAATATCTTGTGGCTTGGGCTGTAGTTGACTCGGAGAACAACGAATCATGGAAATGGTTCTTCTAAAAGTTGAGGTCGGAGATCCCGGATGGGGAAGACTTGGTTATCCTTTCGGATAGACATGTAAGTATCAGCAATGCAGTGAAGATCGTCTACCCAGAAGCCCAACATGGGCATTGTAGGTGGCATCTGACCCAAAATGTGAGAGAGAAGGTAGGGGCTAAGGAAAAAAAACAGATTATCGAAGTTGTTTCAAGAAGTTGCTGATGCGTACACAATGGAGAGGTTCCATGAAAAGTACGAGCAACTGAAAGAAATGTACCCGAAGGCGGCGGAATATCTAGAGGAGACAACCATACAACGTTGTCAATGGGCGAGATCTCACTTCGTAGGGTCGCGGTATAATATAATGACAAGGAACGGGGTTGAGTCTATCAACAATGTAATAAGAGCAGCGAGAAAGCTGCATGTTATAAAGTTGTTGAACAGGATGCAGGAAAGGGTTACCGAATGCTTCATGCAACGTCTGGATGTGATGAACAAGATACCAGACTCCCATACTGTAACTCCAAAGGTAGAGAAAATCATGTCTGCAAGCAACAAGCTAGTCAAGCAGATGCATATAACACCACTGAACACACACGGCGAGTATCAGGTGAGGGATGAACATAATGACGTATTGGTTCATTTGGGGATGAGGCAATGCAGTTGCCGGGAGTTTGACATAGACAGAATTCCTTGTGCCCATGCCCTAGCGTGTTGTGAGCATGCCAATATAGATCTGTATGACTTGTGCTCGAACTATTACACGCTACAGAAATGGGCTGAAGCATATTCTGGGACTGTGTACCCAGTGTCCCGTGCAGAAGAGTGGAATATAGATGAATTTGATCGTGAAGTTCTTATCGATGTTCTTCCTCCAGACTATGAAGCGAAACGCGGGAGACTGCAGGAAAGAAGAATTCCTTCAGGAGGTGAGGTTCAACGAGCGACTCAAGCGGCTCCAAAGCGTCCTAGGAAATGTGGACATTGTGCTACCGTTGGTCACAACAGACGAACATGTCCTTCGCTTCGATCTGCTTCTAATGTTTAGGGTAGGTATGTTTCCATTTATGACAGACTGTGTGTATTTATTTATTCCTGATTATGGTACTATTTGTTGAGTGTACTTTGTTTGAATTGCATGTGTTGAATGCATTTCCATTTTCATTACATTTGCGGAATGCAATTATGTTTGGGATAGGATAGTGGTGTATATGCATGAAGCCGATCGGCAACATAGTGAGCCGAACGGCTTAACTGTGAAAAAATAAGATCTCCTCTGTTGCCCGATCGGTCCAGGTTGTGTCCCAGACGGCGCCGATTGGGTTAACAAGTCATATAAAACCAAACATCGTTCAAATACCACGAGTCACATGTAGTTTGATTCAAGGAAAACGGTAAACACATTACAACCCTACTTTATTACCACAAAGACTCTCATATGAAGTTGAAAATTTGAGGTATTTGTGTCCGATACAAACCAACCCATATTACCAAAGGGTAGTGCCCTCGTCTTGGTGAGTGAAGGACAATACGAAGTGTCGCAGTCCTTCGAGCTGCTCCAACACGATACGAGCATTATTCTCGTCCGCCTCTGTCCATCCAGTTCTATTCGCCATTCTCAGCTCGTTCATCAGTGCATTAGCCTTCACTGAAACCCGAAGAAGACTTATCCTAATCTTCTGCAGCTTATCCAGCCTCTCCTTGTGTTCAAGTTCAACACGCTGCGCCGTAAGGGTGTGTCTTAAAGGTGAAGACATTGTGGATGAAGTGAGTGAAGAGTAGTGATGAGTGAGTAGTGAGTGAAGATGGTTGGAGTGGGTTTTATAGGAGTGGTGAGGTCCATAAATGTGAGTTGGGTGGTGGGTTCCATTAATATGGGGTAGGTGGATGTTGGGATGACTTGATTTGATGGAGGAATGACCCCAAACGGCGCCTTATGAGGTCAGTATTAGGGTTAGGGTTGAGGGATGTCTCCAGACGGCGCCGTTTGAGGTCAGTATTAGGGTTAGGGTGGAGGGATGGGGCCAGACGGCGCTGTTTGAGGTCAGTATTAGGGTTAGGGTAGGGTTGTTGTCAGACTGCGCCGGATGATGTCAGTATTAAGGTTAGGGTAGGGTTGTTCTCAGACTGCGCCGGCTGATGTGTCAAACTGCGCTGGATGGTGTCAGTCGGAGACTCAAACGGCGCCGTATGAGGTCAATATTAGGGTTCGGTGTAGGGTTGTTCTCAGAATGCGCCGGATGAGGAGCCAATCTGCATCGTTTGGGGACCAATTACTGTTGTTTATAATTTGGAAGGTCCCATTCCATTAACATTCAACGACAAACATTGCCACCCTAATGAATACCACAAAGCCTCACAGCTGGAAAATGGAATTGGTCTCCTAAGTGAAGGACCGTACAAGTTGTGAGTACAATTCAACACTAATTATTACCACAAAGCATCACATACTACATTGGAAAATTGAGGTCTTTGTAACCCGATACAAGCAAACTCACATTAGCAAGTGGGATCTCTTAATAGAAGGACCGTACGAAACGTAATAGGCCTTCGAGCTGGTCCATGGCCTCCTTCAACTCCTGCTTGAGTTGATCTGCCTTATATTGCACCATCTGAAGAGTTTCCTTGATCTGGTGGAGATCGTCCAATATCGCAATGCATTCTTCCTCAGCAAGCCGTGGTGTATTGCTGCCCGAAATAAGTGAAGACATTGTTGATGAACTTAGTAAAGACTATTGATGAGTTCATTGAAGTGAATATTATGGTTTATAAGGGTAAGTAAAGAATATATTCCTTCCGTAAAGCATGTCCCATCTAATCAACGTCGGAAGGAATATATTCCTTCCGTAAAGTATGTCCCATCTAATCGACGTCGAAAGGAATTTTGGGACACAATCTGCGCATATTGAGATCCAAACTGCACAGATTGGGACCCAAACTGCGCAGATTGGGATCCAATCTGCGCATATTGAGTCCCAATCTGCGCATATTGAGGACCAAACTGCGCCGATTCGGGCCTCAATATGCGTAGATTGGATCCCAATATGCGTAGTTTGGGTCCATAGGAAGACCGATCGGCCCACAGCAAGCAAAGTAAAACCCAATAACTTATTTTATTTCATCCAAACAGCATAATCATACAGCCTCATTACTACATTACGCATCTAGCATAAAGTTAAGGAGCCTCTCCTCAGCTTCTCTAGATCTGTCCATCCACTCTACGAAACGTTGAAACCATGGAGGCTCCTCGTAAGGAAGCCTCACAAGGTCACGATCGTTTACAAAAGGAGGGAAATCAAATGGGTGTTCACCATCTAGAGGTGGAGGACATTCTACATTCTTCTGTTGGACGAGTTCCTCTATTCGGTCCAACCGCTGAATTGAGTCATCGAGTATGCGGTCGTACTCAACGGCCCATGGTGGTGGCGCCACAAAGACCACTGTTCCGGCGTTCTCTCGCTACCTCCACCTACGATAAAGACGAGGATCGTGGTTGGGTTCCATCGTGTCACAAAAAATATACCTACAAAATGAGGGTTGGAGTGAAAACTATTCAAGTGGAGAGTGGGTTTTATAGGCGTGTAAGGAATGAAGAGGGTTGGAGTTGGTGTGTCAACGCATTAGTGGAGCCATTAATGTGTTGACTGCGTTGATTGTAGTGCATGAATTGGGACGTGCATATTTTGTATAGGAAATGTATCAAATAAAAGCATTATAGCATTGTCATTCATTGCATTAATTATACAAAACATAAACATCATTCATCCAAGTACCAAAATAATTATCCAAAAAATAAAAACAAACACTAGGCAGCAAGCAGACGGTTAATGAGCCTCTGTGTAATTTCTTGGTTTCGAACCATCCACTGTCTGTACTCCCGGAACCAAGCAGGCTCCTCCCAAGAATGAAGAAGGTCATCCTCGTTCATCCGCGGTTGAATAAATGGGTTGTCACCAGGAGGGAGTGGAGGACATGGTAAATTTTTCTCGCGCATGAGGGCCTCCAGTTGGTCCAGCTGCCGGTTTGCTTCTTCAAGTAACCGGTAGTACTCTACCGACCATGCTGGTTCCGGTGCTTGATACAGTCGTTCGGGCATTCGGACTATTCTGCCGTCAGCCATCATTGTGACGTATTCTCCGGCTAGCTCCCGTCTTATCCACGCTCCTCACGCTCCGCACGCTCCTCACGCTCCGCACGATTCACTTGGTCGGGATCCATTCTGTCAGAAACATATACGTGGTTACACTACTAAAACAACAAACACATCTAAAAAATTATAATTCAAGAACATTATTCGAATACCTATTCCTTGAAAGCTGAGAGTGAAGGGGGTTGGAGTACAAATAATGGGGTAGCTAAGCCCCATTTATAGGCTGGTGAGGATGAATAGGGTTGTAGTGGGTGGATGAGTGAGTGTGTACCCATAAATGTGTCTTGGGTGGAGAGACATATTAATGGGAGACATTGATATGTCTCTTTTTTTGGATGTAGTGATTGAATAGGGACGTGCAGATTTTGTTCAAGATATGTATCCATGAGATATGAGTCAAACCATCAAAAATATATTCGTCAGTTCGCAGTCAAAAGTTTATCAGTCATCCAACAATTTTTACAGTCTACAGAAGATATTCGTCATCAGTCATCACGTGAATACAATATTTGATGCGAAATTGCGGCACAAGTGTATGTCGGATGTGGTCTTTGAATTCCAGTTCCTCCATCCCCACCTCGATGAACTTTAGGGTGTAGATCCCACTATCGGCCATCCTACAAACAAACACCAATATTATAAGTATGACATACAAGACTGTACTGCAAAGGTAAGATGAATAAGTCAGATACTTACTTCACGACTTGCGGTATGGGTTCCACCCTCTCGAAGGTATTATCCGCGTTGTATGCGGATAATGTCTCCGGTGTCCCGGGTAAAACCCGGAAGAGCATCTTCGGGAGCATGTGCACATACGGGGTCATCAACACCTTCATCTCGAACTCCGATATCTGGGGACGGTAGTTGTTGTACACTTGGATTTTTCTTGCTTGCACGTCCACAACCAACAATATCCAGTGCCTGTTCTTGTGGTTCACTGGAAAATAAATCTTCTGCGCACACATCCAACTGAAAGGATAAAGATCCGGCTTCTTCCCTCGAGCATAGTTCATGAGCTCAAGGTCCGGTTCTATATTCGCCTCATACTCTGCACAACACAGCTTGTGGAACACACAATCCAGCACTACATGGTTCTGCCTGAACACATTCGGAAAACGTCGTTGTCTGCACCGTATGCCTGACAACGCATCGTCCATATGCTGCACAAAGTTGAAAACAATATAAATTATATATTGCTAGGAAAAATATACTCATATGCTGCTTAAAATAAAATACTAACCTGCGGTGTGACCCATTCGCCAGGGGTTGCCAATGACCGGTAATATTTGGTGGGTAGGCCTCTGTAGAGGACTCCGTCCTGCAACCCGGTACGCACCATGTCAGTGTAATTCCTCAACCGCTGGGGAATCTTCGCTGTTGGGTTCCAACTGCGGATCAGCCTCTGATCAAGGACACCGAGCAACTGGGTCCTCTTCCTCTTTCTGGAACTGGGCGGATCAGGTTCAAATAGGTGACGGGGAAGGTTAACCACGATCGATGGTGGCTCCCGAGGCTCCGAGGGTTCCCCCGGAGCCTGAGTCTGTGCCCCTAGAGCCTGCGACTGTGCCTCATCCCCGGCACCTTTATCGTCAGTCGGTACCTCCTCCCAAGACGACAATTCCCGCGCAGGAGTTTGACTGACCTCCTCATCCCCTTCGACCTCCAGACCTTCCCAAAAACTCGACAGTGACACCTCCACAGACTTACCCCCCTCTTCCCCTCCTCCAAGTACCCCTCCCGCACTACGTGTCTGAGAATCAACTACCACGATCGGTGCAGGAACCTGATCATGTCCCTCCTCAACCCCTTGCTGAACCAGAACCTGTCCCCCCTCAACCCCCTGCTGAACCGGAACCTGTCCCTCCTCATCCCCCTGCTGAACCGGATCCTGTCCCTCCTCAACCCCCTGCTGAACCGGAACCTGTCCCGCCTCAACACCCTGCTGTACCGCAACCTGTCCCTCCTCAACCCCCTGCTGATCATCAACCTCACACCTCATCTCAACCTCATGGACCATATCCATATCCCGGGGTCCAGGGCTAGACTCTCCAACCTGTTCCCGTCTTCCTCCAGCGTCACCTGATCCACGAGGCTGAGATTCATCATCCCTTTGCGATCCGGCTGCATGCGACCGATGAGACCGAGGCGGGAAATGTGATCCTCGGGAGTCGCCACCAGATGCACGGTCGTCAGGCCCGGGCAGCGGTCACGGGCAGCGCCCTGGGTCCGGAGTAGATGAAGAATCTCATCTAGTTTGCCCCCAAACTCTCTCCGCAACGCTCCGATGGCGTCCCCAAACTCAGTCTGTACCGCTCCAATAGAGTCCGCAACGGATTGGATCTCGCCCTGCAACTCTCCTATCTCAACGCGTACACCTCTGATATGATCATCTGCTGCGGCCTGTTCCCCTTGACGACGAGGGGTCTGGGGTAAATCTCCTCCCCCGATGGTGGCTTCTTCCCGGCGACGAGAGCACTCAACTCCATCCCCTATCGGATCCGGCTGTGTCTGCTCTGTAGCCATCACCTCATCCCCGGACTGACGATCAGGTGTCGGCTCCCTTTCAACTGGCTCTCCTTGATCCATACCCTCATCATCCCATTCTATCTCCCCTCCAGCCTCCAAAATTTCTCCAATCCGCTCAAGCGTCCTATCCGCTACCCTGTCGGGTATGACTCTCACATTTTGATTATGCGGAAGTGCCTCTTTCTCTTTCTGTGGGTATTAGGACACCCCGAGTCACCTGCACCTGCACACACATAACCATTACATTCAATTCATATAACCAACCTACATCTACAATTACACGTCTACACTTTTATTTTTTTACCTCTTCTTTCTGAAATTCAGTTGTCACCTCATCCGCCGACGGGGGCTTGGCTCATTTCGTCTGCCACTTCAAAAAGCTCGGTAGGTCCTCACTGTACTGTGGGTCCACCGTCCCCCACTTACTTGCTAGTGCTTCCATAGACTCAAATACAAAAGGCTGTAACACGAATCAAATTATTAATAACCAATACGTACATTAATTGCTAATAATGCTCTTATTCAAATTGTATTAAATGTTTTACGTACCGTAAATAACGGGAGCAGACCGCATATGGTGTATGAGGGCCCCAGCCTCCCAGCGGCGATCGCTTGGAACTTCGCTCTCAACTCTCGAATACAATCATCCCTCAGATGCCGGAAGGAGATATACCCCCACGGGTACCGGTTGAACAAGTCCAGGTCTTCTACTAATCCATCCACTTTGGCTCAATGGGTGTCGTCACTTTTGTGTGAGGTATCAACGCATCAGTGAGGAACAACAGCTGAGCCATCTTCACAATATTGTAATTTGGCTCGGTCCTCCTGGTCCTCGGTTTCAACCGGGTAGTCACAAGGGCGCTCAACTTGTTTGCCAGGTCTAGTGGAGACACTCCACGCTGGTTCGAATCAAAATGTCTTTTCTCGAATGTTGTGGAAGTCAATTGCCTCTGAAAGTTATCATCTCCAACAATGGGTCTTGAGCAATTCAATCCCGTCATCAGTGCGTATTCCTTCAGGGACAACCTGATCGGTTTCCCTTTCAGCACGAACCACATTTCGGAGTCCCTTCTCACCGTGGTACTCCTGACTAATAGCATCCACGCCAGGTTGTTGGAGGGCTGGAACTTCTCCGGTAACCTGGTGAACATCCCGAATGGACCCGCTCTTAATGTTGCAGCTGTCAGCGGGTCTGCATCCTTCAGCTCATTGTACTTCTCATACATGTGTTTGTACCCACACCTTGCTGTCACACGACAGTTGAAGTACTCCCCATCTTGCAGTTTTGTTTCAATTCTTCGAAACCGTTGAGGTGCTTCTGACGGAGTAGCACTCGGTATCGAAACAGAACCTTCTTCCTCTTCCACTGACTGTATTATGATTATAAGATGCATCCTAACATTATCTAGTAATCCTAATTGTAGTAGTAATATTATCATTATAAAATAACATTAACTAGTAATCAAAACTGTCATGGGCCGAACGGCCTTTCACCTAATTGTCCTAGGCCGATCGGGCAACAGAGAGTTTGGTCACTTTCCCATCCGGCTCATCCTGACCCCATTCGGCGTCGTTTGGACCTTGCTCCACAAGATCAAAACGCCGCGTTTTACTACCGATTTGCGCCGTCTGGAGCCTTTTGGAAGGCAAATTATTGGGGCCAAAACGACGTCGTCGTGGTGAAGGGGTGTCATTTTGGGCCCTTCACTGGGCCTCACCGAGCTTATTGGGCCGTTGACTGGGCCTCATGGGCCCAACCTGCTCCGTTTGGTTCAACCTCATGGACCTGGTCGGCCCCAAAACGACGTCGTTAGGGGGTCTCATTCGGCTCATACTGGGCATATCGATCGGAGCGTGTTGGTGACAAAACGTTGTCGTTGTATCCCCAACCTGCTCCGTCAACGACGCTGGCGACTCAGTGGGCTAAAACGCCATCGTTTTAGCCCCAATCAGCGCCGTCAACACCCCAGTCGACGACACTGCTTCCTTCTCCGGCAACGACCCTATTCCCTTCTACGCCTCCCCCATTCGCCGTAGCCTCACCGTCGATTTACACTAACTAAACCCTAGGTTTTGCAAAAGGGACCTAAATCTAACACAAATAGCATGAGTTCAAATCGCACGTACCTGGTTCGACATGAAGTCGGAATTGTAGGAATTTCCTCTCGCCGGCGTCGTTGCTTGCTCGGAGATGATCGGGACAGATGAACTCGTCGGACTTGGTTTTTCTGACTTTGACTCAGTGACGAAGAGACAAAGAAGAAGAAAGGGCGAGGGTATATTGGGCAGTTCATAATGTTTTCAATTAAAAGAAAAACAAAAATTCGATTTAATTCGAATGCCAAATTACCGAGACTACCCCGCAAAGAAATTAGCGTGATAAGGCCTTTTCCAACAATTCCTACAGCAGCAGACTAGCAGTTCCATGTCTGATTGATCTATTCTTCAGGTCGCATCGGCTACTCGCTCTGGTTACTTCACCTCACAAGCCCAGAACCATAGCACCTGCCAATCGACAAATCATCCACAATGAGGAAGCGAGATTTGGCCATCCTCATGCTCTCCGCTTTCGCCATCTTCTTCTCTCTCCAGGTCTCCTTAAGCCCTAATACTCTATTTCTCTGATTTTGATCTCCAAGTTGGTAATTGATTCGATGTCGTCGTGGCCTTGTGTTTTGCAGCA
Source organism: Erodium maritimum (assembly GCA_963921825.1). Lineage (NCBI taxonomy): Eukaryota > Viridiplantae > Streptophyta > Magnoliopsida > Geraniales > Geraniaceae > Erodium > Erodium maritimum. The sequence goes on along the minus strand of OY997588.1, from coordinate 12,474,120 downwards.
CGGGGGCGATTTTTCATTCAGAGAAGCGTGGTTTCATCTCAGCGATGAATACCCAATTAAATACGAAGCAGAGCGCCTCCCTCCTCCGCTCGTGGCTGATCTCAACGGTGACGGGAAGAAAGAGATTCTCTTAGCCACTCACGATGCCAAAATTCAGGTTAAATTTGCTCATTTGTTGGTATTTCGCTCATGTCTTTGTCTCTGCGTTATAGGTTTATTTAGTGTTTGTGACCTGTGATTGTTGGGTAGCCAAGCTTTTGCTGTATAATAATATCAATGAGTCAAATGTTACTGAAGTGTGGTGGGTGTCTCAGGTGTTGGAGCCTCATAGTAGGCGTGCAGATGAAGGGTTCAGTGAAGCAAGGTTGCTTGCAGAGGTGTCCTTGTTACCTGACAAGATCCGGGTTTCCTCCGGTAGAAGGGCTGTAGCTATGGCCACTGGTGTCATTGATAAAAACTTTAAGCAGGGACAACCTCAGAAGCAGGTCCTTGTGGTTGTTACGTCAGGTTGGAGTGTAATGTGCTTTGATCACAACCTTAAAAAGCTTTGGGAAACAAATTTGCAGGTTCTTATGTGACACAAGTTTTTGAATCCTGTATTTCGAAGATAAACTGTGACGTCATTCTGTGGTATTTTGTTTCAAGGGTGCTTATACTTTAATGCTTCTGTTTTTTTTGCAGGAGTATTTTCCACATAATGCTCACCATAGGGAGATAGGAATCTCAATAACCAATTATACCCTGAAGCACGGGGATGTTGGATTGGTGATTGTTGGCGCGAGGATGGAAATGCAGCAACATGTATGTATTAGGATAAAATGTGTCTGCTCCTTCCATTTTCACATCCACTCAGAAGCATATACAAATTGTCTAACTAAAGTGTAGGAATAAAAGTCCCATTAACTCCCTCTGCTTTGCTAAAACGTGTTTGTGATACCATCTTTAGATGCACGTTGATCCTTTTGAAGAGATTGGAATGGCGGAAAAAAGTGCGGAGCAACACAGAAGAAGTGCTAGTGAAAAGGAGGTAAGTACAATATGCTGTATGTAGATTTAAAATAATTGTATTTGAGGTTTGTTGTTAAGTTTACATGCTTCTGCTACAACCGTTCATGTGTGACTTATTTTGCATATGGAATTAGTGTAAGCCCCTCCCATGTTATCTTTGAACAGTAGGTGTATGGATTTAGGAAGAGAAGGGGAAGGAGAGCCAGTTAGCGTGGCCTGAAGCAAGTATTTGTGTAGACTAGTTTGGAGTTTATCCAGTTCATGGTGAAAATATAGATGAAGCTTGTTAGGAAACAATCAATTCAGTTGGTATTTGACTAGATTATCTGAGAAGTCACGGTGTTTCATAAAGGAACAAGAATGATTTGAAACATGTTATAATTAGAGGGCTTATGACATGTATAATTCATATGGTGACATATTAGATTTTCGTTTCAGCTACTGTTTTCTGCTTTTAACTTACTGTCAGTCAAACTTCTGTGAATTGACTATCACACAATTGAAAGAGCTAGATGATTCTGTTTTGTCAGAAACCATGAGAGCCATTGACAATGTTGTGCACAGAATTTATAATGACATTACTCACACGGTGGATATGCTTAACGAGCATGTCAGTGAGAAAGCTTATGTCATTATCAAAGTTAGATGATGTTAGATAAGATTTGCATTTATCGTGTTCCACTAGTTTGAGAAATATACCTGACACGATTTTGGAAGAAATAGAGATTCTATTTTCATGGAAAACAAGAGGTGCACAAGAAGTAGATTGCAACTATTTTTCATCTCTATGAAAATTGGCATTCTGCCTGTGCAAATATTTTAACTCCTTGTTCCCTTCACCTCCACCTCCACCCTTTATGTTTATTTGTTTTTACTGGATTCATCAACTATGTGGTAGATCTTCTTCGCTTCCATATTTAGTTTCTTTTCTTCTTCTTCACTCCAGTATTTATATTACTCTTCTCTATAATGTATAGGCTCCTGAGAACTCGGGAACTGTGGATTTACGCCATTTTGCAGTATTTGCATTTGTGGGTAAAACTGGTTCAGTTCGATGGAAGAGGACAACTGAGGTGAACAATCTTTTCATTCCCATTTGTTCTTGACTTCTGGCCTTTTTCGGCATACCTGTTAATACTGCGAACTGCTGTTGCATATCCTGTGTTTTTTATATATAGGTTCTTATTTGATGCTGTTCAGTTTATACTATCTAGAGGAACATTGAACACATAATCAATTATACTGGCAAGGCAATAGCATGACAAGGCAATTACATTATTGCTTTGTCTTGTATATCTCTCATCTTTATTACTCTCTGACGAATATGGCTGTCTGAGCGATATAACTCTGTATCAGCCCTACATGTTATGTTTTTGCACCCTGGATGTTCCATTAGGAATTAGGTGAAGTATTCTATATTGTTTATATATTTAGTATAAATTTTAATATAGATCCTGGTGGTTTTGCAATAGGCATATTGTACAGATTGTATTGGTTTCTGATTAATAGGTGGTATTATTCTGGTTCTTGTAATTAAGCCTTTATTTTTATTTTCTTTCCTATGTTCTGATTTTGCCTTTTTTGGTATTTAGAATACTGAAGCACAGTCTTCGGATGCGTCTCAGTTGATTCCGCAGCACAATTACAAGCTTGATGTCCATGCTTTGAACACTCGTCATCCTGGAGAGGTACGTGCTGTTATGAAAATAAAGTAATGGTCTTGGTTTAACTGCTTTTGTGTGTGTGGATTCTTAACCGTCATGTTTCTGTACTCACTTTTCGTGCTATGTTATTTACTTTTCAAACCCATTTAAATGCTAATGGAACTACATGTCTTCAATTTACTCCAAATAATCCTTGTGCTGTCAAGTTTAGATGAACTTGAATGTCATTTGGACTCTTCTCTATAGGTATGAAACCATGCAAGGAACATCATAGTGCTCATACTATTTCATAACATCAATGTATATTGCACATTTGCACTAATGATGCTTCCTCCTAAATGTTAAGTCAATTATGGCGGAATAGGTAACTCTCGCCCATTCCACCATTTGGTTCACTACTAGTTTGAGTGTGGGCATTATGGTGTTCATATTATTTCAGAACAAAACATACTACTTTATTATGCTTCCCCGTGATAAGTGAAATATGGCAGAGTGGATTATTCTCATCCACTCCATTTGGTTTAAATGGAATCAAAGGATGGATGAATTATTTTGTAGTATGATTTTACACATGCATGCACGCGTTATATGGTTCCAGATACCAGTATTTATCTTGGTATATTTGCTCAAATCAATTAAGATTTATTATACTGACTTGGTTTGTAGTTTTTTATTATCTTGGTATATTGCTCAAATCAATTAAGATATACTATACTGACTTGGTTTGTAGTTTTTTATTATCTTGGTATATTGCTCAAATCAATTAAGATATGCTATACTGACTTGTGTATTTATTTTTTATTATTACCATCATCATCACATGATTAATCTTTTTTAAATGTTACCCCTCTGAGACATGTTGAACTGTAGTTTGAATGTAGGATATTCAGAGAATCGGTCCTTGAAGTTATGCCTCATCACTGGGTGAGTGTGTTGGCTGAAATATTCTTTTGATTTTTTTTCAACTGTTTTTTAGTTTATAGGATATACGATAACCCCCTTTTCTGTCATCTTCCTATCAGGATAGGAGAGAAGATACTTTGTTAAAGCTGGCACACTTCAGGCGGCACAAAAGAAAAACCCTGAAGAAAAATCCTGGACATACTACAACTTACTCTATTCACAAGCCTGAGGAAAACCACCTTCCTGGAAAGGACTCCACAAAAAAAATTTCAAACTTGATTGGCAAGGCTGCAAAGTTAGCTAATTCAGCAAAAGTTAAAAAGGTTTGATTAATATAATCTCATAGGTCTCCTGTTCACAAAAAAAAAATTCCTTATCAATGTTCGAATAGGAAATTTGTGCCAACGGGGCTCAAGTCCTATGGTGTATCCACCTCCTCATATGGTGATCAAGGCCCCTGACTAAGTATTTGCATGGATAAGACAGGAAAACGAAAGTTTAGTACTACCTGTCTCCCATATAAAGATTATTCTTCAAAGGGAACTAGTTACTAATGTGTTACTTGCCTGTTTTACTCAATATTCCCCCTGTTATGCCATTATTTTTTCATGGGGACAGAAAGAAGACTGGTGACTCAGTGAATAGTTTGGAAACTGAGGGAGATCCATTCCTTGATTTTTCAGGATGGATAAGTAATATGGTCCTATAAGAGTTGTGACCTGTTGTATATCCTACTAAATCATTTCCTTAAGCATTATCTTTGCTTTATCATGAGCTATTTTAATTTGTTTTGCAGCCTAATCCTTATGTTCCTACAATAACAAACTACACTAAACTTTGGTGGGTTCCTAATGTTGTTGTGGCCCATCAAAAAGAAGGGATAGAAGCTTTTCATTTGGCATCTGGGCGCACGTTATGTAAGGTAAAGATTGCTTAACCCAAAATATCTTTCTGTGGCGTTAGTTTTTGTCCAATACCCTCACCCCTCGCAATAAAAGCCGTCATCCATACTACTGCCTACTCTGAGCAGGGCATCTTGCTGATCCAAACACATAGAATCTGGACTGTGAATATTTCAATCACCTTAATTTTTTTAATGTTCTATTTAGATATTTTAAAGCTTGTGTTATCAAATCTAATGTTTGGACATCATTTTTCCATCAGCTCCATCTACAAGAAGGTGGCCTCCATGCTGATATCAATGGAGATGGAGTCCTAGATCACGTACAGGTGCACATTTATTTTATCGCTGTATTTGTACTCAGATCTAGTTATTTTTTCATAATATTTGGATACTGTTGGTAGTTAACTTCTTCCCAACCATTATGATACGCAATGTCTTCTCCCATATGGCCGCATCCATTCAGGTTCTGAAAGATACATGCATGAGAATTGCTAGTTTATTTTCCTCAACTATACTCCCAAAGCCAGTACCCAATACCTTAACGCCTTGCCTACCACAATAATGGTGCCATGCTGCCCACTGATCTTTTCTGCACTTAGCATGCATGGTTAAGTCAGACTGCATCTACAATCAAGTAGTGTATTGTGGTGTCTTTGATGGCAGTAATCAACGAAAGTTGTCATGTTGCAACCATTTCAATTCATAGTGAACTCATTATTTATGTTCTTTCTTAATATGTTCTTTCTTAATAACCCTTCTCAGCCATAACTCAGATAACATATATGAATAGTTTTGTACCCAAAAGAGGAAATAAATAAATCCACTATGTTCTGCAACATTTTATTTGCTGCAGTTAGGAATTGCAAACCCATGTTTCTATTCTTATCTAACTGATATAATAGTAGAGAAGAAAGTTTCCTGGGATGTACAGTAGATAGTCATAACCTGAAATCCTATTCCTTCTTGCAGGCTGTTGGGGGAAATGGTGCTGAACAGACAGTTGTTAGTGGATCTATGGATGTGCTGCGGCCTTGTTTGGCTGTTGCAACTTCTGGTGTACCTGTACGAGAACAACTCTTCAATGTTTCTATATGCCACCATTCCCCTTTTAACTTATTTCAACATGGAGAATATTCCCGACACTATGGTTGGGGTACAGATGTAACTTCTTTAGAGGTAGCGACACCTATTCTCGTACCAAGAAATGATGGCCACAGGCATCGCAAGGGAAGCCATGGTGATGTTGTCTTCCTAACAAATCGAGGGGAGGTATGATATCAAATAGACCAATACAGTTTTCTTCTCTGCAGCACCTATGTATGAAGTTTCTTTGGCATATTATTTTTTTTATCAACTAAATTAGGTGTATCAAAGCATTTGGTCTTAAGACGTTGCTTATTTAGAATCACTTGAGTTTCAAACATTTTTTTTTATTCTTAAAGAACTTTTAAAGATTGTATGTATCAAGCATGAGCTCCCTTATGTAGAAGAGAGCTCTAAACTTTTGTGACCCCCCACCTTGAGAGAGGCCTAACAAGGGCTGAATAGAGAGAGATAGAGGTCCAAAGGACTGGGCGGTGAGAAGTCCAACAGAAGTTGGGAAGAAATAAATAAGGAATGACTAATGAGGTACTGTTGGTGGAACTTGGACCCAGGTCCCAAGACCTAAGTTCAAGACTTGACCAGTTGCACATAAGCTTTGGTTGCTTTGGCATGAAATTAAAATGACCTTTTATGTTTGTTTATTAACATTTGAAAAGCTAGTCTAGTTTATCTGCAATTATTTTCCATCTTTTCAAGTGTTGGTTAAAATTCATTCTAAAGCCAGATTCATCTTCTTTACATGATTTATTTTGGATACAATGACATTTACCTTATGAGATGTGAATAAGAGTTGTCTTAGGATCCCAGACCAGGATTGTCTTGTTTATAAGAAAGGTTCGTACTTACACTATCCTTGACGAATTGGCTGGCTGCTGAGAAATATATCGTTTCATTCAGGTCACCTCTTACTCTCCTGGTGTGCACGGTCATGATGCCATATGGCAATGGCAGCTGTCCACAGGTGCCACATGGTCAAATCTCCCATCTCCATCTGGCATGATGGAAGGTGGTACGGTGGTCCCCACACTGAAGTCATTCCCCTTGCGTGTGCATGATAATCAAGAAGTGATCCTAGCAGGAGGCGATCAAGAAGCATTAGTCATATCTCCCGGAGGAAGTATACTAACCACAGTAGATCTTCCCGCGCCACCAACACATGCCCTGATCCACGAAGACTTCTCAAATGATGGACTCACCGACCTGATCCTTGTGACCTCTAATGGGGTGTACGGGTTTGTCCAAACTAGGCAACCAGGAGCTCTGTTCTTCAGCACATTGGTTGGCTGCCTTATACTTGTGATGGGGGTTCTTTTTGTTTCCCAACACTTGAACTCCATGCAAGGGAAACCTCGTGCTTCATCGGGTCCTAGATGAGAACTGCAGTTTCAGACATGGAGTTTTGCCCCTTCTCATGGAGCTGATTCACAACAATGGTGTATGTGTTAGGTAAAGGCATAAAGAGACAGAAAAGCATCCAAACAAAGACCCCCGAGTCTTATAGGGTATGAACTGTATGTTGAGGTTTGTTTCTAATGTCGGTGTTGGACTTATCAGGAACACACTTGCTAAAGAGCTCCTTACTGTAAACTTTATATTCCTGGATGATATATATAGGTCTAATCTAAAAACAAGGTTCATGTGAATCTTTATGGATTTTTCTGGGTATAGAACACTTTTTTCTTGGGCAGCGCTTTCGTATCCATGCCAATATGCTTTTTGATAACCTTATAATGGCCCTATTTTGTAGCTTAGCTTTTCTTTTAATACAAGTATTATTAGGCACCTTTAACTCTGCATTCAACAACTCAAGTTCATGCTCTATGATCATATATGTTCATGCGCACCTTTTTTTCCTTGTTTGCCATCTAATTTTGTTCCCATCTGTGCTGAAGTTAATCTCAAATGTGATATTGTCCTCCGGGAATACTTCAATGGTGTGTAGGATTCACCTTCATATCCATCAGGTAGATGAAGAAGTATAGGTCGGATACGTGTGAGCAAAAAAATGTTGATTCTTAAATAATCGACCAGTTTAGGTAGGATATGTGTGAGCAAAAAAATGTTTGAGTCTGAAATAATCGACCAAATTGACTAGTCCAAAATAAAAAATTAGAAGCAGTTTCGACGGTCATTTTTGGATGGAAACAGAGCAATAAAATGAAAATCGGTCGATTAAGACATAAGCTTATGTTATTATTTTACTAGCATTTTATATTTCAAAGCAAGAGGGGCAATTTTATTTGAAAGCTCTCATAATACAATAAAATACATCAGGCATAGTAAATCCTAATTAGGATGGACACTGAACGGGTTTTGCTGACAAGTCAATGGAGCTTCGCATCGCTGACGTAGAAACATACTTGAGTTTGAATGAAATGTCAAAAGCCATAGTCGTTAGCACACCTTGAATGAAAACGGACAACTTCATTCGCCACCATAAGCTAGTAATATTGGAAAAATCCTGGATTAAGTTCATCCGGCCTCACGCGCAGGATTTAGGGCTCGTGTTGCGAGCCGCCGCCTTGCGTTCGTCTCAGTCTTCGATTCCGGTGCGAGTCTCTACACAGCCACGGTCGGAGTCGTCTGTGGGGATCGGAGATCTCAGGTTCCCGGTCATCTCGAGACGTGGGTTTTTGGGGTCGCAGAACGTCGGAGCGGTTTTGCTCTGTTTCGACACAGTTGAGGAGATTTCAAAATCAATCCCAGATACGATTGAGGATCTCACTCGGGATTCTCTCGATCTAATATCTCGTGGGCTGGCTGTGCTCGACTCTGATTGTGATTCTAGGGATATCCATCGTGCAGAGGAAGCCGAGGTTGAAGACGACGTGTTTGGGTCGTCTGGGCTTCGGAATGGGCCGAATGGTGTTGAGTCTGCACAGATCAGTCCGGATGGGCTTAATTATGGGCCTGTCAATTGTTCTGCAACAGATTCAGTTTCCTTTGGGCCAAAGGTAGGGCCTGGTTCAGAGCCCATATCCGAATCAACTGATTTTGTTGACGTTTCCGCGGGCCAGTCTTCCCCGTGGAAGGATGTTCTCGTGCAGTCAAAACGTGTGAGCCGTCCTCCTAAACATTTGACGGAGTTTTATACCCTACAGTGCAAACCAAAGGTCTCTTTGGATCGCAAACGGTATATCCGTCCAGTCGATATTGGGAAACAAATTGAGCAAGTTAGAACTGGGAAAACTCAGGTCGTAGCATCGTCACAGGTCACTGACGCATGGACTTCAATTCGTGAATTGGCTGCCAAGAAGGATGCGAAGATTCGGCGTTAACCTCGGGTGTCGAGGATTAGCGGAGTTTTTTCTGTGTTTTACTGTTCTTTGTTTTTTTTCATTAAAAGGTTAGGCTTTTTGTCTCCCTTTGCTGTAGCCCCCTTGTAATCGTTGGTACCCACCTTGTTTCTTCTTGAAGCATGGCATTCTAATTCCACTATGGAATTAGTCTTATTAATTAAAAAAATTTGAGCTTATAAAAAAAAAGTCCATCCGGCCCCATTTGGAACGGTGCATCCTGAATTCACATGATAGTACTAGAGTTAGGAGAGATAGGCTCTAGGGTTTTGATAACAAAGAAGTGAAATGGATGGGAAATTGGTCCAGATCAGGAACTTGAGTAGAGAATAGATTTCTGAAATAATCTATCACAAGCTCCCGCATCCCTGTTTCCCACGTCACCAATTATTTTTTATCATCTACTCACATGTATGTTTACATGAGACGACCAAATGCTTTCCATATGGGGGCAAGGATGTGATGATCCGGTCAGTTCTACATGTCATCTTGATTTATGCGTGAGTGTCTTCCTCATCCTCTAGGGCTCGATTGTGAAGATCCAGATTGCACCGACTCGGTATTGGTAGGTGGGGATGCATAGGGCTACCAAGCTGATCATCTGGTAGGAGTGAGAAAAGTTATCTTGTCACACCCCAAATCCGGTTTTGACCGGACTTGAGACGTGAACTAAGAACAATAATAATAAAAGACAATTTAAAATAAATAAACTTTAAAATAATAATCCAAACCAACAATTCCAACATAATGAGTCAACAGCTTGGAAATCAAGTAATAAAGTTGTTTAGTAACAATAGGAAAGTACGTCTCTAGACCGTACTAGACTAAGACCCTCTCTAGCTCCCAAGCTCTTGAGAATCCCGCTAGACCAAATCCCGCTCAAAACCTGTAGAACAGTAAAGTAAGGGGGTGAGCTTTCGCTCAGAAGGAAAAAATAGTTAAGGCGATGAGTTGTCCGCTCATCACCACGGGTAACCGTCCAATTAGGGCATACTAGTAAGGCACAACAACTAACGATATCCACATGAGACACATAACACAAACTGCACTTACACGATCATAACCACACTCAATCACATCACTTATCACTCATCAAGCAACAACACACAATAAAACAAGCATAAGTCCCGTACAACAGCCCCCTACGTCGTCGGCTCTCACAACCCGACTCAACCATATCGTACCAGACCACACAACATCGGCCTAGATATCTTCCCGGACCACATAGCATCGGGGGATAGCGCACAATACATCATACTGGACCACACAACATCGGCCTAGATGTCTTCCCGGACCACACAGCATTGGAGTACGAATCACACCATCCTCGACCTAGATACCCTACACCGGCGTACCCCCTCGATGTAGGTATCGTACCGGAACCTCAGTCCCGGCGGACCGCGTACGTGGGACACCACCCTCGGCCTAGATACCCTACACCGGCATATCCCCTCGGTGTATATATCGTACCGGAATACCTCGTTTCGAAACATATCGTGTCGGATCACAACCACGAATGTATCAAACATATCACAATGCCATAGTCAACTATCAACATACCAAACTAAACACTCTTACTGAACACATCACATCGGTCTATCACTCACCCGGTCATATCACAAGCATCGGTTCACGTCATACCAAACATATCACACTTGACATAACATACCAACATCTCACAACGAGCATACCATATCATGATCCTCAATCTAACAACGGATAAATCACATACCAAACGTCACAAGTCATCATTCATAGCACCACAAACAACACACAATCCTAAGGACCCGACCGGGGGCCCACATGTGATACTACAACACGACAATTCCCATAATTTAAATACGAGTACACTAGTTAATCACATCCTATATGCGTTTCTAGACTTTACCGGTTATTAACATCATATATGCATACTAGTAACTTTCCGTAATTAAACCGGTATTCGCTACTTTCCCTTACCTCGATCGCTATCCAAACGCTTAGTCACTTCGAGACGCCTAAAAGCCTCCTCCGCCGTGCTCGGGTCCAACGTCTAAGATCACGAAACAATCCGAGAATTAATGCTAATTCAATCGTGGTTTAACGAGAAAACAACCGAAATACGCCCGAAAATCAAAACATGGGTCGAAGGCAAATTGGGCCGGAACAAGGCCCATTCTGGGCGGCCCACAGGCCCGGTACCCGGCCCGGCACCAGGCACGGTCCGTGCGGCACACCGACCCGGTACCTGGCCCAGTCCGTGCGGCACACCGGCCCGGTACCTGGCCCGGTCCGTGTGGCACACCGGCCCGGTACCTGGCCCAGTCCGTGCGGCATACCGGCCTGACACCTGGCACGGTCCGTGCGGCACTCCAGCCCGGAATCAGGCCCGGTCCATGCGGCGTTCCGTGCCAGTCTGAGCAGACACCTTCTTCTTCCTCCTTCAACTTTGTTTCCACGAAAATCTACCTCAAAACTCCATTTTTATCAACCAAAAACCTCCAAAACAGTCCCATAAACATCAATACTTCTATACCCTTGATGTGTTTCATCAAAACATCAAAACCCAAGTGATTTCTCATCATCCAACTCCACTTATACCCACAAAACAAACATTTAAACAATCCAACACCCAAACTTATGGAAACTCACTAGTTCAAGCCTTTTTCTATCAAACCCATGATTCAATCTTCTTCAAAAAGGGATTAGATTGGAATATTAACTTGGGGAATGAAGAAGAGGTGAGAAACTTAAAAGATTTGAAGCTTGTTGGTGAAGAAAGCTAGCAAAAATCTCTCATTTCCTTCATTCCTTCTTCTTCAAGTTACGAACTTCTCTCTCTCTCTCCCTTGTAGAATTCGGCCAACACTATAGAAATAGGCTGAAATGCCTTCAATTGATTCCTTAAAACCTAGGTGAGAAATATCTAGTTTGCCCTTTAGCTCCCTTCATCCTATTTTGGTCCAACTAAGGGTAAATGGGTCTTTCTAGACCCATTTCTTCTCCTTCAAGCTACCATGGACAAGTGTCCACGTGGGGTCCACTTCCATCCTTAATAAAATCCATCACATTAAATTAATTCGTTTTAGCCTCAAATTAGACCCCGTTTGACCCGCGATTGACTTTTTCACAAAAGCAGTCGTTTGAAAGGAAAGGACCCAACTAAGCTAATCGTAATGACGGCTAAGCTTTTTGGGTCCCGGAAAGGTCCCGAATGACTCCCGGAGTCATCGGTTGACTTTTCCGGTGGAAAGTCAACTTTCGCCAAAAATCACCGGTTCGACCGGGATCGACCGGAGGCGGTTCTTACATATGTCGCCTAAAGGAGGAGGGGGCTGAAATTCGGGATAAGTATGACATGAACCTTGAACTATTAACAAAGATGGGATGATGTTTGTTATCATATTCAGAGAGTTTAGTGTCTCGGGTGCTTAAGGCTAGATACTTCCCGATAGATGACTTTCTCTTGGTCAAGTGTTCGAGCAACCCATGAGCTTCTTCATCAGGATCTCCGACTGGCCATCGAAGATGGAACCACCAAGGTGGTTGTAGGGGTGTCGTGGCTAATGGGAAAGTATTGTGTGTTCCTCATATACCGGAGCAACCGACTGATATGGTGGTATGGGACCACATCGTGACTAGTAGTGTAAGGTGGGATATTTCCCCCAATATGGAGGCACTATTACCATCCGGGATCATCCAAGGAATTTTGTAAGTCCTATCACGAATTCAGGGACGGCTGATCAATGGTATTGGACTCGTAATACGCAGGGGGTCTACTTATATAAGGAAAGGTATATGGAGTTGGCACAAATGAATGAGAGGTGGGTGCCATCTACAATGTCTACTATCTGGACGGTAATGTGGGAAGTTTACATCCAACCTCGGGTCAAGGTATTTCTATGTCATGCACTATCGGGAAACGTACTAGTGACGATGTATCTCCGGTCGAAATGTGTGGCCCTTTCGGAGACATGTCCTGTCTGTGATCAAGAACCGGAAATAATCTACCCCCTTCTTCTCCACTATAAGTTCGCCAAGTGAAGTTGGGCACGAGACCATACATGTGTTACGATTCTCGCCCAACAACTATTTCTCAACTAAAGGACACAATTATGGTACATCCGGTGGGATGATCAAGGCTCCAATGACATTGTTTGTGTGACAGATATGGAAGGCGAGAAACGGGCTGGTATGGAACCAAACCTAACTCTCCTCTCAGGCCCTCGAGGCAACAGTTACATGCCATGGTTGTAGTTAGCGTGAACCACATTCCACTTCTAATAATCCGACACCCCGCCCGATTCTTCAAAAGGTGACCCAATGGTCCTCGCCGTTGACGGGATGGACGACGATGAATGTAGATGGGGTAGTATTTCGAGATAATGTCCAGTGTGTAGCATGATCAATTGGGATGATCAGGGTATGGCAATGGAGGGTTAGAATGGTCTACTTCCAGGTTTGCAATCTACAGAGTTTGAGGAGGCCTTTGAGATCCGGGAAGCGTTGAAAGGGACCAAGATCACGAGTACAAACTGGGTCATCGTACAGAGTGATACCCAATACCTTCTGTGCCTTGTGAATGGGAGCATCCAACTTCATTCTCCAGTGGGTCGGATCTTAAAGGAATGCCGGGTTATTCAAACGTTTCTCGACGATGTCAAATTCGGGTATGTTACTAAGTCAACGAACTTGGCTGTCTATTAGTTTGACCGAAAAGCTTGTTAAGTGTATGTTCATTTGTGATCAAGATTTATTATACTGATGCACTTTATTGTATTTTGATTGCATTTGAATACCTATGCATTTCAGGAAAACAAAAAGTGTATAAACATATAACACGATGCTTTAAAATACTCTCCATTGTCCCTCATATCCAAAACATGTAGTGAGATTCTGTTTGGGTCCCTGAATAGAATATACCGTCAAATGAGTTTTTGAATACATAGAATGTTGTCTCATGAAAGTGAAGGAAGTAATTGGGAATGTTTGAAGACTGGAGAGGTGTCCCAACTTGCTTGAAAAGAAGCACACTGAGACTCTATATGTATATATTATTGCTACTCAATGTTAATAATTTTAATTTTAGCACATAAAAACATCCATCTCTCTACCGACTACAACTAAAGGGTCAGGCCGAGGCTACAGCAGCAGAGAAAGATTTGTCTGACTGATCCATTACATTGAAATTTACACAATACATGAGACAAAAAAACAAATGAACAGTATCCATATTATTGGCTTCACCAAAAGCTCTTTCTCCATTTCAATATATAATTATTAATTAATCACCCCAACCCCACCCCAACACACTCACACACTCTATAAATATATCGTTATTGCTACTTTGTCATAACCAAATTACCTAACCTTTATGTTTTGGAGCTACAAATAACCAGCTCAAAACCTAGATACATATATATGACTCCCTTTCAAATGGACCACACTATGACTATTACAAGTCTTGTGATGGCTAGAAAGTTCATCACGTAACCACAACCAAAACAGCATAATGTATAGGTTCCTATTTATGCATATACATTAAACATATATGTTAATCCATTCATAATAAGTTGGCCTCACCCTACACTCCTAACTCCTAACTCCTAACCTCTACTTCTTAAAATATGTCACACTCCTATCCCTATCCCTACCACTCTCTCTCCCTCGTTTGTACTCATATCTTATAATTAGGGTTTCGAGAACACATGAGATCCATCAAGTATGAACTCAACTCATGAACCATCTCTCTCTCTCTTCTGACATTTGATATAAATATATGTTAAGTGTGTGAGTGAGTGAATGCAGTGTAGTGTAGAGATGGACATTTATAAAGGAAAGGTTTTCAATAATGTGCTGACAAAAGGGACAGAGTATGTATGTAGTTGTAGTGTAGAGATAGAGCCACAGTGACCTCTACTACAAGCAACCTCTTCTTTGGAATATTTTCACCCTCCTTTCTTTTTTCACTTAAATTAAAGCTCTCTCTCCTCTCTCACCCTCTCTTCTCTTTTCTTCTCTTTTCTTTCCATTCCCAACCCAACACATCATCTCCAATCTTTCTCACTTGCTCTTTTCATTTCAAATATATATGTTTTCATCTCTCATCATCAATTCATATACATACACTGATAATATAGTAATAGTTTCTCCACTTTACTATATCGCGTGAAATCAAAGAAACTTCATAGAATTGGTTTATATTTATATATATTCCCATCACCAAACACTCCTGAAAAGTGTTTCTCATATGTTGCTATGCTTTTGTTCTTTTGCATTGGGAAGGGGATACATAACATAATTCTCACTTCTCACATCCCACTTGTCTGTCTACCTCTCAATCAAATCATCCTTTTTTATTTCTTTTTTATTTTACATACAATATTACACTTAAAAGATATTTATTTATATATATAGAGAGAGTAAATGTTCAAGCATCCTTGTATTTTATTTATAAAATATAACCATAAATCAATCACATAGATTTTACTTGCATAAGTTATGTCGCTCGTGTTGAACAAAAAAATAGTCGTGGAACAAGACAATTATTTTGATGGATTGTAAGAGTACATGTGAACAAGATCGCAAGAATATTTAAGGGATAATTGTTTTTTGTATCTTTTTTATTGGTAACCTACCTTTAGTACATTTATGTTTGGTAACGTTCAAAAATCATCCCTACATTTAGATAACTTGCAATTGTAAGGGTTTTAGAGGTGGGTTTTTGAACGTTATCAAACGTAATAATACTAAAAGTATGTTACCAATCGAAAAAGGTACAAAAAGCAATTGTCCTAATATTTGATATCAAGTTAAAGTTTCATTTATCAAAAACTCATTATAAGTTAATGATTTTGAATAATATATGTTGGAGTACAGTACATGTTCTTTCGATATGATACATTATTAATTATCATCCACCCTGTAGTTATTATGGTAATTAAAGTCATAATAGTTATACTACTATATAGATACAATGGTAACACATATAGGTGAATTTCAAACCGACACATATCTAACAAGAACCAGTTGTTTGCCTTTATATAGTCAAATAATGTATGACTTGACATCCAACATATATATGTCGCTAAAGACTTCGTTATGTTCATCTGTAAGCAAACAAAAGTTTGGTTAAGAATTAATCAGATAAGTGTTTCATCTTCTTTTACACGTTCATCATTTTCATGTTTACTTTTCTTATTATGTATATGTAACTAACTCAAATTAAATGTTATATTAGAAATTAATAATAATTTTAGGATTTAAATAAAAGAACCGAAAGACACCGTCAAGGCTCAAGTCTCTATGTAGGACATCTTGAGTTCGATTTTGTTTGGGACAATAAATACATTTAGTTTAGGTGCCTGTCGTCTATCTATTTTTGCGTCGTTGCTGTTTTAGAGTTTGTCTAGCAAATCTAGAGTTAGTTCTCTTGTGTGCCCAAATGTCTGTATATCTTCACGTTAATATATGATACACAACACAATGATTCCTCTAAATAAATTAATAATAATTATTAGAGGACCAACTCAATTAAAAACTATAGTTGAAAGTCCAATTGTAATTATATTCTAACACGTGTTTTCACGGACAAACTCGTTCACGGGTTTAGAGGTGGGTTATTTAGAGCAAATTTGATAAATTAAGAAGAAATTAGTAAAAACAATTGTAGGGAGTGGGGTTTGAACCCATGTATGTGAGGCACCAAGTTCTAATATCATATTAGAAGACCAATTCAACTAAAAATTCAAATTAATAGAGGAAATTCAATTACAGTTATATTCTAATAATAATAATTGATATGATTTTTGAGATTGGCGCTAATATATCCATATGATACACTGCAATTTTTAGCACATTGTATAGTATGATCTAGGAAGTTGTAACGATTAAGAGCATTCACAGTGGGAAGTCGACTTTGCAACGTCTTTTGAGAAAATATAGGTTCGATTATCCAAATCCTCTTAGTGGAAGTCGATTATACAGGGTAACATGCAGAGAGCAATTTGCAAGGGAGATAAAGAATCGCCAGATATTTCAAAGACAGAGGGTGAAAAGAACAAATTAATATTTTTTCAACGTCGCAGTTTGATCGACGCAACCAAAAAGAAAAAAATAATTCCTCCAAATCCTTCTTTTCTCGTCAATTCGACCTCTTAATTTTACCTCTCGGCAAATGCTCCAAGAGGAAATGACATATAATTACCTATATATATATATATATATATAATATATAGTAAGATATGTATGAATAGGTCGGTTTCATAAAGCTTATGTTATTACTGACCAAATTTATTGACCAAATCTAGATACCTGTTCTGCTCTGCAGTTACTTCCTTAAATATTGTTATCCTATTAATTAAGATAATACTGTACACTCAAAACATATATGCAACTTATTCTTCAAGGTTTGGAAAGACCTTTGAATTAAAACCCGAATATATCAATATCTAGCAAACTAGGAAGGGATGATAAAAGCTAGCTAGCTGTCGGTAATCTTAACGCAATAATATATTAACATGATACGATCCACTCAACAACTGATGATTTAGACATTGAATACAAATTATACTTACTAAACACCAATCTGAACACAGTTTAATTCATCATGAACTCCAATTGTTGAAACTGTAACACAATCAACCAGGTTACACATTAAACACATCATTTAAATATTAAATACAATTAAACATTTCAAATTGTTTTCCCTTATATCAACACTAGCTCATCATTACAAGTTGGTACCCAGAACTTCAGAATAGGGTTGGTCTGGTTGATATATAGTACTCCTCAATATGTGTTTATATATATAAATATATAGGGAGACAATTATGTGCAAATTTTCTTTAAGGTGTGAATCTGTGAATTTCAAATCTAGTTTGAAAAAATAATGAACATGGTTTGAGAAAATAGCATTTCAGGTTCAAGGGAAAAAAAAGTTTGAGAAAACAGCATTTTATTTTCAGAAAATATAGTTTGAGAAAATAGCGTTTCTGGTTTGATTAATTTTTTGTCTAAGAATATTCAACTCAAACCGGAAATACTGTTTTCTCAAACTGCATACATTATTTTTACGAGTTCGCAGGCTCACACCATAACAGTTTGTTTGTACCTGATTGCAAACCCCTCTATATATGTATATCATACAAAACCTATTATTAGCTAGGATCTCAAACAGTTAACAAGGGTTGGTTCATATATTTTCCTTACTATATATTTTGCACGTAATTATATGTAATTAGTAATTATGAATATGTACTTTCTTTTTTATTTGTTATGTGTATCAAGATTTAGACGTACACATTGTTATATCAGAGTAGAAGAACACAAAACTTTTAATTTTTAATCAGACTTCATATTTATATATATGAAGAAAATGACTCAAGACCTTCTACATCCTATATATAGGAGCTATAATGATACCATCCCACCTATCGGCTTACTGCTAATTTGGAAGCTCTACTAACTTGTATAAACTTTCAGTAGCTTCTCAAAAGTAAGATCGTAAGTAGGGATTTCAAATTAATAATATGAACTTATATAGAAATAGTAAGTTATTAGTTTTTACAAAAAAAATAAACAGCACGTATATATTTATATATACATCTTTTGACAGCATTTAATTCATCTAATAATTAAGGTATAAATAAAGTTATCAAGAACTATATATAACAGTTAGCAAATCATATATTCAGTACAAAACTGTATCTGCCTAATAATCTAAACCTTCCTATATATCTAGCCCGGTTCCGTAAAACTGTGTTAGGTCGACGATCCAAAAATTCTAATTATTCACAAGTAAACAAGTAGAAATGAAATGTAACCAACAAAGACACGCAGAGAGAGATCATATGGTGTTATATATTAAACTCTAATAACCATCATATACATATATGGCTATATGTATATAATGCCCATGACTCCAAACGAAAGATATACGTATAGTTAGTCCATACATAAACGGCAACAAAACAAAAACAGATCAAATTAGTTTAAGAAATAACAAATAGCAATATTAATTATACGTAGAATATAAAAAAAAAATAGAGTAGCTACACAGCTAATAACAGTAGAAGTAGTAGTAGTACTGACTAGTAGTGACCCACCTTCTCGATCCAACAAAACCCCAACAACTTTATATTTCGAAATAAACAAGACATCATCGTATCATTCAAATGTTCGACAGATCCACATGATATACATGAGGATTTAGCTTTCTTTTTCAGACCCAGAAAAAAATTTATAATAAGCTTCTCTTGCTCATTTTGCTCCTCCAACTTTTTTTTTTCTGTTTCTGTAATTTGAATCGTTGATCAACAATGCAGGTTCATGTGTGTGTTGAGTAATGTGTATGTTTGTGAAGCTAGCATGGATCATGATCTTGGGTCGTGTTGGTGCAAGAAGTTCATACCAGAGCCCATGAAGCCGTAACTCGGACCCGCCGCTGCGGCTGACGCTGATGGGTACATGATGGACGGTGCTGGATCGTACAAGGCGACGGAGACGGAGGTGGGGTTGTTTTGTTGCTGGGACGAGGTTTCTCCGCCGCTGGTGATGGAGTAGTTGGTGGTGTCGGGGCCTTGGTCGTAGAGGATTCCCTTGAACACGTGGCCTCCGATGTTGACGGCTGTCTGGTAGGCCAGCTGCTCGTCGGTTTGGTCAACGGAGCTGACTCGTACGCACCGGAACACCGCCGGTGAGCTCACCTCCGCCGGGAAGTTCCCCAGCTCCAACCCTATATATCAAAAATATATATAAATTACAATATATGAATTTGTTTTATGAAAAGAAAGAGAGAGAAGAGTGGAAGAGGAAGGGGCTGTCAATCCAGGAAGGCGTCAGGGTTTACCAGCAAACAGTGTTTTCGAAAAAGATGGAAAAAAGAAAGAGGAGAAAAGCTGATCATGGGATTGGGAGAAGGGCTCGATCTCTCCATCACACGCTATCGAATCATCGTCCACAATTCATGCTCATTTTTTGTTTTCTTTCTATACCTTCTAATTCTAATTCACCTCTCTTTGTCTCTCACTCATAAATTCTTTCTCTCTCTTTTTTTAGTTTCCAAAGATTGATTCAAAACTGCTACTTCTAGTGTACCTGCTGACGTGTTGAGGGCTGAGGCGGAGGCTAAGGTCCGGGTGTCTCTGGGTCGCTTGACGGCGGAGGCGCCGAGCTGGTGCTGGCGTTCGCGGCGTTTGGCGGCGGGGACCCAGGTGCTCTTGACGTGGGTGGTGCAGTCGAAGCCGCGGCTCTTGCAGCACGTCCTGCACCGCATGTGTAGGCAGTCTTTCTTGGCTTGGTTCCCACAGTCCTGACAGCTGATCCCTCCGAGTCCGGCGGAAGCGGAAGATCTCAGAGGATCCTCATCGGAGACGACGTTGCTGGGCCCCACCCCCACCCCCAACCCCGACGAGTAGAGATCTACGCTCCTTTGTTGCTGCCAGAGCTCGAACCCCTTGCTGGTGGTGGCGGCTTCTTCATTACTCTTGTACCAAAACCAACTCTCCGGCGGGACCGGATTGTTCGGAGGCCGGTCTCCGCCGCCGCTGCCACCTAGCGAGAAGAACCCGGCCATGACGTTGGCTCCAATTCCGATGGATCCATGCTCTTATACAAAACCCACCTCTAAAACACCCCAATTACAATTACATATAAAAATAAAAAATAATAATAATTGGAGGAGCTTTGAATTGCTATGTAGTCGCCGCGGAGAGAGGGTTGATGTTGTTGCGGAGAGATAGGTAATTAGCGAAGCATTAAAGGCGCAGCACAACTGAAACCAAGATCAATTAAATTTCTCTCTGTCTCCGCCGCCATGCCATTTACCTTCTTCTCTCCCTTGAATTTATGTCTCTGGTTGTGGCTTCTTCTTCTTCTTCCTTCTGCACACTTTCTCTTTGCTTGGGTTTTGGGGCTTGTTGTTGTGTTGTGTCATGTGTGTATGGTGCTGCTGTCACCGTCTCTTCACTGTTGGAATTATCTTCGTATCCCACGGTCCTTATGGGTCCACGTGTCGACGCACCCGCTTTTGTTGCTTCTTCCGATCTTGCAATTCTTACTTTTCCATGATAATGAATAAATAGGTTACGGAGGTGTAGCAGCCTACTGTAATAAACATTTTTTGTGGTACGGGACGCTTCTTGTGGCAGCTGTAAAGCAATTTTGTGTTTTCTCAACATTGTACATTTTACCAAATCTAAATTTTGATAAGTTTACTAAACAATTTGTATTAGTTTAGTTTTGGGATAAAACCAGGAACTAAGTACTACTAAGTTGTACCGTTCCAGAACTTGTTGTTGGCTTTTTTGTCGATCAGAAACTCACGGTTGACTTAGATATTTACTAAAAAGTAATTTTTTTCCGTTACAAACTAATATTTTTCGTTAGAGATGATGGAAAACGTTAGGAAAAGCTGCAAAAACTAACAAGTATACGGTTAGTTTTTGAGTTCAATAGTCATATTGCAGTTAGTTCTTGGAGTTTTTCCTAACTTTCTCCGTCTCTCTAACGGAAAATGTTAGTTTGTGTAATTAACTTAAGTCATGAGTGCGTTTCTGATCGACAAATAAGTTAGCAACAAGTTCTTGAGATGTACAAGTCGGGAATAGTTAGTACCTGGAGTTTTTCCTTTATTTTTTATCTATTAAAATATGCACATTAATTACTTTTAATATTAACTAAAAGTGTTGAAAATCTATATTTATTTATTTAATTTTTAAAAACCTTTCAATTATGAGCCAGACTCAGGTAACATAGCAATATTAAATCTGATTTGTTTAAGTTATCCCAAACCTAAATCTAAGTGAATTGTTGTTGGGAGTGAGGTGATTAGTTTATTAAGGCGGATAAAATAAATGTATAGATACGTTTGGGCAGTGAAAAAGAGGCCAAATTTGTGGATACGCTCAGATAACTTTGCATCTCTCGGGAA
This sequence comes from Erodium maritimum, assembly GCA_963921825.1. NCBI lineage: Eukaryota > Viridiplantae > Streptophyta > Magnoliopsida > Geraniales > Geraniaceae > Erodium > Erodium maritimum. The sequence goes on along the minus strand of OY997588.1, from coordinate 12,452,331 downwards.
CACAGCGCCACTCTTCTCTCTCTTTGTTTCTTTTTCTATATATATTTTTTAATCAAGAATATTTCGAAATCACAATCTAAATATATATTTTCTTACAACCTAGTTATTAAAAAAATGAAAACCATGTCTCTGCATGCATTGTCACACCAAATAAGTCGATAATGATTAGCAGGTGCCTAGAGTAATAACACAAGGAAGTCACACTGGAGATCGAACTTGAAATGGTCACATTAACATATATATGTATTTTAAAAGTCTTAACCTAACGCATGCAATGACAGAGAACAAACTTGCATGCATTGCGAGAAACACGCATTACCTGTAGTTATAATATGGCACCTGGCTTAACAATTACATCGTCTTAATTTATACCATTTTGGGGATGCATAAAAACGGCGACGTAGCCTGGAATCTTAAGACGACCCAAAAAAATGCATTTGTGTTGATGGTGGACCTTAGGCAACATACTCACATTCCCACGTCACGTAGCAGGGGTGGATTTAGACGTTAAGACCACAACATATCCTTTACTGATAAAATTATATATCTAACTATAGGTTTTTTTTAGATATCTTTGATTTAATATATTACTAGCTTAAATAAGAGTATGTATGAAAAAGCGAATGTTATTTAAATATTTACGTATATTTTGTTGGATGAATGGAAAAGTTATACATAAGACATGATAATTAAGAAGTATACATACTGTTATGTTGGCTTATTGGTTGAATATCTGGGTATAGAATGTGTTAGACTCATCGTTTGTGTTGGTTTGAGGCTCAGCCTCTTGTTTGTAATGGTTCTTGAGGGCTTGCCCTTGTCCTATAGTTACACTTTGTAGCAATATGATTTTTATAAAAAAAAAAAATTGCTGATCAAAAAAAAAAAATTAAGAAGTATACATATAAAAGGGAACTTTAGGTACGAAGCAATCTTTAGATACGAAATACGAATTAATCTCAACTTTAAAATCGTAGAAATCCCAAAGGTTACGATTTCGCAAGGCTGATTTTTTATTTATATTTTTTCACCAAGTTTTTTATTTTGATCTTTCCCGCTTCGTTTCAACTCCGATTTAATTTTTTTCTTGCGCCAAAAACTTTCTTTTTTCAAGATCTATCTATCAAGTAGCATATTAAATATGTTTTGAAGTGAAAAAAAACATGTACAAGCAAAAACACAAATTGTCAACCGTGCATTAATGTATGTGTTTGCAATTGCATTTGTATGAATAAGCTAAGCTTAATGTATGTATAAGTTAATCTTAATTTATTAGCTTACACGTACAAAACATACATACACGTACAAATGAAAACAGTAAGAACATACATTAAGTTTAGCGTATACATACAACTAAAACAATATGCATTAAGGTTGGCTTACACATACAAATGAAAATGGCAAGAACATACATTGAAAAATGTATAAACATACATTAAGTTTAGTGTACACATATAACAGAAAATTACAAAACATGCAGTTGCAAAAACATATATCATACAAATGCAGTTGCAAACACATACATTAATGCGCGGTTAATAATTTGTGTTTTTGCTTTTACATGTTTTTTTTTGCTTCAAAACATATTTAATATGCTACTTGATAGATAGATCTTGAAAAAAGAAAGTTTTTGGCGCAAGAAAAAATTAAATCGGAGTTGAAACAAAGCGGGAAAGATCAAAATAAGAAACTTGGTGAAAAAATAAATAAATAAAGTCAGCCTTGCGAATTGCGATTACATGCAATTCCAATGCTGAGAATTGGTTCGTATTTCGCAAAAAATTGACATGGTCGTACCTGAATATTATCCATTAAGTATTTTTAAAAGAGATGATATATCGTATTACATCATTTACTACATAACAATCAATTCAAATCCATTGCTTGAATATAGTGATACGAGATATTGGGTATGCAAATATTTGTATTCGATTTAACACTTTATGTTTTTTATTATTGGTATTTGATTACGTATTATTCATACATTTGTCATCATTAAGTTTATCTAATTTTTTAATAATTGCATAGGGACAATCCTGTTTTTTTTTTTTGCAAGTTTACTTTTAAATTTCCGCATTTTCTTCTACGAGTATATTTTTTAGTACTTCATTTTTAACACATTTTATTCTTGACCGGACCTCTATTATTATTCGTTACAAACTTTAGAGTTATGAAATATTGAACTTGAATGAGTTATTAGATCCTAGGCATTAATTTATCAAGATTAGCTTCTATTTCTGTTATTCTCCTCATAATGTATACAAGAGGAGCTGTTTGTGTAGTCTTGGACACCGCCACACCTATGTTCGATGGGGTATCAGACTATAATTTTGGAGGTAAGGGATTTATCCAGCTATGTATGGTTTCGACGAATTTACTTGTGATCAAATAAGTATATCAATTTCAAAAAAAGAATATTTCAGGAAAATATATTATATTAAAATATCGGTCAAGCTTCCTTGGCCTCCACCGAGGACTCCTTCTCGATCTATATCCTGATACTAGGTCAAGATGATCGACTAGTTTTGTTTTACTTTACTTGTTTTGTTCATTTTTGCAAGGTTAATGATTAGTGAGCAAAAATTCAGGGATTCTACCTAGGGATTCAGGAGCTTTTACCGGGAGGGATCCCTGAATCAGATCTACCATCGTCGCTCTCCTCTCGTTAAAACTGATGAGGCCAGTTTTGGTTTTCAACCAAAAAATACAAGTCCTCTCCATGAGATCAAGCAGTGTTCAGGTCGCACATTGAGCAGTCTTCATCAGTTTCGTTAGTTCTGTAGTTTAATTTTACACATCTTTTACAATGTTCAATTGTTCTAGAATTTTTTTGTAAGGAGACCTTTAGGGACTCTATAAAGTATAGTGACTCTCTTTAATTATTAATAAAATCTCGGTACCTCTTAGTAAAAAAAAACTCTTGATTATCTACCCCTAAACCTTACCTTACCGGAAGAAAAATCATTTTTTATATTTTAAATAGTTAGATTAATTTCTATGAGTTAGAGATTATTTTAAAAAATATGCTTTCAAAATTTATATTTGAATAATATATAATTATTATTTTTATAAAATATGAATTATCTTATAAAAAACATATTCAAATAAATAAATAGAAAAACATAACTGAATAATTACACATAATATTTCATTTTTAAAAATAAAATTTATTACTATTGAACAATTTTAAAAAAAATGTAATTCTTCTTCGCAACTGTTCTTCTTATGAAATCACTAAAATACCCTCTCGTTTGATCCTATAAATAGAAATCATTTTGTCTTCTTATTTTTCAAGATTCTCTCTCAAATTGAAATTCTTTCTTTGGGTGACTTTTCATATACAGTTAGAGTTTTTTATGAGTATGAACGATTGGTATTATAAATGATAAAAAAATGTTTACATAGTAGGGAAGCAACGAAACACCAAAAACTAAATAACAGAAATAAAGCGAGTTCCCGCAGTAGAGGATACTCAGACAAAAAACTAAAGCGCTCCAGTCATCGGCTACCTTCTGAAGGCACCTGGAGGGTGATACAGCGGTAACATCTATTCACACCTATACAGTGAATCCATAGTGGCGGAAGCTAGGACAGAGCATGCCCCTTACCATTAACGAAAAGTGGTGGACAAGAAACTCTCCCAGGTTGCCAGCGTGTGTCGTCCTCCCTTGAGTGATAATGGTAGGGCTCCAAAACGCAGGATTGCTGACCTCCGAGCTGTTGGGGAAGTATCGTGCCGATTATTGGTTGTACCGCTTCCCCCTTAGGTCTAGAGGGGTAGTGAAACCGGCTGACCGCCCTCTGGACCACCTTGGACTCATTCCGCGAGGCGAGGGTGCTGAAGGCCCTCGCCGCTGTATGTGATGCCCCGAATTGGGTAGATCGGACAGGGGTGTGTACCTTAGACGTCCCGTTCTCTTGGCCTAATCTGACCCATAACCTCCTTGAGCCTACCTTTGGTTAGCCCTCCTCTCCCCGGGCCCGTCTCCAGAAGACCCCGACAGGCAGGCCCATGCTGAGGGCCCATAACAATCAGGCCCATGTCCGGAACCCTACCCGGTTCTTTCTCTGGTCGCCGTCTCCGCACCTTCTGGTCGTTCGGCACTGGATCAGTCTCGCGCTACCTCCTCATCGACAACGCCCTCGCTGCTGATCATCCTCCCCAGCCTGAATCAGTCTCGCCCATGGCCGAGAGGTTGGCCGTAACACCCCGCCTTGATTCACCATCCCTCAGGACATTCAAGGACGAGGTCCCCACACCGGAATCCGGTGATTGAAACTTCGAGGACGAGGTCCCCAAGCCGAATTCCGTCGAGTGATACTTCGTGTATGCCTCGTTGCACCGCAAAAACGGGTCCCTCGTCCATCTCCCAACGTCGACCAAAAGGGAGAGGACTTACGCATCAAGCCTGAAAAGCCCGCTCCGTTCTCGTGACTGTTGGAAAGAGGGCATGTCGCCGCCACCAGATTGATGTGGAGAGCCTTGCCGCTATCTCTCCCTTTCCCTAACTCTGTTCTAGGGTTCGCAGAGATAGGCGCCATATATTTACATGATTACGGTTAGAGTTTATAATGTTGTTGTATTGTGAAACTTTTATCTATACAGGGTAATAAAAATGTTAAGGAAATCGGACATACAAGTTGCAACAAACTTCCTTTCCGATCACGATTCTTGATTAAGGTTATTTCAATCTTCATTTCAATCTTCTTTATCATTATTTTAACGTAAATATCTTCATCTGTGCTCACCGCTGCCACAATACACTACATGACCTCGTTCTATTCAATTTTACTTCTTCATTTTATAAAACAACACCAATCGTAAAGGCATATTTTTTGAGAATGAGATAAAAAAAATTAAGGACATATCGATTCATCGAGCAAGTAAATAAATGAACAAAATCAAATGCTTGTGCTATATTATTGACGGGTGAAACTAGATAAAGAAGGAATGTAGTTTTTAAAGCATTTCTTTCTCCTATATATTAAAATAAAAGGGAGAAAGGAATGTGAGGATGTCATTATCATCTTTATAAGAAAGGCTCGCTTTCTACTGCTCAAGAGTTGAATTTTTCAAAACTGTAACATGTGCACAGCATCTGATTCTTACATATAAAATCAATACATATATTGCTACTTGTAGTATATTATATGTGCATGTATGTATCTATAGTGATTCATGATATTTGACAGGTTATTGTATCTTTGAAGGAACTGCATTAGAGTGTCCCTTGCTTCTAGGATTGTACTTGGCTGTGCAAATTCCACAGTATCAAAATTAGGATAAACTAGGGCAAAATTTATATTTTCAAATAATTCGAATGTTGTACTTATATGTTAGACAAACACTAATAGTCAAGGGTGTAACTTTCTTTTTAACCACTATAGGAGTTGAATCAATCTCACTAAAAACAACAATAAAAGCATCCACAACATTAGTTAATATATTAAATTAATATTTCTAGTCTTACCGTCAATCTTGCAGTCAGCACCTTTACAATGTTAATTTGTTTTTTTTTTGAGGGAAGTATAATTCATTACTCGGAATCAATAACCAGGAGCCCCGGGATGGGGTTTGGCAATTGATTCAAATTCAGTACAAGATGAACCCAAGTATAAGCATTACGAGCCAACTCATGTGCCACTCTATTGGCTACTCTACGAACATGGTTAACTCTCACCCCTGGTAATTGACTTAAAATAGCCTTAACATCATCAATAATCCCCCCCCAACGGAGATAGCAGGCGCGCTGGATTATTGATGGCAAGGACTACTCCAAGACAGTCAGTCTCGATTGATCCTGCTAACCATTCACTGCTTCTCAACCACACCAGTGCTTCCTTGACTGCTAGAGCCTCTAAAATCTCTGGGTCAGACAAATGTGGAAAAATAAAACATCTAATTCCCACCACTGTACCTTGGCTGTCCCTACAAATGAATCCGCCTGCTCCTCCATGTCCTGCCACCACTGCACCGTCCGAGTTCACCTTAATGGAGCCCTCGACTGGTTTGCCCCATTTGTCAGGACCAACCGGTCGAGGGACTCCAGGGAGGTGTTGATGAGACTGAGCTGCTTTCCACTCCGACTCCAGCTTCACTGCTGCCCTGAAAATAGCCTCGGCCGGAGTGGCCTTGTCATTCCAAACACGGTTATTCCGGGCTTTCCACAGCTCCCAACAGACAACCCTGAGTAGCTCCGCCTCCTCACGAGAGCATGTCTCCCAATTGTGGGTCAACCACCCACGAATCGAATCGATCTGGCGTAAAGAAACACTCGGAACCCTACTCCACACATCAACAGCAACTGAACAGGATAGCAAAACATGGGAATCAGTCTCTTCTTCTCCACAAACCCCACAAAGTCTTGAGACATCCACCCTCCTGGTTCTAAGACAAGCCCCAGTGGGGAGTATCCCAGAAGCTCCCCTCCATAACATGTGAACGACCTTTGGGGGAACCCGTAGAGACCACAACTTCTTCCAAAACTCATCCCTGCTATTCGGGCCCCACCTTCCTGCAACTGCCTGAATCTCCCTGTAAACCAATTTCACAGAATAAATACCATCACGAGTACCTTTCCAGAACCAAGTATCAGTGTCTCGGCCCGAATTGAGGGGGACCTTAAGTACCGCCTCAGCATCTCTCTCGGAGAGTACCCGCTAGATAAACTCCACATTCCACTCCCTTCTGCCTGGCCAAAACAGTCTGCTAACCGGCCAAAACTCCATTGGGCCGTCCACATCCACCAAGTAACCGGACGCCGACTCAGCCCAAGGAGCTCCGGTGAGGAAAGTCTGATCTCCCGACCCGATACTTCTGCGGACACCTCTTCTAACCACATCCTGGGCGGCCATAATGCTATTCCAGATGGGGCTCGAATTTGGTTTCCTCAGAGCATGTATAAAATCTGTCATGGGATAATATTTCGCCTTCAAAACTCTACTGACAAGGCTCTCCGGATTCGACATCAACCTCCAACCTTGCTTACCTAGCAGCGCAAGATTAAAATCATGCAGATGTTTAAAACTCAAACCACCCTGCAGTTTATGATCACATAATGCACCCCACCTACGCCACTTAATGCCTGAACCTGTCTTGGTGTTATGAGACCACCAAAACATGTTCATAATTACCTCAATCTCTCGAATCAATGAAACAGGTAATAGGTGAACACTCATTGAGTACATAGGGAGGGCTTGTATAACAGATTTTAACAAAACTTCCTTACCAGCCTTGCTTAGTAAAAGTTCGTCCCAGCTTGTCAATCTGCGGGAAATACGATCTTTGATGTACCTGAACGCCTTATATCTGCTTCTCCCTATCACTGCCGGGAGTCCCAAGTACGACCCCACATCCACAACCTATGACATTCCCAAAATACCTTCCACCCCTTCTCTTCTAGCCGGTAATGTATTAGGACTAAAAGATATCGACGACTTTTGGGCGTTGATTTGTTGCCCCGAAGCCCTCTCATACCGTCCCAACACTTCCCTCCAGGCCTCCGCTTCCTCCTCATTCGCCTTTCCGAAGAAAAAGTTATCGTCTGCAAAAAACAAGTGAGTAATAGGGGGAGCATCCCTTACTACTCTAGTACCAGTAATCAACCCCCGTTGTTCATAACTTGTAATTAAACGGGAAAGTCCTTCTGCACAAACGATAAACAAGTATGGGGATAGAGGATCACCCTGTCTGATTCCCCATCCCGGCCTAATGGGTCCCAACCTTCTCCCTTCTGTGGAAATCCTTAACTGGGGAGACCGAACACAGGACATGATCAATCCCACCCACTTGGCAGAAAAACCCATACGGTTTAACACCCTTTCCAAGTAACCCCAATCCACCCGGTCATAAGCTTTCCTCATATCAACTTTCATAGCCATCTGTCCAGCCTGACCCTGTCTCTTATTCCTCTGATAATGTAGTACCTCTCCTGAAATGATGATGTTATCGGTGATCAGTCGACCTTTCAGGAAGGCACTCCGAGAGTCCGAGATAGAGACCTGTAAGATACCTGTCATTCTGTTCACAATAACCTTGGATATTATTTTGTAAACCACATTACACAACGCTATTGGACGAAATTCAGCCATAGTCGCAGGTCGTCTAACTTTTGGAATTAAAACCAAATTAGTTTCGTTTAAAACAGAGGGAACAGAACCTGATTCAAAAGCCTGCTGCACCACCCGGAGTAAGTGGGGATGAAGTACTGACCAGTATCTCTGGAAAAAACCCGGGTTGAAACCGTCAGGCCCCGGGGCTTTCAGGGGCATCATACTAAACAGAGTTGTCCTCACTTCCATCAGAGTAACCGGCCGAAGTAGGTCCTCATTATGGACGTCTGTAACCGTCTGAGGTACCAGTTGACTCACATCATCTTCAACTTCAGACTCCTGCAGGAATAAACCCTCAAAATACTGAATCATAACCTCCTCCATGCCCTTCCCCCACTCCCTCTGAATACCACTGTCATCTGTCAACTTCACAATCCGGTTTCTTCTTCTGCGCGCAGAACACTTTGCTTGGAAGTACCTAGTGTTCCTGTCTCCCGAATTGTGCCAGTGTTGTTTGGCCCGTTGCTTCCACCTATCATCTCTCTGGGCCAAAAGAAGTGTCAACTGACCCCTGAGGTAATGAACTCTGTCACCACTAACTTGATCCCATCTCCCCTTTAGTCTATTCATTTCCTCCTGGCAATCCCGAATACGTTTGTTCAGTGTATCAGGATTGGCATTCGCCCACTTACTGAGCTCCCCCGCCGTGTATTTCAGTCTGTCATGAATACCCAAATCATTCTCCTCCTCCCAAATACGTCTGATCACCTGCTCACATTCGGGTTCTCTTGTCCAACCCTCTTCAAACCTGAAACAGCGGGATCTCCAACCTATTTCCTCCTTCTTCCCAATTACCCAGATAGGGGTGTGGTCAGATGTTGACAGACCCCCATTGAGTAATAAGGTGTCCGGGTATAACTCATCCCAGCGCCTGTTGGATGTAGCACGATCCAACTGTGTTTCCACCCTCTCTGGGCTGTTCCTTCCCCTCTCCCAGGTGTACTGGTACCCTGTTATGGGGATATCACGCAGACCACTATCCATCAGAGCTTGACCAAAACCAACCTGCAACTGTCTTGGGTACAAATTTCTTCCTCTCGTATCTGCATCAGAAAGGGTATTACAATGTTAATTTGTTCGTACTAACTGTTCGTGATATTTTTCTTCACAATTTTCTCTCGCCGGCGATAAGCGCCGGCTATAAGTTTACCACCTTGTCTTACCACCAAAAATATTTAAATGATTTTTCTTTCTTATTTTTTTTCTTTCTTTTTTTTTGTGTTTACCGCCAGGTTTCAGCCTATACATTGTAAACGCTCTAATCACATCGTTTCTATTTTGATCTGATCTGAAGTCTGGATTTTTCATAATTCGTATCCCAACAAAAACAACTACTTTTTTTTTTCCATAGAAATGAAAGGAGAAACAAAGAAGTAAATGCATATTAAATGAGACAGCAAATAGAGTGGGACAATTGTTGTCAGAAGAGAGGTTTAAGAAACATGCCATGGAATATTAAGGGTATGGATGTCTTGTCCGGAAGCAGAGACATTAAAGTGGGGTATTTAAATATAATTTTAGTTTGTTTTCAGTTAGAAAAAGAGACGTATTATTAAAGAAAAGGAGACTCAGTAATTGCATTGCATGCCCCGATATTAGTAATCACGCGCTTTGGTGTTGGTGGACAAAACATATAGAAACGTGAATCGTTAATACAATGCAATTATGCAACTGAGGACAATTTCCAGAAAATTATAGTATAATTGTGTACCGTACAGTATTCTTGTCATTCTCGAGTCCTGTGTTGTTTGGGCCTCGTCCCCACTCTAGGACTCTCTCTCTCCCCCCTCCAGGGATTTTGTCTGCAATAATTATGGTTGGTTAACCGATCTATTGTTAAAAAGTTAACTAGTGGATAGTGGTTGGTTCTTCAATTTCAGTCGTTGTTATTGGTTTATGCAAGGCGTTATTTGTTATTCGGTATTTTCGTTTGTCGTCGGTTTTAATCGTATCAATAAATTAATTTCAGATCCAATATTGAAATTATTCTGAGGACAGATTAGAGATCGGGAAAGCGCGACTAATTGTGGCTAAGGGTGTTGAATTCTTAGCAAGAAGGTCCTCCTACGAAACATACATACAACGATGTGTCGAACCCGTTGTTCATAGAAACAAAGAAGAAAGAGATAAATACTAACAGGAAAAGTTTTTCCACAACGCTACTATAACGTAGCAAGAGTTACTCATAAGGTCACTGAAGAACTACTGTGACAGTCTAGGCATCACCCACTTTCCGTCAAAATATTATTTCACCTACGGTATGTTATACAGTCGTTGAAGTTAGTGTCTCTAACAACTGTATGGATACGGCCGTTGGATATTATGTACTACATAAACATCATACTATCTTCAGCGACAATATCTATACCTTCGCAGAAGTTTACCCATCGAAGCTTCCACAACACTATAATAATGTTGTAAATTTTACCTTATGGACTTCTGCGACTATATCTTTGACGTCGCAAAAGTTCTATTTGGTACACCTCCACGACTGTATGTATGACATCACAAAAGTTCCATTGGATAAACTTCTGCGACCGTATATATACCATCCCAAAAGTGACTTATTCAATCGTTGAAGAAGAGTTTCAGATTTAAAAAAATATATATATTTGTAGAACGTTCATCCAAACCATTCTCCACCCATTTCAACCCTCCCCCATTTCATTCACACATCTCCTCTAACTTCTCCTATATTCCAAATCTCTTGAAGCGTTCTCCTGAAACACGATTATTTGTGCCAGAACCATGTATCAGGACCAACCACAACTTCAAGTATGGTTGTTGGTCTAGGATGATCACTCCCTCGTGAATCCCTTGAAGCGCTTTTGGACAATTACTTCACGCCCTATGCATACAATCCAGACTACCAATACAACTTGGGAAACCACGAGTTTTGTTGACACGAGTAAGGTAAGCGGTATCATTATTGTTAGGCTTCATTAGATAGGTATAGCCAAAGACGTTGATTACGGCGAAGCAAAACCGATGCATGCACTTGAGGACCGTTGTTTCCGCCATTTTTCAAATATTCGTCCAGGCTGTCGGCCAATGAACCGTAGCAAAGCATCCGTATAGTTTTTGTACACTTCTGAATCGGTGTAAACTCAGCCTGACCACGACAATCATCTTTTTTTTTGTGAAGTAATCATTGAACTCGGTGAGTCCAGCTACAAGTTTTTTGAAAACTGCTTGCGCCATACGAAAACGTCGCCTAAACATTTTTTTCATCGTATAAAAGCTTCGCTACAAAGTGGTCAGACATAAGTCGGTCGTGAGTATAGCTTCGATTTATGAAAAATAATTTCTTTTGTGCTTCTATTGCTCATCTTCCATAATTGTTGCCCGTAAAGACTTCAACACCCGATGCTCCGCCTGACGTGTCCTCTTTTGTAACGTTGTGTAGTTGATTATGCCGCCATCATACTCCTCAGCGCTCGAATCATCCATGACGGAACGATAAGTTTCAATTTTTTTTAGAAAAAAAATGAATCAATTGATGTTGTAATACATTGTTTTAAAATAAGTAAGAGTACTTACAGAAAATTTGCATCAGAATAAAAACAAAATTAATTACAATCAAACGTTTCTGCTGACCATGGGACACGTGGCAGAATCGACGCGTTTCGTCATAATCACTTTGTCGTTTCCACCCACGTGTCGCTCGTTGATTCGGATGGTCAAAATCATCTATGTCGAAGCGACTCTATCGATAGTCTACCGATTTGTAGACCGTCAAAACGACTGTATCTATTTGATAGATTAATAGACTTGGATTTGACGAAATAACAGTAAAAGTCAGTTTTTTTTCGCTAGATTCGGTGTTGTTAGTGTTGTAGTATGAGGAGAAAGGGCAAATAGATAGGGTGGGCAGAGAGATGTGTAAAGGTACAAATCCCAAAGTTAACTAACTGTATATCTTCGCATCTTCAGCATTAGTGGTTGGGCTAGGTGAGGCTAGGTAGCTCCATGTTCTCATTTACAGTTATCAGAGAAGCCTTGTTCTACTATTGATATTAAATGGACTGTCAATATCATAGGCAGCTTCCATTTCTGGTAAGAGCAAAACAACCCACATAGATATAAACATAATTATATAGATAGATGGATCATAGATGGGGAGGGAGGAGCAAATGGCATTTTTGCGAATAGTTGAAACTCAACTGTGGGTAAAATTAGTTTGTCACTGTCAAGGCAATAAAAGAGAGTAAGAACATCACCAGAGTCAGAGAGCAAGGCATGTGGTTTTGCCTGCTGCAGTAAATATCTATGCCACCACCAAACAACTAAGTCAAAAATCTGAACCAAAAGATTTTGGTTGCTTCCTATACTCCTCCATTATTTTATTTTTATCTACAGACCCCACAATTCAGTCATATTACATATACTTACCCCCAAAAACCTCAAACCTGATTATGCTACATAACCTAAGAGCATGTTTAGTGCCAATCATCCATCTTCGGTTACAAACCCTCAATACAAACTCCCGTCCTCTTGCAATGTCAACTAGGATATTGCCGGTGCTCGCGTGTTAGAGCATACACACCGTTGGGCTGAGAGTTGATGAGAAGCCGTTGGCGGTGAGCAATCAACGGAGGGGAGAACGCCGGCGGTGAACTCACCGCCCTTTCTCAACACCGGCGGTGAGCAAAATTATGAAGAAAAAAACACTTACCATCTATTATTGGAGTGTGCTGGCTATTCCCGCTGGCGATATGGCTCAAAAATAGTTTTTTAACCCTCTCAGCCAGTAACTTCCTGTTAACACCGATGTTTGACGTTGTGGATGCTCTTCACTCATAATTCTGTACATTCCTTTTTCCGAAAAAAAAACGTGTTGATTTTATAAATGAAAATCGTCGACCGAAAACACTAATATGGTGTATTTTAGGTGGCACGACAACACAACCAGCTCTGACATAGACAACCATGATCACGATGATCCGATCCGATCAGGATCGAACTCCAGTGGGGACTTGGCATGCACACTCTCAGTGTGGACCCCACTCATGTCCTTGTTGGGTCCCATTTGTTAATCTTATTAGCAGTATCTATATATATTCCCTGTTTCTATTGAGAACATGGAATCATTATGTATGTACATGCACTGAACTCACCAACAACAAATATGAAAACAAGCCATGATCTTTTCTCGAGAAACAAACGGCTACATTATTTCTTTTGTTCATCATCAGCATCATATCATATTCACTTTCTTCAAACATAACGTGGATTTGCCGGGATCACCATTTATTTCTCTTCATGATGTTTTTGGTGAAAAGTAAATCAAACTCGTCTCCGTATAAAATGGTTACACATGTATGTGCACACCTACTTTAATAATGATAACATTTTTATTGGCCCTTTTGAATAGGAAAACGCTCTTCCTCTTCTTCTTTTGTGTTGGATTGAGAAAATATGACAACTTCGATTTTGCTGGTAATTAGTCTAATGAGTCTTGGAGAACTCACCGTCCGGTTTTCGCTAAATTCATTTTTCAGCGATAATATTTATTAACGTCATAGTAAATCAAAACTATAACGACAACAAAATGCAATCTTTGTAGTCCATTTACTACAACAACCTCACGTTCTGCGACTATATTAATTATAGAAGTTAAAGCCAATATGCTTTAGCAATTATATGATAATGAAGATTTAACACTAGAACTTCTACAACTTTATGCTAAGGCGGATCCAGAGAGATTTAATATAGTAACCTTCTTTCGATTATGTGGGAATCTTTTTTTGCTGAATTTTTGTCTTTTGTTTTGGCTTGTAAAAGTCTTTTTTTTAGTATTGATTGTAAAAGTCTAATTTGGGCCTTTAGAACTTCAGATGCCTTTTTTCAATAAAAAATCACAACACAATCAAATTATCTACCATTACTTTCTAATAGTAACATGTACTAATTGAGATAATATAATATGTAAATATATAAGTGAAAGGTAACTTAGCTAACGATAATTACTTGTTAAACTACTTTTTTATTATCAATAGTTACTATAAGTGTTGAACGAATGTTTTCTTATATGAATTTTATAAAGAATGAGTCGAGAAACAAAACATCTAATATACATAGCTTAATAAGTGTTTAGTAACTTTAATAGATAAAAAAGTGTTTAGCACACTCGATGATTCAGATTTCATTAAGCGTTTTGAAGATATAAGGACGAGAGTGAAATTATATTTGAAGTAAAATTTGATATTTACATTTGAATTGTAATTTCAAATATTAGTTTGATTACGTAATAGTAGTATACATTGACATCGTTCTTTTTTTTTCTTCTATATTTACTAATTGATGCTGACATGCTTTGAAATAAATTGATAGATCCGTCTCTAACGTCATGTTGTTGAAGCTTACCGGCATAAACTTATGCGAATGTATTCATATATAGTCGTTGAATATTAGTGTTTGTAACTTATGTAATTGACTACATATTTATTTAGTCGGTTGAAAGATAGTTTCAGATTTAACAAAATAATAATTATAAAATGTGCACTAACCAATCCTGAAGTCCAAGAATCCTAATTAGAAATATTAAAAAATATATATTTGTTCCACATAAATGTTTTATTTACTACTTTTTCAACAAGTTAAAGTTCTGTGGAAAAAAGTGCAAGTAGCTAGAAATTAATAAAGACGACTGAGAAGGAGATGGAGTTTAATTGAGCAACTGATGGCAGCAAATTAGAGGGCAATCGATTGATAGCGATCATTATTGTATTATATTTTGTACTTAAATGGACAGACATTGACAGTTCATGGACTTTGTCCATTTTCAATCTCTATTTCGCTTTTAAACCCTATTTATTTCTTTCTCTCTGGCTTGTGCCATCCATATATTCTGTCATTCCACACCCTCCGTTAAAGTCAAATTTCAAATATTTTCAAAAACCACTTGAATACAATAACTCACCAAGTGAGTATCGAAGTAAGGATCATGTATTAAAATTTCAAATTTTGAATTGTATTTTGGGTGGGGATTTACATTTAGAGGATGTACATACCTGAAAATTAATCAAATAAAAAATATATTTGCTTACTCAAAATAGGAAATTAAACTGATATGTTTGCTGCCCTTTCAAATATATGTTGAGTAGATCTAAGACAGATTTTTTTCTCTGCATGAGCCTCCATGTAAGGCAGCCCCTTCGTCTTTACTCTCCAGTACAAACACTCATGTGGATGTTCAAGGGGAGGGGCACAACTATTGGGGATTCTAGAGCTCCAAAATCCATCTCCATACCTCGGAGTCCCAAACATGATGGTACAAAGCATGAAACAAGGATTGCAGTACATTCTGGATCAGGTGCTAAGACGATTCCAAAAATGGGACGGTAAGCTCCTCAACGAAGTAGGGAAGGATTGGTTTAGTCAGTTCTCCAATTAATCCCGACTTATGCCATGAGTGTCATGCGTCTTCCGCGGGGCACAATAGGAAAATCCGGTAGAATCTATAAAGAGGAGGGTGAGCCTTTGGAGATCCAAACTTCCAATACTGAAAAAAAAAAACAGCTTCCGCGACCACACTCTAACAATATATAATCCTAAACCTTCAAATGATTTCCTAATATAACACTAACAAAAATCCAAACCTTCAAATATTTTCCTAATATATCACTAACAATTATCCAAATCTGTAAATCTACATATTTTACTCAGCTCTACCAAACTAATTAACACAACTGAGTTAAGAAACATACTTATTTGAGATTTCAGGCGTGGAATGCCTCAACAATAATTGTGGATGAAAATTTTGAGATATAAGAAGAGAGTCTTTTATAGACGGGTGTTGAGATGATTTTTTTTTTTGCGGAGAAATTAGAAGAAAAGAGTATCGTGAAAGAAGAAGAGGTTGGTGTGGGAAATTTATAAGAACAAAATATGTTATTGAAAATTTTAAGACACCAACTACAACGATTACATTCGCAAGTAGTCGCATCAGTTTCGATCTTGTATGGTCGCATAAGATGGAGACTTCTACGATTGTATTACATAAAATTGCACAAGATGGAAACCTCTACGACCATATAGAATAAAGCGGTAAAAGTTTAATCTTGTGCGACTGTATATAATGCAATTAAGTCACCCAAACTTGAATTTGGTGTAATGCTCATAGATGCATATGGTGGAGGAACTTTTCAATCCCACTCTTGTAGGTAACCTTATCTTCCCTAGGTCCTCTAACTAGAACAGTCTTCTCCATGCATGGTCTACTACAAAATCTCGTCAGGACCCATATATACTGAGATAAGGATCAGATAGGGCCCAATGAATACCTGCTCCCAAGTTTGTAAATGGCGTTAGGCGCTAGTCGGGCGGTGAGGACCTCTAGGCGTTAGGCGGGGACTAGTCGGGGCCTAGGCGGATTTAACTTTTTAATATTTTTAATTACTAATAAATATATATTACATAAATATAATCAAAAATTCAAAATATAAACTATATTTGTATGATATAAAAAACATAAAGTATCAAATTACAAAATACTAAACCAAATAATGCTCTCATTTTGATTTTACTCTTTATTTTAATAAAAATATAGACTATAATGATGAACCACCAAAGAGGGGCACGTGTTATATTCTTTTTATCAAGAAATTTAAGACCATTACAAACATATTGTCTCTCTCACCTTTTCATCTCTTTTTCGAATGTCCGATTTCACAAATCAGAGTCTCAAAGTTTTGTCTAATCGGGTGGGACAACGAGTCGGGTGGTTTTCGGATTTTGGGGCCTAGGCGAGGCGACGAGTCGAGCGTTCTTATATATTTTGGGACCTAGGTGGGGGCCTAGGCGAACTAGGCGAAGACTTTTACAACCATGCCTGCTCCATTGTTTTAAGATATGAATCCTTCTACCTTAAGCTTGAATCTCGATAAACAAGTATCCATAATTACTGACACGTGTATCAACTTAACAAGTAGTAGGAATCCAAAGATCTGATTTTGCATCTCATAGGAATGTAGCTTCCTCAGGAACACTACTCCTTGTGCCTTGGGGATGTGCCCGAACCCTTCCTTTCTTGGCCTCATCGCGTTTCGGGGCATCCACCGGGTCCCAAGGAAGAATTGTGCCCAAGATGGATACTTGTATAAGGTCCCACAAGCCACATCCAGTGTGACCACCTAAACTAGAATCTAGTTAGTCATATGTTAGACGTTATGGTCGGGGTCCTATCTCTAACGAATTTCTCTTTTAATCACATCCGGTTGGGGGCTATGTGTTTCCAACTCTAAGGGAATTCTAAGACCTAGTCAGGATGTCTGGCGTCAATAGTGGCTTGCCCGGCCATAGAAGGGTGAGCCCTAAAGGAGCGAACCCTAAAGGATAGATCATGGTCCTGGAAAGGGCGTTGTGATGTGGCCTCGATATTTACAACAAATGTGTATCAACCTAGTCAGTTCAAAATTGCTCTGTAGTTGGTGACTCTGTATAACCAAGATCGTCAGATCAAATTGTAAGGGTCCATGATCCTCCCCAAGGGTGGTCGTTAAGAATTCGTGTTTGATATGACCCAATCGCCACACACAAAGTAAATGAGGGAAGCCTCGCATACTACAGGCGTACACGATCGATTGAGCATGCTTCGAAAACTTAAGGACTATGGAACGGAAAAATGGGCATGCTTATCACACAACCCTCGAGCGTGGTACCAATCTTAGTCCCGATCGCCCTAATCATGATGTCCATCGGGATGTCCAAGGTGTGGGCCCATAGTTGGATATGGTCAAACTTGATCGTCGAGGCTACCACATGTACGGTGATGTTGGAGAGGATGAGAGACTCCCTCTTGAAACATTAAGGTACATCTTCGCAAACATTGTCCTTGGTCTTCTAGGATGAAAAGTAGAAGTCGAGACTCCGTGATCGAGGTCCTTGATCACGAGCCCATCTTCCCCCAACCTTTCTTCATGATCCCAAGCATCATTCGGTTGAAGGGTCGAGAAGGAGGAAGTCAACCATACCAAAGCGACAACATATGTGAGATAGCCTATCTGTATGATCGTGGGGAATCTCGAGGATGGGATATTGAAGGTGTTGAAACGTTCCTGCAGGGAAAACATCTCTTCTATGGGGCTTATGATGCCTATGGTACCAAAGATGTTGTGGGCACAAGCAGGGTGGAGAGGGACATCGATGAGGGTAGTGTGACGGCAGGTTGTCGATAAAAAGATTGAATAATAAACGAACGTCTTCGATTGGTCATCGAGTGAGAAAGTCGTTGCGACATTGTTTTGGTGGCCTTGGAAGTGTCTGAGAGGGATGGTTGGACAGGAGGCATGGCAATCAAGGGTGACAAGGAAGAATAAAGATTGACATAGAGGGGATGATGAGCAAAAGTAAAAGAGCCATGAAAACAAGAAAAGGTAGAGAACAAACCCTAGAAAAATATTGTCACGAGAAAACGGACTAAAAGACATATACTGATTAATAATCTTATTGATGGTTGAGTGACCAAATTAACCGTTAAAGCTTCTTTTAACCTAGAAGATAAAAGTGAGTGTGTGAATTAAACTTGAAAATGACAAGGGATGATATTGTCCAGAGCTTGGCCCTTTAAGAAAAGGAAATGTTATTTGTCTGGACTAACTCTACAATTTCCCAAAACCGCTTTTATTGGGTTTGAGAGACCAAGCAACAAAAGGATCACAATCTGCTGTTTTGGGGTCCATTTGGAGCATGGTCAAACCCAGATTTGCCCTCTCTTTCTCCGACTCAAACCCATCGAATCTCATGTCAACCAAAGCATAAATAATTGAATTTTGATTTGACTCACAATATGTGATCTTTGATGCGTTATTTTCTGGGGTTATTTTTAACTCATTCACAATATGTGACTCACCTTTCCTCTGTTAAGTGGAACATTGGGTTCAGACAGGTCAGGCCCATTAACAATAGACAATATTTGGGCCACACATGTATGAGTCCCATTACATTGTCTTCTTCCGACAACTTCGTACAGTAGTCTCCAGTCTAAACCGAAACGTTATTGTAACGAACTGCAAAATTTTCTGATCCGAGTCCGTATCGTTTGGATCTCCAGATCCTTAGTTCCGTTTCTCCGTCACATTTTGTTCGACCTCTCTTCTTTATTTCTCAGAATGTAATAAAATAAATATTAATAGACTGATTGAGAAGCAGAAGCACCACCGGCGATGGCTCCTCCAGGAAAATTTCGCTCCAAAAGAGCGTCATCTTCTTACTCCTCCACCCTAACCACCGTCGGATTCATCGCATTGTGCGTTTTTGGCGTCTGGATGCTCACCTCCGACTCCATCGTCCCTCCCGATACCTCCGCCGGCGTCATCATCGAAGATCCCGCCACCGCAAGACTCGTGGATAAAGCCGCCGATCTCCCCATCAAATCCACCGAGGAGGAGTCGAATTTCAACGACAGCAGCCAGAAGGAGGAAGAGAATAAGCCGGAAGAGAAGAAGGAGGCTGAGACGCTGCCGGAGATTCAATCTAAACAGGAAACTGGCGGCGGCGGGGACAACAACGCGGCCGTCAGTCAGGAAAACACTGAAGCGCGAGCCGGTGATGAAGAAGGCGCGAAGCCTCAGAACGGCGAAACAAACGGTGCGGCCACTGAGTCAGTCACCGGAGCTGAATCCAAGGAGGACATTCCGCAAGCTGGCAATCAAAATGAGGATCGGGTTGAAAAGAGTGACCAAACGGACCAGAACAACCAAAACCAGAATCCATTTGAACAGAATGATCAAATTCAAAATCAAGTGGAGAAGAAGAATCAAAACCAGAATCAATTGGAACAAAATCAGGAGAAGAATCTCCAAAATGATAAGGATCAGATTGAACAGATGAATCCGGAGGAGCAGAGGAGCAGAGATCAGGACCAGAGTAGCCGAATTGAAGATCTGGTTGAGCAGAGGAGCAGAGATCAGGACCACAGTAACAGAATTGAAGATCAAGTTGAGCAGAGGAGCAGAGATCAGGATCAGAGTAACCGGATTGATGATCAGGTCGAGCAGAGGAACCGAGATCAGGATCAGAGCAACCGGATTGATGATCAGGTCGAGCAGAGAAACCGAGATCAGTATCAGAGTAACCGGAATGATGATCAGGTCGAGCAGAGGAGAGGAGATCAATATCACAGTAACAGAAACGAAGATCAGGTCGAGGAGAGGAGCCGAGATCAGGATCAGAGTAACAGAAACGATGATCAGGGGATCGAACAAAGGAGCCGAGATCAGGATCAGATTAACCGAATTGAAGATCAGGTGGTCGAACAGAGGAGCCGAGATGTGGATCAGAGTAACCCAATCGAAGATGAGGTGGAGCAGAGGACACAAAGGCAGGTGACAATTCCAACGAAAGAGTCGGGAGAAAGACGAGAAAAACCAAGTTGGAATCGGAACGATCAGATGGCGGACCCGGAGCATCAACGACAGCAAGAGCAGAAACGGGAAGCCGAGCAGCAGCAGCAGTTACGAGATCAGGCGGAGCAGCAGCTGAAGCTACCGGAAGAAGGCAACGCCAACCAGAAAGTAGAAGAATCCGAAGCTCAAATGGCACGCGAAGAACAGCAGAAGCAACAAGCAGAGCGCCACAACATGATGTCCGAGGAGGATCAGCAGAATCCGGTGCAACAACACAAGTCCGATCATAAGCTCGACGGCCACGAGTTCTCCGACCAGACAAACAACCAAGACACCAAAAGCGACTCCGATCAAGACGACGATGCCAAATCTCATCTTCCAGACAAGCAGCAACCCGATAACCAGTCCCGGAGCAACGCTATCGACGAAGCCAAACAGGCGACGACGACGAACTCGTTCCCGGGCGGGGAAAGCTCGGGGATCCCGCAGGAGGCGAAGGAGTCCAAGGCCTGGTCGACTCAGGCGGTGCAATCGGAGAACCAGAACGAGAGGCACGCGACCAAGGGCAGGGAAGGCATGTACGGGTACACGTGGCAGCTGTGCAACGAAACAAGTGGCGCTGATTTCATACCCTGTTTGGACAACGAGAAGGCCCTGAGGCGCCTGCGCACTACCAGACACTTCGAGCACCGGGAGCGCCACTGCCCGGAGGACCCACCAACCTGCCTTGTCCCACTCCCGGAGGGTTACAAGACGCCGATCACGTGGCCCTCAAGCAAAGACAGGGTATAGTATAGTATAGATTAAACTGGTGATTTCTTGAGTTTCCACATGTATCATAACGTTACGGTGCTCCTGCAGATATGGTATCATAACGTGCCACACACGAGTCTGGCCGAGTTCAAAGGGCACCAGAACTGGGTCAAGGTAACGGGCGAGTTCTTGACTTTCCCAGGCGGTGGGACCCAGTTCATCAACGGAGCCAATTACTATCTTGACTTTATTCAACAGGTCAGCAATTATTCATTTAAATGTCGCGTGACTGAATTGAATAAACATGATGAGTAGTGAATTAGTGCAGGCAGTGCCGGATATATCGTGGGGGAAGCATATAAGAGTGACACTGGACGTGGGTTGTGGAGTCGCTAGCTTTGGGGGTTACCTCTTTGACCGAGATGTCCTAACAATGTCGTTCGCGCCAAAAGATGAACACGAAGCACAAGTTCAATTTGCCCTCGAAAGAGGAATACCCGCCATTTCTGCGGTCATGGGCACTCAGCGCCTGCCGTTCCCCAGCAGGGTTTTCGATCTCGTCCACTGTGCTCGCTGCAGGGTCCCTTGGCACGAAGAAGGTAATTATACCGTCGAAGTTGAACCCGTATTGGAAAATATAATTAAGCATAAAAAGGTACTCATATTAGAGCAGCTCCAACGGGTCGTGTCAGGGGGTCGTTGGAGGCGCTGACACGACTCGCTGAAATGTTGTGGTCGGAAGCCATTTTGTTCCAAAAATACTTCCTACCATGTCTCTTTGACACTGACCATTGGAGAAGGTATGTCAGGAAGTCAAAAAGCACCTCCTAACATGGCTCCTTGATATTAGTAGTATCAGACCATTGAAGATGCTCTTAGGATCACACTGACTAATAAGATCGATACTTAAGTTTAACTTGTGGAAGTCCGGCCTGATATAAGAGTGTGCTTTAAAAACAAAATTTACAACTACTTCCCATCTTATTGAACTTGTTTCGATTCAAAGTTTCGTTATATGAAGATTGTAATTTGTAGGTGGTAGACTTCTCATGGAGCTGAACCGTGTTCTGCGTCCCGGTGGTTATTTTGTGTGGTCAGCCACTCCAGTGTACCAAAAGATTGGAGAAGATTTGGAGATCTGGAATGGTACTAGGTTGTCTATTTTTCTTAATATAAAGTTCAATTTACACGTTACTTATTTTGTCTATCTATTTGACTTGTAGAAATGTCCGCACTGACAAAATCTATGTGTTTGGAGCTTGTCACCATTAAGAGAAACAAAATAAACAAGATCGCCGCTGCAATATACCGAAAACCCAGAACAAATGAATGTTATCAACGGAGGAGGCACAAGAACCCTCCCATGTGTAAAAACGACGACGATGCAAGTGCTGCCTGGTAGGTTTATCTGATTCTGAAATAAGGAGCTTAACGAGCCGGACTAACTAATTAACTGATTTTTGATTTTCAGGTATGTTCCTCTACAGTCATGTATACATGAGGTGCCGGTTGACCCTACCGAGAGAGGAGCTCGATGGCCTGAGGAATGGCCGGAAAGACTGCAGACACCTCCGTATTGGTTAAACAGCTCTCAGATCGGGATTTATGGAAAACCGGCCCCTGAAGACTTCTCCAGAGATTATCTACATTGGAAAATGGTGGTGGAGAGGTCGTATCTCAAAGGACTAGGGATCGACTGGACCAACGTCAGAAATGTCATGGACATGAGATCTGTTTACGGAGGGTAATTATTAAAGGACCAACTCAACTCAAAGCTTAATCGATAATTGAATGACCAATTATAGTATGATAAGTTATAACAACGTGCATTGTGCAGGTTTGCGGCCGCATTGAAGGATCTCAAGGTGTGGGTGCTCAATGTAGTGAACACTGATTCCCCCGATACCCTTCCCATCATTTACGAAAGGGGTCTTTTCGGGATATACCATGATTGGTGTGAGTCGTTCAGCTCATATCCTCGAAGCTATGACCTCCTACACGCCGATCATCTCTTCTCGAGGTTGAAGAAGAGGTAAGAACAGATTTTAACTAATTTGTTGTGCTAGTTTGATCAACATTGGTGTTGAGTTTGGGATATGTTGCAGGTGCAAGACTCCTCCTCTAATGGTGGAGATCGACAGGCTTCTTAGACCGGGTGGTAAGCTAATTGTTCGGGACGAGTCGAGTGTAATTGGGGAGGTTGAGAACTTGTTGAGGTCTCTTCGTTGGGAGGTTCGTTTTATCTTTTCAAAGAGCCCTGAAGGATTGCTTAGTGCACAAAAGACTAACTGGCGGCCGGACACGTATGTAGCTTCGGCCTGATCGTCAAGTGACTTGCAATCTAGATTTATTTTTTCAATGTGTGCTCTTCAGGGTTTTTTTAGTATTCGGGTATTGCCTTAATCGGACATGGTTTGATGTATATACTCTTGAACTCTCCTCTCCATATTTTACTTTTAATCATTATCGTTATCATCATCATCGGGTATTTTCTTGGATCGACATTGCGTATTCATGGCTAAAGCCTAAATGTGTCGAACGAGTACTTCCTATGGTATTCCCGAAGCCACTTTCTTGCACACTCTTATGAATGGAAGCCACTTTCTTGCACACTTTTATGAATGGAAAGGAGCCGTACTCAAACTAACGAATCCATGGATGCATGTGTCCATTCTAAAAAGTTGATTCAAAATGTATTATGATTGTGTGCACGAACACATAAATGTTTTTAAAATATATTGACTCGTGGTTATCTATGAACTCTTCCACTATAAATAATTACTTTTATGAATCTTAGGACTAACCTATAGTTTTATCTCATGTATCTTTCACCATAAATGAATTCTCAATAAGAGCAGACGCAGTCATATGGCATACTAATTATCAATGATGAAACATCATTTATAACAATGAGTATAAAGGAAATTATG
This sequence comes from Erodium maritimum, assembly GCA_963921825.1. Lineage (NCBI taxonomy): Eukaryota > Viridiplantae > Streptophyta > Magnoliopsida > Geraniales > Geraniaceae > Erodium > Erodium maritimum. The sequence continues at coordinate 12,428,189 of OY997588.1, read as the reverse complement.
TATTGTTTTGAGAAAATATGATCATGGCACATGATCTCTTTTCCCTCCAAAAACTAATGGAAAAGACAGTAAAGTGAACAAATTAAAAAGTTAAGGTATCCTCTAGACGAAAAAAAATAAGTTAGGTGTAGTTAGGTAAAAATCATAGATAAATAAGCGTAAGTAGGTGAAAAATTCCCAACTACTTGTTTCTATGATTCTTATTTTCTTCATTAATTTTTTTATTTCTCTATTTATGTAAGAGGATGAATCTTGTATGTTGTTCTTCAGCAAATTATGAACAAACAAAGCTTCCCAATTTGCATTTCATGTCAAAACCTTATTTGAACAAACCAAACTCATAGATGGAAAATCATCTTGTGCTCTCATATCGTAATATGAGAGTCACGATTTTAATGAAAGAGCTTTCTCCGACAAAATATCACCGGTTCATCTCCGACGAAACCAACACCAAGGATTTTGTTTTGGTAGGAGGCGGAGACCTTTTTTTAGTAAAAGGAACCCAAAACTAAAACCAACTCCAAACAACACCATCGGCAAATTTTGACAGTAAAATGAAGCCAAAAATCCCCAACTTCCAATACCATCTTTTGGATTTTCCGCAATACAGGAACCCAACACCATACCTTTGTTGTATCAACGTCGAGGTTGACCCATTTGATGGAGTTACATCCATGTAAACGTCTAGTCCAGGAGAAGGCAAAGGAGTTCCAAATCTCACCTCCATCTCAAAGAGGGAGCTCAAAATAATTTGCATTGATAAGGAAAAGGATCGAGAAGGGGAGATGTGGGAGCCTGAATCTCCCTCTCTTGTCATGATGGAACATAGAAGTAAAATGAAAAGCAGTAGGTGCATTGATAACAATGGGGTCTGAGTGCTCAACCCCGTCCACTACAACTACGGTGATGCAGTTTCTGATCGCTCTACTTTTCGTAACCTCGTGAAAATAAGGTGTGTTACGATCTCCCTCTGAGGTCCACTTGACGCAAGACGTTTTCTTCTGCAAGACAACGCGTTAACTAGCTTCATTGTGAAGATGACTATCACAAGCGGTCTTGTCCTGAAGCTCCTCTTCGGTGAGAGTAGCACATCAAAGGCCACTGATTTGAACTCAAGGTCAACCATAGTCGTGCCTAACTATGATGTTAATAATTGTAAACGTTATCTTGCATCGTGTGTTAGGGAGAAGCTATATTTGATAGGTAGGCTGACCAAAGTTCACGCTCCAAGATGGTTGCCTCTTCAGCTAAAGGTTTGAAACTAAATATAGACGCTGAAATCATCCGGAGATTAGCTTTTATACGGTAGTTAGATATCATATCAGGGAATTCTTTGTACGAGGGTTTCTTTTCAAGTGGAAGTTTTCTCCTCTAATATGGTTTATTGTTTGGTACCAATAAGTGCGACAAAATATTGAAAAGTCCTAAAAGTGTCATCAAATGTCCTAAATATGGTCTACGGCTTCTTAGGAGGGCTTAATCTGAAGGATATTTAGTTCTTTTTAAATGATTTAAGGTATATGATAATTTGTTGCGTGTTTTAACATGATAAGAAAAAAAATGATGTTGTACATAATCTAATCTATTATTGTTATTATAGTAGGTCGTAATTACTTAGTAGTACATAAAATAGGTATAACTACATGACTACTTCCACGTAGTGACATGGTCTCTCAAGTCTCAATGTCTCAAGCTTAGTTATGACGGGTCCATGTGACATGTGTTAAAAACCAGCAGAGCTTTTAGAAGACACGTCAAGAGCCTCAAGCTATGTAGGTGTAGGAGAAATACGAGACAAAGTAAAACAAGAACCGACGTCTACCTATCACTCAGCAACCCCAACAACGTTAATGTCTACGAATTTTCTGACCCAAAAAAAACACTAGTTATAATTATTCAATTAAAGCCTACTTTCGTAGCTTCATCAGTACTGCTTTCTTCACTTATCAGCTATGAGACATAATAGAGAACTCAGAACATGTTTTTGTTCGTTGGTAACTTGGTTGTTTCTGTAGATTTGACTGTCGGGTTGTTCAAATTAACAGAACACTCAAAAACCCTATAGTGCTACTTGTCTGCATTCAAACCCTAACTTGAAACCCAAAAAACATGTGATTGTGCATATACGCAGTTTGTCAAGCGTAATTAATATGATGCGTCAAGTCCCACTATATCATCTTTTCACGATATTCTTGTATCCATCCCATTATTACTTCATTGTATCAAAAAGTCAACATGCAATAAAATATTAAGTTATGAATACGATACTTTTCTTTCAATTAGGATTTTTAATTTATTCTTTCAGTAAGGATTGAGTTAGATCGGATAATTTTACATTCACGAGTTACCATCACACCTCTCCCGTACCTTATATATGCACATATTTGTACTAAAATGTAATATTTTTATTTCATCGAATAAAAATAAATACTTGAATATTTTTGAGAAATGAAAATATTTCTTATTTGATCAATTCTTCGTTAAAAAATACTAAATCGATTAAAATTAAAGGGATAACCTTGAAACATAACCTTGATAATGACTTGTTTTCGAATTCTAATTGCGCTTGACCTTTTTTTATCGATAAAGTAAATTTAGATTAAAACTTCATTGGATGTTATAGAGGAGTAAAGAAGATCTAGCTACGTATCACAAAAATGCAAAGAATGACGCAGTCAACTATAAGAATACAACAAAATACGAATCTTAAAATGATTGAAGAACCCCTGATATAAACTCAAGAGCATTCGTGTGGAAGGAACCTCAACAAACCAACCAGAACGATCTTAGGTCTAAACATTAGATATTAAAACCATTAAGCACAAACCAATAAGAATAAAAGGTCTAGTGCCCGAAGTTTGCAACCATTAAAGCCTTGAAAAAGTAAGTCTACAACCCGGTTTCCAACCTTTAACCCGTTTAACCCCCCCCCCCCCCCATTAGATGAAAACATTAACGGAGACGACAAAGATTCCTCACTCTAACACCAGCGAAACGGGGGTACGGTAAGAACAGCCTGACTTGCAAAACAGCACCACGGAAAGCACCCAAACACCACCGGATGAGCTTCAACAACCACTGTGAGTCAGCCACACCGAAGAAATCTCGACCTAGAACCACATTGATCTACAGCCGAGAAGGTCGAGAAATAGTGTCCCACGACCCAGATCTATGCCGAAAGTCCGGTGACGATAAAAAAAGCCCACACTGCCATCCCGAACTTTGGCGGCCCCAAAGATAGAAAGCACCGGAGACCAGCCTTCCGAGCCCAGCCACCCAAGGAGACGTTGAGGTGTTTGGGGCCAACATCCCATAAACCAGCAAACAAGAAACCAAGGTCTGACGACTCAAGTGCACGAACGAAGGATTGACCACCATAGTCAAGAGCTGGAAAGCCACCATAGATCAAGATCTGGTCGTGGCTACTAGATATGAAATGCCACATCACCTAGCTTGAGCCACCGTAGAGGACATGATCTCGGAGATGACATAAGCTCCACCCAAACGGCCAGAGAAATGGTTGTGTCCAAAGAAAAGGAGGACGACTCATCCGAGCACCCACGAGCAGGAGCAGCCACTCCAGCGTAACATGATCATCACAACTGTCAAGAAGATAGGAAGGCAGAAGAAGATGGGGGAGGTAGCCACCACCACAACCACCATGGCAGGAGGTCACATTCGTCGTCGGTGGCGGAGAGGTAGAGACAAGGGGTGTGACATCTAGGGTTAAAGAATAGATCATCTAGAGAGAGTTTTAATTGCACTTGACCTTTATTAGAGGATCAAGTCAACTAAAAATTAAAAACTCGAGATGATAGTTGAAAACTCAATTATAGGTATACTCTAACAACCTTTGATGACAATTTTTAGGTGTGATTTTTCAAAAACTACGATCGACCTTTTGTCGTATAAACTACTAAAAAATTATACATTCACATGTGTATTTTAGTTATTGAGGTATTCAAACAAACTTATATATAAAGTCACACAAATTTTATCACCTTTATTACATTTGGTTTTACAAATTTTTGAAAGATCAGATTATGAATTGTCATAAAAAGTCAAACCAACTAAGATCCATAAACAGATAAATTTAAGTCTCAAGATCTCCCAAAATTATATTTTGTAATCTGTTTCATTATGGCCCATACAAAAAAACAGGTATCTTTGAACAATAGTTCCACGGTGTGTTAAACATAAACCTGCTAACCTACACAACCAACACTGCTAAACATCCTTGTGTTAGTGGTTGGATCTTTTTAGTGCTTGAAATTGAAAGGGGAGTACCACACACCCTTGATGTGTCTGTCACACGATACGATGCCACACAATTAGCATAGTAAAAGCATGCCCAAAAAGGAGATTTAAGGATGAGGAACACAACATCACTCACATTAACAACATGTCATTTCACATTCAAAACCAACACCACACGTTACCAAAGCACCTCGTTTCAAAAAACGCCCTAAACCCAACCTCTCACACAAAGCTTTATATGCGTTCCTTTCACCAAATTAGCCATAACCCATTTATAGTTACCAAACAATCTCACTTTTCACCACCCTTTCCCGATATAGAAACCCATATCCATCTCCCCCCTCCCTCCAAACCCTTGTTTTAGCTCACCTCTTCTCCATTTTCCCCCTTTCTCATAGTACAGACTAGTTGGTTTTGTACGAGAAAAAAAATCATGGGTCGTGGGAAGATAGAGATCAAGAGGATAGAGAACCCAACAAACAGGCAAGTGACCTACTCCAAGAGGAGAAATGGGATCTTCAAGAAGGCTCAGGAGCTCAGTGTTCTCTGTGATGCTAAGGTTTCCATTATCATGTTCTCCAACAGTAACAAGCTTCATGAATACATTAGCCCTTCCACTAAGTAAGTTGTTTTTTTTTATTATAGGATTTTTAAGGATGTATACATCATGAAACCTAAATCTAGGGTTTGTTTGTCCTTTTGTTCTGTTTCTTGCTCTTTCTTTTAGTACCAAAACCATTTTCGATCAATACCAGAAAGCCCTCGGAGTGGATCTTTGGAAAACCCACTATGAGGTTAGTCTTTACACGTTTTTTTTTCCATTAACTTTATTTATGGTCTGTTTTTACATGCCCTTTTCTTACACAAACTATGTGCAGAAAATGCAAGAAAATTTGAGGAGGCTGAAGGAGGTAAACAATAAGCTTAGGAGACAGATCAAGCAGAGGATTGGGCAGGATTTGGATGATCTCAAGTATGATGAACTGCGAGCTCTTGAGAACAACATGGATGCTGCAATTGCGCTTATTCGCCATAGAAAGGTCAAGTCTTTTTCCCCTTTCACAAGCATATCGGAGTAATATGTTAGGTTTTCAAACTTAATTAGAGCAAGGCCAAGAGCAAAAATTAGGGTTTGTTGAATGTTATAAAATTTCAGGGTGCAAAACTGATATTGGATTCTGGGTAAATCAATGTAAAGACTATCCTTATAGTGGGTTTTGAGGTAGTATCTGCGATCCAAAACAGTATGTTTCTACAGGTCCATGAGTCGGTTGGCTACGGACAATCAGGACATATATCTGAAACCCAAGGCTTTTACGTCCTACTTTGTATGGTTTATATTTTCAGTAATGCGCTTCCCCAGTTTACTCGTTTAAAGAAAAAAAAACTCACAGGCTTTATAATTGATTATATAGAGACTAATTAAAGTTCTCATCACTTGCCTTTATAAAGGGCTTGATTATTTTGTTTTCATTGTCATGAAGTTAGCCTAGCCCTAGCTAATATAGAGTCACTGGATAATAAGCTGAAATCCCCACAGAAAGCTGTAACTAATGACTGATGACTTGGTAATAGATACAAGCTATAACAATCAATTAAAGATTTACTATTATAATTTCTTTTGATTTTCCTTTTAAGCTAGCTACTGCTGTGTGTAGATCTATCTCTATATATAGGAGTTTTTGAGATTGTATAATATTGAGAGCTGACAATTGCTTTCCATGGACTGCTTACAGAACCATGTGATAAAAACTCAGACTGATACCTACAAGAAAAAGGTTAGTGCAAGTTTGTGGTCTATTTATTTGTTACAGTGCAAGCTCTAATGAAAATAAGAAACCATTTGTTCTCAGGTAAGGAACTTAGAGGAAAGGCATGGGAATCTCCTGCTTGAATGGGTAAGAGTGTTGGTTTTGCTGTTAATATTTGTGGTCAACAATGGGTTATTGGAAATGGATAATTGGTTATGACATATATTTATTATTAGGAGGTGAAACATGAAGAATCACAGTATGGATTTGTGGATGAAGAAGCATACCAATCTGCCGTAGCTACAGAAAACGGGAGTGCATCGAATTTATACGCTTTTCGCATGCAGCAGAATCAGCATGATCTTCACCATGGTGGAGGATTTGGACTGCATGATCTTCGTCTTGCTTGATAATAATCAGATGCCTGATCACAGTACTGGATTCAGCATATAATACTTTTGTTGTTGTGATGTTTTTGCTCACAACTCAGTTCTTCAATATTGAAGGTTGTGGGTGTCCTGATGTGTATGTATAATACCTGGTATAACTCTGGCTATATATCTTTGGCCTTATTTTCTGGAAACCATGTGTAACTGAGTAATTAACTCTCTGTGTTGCCTTCTTCTTTTTATATATTTCATAGCTAAATCATGTGTCTATAGTTTGGAATGCTATGCCAGAGTCTTAGTTGTGTATGCTCTTCTCATCAAAATAGATGGAACAAGTAATCTTATTTAAGAACATGATGTATTGTCGTTTAATTTACTTTTAGGCTCTTTTTATGAATAAAAAACATTTTTAAATTAAACCTCTTGAAAGAGAGAAAATGAGTACATGATGGTGGTCTAGCTACAGACTAGTGAATGAACCCAATAATCAACAAAGCGTTAACATAACAGCTCAGCCTCATGACATGACAATCCTAACAAGGGGAGCAACCAGATACATGAAAAGCGTTCCTTTGTGAAAAACCTCGACAACCTAATATGGAAGCTAACCATACAATGAAGATCTAAATAAGAAGATTTTACAACCATGAAGCACAAAACAAGTAAAAATAAAAGGTCTAACACCCGAATTTTACAACCATAAAGCTTGTACATGAAAGGTCCTTAACTTGGATTTTGCAACCATTAAGCACAAGCGATACTGATATAATTCCAACTGACTGCTTAAGAAATTAGAACACCCTGTCTCATCAAGACCATCAACCTGTCACACAGACTAGGAGACGAACACTAACACGTCGGTGGTCAACACCACGAGCGACAGAGACAAATATGGCGAGTAATACCCACCCAGACACACTATACCCAAAAAATCGAATATGATAATAAACAATTAAATGACACAAAGGTCAAACCACTCACCGACACCAACTGCCTTAAACCGATAAGTCATAACCACAAAAGTGGAAGGAAGCAGATGAATGCCATATAAACAACACTAAGGGGGTCAAGCGAGGTCACAAAACTAAAGTTGAAGGGAGAGAATACCAGTACAAATACCACGACGAACCGCAAGATCCACAACGATCAATACCCTGGTGGATGGAGAAACGTGTCCCACAACCAAATCTGCAACAATACGTCCGACAGTCAAACGAATCACCAGAAGAAACTAATCAGTTCCACAACGATTTACACCTAGGAGATGAAGAAGCGCGTCTCGCGACCAAAACTATAACAAACACCTCCGATGACACAATAGAGGTAGCATTAACACTTCCACGGGGAGAAAATCTACAGCAAAGAGGAGAACACTAGAGGCCAACACCAACCGGACCAGACTCCTTGAGATTGCACCCACCACAATCACCACTCTCCACGAACAGGGAATGATGACCCAAACTTCCAGCCATAGAGGCCGAGCCAGGAGATGACCAGAATGAAACTGGGAAACATAACAAGAGAAACCCGAACTGAAGCATCCTTGAGTAGCAGAGAGAGGAACCCGAGCACCCCGAGTTTCTAAGCTCAACGATAACCCAAGATCCGGAGTCTAGGTCTCAACGCCAGCGAGGAGTCTTCCTCAAGCTCCAATACGACCGGGCTCCGACACACGACAAGGAGGAAAAGTCCGACGAAGCTCTAGTTGCATCTCCAACACCATCTCTAGACACAACACCGGTCAGAATCTGTGACCTTGACCAGACCCAACCTGACCCGGTCCAAGCCCATACCCGAACCCAAATCCAGACCTAGACCCATACCCAACCTAAGCCTAGGCCCAGACCGGGGTCTGACCCATACCTAGACCGAGAACGAGAATGTCGTACGAGCAAATCCCTCGCTGGTCAAGCTTCCTGCGAGACAACGAGTCGAGATCGGAACTCCGACCACCGAGGTCGGAGCAGGCAGAAGCAAACAGAGGAAGCATCCCAACCCTCCAGTGACCCAACAACCTTGGAGCAACACCTAAAGAACCTCATATGAGCAACCCTAACAACATGTACTTCCGTGCTTCCGACGAGCTTCCGCGAGGACGAGGCTGTAGGAACCAGTTCTGGGTTGCAACATCCGGCGAGGACGAAGGTCCAAATTCCAGATCCGGGGAGAAGCAGTCGAAAGACGAACCACACCACGACAACACACAAGCTGAAGTAGAGGAGCACGAGGACCAACACCAGTCTAACGACGAAGTAGTGAGAACACGACTAGAGCTCAAAGACTTCCCTAACAGAGGACAGAATAGACAAAAACGAAATCGAGACCGGGGAGAAGAAGAGGTGGGAAACAAGGAGAGAAGGAAGGTCACCACCGACGACATCCAAGGCTGAAGACCCTGGTGTCGCCGGTGATGTGGCAAGGCGGTGACTAGGCTTTCAGGCTTATTTTACCCCTTTCGCTTAAAATAAGTGCTCTTTTCATTAAAATTATTGTCATCTTTTTCTTTATATATATCACTCTGATAATGTAACAAAGTGCACATTTAAAATGTAATAAATATACGTTATCACAAGCGAGAACTCAAGACCTCTTATATGAGAGGTTAACCTTAAGCATTGATGCAATTATTGTTTTTTTATGATATGCCTCTCTCGCTCCGGATGTCGGGGTTCTTCTCATCATTGGTCAATAAATACATAGGGGAGATCCACACAGTGACGAGATTTTATGAGAGTGTGGGAGTCCGCTACATGAGTACAACTGAAGAGCGCATTAGGAAAATCGATCGAGGTTCTTACTCCTCGTTATAGTAACGAGACTCTTACTACCAATGGGGTTAATTGGTTTTGATTCCTTAGGCTTTTTTTTTGTGCTTTAAACCTTTCTTTTTTTAGTGTTGTTTTTCTCTTTTTGTATCTTGTGTTTCGTTTATAAATTTATTTCTCTATAATAATAATAAAAATTGTTTTTATTTTCCCACTTCACTAGTAAGATGTGAATTGTGTGAAACCGAAATCATGTGCCTAAGAATAAAATCTCTCTTGCCACGTTGAGTGTCTCTCCCAAGAAACACTAGCTCTAGCCCTATGGAGTTCTCTATCACTACCGCTGACAACTCTGATGCCATTGCTGCTGGTCTTGTCCCATCGCCGCCTGCACCCATGTAGTTCTCGGCACTTGTGCCTCCACCTCGCCCATCTTCTGATGTGCTGCCTCCCTTAAAACCAACGCGTAGAGAAAGATCAAAGCAAAATCCATCTAGCTTAGCTTCTCCGATCTCCCTTTCCTCACCGTCCACCAATCTCTTGCCCCCACAATCCACATCACTCGTGGCCTTCGCGTCAGGGTTCTTTGCTCCGACAATTAATCCACGACGAAGTCGTTTGCTTAAGGTCTCAACTATTGTTTCCTCTGCAAGCAACGCTAGGGTTGGAAATCATCCCTAACCATCACCCTTGTTGAGGGCTTGAAGGGTCTGGCGCTGTCCACGGTGGTCCCTAGTCTTGTCTTGTTCGGTGTCTCGCCGTCTCTACCTGCTTCATCCAGTGTCACACCGCCCCTACCCGGCCCTACAGGTGTATCATCGCCCCTACGGTATCGAGATCCTCTACGTGGGAAAGCACCCGTGGCCGAGCCGGGGAGGGAAGAATTGGAGGCTCTCTACGAGGGGCTTTCAATCCCTAATGCGGAGCGCATCCCAGCCCCACTCACTCCGCCTCCGAGGATGGTCCATCGTCGCGGGACCTTCAAATCGAAGGAAGTCGATTCTACATCAGGGCTACCGACCGTGCATGATCCCCTCGAATCTACCATAGCTAGCCTTTAAGACGAGTTCTCGTCATGCTCGTTGGAGGAGGAGGAAGAGGTCAAAGTATTGGTGTCGTTCTCCCCGGTAAGCCCCTCCGTTATGGCTCGCCGGTAGTTTTCCATGATGGGAAAACTATGGGCCTCGAAACCTCCTCAAAAGGAGTTCCTGCTCTGGATCATCACCAACGCTTACGGGAAGTCGACTGAGGGCTTGGTGATCAAGGATATCGGTCCCGGTGTCTTCGGGTTCTACTTCGAATTGGAGGAGGCCCGTGCTTGGGTCTAGAGGAACGAGCCTTAGTGTTTTGATGGGCAACCTCTTCTGCTAGGGGATTTGGACCCGATGGCTAGGGAGCCCCCAGCCCTGGACCGGCTTCAACTCTAGGTTCATGCTCACGTCTTTCCTCCATTGGTACGGACCCAAGCAACAAGTGAGACGATCGACTCTACTTTGGGGTTGTGCGTCGTTGTTTCGTACGACCAATGGGGCCTTTGTTGGTGAAGAATTGTGAAGGTCCATATTGGCACCTGGTAGAGCGTCCCCTACGTCGTCAACTGCTGCTCCGCTTTCGAGAATTTCCTGACCTAGTTCGTGTCTTGCTCACCTATAGAAAGCTACCCTCTTTCTGTTTTAATTGTGGATTGATCGGCCACGTAATCAATGAGTATGACCGAGAGGTGGTTGGTACCCCACGGTTCGACTCGTCTATGCTGGAGTTTCAGCGAGAGCGGAACGCTAGCCATACGCGACAGATTGAGGTCAATAGGGGTCTTAGCGACCCTTATCCTTGGGTATTGCACTTAAGGGCACTTTGCCTCGAGAAAGGGGTCCAATTGTATCCCTGAGTCCTGTACCTAATGGTATAAGTTCTCGGGGTACCAGCTAGACCTGAAAGGTAGACTTGGGTTGGAAGAACTTTGCCGGCCAGCTCTCTGGTAGCTAGGAAACCAAACACCTAGACCTGACTGGGCATAGAGATAGAATTGGCACTGAAGCATGAGTCGAGGGAGTAAAGAAAGGGTCGGTTGGCGAACCCAGAGATGATCAGGCAAGGGCTGCGAAGCAGCCCCGCCAAGAGGAGTGAAAGGAATCCACTGTTATGGGGACTGCCTTGGGATGGGTCCCTGGTAAGAGCTCCGCCTCCCTTTGAAACTGATAACAACATATTCGGTCACACTCTACAGAGTATGCAGCGTTTATGCAAAACCTTGAGCAGTCATAGTCAGTTTCGTCATAATTTAATCGTAGTTGACTTTTATGGTTTTTTCAATACCGTTTATAACAGTTCAATGTTCTTAGAGTTATTCGTAAAGAGAGCTTACGAAACTTTATACAACGTGATCACTCTTTTAGTGTTATTTTTATAAAATATATGCACCTTTTTGTCAAAAAAAAAAAAAATCATGTGCCCTAAGCCTTATCCCAAGTCCAATAGGGCCTTTAACTTTTTTTTTTACTTCAACGAATAAAAACCGAATATGAAAAAGAAGCAAATGCAACGACGCTGTTTCTGTTGGGATTGGTTACATTGGTATGTTTTGTTTAGAAAAGAATGGAATATTTAGCGGTCAGAATGGCATGGCAATTGTTGCTTAATTTTATTATTAGTGAAACGAAAGGTAATTAATGGCTTGGCCAAAAAGAAACGGGCTAAGCTAGCTAATTTGGTAATAGCAGCGAGCCAGCCAGCGTCACACACACACCCAAACCAGAAGAGACCCACTGACCCAGCAACAAAAAAATCCTAACGGAATGCTTTACCCGCGTTTTTGAAAAGCTACCACCACTCGAATCTCTCTCACTCGCTCGATCCACTCGACTCGCTCCTCTCCTCTCCTCGACTCACTTCCATGGAGGAGATCCACGCTTCTCCACCTCAATTTTGCGGATAATTTATTCCCGTTTCTGATGTTCCCGAGCTCCGATTCCTCTAGAATGGCCGCAATTGCGTCCATCTCTCCCTGGATTCCGGAGGACGATCTCCTCCTGAAGAACGCCATTGAGGTAATTTCTCCTGATTCGCTCCCCTTCTCCTCCTAATTCTGATTGTTGCACCGTACGAAACCCTAGGCGTCCAGCTCCGTTAGCTGCCTTCAATCGATTATTATTTGGAAATTTTGCGGTTTTTTTTATTTCTGTTGAGGATCGTACCCGCGCTTAGATTTCCTTTTGTTTTTTTAATTCATCGGTTCTTTTGTTCCAGTTTTTGAATTATTTGATGAATTGTTGCTCGAGATCCTTGTCAACTATAGATGCTGTGTGATTATCTCATCCGTTCGTTTTCACTTTAATTTGATGCTTTTCTCTTTTGGTCCCTTTTAATTTTGTAGATGCGCAAGTGTAACTCAGCTAGTTATGATCTAGCATCTTATCATCTCTGTGGTGTGATCCTGCTTAGATTATGAGCTTTCATTGACCTTTTCCTTGCCAGTTATTTACAGTTATCAGATCTGTGTGTGTATGTAGAGGGTGTAATTACTATTTCTGGTGTTTGGAAACTGTTGATTTTGGTACCACTTGTGGCATATGCTGTACTCTTATGCTACTGAGCTGGTTTATATCTGGTGACAAGGTTTGTTCTTCTCTTTGCAGGCAGGTGCTTCTTTGGAAGCACTTGCAAAAGGCGCAGTGCAGTTCTCGCGGAAGTATTCTGTTCGAGAACTGAGAGATCGGTGGCATTCTCTCCTCTATGATCCAAAGATTGCAGCCAAAGCTTCTGCTCGCATGATTGAGTTCGAACTTTCTTCTAATAACACTACTTCGTCAAAGTTAAACAGAAATGGGAACCCTAAGGAAACTACGGAACTTCCTGCGAAAAGAAAAGCTCAAAGCATCCGCAAAAAATACTATGCCATGAGGAAGAGATTTCGCAGCCAACCCGCTGATTTAGCTTTTTGGGGGGAGCAAAATGGTGATGGTTGCATCATTGATCAAGGTGGTTGTCAAAATGGCAATGGACTTCCAGTGGGGAATCATATAGATGGCAATTTTGTGATAAATCAGTTTGATTTCCAGGAATCAGGAAGAAGTAGTTCTCGTCATATCTATCCACATGTAGGAAGGGATATTGATGCCACCAATGCCATTGGCAATGCTATCAAAAGGTCATGTTCCATAGAGCCTAATTCCACTGTAGACAGGAATCAAAATAAAGTTGTAATGGAAGGTGGTGAAAATGGGCTCGCCGAACAGGTTGGGTCATTGCCATTTGTAATTTCGGTAAAAGATAAAGGTGCACATTCTCTTGAGCATAATAATATTACAGACAGGGATACTTCAGTTGACATTAGGGATCATACAAATGTTGATGAAATGGAGCTGTCTCATGAACCACGAGATAGTAATGAATCATTTCACTTAATGGGAGCTTCATCACCACAGCCTGGGATGCCTCTCTGGAAAACGATTGAGGATGTTGCAGCACCTGCAATGCCAATCAATGTCGGTCTTGGAGATACTAATCACGGTGTGGAGCAATCGCTTGTACATCATGATGATGGGGATGGTAAGATAATAAATTCATATGCATACCATTCAGAGCTAATGTTAAATAGTAGATATATATATCATGAAATTAATTGTTCAACTTATTTCTTAGAAAGTGATTTTGATCTCCCAGATTCTCGTATGGACTACCCACCTGAAGAAGGGCTTTCTTTCATGGACGTAGATTCAAAAGATGCAATGGATAAGTCTTGTTATGAAAGTCTTAACTCACTTATTTTGAATTCTCCCAATGATGTTCCAGAAGATGTTTTACCTGATGTTTGTGAGAATCAAGCATTGATTTCAACCACATGCCCTTCTGTTCCGGATGGTCCGTGTGAAGGTACTTCGGACCTGCCAACCCCTCTTCATGATGATGAGCGTCTTATTCATTCTTCAGACGTCAATATACCATCATCTGCATCAATGCAAAAGCCTTGCTCTCCCAAACCCAGTGATGGAATTATGATCTGCACATTGAACACTGAAGACCCTGAAATTCCTGATAATGATGATTTTATCTCATCGCCATTGGCTTCCCCTGTAACTCAACCAAACTATAAACAGGCTGGTAATTCACTGCCCTCTTTTGTCGAAAAAAGAAACAAAGAACCTGTGCTAAATTTGGTGAAGAAAGAAAAACCTACATGTTCTTTTATGACTTCTCCAATGTTTGGATCAGACACGTTGCCAGAAAACAGTCCAAACCATCAACCTATTGGTAGTGGATCAGAGTGTCATTATGGTAACTATTCTTCTCTGGTTACAAGATCGGCTAATGGTGTTCACCCGAGTCAATTCAGACCAGCACATGCAATGGAAAATACATTGCACCCATGTAATGCTACACTTCCAGACTCAGATTCACCTTCTAAAGCTTTCCCAGAACATGAAACTGTCCCCTCAACATCGGATCAAGAAGAATCTGAGAGTGATGATGACATTCTCAACTATTCAGATATTGAAGCCTTGGTAAATCTTAGATGTGTAAATTTATATATTTATCTTTATACTTATCTATTGTTTTTTTATCAGCAATGTTTTTTTAATAAAATCCATGTCTTTAAAATAAAGGCAAGGACAACGGGCTGAAATTCAGCACCCTCAGGAATACCTATCTACTGTTATATCTTGGTTTTTCCTTCCTCTCACCCTATTTTGATATGCTTTTTCAGATACTTGATATGGATTTATGTCCAGATGAGCAGGATTCATGTTTTAGTAGAAAAGGTAATCTTCTGTCATCGAGTTGAACTAATTTATCAATAGGTTACTTCTGATTCTAGTTCAGTTTATATGCAGAAAGTGAAATTCGAAAAAATGTCTGTTCAGAAGTTCCTATGTATTATTCATTACGACTTTGTTTCGTCATGATGAGATACATTGGCTTCTATGTGTTATATTGACCTTTTTTCCCTTTAAATGCCAAATGTGGTTACTGATGGTTGCGCCTTCTGTAAATGGAATAACATAGCCAGCTTGTTAAAAGAAAAAGAAAAAACACTAATTGCTGTATGCTAGGTTAAGAGCATGATTTGTATTACACCAACATCGAAGCGTATTAATTTCAGTTTGCTTGCTTGCTTGGGATTTGCAGTCTCCACAAAACTGTATGAAGATAAGAAACCTGTTATACGATTGGAACAGTGTTATCGGTCCTCCAAACAAAGAGAAATTGCATCTAAAGGCGCACTTGCCTTATTGTATGGCCACCGTTTGAGGCACTATATTAAGAGAACTGAGGTACATTCTTTCAAAATTTTGCCATCATTTTTTCTTTTACCTTTGTTCAGCTTGACTGCAATCTCCCCCAAGACTGACAGCATCTTTTTTATCAGCTGTGTATCAAGCAAGACTAGGGCTTCACTTGCCTATATAGAGGCAAGAGAGCACCAAATTTTTTAATTCTTATTTAGAATTAAGATTAATGTGTCATGGGCTCAAAACTAGAAAAGTGCTCTAATTTTGCCTCAGAATCTTATTAGTAGAACCAAATCAAATGCATGTTCTAGAACTAACTAATATTTTGTGGAATGTAACATGGTATACAGTCACGCTACAGTCTACAAACATTATTGGAGGTTATACTATTAACTGTCCTACCGAATGAATTTTTTTCTTCCAAAGTTAAAAGAGGCTTTAGCTTGGAGCTATTTTATTTTGAAGGGAAATTTTCAGTTCGCTACACTGGAATAGTTTTATTTTCAAATGAGTACCCTAAACTTTTTTTTCTGCTACCCTGAACAAGTCATATTTTCAGTTTAGTCATTTCCATCCATTTTTGGACGGAAAATCGTTCGCACAAGACCTTGTTTTTTCAGAAAGTACCGAAACCACCCTTGGGCTTTCAAATGAGTACCCTTGTCACATTGCCATAGATGAGTAAAATTCCTTCATATCTCCCAATGTTGCCCCCTTTCCGACCACTTCCAAGCTCCACCACTGAGCTCCATCATCCCCATGGCTGCATCCTTGTTTGATTCTTGTGGAGGTTGTGATGTATGGGCTTTTTTTTTATCAAGGATTTTTTTTGTAATGCTACACAAAAGGGATTATTTGGGGAGGATGGAGGGTCGGGAATCGGTGGTGGCTGGGTTGATTTCCGGCTATAATCGTCCGGTGGTCGTGGTCGATTCCGGCGAAGCTTAGGGTACTTGAATGAAGTGGGTATGGGGGATTGAAAATCAATGACATGATTTGGAAAATTTGACTGTTAGTGAGGGGTATTATGGACGGAAAAATAACGGAAATGACTAAATTGAAAATAAAACTTTTCCAGAGTAGCGAAAAAAAAAAGTTTAGGGTACTCATTTGAAAATAAAACTATTCCAGGTTAGCGAGCTGAAAATTTCCCTGTTTTGAATTATGTTTTCTGGGTCTCCTTACAACCTCTTATTACTTTGAAGGTCATACTTGGCAGAGCGACTGAAGACTGTGATGTTGATATTGACTTGAGAAGAGAAGGTCCTGCTAACAAAATATCTAGACGGCAGGTAGGATTTCATTTGGTTTGCCCAATAAAATGATTTTTCATGTTTACAGTTTGTAATTTCATTGACTCCCTATTCTGTGGTACTAAATAAAATTTCTTTCTTTATTCCACAAGAGTACATGAGCTACATTTTGTTATGAACAAATAGTCCATTGAGACAACTTTTGCAAAACAAATATTATTTTAGCTGCTCGACGGTAGGGCCATATACTCATGATTCTAGAAGGATAAGTAGGCCTAGAATATAGGTTTAGAGTACCATAAGCACTCTTCTAATATATTTAGGGTGCCTGGACTTTTCTAGTTGCTCATTTTAACTCTTAACATTTTTTGTACCACCATTTAACTTGAGTGCTTTACGCATCTCTTTGTTGCAAGTCAGCATGCCTATTGTTTATTATTTTCACGTAGAGTGTAATTGAAGGAGACACGTGACAGAAAACACTCTTACTTTGCATTTGCTGTACTCTTATGCCCTTGTTTTTTTTAAAAAATTTGAACTTTTGTGCTCTATATATGTCCACGAGATTGACTAGTGTTCATTGTTTCTGCTAGGCACTGATAAAGATGGAAGAAAATGGTTCTTTCCTTCTGCAAAATCTTGGCAAGGGTTCAATATTCTTGAACGGTACAGAAGTAAGTACTGGGCAGCATCTGAGTCTCACTTCAAACAGTTTGATTGAGGTACAAGGCTTCCATATCTAATCTGAAATGAATCATGTCCTGATCAGGCTCGTATTTGCTTCCATTTCGGAATCTTGCTACTCATATGCTACACCTTTCTTTTTTTTCACTTGAGTTAGCAAAAAAAAAACTGATACTTTATTAAGAACTACCAAGAAAGTAGGAGCCCTGATGATCTAATAAGCTATTCATTACATGCATTACATGTGCAAATATCGTTTGAGTTCTCCAACCATGACTTCGCTGCAGGTAAAGGATATGGCATTTGTGTTTGAAATTAATCACAAATATGTTGGGCAGTATTTAGTAAATGTTGCCAAAAGAAGCCAAGAAAAGGATAGCTGTTTTGCCTGGAAATCTGAGGGAGGAGCTGAGTAGAAGAATGCAGTCTGTCTAAAAGGTGCTTTTCTTCACCTCATAGTTTCTCTGTGTACTAAATGTTGGCCTTGTGCAAGTCTACCCTTACATAGGAGCATGTCGCCGAGCTTAAGGTTTCATCTTATGTACATAGTTGATCCTTTTATATAACGTAAGAAAAATAATTATGGGGTGAAATGTGTGTTGGTATGCATGGCTGGAGTTAATAGTCGCTACTAGTTTGTAATTACAGCTACAAGTATCGCTTTGTCGTTTGTATGTTATGTGTACAGGCTTCAAGAGTTCAATCATTTTACCATTCTAATTTTGTGCAATTGATGGGCCGAACAATGCTGAGATGTTTATTTTGCCTTTATGAGTACATGTCTTTGTCACTTTTATTAAGTACTGTACTTTTCATTCAAGGTAATGGTTGGCTGCTTCTTTTTGGTTGCTATTTATGTTCCCGTTTGCTGATGCTTCTGATATTTGAACAAAAAAAAGTATCAGAGAAAAACGGATAGGAAGTCTAATGAATTTTAGAAATTGTCTGCATTCCATATTTACCATTTATTACCTTGAACAGATTGACCTTCATGACTACATGTATTGGTCATTTATATATACACATTTGCCTTTGAGAAGAACTAGGGTTGAAGTATGTTTATTATTCCTTAAATTATTATTAAAATTGTCTATTATGTCTATTATTTTAATTGTAATATGATTTTTTTCAATATATGCAATTAGTAATTTGTTCATCGAAGTAATTTGGTATATTTTTTTAAATGTTATAATTAGTGCATTACATGAGACCCTTATTTACCCACTTGGGTTAGCCTGATGGTGAAGACATCTTCACATGAGACCCCTATTTGCTTGCACTTTGATTTTGGAATTAGTAACAACTTTTTTCTTGTAGCTTTGGCCTATCATTCACTTTTGGCTGTGATTTTTTTCTTTCACTGTAACTGATGATTGTAGATATTATAAAGGATAGTATGAAACAGTATATATTATTTTCTTATATTGATTGATGTTTGTAAATTGAGGAAGTAATCCGGCTGCTAGCGCCATCACCCTGAAAAACATAGTGCCATGAAATAAGGCTGTAGCCAAATACAGTAATAAGAATCTTTTAGCAGGGATGGCAAAGGGGTGGGGACCCTTGCCTCGTCCCAGCCCTGCCCTGTTCTTGTCCTATGGGGAATGGGGTGAGGATCGGGGATTCCTTGTCCCGTTCTCGCTTTTCAGGGAACGGGTATTCCCGGCCATGTTCTCGCTTGCGGGAGATGGGAATTCCTTACCTTGTTCACTCTGAAAGAAATGTATATTTTGCCATCACACAATTATCAATACATAGTTTTAAACAATATGCATATAAAACAAACATTACATGATACCTACCTTGTCTCGAAATAGCTAGCACATAATAAAAAATGTCTTAATGAAATAGATTATAACATAAAATTAAATGTATATATTATTATAAAATATATATTTCTAGAATGTCTTAATGAAATAGATTGTAACATAAAATTAAATGTATATATTATTATGAAATATATATTTTTAGAAATAATAATGTGGGGCGTAGGGATGGGGCGCCCCGCAGAGTGGGCTGTCCTTGCCCTGCCTACAGCCCGTCAAAATCCCCATTGACCACCCCATACCCTGTCCTGAACACGCCCCCAGCGGGGCGGGGGCCTTGGGTCCCAACCCCATTGCCATCCATATACCAAAATGAATGATCAATCTTAAGACAAAACCAAACGCAGTATTGATTTAATGGGTCATGGCCCATATCTGAAAGCCTATTGATGACATTAATTATTTCATGAGAGCATCACTTTCAGTTCCAGCCTTCTTCATTCAATCCCAGAGCTTGCCTTTGAAGTTGAACTTGATTGAAGATGTGCCTGTGTTCCGAAGCTCAAAGGGTCATTATATTTGGCCCTACAGTGTTGCGTTCAAATCCACGTACCCAACCCTGACTCCGAAAGCCTATAGGCTTTGAACAGCACAGCAACAAGAGGGGTGAAATCAGCCAACACACGTCTCACAAAGATGAAGCACAGTGTCGCTTACATAAACAACATTTTCACTTCACATCATCTTCTGATGAATTGAAGCCAACCATGGCCATGTCTTTGGCTCTCTACTTAGCTCTGACACGCTCACCCGTGAAGAGCCACCACTCACCATAAAAAGCGCTCTCTCTCTCTCTCTCTACTTTTGTACTCTCACCCCATCAAAATCGTCACTCTGATCATTTACCAAATTCAACGGCTCTGATCGTCTTGGGAATCATTTCCCTGCAGCAAACCCATCTTTTCTCTTTAAACTTCGACCTCGACTGAACTGGTCTATTTGATCGTCACTACCAAAACCAGTACCTCTCAAAGCTTCTTTTTTTTTTGCTGATGATGGGTCACTGTAAATTTCATTCTAATTTTATCCACTCCATGTCTTTTCTTCTTCTGTTAATTACAGTCTCTGGGTTGTCGTTTAGAGCTGAATCGAAGACGAATTGGGGAGATACGCAAGTATTGAAGCAGCTCAAGAATGCTGTGGACCCTAATTCAATGAGCCCAGGCTCGTGCATCAGCTCCTGGGACTTTACCCTCGATCCCTGCGACACCCTCTTCAGCGACCGCTTCTCCTGCGGCTTCAGGTGCGACGTCGTCGTCTCCGGCGAGAGCCGAGTCACCGAACTCCGTCTCGACCAGCCCGGTTACTCTGGCTCCCTCTCTTCCTCTACCTGGGACCTTCCGTACCTCGAGACCCTCGACATTTCAAGCAATCTCTTCTCTGGTCCCATTCCCGACTCTTTCTCCAACCTGACTCGGCTGCGCCACCTGGTTCTGTCTCGGAACTCGTTATCCGGTGAGATACCTGCCTCCATCTGGTCGTCGCTGTCGAACCTCCAGGAGCTCTACCTTGACTATAACTACCTGGAAGGCCCAATCCCGGCGAGTTTCAATGATCTGCTCAGCCTCCAACGGCTAGAAATCCAATCAAATAACCTCTCCGGCCGATTTCCCGAACTGGGTTCCCTTCAAAACCTTACCTTCCTCTACGCCAGCGACAATTCCATCTCCGGCGAAGTCCCCGCCGAGCTTCCGCCGTCTCTGCTTGAAATCTCCCTGAGGAACAACAAATTGCAAGGAACAATCCCAGATGGGTTTAGAAATCTGAGCTTTTTGCAAGTGCTCGACCTCGCCAACAACCAGCTCAGCGGCTCTGTCCCTGCGTCTCTCTTCGAGCACCCGTCTCTGCAACAGCTCACTCTCTCAGTCAACCGATTCTCCTCCATACAAATCCCCAGTTTTCGGGCCGTCCAGAGCGAGCTCGTCGCCGTCGATTTGAGCAACAATCAGATCCAAGGTCTGCTGCCGGCGTTCCTAGCGTTGATGCCGGCGCTCTCCGCTCTGTCTCTGGAGAACAACAGCTTTACCGGCATGATTCCGACACAGTATGCCATCAAGACGGCGGTTCCCGGCGCCGGAGTGGCGCCATTCTCGCGTCTGCTTCTGGGAGGGAACTATCTGTTCGGACCCATACCGAGCCCACTGATGGGTCTGAAACCGGATTCGGCGAATGTGAGGCTCGCCGGAAATTGTTTGTTCCGGTGCCCGACCAGTTTCTTCTTCTGTCAGGGCGGCGATCAGAAGTCGTTGACGGAGTGCAAGAGATTTTCACCTGTAATTCCATAAAACGACGCCGTTATTAAGACTCTCGCGCTTCTTTCTCTGGTGCTGTTGTGTTTTGTGAATTGTGGCTGTTTTTTTTTTAAGGATTTGATTAGTTTGTAGGCACTAATTAGGCTTTTATCACTTTTTTAATGACGGACATGACGCCAGCAAGTTAGTGCTAGATTTTTTTTTTCATTTGTCTTCTTTCCTCTGACATACGACCCATGTGACTTTAATGCGCGCGTGTGGGAAGAGAGGCTAACTTCACGCGCCTCCATCATGCATGGCCCCACTTTCCATTTCTGTCTAACTGAGGGCCCATTTCGATCTATGTGAGGCTTAGGCTCGTATGTGAGGATTATATGTAAGGCTCGTATGTTGACAGAAGAAAATGGTGGAACTCGGAATTCAAAATAGTGTGTGTTTTACAATGTGAGGCTATAGGGTCTCGTATTGTGAGTGGACCAATCATATTTAGTTATATCTGTTTTTTCGTATTAAAAAAAAGACGCGTGGCACACGGCCATTGGCCGACCTTCATACATGGCCCGCGTCCCACGAGCCGAAAAAACGCGAGTCGAGGTTGAGGGCCGGTCCGTTGTACATGCTCTTATAGGGCTCGCTTTTGGCCCATTAAGCGGTACAAATATTTCTTCCAATAGGATCGAAAACAAGTAATTAATCGAACAGTCTGTGTCGCATATTTATGGATATGATACGCGTATCATGTTTCGCATACGCGACATGTTAAACATTCACCAATTAATAGATATATGATATATTTATATTATTTGTAAAAACATGTTGATATGTAATTATTAGTTTTCTAGACGGAGAGAAGATTTTGTTGAACCTTAACCCGAGTCAATACAGTCTTTACATAGTTAGAGATAGTATTTTTGAGTTATAGATTATAGCGAGGACTCTTATAGTATAGTTGATGAGCTAGCCTTTTGGACTCGTTGAGCTACTCTTTTGTTTGGTAGATACACCATGGACTATGAAACAAAACTAGAAAATAGAAGACGCATTTTGCTACCATCTCGAGGTTAGGTTGGTGTATCTTAGACTGTTGATAAGCCTCTTGCAAGGTTGTGAAGGTGTCTGTTTGAGTGTTCATAGATAGTCCGTATCCTTCGAAGTAGGGAGAACCGTTGAAATGTTTGTCGTACTAATAGTGTTAGCCGAACGAGAATGTGTTTGAGTCATTCTGCTGTCACCCAAATCCATCTTTAACTTCCGTAGTTCATCGACGAGCGCAACCCCATTACACGGCCCAGAAAAGCCGTCAAAACAATCGATTTTTCCGCTCCTAGATAGGATACAAAGCGAAGAAAAAAACAAAGTGATAGAGAAGACGAAACGGGGAGAGAAAGAGAAGGGGCTGAATATAAGATCGTAAAGAAAGAGTCGTACACTATCTAGAAGGTGTGGTTGTTCTTTGTCGCAAAGCTCATTTTTGAAAAATCTGTAATTGTTAACCTGATTGAATATAGAAAGTAATTTCGTAAAATTAGTTTGATTTGTGTATTGCATTATCATGACTTATGTCTGGTTAGAATTGGAGTATATAATTGTTTGGGTGGTCAGTATGCTAAGATTTGTTGGGTGCAATTTTGATGGTAAAAGAAAGTAGAAGTGAGTGAGTTTTGGTGAAAATGGTGATTGGAATGTTGTGGTACAACCTTAACCGGGTCTGTTGTTTTTGAGCTCATAATATCGTCCACTTCCTATTGTCCTTGTGAGGCTGGATCCAACGACAATACTAATTGACACTCCAACCACCTCCTCACTTTCCTCTCTCAATTATTTTGTTGATTTTTTCACTATTACTCGTAATGTGATCTCACTTTTTCCACCAACTAGCTACATTATTATCCAAACCTATTCAGCTTTTGTGACTCTTGATATAATGTAATAGAAATATTATATTTCTGGATAATTTCAACTTGTTAAATCAAAACATTTCGATTTTTAAATTACTATCCTAGATTGTATTTTTTCCTAGTTAGTCTATCGTTTCAAAATGAATTAAGTTACTCTTTTCCACCTAAATTTTTGTACGAAGATTGGACAGTGGTTTGAAATATTGGAGGGAAAAGAGTACTTCGAAAAATTTAAAACGCTAGAACAACATGAAAACAAATATATGTTGGGATATTGAGTTGAAAACCGAAAAGTTTTAAGGTAGGGACTGAAATTATCCCGGGTTTTTTTTGTTAGCTTTTTTGACGAGTATGAAGCAAATGGGAAAGCAATTTCACATATCGAAACAAAAAAAAAACTATTACATTATAGAAATTGAATATGATTATATTCCAACTCAAGATAAATTTCACATTATTATGACGCCTGAATAAGAGGAAAAATGGCAAGTCTTTTAAGTAAATAACATAATTGGTTAGCAAATGAAACAAAAACTAGCTAGATCAGTTGGATATGGGCCGTAACAGTGAATATATATGGGCCGGTCAGTTACGATTTATGGGCCGGAGAGCCCATCTGCTCTCTTTTATAAGTAGCAAAAAAGTAGATATGCATAATCATAAGTCGGAAGCTGAGCATGAGCATCTACCAATGCAACAGAATCATTGCTGTCCACTTCTCAAGCAACCCAAATAGTTCTTCCGTACCCTATCAAAACTGGGGACCACCTAGTGGGACCCATCCTCTGACGACAGGAGTGGGTCCTCTCTCAAGTCCACGTCGGAAAGTACCTTTCACCGGAAATTTCTCAAGGAATAGCAACATTCGCTCGCATTCAAGCAAAAAGCCCCAAAACAAAACAAACCCTAATTTCAAATTCGAAACGAAACAGCGTGACAAACATGATGGCTTTAAATAAATTCCCTCGTGACCCGCGATTTTTTCATCGTCACCGGCCCGGCGGGTGGCCAATGGGAACGTGCCACGTATGAAACGACATCAGGTCGGCTGAAAACGACGGGAGCCGGCAGAACTCCATATAAAATCTAGTCTTTTCGTACGTATTGGGCCGGGCTTTTACTTTTATTCTTACTAATCCGTATTGCATTTTACCCTTGCTTTTTCCCAATATTACGGGCCGACCCCTCACGTGTTTATGGAAAATCATTTTTTGTCAAACAATCGTATTGGTAATCACATGCGCAAAGTGAACCTTTTTGGATTTTACACAAACAAGGTCCAATGGAATATTGTATTCGAATTGAGAGGGACATGATACATTTACATATAGATTATCATAATTTGGGTTTTTAAATTTCAAAAGTGATTAAGCGCCAATCATGGTACTTCAAGTTTGCAACTGTTCTCCCAAGTCAAGTAACATATATCAGAAGCTATACGAGTCATTCACAAGTGAATTTTCAAATTCAAAGTCATTAAGCGACAATTATGGTAGTTGAATCCGACTACCTCTTTGGATTAAACTCTTAAATTTGATGTTTTTTCTATATCAAAAAAATTTAATAATTTTTTATATATAATTATATTTTTTTAACCAACAACCAATATATTATGCCCACCAAAGTCTCTTGGATCAGCCAAAAAAATATTTAAAGCGAATACAATTGAAACGAAATAGTTGAGAAGCCAAACATCATGGGACATAACAAATAAGACAACATACTCATTGACTAAGATGCTCTAGGAATGTCAGGAGATGAATATTGTGATAAAGGCCAAAGGAATCAGTACAATTACGTCTGACGGTGAGTTAGAACATAGTGGGTCTATTTTCGGATAATTGGCTTCATGACGAACTAAATACTCCCATTAGGATCCACTTCACGTCGTCTTCCCTCGAATGATAAAAGAGGGATCCCAAAACGCGAGAATCTTGACTCCCGAAGGGGTTGAGGGGTATTGTGTCGATATTTGGTGAAACATCTACCACCCTACAACCAGTGATACGTTGATATTCGCAAACCTCTCACTGGTCTTGATCTTTTTCATTAATCGAGGCGTGGGTGCTTTCTGCCCTCGTCGTTGTGTGTGACCCTATGCAGTTGTCAAGGTCTACTACTCCCACCTTCCGATACCTCGGTATGCCGAATGGGTCCATCCCATTTCCAACCCGCTCTTGGACATGTCTCCCTAATTGACCCCAAGCTAGTTTCGATACCTCGACTAACTGTGATTCCCTCCTACTCACTATTGGGGTGCCCCTAAAGCCATATGGATTTTTCACCGGACCCTTCACAATCGTCCAACGACCCTCCCTCTCCCTTGATACGTTGTTCTTATGCATGGAAAACCGACCCTCCAAAAAACACCCAATCCCTAAGAATCCATCCCTCATCGATCGTGTGATCCCCTCTCGATCCCTATCCACATCGTGCATGTCAACTAACTCCCCTCTTAATCACTGATCTGTATATGACGTCACAAGCCCAAAACGGACTTAAGACACCAGCGACACCAAAACCAACTATCGTCGTCCTCCAGATCAAAGCATTGCGATGCAAGCCCGCGAGGTAGCCCTTCCTGACCAACCGTAATCTCGTGGAAGGAGAGACCGACAGAGAGCCCTTACCTCGAACACCATATCCGCTCCAACCGAGACAGAGGAGGAGACCAGAACTGATTCAAAGAGCTTGTCACCAGAGATCAAATTGTCGTTGATGAAGAAGGTCAAAATGATCCATTTCAACAAACCTAAGTTTTGTTACAGATGTGTAGGAGGTGTGATATCTCATTCCCTTACTTTGGGTTTAATATTGGAGATAACCCGAAACGGGTGAAATCTTGGGACCCGATTGTGGCGAAGTATAAAAAGAAGTTGGGGTTGTTGTAAGCCATGTATATGAGTTGGGGGGTGAGTATCACCTTGATCAATAACAAGCTATCGACTTTACTATTATTTTATAAGTCGATAATGCAGGCTCAGGTGGGAGTTATTAAGGAACTAGAAAGGTGGCATCATTTATTTTTGTGGGGAGGGTCATATAGGAAGAGTGTTATGTATAAATTTAGTTCAAGGGTTGTTTGCTCATCGTAGCCAGTGAGGGTTTTGGGCCTTAAGATCATTTCTTAGATTGATGATTCTTTTTTCCAAGTGGTGGTGGCGTTTCTCCCTTGAAGTAGACTCGTTGTGGGAAAAGGATGTTTATGCTAACTAGGAGGAGTCGAAGTGAGATTCAGGACGTTTCGAGGTGGACCACAATACATTGAGGTCATCCCATATTCAAGGTCTTGAAAATGATGACAGGTTTACGGAGTTCTTTGGGAATATCGGTTTGCGGTGGTCTCTCATTTTAGGATCCCGTGTTCGTTTATGGTTAAACACATGGGTGGGGAGTTCACCCCTTCGGTTTAGGTTTTAGCGATTGTATTACATCTTACAGGATGAGGAGATGAATGTGGCTAATTTGTGAGCTTACGGGAGTAAGTGGAGTGGCAGCTTTGTTTTGAGAGGCAACCTAGAGGCGGGTAGTTGCGACTAAAGTGGGAACCACAGTAGATCACCCGGGTTACCAAAACAGTAGTCAGAAGGGAGGATATGTGTATGTGGGTTCCCAACGTGAGAGGTTTCTCGGAAAGTTTGATGTATCCGCTTCTGGATCTCTATGTTAAGAAGCAAGATTAGGCGTGTGTTTTGTGGACCCCGAGAACACCACTAAAGGTGCCGACTCTTGTATGGTTGTGTTTCCATAATGTGATCCCGACTAGTGTTTTTCTGGATGGATGAGGTCTGCTATATCGGTGCAATGATGTTTGTGTCCCTTCCGTGGACTGAAATTCGAGGATTGTTGACACCTGCTTACCAGATGTGACTTCGATTGGCTTATATGGTCAGCTGTTTTGAGGTGGTGGGGTGCAATGGGTTATTCTCGTGGATATAAGGGCAGAGCAACTGTCCAGGTATGGGTTAGTGTAAGACCCGCCCCCGGTCGATCCCGGTAAAACCGGTGAATCCTAGCTAAGTTTGACTGTCGGTCGGAAAAGTCAACCGATGACTCAGAAAGTCAGTCGGGACCTTTCCGGGGCCCAAGAAGCTTAGCCATTAGCACGGTTAGCTTAGTTGGGTCGTTTCCTTCAGTTTGACTGTAATATTGTTAAAGTCAACTGTCGGTCAAACTCGGGTTTAATATCGGTTAATTGTCGATAAATCTTGGAAAGCTGGAAAATTATTAAATAGGAGTGACCTTACATGACACTTGTCATGCTTGGCTTGGAGGATGAGTTTTGGGGCTCCAAATGACCCTCATACCCTCCTAAGTTACCTTTAAAGGGATAAGACCTTAAGGGCTTTTGAGTAAATTGACATTTTAGGTCATTTAAAGGAAAGAGAGCAACAATTCAGCCCATTTGTTGTTGTTTCAGCCGAAAATCACAAGGGAGAGGAGAGGAGGAGCTCACTTGCTTGAGGAAGAAGATAGAGAAGAAAGCTTGGATTTTGAAGCTTGTTCTTGGTCCTTTTGCCTTCATTTTCACTCCATCTTCTCCATCTCAACTATCTAGAGGTAAGGATGCTCTCAACTCTCCATTTCTTCCACTTCCAATCTATGAGTTTTGTGGGTTTTGGCTTAAAAGTTGAAGAACTTGCTCTTTGATTGATTGTTTGGAGAAGAAGTAGTGAAGTAGGTTGTTGGATTGAGTTTTGGTTGAAGTTTGATGAACCCATTGAGGGTGTAGTTGCTGGGTATCTTTGGTGAATTATTTTGGAGCTAGGAGAGTTTAGAAATGGAGTTTGTGTTGGGCTTTTCGTGAAATTCGAGTTGAGGAAGAAAGGGGAAGGAGCTGGTCAGGTCTGATACGGAATCTGACCCGGACCGGGCCAGGTACCGGCACGGTAGGCCGCACGGAACGTGCCTGGTACCGGCACGGCACCCGGCACGGAACGGGCCTGGTACCGGCACGGCACCCGGCACGGAACGGGCGGGAGTCCGGCACGGGACCTGATACGGTCCGTGTCGCTCACCGGGCCGGTCTGTGTCGTGTTCCGTTCTGGATTCCGGGACGGCCTGTGACAGGGTCCGTTTGGCATTCCGGATCAGATCCCCAGAGCGCAAAACCCTTCCTTTTAGCTCAATTTGATTCCCACTTTTCCTTTTCAAACCTTGATCCATTTCTGAACGTTGTGGTGTGTTTTGAGGAGAAGAACACTTGGTTGAGGAATCTAATTTGTGTTCTTTTGGTGGTTCAAAACCTTAGAACCAAGCTAGGAAAGGAGGAAGAACGTGGACACGAGTTAGAGGAGCTTTTATCACGCCGGGACCCGAGTGAAGAACGGAGAGGTGACCACCGAGCTTGTCATCAGAGTGTTGAGAGGAAGACCTCGAGGTAGGGAAAGCCTTAACCTCTCGTTTATGATGCTTAGTATGCATGCTAGGTTAATAAAATTGGAAAGGTCCTAGAAATGCCTATAGGACGCGAATAACTAGCATAATCGTCTTTCTTTTACTAATAACCGGAAGTGTCTAGTGGTGACCGATTAGGATGCCAATCACTAGTATAATTCGCTTTCAATACTTGGGATTTGATTGTCTGGTAGAGGAGCCTTGGTAAAGCCCTCGGATTAGTTGCGTGTTAGGATCACATGCTTGGTTGTTGGTTGCTTAGTGGATAGGCTAAAGAGTCTAACGGAACTAGTTGAATTGCATGTGTGAATGCTCGTTTGAAGGCTTATATGATTAGTTGATTACACTCGTACTTGCTCGTTGATTGTATTCGAATGTTTACTTGATTCACTTAAATTGTTGTTTGGAGCATCGAGTATGACTGGTTGTACCGAGCGGTGCAATCAGGTGATCGATGCCCCGGTGGTTCGAAACTGGTAAGTGAACGGTAAGTTGGGATTGTGTGATTGGTGTGATATGACTTAGTGATTCGTGTGCTGTGTGCTATGGTGAATCGGTGATGTGTGAGTTATGTGTGCTAGTGGATTGGTGGTGGTTGGTTTGGATTGCGTCGTGTTTCGGTTGAGTGCGTTACCAAGTTGTTATCTGATTATGGTTGAGACGGTATGGTACCTACACCGTTGAGGAGTTCGGTGTAGGGTGAGATATCGATTATTGTTGATACGGTTTGGTGCCTACACCGTTGAGGAGTCCGGTGTAGGATGATATAATGGTTATTTAGTGAATTGCCCAAGTGTATGCTTCCTATGGGAGTAATACCTTGGTTCCCGAGGACATAAAATCCTTTGGAGACGTTTCTGAGAATCCCGACGATAAGCGCCCCGAAGGGTTGTTTCCGGTCGCCTCAATGTTATGCATCTCCTCTGGATTTGAGGGAAAATCCGAGAGGACACATTATATGTGGATCGGAGGGTGGAGACTTCATGTGCCACGACATTGAACTGAGTTATCTATTATCCGTGTTCGTTAAGATCTATATTATTGATTTGCTGTTGACTTATTTTGAGTTGAAGGTCCACCTAGCTTTGGGTTTTCTCTACTGAGTGCAAGCTCACCCCTGTGAGTTTACTGTTGTGTTTACAGGCTTGATTGAGGAGTAGAGGCTCGGGAGCTCTCGGTGTGGGTGTCCATAGCGACTTCGTTTATTCTATTTTTGTTCGGAACAGTTTTTGTAGAGAATTATTATTACACCCCTGGAGGGTTATTCACGTTTTAAACTACATTTGGTGGATTCGAGTTATTTATTGGAGTTTCTGGAACTTTTTGTGAATTGTTATCTCTTTCATTCATGTTTTTACTAGTCATGCCTCGAGTCCGGGCAAGAACCGGATTTGGGGCGTGACAGTTAGACCTAAAGTTCTCTTGGGAGGTATGGTCCTCGGTTTGTTATTTAGTGCTTTGGGAGACATGGTTGGTTAGAAATGACTTGGTCTTTTCTGTAGTGATCCCAAATGCAAAGTTGGTGGTCGGAAGGGTAAAAGTCACCTTATTAGAGGTAGGACAGAGCTCAAGGTGGATCATGTCTTCTTTCTCTTTTATAGAATAAAGTCAGCTCCTAATAGTATGTTGTAGGAGCTCTCTTCGATCCAAGTTAGTCTAGTTCCTTCGAAGCTATTCCAGTTTCTGTTTATTTTATTGGTTGTTTTTGTCATGTTTTACTATGCTTTGTTATTTTGACTATTCGTTAAACTTTTGGATGTTGGTTTTGGGTTGTCGTGGTGGATATTTTTCCTTCCATGTAAGTCTGTTTGATTCTCTGTTTTGAGTTTGTTTTTGCATGTTATTCTTTTTCCCTATGATAATATCGCATACAAATAAAATCTATGTATTGCAAAGATTTTTTAAATTGAATTATTATATGAATTATGATAAAAATAAAAATAAATTCATATTTTAGGATCATGATGTTTTAATGCTTCATAGAGATATTAATTAGTTTATTAATTCGTATATATTAACTTAAACAAAATTTTCTAATCGGTGTCTTCGTTAAACATTCTAATATCTTTATTTATCGGGATAGATCTCCCTACAGTCGGCCCTAGCAGCCAATCTCGTCAACAATGGCGTTCATCCTTCTCCGGTGTCTGTCCAGCTATTTCACCCTCTCGTCGCTCGAACACCAGCAACCTACAACTTGTAATTCCATCACTTCCAACAAAGCTTGCACGCTTTATCCCCTTTTGTCGTCACAACAACTCTCCTCTCTGACCCTCCCACCGGCCTCATCTGTTCCCTTGTCCTCCATCGTCAGCAACAACGATTTGGTCTCCTCCAATGCTACCGTCGTCCTCGCCGCTACATCAGCCACTGTCAGCCCCCCTACCACCACACCAACCCCCACGACATCCACCACCACCATCGATCTGCCCTAATCGACGCCAATTCCACCACCTATGGCTTCACCAATTATGTCCCGCCCACTGTCCCTGACATACAACAAGCAAGGAAGCTTCAACCAGGCGAGGTCTACTATGTAACCTCTCCAGATCCAATGATTCCCAAGACTCTGGGGTGTTAGAGAGGAGTCGTACCCCGATTTAGAGGGACCTACCCGAGCTTCCTCCTTTTTCTAGATGCCCTCTCAGGTATCTTTCATCCCATGGGGCCTCCTTAGCATGGACGGCGAGAATCTGAGGCACCATTACTCTACGCAGTCGAGCTAGGGGAAGCTAGCGTAATTCTACAACGTCGTACTACCAATAAGGACCCATCCCCTACTTTATTTACTGGATTATTCAGTATTTATGCTCGTAGGATCAACGTTATAGGTCTCTCTAGAGCTATGTCTAGTCCTCCTTTACATTTCTATTAATAATATTCCCACTATTATGATCAACTTTTTTTTTGTAATTGTTTAACATTCAATTTGATCACAAATATATTGTATCTTATAAAAATAAATATATTATACGCAATGTTATTAAAATTAATAGATAATTGTAATTCTGACTAGGTGCAACTTTAGATACTATGTCAAGCAGGATGTTATGACATAGAATCTGACATCGTACTTTTGTATCATGAAATGGAAAAAAAAATAAGCATAAACAATCACACACAAACACACAATTGGTTACCTAGTTCGGTGCAACATCAACTACATCTAGGGGCACTCTAGCAGTAGAATGTTTTTCTTTATAATGTAAACATCAACATACAAGTTTCTCAGATCAACCAGATCGAACCTATACTATGGTTACACGGTGGAAAACCTATAACAGGGACTCCGCCTAAATCCAAGCTCCTTGCTCGATTCCATCCTTATAGCACTTTGGTTTTGGATTGTCTTTCTTCTTTGATAAGTAGTGGTGATTATCAATCATAAGTTCATAGCTCTATAGTTGTTTTGATCACGAGTCATAATATGAGCTCACAAGCATTTCCTTTGCTTCATTTCATTCAGTTTCTCAACCTGCTAGTCTTACACGCTCAAGAACCCTGAAATCATGAAAGCAAATGAAAATGAACACGAAAAGTCTTTTTTAGGCCAATTGATCGTTAGATAATCAGTGTTCCGATCAACCTTAGCTCTAGAGATTTCGACGATACATATAACTCTGTCTCTATTCAGAGTGTGCGCCTCCTAGGGTTACATGACTTTAGAATCACGATTATGTTGAACATCTAGTATCCTTGTTGAGCAAATCTTCCCAAAATTGATCCAATAGAACTTGTATATATATATATCTTCTGATTTTGGAAAGTAAATCATCTTGTTTCCTAATACAAGTCGAACTCTTGTAGTGTGTATCTACACGTAAAGGAAACATATCTTCGTCGGATAAAGATGGACGTGCAATAGATATCTTCAATAAATTCTCTGCGCATGTACTGTCATCCACTGCCGTGTCAATGACATTTTGTGTTGACATCTTCGATCAGCTCTACACCAGTTCCACAATGATGTCTGCTGACATCCTTGATAACATTTTGGCTTGACTCAAGTGTAGGAAATACATATGTAACAACAATCTCTCCCTTTGAATATTTTTTAGGCAAGCACCAAATAGCTTATATTTTCTTTAGTTCATGGTCTGAGACTTGACAACATGCACTTCACCTTGATGTTATTTAGTTAGCCATCATGCAAAATAATTATAGTTATGTTGGGTCTCGTGGCCATGGACAATAAAAACAAAAAAAACGCAGCGAAATCAACAACGAAACTCATGAGAAATCACTACCAAAATATGAAATACGAGTCTTAAAATTCAGCTTGGGTTTAAGAATCTTACCAAGTAGTTTGTTGAGTTTGAATAAGAGGAACACCAAGCTATAGATAGCTTGAATCACTTGGGCGCCTACGTATCCTCAACGGAATCAAATCCAATGTATTTCTTGAGGTTGTGAACTCAAGAACATGCAACAATGGAGCTCTCTCTCTCTCTGGAGGGGTTTGGCCAAAGTGGGAGGAAGAAGAAGGAGTTGCTGAAATTTTTTCACTTGCATGTATTTTATTACCAAGTCACTTGCATGTTAAGTTAACTGCCATATATCATCTCATTTAATCTCCATCATATGCCAAGTGTCCTTGGTAATTAAAATAATAGACATCATAAACTATCTTAGTTTAGTAATTAGTGGAAAATGGGTCCTACCCACTTCCAACCAATTGACTAACAAGACCACTTGGTCAAACATTGACCTTTTGGCTCTTGTTGGGCCCAGGCCATATCGGCAGGTCATGGGCCTCTCCACGAGAGCCCATGTCATGCTCATCATGTCCTAGCCCTTCCACTTCAGTAATGTCCCACATTAACCGACAAGATCGTTCGTTAGACTCCAATTCACGACCCGATCCTTTTGATCCTAAGCGCTCCCGAACACATGACCCAAAAATCAGTTTTGGTCATGTCCCGATACTATTTCCTCCAGGCCAAGCTCCATTGGTGTTCTATCGAGTTATGACTATTGGTGTGACCCTTAGGTCTATGCATGTCGGTAGATCAACGTAAAACCCCAATTACTTGATCCTACCCTAGTGACAACTAACGAGACATAATATAGCCATACACTACATAATGAATCGACCCTTTGTCGATTCTAACCTTTTCATCGTTCCCGTCATTATCCTTTTTATCTCCAATATCCCGATTGAGATAAGGCATAGAGTCGTCATCCTTATTATTCTCAATCACTATTACCTGAATATATGATACCCAGCCCAGTATCATGTGCATGACTATGCTTTTCCTTCAGTCACTCTCAATCAAGCAACCGAGAACCGATATCTTTCTTATATCGTAGTATGAGGGATAAATGCCTTAACCGTCTCTCATGTTACTCATGCAGTTTTTCCCCAAGCCAATCTTGGTCGTTATGGAAGCCCATTCACGGTGCAACGTTAGGCTTATGTCAAAATTAGTTGTTTACTGCATAGCAATC
Organism: Erodium maritimum; assembly: GCA_963921825.1. Taxonomy (NCBI): domain Eukaryota; kingdom Viridiplantae; phylum Streptophyta; class Magnoliopsida; order Geraniales; family Geraniaceae; genus Erodium; species Erodium maritimum. The sequence continues at coordinate 12,394,039 of OY997588.1, read as the reverse complement.
ACAAAGACTCCTCGGTCTAAGGATACATGACAAGCTACGATTCTGAATATGTTCATGACTGGATCTATGGAACATATTCAGGTCGGGTCATCCAATATCATGTCCCACATGATATTTATGATCAAACTGCGGAACACATTCCAATGACTAGCAGAACTAAGCCATAAAGAGTTGTCTTTCATACTAGTCGCTTTCAGCGAAGCTTGTTGACTAAGGACCCCTTCGAGTGTGATCCATCCAGATTTATGGTTCTATTTCTTTGATGGACACTAATCAGATCACACGCCGGTATATTACTCCAACACATAAGTAATATGAAAGTCGTTTTATTATATTGCCAACGATGATATTTACATTTGGACATTTACGATTGGACTGTAGGCACTAAGACTAAAAATCTCCCACTTTCCCTAGTTCCAATCTAAATTCCAATATATTCCCATTGACTTTACACGTGTAACATGATCTGGCAGCGAGAGTGTCTCAGTCAATGGATTGGTTATGTTATCAGCAGTTTCAATATAGGTGATCTTCACTTTACCTCTATTTATAATGTCTCTGGTAAGGTGGTAATGTCGCAGTATATATATGGATTTTTTATGCGATCTGTGCTCTTTAGCTTGCGCATTGGCCCTTCATATTGTCGCAAAATAGATTCACCAGGTTGGACTGGTTTTTTTAATTACAACCATCCCTACTGTGAAATTCCAAATCTACATAGCCTCTTTTACTGCCTCTGCAGCAACCATGTACTCGGCCTCTGTCATAAAATTGGCGACGGTTTCTTGCTTTACACCCTCCCAGCTTAAAGCTTCGCCATTCAGTGTAAACACATATCCTGACTGACTTCTAAAGTCGTCTGGATCTGTCTGGAAACTAGTGTCTACATATCCATTGACGACTAGTTCAACATCATCTTTCCCCCAAGGTTAGACTAATGTATGTTGGTAACACTTAAGGCATACAAGACGTACGCGTCTTATACCTATCATGGCATATATGATCGATCTTGCCCCCTCCCAAGCGCATGGGATTCACATCATCCTTATCTAGCCCATCAATTGTCTTAAACACTAAGTCTTGTAGAGATGAATGTCATGACGAGCGGGTAAGAGTCCTTTCTTTGAATCAACCATTGAGAACCTACTCAATGCCTTGTTCACATAGGTGTTCTGACTTAAACCCAATACCCTCTTGGTGCGATCTCTATATATCTTAATCCCTAAGATATAAGTAACATCGTCTAATTCCTTCATCGAGAAACACTTCCCTAACCAAGCCTTGGTCTCGTGCAAGGTTGGGATTTCGTTTCCGATAAGTAGTATGTCATCGACATACACCACCAGAAAGGTAATCTTGCTCATACTGACCTTCTTGTAAACACGAGACTCATCTTTGTTCTTGATAAAGCCAAAATCAATTATAGCTTTTTCCAACTCCGAGAAGCTTATTTCAATCCATAATGGATTTCAACAACTTATAAACCTTTCCCTTTTTCTCCGGATCGACAAAATCTTCCGGTTGAGACATAAAACGTCCTCCGTTAAACTTCTTATTAAGAAAGCGGTTTGGACATCCAATTTCCATACCTCGTAATCACGATACATAGCTATGGAAAGAATAATCCGGATTGATTTGACCATAGCCACTGGTGAGAAGGTTTCCTCATAGTCAATCCCTTGGATCTGCCTATAACCTTTCGCAACCAGTCGGGCTTTATAGGTATGAGGTTTTCCGTCTATGTCCATATTCACTGTGAAGATCCATTTACATTTGATGGTCCTCACACCGTAGATCGGATCAGCCAGTTCTCAAACTTGGTTGTCCGACATGGACTGCATTTCCTCCATCATGGCTCCCAGCCATAACTCAAAGTCGGGCCCATCCACAGCTTCCTGAAAGGTGGCTAGATCCTCGTGACCCACAATTAGCTCATCCTAACCTCCAGACACAAAGTAACCATATCTCGGAGGTGGACAACTGACAATTACAAATCTCCTTGGACCTTCAAGAATTGCTACATGAACTGGTTCTTGCTCTACGACCACTTCAGGCTCCTCTACTGGGTTGTCAAGTGGTTCAAATGGATATGTACCATCTTTAACTTCTTCTAGATGTACATTCCTCTCACTGACGTCTTTGGAAACAAATTCCTTTTCCATGAAGACCCCACCCAAACGATGAACACCATGTTCTTACTGGGTTTGTAGAAGTAATATCCCTTGTTGCTTTGGGATACCCTAAAAATGTGTATTTCTCAGATCTTGGTTTGAGGTTAGTCCAAACCAAACGTTTCACATAAGCCTCGCAACCCCAGACCCTTAGGAAGGACAAAACAGGCTTCTTCCCATGCCATTTCTCAAATGGTGTCCCTTCCACAACCTTTGTAGGAGCACGATACAAAATGAATGCCACCGTCTCCAGAGCATAACTACAGAAAGGGATAAGGAGATTGGTCTCATTGATCATGGATCGAACCATATCCAATAAGGTCTGATTCCTCCGTTCGGACACACCGTTCGACTGTGGTGTTCCAGGAGGAGTCCATTCCAAAAGGATCACATTCTATATTATTTGATCTAAGAACTCTGTTTTTAAGTATTCTCCAACTTGATCCAATTGAAGTGCCTTAATATTCTTTCCGAACTGGTTTTCTACTTCAGTCCTAAACTCCTTGAATTTATTAAAGGCTTCAGACTTATGTCTCATTAAATAGACATAACCAAATCTACTATTGTCATTAGTAAAAGTGACGAAGTAGCTAAAACCCCTCGTGGAAAGTACACTTATTGGTCCACACACATCCCAGTGTATCGGCCCCAATAAGTCTCCCGCCCTTTCACAGCGATCGATGAATAACACTCTAGTCATTTTTTCCATCAAACAAGATTCGCATCTATTAATCGAATGAAATTCAAATGGCCTTAGAAGTCCTCGCTTGTAAAGTGTTGATACGCGTTTCTTGTTTATGCGACCTAAACGACAGTGCCATAACATAGTCATGTCTAAATAATCAGATTTAGACCTTTTGGTATTTATATTATCTATATATCTTGAGGCATTGTCATCCATATCTAATAGGTACAACCCTCTGACCATCTTAGCACTAGCTCAAAATATATCATTGCATAAAATGTTGAAAATTTGATTCCTAAAATCAAAATTGTATCATTCCTTGTCCAACACAGAAATGGATACAATATTCCTACTAAACTTAGGTATGTAATATACATTGTTTAATACAAGTACTAGGCTCTAGGTAAAGAGGGTTCTCTAGTGGGCCCTCTCTTAAATCCCCTAGGTCCTGCTCCAATACCAAACTCAGTTCCAGCTCCAAGTCCAGTTCTATCTATGTGCCTAGGAGAGACCGTTGCAACGGCTTTCCCATTACTCGAGAGTTGGCCGATTATCGACTTTATCTAGCCTGGGTTGGCCGAGCGGCCCGCTCTGTTAGGTGTAGTAGCCGAGGATACCATTGTGCTCCTGCCCCGAGATAAGGTCGCCTTAGGTGCAGTAGTCGAGGATACCTTCTTTTGAGACGCCTGATCATCCAAATATGTGGCATATACCTTGTTTTGACGGTCATTCGGGAATTCCAGAATCAAGGAATCAAACCGAGGTGTACCCATCACCTCCCTGTCACACTCGGCCACTATGTGGTCTATCATCCCACAATTATAACAAAAAGAGGGTAATATTGTATAGGTAAGTATGACACGAACCGGTTCCAGAAAATCTCGAAAGCGAAGTAGAAGGGCCTTCGAATAGGGTGCTCCACAGGGTGCCAAAAACGACCCTTACTGCTCCTCCCCAACATGTACCCCATTGATCGCATGGGACATGGACATAGAGTCTCAATGTTGCACCAATAATTTCTTTGGCGATTTTGGTACAGACCAAAGGAGGGAGGCCCCGGGCATGCACCCATAGTTGGATCCTATCCAGGGTGGGGGTTCCTTAGCCATCGGGTTCATGTCACCTAATAATAATGGTCTCCCATTGAAGCACCATGGTTCATTATCCCGAACCTATGCCCGGGCTCTCTCCGTCTCAAAGTAAAATCCGAAGGTCTCCGGTCCGATGTCTTTGACCACCAGTCCCTCGGCCGACTTACCCCATGCCTTAGTGATGGTCCGAAGTAGAACTTCTTTTTGGGGAGGCTTAGACGACCACAACTTACTCATCATGGAAAACTGTTGCCTTGCCAGTATGGATGGGCTCATTGGGGTGTACGATACCATCACCTCAACCTCCTCCTCTTCTCCGAAAGAGAAAATCGAGAGACCATCCTGAATGTTGAGCAGTAGGGAGTCCAAACATGCCGGAGAGGGAGGCGCCACTGAGGAGGAGCCAGTTTCCTTGGGTCTGAAGGTTCTACGTCGATGGGTCATCCCTGATGGTGATGTGACCAACGTTGGGAGCACAGGGCCACGAGCAGCATTTGGAGCCCTAACCCCCTCACAAAGAGCAGTCACCTCCGTCCTCCATGGCTCTGGCCTCCCCTATTCAATCATGGGGGCCTTCCCTTTAAGAGGGTCTCGGACCAGAAGGGGCAAGGAGTTGGTGGCGGGTACTATTGTAGACGACGTAGTGCTGGTGGGAAGCTCGACGACGACGATCGGAGTAGATGCAACGATGGGGGGAACAAGTTCCACCGATGATTGGAAAGCAGGGAGTAGTAGAGCCTGCACATCCTCGGGATCAAGCGCCTTAGTCTTCAGCTCGACCGTGGGGGCGACGAGATAGAATTCACCAAAGCCCTAATGTTGCTTGTAGAGGAAGCTAGGGTTTGGTTTTTCAAAAGTCGACCCCGTTGAGCTTTACCTAGAGGGTCAGGAGTACTAGGGACGAAGGGCACGACTGTCGTAGTTGGAGGAGGAAGGAGAGACGTCGTGGAGGATAGGTGGAGAGAGACCGGGGAAACAGAAGAGTATTTAGGGTTTCTTCTGCGCCTCGGTTTAATGGGAGGCCTCACGACCGACGAGGGGCGAGGTGGAGGCACACATGGGAGAGACTGCACCAGTGCTGACTGCGATGAGACAAGACCGGCGAAGCTAGCTGCAGTCAGGTCGATGACATGGGTAGGAGACTCCATAGGTGAGGTAGGGTTTCCTCAAGAAAGAGGAGATCTCAACTTACGAGAGAGCTTTTTTTCTTTCATATGAGATGTTGAGTCTTGATCACTATAATGACAGAGATGATTGAGATTATTCTTGATAAACAACGAGACAATAAAATGTAAAACAGAAGAAGAAATAATTATTCTAATTATTACTATTTTTAAGATTTCCTTTTAGCCTCTAAAATATTATTCTTTTCATGTCAGATAGAAGAACATGTATTTATAAATTGAAAAGAGAAAGCGGAAAACAAATTTGGGAATTCACGAAAACAAAAGAAGAAAGAGTGAACTATTGGAAAACGAAAGAGCGGGAAGTGGTGAACAACCAAGAAGAGCGGCGATCAACGCGGTAGGGGCAAGCCATGTAAATTACTCAAAAACTAAGGGCCGAAGGTCAAAAAGCAACGATGCGTTTTTCAAACATACACAGAGGTGGCGATTTCCTAGGCCTGCACGAACTCGATATTTTCGTAGGCCGCACAACAGCATATAATTTTCTACAGCTAAGCTACCTTCAAATAAAACAATAAATCCAAATAAAAATTTGGTGGCAGTCTCCGGATACGGATAGGGTCCTCCGACCGGTTCCTCCACTTGGTACAAAAAGCATGGTTCATCTCACTTCACAGTACACACAATCCCGAGGGCTTTTCCGTAAATTCGCTCGTAATTTTGAAAAATAAAACGTATAAATAAAATAAAAAATAGAGATAAATAAAATGAAAAGGATAAAAGATAAACAAGAAGAAAACGGACCCTTTGAGCCCTCATTCAATACTTTACCGAACTCACCACCCCCTTTTCTTCTCCATTTCATCCCCTTTAACCTCTCCTCCTTCTACCACACCACAACCCCAAACCCTCCTCTCTATCCTCTACTCTTCAGGTACTGATTTTACACGCACATTTTCATTAATTCCTAGAACCGTTTTGTATTAAAGTTTCGGTTTTTATAATTGGATTTTTGGGTATTTTTCTTCATCTCACAGTTTTCGCAAGTGGAAATGGAATGCGTTGAAGCCGCTTTGAAGACCAGTTTGAGGAAGGAGATGGGTCTGAAATCGTCGGCCCAGCAGGCTCTCCTCGACGACTTGTGGGCTGTGAATGCTCAAAATGTTGTTTCTTGTGACGATTTCTTTGTCGACGATCTCCTCGACCTCTCCAATGAAGACGCTTTTGTCGGAAAAGACACGGAACAAGACCACGCCGGCGAGGGCAAACCGGCGACGGAGAAACTGTGCTCTGTTTCTCTTCTGCAGCATCAGCGAGACGAAGAACCGGCTCGGAAAGAGGAAACTGACCGGAAAAGCATCGATTTTTCGGAAAACGACGGGTTCGGCACCGTACCCACAACCGAACTCAGCGTTCCGGTACCGATTCTTAGCTTTCCTTTGTTAAAAATGGTATTTTTATGCTTCTCGTGGGTTGTCTCTTGACCAAAGGTGACATTTTTACAGGCTGAGGATTTGGCGAACCTTGAGTGGCTGTCCCATTTCGTGGACGAGTCGTATTCCACGCAGCCATTTCTCGCCGGAGCAGCGGCGGAGAAGCCGATGAAGATGATTGAGGTCCATCCGAAACAGGAACCTGCTGTTTTGGCGGAAGCCCCTTTCCAGAGTCCAGTGCCGGCCAAGGCCAGGAGCAAGCGCACGCGCTCCGGCGGGAAGGTCTGGTCACTCGGCTCGCCCTCACTCACCGAGTCGTCCTCGAGCTCCGCCACCTCCTCCTCCTCGTGCTCCTCCCAGTCAAGCCCCTGGCTAATCTACGCCCACCCGTACCCGAACCCGGTAACCACCACGGTGTTTTCCGTTCCCAATCGCACCGCCCCGAAGAAACCGAAGAAACTGAGGTCGGAGACGGTTGCGCAGCCGCCGCGGCGGTGCAGCCATTGCGGCGTTCAGAAGACGCCCCAGTGGAGGACCGGCCCGCACGGGACCAAAACCCTCTGCAATGCGTGCGGGGTCCGGTTCAAATCGGGTCGACTCTTACCCGAATACAGACCGGCCTGCAGCCCGACTTTTTCAAGCGAGATACACTCGAACCACCACCGGAAAGTGCTGGAGATGCGGCGGAAGAAAGAGACGGTGCCCCGACCCGAACCCAATCTGGGACAGCAGGCCGTTTCAAGTTTTTGATAAGGCAGTGGTAGGAGGAACACGCGCAATAGCCAATAGGGGAGATAGGAAACCGAACCGGGTTATTTGATCCGGTCCGAATAGACCAGAGTTAGGTTTGGTTGTTTTAGTGTACATTTTTTTTCCCTTTTTAAAATTTATCTTTAACGGGTGGTTGAGGGTAGGTTTCTAGGAATGTAACTGATTAAGGTAGACTTTTAACAGTTTAAATTTTTATGTACCGTGTTCCTCAATTATTTTCACCTTTTTCTTACGTTTCTATTAATGGTAACCTCTTGATGGGCCCGCTAATTGGGGCGAGTTTGAAACGGTTCTAACAATCTAATTATCGGCCGTTGAAAGGCAAGAGTTATGTGAAGGGTGGCGAGAGGGGGAATTCTCTGGGGAAGAGTGGAGCGTGAGATGCGTGCTGTCCCTTCAATCCTGACCGTTGATGTGAAAGGAAACCTACGGTGGGTGGTTTTGAAACGCATGAATAAATTAGTGAGGTTGTTACTTGGAGGAAGTAAATGAGGGGTGGATCCATTAGGGTTTATGTGTTGGGTGAGGTAAAGTGGTGGGTGAGGAGCCTTTTATGAGAAAGGGGTTGGCCATTAATTATCAAACATGAATCCATTCCTAGCTCCAAAACCACACTCTAGAGTGCGGTTGCCGTGGACGTTTGTGTTTTCTTCCTCACCATTTTCATCCATTTCTCTCCCTCCAAAATCATCTGTACGTTTATAGTCTTTATACCCGTTCTTTCTCACTTGTATATATATATATATATATATATATATATATATATATATATATATATATATATATATATATATATAGGATAGCTTTCATGTACAAATTTCTTTATAATATAAACGGTGCGAACCATGTAAATCTGTGAAAATAAAATGTAATTACAAATTATTTATGTAGATTTATATTTCCGATTTACATTTACGTTAGACTATCGTATTTTTGACTTACAAAAACAAAATATAATATCTCTAAAATAAAATGTAATTACATTTTTTTCCGCAGATTTACAAGAGGTTCGCATATTTGTATACTAATAGTGGTGTGTATCTGAAAGCTTCCATATATATATATATTGACTAAAAAAATACAATTTTATCAATAGAAAATTATAACATAAGCGTGCATCAAGGAACAGACTTCCTGACCACTCGAAAAGATCAGACAAAAAACACATTGTTCGCAATTTTTTTGAGAAACATAACCGTCACAGACGATTTTGAAAAATACTAAGAAGATCGATAGTAACAGTCTCCGGGATGCCATCAAGGCCGCCATAAAGGCATGAAGTAGTGGTGGTGGTGGTGGTGGGGGGGTGGTGGTGGTGAGAAAATGGTACTAGAAGTCCCGAACCAACCCATAGACCAAGACTACATCAGTAAAAGGAGATCAGGCATATACTACGGACCCCTCCAAAACCGCTCCCTAAGGCATCGATTGCCTAAAATTCCTCCCGGCGAGTCTGCTTACCAGCCCTCACTTGATTGTCCCTGGGTGCATCTGTAGTAGTCCGCTTGACTCTGCCAGTAGAGGAAACTCCAATGTCTTCATGCCCACTAGAAATGGGCGTTGGAACTTCAACGCCCCTAGAAATAGGCGTTGGAACTTCAGTGTCCCGGCTACCGAGAGCTGGTCGGGCACCAAGTTTTTCCGACCCGGATCGACTGCTATAGGATGGGCGTTTCCCCAAGCCCTTGTAGGATTAGATACATTGCTCGGGGAAACCCGCGGGGCCCTCCCAAGAGACGTGGTGCCCTTAGATACAATTCTTGGGGAAATCCGCCCAAAACCAGGGGGTACTACCTGCTTCGGCTCCTCCCGACCTACTGCGTACGGTCTACCTTACTTGCCCTTCTGGTACCCCAAGAGAGAGGTCCCAAACTTTAGATCACCTCGGACCTCCAGCTTGCAATCTCGCACGATATGCCCCATCCGCCCACATTTGTAGCAGAATCTTGGCAGCTTGAAATAAGTGAGCTCAACTCTGACAGGGTCCTGGAAATCCCTAAATCGAAGCATCAATCCCCGTTTGCGAGGTCGGTCAATGAGATGCCAGTACCGTATCCGTACTATACCTCCCTAGCACATGCCTCATTGATCGCCCGACACGTCTACACAGACCCCCAAGGTATCACCAATCGTTTGGCCCGTCGCCTTTGTTCAGACCAAGGGGGCAGGCCTCAAACATGAACCCATAACTGAATGCGGTCCAACACGGGGGGATCCCGAGCACAAGGGCTAAGGTCTCCCAATAGCAGTGGGCGCCCATCAAAGCACAAGGGCTCATTGGCCCTAACACAAGCCTAGCCTCCTCCGTCCGGAAATAGAATCCAAATAAACCCCGGCCCAGTTCCTTGACGACCAAGCCATCTACCGCACGGCCCCAAGCGTTAGTGATGGTTCACAGGAGCGTCTCCTTCCGTGGTGCCTTGTCCGACCACAGTCGCCCCACCATTCTCCAATGTTTTTGGGCGATAACTATAGAGTTAACTGAAGAATAAGGGACAACTACCTCGACTTCCACGTCGTACTCTATAGAAAGTGAAGAGACACCATCTTGGAGATCCTCCAGCGAGGCCTGTAGGTCCAGGTCATCTGTAGCTGGAGGAGACTGAGGTTCTTCCAACGACATAAGAGTCGTCCGACCACGAGCCATGCCTTATGGGATAGTAAGGCATGCCAGAATCAAAGGGATTATGTCCTAATTAGGGAGGCATCGGCCTAGACCCAGAGCCTTCGTCGTAGTTTGAGGGAGGGCCGCCACCAGTGCCTCCCGAGGAGCATCAACGATGAGTCCGTCATCGGTGCCTTTCCTTTTGCTGGGTACCGTGGATGCGGGGGATAGAGGGAAAGCGATAGAGTATCGGGGACGGTGGAATGAGAATCAGCAACAACCGTGGATGGTGGAGCCGTGGGCAGCGGTGAGGTACGTGGGGTCGAAACCACCGCCCTGGGTTTCATCGAGTGTCCTCGATGTGGCTTTGTCGACGGCAGCGGGTGAGAGACCCCAACGGAGAAGGGAACCACGACCAAAGGCAAGGCGGTAAGAGGAGCATGGGTGATCGGCATGAATGGAGTTGCAGACAACAACGGTGGTGTGGGAATGATGTGCTTCGGTTTCCTTATTCGTCGAGAATTTGAAGCCGGAATGTTTGCTGTAGACACAGTCTTCAAGGGCGAAGACTGCATGGATAGGGACAGAACCAGGCCGGTAGGAGCAGCGGCAATAGGGAGCGATTTGGCGACAGGAGCATAGGGGTCAAAAGATATAATCGCAGAGACAACTTAGGCTAGAGTTTAGTATCAAGCATCGAGATAGTTTGTGGATTCGTTGTTAAACTTGTTCCTCACCTGGTATATATTATTGAATGCGAGGGTGAGAAACGACCGACTTGATGGACTTTTTTTTATATATATTTCAAAATCTAAAATTTGGCTTTTAATTTGAATTTTCAATTAAAATGATTTTTTTCTCTCAATGTTATGAAAAAAAAAACATTAAGCAGTTGATACTGAGTCCAAGATTAATCATCCACTAAGCCCAAGATTCCTCTAACATTTCACATTCTCATAATATTTTCGGCTATCATGAGAATGTGAAATGTTACGAATCAGGGTGCTCATAAACTCAAAAGTTCGTCATTAGTTGAGATGTTACATTGAGGAGACTTTGCTACAAGCAAAGTGTGATAAATGCAAGGATGATTCTCTTATTCTGAGAGGTGATAGCTGTGATGATAAAAATGATTATCATCATGTGAAACTTGAAGTTCCTAGTCCTTAAGCAGGTAGTTCTTCATATATGGTACCTGATTTGACAATTATAAATGATGAGGTTCCTACTGATGGGAACGAGGACCTTACACAACAACACGTTCAACAGATTGAGACACCATCTTTGGCAATGGGTAGAGAACTCAATGTCAAACGTGCACCTTAGTGATTCGGCTGCGAGATTGCGTAGCTTATGCTTTTCCGATTATTGATTATGATGTTCCTACTACATATAAGTAGGCTTTGCGTGATACATGCTAAGGTTATTGGGTCATATTTAAGATCTCAGCGAGAGACGAAAATCCGACAGAGCAAAGAGAACAAAGAGAAGGGCAAAGGCATCGAAAAATAGTAAAGAGAGCCGTGATGGGAGCGAAAAGAATCAAGTAGTGAAAGAATCAAGGAGCTGAAAAAAAACATAACGAGAAAGAGATACCACATGTAGAGACTTAACCAATTGACGAAGAAACAAAGTGACAAAGAAGAGATAATTTTAGGCTGAGATGTATGTGACATGGTTGGATGAGTGAAATTAGGATTATTGGATAAAAAGAAAAAGAATCGTCTTTAATATTTGATCGACATAACACCAAGGACGGAATCACCCTAAACATATAGAAACGTAACTTGATGGTTAAAGGCTTATATGTATTTTGCTTTAAACCTGAGTGCAAATTTCACTTGGAACACCCTATTTTTAACTCCAACTCATTATTCAGTGGAATACCTTCTTTTATTTGGTCTTGGAATTTCTGTTAGGACTTCTTTCTCAATATTTACTAGAGCTCGTGACCCTATTTGTATTGAATTCTTATATTAACTCCATTATGTGCGCCTAAGACACAAAATAGATAGTGACCTATTAGGGTTTCATATTTCCTCTCTTACTCTCATTTCCTACTTCCCCTTCCACAGTGCATCAACCATCATGGCCTCACCCTGATGAATACCGTGCACGCCGTTAACTCCTCGCCTAGCCATGTGTCGCCTTGCCACGCCACAACCATCCCCGATAAGGACCTCGGGTCCGCATGTCCAGTAACAAAACTGCCCCCACACCGAGCCCGCGCTACCTTTTCCTCTTCACCGGACTGGCCTATCCTCCGAAAAGGAATATCCTGCCCATGATGGCCACAATGGCGATAACACCGATCCTAAGAAACGGAGAAAGAGAGGACACCGAACCATTCTTCCAATGTATCCCTCATGGCGCGACTTGGTCAATGTTTGATCATCCTCTGAGAAGCCTTCCATCTGATGCCCCACCGATGGCCGCCAATCAAGGAGGAGACTATTATCCCCTATGGACCTGTCGTTGTTGATGAACCATAGAGGTGATCAAGCCCGATCGCGAGGAGGAAACCTTAGGACTTACCCAACGCCCAACCGTGATCCACCTCGACTTACCATCCACCCATGGAAACTAATCCACCAAGACGAAATGGTAGTGGAAGAAGAAATCAATTCCGAAAGGCCCCCCTTGAATCGGACTGGAAGCACCACAACCACGGCTCATGCTCTTCCGTATACGTACCACAGTGGAAGTATGTCCCGCATGTACCCCCAAATAAATCCCGAGAACAATGAAGAAGCTTCGAGATTCGTAGATTTGGTCCAGGGAATGGGGGAATTTAAGGAGGACGTCACGATATGCATCACAATCACCCCCCCCCCCCCCATAATGGCACCGAGGGGCAGAAGCGATCCCAACTAAGAAACCTCACTAGATTCAATGAGAACCTTCAGGCAGTACTGAGTGGTTCAGAGGAACCACACCCCGGCCCTCTAAGGACAAATAATAAACATCCCCCAGCCTTTTCCTATCCTTGGTATACTCTCCGAACGACAGCCCCGAAAAGACAGACCCGCTCAAGTCGAGATGAGGAGAGAATTTTTGATCATTGAAGCTAATCATCAAATGAATAAGCAACCACCCCTACTTTTCTCCCTGATAGTACCTAGTATTTTTTATATAGGATTGGTGTTTCGCCTGCCACTGAAACTCCAACTCATCCGTTCCAATCATTTTTATGATTGTATGGTCTTTTTATTATTTCGTTTATGGATTTATTCAAATCTATGCCAAAGAGAAAGACACCAAAAAGATCAAATTCAACAAAACTAATATATTTAAAACTATCGAGAACATAACTTTTTCATGTTGTAGACGATAAGAGAAATGTTCTAAAACTTGTATATTCTATACGAATCCATTATTTCTTTTTATCAAATTACATGTGTTATAGCAAGTTTCAGCCACCGGGAACCCTACCTAGTATTCAACCGGTCTCTCCTAATACGCAGCCGCGCTCCCTCTCTTCAACCCTAGCCGTCGTCCCTTTGAGATCTCCGCTTCCTGCCGGCGACGCCATGGTTTCCGGTCATGGTCGTCGCCGGTAGGTCCTCTTGTTCTACTACTCCGTTTTTCCCGGCTTCAAACCCCACCCCCACCCCCCTCGTACCCCCCTTTTCCCCTCTCCTCTCAAGGTCTGGCCGACGTCGGATTTTCGTGTTCCGGTGTCTGTGCCCGTCTCCGACTGATGCTGTTTTGGTGCCAACGTACTCGCAAGGTGGGTCTGAGCGGTGGTGGACAGCTCCGACGACTCGTCACGCTGCAGATCCGGCTTGAACGGTTACCTTTAGCGGGGATCTGGTGTTCGCGTTTTCTGGATTCCTCGGGTCAAGGTCCCTTGTCAGACGGTGGCGACTCTGATTCGGCTAGGTTTTTTCCCTTTCGTTTTACAGCTTTTTAATAACTGCACTTGGTGCAGATTGGGTGTGCACTAGTTGCACGTTTGGTGTGCACTTGTTGCACTGTTTGGTGTGCCCGTTACGTGGCACAGTTTGGTGTGCACGTTTGTTGCACTTTTGACTGCACGTGTTTGCACGTTCTAGGGCGTCCTATGTACGTTCTAGTAGGGAGTTTCGGTAATATTATATTATAGGCTTTTAGTTTGGAGTCTGTACTTTTATCGTTTACTTGTGCGTTTTCATCAGATTATACGTATATCGCTTTGATTGATATATAAAATTGATGCCTCCCGCTTTTCGTCAAAAAAAAAAATTACGTGTGCTATAACTCTACTGCTAATTACATATGAGTGGACTTACTAGAGAAATAATGACAAATTAGTATATTCATACCTAAGAGTAGAATATTAATTTTGGTTCTCTAATTCTTTCTGGGTTAATTTCACCGTAGTACCCTAAATCTTTCATACTTTATTTAGCGTATCTAAAATCTTTTTTTGTGTCATCTCAGTACCCTAAATCTTTCATATTTCATTTAGAGTACCCTAAATCTTTTTTGTGTCACCTCAGTACCCTACACTTTTATTAATTTCATTTTAGTACCCTAAACTTTCATTAATTTCATTTTAGTACCCACCGTTAACTTTACCATAATTTTGGTTGTTGGTGAGGGTAGTATGGTCATTTTACCTGTTTTGGATGGAAAATCACATGTAAAGTTAATAGTGGGTACTAAAATGGAATTAATGAAAGTTTAGGGTACCGAGGTGACACAAAAAAGATTTAGGGTACTCTAAATGAATTGATGAAAGTTTAGGGTACTGAGGTGACACAAAAAAGATTTAGGGCACTCTAAATGAAATATGAAAGATTTAGGGTATTGAGGTGGAATTATCCCATTCTTTTTTGTGTCAATGACAATGACTATCCTTAAAAAAAAAAAAATTCTTATTCCGCTCTTACAGAGCATGCCTTCCTTCATCTAAGGTTTCATCGGACATACATCATTAGGCAACACATCATCTTCTGCCATTGTATTTGCCAAGTTCGATTTTATCGATTGCCGGACATATTCTGACCCACGAAATTGAAATCGGAACCAATTTTTTCCCGGGTCTTCTTCCTTTGCTGGAGATGACAAGGTGTTCCTTGACACAGGCGGGACATTGCAGAGGTTGATGTTGGACATATTTTCAATCTGATCGAGAATCTGATTACCAGCACTTTTGGGTATGTATTTCTTTTGTAAGGTCGTTGTATGGGAATAACTAGTGAGTAGTAACTCATTTGATTTGATCTTTTTTTATAAATGAAGTAACAATGTATTATCTGAAATGATTCAAAATACAGCCTAGTGCATCCAAAATAGTAAAACCGGATCACGACTGGACAGACATAGAACGAGCCTCTCGTGCTAACCCGGCCCTGGTGCGCCTCTACCCAGCTATACTGGTTGCTCAGCACAGTAGCTATGATATTTTGGGATGTCGTGTGAACTTGGTCCCAGACAACTTCATTCCTGGCTTTCCATAACTCTCATAGTCTCATTGCCACCCTGCACTTTGTATCCATATATGTTAATGCGAGGATCAGAGACAACCATTCAAGCAAAGTATAGTGTGGGAGAATCGGAACCTGTAGGCCGACCAGAGCCCAAACGGCCTGGGCTGAAGGACAATGTAAGAGAAGATGTGAAGTAATTTCTTCCACGACCTGATAGACAGGGGAAATTTCCAACATTGGGACATGTTTTGTCTGAAGATTCGCCGCTACCTGAAGTGTACCCAAGAGAGCTCTCCATAAGAAGATTTTTTTACGGGGTTGAGTGTCCAAATACCAGATACATGTCCAAGCCGTGACCCTCCAGTATACTGTCACTTTCTGTTACCTCTGGATAGAGCCTTGTACCCCTCTATAATTGTGTATATGCCATACACATTATATGTCCAAAACCATCTGTCAACATGATGAGATATAGGGACCGGTACACGTAGAATGTCCTCAACTATCCCTTGAGGGAAATTTTGGTTCCTCCCACTCATCCCCTGTGGCATAACTAGGTTCGAAACCAGCAAGTCGGGAGTGAAAGAAGTATGAAGCGGTATGATAGGGTCGTTCTCTATTAGCCACATGATGACTTCGACTAGAGTTGAACGACCATCCCTGATTGTCCGACGTAGGCCATGGAGAAGAAGGTTTTGAGTAGCCCAGACCCCGTCCATATATGACTCGGATTATGTTCCCCACCTACACTGAAGAAATCACTTGTCGGGTAATACCCGACTTAGAAGACTTGAGCCACCAAACTGTTTGGTTGAGTGAGGAATTTCTAACCCATCTTTGTTAATAGGGCGATGTTCATGTCCCACATGTCCCTAAAAGCCATGTCACCGTCCTCCTTGGGTTTACAAAAAATTGTCCAATCTTTCTAAATGATCGACTTCTTACCACGATGAGTATCCGTCCACCAGCACCGAGCTAAGGCTATCTATGTCTGATTAATAGACCCATGTGAAAGAAAGAAAACACTCATAACATAAATCGACATTACTTGCAAAACTGAACGGACTATTACTTTCTTACCCCCTACTAATCTGATCTGATTCCTAAATTAAGATTGGGTTTGCTAAACAAAGAAGGTAATTGGTCAATATATATTGTTAATCAAATTAGCACTATGTTATACCATATGTGTAAATCTTTTGGTCAAACCTGATTTCAATTAACATTCAATTCTAAATCAGATAGATAATCTGTTTACTTGGGAATTTCAATTAAGGTTTGACTTTGTAGGGTCTTGTTGAAAGTTCTTACTGATATAAATAGGTTTATCTAACTATTAATACCAATGGTTTAATTACTACGTTTGATACTAAAAATAATAATTAATTAGTCATACTGCAATGAATTATTTAGAAATTGATGAGTCCAAACCATGATTTATGGAGGGAATGTGAAGTAAAAATAACAATTCAACTCTAGTTCAAATGAGGTTTTAAAGTTAGGGTTTAGGAAAAATTTCAGTTTAACACCCTGCCAAACATTTAATTTTATTTTGATACTTTAGCATAAACTTTTAACACTTTCATATCTAGCCGTCAGATTCTGTTAACTGTCCATTTAAAATAGGTAAAATATCCATAATACCCCTAACTATTACTCAAATTTTCAAACTCATGCCATTGAATTCAGAACTTGAAAATAAGTAAAATGACAATAATACCCTCCATTGTTAGGGTGTTTTTTATTTGAGTAAACGCGACTTTCATTCCTTCAAAATAGTCAGTACATGCTTGTAAGCCCTACTGGGACAAACATAATAACCTTGTAACTACAGTAACGTCTAGGACGTTGTGTTGAGATGCCATATAGGCGACCTAAAACTGACAACCAAAGATAATAAACTAGAACAGTAATGAAATAAATAACCAAATCTACTAACGAGAAACTGAAAGACAATAAAACTAAAACCCGCTGACGATCACTGCTCAAGGAGGGGGGGGTCTGAATACCGTTGGGTCTCCCGAGGGCGACGCTCTGCTTCGTTGATAAACCCAAACCTGTGATCGGCAGTGGAGAAGGGCTGACAGGACACCATCAGAGACTCCTTCTTGTCCCTGAGGCTTGTCTGATGACTAATGCGTGGCGGCGGGGCTGTTTCCCAGCACTCTCCCGAATTGTGACTCGTCGGTCACCCCATTCTTCTACTGCCGCTTGCTCCAGCACTCGAACTCCGCCATTCAATCTGGTTGACCGCCAACCCGACGCCCGAGGCCAGTCCAGACCCAGGCTCCGAGCCTCAAACCAGGTTTGGGGATTCGGAGAAGGAGGCCAAGTGGGAGGACCATCTCTCCCATACGACAACGGTCTCAGAGCGAGGTCATGATTCAACCATCGTTCACGCCGAGAGAAAGGACCCAGAGCAAGGTCATAGATCTAGTGTTAGGGTGTTAAAATGAAAATTTCACTATTATAAAAATAAAATCAATTTCTTTTATAAATTTAGTTTTTATTTATGAAAATTATTTTTATTTTTATATAAATTCAGTTTTCATTCATGAAAATTATTTTTATTTTAAAAAATTCTGTTTTTACTTTTTTAAATTCATTTTATTTATAAAAATTATTTTTATTTTCAAAAATAAGCTTTTAATTTAAAAAATACATAAAAATCAGATTTTATTTTAAAATACATAAAAACCAGTTTTTTTTAATTTAATTAATATTTAATTATATTTGTTTTTTTTTTCATTTTTCTACCTAGATATTCCCTCTCTCTCGCCTCCTCGCCTTCGTCTCTCTCTCCTCTTTTTTCACCATCTTCGTCTCTCTCATATAGTCGTAGAGGATATTACCTCTACGACTACATTTAATGTAGTCGTAGGAGAACCAAACTTCTACGACGGAATAAAAAGTACCCAGTCGTAGAAGTAAAAAGCTGGTTTAGTGTCTTTGGGCGTCCACGTAAGGCGTCCTTTCAAGGACTACCTTGAATCCCAAAAGCCGGGGTCGGTTCACCACCCATAGGCTGATCCTCCTCTATGTCTTCCTTTGTCCCGGGCTACTAAACCTGAGACTACGGTAGAAAACGATGAGCCCAAATCCGTCCCAAGCCGTTTAGGCACACCAAAAAGGCCTGGATCCTCACGGGCTAACATCTGACCAAATAGGGCCATCTCGGATGGGCTTGAAACAGGCCCACCAACACACAATTCACTCCCAACATTTGCACCACGCATCGTAACAGTTTCATCATCCCCGTGAATTTCCCTGATTGATCACGATTGAAGCAATCATCATACGTTGAATCAAAACGCGATAAGGACGGGATTTCAGAATCAACATTCAAAACATCTAACGAGAACGGAGCTGAGGTCGGACCACCGTCGGACAACGACGGAGCAACACCAACCACGGCTCCTATTTCTCCATCATCACATCCTGAACCAAAAAGATCTTATTTCATGTCTAGCTGAACATCAATAGTACCTTCAGGAGTCTGAGCAGGGAAACGTTCCCGTGCTCTGTTTTGAGAACTCCCAAGAGCAGTTTCACGATGGTGGGTTCCAGGACAAGCCAAGGCTACGAAAAGAACATGACCCTTCAAAAGAACCTCATTTAAACTCGCAACCGTCTGAGAAGCCTCAACCATCGTCGAGAAGGAAACAAAGCAGAAGAATTTTCTTCCCCTGTTCGAACGCTTCAAAACAGAGCACCGTGAGACCTCACCAAAAACGTTACAGACAAAGACGTCGGTAATCACCGGAGCGACAATCTCCGAGGTTGAAGATTTTCGAGCTTCCTTGGTTTGAACCTCCGCGGGTTCCTTGACAGGTTTTGTACCTACTTTTGTAACGGCCCGAGCTTGGGCTGAGGTGGGTAACGATCCTACCTTAACCAATATTGGACATGTCTTCCCCGTGTTTGCTGAACGAGAGGCAATGGTATCATGGCCTTTCTTCCTTTTTTTGTTCACACCGTTTCCGCTTTCTGTTCCGAGAACCTCCACTAGACTTGGACTCAGCCGAACGACCAGGTTTGGATTCAATCAGCATGTGACAATACTCACCATACAAAGTAATCAACGTAGAGAAAAAGATCGGAAAATCCTTCATGATCCACTGTTAATAACTAAACCACTTGCCTTGCCAAGCACTTGTACCTGCACGAATCCAACAATGGCAATATGATGCAGCCGCGTTCACTGTCCAAAACTGAAAATGAAACAAAGCCTAAGATAGGCTCTGATTCACCAAATGTCCTGCCATCATGTCATTGCTCCCTGCTCAACTGGAGAAAGTTCCGACATCGTCGTCTAAGATAATGGAAGGAATTGGGTCTATCGTCCCCGCCATGCCCTCATGTGCAACGCATGATGTGCTCAATACTTTAATGGAACGGAGGAAGCGGAAGCCTAAAACAATTAACCCACGACCACCGTCTTTATCGGAGCCCACCGTCGTCATAGATAATCCTATGATGGCCTCGACTATGGTGGTCTTCTCCCTTGGGAGATCCCTCCTATTGTCGTTGTCCTTGAAGTTGAAGAAGGGACGTCGGGCCAAATGGGTAATGTCACGCCCCAAATCCGGTTTTGACCGGACTCGAGACGTGAACTAAAGAGAATAAATAAATAATAACGAAAATAAGTTTAAACAACATAAATCTCCGAATTTAGTTACAAAATAGACAACTCCGATAATCATGAGTCACGCTCGAAATCCAAGTAAAGAAAGACAAGGTTTAGTACATAAAGAGAAAGTACGTCTCCACTAAATACGAAATCCCCGAACTCTCAATGAGCTCCCGAGATCTGAGACGTCCTCTAAAACGACTCACGATCGAAACCTGTAAAAACATTAAACAAAGGGGGTGAGCTTTCGCTCAGTAGGAAAAAGTAGTAAAAGGAATGGACTTCCGTTCCGTCACCATAATTACTAAATTAGTAACAACTGCTAATAAATGACAACGCAAACAGAAGTCAACATGATCACAACTTATTCGACGATAGAACCAACTAAAGAAACATACAAACACCGAAAATTATACTGCTACCACCACTACAAACGTCACTCAAACATGACAAAACCCGAACATAAAATAAGTGAACCAAGATACTACGATCACCACACTCAACTCGACATATCGTACTGGAACACGGCATCGGTCTAGATATCTTCCCGGACACACAACATCGGGGTGAAACAATACATCATACCGGAATACACCCTCGGCCTAGATGTCTTCCCGGACACACAGCATCGGGGTGAAACAATACATCATACCGGAATAACCATCGGTCTAGATGTCTTCCCGGACACACAACATCGGGGTGAAACAATACATCATACCGGAATACCCAACAGTCTAGATGTCTTCCCGGACACACAGCATGGGGTGAAACAACACATCGTACCGGAATACCCATCGGTCTAGATGTCTTCCCGGACACACAGCATCAGGGTGAAACAACATACATCATACCGGAATAAACCGTTGGTCTAGATGTCTTCCCGGAAACGCACATCGGGGTAAATCAGACAATACATCATACCGGAATACACCATCGGTCTAGATGTCTTCTCGGAAACGCAGCATCGGGGTAACTCTCATAATAAACATACCGGACCGGCACACACCTCGGTCGGGTATCTTCCCGTAACACGGGGTACAAGCCACACCACACAATGTGATACCAAACATATTACACCGAACTTATCATACCACCAAAGCTTACCAACATAACTTACCAAGCGTACCCCACATCGGTCTATCATTCACCCGATCATATCACAACACAACTATTCATTCACATTCATCACATTCATTCAACCAATCATACCACGAGACAAACATTCATATTTCATTCATCATATCCTAAGAGCATACCAAAATTCTTAAAGTAACCCAAGAATATACTATACGTCAACCTTTAAGGACTATTAACCACAAGTAAAACCAACACACAATCCTAAGACCCGACATGGCCACATGTGATTTTACATCACGACAATTCCCATAATTTAAAGCGATTGTTCTAGTTATTCACATCCTATATGCAAGCTAAGACTTTACCGGTTATTAACGTCCTATATGCATACTATTAACATTCCTTAATTAAAGCGGTAATTACTATTCTTCCCTACCTCGTATGCTATCCAAACGCTTAGTCAACGCGAGCGTCTAGTAGTCTCCTCCTCCGTGGTCGGGAACGACGTCTAGGATCATAAATTAATACTTGAATTAATAAATAATCAAAGCGGTTTAAAGAGAAAATACCTAAATTTAATCCCAAAAAGGTTCGGTTATAGATAACCTTCCTAAAACCCGAAAACGACTAAAAAGGGCCCAAAAGGCCCAATTCTGATCCATCACGGTTCGGGTCACGGAGTCTTGACGGACTTCGTGACGGTTAGGGTCACGGAACCGTGATGCTCACCGTCACGGGTGACGTCACGGAGCCGTGACGCACACCGTCACGGTCCCCGTCACGGATCCGCGACGGGTCTGACAGCTCCGTCCTTCTTCTTCCTCCAGCTTCTTCTCCACGAAATCAAACCCCCAAAACTCCATTTTTATCAACCAAAAACCTCCAAATCAGTCCCATAAACCTCAATAATCCGCTACCCATAATGGGTTTCATCAAAACAATCAAAACCCATAAGATTTCTATCTAGAACTTCCACTTCTCTTCAATAAATAATCATCTAACAACAATTAGCCCAAGACCCATCTAGTTCATGCAATTTCTATAAAAACCCATAACCCAAACTTAATTGAAAGTAGGTTTTTAGATGTTACTTACCTTAGAAATGGAAAGATGAAGAAGATTATGAGCTTTTTGAGAAGATTTGGTGAAGAAATTGGCCCAAGCTTCCTCTTTTTCTCCCTTTCTTCTTCTTCAAGCTTCCATGGTTTCTCCTCTCCCTTTTTCTCTCTCTAAAATTCGGCCAACACAATGCAATGACTGAATTGTGTTCCCAAATTGCTTTAAAACCTAAATTAGTAAAAGTCTATATTGCCCCTAAGGTCCATTTCTTCTCTTTTGACTCATATGAGGGCAAATGGGTCATTCTAAACCCATTTCTTCTCCTCCAAGCCACCATGTACAAGTGTCCATATGGGGCCACCTTGCCCTTACTAATTTCCAGCACGATTAAATTAATTAGGTTTAGTCATTAATTAGACTTAGTTTGACCCGAGTTGACTTTTTCTCAAAATTACACGTTTGGAAGGAAAACGACCCAACTAAGCTAACCGTAACGACGGTTAAGCTCTTTGGGTCCCGGAAAGGTTCCGAATGACTCCCGAGTCATCGGTTGACTTTTCCGACGGAAAGTCAACTTTCGCCAAAAATCACCGATTCGACCGAGATCGACCGGGGGCGGTTCTTACAGGTAACCCTAAATCCCCCACAAAGCAACCCCACGCCATGTCATACCGCCCACCACTCGGGCGGTCCTAAGTCTAAGAGGATAACAGTGTGACCATCTCTGCGTGGTTCGGTTGTGATCACCACGTCCCTTGCCAACGTTGCGTTGGCCAAGGATGGAGTGGGATCCCACCCACCACTAGGCACGGATCCTTCGTATCTCCATCGTCCATCGTTTATCCGGTCCCATTAATACCTACGACGTGACAACTTCCACCTCTTGTGTTGTCATCAATGGCCGTTCTCCATGAGGGATTCTTTCACCCCGGTGGATCCAACTATCTTGGCTCGACAACGATTCAAGTTGATAGTAAAGCTCCTGACATCGCTGCCTCCCCAGAAGGATTTCATACTACGTATCATCACCAATGCATGGGGACTTCATACTATGTTTTGGTTAAATAAACCCATTTTTTTAAAATAAAAAATGTCTTTTAAAATATGTTTTTTTTAAAATAAAATTGATTTAGTATTGTTTTTTTTTAAAATAATTAATTAGAAAATAAAAATAAAAAACAAAAATGATTAATAGGGGTAAGGATTGTGCTTTTTGTAAAAAAAAAAGACTATATTGTCAAAAAAAACATTACCACGATGTTCTGTAGCGCTAGCTCTGACCTAGCTATGGTGTTAGCTTCTGCCTCTACCGCCGATAAGCCCTATGCTTCGCCTAGAGCCTTTGTCCCTTTCGGTGACTGCCCCCCTGTATTTCTTGTCCGTCGCATGTCGCGCCTGTTGTGGGGGTTAAAGGCCATCGTTGGAGGCCGAGAGAACCATTGTTTTCAGCCGCCAATTGATAGCTCTGATGGACGTATTCTCTCTTCCCCAGGGACCGAGGGGACCTCGTTCACCCCCAATTATGGGACGTGGATCAGTGGGGGTGGACCTTGGTTTGCTTCTTCCTCAAAAATGAGTTCACCCCTCCTCCTCCGACCCTTCGATCATCGGCCGCACGATCGCACCATGACCTTTCTATGGCTTCTCTGTTGGGCGGCGCGAGAGCCACAATGGTGCCTTGTCCACCCCCGTATGGGCGCCGGCTCATGTCTTGGGCCTCGCCTCCATCTCCCTCGAACTGGGTTTGTCCTTAGGGTCCGGGTTTGGGGACGGTTAGGGTTACGCCCTGGGTCTCCTTTTCTGTCATTACGAGTGTTCAGACTCGACAGATTCCCCTTGCGGGTACGGGACTTCTGACTCGAACGGAGGTAGCCTCTTCCACTATCGTCTACCATGGTTGGATTCGAAGACTTGATGGGGCGCGGTTGCTTCCCAGCAGAGTGGCAATCAGGGTCAGTCCTGGTCTCGACGGTCCTTCCTAGGGAGGTGCTGGGCAGGGTACCAGGTAGCTGGCAGGAGTCTACACTGGTGAATCATAGCCGGTACCCTCAGACCCATCTGCCGGCGTACTAGAGGGGATTGTTGCGGTGGACCCCGACGCGAGGACCTCGACCCCGAGTGATGCGGAAGATTGAGTTGGCTCAGACGGGGTTGTTACCCTCGAGGGCCCACGGTGAGGTGGGTCTCGTACGAGATCGGGGCCTGGAGGAGGGGGACGCGTTCCCGATGTCCTTGAATCCGATACCTAAGGCCGGGTTGTCTCGGGGGATGGGAACTAGCGTGTTCATAAATCTGATACATAACCAGGGGCTACGCTATTTCATCCAGGATTCCGGACGCTCGTGTACGATAAACCACCCTGGGGGGGTCCAATTCGAGCTTCTCGGGCTTTGTACACGGGAAGATAGTTGAGGGACCAGGTAGGAGTCAGCTCTTTGCTGATTCGATTGTTACGGTCCCGGGTGCCTATCTAGGGTGGTTTGGAGCTAGAGGACGTGAGACTCCGGATGCACGTCTTGTTGAAGCTCCAGCGCCTACCGCTGAGGGATATGGGAGGAGTAGGAAGGTAGGAGCACTAAAGACGGTAGCAACAGAGGAACAGGATGGCCAAGAGTGGGTTACAGATTGGTGAGGGCTGGTAAACAGCCTCGCCAAGGCGAATGATAAACATAGTGGACCTTAGGGATCGACCTTGGAGGGTACCCTGGCATAGGTTGGACCTCGTATTGCTGATGGGGTTCTGGTCTCTTTGGGCTGGGACTTCCAATATCATTTTCTGACCTCCCATCTTTCCTCCATGCCTTTATGGCGGTCGTCGGGGCATCCAGATATTGGTTTTCACTTATGTTTTCAAAACCGTCTATGACAGTTATATGGTTAAAAAGAACGGTGAACTTTATGTTCGTTGTATGTTCTTTTCTGGTGGTCAGGGAACCTGTTCTCTGATGCACATCTCTGTTTTACTTTGCTAGAAATAAAATTTGCACATCTTAGTAAAAAAAAAAAGGGTTATTTACGATAAGGTACCCTAATGTTTCGTCCACGAACGATAAGGTACCCTAATGAATTTTGTGTACGATAAGGTACCCTAATGATTCGTCCACGAACGATTTGGTTCAAAATTGGCATATTCCGTTAAAAACTAACGGAATATTCCTCTAAATTAGACATTTGCAGTTAAGTGGGGTGTGAAATGACGATTTTACCCTTTCTTATTTTAAGCTTATAAATTTGATGGACAAAATTACTTTTTTGCCCTCATTATAATATATTAAAACTTTATTTTTTTTCAAAAACCTAAACCTTTATTACCTATTACACTTCATCTCTAAACCTAAACCTACTTTACCAAATTAAAATTCTCAAACCACACACATACTCAGATCTGAAAAAAATTCTCAAACCACTTCATCTCTCTACTGCCGACTGCGATGTTCATCGTCTTCTCCAGCCGAAATTCGAGTTCTGGCGCAAGCTTGGTCGTGGGTTCGTGCTCGGAGGCGAGGACTAGAGAAGAGAAGACGAAGACCCTCTCTGTAACCTTCTCTGGCCAGCAACAACGACGACGAGCTCGTGTTCAGGTGCAGATATGGTCGGAGCTGCGTCGCCGGAGGAGAGCTCGAGTTCACCCGCAAATCTGCGTCGCTGGGCCAGATCTACAAATCGCCCTTCGGTTCTGCGTCGCTGGCCGGAGATCGCCGATGAGGGTTCAACGTGAGCTTCAACCCTAAAAATTTATTCGGGTTAGGGGAATTGATTTTAGGGTTTGTTGGGTTAGGGATTTTGATGTTTAGATTTCTATTTATTGTTCTTGTGTTGATTGAAATCAGATTTGATGATTTTTTTCGTATTTGATTCATTAAAAGGTTCTTGTGTTTGAATGATGAAGATGAAGTTGGATATGTAGAACCAGAAATTACAAATCAACAACGAAATTGACTGAGTAATTAATAAAAAGGAATTAAGAAAAAATAATTAATATTTAAAAATTGAAAAAAGGAATTAATAAAAAAACAATAAGAAAAAACGAAAAAAAAAATGAAAAAAAAAACAGTAAGAAAAAAAAGAAAAATAAATAAATTTGAAAAATAATGAATAAAAAAACAGTAAGAAAAAAATAAAAAAATAAGTAAATATATAAATAAAAAATAATTATTTATATAAATTAAATTAATCATAATTATTACTTAAAATGTTAATGAAATCAAATGCAAGGGGTAAAATAGTCTTTTCATTCTTAAGTCAAAAGTCAACTAAAATGGTGAAGGGTAAATTTGTCTTTTCACGTAGGTCTGTTAGTTTTTTACCAGCATTAACCCAAATCGTTCGTGGACGAATCATTAGGGTACCTTATCGTACACAAAATTCATTAGGGTACCTTATCGTTCGTGGACGAAACATTAGGGTACCTTATCGTAAATAACCCAAAAAATAAGTAAGGTTAGGATTGTATAATATTGAAGGGTAGTTAAATGTATTTTTGGTTATTTTACAACAAAAGATTAATAGAGCTGGACGGAAGGAGAAAAATCGTTAAACGTGAAAACACTCATATATGTATATGTTACAAAAATATAAAAATATATATAACATAATCGTATTAAATTACGAATATGTAATTATAGTTTTTCCAAACATACAAGGTGAGAAGTATTAGTCAGAAGTAGCTGAATTTTTTTTAAGGGCCCGATAATACGGTGCAGGCCAATATTAATTTAACACCAAACAAAGAGACCACACGGAGAGAGTTTTGGACCTCTCTCTAGAAAACCCTAGATCTACTCTGCCTAATTAAGGCGTTACTCTGATTTCCTTACTCCTCCGGTGACTCACATGGTCATCAAGTTCATGGTGGTTGCTGACGGCGGTCTTCCTTTTGTTATCTTCTTTCTGTCTTCTTTCCGGTGATGTGAGGGTCTGGTTCTCTTCTCCGATGATGGCGACTTCAATAGATCTAGCAGTGGGACGTCTTTCCCCTCAACTCTGAAGCGGATTGATGTAGTTCTGGTGGATTCATCTGTGTTCGTGCCGATGAGGACCTCTCGCCTTTCATCTCTGGTTGTAAATCTGGTCTTCCTATGGCCAGATCTATGGATTACAGTACTCATCCGTCCTCTGGGCTTCGCTTCCTCTCTCAGCTCTGCTCGCTCGGTCGTGGTGTTGGAGGGCAGTTTCAACGATCTCCTCAGCCTCCCCTTGATCAGGTAGAAATATCGGACCCCCTGTATGTCCTTTCTCTCGGTGTAGGCCGTAAGTGGTTTGGAGGTCCGAGAAGGGGTTCAGGTCGATCGCGATTCGTGATTCTAATTTTGTGAGGTAATCTGTCTTCCCCCTTCTCTGTTTGTGTCTCCCGCTCTTTCCCTTTCATGAAATCCTAAATGAGTGGTCTTCTCTTCTTCTCGACCATGAGTGTGGCTCGAGCTTATCAGTTCAAGGTGTTGGCCGCCGGCAAGGTCTTAGGGCTTGTTCAGCATTCCTTTGAAGCCATTCTTTTTTAGGTTTGTATGTCCTCAAAGGGGTTATGGTGGTCTCCACCAGAATATTCTCTACTGATAGCGGTGTAGGCCGCCGGCGTAATAGCGCCTTCCATTGCTTTATCGAGGATGGGTGGTTATATTGAGAAGGGAGTTTGGTAGATCCAGCAAGGTTGGCGTGTAGATGGTTATGGTGGCCGACTTTGCAGTTGGATGCTTCCCCTCTTTGGGCTTCTGGGTGGTAAAACTTGGGTATTTCAAACCCTTTCTTTTTTCAAAATTTGGGCTTCATGTTGGATATATGTGAGTTCAAGACTCTGGTTTGTAATTTTTTGTTTTTGGGGAGCTTCTTCTGTTTTGTTGGTTTGAGTCTTAGTGGTTTATCTTGGTTGTTGCTGGTTCTAGTTGTTGAACTTTGTTTCTTGTTCTTGTTTATTGCTTGTTCTGCCCGTGTTTGCAGTCGGTAGCGTGTCTTGTTGTAATCTGGTAGTTCTCTTGGTGGTGTTCTGGTTGTTTCCCTTAAAAGTCGGCTTTGATCGATTTGGGGTTTCTTTTGAAGGTCATCTTGTATTCCTTGTAATCTTTTTTCACCTCAAAAGAGAGTTTATAAAATTTCAATATGCTTTGTCGATATAAAAAAATACGGCACATGCCTTTCGTTGATGGATGATGTGTGCTACAGTTGATTTCACCTAGTAAAATCCAAAGACACAGCCTAAAATATCTTTGCATGTCTTTCTCGTTGTTACACATGAACAGTATATGGGAATGGCATCCCAAACCCTATTCCCAAAAGTTTTCTTGATCAAGTAGTCCATTTTCAAATCACAATAATAATATCAAAACAAAACTTAAAATGACGACAATATACTAATAAAATAACCAGATATCATTATCTAAAAGAGGAAGATATGATATCAAGTGGCCACACATTACTAAGTACTAACGCGTATGAGCTCATGCTCTTTACAAAATGTTTACAAATCCAGGCCCACAAAGGCCCAAGTAGCACTTGCTTTCAAGGCATATGGCCGACCAATATATGCTTATATTATCGGGCCTGTGTATACTTGCAATAGGAAGATTTGATATTTTATACTTGAAAGGACATGATACATGTTTCATCCGTCATTATAATTTAAAATTTAACACATGTTTTTTTTTTTTGAGTAGGAAGGTACAATAAGCGAATGTGTCAAGAGAAAGTCCATAACACGAAATATAAAAGAGTCATCATATTGCATAGATCACCGGAATGTCTCTTTATAAAAAACTTTAAGACAGATGATTCGGTACAATTGGTGTTGGAAGAGCCATAAAGGTGAACTGAAAATAAAACTAAACTATGATGAAACCAATGATTGCTTCTCAAGGTGTAACTTTCATGCTCTATTCGTTGTGTTAAACCGAACCTACGATCGTTGATTTCAAGAGGAGGCAGAGCTCTTTTTAGGGACCCCTCCCAAGGTCAGTCCTTGTAGTACTGAATTCCTTTCATTCCTCCATGCAGGCCTACTTTCCCGCCATGTCATGATCGTCCTAGGGTTCCCCAGTTTACCCCCTCTTTACTCGCCCGACTCCTGCTCCAAGACCAGACCCAACTC
This sequence comes from Erodium maritimum, assembly GCA_963921825.1. NCBI lineage: Eukaryota > Viridiplantae > Streptophyta > Magnoliopsida > Geraniales > Geraniaceae > Erodium > Erodium maritimum. Next base: position 12,364,898 of record OY997588.1, on the reverse strand, counting down.
CAGCTCCAAGTCCAGTTCTATCTATGTGCCCATGCAGGTCCGGGGCATCGGCTTTCGCGCTATCAGAGGGTTGGCCGATTACCAAGTTTTCCAGCCTGGATCGATCGAGCGGGTTGCACCGTTAGGTGCAGTAGCCGAGGATACTAACGGGGCCCTACCTCGAGATAAGGCCCCCTTAGGTGCAGAAGGCGAGGATATCAATTTTCAAGACACCTTATCATCCCAATATGTTGCATATGCCTTGTGTGACGATCCTTTGGGAATTTCACGATACAGGAGTCGAACTGTGGAGTACCCACCACCACCCAGTCGCACTCGGTCACCATGTGACCAATCATATTGCAATTATAACAAAACACAGGTAGTTTTGTATCGGTAAGAGTGACATAAACCAGGTCGGGAAATTCCCAAAAGAGAGATAGGAGTTGTCTGCGGAGAGGGCGCTCCACAAGATTCCAGAATCGAATATTAATGTTTCTCTGCAACATGTACCCCATTGGTCTCACGGGACATGAACACAAAGCTTCAGCATCGCGCCGATCGTTTCTCCCGTGGTTATGGTACGGACCAAGGGAGGGAAGTCATGGGCGTGTACTCATAATTGGATCCTATCCAGGGTGGGGGACTCTCTAGCCAGCGTGTCTTAGTCACCCAACAGTAGTGGTCTCCCATTGAAGCACCACGACCCGTTATCTCGAATCCATTCCCGAGGCTTCTCTGTCTCGAAGTAAAAACCAAAGATACCCGATCCGATGTCCTTGATCACTCAGCTGATTTTCCCCATGCCTTGGTGATGATAAGAAGGAGAACCTCCTTCCGGGGCGGCTTGCACGTCCATAATTTTCCCATAATGGCAAATTGTTTCCTAGCCCAATTAGATGGACACAACGGAGTATACGGTACCATCACCTCGACCTCCTCCTATTCCTCTAAAGAGAAAGCCAAGATGCCATCCTGAAGGCCGAGTAGCTGGGAGTCTAGAGACACTAGAGAGGGAGGAGCCACCGGTTGAGCCGGTTTCCTTGGTTCTGAAAGTTCTACAACGGTGAACCATCCTTAGTGGTGGCGTGAGCAACACTGGGATCACGGGGACACGATCGGTGTTGGGAAACTAGAACCCCTCACAAAGAGCATCCAACTCCGTCCTCATAATTTCCGGCCTCCCATGTTCAGATATGGGGGCTTTCCCTTTAAGAGGGTCCCAGACCAAGTGCAAATGAAAAATGGTTTTGGCCAAAACCACTATTCTCGTTCTCTCTTTCAATGAATTCTGTTCCGGACTGTTGGCTTTGTATCGTGATTACTGAGAGATTGTTCGAGGAGCAGCGATTACGAGTGGATCTAAGTACAAATCCACTGTAAAAGGCCATGAACGACGGAGGAAAAGGAAGTCTGTTGCTCATGGGCTTCCTCGCCGCACCTCCTCTCGTAAACACCATCAGGATGCTAAAGTTGGGGATTCCGGCAAGTATGGGGTCGGGGTATCTGTTCCAGGTGAGGTGGTCGTTGCCTGCAATCCCCATGATTGTGTGTCGTCCAGTTCAACTTAGGGTCCGATTATGAAAACAGAGTTGATGGAGCTTTGGAAAGGGGCGTGAAATGTAAGGGTGTGAGTTTGGTGGTTGCGAAACCTTCTTCCGAGGGTGTTGTGCTCTCTGAACTAGCGGAGACCGCTAATGAGGGCTCTTTCAGACGTGAAGCCCAAACGAACAAAGGTTCAGGCATTTCAGAGGTTGCGATCTCTGCATCCACAAGTGCTTTGGGTACGAAGGTATTTATTTATAATTTACCTTATACTGCAAACGATGAATGGATCAAGAACACCTTCGGAGGATTTTGGGATTTGGTATCAGCTATTGTTCTTAAACGACCGAACATAAAAGGGTATTATTTTGGTTTTGTTGATTTCAAAGCACCGAGTTCAGCTCAGAAGGATATCGAGGTGTTTAATGGGTTCTTTTTCAATGGTCACAAGCTGCTTGTGTCATTGCCTCGACCGGAACAAGAACCTTTTTTGGTAAAAGGATTTGGTTCGCTAAAACAGAGCATCGTCAACATTATTTTTCAGAGACCGGGAAGTTCCAGTCTGAAGGAGAAGAGAGAGGCAGAGTTAGTAGTTATATGGGTAGAGAATTCGGTGTGTTCCCCGTGGATCAGTGATCGGAGACATGTCGTCGAAGCTGGTACGACCGGACTTCTTTGATTTTCTCCGCCATTTTTGTGCGATTCGTATCTTCTTTTGAAATTTGATATCGATTCAAAAGTTTCGTATGGACTTCTTGCAATCCGGGATCGCGATCACTCCCGTGATCTTAGGGAAGAAAGTCAATCGCGTGGGTTGCAAGTATCGCAGCTGCTTGAGAGATGCGATTCGGGTTCCGAGTCCAAGTCTCCAGTTGTGCGCTTCACTAAGGCCCATAATGCAGTTGTGGGTTGTTCCATTTCTATGGGCTCAACAAGCCCTCTTAAGGACGGGGCTTCGGTGGTTCAGGCCATTCCGGAAACACATACTGAAGAAGAAGAGAAGAAGGATGTCAGTCCGTGGAAGGATGCCCTCCTTCAACCTCTTCATAGTCGTTTTATCTATTATATTGTTACTCGTTCGAGAGATCGTTCTTTGACTTGGGAACGGGCCATCAAGGCAGCGCCTCCTGTTTCGGCCTTATAGAATTCGTCTCATAAGGCCTGTCAGAATTCAACTCACTAGTTTTTGTCGTTTTGTTTTGTTATTTTTGGTTTTTCCTATTTTTGGGTTAATGTTCGTCCTTATAGTTCTCCCTTAGCAAAATTCCTTCATACACGTGATCGGGTCTTTTGACCTCTTTTACCCTGATTATGCTTGAATCAAGGCATTCCGATTTTAGATCAGTCGTATTAAAAAAAAATTTATGCTTCTAAAAAAAGAGGGTCCCGGACCAGTGGTGGTAGCGGGTTGATGGAGGGTACCGTCATAGGCGACACAACGATGGGGAGAATCGAGGCGATAACGGTCTAAGCAGAGGCGGTGATAAGGGGAGTTGGTTCCGCCGATAGTTGAAGACACGTACAGGAGGCGGTAGAGTCTTCATGCTGCCCGGAACGGACGACAGGGCCTTTGAGTCGATAGTGGAGGGCGGCGGAGTTGAATTCACCCAAACCCTAGCTTTGCTTACAGAGGAAGCTAGAGTTTTTTCATTCAAAGGCCGACCCCGTTGAGGCTTACTCGGAGGTCCAGACGGACCGGGAGAGAAGGACACGACCATCGTTGTCGGGGAAGAAAGGAAAGGCGTCATGGAGGAGAGGGAGATAGAGACCGGGGCGACAAAAAAGTGCTTAGGCTTTATTCCGCGTCTTGGTTTAATGGCAGTCCTCACGCCCGACGAGGAGCGAGGTGGAAGCACACGTGGAAATGACTGCACTAGGGCTGACTATGATGGGACAAGTAGATCTCTCAATTAAAGAGCATATATACGAATAAGAAACGTATCTTATTCTGCAGACCCTAATCTCCCGATATATTTAGGTGGAGGCGTTATGGACATATTCAAATAATCTCCCGTATATACTATCAACATTGTGATGTCACTACCATCCTTTGTTGACATATACAGTTATGCTCTACTCCGGTCCTACCATGATGTCAACTGACATCTCTTCTAACATCTTTGTCTTGACTCAAAAGCAGCCAATCTCGATGTACCAACAATACGAGTTATAGGTTTTCAGCGTCAAATATGCGTTTCAGAGTATGGTCGGGGTCAAATCTTCGAAGCCGTGAAATTGACGTCGAGGATTCTGCAGACCCTAACCACAATCCATTCGATAGATTCGGCCCCCACGAATCGTGAGCCTACGTGTTCTGATAGTTTCAGCTTTAAAATTTGGCATCGACTCTTTTTCTCCTTCTTCTTCGTGCATGCACGATTTTTCTACAATTGTCGCCAACGTTTCTTCCACTGAGCCTCTTGTCACAAGCGTTTCTCCTACCCTTCCACCTTCGCCGATGTTTCTCCGACACGGCCACATTATCACCATTAGTGTTTTGTCCACCCAACTACTTATCACCACCATGTTTCTCCACCCAGCCACATTCTCACCCATACACATTCTCATCATCGACGATTTTCCGACACAACCACATTGTTACCATCACCGTTTCTCCAAAAATGGCCAACAACGAAAACTCCATTGTCGGTGTTGTATGTTTGACTTAATCCACCCCCGCCAAGGATGATACGTATGCATCGAAAGTGGAGTAGTCTCAAGGAGGTTACAATGGTGTGTGCATGGCTCAAACTCGAAGAAGACGCCGCCGACCAAATCGGCCAAGACTTTTGGGAAAGCATTCGTGCGGAGATCGCCCACGTGACCCGCCAAACCCCAGCGACGGAACGGTCCGCTGAAAACTACAGATACCATCGGACAGTCACCTACCGAAGGGTGAAGAATTTCCAGTTGTGCTGGTCATTTTTGAAGCACATTTACCAACACATTTGTTCCGATGCCCAGGTCATGGCCGATACAGTGAAGGAATACGCCGAGAAATACAAACACTACTTTATATGGAAGCACTGGTGTATCCTTGTGTGGGACAAGCCCTGTTGGATTCATTCATAGTGAGTAATGGGTTATGGGGGTGTAATTGGAAGTTGAACGTGTATTAGGTAATAATGGTGTACACCTATTGTGAGGAAATGACTTCAAATTATGTCTTTAAGAACACTTTTCAAGTACGTCGTTGCTAGTAATGGTTGAGCTAAGGTTGCCTTAACAGTTCTTATTATCTATGAAAAATTCATTTTTTTTAATAATTCTCAATAATTTTACATGGAATAGACCGCATCGATCTATTCCCATTATAACGGTAAAAGCATTAGACCTGTTATACAAGATCTAATTGCCATGAATTTCCATAAATTCGATTTAATTAAACCGAAAATAGGCCGACTCGGTCTACCTCCTTTGTGGATGGTCTGAGACTTTCTCTACATGCATTTTTTTCTTCAACTGAAACACTAAATAATCAAATAAAGCAGTCGATTTTATATTCACATCCAAAATGATGAGCCTCCATAATGTCCAAATATACAAAAGTCCATGATCCACTTTGGACTGATAACTGATTCTTGAAATGGAAACAACTAGAATCTATAAGAATCATACTTTTATTTTTTAATTTGTATCCAAAATAATTGATGAGTTATGAAATCAAAAATATAATATTTACCTTTTCAAGTCTCCCTTAGTTTGTTTCATGTTTCTTCTGTATGATATTTTATGTTAAGCTTACAGACAAAAAGAAACTACGAATACAAAAAATGGATGTGGAAATTTTGAGACATGAATTTGTAAATTTTGTTTAAAAGGGCTACTTATATCGGGTCGGGTTTTCACAACTAAAAGGTCAACCTTGTTAGTTGGGTGTGGCCCTAGCCTTTATAAGTAGAGCATTTTATCCTTATATTTTTCCGATGTGGGTTTATACTTCAACACTCTCCCTCACGTGTAGGACTAGACATCTACACGTAGGCCATAGCAGGACTAGACATCTGCATATGGACCGGAGACCACATGGTGGGGAGGTGACAAATGGGCCGTGGGCCGAACCAGCTCTGATAACATGTAAATTTTGTTTAAAATGGCTACTTATATCGGGTCGGGCTTCCACAACTAAAAGGTCAACCTTGTTAGTTGGGTGTGGCCCTAGCCTTTATAAATAGCATTTTATCCTTATATTTTTCCGATGTGAGTTTATACTTCAACATAATTTTTTTTATAAAACATATTTATTCATACATGCAGATCATTTAAGTTGAATTGAAAATGTACAATATTCAACCGATCGACCCAAATATAAAAAGTCGGCATCCACTTCTAAGGACTACGTGTTGGATCAAAAGAAGATTTTCTCGGGAAAATGTTAAAATTTTACCAGGAAATGCCTCATTCGCAACAAATGTCTATTATCGTATTAGGCCCCGTAGCAGGCATTCTACGCTACCCGGCCATACCAAGTCGTCAGTCGTCACATAAAGATAGGTCCAAAAAGATACCCACAAAATCAAGGTGTATGTCACATTATGTCATGTTCCCACCATGCAATTAAAACCCATTATTGAAAAAAGAAGATAGAAATAAATGAATCATGAACCCATTCTCTAATTGCAAATGTGTTGTCACAATGACTGTGAAAGTACGATATTGTTGACTTATGGATCGATATGTTATTATTGGTCTTTAAATAATCTAGTATTGTTGTGGTTTAAGTGATCATCACTCACCAGATGTAATAATTGTCTTTAAACTTTTGCTAATTAAGTAGTCAAATATTTGCATTTGCTAACGAATTAAATAATAATAATAGGGAAAACTACCAATACCTACCCAAAATCATGCTCATTTAACTGATGTTTACCCTGAAGTTTAAAGTTAATTGATGCATAACCTGAAATTACGACTTGTAACTAAAAACTCTTCTGCCAGTTAACATGACGAAAATACCCTCAGTGATTTTTTTAAAATATAAATGAAGTGATTTTTTAAATAAAAATGAAGTCATTTAATAAGTAAACATATATATAACAAAAATAAATTTTAAATAATTTTTTTAACATAATTATTGAAGTGTAGTTGAGGGTATTTTCGTCATTTTAGCTGATAAAGGGGTTTTGAGTTACATTTTCAAAACTTAAAGGTATACATCAGTTAACTTTAAACTTCAGGGTAAACATCAGTTAAATGAGCATGATTTTGAGTAGGTATTAGTAGTTTTCCCATAATAATAATATAAGATTAGTTGATTAATGAAATAGTTATTGAGGGGTCAAGCAAAATGGATTACATCTACTTGTGCATTGTCTACAAAAAAAAGTCAAAGGGCAATGGTTGGTTTCTTATGGAACTGAGATTACTAATAATTGGAGGATCGATTGTGGTTGGTCCCTTATGCTATTAACTAATCAAGACACGTCTTGCTTTCCCGATCGGATAAAGCCCAACACAGCTTACATCCTTGATTAAGACTCTTTTGTACTGTTAATTGTAATCAGTTCACACTTAATTATTAGTTGTTTGATTAATCTTACAAAATCTGGGTTTGGTGGAATGTAAAGCAGATCTGCAACTCCATCCATGAACATGGGAGCTTCATGCCAAGCTAGTTAGTAGCATTATTTACATGTTATACAAGAAACCTTGTATGTGTTTGTTAGGATAGAATTTAACTTTTCAACTTTCTAATACGGAAAATCTGGGTGTGGGATGTACTGGTTTTCTCAATTATGGTTTTGATTGATAACGGCAAGTTATCTGAATTACATTCATTCACCTTCTGAAATAATCCAGTAAGTAAGTAGGTTAGAAGGTGCAGATGAGTTAAAAGTTACAAAACCAAAAGGACTCTTTTTCTCTCCCTGTTCACAAAACCCTAGCTTTGTTACAGAGTCGCTGCCCACCCTCTTTCTCCGATCTCGTCGGTGATGGCCAGGACCTTGGTTCTGGTCGTTGTCGGCGGGGGTTTTCCTTGCTTGTCCTTCTTCCCCGCTTCCCTTTCTAGTCACTTTTCCCTCTTCACTTCTCCTCCTCGCTTAGTACGTTTCTCTGACCCTCTGGCTCCGCTTCGGCTTTCGACATCTGCCCTCTGTGGTTTCTTGGGTTAGACTGCCCAGATTCATGGTGGGAGATGTTTCTCAAGTGAGATTCATGGTAGATCCTGACTTAATCGGAGCCGTTCAGAGACTTTTGTTGTTTTGGGGGCTTGTCCTCTTGTTGCCTTTTCAGATCGATTGGCTTCTCCTTCGCGGTTGGTTTCTTTGGTGGACCGACTTCCTTTCTTCGTGGGAAGAGTTTCCTGGCTGGATTCGCTGAGATAGGCAAAGCTCTCTGGGAGATTCTGATGGTGGGTGAACTTTTGAGTTTGACTGGGCTTCCCCCCCTCGTCGATTCCCTCATGGACGAGTTTGGCCTATCTGTTTCTGGTATGGCTTTTCTTTTAACACTTCTTCCTTCGTTCATCACTTTTTTCCTACCTCCTATCAATTAGCCTCATGTTCCCCGTGTCCTGTTGAGGACGGGGCTTCACGGTTGATGCTGGCCAACGTGGAGTGTTTAAGCCTAGGGCTTGTGTCGAAGAATTTTTTTTATTAGGTTGTGTGGGTTGGAAGTGTTTGTTTGGAGGGTAGGGGCTGTTTTTGTCCCAGCTCCCTGTTTTGGTCTTTTTGCGGTGTTGGTCGGTGGCAAGACATCATTTTGGTATCTTTGAGCTGGTGGGGTTTATTTGGTTGAGGACCCTCGGGGGAGCCTTTTGGCAGCGTCTGGAGGTGCTGGGTCTGGTGTTACCGTTACTGTCCGGCGGAGGATCTGTTTTGTGTGGCCGGTGTGCCACCTTGGTTGGATGTTATTTTCTCGAGAAGTTTTCAGACTAACAGCAGCTTATGGCTCGAGGGTGGATTGAAGCGCATGACCTACTATTTCTAATTTGTTGATTACGCCTATTGTGCTTCTGATTATTGTTTTTGTGTTCTTAGTGTTTGAAAATTATGGCTATTTAGAGTCTTAGTTTTCGGTTTTTATTCACCCCTTGTTGGGTTAGGTTCTTAGTGTTTGAAAAATCTAGCTACTCAAAGCCTTTGTTATCTGGTTTGTTTCACCCATAGTTTGGTTGATAGTTGTGTTTGGTTATACTTGGGAGGTACTCTCCTCCTCTCTCTTGAATCTTTCTCGGATTCTAGAGAACATAAATAAATTCACTTGCTTCTTCAAAAAAAAAATCCAGTAAATTGAAGGAGTAAAACAATTTAAAAGTAACTTACAGATTAATTTGATCAAAATCAACTAAAACACTTTCATAAAGAAATGTTTTTTACGCTTATCCGAGAAAAAGGAGACACCACAATGATCATCAGGGCCTAACTTTTATATGAGGGGTCTTGAGATTGAATTTGGGATAATTGTGCATTTATTTGACTTTAAGTGTGTATTAGTTTCACTTTTTGTGCGTATTGCGGTGCACTGTTTTAAGTTTCGGTCTTAAATTTGTAACATATTGTTATTGTTTTTCATGTACGTTCAACAAATATATTTTTTGACTAAAAATGTGCAATTTCATTAAATAGAGTTCAAACGACAATAGAAGTGCATCAGGGAAACCCCTGACCATAATAAAAGAGTTATTATGGTATTGAGCCTCATAAGTCTGTCTACACATAACTCTGAGACGAATGAACCGACACATGCAGTTTTTTGAAAAGCCATAAAAGCCAACTGAAACGAACAAGAAATTACAACGAAACTGATGACTGCTACTCAAGGTAGTGCCTAGCTGCTGCATACTCTGTAGAGTGCGAGCGAACATGTTGCCATCAGCTTCAAAGGGAGGCAGAGCTCTTCCTACAGATCCCTCTTAGAGACAGTCCCCAGAGCACTGGATTCCTTTCATTCCTCCATGCGGGGCTGTTTCCCCACTCGGTCCTGTTCATCTTGGGGCTCCCCAACGGAACCCCGTTTCACTCCCCCACCTCATGCTCCACGACTAGACTCAGCTCCAGCTCCAAGTCCAACTCTATCTCTATGCCCAGGTAGGTGTGGGGGATAGGCTCTACTGTCCCTAGAGGGTTGGTCGATCACCAAGTTCTTCCAACCCGGATCAGCCAACCGAGTCTGGGAGACGCTCTGAGGGCTCACACCCTGAGGTGCAGTAGCCGAGGATACTATCTCCCCCTTGTCGCGAGACAAGGGACCATGAGGTGCAGAAGTCGATGACACCGGTTGGTAGGATATATAACCATCCCAATCCGTTGCATACGTCTTAGGTTGGTGGTTGATATAAACAAATTTGGTATTATTTTCTCAAAAAAATGTTTTCTAATATTTCATTCAACTCATATTTTTGAGCAAACGTGATTTTTATTTATTAATAACTGAGAACTAGAGTCATACAAATAAAAAAAAAAAACCATGAATGAGTGTGGATATTTCCAACTCTCTAATCCATCCCAACTCACCGACTTTTAAATCTCGGCTTTGAAACTTAACAACTTGGTTATTATCAATATATAGAAAAAGAATATCCGCGGGTGACCATTTACGACTCAATTTAAGCTTTCCTAAAGTGTCATTCTCCGTCTTGATTCTATAAAAGAGAATTGTTAAAATCCAACTTATGAGTTGCTTAAAAGCTTAAAACAACAAAAGTTTGTGAGCACACTCAGTTTCTTATTGTCCCGCTTATATGTTATAAAAGGACTAGTTTTACTAAGGGAAACCCCGAATCCTAGCAGTCTTAGAAAAGGTCATTCGCAGGTCTTAATTATGTTCCGCCTTTTGTCACAAATCCTAACACAAAGGTGGTATTTTGTACAAAAAGTAACATAAATGTGGCATTCTGTTATAAAAAAGTAACATAAATGTGGTATTTTGTTACTAGGAACACCATTTTTTGCATAATTATTTTATACGTGGTTGCTACTTTTTATAAACGTGTACCACCTTTTTGTTAGAATCTGTGACAAAAGTTTGAGCATATTTAAGACCTACGAATGACTTTTCTGAGATCGTTAGGATTCGGCGTTATTCCTTTTACTAAAACCCATAATTTGCTTATGGAAACAATTTAATATTTCATAAGTGAAAAAAATGATATCAAACACATTCTTGAAAGTATCTCCAGAGTTGGAAGGAACTATGGTGACTCCCTTGTTCTCACCTTTCCATGACGCTGGGATGTCTCCCGTATAAAGGCTCTATTTTCACCTTGGGGCCAAGTGGTCATTTTGACCATCCCGCTATCTTCCCCTCAAGCAGGGGATACGTTGTATTGGGTGAACGACCCAAAATTCTACAAATCTATAAAGGTTGTTATAGGACGTTACGTTTGGAGGGGTCATCAATCTGGACGGCTATTTGGTCGTTGAAGGTACAATCACAAATCCGTACCTTCTTATGGCACCTTCCAACGGGTTCCCTTCGAGTGGTTGCAAACCTATGCCGCCGATTCGTCTTTATGTCCCCATTGTGTCCTATTGGCTGTAACCATATTGAGACAATGGATCATCTATTCCTCTACCTCCTATTTGCTAGGGATTGCTAGGACAAGCTTGGCATAATGCTGGATGGATCACATACCACTCCTATAAGCATCTGGTGGGAGCAGTGGGTCCAAGATCAGACCTCGAAATAAATCATTGAAGTAATCATCTGGTTGTGAAAGATCTGGAAGGCCAGAAATGTTTGGGTATGGAAGGAGGTCCAGCCCTCCGCTATTACGTTACACATCCAAGCCAGGAGCCACGTCTGCATTTTGCGAGAAGCCCTAGCTCAACCATCTGGACCAAAACGATGGTACACACACCGGGTGTCACCACGTGGAAGCTCCCCCGGATATAAAGTAATCAATGTCGATGGTGCGGTATTTCGGGAGAGTAACGAATACGGATGGGGAGTTATTTGCCGCTCCGACTCAAGAATGGTTGTGAAAGCCAGCAACGGAACGGTCCCTGAGACGTGGGACCCAACTCTCATCGAGGCGTTTTCAATTGCTATGGCCTTGGCTATTGTAAGACCCGCTTCCGGTCGAACCGATGACTCAAGAAGTCACTCGGGACTTTTCCGGAACCCAAACGATTTAGCCATTATCACGGTTGGCTTCAGGGGAGAAATCCCTTTCGTTTGAGTATAATATTGGATAAAGTCAATTTTGGTCAAAACGAGACTTTTTATCGACTAAAAGCTTTATTTTTAATGTGCTGGAAATTATTTTGGAAAATTAAATGACCTAGGTGGACACTTGTCTTCTTTTGGTTGAAAGAGAGAAAAAGGGATAGTCATAGTCTCTTTTACCCTCCCAAAAGCTACTACAATGGAATCTAGCTCAAGGGCTTTTAGGTTTTTGCTACATCTAGGTATTATATTGGATTGGAGAAGCAAAATCAATTCATTTTTGCATTGGTGTAGCCGAAATTTAGAGGAGGAGCAAGGGAGAAGAGCTCTCATGGAGCTTTGAAGGAAAATCAAGGAAGAAGAGGCCACTTGAAGTCTTCCTCTAGCCATCCCTCCTCAAAATCACTAGCATCTTCTTCATCTCAACATTCTAGAGGTAATGGAACTCTCTAATCCTCATTTCTCTTCATCTATTTTCATGGGTTTTGGGTGAAAATTGCTAGATGTTGTTGGGTTTGAGTAGAAATGGTGGGAGATGTTGTTGATGAGAAGCTTTGTTGGATTTTTTGTTGAGAAATCATTGGTTTGTTGAAGCTTTTGAGTTGGGTTTGATTTGATGAATCAATGGAAACTTGTTTGTGTGTTGATTCCTACCATGGGTAGAGGAGTATTGAAGGATTTGGACTGTTTTGGGAGTTGGAAGGGGTAAAATTCTGGGTTTGAAGGTGGTTTTTCGGAGAAAAGGAGCTGGAGGTTGAAGAAGGGCGAAACTGCCCTGGTGCGCCACGGATCCGTGACGGATCCCGTGACGGGCGGCGTCACGGCTCCGTGAGGGAGTCCGTGACGGCACTCGTCACGGCTCCGTGATGGTAACCGTGATGGTTAGCCTCACGGATCCGTGACCAGGTCCGTGGCAGACCAGGGTGAGGGTTTCTTGAGGGTTTCTTGAGGGTTTTGCATCTTGGTTTTGAGCTGAACTCTGGAAGGGTTTTGGGTGTCTTTCTTGCTGTTTAAGTGGAGCCTAATTAGCGTTTCTTTGTGTCCAAGACTTTGGGGATCGAGCTAGAGGAGCAAGGATCACGCCGGGACCCGAGTGAAGAGCGAAGTGGTGCTCACCAGGCTTCATCAAAGTGTTGAAGAGGAGGACCTTGAGGTAGGGAAAGCCTTAACCTCTCGTTTTTGATGCTTTGTATGCATGCTAGGTTAATAAAATTGGAAAGGTCCTAGAAATGCCTATAGGATGCGAATAACTAGCATAATCGTCTTTCTTTTACTAATAACCGGAAGTGTCTAGTGGTGACCGATTAGGATGCCAATCACTAGTATAATTCGCTTTCAATACTTGGGATTTGATTGTCTGGTAGAGGAGCCTTGGCAAAGCCCTCGGATTAGTTGCGTGTTAGGATCACATGCTTGGTTGTTGGTTGCTTAGTGGATAGGCTAAAGAGTCTAACGGAACTAGTTGAATTGCATGTGTGAATGCTCTTTTGAAGGCTTATATGATTAGTTGCTTACACTCGTACTTGCTCGTTGATTGTATTCGAATGATTAATTGATTCACTTAAATTGTTGTTTGGAGCATCGAGTATGACTGGTTGTACCGAGCGGTGCAATCAGGTGATCGATGCCCCGGTGGTTCGAAACTGGTAAGTGAACGGTAAGTTGGGATTGTGTGATTGGTGTGACATGACTTCGTGATTCGCGTGCGGTGTGCTATGGTGAATCGGTGATGTGTGAGCTATGTGTGTTAGTGGATTGGTGGTGGTTGGTTTGGATTGCGTCGTGTTTCGGTTGAGTGCGTTACCAAGTTGTTATCTGATTATGGTTGAGACGGTATGGTACCTACACCGTTGAGGAGTCCGGTGTAGGGTGAGGTAGTGATTATTGTTGATACGGTTTGGTGCCTACACCGTTGAGGAGTCCGGTGTAGGATGATATAATGGTTATTTAGTGAATTGCCCAAGTGTATGCTTCCCATGGGAGTAATACCTTGGTTCCCGAGGACATAAAATCCTTTGGAGACGTTTCTGAGAATCCCGATGATAAGCGCCCCGAAGGGTTGTTTCCGGTCGCCTCAATGTTATGCGTCTCCTCTGGATTTGAGGGAAAATCCGAGAGGACACATCATATGTGGATCGGAGGGTGGAGACTTCATGTGCCACGGCATTGAACTGAGTTATCTATTATCCGTGTTCGTTAAGATCTATATTATTTGATTTGCTGTTGACTTATTTTGAGTTTAAGGTCCACCTAGTTATGAGTTTTCTCTACTGAGCGCAAGCTCACCCCTGTGAGTTTACTGTTGTGTTTACAGGCTTGATTGAGGAGTAGAGGCTCGGGAGCTCTCGGTGTGGGTGTCCATAGCGACTTCGTTTATTCTATTTTTGTTCGGAACAGTTTTTGTAGAGAATTATTATTACACCCCTAGAGGGTTATTTACGTTTTAAACTACATTTGGTGGATTCGAGTTATTTATTGGAATTTCTGGAACTTTTTGTGAATTGTTATCTCTTTTATTCATGTTTTACTAGTCATGCCTCGAGTCCGGGCAAGAACCGGATTTGGGGCGTGACAGCTATGGCCCAGGAAAGGCAGCAGACTCACATTACCATCTGGACTAACACCCTTAGTGTGTTGACCCTTACTTGGTTGACTAAGGTCCCTCTCCTACCAATTGACAACATTATTCAGGATATCCAGCTCTTCTTCTCTTTAGTCGAGGAATCTAAAATTGAATTTGTAAAAAGATCAACGACATTGACTAATCGAAAAGACATGTTCTACGCCTACTCGTGCAGGATCTGGGGACTTGCTCCCAACTTCCCTCACTTGTATTATTCTCTCGGATAATTATTAAAGTGTTAATAAAACACGCTCTTGAAAATACTTTCGAACAATGAGAGTTTTGAGATGTTTTTATTTCATCTAAGAATGGTTTAGTTTTTGTATAAATCCCAATTAAATACGTTTTTCCTTCTCACCCACTAGTTAGCCTATGTGCATGTCCAGTCATAATCTGGATTCCATATTCCGGATATGTTTAGTTGTATTTTGAAACACTTCAAATAATAACATCCACCATGAATGTTTCAAAAAAAAAAAAATATTTTTCCATCTCACCCACTTTTTTGTCTTGATTTCATTGTCTTACGATCAAACAATTTTTACACGTTATAGTTGTCCTTTTCCTTTAAACATGTTTATCACAAGTGGTAAAACACAATGAACTGATGTTGCGAAGTTTATTGAGGTGGGATGGGTCAAAATGATGATGTTTTTTTAGTAGATATAAAAATAACATAGTATATTAATTTATAATACGTATTTGGTCTGAATTGTCTGATAAATATGTTTCTTATTTAAAATATAAAAGGTTATTATGACTTATGACTTGCGAGTTTTATTATAAATTTTATTTATTTTTAATATTTTCATTATTCAATAAAATATTATTTCAATCTTTTATGCTAATTTATTTGAGTTAGGGAAATATAACGGTCCCCCATCTGTCATTGCTTTATGTGCTGGAGTCAAGGTTGTAAAAAATGTTAGGCGCTAGGCGGACGGAAAGGGGTCCTAAACGTTAGGCGGGAATTAATCAGAGATTAGTCGGGGATTAATCGGATTTTTTATTATTATATGTAATATCAAAATTTTACATTATATTGTATAAAAATATTAATAATTATCAAATATTAAACATATTTAGAGACGTAAACATTCTACTAAACCAAAAGTATCAATAGAATAATTTTATACTCTAATTTAGTTGGTAGAAGATTAGAAACCGTTTTTTTTAATTACGAATCCGACCCCATACCTGATAGACCCGCCCAATTAATCGGCTAGGCAGCGATTAATCGGTCGAATCGAGGATTAATCGGTCATATTCTGTCCAAACGGCCTTGAGCGTCCTGAGAGAATAAATCGGATCGGCAGAGTCCATTTGAGCGCCTAGGCCCCGCCTAGAGGATTTTTACAACATTGGCTGGAGTTGAATTTTGTTTTCATCTAATATGGAGCAGGTGAACTTCAATTAATAAACGCAAATACGCAAGGCAATGTTGATGTAATTGACTTTTTTTTTTAATTTAAATGTGTTCATGGGATGGACTTTATTGAAAAAGATATATTTATCCGAATTTCAAACTGCAAATTTGGGCAGGAAAAAACATCTCTAACAGAAGAAGATCACAAAAATTAGTATCATTCATATTATTGAGAACACAGTATTGTTTGTCACCCACTCTGGTTCTATATTTGCTTTACAATAATCATCATCGTAAACCTCTGAATCTTACCACGCTAGGAAAATTATGTGATTTTTGGTTAGTTGTATTATGGCATGTCCAGCGTAAAAATCGAAGACTGTAATTCTCTCTCGCTGATCGAGAGTAACCTTAGTTTTAGCCGCCCAATCTCTCTGCGATCATTTTGCTCCCTAGCTCTGCTTCCGCCGTCGACAACCTTGAAGATGCCGCTATTGTACTCTCTGTCGATCCCGTCTTGTCGCCCCTGGTGCAAGTCTCTCCCTCGATGACCTCGTCTTCAACTGAGAAGCAGGCGCAGGTGAGGGCCCCAGGGTCTTCTTCGAATGTTATTGTTTCTAACTGTGTGTGGAGAACACCGGCGGAGGGCCATCTGTATATTAATTCGGATGGAGCAGTCGTGGAGGGTAATGGAGGTACAAGGGGATTTTTTTTTGATAAGCTCGAAATATTATTAATAAAACTAATTCCAAATAGAAATGAGAATGTCCTACTTCAAGAAGAAACATGGAGGAAACCAACGATTACAAAAGGGCTCCAATAATGGAAGCCAAAAGGCCTAACCTTTTAAAAGAAATAAAAAACAAGGAACTGAAAAAACAGAATAACCCCGCCAATCCTCGACACGGGAGGTCAACGTCGGGTCTTCACATCCCTCTTGGCAACCAACTCACGAATTGACATCCATGCATCAGTGCCCTGTGACGATGTTACAACCTGAGCTTTTCCGAATCACACTTGCTCAACTTGTTTCCCAATATCGACAGGACGGAGAAACCTTTCACGATCAAAAACCTTTGGTTTACACTGAAGGTCATAAAACTCCGTCAAATGTTTAGGGGGACGCCTCACACGTGATGACTGTATGAGGACATCTTTCCACGGGGATGACTGACCCGTGGAAACGTCAACAGAATCAGCTGGATCTAAAGCAGAAAAGGACTCTGAACTAGGCCCGACAATAGGCCCAACTGCTTTAGCTGAACCTGATCCAACGCATTGACTGAGCCCTGGAGTAGGCCCATCCGAATTACTCTGGCCAGACCCAGGTACAAGGGGATTTATCTGCAGGAACGACCAAGGAATGGTGAGAGGGGTCAAATGTGCGACTTTCCCATCAGTCTTTTTGAGAAAACTGATAAAGCGATCGAATAAGTTTCGAAATAAATTATGAAAGTCTTGAAACATATTTGAAAAAACGGCCATCTATTCTAGATTATCCTTTTAATATTCAAGATCAAGAATGAATGAAATATGTACAAAGAGGTTCCCGTCAATCATATTAGTATGAAAGTAGTTTACAATATTTTTCAAATATAAATATCCGACGTCACGTCTTGTAATAAATAATAGTTTATTGTTTTTCATGCACTATTACTATCTCAATGTTCTAGTGGTTGATCATTTGTTCTTGTACCCACTTGGTGTGTTTATGTTTTTTCAACTGTATATTGTAAGACTGTGATTTTTGCTATATAATTGGCTTGTATAGTGTTATTGTTTTCTTTGACAGTATGTTTGTTTTCAGGTTGATTTTAGATCGTTTTTTCAATCTTGTTTTTGTACTAAGGTTGATCCCTTTCGATGCATCATTATACCCTACTCTCATTCTCAAAGATTAGAGTTTTAATAAAATTTTGTTTATAAAAAAACTATTCAATGTTAATTTATTTTAACGTTATTTATATAATAAAAAAGTTAGTACCCTCTTATTAGAAATACTAAATCCACCACCGAATATACGGGTAAGAATTTCACACTAAACCATAAAATTTCTATGTTAGATTAGATAATCCTCATTGTCCTTTTGTCTTAATTCAACTTATATTTTCTGTTGCATCAAACTTATTCGAACATTTCCTTTTCTGCGACTAGACACTTTAAACAACTAAAAATATTGTTACTTAAACTTGCAATTTTATCTTAGGTTGAAAAACAATCTCTCGGACAAGAAGCATATGTTTTTACACCTTTGAGAATGTAAGAGGTTGGACTTGAAGCGTGTGGTGATTTGTCGGTATCAAGAGCATCATCGTTTCACTAAATTTGCACGACTTGTTCAATTTAAATATGTTTAAGTTCTCACACCGATCCCAAATTCTTATCCCTTCAAATTAAGTATTAAATTCTATAATCTTTTTTCTCCTTAAATCGTCGTTTTCAAAAGTCATTCTAATGCAATGTATGTATTAGAATTCATCCGTCTGAATAGTTGCCATACATGCTTGTGCCATGCTGCCATGTGCAACGACCAGAGGGATCTTATTAAAATCTTAACTACTTTAAAAAAATAAAATATCTTAACTATTTTTCAAGTTTAATAAGTCGTATACTATGACCATATACCAAATTTAAATCGAAACCGAGCCGTGGATAAGTTTTTTTTTTTTTTTTTGAAAGTCCGTGGATAAGATTTCGGGTCATACTACCTTTTCAAATATCGTTTCTTTTTGGAATTTGAAATGGACAGTAGTATACTTATTGAAATTATGATGTATCTTCTTGAATTAAGAAGCGTGATGGTATTAATTAATAATTTGTGTCCAGTAATTAAGTAAGGTCTACGCAATATTAAAACGAGGAATGCAAAATTCGGTAGTTGTGAAGATTAATAAAAATCACAATTAAGAGGTATTGTTCTTGGTTGAAGGTCATGATGTTTTCTGGTTAATTTGTTTCTATTTTTGTTTTGGTTGCTTAGTTGGTTTTCTTTTGATTTTGTTTTGTTGGCTTCAACCTATTTCTTTAACTCCATTCTTGTATTTTGTTCTTAGTCTGTTGTGGACATTTATTCTCGTATTGAGATAGAGGCCTTTACAAAACAGTTTTAATCAAAAAATAATAATTAAGAGGCATTGTAAAGAGCTGACTTTTTTTTTTTAAGAAAGCGGAGTATTACTGAATTTTATAAATCACTCACCGAAGATATACAAACAATCTTTCAGAGCTTACACCCGTTGATCTGAGAAGCACAACGGTAAATATTACAAACTTCGGACAAGATAGATCATAATATTACTGACACCTTATTGGAAACTGTAACGCAACATAAACTGTAACTGAGGGGGGGGGGGGGGGGGGCACGTGCCCCCCCCAGTCCTTAACAGGCCCGTCCCTAGCTGCAACAAATGCGGTTATTTGGGATGAGCCAAAACCGAACAAACTAAACAACAAGTGTAGTTATTTGGCCCAAAGAGGCCAAAACCAAAACCTAACAACAAAGAACATAAAAAGCTTGAAACGAGACCTTGTCTTCTTGGGACCCAACCACACCGACCATCTCAGTACTCCTCCATCTGACTTTGATCGTCGGTATCTGAAGAACAAACGCCGGAGAACGTAAGTCTCACACATAACACCTCAACTCTCCTCCCACAATGTCCCTTCCACAGTCAGAGTATAAATCCGACGCTGCCTCAACGGACTCTCTGGCTTAAACCGCGAAATACGGCACAACGAAGAAAATAAAGGATCTGAAACTGGAAAAAGAAAAAAAAACATGTGATGAACGAACGAGAACCAAGGCCCTTGAGAGGTCATTGATCCAGAAACTCTAAAACAAGAAAATCGATCTTACGATGAAAGACGGTTGTGGTAAACAAGACTTAAACGCTAAAACAGGAATTAAAACATAAACTAAAACAAAAATTAAAACCAAAGGGCTTAAACTACCAAGAACCGCTCAAAATAGTGCTTAAACGTTGTTTGTTCCCTGCTTTCCAAGGATTCTTTTCGTCGTGATGTGGACGAACAAACTTGAACTTTACAGTTTGTAATGGGGAATAGGTATGATGCAGGGACCCCTCCCGGTAAAAACCCATGAATCCATGCTTACTCATTAGGCTTGGTGAGACTGCATAACAGTCCTCGCCTAATTCGTTTGATTTTTTTCGACTATATCGTTGGTCGTGTCCCCACTCGAGACGTGGGAGGATAACATGGAGACTGCGAGCATCACCGTAACAGGGAGTTGCGGATAGTCACCGATGCACTATCCTTCCGACACAGAAGCGTCAGATTGTGGGTGCGCAGAGGAGAACACCACCGCAACAGAGGGTCGCGGTCCATCGCTGATACGACATCCTTACGATACAGCGTCACTGACTTGTGGATGCGCAAAGAAAATCACTACCAGGAGTAGAGAGAAGAGTACTACTAAGAATAGAGAGAATAGGAGACTAACGATCGATCTCGTGGTGATTGGAGCGTATATAGTAACGACTCCTTGATGACAACTACAACTGCTAGGATTAAGAGCTCTCCATAAATTAACTCCCTTAGATATTTTCATGCGGAATAGAATATTGAACATTCACGTGAAGTAGTAAGACTTAGGCTAAAATGTCTAAGGTCAATTTTGTGAGACAAAGAGGGATACGGAAAAACAATACAGTATATAATAACGACAATTGGTAGCACACTTACTTATAAGATATAACACCTGTAACTTACTTATAACATAATTAATGTCTAATGTGTTGCGTAAGTTATTAACAAAACCACATAAGCGAGTTGATTGCACACAAGAAGAACCAAAAAGGTTCTCTGCTAGGGTTAAAAAAACCAGCCGCTTCCTTTCTCTTCGTCTTCGTACAATCAGCCACTGTACACTCTAAAGCCATCCATTTTCCATGAATTCCGACCAGCCACACCGAACCACGCCTTTCAGATCGCCACCCACCAGCCTCACCTTTTCCTACCCGATATGAACTTCCCCCTCGTCGTTCCTTATTCGATCTTGATTGTCACACCCCAAATCCGGTTTTGATCGGACTCGAGACGTGAACCGAAAAGTAACGATGAAAACCGCTTTTAAAACAATAGATCGATTCAAATATCCTTTAAACAAGTAAATCACATAGTAAGAGTCAACGCTTAAATGAGAAAATAGACAATGAGTTTGGTACACAAGAGTACGTCTTTATAACACCCAACTCCTGGACTCTCGCTAAGCTCCCTAGCTTCGAGACGTCCCCTATTCCAACTCGCTAACAAAATCTGTAGGAAAAGTAGTAAAATGGATGAGCATTTTCGCTCACCGCCACGGATATCCGTCCGACTATGGCATGCTATCAAGGCAACAACAAAGACAGTTTAAACAGAGTAACCCAATGCCAACACTTAAGTCAAAACAAGAAAACCATAACTCAAACCTGAAACCCATCCGTCCCACAGACAAATTTCTAATCACAAAGACACTTATCAACACTCATCCCATTCAGGGAAAACATCATACCTACACTTGGTACCAAACCGTCACACAGACAATCCTCCACGACTATAGCATCACTAATCTTCCCACACAGGAAAACACGTAATACAGATATAACCCAACAGATCATACTTGCGAACACACTCAATAATACAAAGAAACAACACACAAATGCATCCAGCATCACACTGGATCACATACCTACTGCACGGTCTGGGACAATAGCACATTTTACCGACACCGAGTCGAAAGGCAGGCGCACCTTATCACGGAACAATAGCACATTTTACCGACACCGAGTCGAAAGGCATGCGCACCTTAGCACGGAACAATAACACATTTTACCGACACCTAGTCGGAAGGCAAACGTGCCTCATCACGAAACGATAGCACATTTTACCGACACCTAGTCTGAAGGCAGGCGTGCCTCGAACATACAACAAGTCAGACATTACCGTGACAACACTCAACAAGAGGTAACACACAGACATGACCGATCATCAAAATGTCACCGAACCAATAATACCGCACTTACCGTCAATACTTACTCACATACCACAAATCGCATCAATTCATAAGTCACTTAATCAATATCACCACGTTAATTCAATACTCAATCAAATATATCCATCAAATCCTGAATTACTCAGTAACTAAGCACAATCGATGCCTCAAGCATAACAACAAACGATCATTCCAATCAAAGCACTCATCAAGAGGCAATGCACAACATTACACAACCTACGGACGCGACATGGCCCACATGCAATTCTACAGCACGTCAAGTCCACAAACCTACGAGCACGACATGGCCCACATGCGATTCTACAACACGGCAAGTCCACAAAACTACGAGCACGACATGGCCCATATGCGATTCTACAATTTAAAACGACTACACTAGTTATTCACATCCAACATGTGATTCTAGTTATTCACATCCTACATGCGTTTACTAGCAACTTTCCTTAGTTTAACCAATAACCGCTACTTTTCCCTACCTCAAAAGCAATCCAATGCAGCAGTGACGACCTGGCTAGCTTCCTCCTTCTCTACGAACAAGCCGGACTCTAAGTTAACAACGTAACACAAAAAACTCAATAATAGTCCAAAGCGGAAGGACACCCAACCGGGCACCACACACAACAAAACCCGAGGCACGGTTCGGAACATGAAACACGGTCTGAATCCCGAGGCAAGGCTCGAATCTCGATGTCCCCACCACCGGCCCACCGTGGCCGGACCTCCGGTGACCAGCCGGACCTCCGGCAAGCCTCCAGTCGTCGGAAAACTTCACCTTTTCTCCCAAAACGTCCCAAACAAGCTCTAGGTCCTTAATCCATCATGTTTCAACTAAAAACATTCAAGATTAGCTCCAATTTCACATTTCCCCCAATTCCAAAAGTATGGTTTTATCCAATTCTTCTAATTTCACCCATTTCTTTCCATTACTACTCAATTCCACCAAGAATTACTCATTTCCAACAAGACCCAATCCAATTTCATCTAAATCCTACAAGACCCATAAACTAAAGTTCATCAAAATGGAAAAGGGTTGGAAGGTTTTGGTGGTAGAATCCATGGAAGATGGCAATTTTCCTCTTCTTCTTCTTCTTGTTCTTCTTCTTCTTCAACAATTGAGGCTCTCCTTCTCTCTCTCTAACCTCAAATTTTCGTCCATCAATGAAAAGTGCTGAAATTTGGGTTCAAAAAGTAGGTTTAAAGACTCTTTTTTCCTTATTTCGTCTTCTAGTGATAAAGTAAGGTCAAAAGTGTCATTTCTCACACACTTTTCTCTCTTCCAAGGAGTTAGGGACAACTCTCCAAGTGGGGTCCACCTCCACTCATAAATACCTCAGCCCAATAATTTAAAATCCGATAAACTCCAATTTTGAACATGTTCGGCCGAAATTGACTTTTTCACGAAAACTCTTATTTGCAAGGAAATGACCCAATTAAGCTATCCGTAACGACGACTAAGCTTTTTGTGTCCCTAATAAGTCTCGAGCGACCCAAACATCACCGGTTGACTTTTTCGGCGAAAAGTCAAACTTTCCCAGATTCGTCCCAAAGTTGCCCTAAGCTTTCCCGAACCTAACTTGATCGCTTTAGAGTTCTCTTAAGGTCATAAATGACCCTCGGGGTCAAGCCTGTGCTTATTTGAATAAATAACATAATTTGACTTTAATTCCGTTTCCTGTCGGTTTGACCGGCGTTGACCGGACGTGGTTCTTACATTGATCCAATCAGAGACCACGCCGGCGTCTAATACGCCGCACGACCATGTCCCTGTGACCGGATCTGTTTCGGAGGTCATGCATGAACCTTCTCATCCTCAGCCAACTGCAGTAGTACAAGCACCGGACAGGTCGAACCTTGTCGCCCCAACGCTGAAGCCGGTCGAGAATCACCTCGTCCTCCGGTGGTTCTCTATTCGGATCCGGTACAATTGGGTGTTCTGCCATCGCCGGTTACTCCTCATGTTCACACCACTACGAGGGGACAACCGGTGGATGATGTGCATGCAGCGTCGCAACCTCGTCGAGCCGAGAAAGCTCCTTCTCCGGCCTGGCCAGCTTGGCGTCTACCCCACGCTGAAGTGGACCGGGAAACATGTCACGTCCCAAGGGAAGCCAAAGTTCTGTTCCACCATGCATCCGCTAATGGACGAGGAGGAAGTTCAGTAGCCACAGGTGGAGGTGTAATAGCCTCCTTCGGAGCAATGAGAGGACCCGGCAGGGGTGGGAAGGTTCCAACATGGCCTATACCCACATACCTGGGACTGTCGGTGCTGGAAAGTCTCGAGAAAAGCCGCAATCAGAGCACTCTATTCATGCTTGCTTTATGCTTTTTATTACTGTAGTTTGTGTTGGTTAGTTCCTTTTTATTGTTGGACTATTTATTTTCTGCTTCGTACTTTTGGAATGTTGGTAACGGGATGTCTTGAGTTAGTATATGCTAT
Source organism: Erodium maritimum (assembly GCA_963921825.1). Lineage (NCBI taxonomy): Eukaryota > Viridiplantae > Streptophyta > Magnoliopsida > Geraniales > Geraniaceae > Erodium > Erodium maritimum. The sequence goes on along the minus strand of OY997588.1, from coordinate 12,340,822 downwards.
CCAAAGCATTATTTTTCTATGGGTCCATGAGCGCTGGGTTGGCTACGGACAACCAGGACATATATTTAGAACCCATGGCTTTCACGCCCTACTTTGTATGGTTTACATTTTGCAATAATGCACTTCCCCAATTTACTCGTTTCAAAAAAACGACGGTTTTTGGAACATACGACGATTTTTTTATTATTAGTAATGTCAAATGATAAGAAAACAAATTGGGTTAAAAACTCTTGTTTCCAGAATATGTTTGTGACCTCGTAGGTTTTTCGATGCTCGTGGATCCGCCAAATATGTCTAATTTAAATCATAAACAAGAGCGGCCATCGACATCATCCTAAACAATTAAATTGAAAGTACAAAAAAATATATACCAAAACAGAAACTAGCACGACGAAGACGCTTTGCCCTTCCAAGACCTTGTAGGAGGACCCAGTCCCATAGTCGTAGGGGTAGTCCGATCCAAGATGCGCCCACTGGACTTAAAGAGCAACCCCGTAGCGTGCTCTTTAGACAAATCACATATCTTTGAAGATGTATTCCCCATCTTGGGAGGAGGAAGCGCCGAAAGGCCCCGGGGGGCATAGGCACTAAGGGTCACCACCTCCTCTAGTACTCTAGCCTCCCGTTCAATGGTCATCGCCGCGAATACCACTGGTAGTGGCGGTCGTCTCTTCGGAGGTAGCGTCCACTCCATCCGGAGGAGCTCCTCCGTATTCATCACTAACGGATCCTTGAGGGAGTCGTCAAAATGAATCTCCTCTCGTTCCACTCCCGAGAGACGGTCCCGGTAGATCCCTATGTAGTGGTTGAGGTGCTCGTACTGACCACAAAACCCCGACAACGTTCAAATTGGAGGATAATGCATGAGGACTCCAAGTGGCTCGGGAAGCGGAGTTAGATACGGCGATGAAGCGGCCTGTCCACATCCAAGCTAACTCGGAACCAAAAGTAATCGTCCCAACGGCAACGAGCCGGTATGGGTGTCAATGTCATCTCGGTCCCCATCGTATTGGCCAGGAGCAAGCGAATGGAGGCCGATCGGGCATCCCCGGGACGTTGAACTCCCGAACTTAAATCTCCATGAGCTAGAAGGGGGTATAACTTGGATGCAAGCAAGGAAGAAACAACATTAGGAGGCAAGAGTAACCATTGAAGCCCCATGTCCCACGGTGGCGAATGCCATCCATCGTCATCTTGTTCGGGAAGTAGATAGCCACGACCTCCTTGGAGAAGCATTCAACCTCCAATCTTCGGACGCACCACCATTTTACCATGACCCCGCACAACATCTGCGGTTAGCATACAACATTTTCCATTATTAGGCCAATCATGACATGCTGGTATCACCCGTTCATTGTTGTCGGGACTGCCTCGGTGGGAACCACCACCACTTCCACCACCATGTCTTCATCCTCTTCACCTGCTTACAGTGAGAACGCCCTAGGTGGTCATGTGAAATGCTCGCATGATTCAGATCATGTGACAGAGCGGACAATGGGGGGCCCTATCTGGTAACTACGTATGATATAATCGGGTGTCCCTAGTATGGCGTAACTCTGCGGCTGCAGGAAACCTCCATGAGTTGGTAGGAATCCAACAGGATCCCATGAGAGTGATGGTCATGACCCCCGACTTGGTACCAGAGCTTGTTGACATCGACATGTCATGAGGAAGTGTAGCGGGAAATGTGGGTGGGATAGGCGCAGGATGGAGGTAGCAACCGGAGGGGAGGAGTGGCCATGATGGTCGGAGAAATGACGGGATTGATGGCGCTGCAACATGGGAAGAAGATGTCATGGGAACTCTAGAAATCTTTTTGGGAGAAAAATCTAGTCTCGAGACTCAATTCCACATAATATTAGTAGTAATATGCCCTAACTTATTTCTTAAATACGTGGCATTTGGCCAAAAGCATAAATTGAAAATAAATCTAAGCACTTTTTTTTAATGTGTTTTATTTGTATTTTCTAGCGTTTAACAGTCATCACCATCGCTCGGAAGCATAGAATGTATCAAAGTTAAATCGGTGTAACGAGACTCCTACTCCGTTTTGCGTCTATGGGTATATGCTTTGTCCTGTATCTATGAGAATTTAGGATTTGGATTGGCATTTATATAGTTTTGTATTTCCATTGTGATCTAGTTGTGGGATCTAACGGTGATTAGTAGTGGTCTCTTTTGAGAATTTAGGACTTGAGAGAGGTTTAATTTAAATATGTTTTGCAGATCAAAAAAAAGAGCCTAAGACTAGGAGCGTGCATGCACGGAGTGAATGATGTCCAAAAACCCGTTCTCACTCAATATTAAGTTGAATCTTTTCTGACTCACTTCTCTGTTTTTTGTTCACACTTGGATTGGAACACATTACAAGGGCGATTTATTAATAACTTAAGGTACTTGCTATAAAGATCATCATCAACACCATACAGAAAAAAAATCCACAGTGGGATCCTATCACTTTCATAGATAAATGTTCTAGTACAGAAGAATGGAATTAAGGACACATGTTTTTTTTGATCAGCAAGACACAATTAGATTAAAACCTCCAGCAAGGGAGTAGAGGAGTACAGGGACGATCTTTCACTACAAATCAAGGCACAAAAAAGAACACCACACAATGAAACCCCGAGGGAATGAACTGAAAACCCCATCCCCTAGAAGGTGGCAGCCTTCATCTTCGGGCGGTACCACAAATGAAAGTAGGGCGCAGCCTACATATGAATAAGTTCTAAAAACTAGATTTTACTACCATGAAGTCCTGAAAAATCGAATAAAAATACTCCCAGAAACAAAGTAGGGTCTGAAATCTTGAACACATGTTCAGACATGCTAATGAGTTAATTATCCAGCCTAATTTTAAGTATCCTCATGAGTATCACAAAGAGATTTCGAGGATATCCCTTGTCTCCTTTATAGAGAAATACAAGAGTCAAGAAGGATATTGTTAAGGTAACGAGTCTAAATTATGGGAACATGCATATAGTAAATGTAAAACTCAATATTTTAGTTAACCAACGGCAAGTGCCTATACTGTAAGGTACATTAGCAATCTCTTTTAGCTTAAGTGGCAGCTCTCAAAACCCTAGCCTCACGCTCTGTTTTCCTCCGTTAAAGTCGCCATTGCATAGAGTCATGCCACCATACATGATCTTCATGTGTTTTATGGTCTGGATTTATAAAAAGTCATGTTTTTGTGCTTGAAAGACAAGGTATCTCCAGAGACGATCTGCGGCTACCTGTTGCGGTGATTTCCTCTTCCACACCTTCGAGTCCTAACATCATTGTGTTTGAAGGATGGGACATGTCCACAGGCGATTTGTGTCTACCTGCTGCGGTGGCTCTCTTCTCAATCAGGCTAGCTTCCTGAGCTATCATGGTCGTAGCCATAGTTGGACCACAGATTCCTATTGTTGAGGGCGATTGGGGTTCAGTATCAGGTTCCTTTGTTGACCCACACAATCAGGTGAGGTCTATTACACAACCTCTCCAAATCCAATGAGGCACCAATAGGGAAGCGGGACGTCAGAAGGAGAAACGTCCCACCCCCGTCATGATAGGATGCAACTGATCGTCCTCCTCCACCAGTTAATGTGAGCCCTGATCAAATCACGCACTTTGTACCGATATACTAGAGTCCTCCCCCAAGCACCAAGAACTAGTTATCCTTTAAAAAAAATATGGAAATCTAACTTTTTTCTAACTTACTAGTTAGGATATTTTTCTTTATTAGCGAGATTGAAAATAGGAAGATATTGATTGCATGTCATGAGGACAAGTCGGATAAAACCCCTCTTATCTTAAAAGTTGTTAGAACTCATTCTAGCCACATACACTTATCCTAGGCCCGCTCGATCGATCTGGGCTAGAATAATTTGGTGGTCGGCCAGCTCTCTGGTAGTTGAAAACTCGACACTTCGGGCCTGCCTAGGCACAAAGATAGAGCTGGCCTTGGAGCTGGAACTGGAGTAGGAACTGGAGGAGTGAAAAGGGGGTCCGCTGGGGAACCCTGAGACGACCAGGACAGGGCGAGGAAGCAGCCCCACATGGAGAAATGAAAGGAATCCAATGCTCTAAGGACTGGCCTTGGGAGGGGTTCCTGGGAAGAGTTCTGCCTCCCTTTGAAACCGATGACAGCAGGTTCAGTCGCACTCTACAGAGTATGCAGCGTTTAGGCAATACCTTGAGCAACAATCATTGGTTTCGTCATAGTTTAGTTTTCATTTTAGTTGAACTTTATGTTTCTTCCAATAGCGGTTGTCACGATTCTTCTGTCTTAGAATTTTTTATAAAAAGTATTTCAAAGGTTCTATACAGTATAATGAACTTTTTTTTTATAATTAATAATATACGCGTACCTTTTGGTCCAAAAAAATCTTATTCACAGTTGAGGTTGACTAATAATTACTCAATACTTTTATGTGGCTCACTCTAAAATTATCTGTAACACCATAATTGATGACACAAATAATCATGACTTTTATATTACATTATCTTAAAAAAGTAAAAAACGAATTATTAGTTCAAAATATCTGGCAACACAAAACATCTAATCTCAATATATACATTTGATTTCCAGTCTTATATAATCACGTTTTATTATTTGCAATCTCATCTTCATGTCTACACTGCTATATTATCAGAATAGGTTAAAAATCCTAGGCTCCCTCTGCAAACCCTAAGGCAGAGTTCGAGATAAAAGAGAGAGGGTGACGGTACTATCACGGCTCAAATCCGGTATTGACAGGACTCGAGACATCAACCGGAATTTGTAGAAAAAATAATTTAAAATGCAAAATTAAATCTCAAACTGTAGATAAATATAATAATGGTCAAATATGAAAATCCGAGTTCTACGCTCGGTCAAATACCAGGTTCAAAATACACAGTACGTCTCTAATAACAAAACAAAATAACTCCCAGACTCTAGCTAGCCCCACGCTCCGCGATGTCCTATAATCCAGATCATAGCTAATACCTGTAGAAAACACGGTAAGGGGTGAACTTGACGCTCAGTAGGGAAAAGCCACGAAATCCACCTAATCACAGACTTACAAAGAAAGCCTTTCCAAAATTTAAAGTTTAATCAAAAGGGTTGATAAAACGATGCGACACTTAAACCATTTCAAAGGAAATGCCCATTTTTCTCAGACACTTACCAGACTAACAATTTCCAACTTTAACTCAACACTAACTACCATACCAAGACAAACGCCGAAGGAACAACAAGGGAAAACACCCATAGCCACACACACAGCAACACTCATTCAAAATCCAAAGTATTCTCAACACAAATAATTCACACACTTTCACGGTTTCGGGAGCAACCCGCTCGGCCCCGCGAAGCCACACGCAACTTTCCCCAACACACAGTCGGGAGAGGCGGTCGACCTCATCGAGGACACAGCATTATACCGATACACGGAAGGCAGGGAAATCGCCTCTTCGCGGAACAACCTCATCGCGGACACATCGTTTTATCGTTACACGGAAGGCAGGGAAATCGCCTCGTCGCGGAACAACCTCATCGCGGACACAGCGTTTTACCGAGTGCTAATCGGAAGGTAGGGAAACCACCACTTCGCGGGACACAACGTTTTACCGACTCTAGGTCGGAAGGTAGGGAAACCACCTTTCTCATGTAACCGCAATACCACAATCACAATCACAATCACAATCACATTCTCGATTTACTCCAGTAACCATCACGCACTTACCATCACTTACCGACACCACACTCAACGTGGTAACCCCACCGGCTTAACCGATTTCCATTCCCCAATGCCCACATTTCAACATATCATATAAACAGAATCAAATCAATTAAGTCACTAATATGAATCACTAAGGTCACCTCTACTCGTTTCCATGCTCGTTATTTATTAACTGTTTAAACAACACATAGCACACCATCAACACAATCAACAAACAATCCTACAGGCACGACATGACCCGATTCTACCAGCACGACAATTCCCAAATCTACAGCACTACAAGGTTCGTAAATGTTCACAGTTTATATGTCTACGCTAGGTTTTTACATCCTACAAGCATACTAGTTATTTATCCGGTTGATAACGTTTTCCTATATGCATTCTAGTACGTCCGTAATAAAGTGAGGTTCCGAGGTATTTCCCTACCTCTCAGTCTCTATCTGGATCTCCTAGTTGCTGACGTCCGGGCCTACCTCCGGTCTTCTCCACGGTCGAGGTCAAAGCCTGATTTTAACAAATAAGGACAGTAATCAGTCCCGGTCCAGTCCGTAACAGTCCTCTAAATTATCAAATTAGTCCTTTAATTTAACAATTAAGTCATTTGAGTTATCAATTAAGTCCGCTGAGTTCTCCGATTTAAATCCTTTAAATTAGTTAAATAGTCAAACTGACCGACCCGGCCCCGACCCGAGTCCGACCCAAACCCGGCCCGAATCCGGAAACCGAATCCGAAACTGACCCGGATCTGAACCCAGACCCAGACCTGACCCGGACCCGACCCTGACCCGACCCATACCCAGGTCCAAGCCAGGCCCAGATCCAAGTCCAAGCCCGACCTAGATCTGAGTCCAGGCTCGGTCTGTCCTGGTCCGAGCCCAAGGCACGTGTCTCGTCCTGGCCCAAGCCCAAGGCTCGGTCCTGGCCTGAGTTGGGAAAGAAGGTGAGACGGGCTAGGGTTCCAGTGAGCTGAGGTCGGCGGCAGGCGAGCTAGGATGGGTTCCCAACGGCGGTGATGGCGTCAGGGGCTCGGAGTGACGAGGGGAGGTCGTCAGAGTGAGTCTCGAGCCCCTCCGTTCCAGATCTGACGACGTGGGAGCTTCGTCGGCGTTGGAGCTCAGATCTGGAACTCGAAGTTCCGGCCGTGTCTCTCCGCCCAAGCTCGTCCAAATCAAGCTCGCATACGCTCGATTCTCAGGGAAGGGACCAACGGGGATGGTGAATCAGGCTGGGAAAAGGGCTCACCGTCACCAGTTTCTTCTGTTGCAGGCGCGACGAGGCTCGAACGGACGCCGTAAGTTCGTGTCGATTCGGGGAGGAAGAAGAAAGGGTTGCTGGTGGGTTCTGGTGGCGAGGAACGGTCGAGGGTGGAAGAAGAAGAAGCAGACGCGGAGATATCTGGAACTCCGGCGTCGTGTGAGAGAGGGAAAAGCGAGTGGGATCTGAGCGAGAGAGAGAGAGCGGGGAAGATGAAGGGTCTCGGGCGGCGTGCGTGGAATGAGGAAGAGGGCGAGACCATAGGTCCTTTAGTGACTCGCGTGTGAGCCCACACGTGCGAGGGAGAGAGGCTGGCTCAGTGTGGGCTTTGGGCCTGCGAACTGGGCCTGGCCGGCTGGGCCTGGTCTGGTTTGGCCCAAAAGTCCCTTTCCCTTATTTTTTTAATTCGATCCAAACTTCAAGCCTTCTCCAACCAACGACGTTCTAGTTTAAATAAATTAAATAATAATTCCTTTAACCGGGGCGGTCTTTACAGGTACGGATCTCTAAAGCAAGCGGAGGGCGCGCGGCAGGACGTCTCTCCGACAGTCACCAGACCGGGAATGGTTTCTCCGTCTTGTTGAGCAAGTCTTCTCCATTTGGATCGAAGTTGAGGGATGAACAAGGGATTCGTTTTGGGGATCCAAAGAGGCAACCACGAAGCTTCAAGCGTTGGATTCCGGCCTGGGGACCTCGTCCTCAAAGCTTCAATCGCCGGAATCTGACGTGGGGACCTCGTCCTCGAACTTTCAGTCGCTGGAGTCTGGCGTTGTTTCGGAAGGGTATGATCCGCCATATGGAGGAGATGGGCGGGGAAAGGAACTATTTCCACGCAATTCGACTTCGATCATTCATGCCGCATCGCAGCAAGACACAGACTGGTTGGGAGGATCGTCGGAAAAAGGGGTGGCGGCTACTTGGACTCGGAGGCCGGGGAAGGAACCCATTAGGGTCTCCTCTGATGATGGTCCAACTAGGCCGAAGGGATCAGGTTTGATGGTCGAAGCCCGCCAGGCTGGGACGGATTGTCAGGTGGGCTTCGCTCCGCATGCTGGGCATGACGAAGCTGTCGGGCATATGGGCTCGGGCGGGCCTCCTGGGCCTGGATCAGGTGCGAGGGGGGACGGGCCAGACTGGATGTTGGTTTGGGCTCAACAGATGTAGCGGGCAGACGGGGCGAGGATGCGGGTCGGATTTACCCCCGGATCCGGTATGGGTCTGGTCCGGATTCGGATCTGGTTCGGGCACCTCCGGGATTCTCTTCTGATCAGGTCCAAGGCCGATTTCATTGGGATGTCTTGAGACCCAAATCTGGGCCGGCGATGGGGGATCTCGGGAACCAACTGAGCTCCCTGAATGGGGCATGATTCGTGGGCTCAACGCACCCTCGCCTCATGGAATGAGTCTGAAGTGGTCCAGAGGGGGGTCGGCCGGTGGTACCGCCCCTCTGGACATAAGGTGGCATCGATTCCACCAAATACCAGCGCGACATTCTCCAATCAGATCTGGAATCAACAATTTAACGTTTTTAACATGCCTCATTATCATTAGAGGGGGGGACGACGTCTGCTGGTTCCTCGGGAGGATGCAAAGTCCAACTGAGTCATTTCAGTTTCTAGTTACAGGGCTGTCCCAGCGTCAATCTAGGACTTCAGTAGTTTGTTGGAGCACATTTATGCCCAATCGGAAATCTCAACAATGGGTCTGCTCGACCCTTGCCCCTCAGTTTGGAGTCGTTGTATCGGTGATCAACATACGCTTTCTCAGCATCGCATGTGACGCTACCACATGATCCTCCTCTAGTTGCAACTCAATTGGTGATAGCATCACTCAAGGAAATGCTATAAAGGGTGAGGTCTTGGGTTCAAGTCTCACCAACAACCTAGGTTGGTATTTGTCTGTGGACAATACACCAGAGGGGTTGGGGTGTATTGGGCTGCAGACCTAACATCGCCGCGCGTGGGGTCCGGGTCTGGCACGGCGGGATGTTACACATTATGTTAGTCATATGACCTCATGTGTCATTTAATGTATGGTTAAATAACGACTTTACCCTTCCTTATTTGACCTCTATACATTTTATAAGGAACATTATCATTGTATCCTCTTTATTTTTTCTATAAAATGTATAGAAGTCAAACAATTAAGGGCAAAATCGTCATTTTATCATCCATTGAATGACACATGAGGTCATATGACTAACGTAACGGAAAATTCTGTCTATTTTTACTAACAAAATCGCATGACAAATACTTAAGGTATTGCATTTGTCATGTTGACATGTTGAGTGATATAGTGTTAGTGACCAATACTTATACGTAAATTTCGATACTTAACCCATCTTTTGATAACAAAAAAAAAACTCATACCACTATCTCAAATTGCACTTGGTTCATAATAGATATTTAAATAACACAATTTTAATTATTTATAATCAAAATGTTGCCATGTATCATATGGCTGCCACTGTCAATATATATTACAAGCCTGACATCTATCTACCGATTAGAACGTTTTAATTAATATGTTGCTTACATTTTCTCTAACCATTAAGCAGTATCCCCTGAAAACAAACCCAAATAATGCTGCTTAAGATTATGATGGTTTTTTTAATTATAAAATATGTGTTAATTGTGATACTAAAATCACACTAATTTAAAAAGGTAGAATGAAAGCGTCAAAGGTTATAATGTCTACACATGAAAGTGACATTGTTTATTAGAAAGGTGAAACATCAAATCTTTCGGCTTGCACTTCTCATCAAGATTTTAATTAATTGCTATTGTTTATCAATTTAACAATTAATTGTTATTCACGATTAATCTTTACTCACTCACTAGTCACTACCTCTCACTTTCTGTACAGGATTTTATTATAAAGTTATGTCATGATTAAATCTATATTCCCAAAGGGGATTAAATTAATAATTCCTCATCAATTATTATGGCATGAACTTAGTCATATGTATTGAAATTAGATATGCCCTAATGGATAAAATTGCTATCATTTTTAGTTTATTATGAAGCAGAAAAGCATTAGGTCAACGAGAAGCTGTCAAAGCTTATTGATAATATATAAAATTACAAAAAAAAATTACAATGGACGGCCTGTGGGAAAAAAATGGTTGAAATTGAATTGGCAATTTTATTTGGATATACTATTTCAAAAGACCCCATTACACAAGTCGACAACACCCATTACACAAGTCGACAACACAACTCTTAATTAATTACTTCTCATCCGTCCAAAGTTGTTCAACAAGTACTATAAACCGTTACTAATACTTCATTGGACAATTGGTTAAGCTCCAGTCTTTGTCTTGATAAGTAATATTTAGAAACATGATGATCATACAAAGTCATGTCTCAAAACAAAATATATTTAAGCGATCAAAGTAATTTATCACCAAATTTTAATCGAGCATAATATTTTTTTATATGACATCAGAAAGTTAATATGTGAAAAATATTATCAAATACTACATATAAATTGAATAATCAAACAAACATTTTAAAAAATGATGATAATGCTTTATTTGTCTTATTATTATAAATATTGTATTTTACAAACAGATTGAAGTTCCTCTCTCCCTCCCTTACTGCTTCTCCTTCTCTTCATCTGGTTTTCTGCTCCTTGGTTGCTGGTCTCGCACGGGTCTCCGACGTCGGGTTCGTTCTCCGGCGACATCGGCTCTCCGTCCCTGACCAAGCTCTTCTCCGGCGCCCTCAACCTGCTTCGATCCCGTCTCTTGTCTGCAACCTGAGCGACGAGGCTCTCCCGGCAGATCTGGTCCGGTTTCGCTCGAGTTTACCCTCGTCGGCCTTCTTCTCCGGCGACTTCGGGTCACTGTCTTCCTCTTCTTCGGCGCCCTCAGCCAGCGCTGGTCTCGGGTCCTGACGGTGAACGACGGGGATCTCCTCTTCCGTCAGATCTGGTTGTCTCCTCCCTTCTGCTTCTCCGGCGCGAACGTCGCAGGTTTGGATGCTCCGGCGTGTAGTCTTCGGGTTGTGGTCGGAGATGCACCTCCAGATCTGGTCGTGTTGTTGTTGTTTGGATGCTCGGTGTGGTTCTGCTTGACGTGGTACTTGCTTCTCTGGGAACTGGTCGTCCCTCGGCTCTTTCCTCGTCACGGTGCTGGTGCCCCAGTTTTACCGGTGCGCCCCGATCGTTCTGGCAGTGAGACTCCTTTCTCCCCTGAGATTGGAGCAGTTCGGTTGGTCGTGAGAGGTGATTGGATCTGTGGGGGTCAGTTCTGCAGTCTGATAGGGATCTATCTGCTTGGAGTCCGCCTCAACCTTTTCGGGTCTCTTCTAGATTCAAAGGAGACACCACCCTTTGGCCTTGATCCTCCCTGGTGGTGCGATGGGTTATCCCGGTCTCCTCGGGCTTCCCAGGGGCAGAACCGCTGCTACCCTCTCTCGGCTCCGGTTTGAAGAAATTTTGGTTCTATTCTTGCGTTCTCTGTGATGGCCGAAGCGTTAAGAGGACCCTCTGTGAGTTCGAAGGCGTCCGAGTTTGTTGTCACGCTTTTCCACTGAAGTCCTTCACCTGCACCATGTCGGCGTGCTTTGAGACGAGGTTCTCATTGAAGGGACTCTCCGGCGAAAGTAGGGGCGTGCGAGATCGTGTGGTGACATCTCGGTTCGTTGCTAGGGAAAGCTTTCGGTTCTTGGATTACGCTTTGGGTGACTCTCGGCTCCGGAGTGCTTGGATGTGGTTGAGGTGTTTGGATGTCACCGGTGGTAGCCAAGGTCTGAAAGAATGCCATGCCTGATGCTCGGTAGAAATATCGGGTCCCCTACAATCGATTCTCGGTGTTGACCGCTTTTGAGTACCGGACCGGCTTAGGTTCATGCCATGATGTTCAGACCTGAAGTTATATTCGTGCTTCTCCATTGGTAAGCTAAGCTTCTCCTATTCGTTCTTGCTAACTTAGTATTTGGTTTCGCTTCATTCATAGAAGCCTCATGCTAGCGTTGGTAGGGTAATTCGGATATGTCTCAGCCGTTAGTGGTGTTGACCACTGGCATTTTAGTTATTACTATTGAGATAAGAGTCGGTTCAGCATTCCAAAGATAAGGTATGGATTTATCCGGTCAGGTTCGTCTGTTGGATTTTACTCCCCCAGGGCTTCTTGGTTCTCATTCAGTCATCCTTGGTAGCTACTGCCGGTTTTAAGACCTGCATCATTTTTGGGAGTTTTTCAACTGTGTTTGGTTTTTCAGGGCTTCATGGTAGTATATTTCAGTTTTTAGAACTTGTCATATGTAAGCTGCGTCCTACTTTCATTGGTGGTACCGCCTGAAAATGAAGGTTGCGACCTTCTAGGGGGTGGGGTTTTCATTCATTCCCCGGTTTCGTTGTGTTCTTTTTTGTGCCTTGATCTGTAGTGAAAGATCGGCCTTGTACTCCTCTATTCCCTCGTTAGAGATTTTAATCTAAATTTGTCTTGCTGATCAAAAAAATATATATATTAGTTGTTACTATATTTTCAATTAATTGTTTAACACAGTATACCATCCACCAATTAATAATCACAACTTGTATATTTATTTTTTGAAACATAGATGAATTTTATTGCTACAGCAGATCGTTGTTCAGAACAGTTAAAATTACATCCGGAATAGGCATTGAATGTCAGTCATAATGCTCCCAATTCAGGGCATTTTTACCTAAACTATGAGCTACACTATTCGCTTCTCTTCTATCAAATTGCAATCTGAAACCTTCCGTCTGTCTCGATAAAGCTCTGCAATCGTCAATATCATCACCGAGGGGCGACACCTTACTTGTTTCACTCAGGACTGCTTGTACTACACCTAAGCAGTCTGATTCTAGTGTTTGGATAAAATATTTGTTAGGGGACCTATAACATACGTATTTTGTCACGGGGAGTTCTTTTTAGTGCAATAATTTTGAGAGATCGTTCTCGACATGTCTTGGCAGCTAAGGTTGGTTTTCTACTCAGTCGTTTTAATCATTAAGTTATTGATGTTTTGGGTATCTTTTGAGCTCTTTCCCGGGTATAAGACATACGTCGAAAATTTGAAATAATTATCAAATTGTTTGACGGTTGTCATTTTAATCTTTGCATCGAAAAATATGGTCTGTCATGTGGTTTGGTTATTAAAAACGTATTCTGATAGAAATGAATCAAGTGTCTATAGATTTTGTTGTGTATAATGAACAATACGCTTCACTGACTTATTAAAAACATCATTTATTTATTGACTCATATTGAATGTATTTTCTCTCTCAAAAATCAAGTTGCATATAGTGTCTTGTAAGATACACATACATATACACTTTAGTGTATAAGGAAAACTTCTTTAGTGTATTTCTTTTTTATCTTTTTAGAGGAATTTGTGTATTGTATATTATAATCAATTTGATGATATACATTATGATATTTGAACATATGAGGTATAAACAAATTTTATGGAACGTAATAAACTGCGTATTAAAATACACACATAATTTTACAATAAGTACAATTATTTATAGTAGAACTAAATACCTCTCACATAAAAGCTTGCCCTGTGGGAGATTCTTTTTAATCTTATTCCAAGAAAGTTAACCATGGTTAGTTTTATATATAAAAATATATGGCCACTTTTTTACTTATTCACACAATAATGTTTTGCTATGATTCTTGTTAATTTAGATGATAAAACATGTCATTTTTTTTTAGTTTAATGGGAGTTTATCTTTATTACAATTCACATAAGGAAAGACGCTCAGATCTCATAAGATTCGAGACGATGATCCTAAAACAATTAACGTTGTTATGTATCGCAGCTTTAAAATAATGCAGTGAAACACATAAAAAAACATACAACCGATGAGTATCGTAAGTGTAAACTTAGGGGATTTGATCCTATCTATATGAATACGCGCATCGTGCTCTTATTGTGGCTCAACTCGAAAGTATCCGGGAAGGTCTCTTCGAAAAGGATGAGTAAGATCAAAGAGCTAATCGTTGCTCCTCATCGGCATCTCACGATTATTAGAACACATGTCTGGCGCTCTCAGTCTATGTCTCGTTGATGTCGTTGCTTCCTAAACCACATGATAGATGAGTCCTCATATGGTCGTCCACCAACACCTCTGGCCTCCATAGCACTGTCGCTGAGCCTTGCAAAAGAGATAAAAAGACGACCAAATCGACCCGAAATTGAGAGATTTGACGATAATCCAATGAGAATGAATATACCATGTGTACTGGAAAAAAAAAAGATAAGAGTAATATGTAGAAGAAGAAAAAGAGCCGCCGTTAAAAATAATAAAGACAATTAAGTTTTGGAGCTTCTGTCATATTAGTTTTAAAACAACTAATATCATAGATATTTTTTTCCCAAAAGAACATGTAGAGTAGTGGCATGTTTTTGACACATAGTTTAATTGTTATAAAACATCTTGACTACCTTTCCCTTATCCGATTATGACCTACTTCTTCTCTAAACTAAGTAAAAAATCAAACTATACAAACAAAACTAGATGTGTATTCACAAATCCAAAATTTAACTTTGTACCATGAACAAACTAAATCAGATCTAAGCAAATCTAAACCTTAAAATACAAATACAATATGTAGATCTAAATAACAAGTAGATGAAGAAGGAGCATTCACAAATGCCATAAATCAAATCTGGTAAAGAAAAACCACGGCCGGCTGTAAGGTAAGGATTCGAGCCCGATCATCAATGTAAAAGTGTTGGACGACCTCGAATTCCCAAAGAAACAGCATCCTTTAAGGTTGTTTTAGTTATAAGAAGAATAAGGTCGGAGGTCGATGATATTCTTTGACCAGAGGACGCTCAAGGTGAGTATTAAAAGACTCCAAACCGGATGAATAGAACAAAGACCCTAGTGATAAGAGTTAGCTCTTCCTATTTCTGGGAGGACAATTCAAACATGTAAAAGATTAATTACATATCTCTGATATAACATTTTGACAGAGTTATAAAATTAAGTTTAGTATGAATAATAAAATGTAATTGTCTATTTTATTACGGAAAAAAGTATCACCCTGCATTGTTCCTGTACAAAGGAGTGTTAACGACGATTTCCTAATGTGTATGTTATTGACCACATATATGAATGAGACCACCACCTAATTTATTGGTAGAAATTTGCGGCGAAATAGTGTGTGAAAAAATGAAATCTATCACTCGACCCCAAAGTGGTCCCTCAAAATAGATCTTAACTGAAAAATAATATTAATAAATAAGAAAAACCCCTGGCCATTTAATCGAAAGAGCCAGAAATGTGTATAAATAGTCCCACAACTCAACCCCCAAGAACTTAGCAACCTCTCTATAGTTGCATCCACATTTGTTCATACTCAACTTGGACTTTTCTGTAGGCAAAAAATGGACGTTATCGAATCTTTCATTACCGACCAGCCCATGGCAATGCCGTTGCTCTTCTTCGCCGTCCCGCTTCTCATCCTCCTAGGCGTCGCGTCTCGTCTCCGCCGGAAACTCCCCTACCCTCCGGGGCCGAGGGGTTTTCCGATCATCGGGAACATGAACATGATGGACCAGCTGACCCACCGCGGCCTGGCGAAGCTGGCCGAGAAATACGGAGGAATCTTCCACCTCCGCATGGGGTTCCTCCACATGGTGGGCGTGTCCTCCGCCGACGTGGCGCGGCAGGTACTACAGGTTCAGGACAACATATTCTCCAACCGCCCGGCGACCATCGCCATCAGCTACCTGACGTACGACCGCGCCGACATGGCCTTCGCCCACTACGGCCCCTTCTGGCGCCAGATGCGCAAGCTCTGCGTCATGAAGCTCTTCAGCCGCAAGAGGGCCGAGTCCTGGGAATCGGTCCGGGACGAGGTTGACTTCACCGTCCGAGTCATGGCCGAGAACTCGGGCTCCAAAGTCAACATCGGCGAGTCGGTGTTCGCGCTGACGAAGAACATAATATACCGGGCGGCTTTCGGGTCGAGCTCGAAGGAGGGGCAGGACGAGTTTATCGGGATATTGCAGGAGTTCTCGAAGCTGTTCGGGGCGTTCAATATCGCCGACTTTATACCGTCGCTGAGCTGGGTCGACCCGAACGGGCTCAACGACAGGCTCGAGAAGGCCCGGCGGGCCCTTGACGGGTTCATTGACCACATCATCGACGACCACATCGTCAAGAAGGAGATGAAGAGTAAAGAGGCGGCGGAGGACGCCGAGACCGACATGGTGGACGAATTGCTCGCCTTTTACAGCGACACCGACGCCAAAGTAAACGAATCGGACGATCTACACAACTCCATCACTCTTACTAGAGATAACATCAAAGCCATCATCATGGTAAACAAATTTACATCACTTCAACATATTATCATTATGTATTATAATTGTTGGTTTATTTTCTGATTATAAATCAAAAGACACATATTCAACCGTTTTGATCGTGATTATTTCAACCAAAATATTTGTTGACTATTGTTTTTTTTAAATTGTTGACTAAAATATTGATTTCCTAAGTTTCATAAATAAAATTTAGAAATGTCCCAAAACACATGTCACTTTTTTTAATGAATGTTTAAATAAAAATCTTTTTTTTTTTGTCTTAGTTAATAAAGAATAACATGAATATCAAGTACTTTTCACTCTTAAAAGTTTTATGATATTATACGTGAAAAAATATATAGATAAAATAGTGATGTTATTTTTAGCAGAGAATCTATGACATCTCTCAGTAAATATGTGCTTAATTATAGTATACTCAATAGCTAGCCCTATGTCCTCAAATTAGTATATATCGTCTTTATAGGCCTTTTGTTTTGGTGAATGTTTTGCCAACACAATATTATGAAGAAAGTAACTGTTTATTTAATTTAAAAATAATTATTTTGTTGATGAACAAAAAGAATATTATTTGAATACATGAATTTATTGAGGTGTGTTCATGTTGTTGAAGGACGTTATGTTTGGTGGCACCGAAACGGTTGCATCGGCAATAGAGTGGGCCATGGCGGAGTTGATGAAAAGCCCAGATGATTTGAGAAAGGTCCAACAGGAGCTTGCTGACGTGGTGGGTCTGAATCGTCGGGTCGAAGAGTCCGATCTGAACAAGCTGACGTACCTCAACTGCTGCCTGAAAGAGACCCTCCGCCTCCACCCGCCGATCCCGCTCCTCCTCCACGAGACTTCCGAGGCCACGGAGGTTTCCGGCTACTACATTCCGGCGAAGACGCGAGTCATGATCAACGCGTGGGCCATCGGCAGGGACAAGAGCGCGTGGGAAGACGCCGACACCTTCAGGCCTTCCCGGTTCCTCCAATCGGGCATGCCCGATTTCAAGGGGAGTAACTTCGAGTTCATCCCGTTCGGGTCGGGTCGGAGGTCCTGCCCGGGAATGCAGCTGGGGTTGTACGCGCTGGACCAGGCGGTGGCTCATCTGTTGCACTGCTTCACGTGGGAGTTGCCGGACGGAATGAAACCCAGTGATCTCGACATGAATGACGTGTTCGGACTCACTGCTCCGAGAGCGACCCGACTCGTCGCTGTACCGACTCCGAGGTTGCTGTGTCCTCTGTATTGAGTGTTAAGGGTTGGTTTGTTTGAGTGTTTGTTATACTGGTAAAATGAATTTCTTTGGTTTTTGGAAAAAAAAAATGAAGAGAATAATCAGAAATGAAATGAAAAAAAACATCATTTCAAATTCTCTAGTTGTATGTGAATAACACTTTGAATTTCAGTTAGAGGGAAACTTGTTTTTCTTATTTTTATCTTTGTGTAACTCAAATAAAAGTAAATTGTGACATGAAAATTTTGTTAATCAAATTTGATATATAACTTCAAATACAAATTGTTTTTTGTATAGAAATGTGATCCCTACTTCCATATATCTATCTGATAGTTGATTTAGGAGAAAATAGGAACTGGTACTTAGAAGTTACAATCCTCTACTAATCATTAGTGTATTTGAGCATGTACCAGATTTATAGTACCCGACTAAATTAACTTGTGGACCAAAAAAAGTACAATTTTTTGAAATACTTGATATAGCATCCTGACTTAGTGTGCTATGTGCAATTATTTGAAACACTTGGTGTGACTGATTTGGGTGGTTACGAGAGGAAAGAAAACAAAGATTCGATTGGTTGAGAGGTATAATGGACCGATCTTAAAGCGAGTGTTACACTAATACATTTTAAGTGCTTGGTGTTATATGTGGTGTGTAGTGCTTGGTGTTATGGTTACTCCAAAACCATAACACCGATATATTTGACATGCTCTTGCATTTACATCACTGAGTGAAGCACCCAGAAAAGGAAGTAAGTAAGTGGTTTGGACCAATACAGGATGGACAGCCACAAAAGCGTGCCGTATGCAAATTGGATGATAGTGGACACTATCCGCATGTCATTGATTCATTCCGTAGATATACCACTTCAGTAAAGATGGCCTTTTTATCCTGTACAACGATTTGCAATACGAAACCTCCTATTGAGAGGTTGAGATGTTTGGAAGGACCAACAATAGATTATGAGTGGGACCTTCTCAGCGCGTTTTTAAGGGCATTGGGCTATTGCTGAAGTTGGATTCGGGATTTCGGATTCGGATTCCGAAATCATAATGGGTCAGTGCTATTCAAACTCATGTGAATCAGGCAACTGGAGTCTCAAGGGTAGCCTAGTTTGATTCAATTTTGTTGAGTTTCGGATGCTTAGGTTTAGGCTTGTCTAGGCCTATTTACCCGTTTCACGAGTTTTGTAACGTGGGTGAGTCCATTTTGGATTCCCTTACCTATCTCTTTGTTCTTAAAGAGTACCTACTTTAATAAAAACTCGCTGATAAAAAAAAAAACTACAAGCAGGGTGATGGCTCACGAGTTGTGAACTCAGGGATATAATTCCATCACCTAGAACTATACAAGCACTTGCAAGCAGTCTTCAAACAACATTTCCTAGGGTGCTCTCTGGAAATTCCAGCACTAGAGGAACCCCAGTTTCAACAAGAGTATCATTTTGTCCATCAATAATATTCTACTTCCCCACCAAAGAACATTAAAAGAATAAGATAAGAGATGTCTAAGAATCACAGTACTTCAGATCTTGTCAGGAATATTTCAGAGCTTCAATGGTAGTATTTCTATTTTTCTTGTTTCTTCAAATATTGTGAAACTAAAAACAACGCTTACAACACTATGCGTAAGACAGCAAGACCAACAGCTGAGATGGAAACAAGAGTACCTATGCAGTACTTTATCACCTCGTATTTGGCTGCCTCCAACTGAGCCCTCAAAGTATGAATTTCCTGATAATTAATTTGTTTTAGAAAAAGGAATAATCTTATATGCTCGGTCAAATAGCACTGTACTATCGCTCAAGTTCAGTTTGGATAAATACCCGGTCGAGTTTGTTAGTCAGGTTACCGGTTTCAACATTCTGATTTGCTAGCTCATCTCTTATCCTCCTGCACTCGTGAACACAAGGATATCTTACTAAACTGGGTGGGTTGAAGGTGGAACCTAAACAAAACAAAAATATTCGGGTAGGTACACAAAAGAACTTAATTCTAAATTAAACTCTTACCCCCTTTCAAGATTCAAATCCAACCGCTGCCCGGCAGTGACTTTGTCAACTTCATACCTAATCTCACAATCAATTTCTTTAGCCTCTGATCTAAATTCAAACTAGTATAAAACTACCATGCATAATTGACAACTCAGTAAAGCATACCTCAATTCATTGCGCATCTTCTCAATATCATTTCGAAGTTTCTCAGTCTCATGTTGCAATAAAGAAAAATGGTGTCCCTGTATTATATATATCACAGAGATTGTCATCAGGAAAAAAAACATGAACTTTTAAAACAAAAATGTTAAGACAGATTAGCCGTTTATAACAAAATCATCTCAAAGTTGTCTTCACCATTTTTTTCAACAATTTTGCAAACAAGAACAGCAGAAGGGGGTCTTCATCATGACAAAAACATCTATTCCTAAGCTCCAATCAGTACTCAGGTTTTGCAGATCTACCTCTATTCTGGTATTAGAAGATGAAAAATGGGGATTTCTTATGTTTCGTATCCCCAAATATCCCGTGTGAGTTTAAGAAAACAATATGAAAAGACTAAATTAACAGCATCATTAGAATTTTTATTTGAAGCACCCGCCTAGTAATATCATTTGGTTAAGGGAAGGGCATTTATCTCCACAAGAACACCAATCCAGCATTAGTGTTTTTCCTCTTTTATATTATAAAACCTATAGAATTAAGGGTTAAATACATTATGGTACTCTTATATTCGGTCCACGGCCGTTTGGAGCCATTAGGGTTAAAAAACTAACACAAGAAAGTTAAATGACTATTTTCCCCTTATGCTAATTTAGATGACTTTTGACTGAACAGTAAAAAGACCATTGTACCCTCAGTTTTAAATTTTATTTTATTAACATTTTAATTAATTATTAATAATATCATTCTTAATTATTTTTTTGAATATTTAAAAAAAATTAAATACTAAAAAAATACTTTTATATATTTACTTATTCATTAATTACTTTCATTAAAAATTTAAATAATTATTAATCATATAATTTATTTATTAATTAAGTTTTATTAATATGTTTCTGTTTTAACTATCTAAAAATTCATTAAAACTTTTTTATAAAATTTTAATTTCTATTATTAATAATTTGATGTATTACAAAAATAATAACTAAATTTTCTGCAAATCGTAAAGTTTATTGTCGTGTTCGAAATTTATGGAAATCCTTGGAGACTTCTGGAGAAGTCGAAGAAGATGACCAGAGGAGAAACGATGAAATCAGAAATGGAATCTCGAGCAACGGTGATAAAATCAGTGCATCAGATCAAAACATTCGTGATAGAGTTCAACAACATTCAACACAAACCAGGATTCAACACAAACCAAAAACCAGAAACCCTCAGATGAAATTCAACACACGATTCAACACAAATAAGGATTCAATACATTCGTGAATGATTTCGTTTCAACAGGATTCAAAATCTGAAACTAATCCAAACTCATACCCAAAGGGACTATATGGAATCATCAAAAATCAAATGAAATTAGATGAAAACCCTAACTCGAGTCGGCTCGTGTTCCTCATCTGAGTTCAAAAATCAGATGAACTCATACCTGGCTCGTGTTCCTCAGATCGCTTGCCCTCGATTTGGAACTTTGATGAATCGAGCTCTCAGAGAAAAAATGCTCGTCGGAGAAGAACGCTCGCATAGGAACGAAGAACGGACGACGAGGCTCAGGTTCCGCCTACCCTAGCTCGTATCGTGGTCTCCTCGTCGTCATGGTCTCGAAGATCTTTGTCTAAAGCCAAATCTCATATCTGAAGCCAAATCTCTGTCCCCCAGTGTCACCAATAACCAGAGAAAATCTCTCTCTCGCCCTCGTGCTCTCCGTCGTGGTTGTGATTGTGGCCGACGATCACGAACCTCCAACAGGTGAAGACGTGCGAGTTCTAGAAGACCGGAGAGGAGAGACCACGCCAGAAACCTCTAGACCACGTCGGCCCGTCCTCACCATCAGCCACCGTGGCAGATCTGGTTTAGCCACCGCCGTCAGGAGAAGACGGACAAGTAGATTAAAGTTGTTTTAGGTTTTGTGAGATATGAGATTGAGACATACATATGTTAGATGATTAGGGTAAATAAGGTTAGATTAGATTAGATAATTAAGTTAGATTAGGTTTAGTTTAGGTTTTGATTAAGTTTTTAACTTTTTTTCCTTTTTATTATTTTTTATAGTTATTTTTTTCTATTATTAAATGAGGGTAGTATGGTATTTTTCTATTTGAAAATTCTTAAGACTGAACTAGATAAGGGCAAAATCGTCATTTCACTATACACTTAACAACACATGACTAACTTAGAGGAATAGTCTATTAGTTTTCTGACGGAATATTTCAATTCCGTCAATGAACCGACATTAGGGTACCCAAATGTAATAAAAAATCATAAGAATACCAAAATGTCCGTAGACCGAACATAAGGATACCATAATGTATTTAACCCTAGAATTAATATACCTCCAATAAGACATTTGAAAGATTGTCATGAATTTCTATAACAGTAATGCTGAAGCAAGAAGCTCATGAACTTTTAAACTAAACAAGAACACCAATCCAAATATTTAACGTTTTTCTTCTCTAGAGATTATAAAGCCTATTGCAATCAATATATGTCCAATAAGACATTTGGATGATTGTCATGAATTTCTAGAACAAGAACTTCATAAACTTTTAAACTACACATGAATATGTAAAACCAGTCAGTACCTGAGAGCTTTGCACTTCAGATTTGAATTTCGACAAGTTGGATTCTTGAAGCATTTCAGTCTACAGATGAACAATACAACAACCAAGCAGATTCTAAGAACAATTTTCGAATGAAACTATCTAAAATTTTGATGAAACAGGTGAATCCAGCATGACAGGTTGCTCAACAGTATAGCAAAGTAAAATCAGTAGTTGAAAATTTGTACCTTCTGCATCTCAGCCTTTGAGACAAATGTTTGAGATACATTTTCTAAGCTGTCATTCAGGACTTCGGTTATGGCCGCTGTTATGGCCTCGGCTTGTTTCGAGGGTACACCTTCTGCCTCCAATTTTCTAACCTAGAAACAGCATCACATCATCAGTTTGCAACCATTCGAAACACGGCCTCAGCATCACTCAATGAAATCTACATTTCATTTCAATTGGGGTCTGATTCTTGTTTTATTGCTAGGAAATTTTTGGAAAACACAAGTAATCAAAACTTGGCAGTTTAACTTTGAACAGTTTGCAAAAAAAGAAACAAAATAGCATGCCTGAGCTGAACAAATTCAATCTCTCTATTTTCCATCATTTCTCAGTAACCAAACTAAGCATGACAAGAAATCAAAACGGTAACAAAATAAAATAGACAGAGATCGATGAGTTTACTAGAGCTAATGTGTCCACGAGAAACAATCGCTTTCCATTGGATCTCACGAGCGTAGAAATCTGCCTGCAATCAAATTCACGACTCCACGGAAGCCAAACCGAAGAAGGCGAAGACGATGACGACGGGATCGCCGATTCCCAAGACGAAACCGCAGCAAAATAGGCACGACATTGCAGCGATCTGGCCATGCCGATCCCCGAATTTGTCCCGATTCGTCCCATCCGCATGAGCGCCGCTGCAGCGGCCATTCGATTTGGGGAATTAATTCAAATCTCCGGTATATTCCCTAATCCCTTGAATTGGTCCCTAAAATACCTTCAGAAATTCCTCTTTTAGCCGTGCAAGCAAAGAAGATAAGGGAATAAAAAAAGTCTACAGACGTACCAGATATGGCACACGAAATGATACTGAAATTCAATCTGATTTTGATAAGGATTGAATAAAAGTAAATCGGAAATGATACTGAGTCCCGAGACACGACCGAGCACGAACCGGAGGGAATAGAAAAGGCGAGCAACGAGGATATTGAGACCCGGAATAGAATTGTGCTTATCTTGTTCCGATAGGTCGTCGGAGAATCGGTGGTGGTGCGTCGGCCAGAGAGGTAGGTTTCGCGGTTGCTTCTTTTCCCGGCGGATTTGAATGAATGTGTTACTGCCCCAACAACGACTTTTCCGGCAGCCCCTGCGTTTCCTATTTTTTTCTTGAGCAAATAAGACTAGATGTAGAAACAAAAATACAATCTTACGTCAACATCTTGACGGTAAATATTGAAAACAAGGAAAATAAACTCTTTCCATGTCGAGAGCAACTTCTAGGAGACGTGTGTTCGTGTATTTATGTTATTATCGTACGTCAGTCGTGCCCTGGGCCCGAAGAAGGCGTCACCGCGGTTCATCCTATGTAGTCGTTGTCGTCTGACCACGCTGCAACCCTACCTATTGCACCCCTCCCATCACCACCTGCCCTTGTCCCATCACCGCTTGGACGACCATCCATGGTGATGACAGGTCTCCCTCCTCCGTGCCTTTCGTGTCTTTTGATCAATCCTTTAAAGGGATGCCGGAAGAGGAAAGGAAAAAACCGTCCCCGGCCTCTTCAATGTTGGCCACTCTTCCTCCGCAATCACAACCACTGCCTCCATCGGCTCTAGCGATGGTGTCGTTTGAGCCAGACATGGCGTCCCCTGAGCAGTCACGGCCGAAAGTACAACAAGGTCGTCCGCCTAAATCCTTCGGAGTACCTGCGGTACCGGAGGGATTAGGTCAGGTATCCCCTCAGTCGATCGCCTGTGAGAATCTGGAAACCACTGTCGTTGACCCCAAGTCACCGGTTGTTGGGGACAACCACTCGGGTCTACTACCTACCTGCCTTGACCAGGCGACATTCCAGGTGTCGGAATTCATGCCTCCTCTGTTGTCGAACGTAGACTGGATCCCTTTCATCCCTATCCCGAGAATCCTGTTTTGCAAGGAAAGGCTCGTGTCGCCGCATCTCCTAGTACCTATGCTGGCTCTAAGGCCAGTGCATCTCGATTCTCCTATTCAGGCTCTTCAGGAGAGTCTATCGGGATGCTCCCTAGGTTATGAGAAACCTTTGGAGGTCCTCATCACCGATGCAGCTGTCAACCCGAGAGATTTGGCTCGACAGCAATTCGCTATTCTCAGACGGCTTCTAACGGACCGCCCTCCCCGCAAGGAAACCTTACTGTGAATCATCACCAATGCATGAGGTGCCTCGGTGGTGTGGTTGGTGATTAAAGACGTCGAGCCCGGTGTCTTTAGTTTCTATTTTTCCAGTGAGGGCACCCGGGTGTGGGTTCGGGGGCATGAACCTTGGTGCTTTGACGGGAACCATTTGCTTCTTGGGGAGAATGATCCAGCGGCTCGAGCTCTCCCGTCCTTGGACCGGCTCCAATTATGGGTTCATGCACATGGCCTCCCGCCATGCGTTAGAACCAAGACAACGGGGGAGAAAATTAGAGCAGCTCTAGGGACCACGGTGGAGGTCCCGTGTGACGACTATGGACAATGCTGGAGTAGGGCAGTTCGAGTGTGTTTTTGACATTCCTTGGACCGCCCTCTCTACCGAAATTTGTTGCTTCAGTTTCAGGAGTTTTGGGATCCGATCACCTGCGCCCTCACGTACACGAAGTTACCTACTTTTGTGGGAATTATGGACGGATTGGTCACACGCCACCAGCATGTGACAAAGAGATGCAGGGGATCCACATGTTCGACAAGTCCCTCCAAGAGTATCCGAAGGAGAAGAAGATCAGGGTCTATGCAACCGACTGGAAGAAGCCGAGTAGTGTACCATTGGGTTTTGACCCTCCGACTCAGTTTACCACACCTAATCCTACTTCACATCGGGGAAGGGGACCATTCGTAATTCACAACATTGCACCTAACGAGCGTGTATGTGGGGGAAATCTTTCATGTTGTAAAAACTTGGTAGAAGTCTAGGCCTCAATCAGTGGAGTGGAGGCGCCTTTGAGGATGGCGCCTGGAACAAAGATGGATTCCGCTGGGGAACCCTAGGAAGATCAGGCAAGGGTTGGGAAGCAGCCTCGCCAAAGAAAATGAGTACCACCCAGGGCTTCAGGGACGATTGATGGAAGGGATCCCTGAGACAAGTCAAACCTTCCTTCACTACTGCAAAATATAGGTTCGGTTTTCAACCAGACTATACAGGTGATCTTCAGGGGAATGAGCGGCGATTCGGTCACACCTTGAGCAGTGTTTTGCAGTACTTTTTCATTTCAGTCATTTACTTTCATCAAGACCGTCTTCATCGGTTTACTGTTGTTGAGTTATTGTTAGACCTGATGTAGGATCAAACATGTAATATGTCCTTTTTGTGGTAATAAAAGTGCTTCTTTGTTCTAAAAAAATATTGAAAATAAAAACAGGAGGAATCCTCCTGCCTCATAGACCTGATTGTGGCATTTCAATCAGTATTTGAAGGAGAGGTAGAAAGGCGACACTTCTCCTAACTCGACCTGACATTCTTGGCCATGGATTTGTAGTTGGAAAAGGCTTAGGCTGTTTGGAAAAATACCAGAAGAAAGGGGGATTGATATCTCGGGATTCCACCGAATAGGGCATGGCGGAATATGCATCCTCATGCATACTCTGATGCAGTGGGAGGCAATCATTGGTCTTAGCGAGGCTGCTTGGTAGACCTCGCCTCATCCTTCTCCATTGTAACATGTCTCGTGTTCGGGGTTGGCTCATCCAATATCCTCTTCTTGGGGGTTTGTGTCCTGGCAATCATTCTTTCATCCTTGAGGCTAAATTTCGACGTTCCTTTTTTGGTCTGCCGGGTAATAAGGGCCTCATATGTGGTGCTCTAATTGGATATATCTCTCTTTTTTAGGGATTTTTTCCAATTTCAAGATGATCGGGTGCAGTCTTCAAATCATAGATCGATCCATGCTCGGGGGAGGGGGCATGGATGGATTGGGTGTGCAGGGTCCACTTACTCGGGTCCAGGTATGTGCTACTTGTTTTGGTAGGGAATCCTGCATCGGTGGTGGGGCCTGTAGAGCCAAGGGGGCGAAGCCCGGAGGGACAAGGGTCTTAGTGTCATAAACATCCTGTGATCGTATGTGGATTGCATAGACCTATCCATGTTGACGATATGTTTGGATGGAATGGGGTCCGTCCAAGTCTTCCGGACGTGGGGGATTTTCGGGGCCACAAGAGAGAGGTCGAAGTTTGGCGGTCTCACCAGTAGGCAAGGTTCTAAATAACCCGAGATCATGCCGAGATCGCGGCGAGATCAAGGTAAAATAGGTCGACCGTTACCGCGATGTGGTATCGGTTGAAATCACGGTCAACTCGGTCAACACACTCGGTCAACGCGATAAAAATGCGTTTAGAGTGGGGTATGTTAGGGTTTTTAGGTTTAATGTTGCTTTACTTTAGTTAGTTAATGAGTTGAGTTTTATCAATTGTTGGGCTGAGTCAAATTGGACTTGATATAAATTAGTTGTTGGTCATATAGGTTAATTTAAGTGGGCGAAGACTAGAGTTAATGTAATTTTATTATTTTTTTATATGTTTTAATTATTAATAATTTAAAATAAAAAATCTGGAATTATATTAATAGATACCTATGTGTATTAGTAATTCGAGAATAATATAATTTATATTTAACTGTAATTATTGTTATATCTTTATAGAGTATTAGTTATATTTTTATTATATATGTATAGTATATATATATTTAATACAAAACGTGATTTGCCGAGATCTCTCCGAGATCTCCCCGTTAAATTGAAATAACCTTCAAGGTGACCTCGCCATTATCTCACCGCGACCGTTATTTAGAACCATGCCAGTAGGAGAGGGTCCCTTCGTTCGCAGTTGCTCACATTATGTCAAATACATCCATAATGGAAGCAATAGATTGATAAGCGGGTGTATTATATATGATCCTGAAGTGGTGTCTTGTGCTCGTATACGGTAACCTTGATTGTACATCGAAGTGGGGTGGCCAGGTTCTTCCAAAATCTTACCTAGAGTTCCCCTCTACTCCCTATACCTGACGTGTTCGTTCGGACATCCACACAACCCCCAAGTGCTTCGCCTATCCTCCGTCCCGTTGTTCAATTCAAATTGTCCCTTGGAAGATCTAATATCACCGCCCACAATTGGAATCTTGAAAACTGAAGTGTAGCCGGGTTCACTCCTAGTATGAGGTCTTCGAGGATAACTGGTATATCCTTTCTAGACCACGGTTCTGAGCGACGAATACAGTCCTTTTCTTCTTGGGATGTGAAGTATAATCCCTAGATTCTCTATCCCAAGTCCCTGATCACCAGGCCATCATGATTACATACTTTGTTCATGACTCCATCAGTGATTTTTTTGCCACACTCTTGTAAAGTGAATAAACGACTAGTCAAACCAAATTTGGTTTGGGCCCGAAGTCGAGCAGTCTCTGGGTCTTCAGGGAGGAGGATATTCTCATCATCTTCCTCCTCCATCGTGAGAGTATCAAAGCTCTGTTGAAGAGCCATAATTGTCTCCATGGGGTTTCCCCCAAAACGTCGACATCGTGTCTCAACCACAGTTGCGCCACCACCGTTTCTACATCGGCCTTACCTCGCCACTACTTCTTTTCCTCTATCCTTGTATCTGTCGTCCGAATCTCATCCATTGATCGACAACAATCCTCTCCAAGGCTCTTCCATGATGTCGGGGTCGAGCGCGACGTCAATGGTCTTCTACGCACGGATGAACGTCAACCCGCCGAGAATGCTACGCCTGTATCAGAAATGGAGTCGGCCCGAGGAGTCCACATTGGTGTGTGCGTGGCTCAAACAGGCGGAGCAAGGTGGTGATCAATCCAACGATGCATTTTGGGATGCCATACGGGGGGAGCTCGCCCATGTGACCCATCAATTCATCACGACTGAGCGATCCGCCGAGAACTGCAACTAACATTGGACCGTCGTCAACCGGAAGGTGAATAGTTTCAATGAGTGATGGAGGCAGATGAAGAGCCTTTACTAACCCAGTTGGTCCAACGCTCATGTGATGGACATTGCTGAGGAGGTGTATGTCGACAGATATGGACACGAGTTCGTCTGGCAGTATTGGTGGATTATCGTGCGGGACCATCCAAATTGGATACAGTCGTAGACACAACCGTAATCAAAGGTTGCATGTGAGCCGGCCGCCAATGGGTTGGAAAGAATAAGGCCCAAACATTTTCCAATAGAGGATTGCGGAGCCGGTGAGCGGAGGAGCTGAAATTGTAGTATGTAACAGTTTGATATAGCTACTTGATTTCAGCAAGAGAGAGAAATTGATATGTGTACTTGAACCAAGTGTCCGACTTATACATGCTCTTAACAGATAACAGTAACTAAGAAGGTGGGTGAGCAAAACAGAATCAATAAGGAATTCAATATTAGTATGGCTCAAGCAAATCACTCTTTTAATTACCCAAGTACCAGTACAACCGGAGCTATTAATTTAAAATAAAAATCTATGCGCATCTGGGATTTATCAGATACAACATCACGAACAGCTATAAATCTCAATACTTGATGGTAAATCATTATGAATGGTACAAAATTTAGTTCCAACTAAACACTACAACAACATCATGATAATCCCTGTGAGGAGAACAAACTTCCTAATTCGAAGAATGAACACAGAATTAAAATGTTAACATACAATGGTTGCCCAACCTACAAACATCAAGGGTGCAAATAACTACACGATGCTCCTTTTTTGCAATACCCACTTTCATAGAATTTACACACTCGCTGCCCTCTAGGCGACCTGTAAGAGCCTCCTGCATTTCCACCGCCGCTAGAATGCCTATTGGATGAGGGCCTACTCCTATCATTACTGTAACCTGCGTCTCCGCCACCTTGGTAATGCCGGTCTCTTGGACTGGAGGAATATCGTTCTCCACTCAGTCTCAGCTGGTTCCCCCAAAATCCCTGGTTCCCTGTGTTTGTGCTCCAGTTCACACTTGTATGGTGCTGCACTGTACCCGTCCCGTGCCCAGCTGCAGTTGGAGTTGCTGCCCAATCCATGTTTGTGTTCAGTTGAGTAAGTCCTGCCCAACCCAAGTGTGAATGTCCGGGTTTTGATGCCCAGCTTGGAGCAGCACTAGTTTCTCTCCAATTTGTTTCTGCCGCTGTCATGGGCAGAGATACACTGGATGATGATAAAGGAGGCCATTGGCTAACTGACACATCATTAGGCTTAGTAGATGCAGTAGCCATGGACAAAGTTCCAACAGATGATACAGGGCTTGCTTCCCATTGGCTAGCAGAGACATCAATTGGCTTGGTAGATCCAGTGGTTCCACTAGTTTCATGTCCCAACCTCCAAGTCATATCTGGAGCAGCCATGACAAAAGTTCCAATCGATGATGCAGAGGGTCGTACATTAGTCCCTGCCGCCCAATTGTTACCTGAGATTTCAGTAGATCTAGTATCGACCTTGGCACTTGCAGGTTCAATAGACCTCTTTTGAGGACTAACCTCAGTCTCTGAAATTACTTGTGGTTCATCTTTCACAGTGAATAAATCTCTGGCGCTTTTTCCTAGATCACGTACTGGACTAAACCCCTCAGAAGGATCAAAGCAGTCATTTTTAGAATCCTGCACTAATTCCCCGTTGCAATTCATGATTGATGTGGGAGAAGACAAGCCACGGAGAGACTCCATTGCTTCAACTTCAGCCAAAAGATCTGAAACTGATTCATCAACCAAAGGAGAGAACTCCTCAGGCCCATCAACAAGAACCTGCCAGCTGAATGTATTAGGTATGGGATGTGCTGCAGAGGAAAGAGTCAATTCACTCATTGAAGTCGGAGTAGCAGCTTGATCACTAACCACTTCAGTTGGTTTTACCGAAGATGGAGGCACAACTTTTGAGTCCCATTCCTCGACAGAAGGTTTGGTTGGAGGAGAAAACTCCTCAGCTACTTCAGGTAGTTGTGGTCCACCAACCACCAGACTAGAACCAGTGCTCCAGCTGGGACCTGATTCCTGAGGAGGAACATCGGTAGTCGCAGGTTGTTTGATTTCAGCTAGCTGACCTTCTGAATCATCGTCAGTTCTCTCTATTGGACCAAACAGTTCTAGTAGGCTGGTTTCCCGATTATGCTCTGATGTTTCATTGGATTTGGGAATCGAAATCGCCCCAGAGTTAGAATCCACACCATTTGAATAACTATTGACAGTTGGAGGTCTACAGTCTTCTGCAGAAGATTGACCTGAATTGCTCTCACTGTTCGATTGTTTATCGTGACTGTGTCCACTATCAGCATGACTATTCACAATCTCGTGTGAATCACAATTTCCGTTATCATGAGAAGAATTCAATCCTTCAGACACAGGACGCTCCCTTGCTTGATCTAAACAATCTTCAGAAGGCTTCCCAGAAACACTAGATGAGGGAAGTGAGGAAGATACTTGGGGATGTGCAGACCAAGAATTAATACCTTTGAGTGAGTCCCAGCCTAGCAAAACACTTGCAGCCTTTTCCTCATCAGAGTTGATAACATCTAGAGGTGGAGTAGAACTACATGAATGGGAGCCAGAATCTTTACTTCTCTCAGATTCTTCTTTACCATTCGAAAGAGCACTTTCATCATTCTTCTTTGTATTCCAACTCTCCTCCTTTTTATTGTTTTCTTCAGTAGCATTGATACCTTTGTTACACCCACCATCCATGTGATCACTGAAAATAGGGGCAGCTTTAACTTCCTTAGACAATATAAAATTATTGGAAGGCTGTGGTTTCTCTGCTTCATACCGTCCATCCAATGCATCAGTGAGAAGTACCGAATCATTTTGGTTTCTATTTACCCTCCATATTCTTAGATCAGAAGGGAAGTGACCAGTGATACTCCATTTACGCAGCTGAACCAAACAAAATGGCCCTTGGATCTTTCCTGTAGGGTCCTTGTAGTTCCACAGTTTATCTGTCTCAATATTACTCGCAGATTGCACTGTCCCTGTAGAAGAAATTTCTGATGCAACTCCACACTTTGATTCACATCTTGTCCCTGCCAAATTATTCAAACCTCCAGCTGTAGAACCAGTTGGATGAACTTGATTATTTGAAGTACTCCAGCTATTCAATCTGAATGCTCCACTCCTTTGATTCCATGAGTTTGCGTTTTCTTTATCCACATAAGATGGCATGCATGTGTTTAGTGGAGGGATTGATTCACCCTCCCCCCTACCAAAGGAAAAACTTTCCGGTCTCACATGGTTCCCTGTGCATATTACCAGCCAAAATCACCATAAAAATTATGTTAGAAAATATATAAAAATAATAATTAACAGCAACAATATCTCCACAAGTCAACACCACCCACCTGACTTTTTCCATTCTAATTCTCTATCTTCTTCAGAATCATGATTCGGATCCATATTTGGGTCTGCATGTACATTAGGAATTTCTAGCAACTTGCGCTGCCGTTCCTCAGAGGTGCTCAAAAGCTGTAGTTTCTCCACGCATTCCCTTAGCGTGCAACAAAGTTAAGAAATTTTCGACAAGATAGCAACAAGAAATTATGGTAGTACACAATACAAACCACCAACACCATTTCTACTAGTGTGTGCACAGGTGTGTTTATCTCAATATATCCTTGCTAAAATTATCTGATACAAAGTTCTGCAATCTTCATCCATAAACTCCTAACTACCAAGTGAGTTGTAATATGATATTTGTGGTACATTGTTAGATTATATAACTATAGTTGGTCCGTCAACTATCAACTTAAACCTCTAATTGAGTTGGTCCTCTTATATGGTACCAGAGCGTATATCTCGCGGACACAAGTTCAAATCCCAGAAACTCAAAAATAATGTTGATTAAATCTCTATTATCTCATATAGCCCCTCAGTATGCATGTGTTAAAGAGTATCAAACTATAGATGGATCGTCAACTATCCACTAATAGGCTTTATGGTACAACACACCATCACTGCCACAATCAATGGTGAATATGAGGATATTTAGACCAACTCGTGGCAATTCAAGAAAAAACACGGGTTCCTTTTAGTGCTTAAAAAGTTCGACCATTCATACACTCATCACCATGTATGCCAGAACTGAGTTGTCAAGGTCAAGACAGCTTAACTAAAGTCCAGGTGATGTTTTGCAATATAGCACCACCAATTGAGACAACATGGACAAACTCATAAACAATAGAGCAATAAAATCTCAAATAACAAAGGATATTCCTTTCTACGTCCCTTTTCACTTGCTCGGTCACGAAGATGACTAAGCCGCAATATCTCTGCCTCCAACCACTGGGTTAAAGAAGGGCACCATGCAAAAAAAAAGTTAGAACAATAATCCGATATCTGATCTCCCCGCCAAACAAGTTTACAAGCATAGCAAAGCATCAGATTGCACCATTGGATTGCAAGATAGGAACTCACATCATTAACCCTAACTGCCTGGAGTTTCATTGCCTTTTCCTGGATTTCCCCCTACAACCAAACAGCAACTACTTTTGGTACCCATAATACAAAAAACATCCTTGGTGCACATGGCTGATCAAAAAAATACAAAAACCTAAGCCAAATAATACAAGTGAATGCCATACATACCACAGTAAGCCGCTTGATGAGCCCACATTTTATATACTGGCGCAAACGTTTGCATTCCTCCTGGAATTCCAACTGACACATTAGAAAAATTGAAACGGAATATCCCTTTGTTGATACTCTTACGTTCGAGAATCTGAGTGCAATTAATGAATTAAATACTAGGTTTGAAACCAATTAAAATTTTGTACACAATAAATATATATACTTGGCTAGTAATGGAAGAGCGTCATCACACACGCACACCCCAACATTAATATACTTGGTTATATGCGTTGAATAGAACAACACTAACAACGATCTAGTAACTTTATTATCCAATGAATAGAATGCAGGACAAAAAATGTTTGGTAATTGGCACACTGTTCAATAATGACTCAAGGATCAAGAATGCAATAGACATGCACAGAAAATAGTTGATGTGAATTTGATGCAGTATTCTATGTTTCGCATTCAGCTAGTGTGTGTAGAGTTTAGCGGGTATAAAAATTTAGAGAAACTGTACTTTCACTTATAATCTTCTAACAGAAAAGCAGAGGACATCCATAATAGCTGGTTTACTTTCTAAAACCTGAGTAATTAACAGATTTCTATTGGAATAATATATAAAAATCTATCTAGTGAAGTGTCTTCATCACCTCAGAGAACTCTTGATTTGATATCCCATCAATTGAGACAACCTCTTTCTTGTCTAAATTTAAGATTTCAAGCATCACATCCGCCGTTTTTGTGCCGACCTTATATGGTTCAGCCGCCTTGCTTGTACCTGAACACAACATCACCGAATTCAACATTCCACTTGAGGTGTATTAGCAAGCTGAAAATTACAAGTAGGTGAAATATAAGTACCTACAACTTGGACGAGCCTATACATGTCTTGCATTTGATCGCTATTAGAAATTCTTATTCGCACAATTGAGCCAACAACCTTGTCATGAAACTTGTCAGTGTCATCAATTAGGCTCTCCATTAAACTACGCCGCAAGAAAATCAAGTTAATGTTGTGAACATCAATTGCTGCATATTCATCTAGATTTGGATTTGTTCCTCCCTCATCAGCCTTTTTACGTGCTTTTCTCTTTTTGCCACTGGTTACCATCGGTTGATTATCACTGATCCCATCAGCTCTCACATGGCCAGAACAAGCATCAAGAACCACCCCTTGGATCAAATCATTAGTTTGAGCATTTTCTTTCATGAGAAAGTGAAATTCCAGGAGCTTCAACATTTCAATATGACCCACACGTTCTTTCCCAAATAGATTTAGAAGCCTCGAGTCACAAATAATTTCACATTTCTTTTGGGGGTCACGTAGATCATTCCTCCTTATGTACTCTATCAGAAGAGCTTGTACATCAAACTGAGATAGCACAGATGTGTCACCATTCTTCATGTGTGCAACAAACTCCAAGAGTACCTTTGTTGCCCATTTCTTGCCTTCAGGCTGGGGTATCTCTTTGTTTGAACCTAACCTTTGCATACTTAGACAGTCATTATTGAGATGTGTTGGCTGCTTCTTAATCCTTCGTCTTTTAGAATTATTTCCTTCCAGGTCTAAATAAGAATTGACTGAGCTAGAATGTTTGTCAATATTACCACCATAAAATTCACCGGAGCTTCCCCCACTAAAAGGTACATTACCAAGTTCCTTCCAGGGATTTTTTGCCCGAGTGAGCTCATCTAGGGTTAAAGCTAGCTTCTCTTTCAGGTAAACCCAGTAAACCTTGAATAGATATTCCCAGCTAGTTTTGTCATCAAAATCTACTTGGACCTGCACAGGTTCAGGCAAATATGGAAATTTGAAGAAAAATAACTATTCAGCAGCAAATATGTAAGTAAACATCACAAGAAAAAATACGCTCGAACAGCAAGTAGAACAAACTGATTGCATAACGTAGCAACTAGTAAACATACAAGAATAGCATCTGGGTAACGACACTTGAATTAAGTTCGGAAGCCCAAACCAAAAATAACCAAGCATTGAAAGCTCAGCTCGCTGGAGAAATTAAATGGCTAATTAAGGAATAAGATGCAAGAAGCAATTTCATATTTGAAACAGAGGTAGTAATTACATACCGCTCCAGGGTCCCCGGGCACATTATTTTCGATCAGCATTATAGTTCGCAAACAAATTCCACAAAGTCCCTTGTTCCCTCTTATGCCCACGTAATCAGCGTCTTTAATGCATCCCTTGCACGATGAATACGTGCAAGTATAGCACATATAGTGGGAAGCCTTCTGGCAACCACTACATATATGCCATCCTGAAATGCAAGACAGAATGTCAGGACTCGAGTAAATAATGGAGACAACAATACTAACTTGAAGCATACCTCCCCCAAATGCTGTAGAATCAGAACTTGATGGTAATGAATATAGAATTGAAGCACATACGTACTAAGCATGCATGACGGAAGCTAAAGAACTATACGTTACAACTACAAACAGCTTAATCTTCTTATCAAAAGCTGAGAGCTATTTAATGGGGGCGGTTTCTAGGGCCATATAAGGAATACAACATGAAGGCATTAAAAGTTGAATGTTTCCAACGAAAAGAAAGCTTTAATACATACCGCAATTCCACTTTGCCTTTGACTGAAAGAATGCCTCATCCCGCTTTATACAAGCAGGATGGTATGCCTTGGGACAACCCCTAACAATATCAATACACCAAAATTCAGCAAACAATTAATAGAAATGCACATAAATATTATACATTGGAAGCCTATTAGAGAATTGTCTGGTTGCAGAATGCAATCAAACACTTGAGCAGATTTCTCCTAATCATGTAAATTTTGTATTTCTAAAAAAACGGAAAAAATCTCTGGTACTGAAAACTTGAGATTTTCTTTTCCCTTTTCGGACAGCTTCTCACCAAACAAGGCAAAGCATACCACAGTGCACACATATTAGCATCAATTACGAGCGTCCACTAACCGGCGATCGCAAAGCACAAGACTCCCACCATCGAAGCAAATAAAGCAAACATCTTCCTCTTCCTCCGCCTGCTTCACCTTGGGCGGAGCCGGAGCCGTCTTCTCCTGGCCCTTGGGCGGCCGACCCCGCCTCCGCTTCCCCGGAATGCTCTCCGGAACCTTAGCCTCCGTCGGAACCCGACCATCTCCCCTCATCTCCGCCGCGTCAGCAGAAGCAGCAACTGAAACTCCAGCCTGAGCTCCGACGAGCTGAGATTCGCTATTCCGGAGATTCTGGCACTGATCGATGTTCATGAGGTCCTCCCCGGCGCGAGGAGCAGAATTGTCCAAGCTCAAGCCGCGCGGATCATCGTTGAGACAGGGCTTGTAGAGACCAGAAGAAGCTGCTTGAGCTGCTGGTTGGTGCCGCCGCTGCCGCTGCTGCTCCCCCATGGATTGAAGAAGAAGGAAGCGAGATTAGCGTGCGAGAACTGAAAACCCTAGGAGGAGGAAGAGGAAGGAGATGGAAATTGGAATTGTGGTCTGGTCTATCTGGTTTGGTTAGTGGGCACATGGAAATGGACTTGGGTGGGGAATTCAGATGTGACAGGCCATTGTAAATTCTTGTTTGTCTTAAAAGTAAATTTTTTATATTTATCTCTCAATTAAAATACAATAAATAAAAACTCTTTTATTTATTTTTATTTTTTAAATTGATGAGTATGATGATGATTGTGAGGACTGAAGAGGGAGCAGGAGAAGAACGACACGGAAATGAAAACCGTCACGCCGGTGAATGTGATCGGGTGCGACATTACGTGTCCTTTTTCGTTAACCGGTGTCTTAATTACGATACTACCCCTTACGCTGTGGTGGTCAAACGCGGCTTTTTATTTTGGTTGGTTGATGCTCCAATCTCGAGTAACACGTGGCTATTGGGTGTGGACACGAGGTGATCGGGGGATGGTGGGACCACCACTCGCTATTTCCTCACCAAGGTTTCGTCAAACCAAAGGACTTCCTTTCTATTGTTTGGTTGTACATGAAAAGAATATGAATAATGTTCCCTCATTTTTTTACCCTTCATATATTTTTAATATTGTTTTCAAAATCCAACTCCACTGTTCAAATTTTAAAATAATTATTTTATTCATTATTATATATTGTATGTTCTTTTGTGGTATGTCATAGAGAATAGGTTGACTTGTGGAAAATAACATATAGAAAGAAGTTGACGAGAAAATTGATTTCATTTTTACATCTTGTGATATATAAATAATTCTTCATTGTAAATAATTTTATTTCAAAAGGTACATTTATTTTTAAAGAAAGAAACACTATGGAAAATAATTAGCATGAATGTATAGGCATTTACTCACTTAGTTCTTTTTTAAATATATTTTTTTTGGAAATCTAGTCAGCAAAAATCATTAGATGATCAGCCAATCAAACACTGGTACAAACGATTATTAATTTGAACGAAACTGAATTCAACAATACACGGCAAAAAATTAATAAGGTAGTTGAGAATGGGAGAAAATGAAAGGAAAAACTTAATGGATGGAGAAAGGAGTGAGGCTCATTGTGGGAGTGCTCCTGTGATTTTTGAGTGAGTTCCCGTTTTGATTTGGATTTTACACAAAAGGCATAGACAAAAGAAAGATAGGAAGGTTACAAGTATTTCCTAATTGATACTGTATATTCTTATATTATAAATGTTATTATAAAAGACTTGCATTCGGTCAAAATTATACCTACATACTTATCACGATTATTTTACATTATTATTTATCATTTGTTCCATTGGACTCAACTAACTTACATTCGATGTAAGTATGATAAGATCGTAATACTACTTCTTTCCCGTTTCAAAAAAAAAATCTTACATTCGATGTTTGTGTGT
This sequence comes from Erodium maritimum, assembly GCA_963921825.1. Lineage (NCBI taxonomy): Eukaryota > Viridiplantae > Streptophyta > Magnoliopsida > Geraniales > Geraniaceae > Erodium > Erodium maritimum. The sequence continues at coordinate 12,303,021 of OY997588.1, read as the reverse complement.
AAATGTTGAATCTATTATTTTCGTGGACTACTTTTTTTTATCAGAGATAAATAAATGCATAAAAAAGAGCCGTGAGTCCCGAAAAAAGAGTCACAAACCAATAACCAACAACCGAAAATGAGCCGTTGACTACTATCTTAGATTTTTTTTTACAATGATTTGTTATACACTTGATAATAAACTCAGTAGGGATAAAGAGGTTGTAAGTTAACTCACTTGTTTAGTCAAGCATAATTACAAACTTACATTTATTTACTTAACTGTTATAATACATATGAATGACAATAATAAATTTAATACTCGATCACAATGAGCCATAACTGATGTTTTAGTCGTTAATGGCAGCGGTTATAATTTCGGCTAGAGAAGTTGTTGACGGTCGCACCTCCTCTCCCTTCTTTCCCCCCTCACCTAGTCGTCGGATACGTTTTATCTGCCACCACTCGTCCTCTCCTCCTTTTCGTCATTCTGTGTTTCAACAGCTCCGTTCCGTCGGTCAGAACCTGACCACAGGAACTCTTCCCTCGGTAGATCCGCAGCCACAATACCTCCCAAGGCGCCATGGGAGCTTCACCCTCTCTGGATTCGTCGCCGCCCTTTGGCCACGTTCCCCCTTCTCCGCTCTTCGCTCTTCGTCTTGTGGTCACCTCTTAACGGCCATTTTTTTTCGCTCTGACCCTGAAGTCAACCATATTTATTGGCTCATCTTCCCCTACCACTCCCTTGCTCTTACTAATGACGGTCGGCCATGAACATTCAAATGATGACTATGTCCTTTCTAGCCTCGTCTCCCGAAAACAATGAGTCGATCTCCTCCGATCGAACCTCTCTACCACGTTCCCCCTCTAGTCAGACCTACTCCCACTTTTTGTCGGAGCTCCACAATCTGAGACGCTCAGTCATGCTCATATTTACCGTGCTCACCTGGCCAATACCGTGCCCTCGCCCCAAACGGATCAGATCTATACCCATTGGCACCGTCCACCTCCCCCTCGCTCTGATTTCATCCCCTCACATCAACGATCGGCTGAGAATAGTTCATGATCGTCGTTGTTTCTTATATTATTTATTTTGTTTGTATTTTTGCCTGTTTTTATTTGTCCCATCAACCGGAATCTCGAATCTCTAGTAAATGTGGTTGTTGTCGTTGGTGGTGTGTCCGGGCGTGTCTCTCTATCGACGGATCTTTCCAAAGAGTCGATAAGAAAGACTAACATGATAGTTGTTATTTATTTAGTCATTGTGTCGCCTTTTTAAAGAGTTATTATCTCGCTGGTCGTTCCTTGTGTTGTTCGGTGTGTAAGGTTGTTAATTTATTAATGAATCTTTTCTTTCAAAAAAATGGATAATCTGATGAAAGTACATTGATTATAACATATTTCTCACTTAACTACCTTGATCTTTCTTTTGAAGGATAACAACATTTCATTCATACTTGAAATGTGGTATTAGTGTACCCCAAAACGTAATAATCGGGGCTACCCTTAAATCCAGGTTATAGTCTAGGACTCTTACCCATAGGTAGGTGTATCGGCTCTCTGGACCCGTAAAAAATATCTATTGTTCATCGTAGACTTAAAATAAACTAAGTTAGCACATAAATGAAAACAAAAGACTCAGTTTCCTGCTAATCCAGATTGTTTATGGAACATTTTGGTCTTGCGGCGAGGGCTCGTAACATGCGAAGTGGGGTACATTGGAGCTGGTGGATGGCCTTGTTGCACCGGGATGTTTAGCCTTGGGGAGGGGAACCAGGAGAAATTGGCATATCTCTGTATAGAACAGTCATCCACCTAACCATCTGATACCAATACGAAAGTCTCATGCCTTATGGCGTGATTGTTGAGCAGACCTCGTTTGAGTGTCGGGACCCAATGTCTTGTCGTATGGGTTCAACGGGAGGGGGATGGGGGAGCGGAACATTGGTTTCCTCTCCTACCACCAAAAAGGTCATTGTGCCCCCGTTCTCCTCACCGATCCAACGTCGTCGTCAAACCTTCACGATCTCGACACTCCATCAGAGACATGTATGTTATCAGGTCGACGTTTAGATGGCTTCCCCCATAACATATTATTGGCTAGATCTTGAGTGAATTCCCTACGTGTTGATCCTTGTTCGTCACTTCTGCACCTAAACAAGGAATCGTCGTGTCACCCACATGAAAATAGGAATAGTTAAAGGGGGGTAAAGTAGGAGGAGAGTAGAACGACGACATGAGGTCGAGCAAAACGGCATAGATCCGCACAAGGCTATAGAAAAAGTCATAGTAAAAATGGATTGTCGCTCATGTATATAGTGTTTAAGAGCAAGCCATTGTTTTTTTTTACTGAAAGGTTAAAATCAGAATTCAATTACAAGAGGGTGCATCAGTAAAATCATTCGCTACCACTAGAGAAGAACGGACATAAAACATAGTTGTTCGTAGTTCTTTTAACACTATAACCGTCATAGACAATATTGAAGCGTCACGTAGCCATGAAGGAAATGTGGGGGTTGGAAAACGAAACTGGAAGTCCTGCTCATGGTAGTGCCTAAACACTGCATCTCGAGGGCAAAGTGAACGTACTTGAACTGCATCAGTTGTATTGGGAGGATATACGTGAATCGGAGTTCCCTCCTTGAAAAAATCCTTAATTATCTGCTCATTAGTCATTGACCCGACAAAGACGAAACTGGAAAAAAGAAAAAGGACTCACTCGATTATTCAAATCCATAATCGAGAGGAGTCGAGGAGGACACGGTGGTGGAGGCCAGGGAGGAGGACGCGCCGGTGACGACTTCAAAGATAGCGGTTGCGACATCATAGATAACGGCGGCATCAGAGACGGCGGTTGCGGCTTTAGAGACGGCAGTGGTGGCTTCAAAGACGGTGGGGGCGGCTTCAAAGATGCCGGCAAGACCGCGGGGCTGCGAGGCGGTGAGGTCCATTAACGCCGAGGTGATCCAGACGACAATCATCGAAATTGTAGAGGGGGGACCGGAAAAAATCAAGAGACACTTCGTTGATGGCGGGAAGGAGCCAGTGTCGCAGTGGTTAGAGGCGGCTCGAAAGGAACCCTATAAGGAAAAAACCTTGCAGGACCCAATATGGGAGTTACAGGAGAGAGAACGTATAGAAGAGAGAAGCATAACTATGGCAGAGGCCATGATTATGACCATGGCCATAACCACAACCTTGTCTTTATGTGGTGGCTCTCACAGAAAAAGTTAGTGCTCTAGGGTTTTTCAACTTTACTTTTATGACTTACCCTTGTTGACTTCTTTGACATCTCAATGTTTGATCGTTGCCGGAAATTAAATAGGAGCAAGTCGTTTTTTTTTACTAAAAGGTACTCATATATCATTTAAATAAAAATTAAAAGAGCTATTACACGGTATCGAGCCCCGAAGGTCTTTCTAAGACAAGTGAACCGACAGATGCAGTTTTTTGAGGTGTCATAAAGGCAAACTGAAATAAAAACTAAACTACGACAAAACTGATGATTTCTGCTCAAGGTATTGCCTAGCTGTTGCATACTCTGTAGAGTGCGACCGAACCTGCTGTCATCAGTTTCAAAGGGAGTCATTGATCATGCAAAGACGAAATTATAAAAAATAAAAAAGACCCACTCGATTAGCCAGATCCATAATCGAGAGAGGGGTCGAGGAGGACACAGTGGTGGATACCACGGAGGAGGACGCGCCGGTGGCATTAGAGACGGCGGCTACGGCTTTAGAGATGGTGGTTGCGGCTTTAGAGACGGTGGCGGACTAAGGTTGCGACTTTAGAGACGCCGGTGAAATTGTGAGGCTCTGAGGCGGTGAGGTCCATTGACGGAGAGGTGAGCTAGACGACAACCATCGTAATTATAAAGGGGAACCGAACAAGATCGGGAGACGTTTTGTTGGTGACGGGAGGGAGTCAAAGTCGCGGTGGCTAGAGGCGGTTCGAAAGGAATCCTGTCAAGAAAAACCCTCGCAGAACCCATAAAAGAGGTACAAGGGAGAGGATATATAGAAAACAGAAGCGTAACCAAGGCATATGCTATGGTAATAACCATGGCCATAACCATGACCTTGTCTTCGTCCGACAGCTCTGTCTTAGATAAAAACCTTAACACAACAATATGGGTATTGGTTGTTTACTGTAGGCTCAATTATTTGTTTTCAAGATTGAACTGTTGGAGCAAGCCATTGTTAATGTGTGCTTCAATTGTTAACATATTTAATAACCACAACGATCTTTAAATTTACTCATTTTTTGGGGATGAAATTTGCGATCTCATTAATTTTAAATATCAGCTACAAAAGAGTGCATCAGGAAGATGTCCCTGACCACGAAGTAGAAATGAGTCATTACATGGTATCGAGCCCCAATAGGTCTCTCTACTATAACTCTGAGACAAGTGAACTGACATATGCGGTGTTTGAAGAGCCATAAAGGCTAACAGAAATAAAAACTAAACTATGACGAAACCAATGATTGTTTCTCAAGGTGTATCCTTCATGCTTCATTCGTTGTATTAAAATGAACTTGCGATCATTGATTTTAAAGGGAGGCATAGCTCTTTTCTGGGACCCCTCCTAGGGCCAGTCCATAAAGCACTGAATTCCTTTCGTCCTTGACCCTACAAAGACGAAATCAGATAAAATAAAATGACTCACTCGATTAAACAAGTCCAGAATCGAGAGAGGGGTCGAGCAAGGTGCGGTGGTGGAGACCAGGGAGAGGGAAGTGCCAGCGGCGGCTTTAGAGACGACAGCGACGACTTCAGAGGCGTCGGCGGATGCGGCTGTGGAGACGGCGGCGAAGGCTTCAGAGAGTTGTCATCGAAATCAATCGGGGAAGGAGGTAGTAGCAGGCGAGAACCCCCCAAAAAATAGTTGGGAAAGGAAAAGGTGATGTCAGCGGTAGCATGATCGTGGCGAAGGGAGTTGGGGGTGATATTGGATAAATCGGGGATTGGGTAGTGATGATTCTCATGGGCAACAGACGAGCAGGAGAGGATGAAGGGGATGGACGCCATATCGACGGAGAAGAAGTACCGGACAGAGGCTGATAGAAGCGACAACGACCCTTAAGAGAAGCCGTCTTCTGGACTAGGGGTTCTGAAACCCTAACAGAACACATCGCAAGTTGATTATTTGAATTGAATACGGTATAAGGATGTATTTTTTGTATGCCAAAAACAAAAAAGTTGTAACCCCAAATAGAGAAGCAATAAAGAGAGAATAAGCCCTCAAGCTAAAGAAAATTACAATATTTGCTCACTTAGTAATACTAAAATATTAAATTTTTGTTGTAAAACACGTGTTGTGTTTTTGATGGCCACCACCTTGCATGTGCAACATGTGGCATGACTCAGCTTATTGTCAAACTATATATATGTGTATACGGTTACATGTATAAGACACAAGGTTTCAACTTCCATATATTGCAAGATATATCACTTTGATCTTAAAGAGTCAAGATCATCATCCAAGGCTAAACAGTAGAAGCAAATCAATCATCCAAACGAGCTCAACCAAATACAGTTGTGATTTTATGTGTGGATATTAGTTTCATAACACGTTATCAGCACGACTCTGCTCCGTTGTAATCGCTAATTTTTCTCAAATCGTTATTCAGTACGAACGTTCTGTTCTACTGCTCAGGTATCGGATTTTCAAATTATCGTTAATTTATTTATATCTGATGCATGCTCGTTTATATAAATTTATTTACGGTTTTTTCGATAAGTATGCTCTGTGACTGCCAATGTAAATTGGATATTTCACATCATAAATTTGATGTTTACTGCATACTCGTATTTTACCGTTAATACCTGAATTTAAAAAAAATTAAAAATTCATTTAAAACCGAAACGTTTGGACCAGAAGTTCCAAATATATAATACTAGCGACCCAATATGTATTGGACCAGAAGTTCCAAAATAAAATATCAACGACCTGAAGTCGAGTATTATCCTGACATGCAATTATTTTGATCAATGTTCAGGATGGATAACTTCACAAAGCTTAGTTATGCTCCCCTTAGACTAGACGGGAAAAACTATTATGAATGGGCGCTAGACACGACTCTCCACCTAAGATCTCAGAATCTTGGAGACGTCATAAAAGAGGACAATAACGAGTCAGTCAAAAACAAAGCCACGGCCACAATATTAATCCGTCATCACATGCATAGAGACCTACGACTTGAGTATATAATTGACGAAGACCCCCTTACTTTATGGGTTCAACTCAAGGAGAGGTTTGAGCATATGAAAGCAATAGCTCTCCCTCATGCCCAATATGATTGGTCTAACCTCCGGTTTCAGGATTTTAAATCCGTAAATGAGTACAATTCGGCCATGTTTCAAATTGTTTCCAAGCTTCGCAGTTGTGGTGAGAAAATAACTGACGAATCTATGCTTGAGAAAACATTCTCCACGTTCCACCCCTCGAATATGCTCCTGCAGCAGCAATATCGACAAATGGAGTTTAAGAAATTTACAGATCTTATTGCTTGTTTGCTCCTTGCAGAGCAAAACAATGAATTATTAATGAAAAACCATCAAACTCGCCCTGTAGGCAGTGCTCCATTCCCTGAAGCGAATGTGACAGGATATGATGGTAACTCTGGACCCAGACGAGTCCGAGGACCCTTTAGAGGTCGAGGTCGGGGTCGTGGACGTGGTCGCAGTCAGGGATATGGGCATAATAATTTCCAACCTTATAAAAGAAATGATAAGGTGTACCACCAGAAGTGGACCCGACATGAGAAAAGAAAAGGCCCACAGAACCCGACTCCCGTAAATGCCGAAAGCATATGTTACCGTTGTGGAGGGACCGATCATTGGTCACGAGTATGTCGTGTGCCAAACCACTTGGTAAAGTTATACCAAGAGTCGATAAAGGGAAAGCAGAAGGTCGCTGAGACAAATTTTGTTGATCATGTGAGCCCTGAAGATGCTCCGATCAAGCTTACAGTCTCTGACTTCTATAAAGATGATGACAGAAATGTGGCCCGTGATAAAAATGTAGATTGAACCTGTGTCTTTATGTACCCCCCTACTTTAAGTCAATGTAAAATATATATAATGTTTTTGTAATCCTTTCCTAAGTTTATAAACTAATATAATACTTTTTATGAAAGGATATGGACCCCAACTATGGGTCACGTATTTGCAGAAATGATGGCGACTTATGTATTGTTGATTGCGCGTCGACGCACACAATCTTAAGAGATAAAAAATATTTCTCTAATTTAACCTTGGTTGAAGCAAATGTTAGCACAATTACGGGTATTGAAAATTTGATAGAAGGCTCCGGAAGAGCTACCTTGATATTAGAAAATGGAACAAGGTTAAGTACCCATAATGCTTTATATGCAAGTAGATCCAGAAGAAATCTACTTTGCTTCAAGGATATTCGTAGCAACGGATATCATGTCGAGACCAGAAGTGAAAATGAGACTGAGTTTCTCTATATCACTCTTAATAAATGTGGTGAAAAGCTTGTACTTGAAAAATTACAGGTTCTATCATCAGGGTTGTATTATACAACCATAAGAACCGTTGAAACCTACGCAACAATGAACCAGAAGTTCATTAACCCAAATGCTTTTATGCTTTGGCACAATCGTCTTGGTCATCCGGGATCGACCATGATGCGTAGGATTGTTGAAAACTCATGTGGGCATTCATTAAAGGACCAGAAGATCCTAATGTCCAATGAGATATCATGTACAGCTTGTTCACAAGGAAAATTAGTGGTCCGACCATCGCAAACCAAGATTAATATTGAAATGCCATCTTTCCTGCAAAGAATTCAGGGAGATATATGTGGCCCTATACATCCAGTCAGTGGACCATTTAGTTATTTCATGGTCCTGATAGACGCATCCAGCAGATGGTCTCATATTTGCTTATTGTCAACGCGAAATGTTGCGTTTGCTAAATTGCTGACCCAAATCATTAAGCTGAGGGCACATTTCCCTGATTATCCCATTAAGTCGATTCGTCTTGACAATGCTGGTGAGTTCACATCAAGAGCTTTTGATGATTATTGCATGTCTTTAGGGATTGATATTGAACATCCCGTTGCACATGTCCATACCCAAAATGGGTTAGCAGAATCGTTTATCAAACGTATACAGGTAATTGCACGTACATTACTAATGCAATCACAATTACCTATTTCTGCTTGGGGACATGCTGTATTACATGCTGCATCTTTAATTCGTATAAGACCAAGTGCTTATCATCAATATTCTCCTGTACAACTTGTGTGTGGGAACCAACCTAATATATCTCATTTGCGAACCTTTGGTTGCGCAGTGCAAGTGCCGATCGCACCTACTCAACGCACAAAAATGGGACCCCAACGTCGGTTGGGGATATATGTTGGTTTTGACTCACCGACCATTATAAGGTATCTTGAACCTCGGACGGGTGATTTGTTTACTGCAAGATTTGCAGATTGTCATTTTGATGAGACGACATTTCCACCTCTAGGTGAGAAAGATAAGCCTCCTGAAGTAAGACTTGAACTCTCTTATAAGCCTCCTGAAGTTGGGCATGAACTTTCATGGAAAGTGAGTTCGTTGTCTCATTTAGACCCACGCACGTCACAATGTGAAATAGAAGTACAGAGAATAATTCATTTGCAAAATGTTGCGAATCAAATGCCTGATGCATTTGCAGACACGTCAAAGATGACAAGGTCTTATATAGATGCAATCAATGTACCAGCTAGAATTAAGGTCACTGGTGATACGGCAAAAGCAGCTATCGATTCCTCTAGTGCACGCCTGAAGCGTGGGAGACCAGTTGGATCAAAAGACATTGTTCCCCGGAAGCGGAAATGTCAGACGAATATAGGGGATAAGAAAGCGGTGATTCCAGAAGAACCAGTCGATGAAAAAGTCTCATTACCAGAAGTAGTTCCAGAAGAACTACCAGAGTCGGTTCCAGAAGAACCAATCGGTCCAGAAGTACTAGTCGGTCCAGAAGTACTAGTCGGTCCAGGAGTACCGGTCGGTCCAGAAGTACCAGAAGACTCTAATACTCCTGAAGAGTTAAGAAATGAGATAATTATTGTTGATGAAGTCTTTGCGTTCATGGTGGTCAACGAGATCATAAATGAGTTTGATTTCGAGCCCCGAAGCATCGACGAATGCCGTCACAGGGATGACTGGCCTATGTGGGAAGAAGCAATTCAGGCAGAATTGGCTTCATTGGCGAAACGCCAAGTTTTTGGGCCCGTTTCCAAGACACCAGAAGATGTCAACCCTGTTGGTTACAAGTGGGTATTTGTAAGGAAACGAAATGAGAAAAATGAAGTCGCCCGGTATAAGGCTAGACTTGTGGCCCAAGGATTCTCTCAACGACCAGGAGTCGATTTTGATGAGATATATTCCCCAGTAATGGATATGATCACTTTCAGATATTTGATCAGCCTATCAGTCTCTGAAGGACTTGATATGTGCATGATGGATGTTGTGACTACTTACCTGTATGGTAATTTGGACACTGATATCTATATGAAACTCCCCGATGGGTTGAGATTGCCTGAAGCAATGATAGATATCCCCAGAGATATGTGTTCAATAAAATTACAAAAATCTCTGTATGGACTAACGCAATCTGGTAGGATGTGGTATCATCGCCTTAGCGAGTACCTTACCAGAGAAGGCTATAAAAATGATGTTATTTGTCCATGTGTGTTCATTAAGAAAACAACCTCCGGGTTTGTTATTATAGCAGTATACGTTGATGACATAAATCTGATTGAGACTCTAGAAGAGATCCTCAAAGCTTCAGATTATCTGAAACAAGAATTCGAAATGAAAGATTTGGGGAGGACTAGACACTGTCTCGGCCTGCAGCTCGAGCATCTGTCTGATGGTATTTTGATCCATCAATCAGCATATGTTGAAAATCTTTTGAAGCGTTTTAGTATGGATAATGCTCACCCTCTCAGTACTCCAATGGTCGTCCGCTCTTTGGATCCCAGAAGAGATCCATTCCGTCCCAAAGAGGCAGATGAAGAGATACTTGGTCCTGAAGTACCATATCTCAATGCTATTGGGGGTTTGTTATATTTGGCACAATGTACGCGACCTGACATAGCATTCGCAGTAAATGTACTTGCTAGGTTCAGTTCAGAACCCACTCGACGACATTGGAACGGTATAAAGCATGTACTTCGTTATCTGAGCGGGACTAGAGATTTGGGACTTATGTATTCTAAGTCCAGGGGGAGCGTCGGCCTGATCGGATATGCAGATGCAGGCTATTTATCAGATCCTCACAAAGCTCGCTCCCAGACAGGCTATGTTTTCACCTGCAGTGAAACAGCCATCTCCTGGCGCTCTACGAAGCAGAATTTGGTTGCGACTTCCTCAAACCACTCGGAGATTGTGGCGCTACATGAAGCTAGCCGAGAATGTGTTTTCCTGCGATCCGTTTTGAAGCATGTGTTATGCGCAATCGGAATTCCTCCGCCAAGCTCTCCTTCCATTATATATGAAGATAATGCAGCTTGTATAGCTCAAGTCAAAGGAGGTTATATCAAAGGAGACAGAATCAAGCACATCTCTCCGAAGTTCTTTTATACTCATGAGCTCCAGAAGAGTAATGAGATAGATGTTAAGCAGATTCGGTCCTGCGAGAATCTTGCTGATTTATTTACTAAAGCCCTGCCGACTTCTACCTTTGAGAAGCTAGTTCACAGAATCGGCATGCATCGCCTGAGCAAGCAACCAAAGTAGCCTACCTGAAGTCAGGGGGAGATAAATTTTGTGCGCTGCACTCTTTTTCCCTTATCCAAGTTTTGTCCCACAAGGTTTTCTTGGAAAGGTTTTTAACGAGGCAGCATCAAGCACAGCATGAAGCGCGTTGCACTCTTTTCCTTACAGGTTTTGTCCCACCGGGTTTTCCTGAGGAGGTTTTTAACGAGGCAACTTAGGCGCATTTGATGTATTTGTAGATGGTGGTGCCCAAGGGGGAGTGTTGTAAAACACGTGTTGTGTTTTTGATGGCCACCACCTTGCATGTGCAACATGTGGCATGACTCAGCTTATTGTCAAACTATATATATGTGTATACGGTTACATGTATAAGACACAAGGTTTCAACTTCCATATATTGCAAGATATATCACTTTGATCTTAAAGAGTCAAGATCATCATCCAAGGCTAAACAGTAGAAGCAAATCAATCATCCAAACGAGCTCAACCAAATACAGTTGTGATTTTGTGTGTGGATATTAGTTTCATAACAATTTTATCATTATACTATATTTCAATAATAAAAATACACGTTTCAACTTTTTTTAATAAAAATATATTTATTTTTGGAAATAAATATTTTATTAAAATGAGAAAAAAATGGATTATTTTTATTCACCATTCTTAACATGTCCAAGTTTATGTATTTAACTATTTATAAGAATAATCTAATCGATCACTTGATTTTCAAGAAATTAGTGAAATGGTTACTATTTGCTAGAATGATTTACGAGTTGAACTTAAGATGACAGACTAAAAATAAATGATACGTTCTGCTAGGATTTCGACGTCGCCTTGTCGTACCTCACCCCGGCCCAACCTCCACCCCTCTTGGTGTAATTCCGGTCTCTTTCCTCCGTTGCCATGACGGTCTCCCCATTCCTCTTCCTCTTCTGATGTTGCTCGCCCTGGATTAGAGGAGCTTCCCTCTCTGCGAGGTAACCTCCCTCGTCCTTTTCTGTCGACAATATCTCGGTCTCCGCCGGAGGGGTCCTCCCACACGAATCTTTCTCTAGTAGGTTCCTCATCGTCCTCGCCCCAATCGGTGGAGCCATCGTTGTCCCACCTCCTTGGCCTCCACTACTGCATGCGAAAAGCGTACAGATTCGATGTACTCCCGTTTTCTGTACCTACTGCAGATTGATCTGGCACTGGATCACACTGTATAAGATCATCTCTCTTGAGCAACCCTCGCCTATTAGAGGATCAACTCAACTAAAAGCTCAAGCTGATAGTTGAAGGCCCAATATAGTTATATTCTAACACGCGCCCTCACGGACAAGTCCGTTTATGGGTTTGGAGGTGAATTATTTAGAAGAGAGAGGTGATCCCATTGAGAAGAGTGATAAGGGTTAGCCCATTTTGGGCAAATTTGATAAATATAGAATAAATTAGATTTTTTTTTTGTAGAGAGTGGGGTTTGATCCCGGGCCCGTGAGGTGCCAAGCTCTGATACCATATTAGAGGACCAACTCAACTAAAAGCTCAAGCTGATAGTTGAAGGCCCAATATAGTTATATTCTAACATCGCCATCTCTAAAGCCGTCATCTGCGCGTCCACCTCCATGGCCTCCATCGCCGCACCCTCCTCGACCCCTCTCTCGATTCTAGATCAATCGAGTGGTTCTTTTACTAGCACACAGATAGTTAGACATTTTTCCTGGGAGGGAACCCTGGTTCGCGTATATCTCCCCAATACAATTGATGCAGTCATTGCTCGAGCTTTGAAGCGGGACTTCCAGTACTATCTTCTCATCCCCCACCCTTCCTACATGTATTTATGGCGGCCTATTGGCATCTCGGAGATTGTCAATGACGGTCTTCTTAATATTTCCAAAACCGTCAGTGATGATTATATTTCTAAAAAAACTGTGAACAATGTGTTTTTTGCCTGTTCTTTTTTAGTGGTCAGAGAGCTTATTCTTTGACGCACAGTTATGTCATAATTTCCTATTAATAAAATCGTACATTTTTTTAGTAAAAACAAATTACTAATTGAACTTCAATTTTAATGATTATTTATTTTTTAGATTAGTATAGTATAATTTGAAGGGTTGCCTCACAAGGGTCCAGTGGGTGTTGTTCTTTTGACAAATCTAAAGTACTCGGATTATTTTGGAATACTACTCATTGTGTTTACAGGTGATCCAATTAGTAGTTTGAAATTTCATAAACAAGATAAAGATGAAAAACCATTGGCATGCAAGTAATTTCCATCAAAAATTGAACAAACAATTTAAGTGTATAAGAACTTTGGAATGCACAGTTACTCTTTACAACTTATCAAACAATCACGACTAAAAATCAAATACATATGAATATATGAATATTCTCATTTAAATTTGAACAAATAAATTATGTGCATAATAATTTTACGATGGACAGGTACCTTTCACAACTTATCAAAAATCATAATGATTCAACTCTAGCCAAGGACCTCGTTCGGCTGTCCCAACTTATCAAACCCTTATGCTTTACCACCACCTCAGGCACCCCTACTACCACCTCCGGCACCCTTAGCACCACTTCTTTCATTACCGCCACCACCATCATCAACTCTTTCCCCCGCCTATGGGGGTTCTATGGGTCACCTTCAGCTCCCATCTCGGGAGAAGAAGAAAGGGACCTCATCGGAACTACCCTCCCATCTCGCCTCGAGTCGTATGAAGAACGCAAAAGACTTCACACGGGAGAAGGCTAAATGGGCACATCCGGTCAAGGCCCAACTGAAGAAACATGATTTTGACTTCTTAGACATAAACCAAGATCTAGTGGGGCAACAAAAGGAGGAAGACATGTACTCACCAGCGAGGTCTACCAAGCAGCCTCGTCGAGGGCCGTGAGTATTGGACGTCGTGATCCGATAAGGGAGGGAAACCCATCAAACCTCGTAGTGGGTCAGTCCTTTTGGCTCGTCTTCCTCGGGCATAGGTCACCCGTGATGCCCTAGCAGCTCAAAACAACCGCCAAGTAAGGTCTCTAGTTCCTTGCGTCAACTTAATTGTGCCGGAATGGTTCATCCCCCATGGGGTGTCTTCGGTGGGCCCCTAGATCTCGAGTCGATCTAGTCGTCTTCTCCCTCATGGCGTGTCGCCGGTGGGTCCCTTGATCTCGGGTCGACCTAGTCGTCTTCTCCCTTATGGGATTCTGGTTGCGGGTCTCCCGATTTTGGGTCGACCTAGTCATTTTTTAAATCTTTCTTGCATGGTTCAAATTCAGTGCTACTATAGAGTTGTTCTCTGGTGGGTTGTGGAGGCCATAGGTATATTTTGGTTTGGGAATCAATATCGACGAGACAGTGCCCGAGAGCGCCAGACACGAGTCTTGATGATCGCGGGACGCCTATGAGGAGCAGCGGCCCGCTCTTTGATCATACCCATCTGTCTCTTGGAATACTCCTCGGATCCATCCAAGTTGAGGCAGAAGACGTACCAGATGCGTGTCACCTAATGAAGAGGGGTGCATTCCCTAACACTCGCATAAGATAGTCATATTTTGTATGTCGTTCTTATGTGTTTCATTGTATCGCAACACTGCGATGATAACCATCTATCGCTGTTTCAGAGTCAACATCTCGGATCTTATGATACTGAGAATACGCCTATCCCTTATTTGTATTTTCTCATACGTTATTCGTAATAAATATGGACCTCCAATATGATAAAAAACACACCAAACGAGGGATATAATGGTCTTTTTACACTTAACTAAAAAGTCAACTAAAATAATACAGGATAAAACGGTCCTATACCCTTTTTCTCTATTGTTTTGATTCGATCACCTCCTCTTCTCCTCCTCCCCCTACTCTCGCTACCACCGCGCTCACCCTAACGGTCTCAAATATATTGTCCTTTGGATCCACAGTCTTTGTCCGCGTCTCCACCATCTTCCATGGTTTCTACAGATATCCCCTACCTCAATACACCCGACAACAATAGACCCTCCAACGTGACGATCGGTCACGACCCACCTGCTGCCCTCCACGCGACCTCGCTCCCCGAGACACATCATCCCGTAAGACTAGCGCTCACGTCTTATCCTCCTGAGCCACCGCTACCAGCGCCTTTATCGCCAGTAGTACCTTCGCCGTCAATAGTGCCTTTGTCGCCACTAACACCTCAACCGCCACTAGCCCGCCTCCACCCCCATGATGCCTCTTCCGTGAGCCTTCCTACTATCTCGCTGGTATCCACCTACGCTACATCCTGCGCTGCTCCACCACTCCGTGTAAGGATGCTTCATCCCCATCCGTTGGATTGGGACCCTTCCACCGGTTCAAACTCGGTGCACCCACCCCTATCTGATGGATCGGGATTCTAACACCCCCGAGGTGTGTGTGGGGACGCACACTTCGCCCTACTAAGGCCGGTGTAAACCCGACATTCTGGTTCCCCCGTTTCCTGGTGTTCTCTCTGGATGCTCGTTATCCCTTCAACCGCTCCATATCATATATCCCGAACATTTTTAGATCGAGACGAGAAACGAATCTCGTGACACTCACGTCTGCCACTACTACCAGTGCATTGGCCTCCCACCAATTATCTATGGCATAACCAGATATTTTGTTAAAGAGTCTACGTTCGATGTCTACGATAAAACTAAGTTTCACTATTTTCCTTTTCAGTTTTGCCTATATGTGTAATGTTTAACCGATCAATAAAAATTCTTTCATATGCTCAAAAAAAAAAAAGTGTTTCACATTATTGTTGAGGAATTTTTAAGATAAAAATGCTGTGCTATACTCTCTCTTGTATTGCTTTACGGCTGGTGTTGACGTTTCGTGTGATAGGATGCAAATTCCACAGATTCGTCTAGATTACATTTTTATTTGGATCACTCTTCAATTGAACAAGTTCTTCAAACCTCTCCCTCTGGTCTCTCTTGCCAAAACATCGGGGAAGTAGCCAAAAACCATGTTGCAGAGACCCAGACGACGGTGCGAGGGCACGGCTATGGGTGCCATCGTTCTCGATCTTCGACCCGGCCTCGGACTCGGACCATTTTCTCTCGGTATTTTTCTTCGCTTTTCGAATTTCGTATCCATTCGTTCATATGAAAGTAATCGCTAGTTCTTCGCACGCTCGATCTCAA
This sequence comes from Erodium maritimum, assembly GCA_963921825.1. Classification (NCBI taxonomy): domain Eukaryota; kingdom Viridiplantae; phylum Streptophyta; class Magnoliopsida; order Geraniales; family Geraniaceae; genus Erodium; species Erodium maritimum. Next base: position 12,287,176 of record OY997588.1, on the reverse strand, counting down.
TATGTTGGCGCGATTCAGTATGGATTTTGATATTTTGTGTGTGTCCGTTTGGATGCCGGCAATCCGTAAGAGGTTTTACCTTGTAGCGAAGGTTTGGAGCCGATTTGGTTGGATGAAAGACGAGCATGACATTTTTCTTGGAGCCCCACTGATCATGAGAACGTAGGGTTGTAGAATTAGTCTTCCGAGTAATTGCTGGACTATTGTCAATTAATTTGCAGATGGTTGATCTGATGGGAGATGACTTTCTTGGTTTTGGTCTTGATCAGTTGATATATTGTTTGAGCATTTTCAGTATGTTGTGTATAGATCACTGCTTGGTTGCTGCTATTCAGTCGTCCAATGATCAGTTGTTCTCATAGCCCCATTGGTTCAAGACAACTGAGGTTGTATTTTTTTGCGGTTGGGTGGGTGATGTTGGGGACAAGGATAATAGATTGAATAATTGTTGTTTGTTTGTTCACTAACTTGGAGGTTGTTGAAAGGGATAATAACTAATTTGAGATTTTTGTTAATGTTGAAGTTTGATGCTGTACTGGGATCTTGGATAAGTTGAGGGGAAGAAAAGTCTCAGGAAATCACTAGTTAGGACTTGCGTTGTTGGTCTCTTCATATGACATCATAGTTTCTATTTTAGAGTTCTCAACTCACAGTTTTTCGTATCATGCTTTTAATTCCTTTGAGGCGCAAAGTTGCACTTGATTGTGTTGTATCTTTGTTTTGCTAATTTTCAAACTCTATTTCAGGAATGCCAATATGCGAAGCATTTGCTCAAATAGAGCAGCAGCCAAACATCTATGATGTTGTTCATGTGAAGTACCTTGATGAGGTTTGAATTGCATAATTGAGTTTTGAGTGATCACGTCTATGTTCATAAACATCCTTTCCTTTTTCCTTTCATATTTTTTTTGCTATGATGCCAACCTCAATGCATTTATGTATCTGTTACTATATATATGGGTATGGTTAAATCTTAATGTATGATGGAATGATTATGTTGTGTGGTCTTTGATGGACTGTTTTTTGGTACTCAAAAGATGCATATGATGTGCTTATGTCTCACAAGTGACTACCTCTCATAATGGTGCTTGTCGTTGTAGGAGCCTTTAAAGCTGGATATTGTCATCAGCTTTCCGGATCATGGTTTTCACCTTAGATTTGATCCTTGGTCGCAGGTATTCTTTTTCCCGCCACCTATTTTAACTTTACCAAAGTGCTGCTGCTCAAGATAATGCCAAACAATTGAGTAGTGAATAATCTACCACAACCTTTCTTATTAATGTGTAAAAATAACTTCCAATACTCTACTAAACTCATTACCTTTTCCATCTAGTATTGGCAGTTTTAACGGATATCAGTATACAATAAATTGGTTTGGAATTTTTTCGGGTTTAAAGGATGAACAATTCTCCATCAGATGCAAGATCTCAGTTTGTGGTCATACCTGCTATTCTCTTTGACTTGTTTGGTATACCATACCACTTTTCCTAATGCTACTGGGTTGCTTACCCATTAGGATTTGATGAGGCAATGACTAAAGGGTCCTGATTACGTTCTCTGACATCCCAGCCACTGCAATATGAGCATACCCTATATATAGAACTGACACGTTTGTCTGTATGACTCTTGCTATATTATGGACCTGATTTTCTAAGTTCACATAAATCATTTACCTTAATGAATGTATCCTCAGTCCTGTATATGGTAATATTAGCGAATTTAGCTCAAGGTCTAGCAATCCAATTAATTTCACAGTATATTTTCTAGTTACTGAAACAATATATTAAGTTTCATGACTAGTCTGTTAACTTCATTATATTCTAGCAACATACAGTCACAAAATTATTGAATTATTGATCACTGTTTACTCATCTTCTAGGAGGGCAGCCCAATCAAATGCATATATACTAACAAACTGAGCCAGCAATGAATATGGTTTTCTTTTAAAAAAATAGTTGTCAAATTATAGTTTCATGGCGCATCTTATACAATCTACAGATGAACACCCATGCATATATTTCTGCTATCAATTGATTGTCCATTTTGAAGGTCATGTATGTTAACTGCTTTGTGATTTATATAGCTGACTTGAATGTTGTATATCAGAGACTACGCCTTATAGAAATATTTGATGTTAAACGGCTTCAGATGCGCTACGCCACATCTCTAGTTGGGTTGGTCCTTCTCTTAACACAAGTATTATTCTTTTATACTTTAGCTAATAGATTGTTTTTAACTATCATTTTTACTCCTAGGGGTCCATCTTCGCTTGCGACTTTCGCAGCAGTGTATGCACTTTTTGGGCCAACCTTCCCTGGGATTTATGATAAGGATAGAGGTGTTTATACTCTATTTTACCCTGTACGTATACCAAGCACATGATCATCTCATTTTATGTTCTTTCAAATTCTTCTGTTTTCAAGTATGGGTTCAATTTGACGTCTATTCAATTTATGCAGGGTCTCTCTTTTGCTTTTCCAATTCCAAGCCAGTATACAGACTGTTGGCATGATGGAGAAGGTATCATATCAACTCTTTTAGCTAGTATTAACTTGATCACATGATTTCTGAGCTCTAATCAAATGAAGTATCATTTTCCGTGAAAGCTGAACTGCCGCTGGAGTTTCCAGATGGTACTACACCAGTTACGTGCCGTGTCTCCATATATGATAGTTCATCGGACAAAAAAGTTGGAGTGGGATCCTTGATGGATAAAGCTTCTGCTCCTCCATTACCCCCGGGCAGCCTGTACATGGAAGAGGTTCATGTTAAGGTCTGTCCACTTATACATCCTTGGACCGTTGTTACTAATGTATTGATTAGTTACGCTTGACATCCTTTTCTAGCATATGGCATTTATTACTATCAATTGGTTATTATTATTTTTCCAACAAACTTCAACTGTTGTATTAGATGGATGAACCTAATATTGAAGATTCGAGACTTAGGTTCGGAAGACAAATTATGCCTTTCGATCATGATGTCTTTTCATGAGTGTGTTAATATTATGTTGCTTCTGTTGGCGAATATCGTTGGGTTGAAATGCTTGTTTGATCTTGATGACTTGTTCATTTTAATTCAATCCAATGTCATTTTTGTTCAGCTTGGGGAAGAATTGTGCTTTAACATTGGTGGCCAGCATATTCCGTTTGGTGCATCACCACAAGTAAGCCTTAAGTTTGCGTATTTAGACTCCAGTATGGTGTTTTGTCATAATTTATTTGTTTCCTTGCCCTGCATTAGTGGTCAATTTTTACATATTTATTTATTTATATGTAATTCTGTCACCATCAATTAACTTGTAGACTTTCATTCATCATGCCTTTTCATGTGTAGGATGTGTGGACTGAATTAGGTCGCCCTTGTGGCATCCATCAAAAGCAGGTAATGTTGACTTTGTAACCCATCAAACTGCCATGCTACTGGCTGCATGTATTATCGTATCACACATATCTACCCAAGAATAGTAAGCATAAAATTGAATTTTTCTTTCATTTGTAGTGTACAAATGTTCTTTTCTGTTTGTGTTTGTTTTGATTAAAAATATAGAGCATCTAAATAATTGAAGTTTCAGAATTCAACCACTTGTGGATGACCTCATGTATCTTTTTTCATCATATCTACGCGTGATTCAGTATTGATGCCTCTGAATGTTTTTGTATTAAGCTAGATTGGCTTTTGTTATTGATGTTTTAGGGAGTGCCAATTACTCTCACGGCAGGTTGAAATGTATTTATTTTCCCCTGGTATCTTAATATTTTCTTCGTATGTGGTCCAGTGTGTTAGCATGATCATCATTTTCCTTGCATTCATGCTGTGGATTTTATTTACAAATGATTGATTTCGATTGTTGTGCAGGTGGACCAAATGGTCATTCATTCCGCATCCGACCCTCGTCCACGTACAACTCTTTGTGGCGATTACTTCTACAATTATTTCACTCGTGGTTTGGACATCTTATTTGACGGGCAGGTACTATTGGTCACACCATTTCACTCATTGGGAGTTAGTCAGTCTTCTGTTCTACTGATGATCTAGTCTCTGAAGTTCTCGTATTGCTTTGTTGTTCTGAATATGACAGGCTCATAAAATCAAGAAATTTGTTTTACATACAAACTATCCAGGCCATGCAGATTTTAACTCTTACATCAAATGCAATTTTGTTATCCATGGTCCTGATTGTAAGTCTCTCTCACAAGGCTTTGATTCATAACATGTGTGATGAGATTACTCAATATTAAAGTTATTTGTTATTGTCTGCAGTTGGAGATTCCTTTCAGGAGATGAATGATGGTAAAGACATTATTACACCAAGCACAAAATGGGAGCAAGTGAAGGTGAATTTGGTTTATGTGAACTTACCAATAATCCAGCTTTTCTTTCTTTTTTATGATCATGATCCATGGATTTTCTTGAATCGATTGCGATTTCAAGGATCCATAGAATTCATTCTTCCTTATATTCATTACTCTTTTGTTCAACATTTTGAACTTTTAACTTTCTGGTTGTGGTTTTGACATGCTGATTTCAAGTTGTAATTCTGTCTATCCACATATTGTTTATTAATCTTGATACATGTCCCATTTTTTCTGCAGCAACTATATTTTTATAAGTTATCATGATTTTGTATGATATATTTTTGCTCCTCCCCACGAATATGGTAATAATTTTGGAAGTAACAGAAGAGCATTCCTTTACTGCAGGAGATTCTCGGGGACTGTGGCCGGGCTGCTATTCAAACACAAGGCTCTACAAGCAATCCTTTTGGATCTACATTCGTATATGGTTACCAGAATATTGCATTTGAGGTGAGTTACTTGTGTATATTCACAATCTATGCTTACTTTGGAAATTTGACCTACCACCATCCCCATCCATCCTAGTTGATCATTTTCTGCCTTCCCTTCGTCAAAGCTTGAACTCAGTTAGCTCATTCTTAAGTTACATTGAGTGCAAAATGGATTAGTAAGCATATTCTGTTGATATTTACAGGTGATGAAGAATGGCTATATTGCTACTGTAACTCTCTTCCAGCTGTGATGTACTATATGGTATGTTACACACAACTATTAATTTCCTGAAGCAAGCAGTTTCTTCTGCAAATGTAGTCAAAATTACCGGTGCCACATCATAGATCACTTATACTTGAAGTTTCTTTCCTCATTGACCCATTGTTGTGTTTCATGGGTGGCTCAGTTGGGTTAATGGATTTGCACTTTACTCTGGAAGATAACTCTGCTTGGAGACATCATCATGGCTGGAAGTGGAAGCGTTGTTAATTGTACAGTTGTTTTGGCTTTGTACAGATTTTAATTGACTGTTATAGCATCAAACCTCCAATGTACATTATGACTTGAAGACAAAAAAAATACTCCAACTGCTTTGTATTGATGAAACCCGTCTCTCCTTAGGTTGCTGCTGGCAATTTACAACTGAAATCAATAGCATTTATGAGATATAAATAATTTCATGGATGTTGTGTTGGTTTCTTCTATATCCCAAATACTGTACACTTTTTTGAATTTGCTTTGGATTTAATTTTTTTCTATAGGTCCAGTTTATAGACTTTAAATAGACATGATATCAAGTGTACTGTGTACACATCTTTATATAGTTATACAAAACTGTAGCTGATAAAATTAATTTAGTCGTAAAACTATGTTTAAGAAACATCAATCCGTTGTAGTCTAGTTGGTCAGGATACTCGGCTCTCACCCGAGAGACCCGGGTTCAAGTCCCGGCAACGGAATTCTTTTTGCTTCATTTATCGCGCAGAAACGACGTCGTTCCATAAATTCAGTAAAAATGAAGCAAAAATGTTTCCGTTGCCGGGACTTGAACCCGGGTCTCTCGGGTGAGAGCCGAGTATCCTGACCAACTAGACTACAACGGATTGATGATCCTTAAACATAGTTTAATATCTAAAATGATAAATCAAACTGGGTTCAATCGGCTCAGGTCGGCACCATAGTTAACAGAATCAGTTACGCATCCCTAACACTAGAGGGTTTAAACCCTCACTTATTTCTGGCGTCTCCTTCTTCTTCCCCCTATCCATTTTCTCACTTCTGACCTGAATTGACGCCTTAAGTTCATGTCCTCTCTTCTCTCAACCAGGTTTGCTTTCCATTTCAGTTTCTGCTTGTTTTTACTTCCTGTTGCTATGCAATTTCAAGCTAATGTATTGAAATTATAGACTAAATTGCTGTGTCATGTGATCAATTTTCTGTATAAAGCAGAATTAGGGACTTTTGCGTTGTTGATAATTATTGAGCTGTTCATATCTTCCATAGTGGTGTCATTTGTGCTTGGTTTCATTTCATGTGCTATGGGAAATATGTGACTAGAACTAGTTTAATGGATTGGATGAGCAGTCTCATGGTTAGTAATGGAGAGTGGATAATTGTTGCACTGGTTATGATTCATGTAATGCCCAAGATTTGCAGAAGAGCTCGTATTCTAATTGTCAATCATCCAAATAATTTTGATGAAAATCATATGTATGTGTATTACATGGTACGCTGCTTCCAATGCCTTGTTTTGAAATGAGATGCTTTGATCTTATTGAACACTATCTCATACATATCAAAACTATCCATTGTGCTGCCTTCTTAACATGCTATTATGGCTGATTGTTTTTTGTTACAGTAGCTTGCAGTTCAAATATTAATATCGAGGCTTTTTCAAAATGGTAGTATCTGGGTTGACTGGTATTCCATCATGGTGTTGTCCTCAAATGCATGTGCATCGCCCATATTTGATAGGCAGACCAGTTTCTTTTTCTACTGGGTTTAAACCTAAAGAAATGAGACCGCTATCCTGTTTAGAAAGGTATCCGTTAGTTATTATTACCGTCAACCATCAAAGTTTTTATGGTGGTTGTCCATATCATGATAATCTCAAGAATATTATTGCCATTCAAAAATTAATTTGACTTGTAGACAGAGATACAACCGGCAGAAAATTCACTTGATCAGATGTGCTATGGATGCTTCCTTCGGTGATATGGAAACTGATTCAGGCGGTAATATTTACTTTCTGTTTTACTTTCTTTGTCAGCTGTTGTCAATGTGATCTTTGATGTGTGATCATTGTGCTATCATCCTTATTTAATTTGATAATATTGTCATCAGTAGAGGAGGAAGAAACTGCAAGTCTCTCTTTCATGCAAAACACTGATGTATGTAGCTATTTTTAGTTGACATCATTTTTTTCTGAAACTTTCTTTCAGCTATATTTCCAAGAATTAATGTACAAGACCCATATAAGCGACTGGGAGTAGGTCGGGAAGCTTCTGAGTATGAACTTCAGTCTGCAAGAAAATTCCTCATTCATAAATATAATGGGCACAAACCAAGTGTGGATGCAATTGAGTCAGCACATGACAAAATAATCATGGAGAAGCTTTATGAGAGAAAGAACCCAAAAGTTGACGTGACTAAGAAGATCAGCGAATTGACTCAGTCCAAGTTTGTTAAGGATATCATGAGCAGATTCCGGAATCCATCCACAAAGTTGGTCATAAAAACATCGGTTGCATTTCTTGCACTCGGAGTTCTCACCCTCCTATTTCCTACAGATGAAGGTCCAACCTTTCAAGTAGCCATGTCTCTATTTGCCACCATATATTTCATACATGAACGACTGGCAAACAATTTTCAACCTTTTCTTTATGGGTATGCGCATTACTTTAAAACTTCTCATTATTTCTACACCTGTTCTTCATAGGGACCTATATTTCTGTTTATACTTGGCGGATAGTATTATTGACAGGCAAACCCCAATGACACACCCACTTTGAGCTTCAATTTACAGGAACTAACAGTATGACCTTTCCTTTGCCAAAAACTAACCTGTAACTTTTTATAATATGCAAAAACAATCATTTCCCGGTAAATTGGATGTAATGTCCAAAATGCCCTGAATATTGTGAATATTTTCTTTGATAACCTCAAAAACCACCCACCTACTAGCTGTGTTCTGCAATAACTAACTATAGATGACCTTTTTTTTCTTCCAAAAACTAGCGGTTAGTTAGTTTTTGCGAAAACTGACGACATCAGTACTGTTCGTTCGTTTTTACAGATTATGAAAAGTTGCAAGTTAGTTTTTGGCAAAGAAAATGTCATACCCATTAGTTCTTTCTTGTAAATTAAAGGTCAAAGTGGGTGTTATTCCTTGATAGGGAAAACCCTTGTCCCACAAATTGCAATGCCAAATATTTACATACCAGTTATGAAGCTCGAACACTTGATTGCATCCTTTAATATTCGTAATCTTGAATTGTTAGTCATAAAATTCTAACCTTAGATTTTATTTTTTTGAAAAGAATTCTAACCTTAGAATTGTTTCTGTGCAGGGCTGGAGCTTTTATTGTGTCATGGCTGTTAGGAACCTTTCTAACGGTTTATGTCATTCCACCTGTACCCTTACTCAAAGGAGCATTTAGGAGTTTTGAAATGACTTCTGCATTGATGTCGTACATGGTTCTCTGGGCGTCAGCCACGTATCTGACGTAGTCCAATTCTTTTTCGGAGTGGAGACACAGGAACAATTTTGGTTTGTGGTTCTTCCATCTTGTTCATGCTTGTTCGATCTTATGACCAAGAGCTCGTCAGCCTGAGCTTCCTTAACCTGCTTGTTCAAATTTAGCTGGATTAGTAGGGTTCATGATTCAATGGAAACTTTTGGGTTCTTGTACATTTGAAAATAGTGAGTAGGAACTCTAGGGTGGAGGATCTTTATGTAAGAAAAATCAGCCGCTGGCCACTGAAGTTCCTATTATTAACTTTTTCTGGCAATATGCATTTCATATTCTACATCAATCACCGAATATAATGATATTAACACGACAACTGTTTTGTTTCAGATGTAAGTGCAAGTTCGATCTCAGAATAAAAATAAATGGTCCAAAATAAGTTTATTTTGAGTATTTCTTATGGTTTAGGGAGCCAAAGAAAAACCAACCATTAATTCCATTCCAACTAAGTCATGCCAAATTCCAAAGTCAATCATGCCGAGTCAGCAAGAAAACCAACGTGGCATCCCTCCATTGGCCAGTGTACTACAGCCTCAAACCACATAACCGGTGTGATAAAAGAGTGAGTGTATTGTATAGCAGCAGAGAGATAAGGAGAGGAGTGTAATCATTTGCTTGGTGGTGCAGAGAAGAAGATAATGGCATCCGCAACTCTGCTCAAATCCTCCCTCCTCGGCCACTCCCTCCTCCGCCCCTCCGCTCCCCGGACCCGCCCCGTCGTCTCTCCCTCCGCTCTCTCCGTCCGTGCCGGATCTTATGACCAAGAGCTCGTCAAAACCGCCGTATGTCACATAATATTTGTTACATACAATGTTGTTAATGTTATAGACCAAGATTAAAATGTTGAGTTTATGTATGATGTATATATAGAAAACCGTAGCGTCTCCAGGGCGGGGGATATTGGCCATGGACGAGTCGAATGCTACATGTGGAAAGCGTTTGGCCTCAATTGGGCTCGACAACACCGAAGCTAACCGTCAAGCCTACAGGACACTCCTCGTCTCCGCTCCTGGCCTCGGAGATTACGTCTCCGGCGCTATCCTCTTTGAAGAGACCCTCTACCAGTCCACCGTCGACGGCAAGAAGATTGTGGACGTGCTCATTGAGCAGAACATCGTACCTGGTATCAAGGTCGACAAGGTATATATATGTAACCAAATTAACCAAACCAAACCCAGCAACATATATATAAAACATGTTTTAATAACTTGACCGAGTGTTTCAGGGTCTTGTTCCTTTGGCTGGTTCCAATGACGAGTCATGGTGCCAAGGTCTTGATGGCCTTGCTTCCCGGACTGCCGCTTACTATGAACAAGGTGCTCGCTTCGCTAAATGGTACAAAACTCTCCCCTCTTTTAACTTTTCCTCAAACATATTGAACCTATATTAATATGGGAAAATGTGTTTCATTTTTTGTGACATATCCTAACACAAAAGTGGTATTTTGTTACAAAAAGTGACATAAATGTGGTATTTTTTTTACAAATCCTAGCCCCCTTTTTCATAATTATTTTATACGTGATTGATATTTTTTGTAAACATGTACCACGTTTGTGTTAGTATCTGTCACAAAAGGTAAAGTACAAATAACCTATTAACATTGGACATTGTTGTAGGCGCACAGTGGTGAGCATTCCCAATGGGCCGTCAGCTCTGGCTGTGAAGGAAGCAGCCTGGGGTCTAGCTCGCTATGCCGCCATCTCTCAGGTAAGATATATGTGTGATTATCATTTAAGGAATTGAATTTGAATCAAAATTGTTTGGTTGGGTTATTTCAGGAGAGTGGTTTGGTACCAATAGTGGAGCCAGAGATCTTGCTTGATGGGGAGCACGGAATCGACAGGAACTTTGAAGTGGCCCAACAAGTGTGGGCGGAGGTGTTCTTCTATATGGCCCAGAACAACGTCTTGTTCGAAGGCATCCTGCTCAAGCCCAGCATGGTCACTCCCGGCGCCGAGTGCAAGGACAGAGCCACTCCTCAACAGGTTGCTGACTACACCCTCAAGCTCCTCCACCGTAGAGTCCCCCCTGCCGTCCCCGGAATCATGGTAACGAACTCAATTTGGCTGCACCAGATGGATATATGTATTGTTGTTGACTTGGTTTGGTTTTGTCTTCAGTTTCTGTCTGGAGGCCAATCTGAAGTGGAAGCTACACTCAACTTGAATGCCATGAACCAGTCTCCCAACCCATGGCACGTGTCTTTCTCCTACGCCAGGGCTCTACAGAACACGTGCCTCAAGACATGGGGAGGCAGACCCGAGAACGTCAAGGCCGCTCAGGATGCCTTGCTCCTCAGGGCGTCGGCCAACTCTCTTGCTCAGCTCGGAAAATATAAAGGGGACGGAGAGTCTGAGGAAGCCAAGAAGGGAATGTTCGTCAAGGGCTACGTCTACTAACCCATTTAAGTTGAGGTTGAGACCTGCTAAAAGGCACAAGTTTCTTTCAAATGTATGCAACTTCCTGTATTTTCCAGAATAATAATACCTTAAAGGATATATCTTGGTATTCTAAACTTTCACTTTTCATCTTGATCACATCCATCAGGATTATAATATGGATCGCATAAACATGAATAATAACGTTTTAAGACATTATCCAATAACAAGGATTGACCAATTGTCTTTCCAACAAGCAACAACCACCATTGTGTAGTATTGTTTACAAGGGGTACAACCTTAGGAAAGAAACGACCAAATACTGATTTGCCGTTCATTGGTGTGTTCACTGTACAAGATTACTATTCATACTTCCATAGATGAGAAACTAAGCATCTGCAGACGACATGTCAGATTTATGTTTATCAAAAGGTCATGAAACACGTATGTTATTCTTCAATGGATATTTTATGCAGAACCCCAACCTACTGGGGCTTGGCACTCAGACAGCCACAAGTCTATGTGTTCTATCATCTGTTGCCTTACTTTGTGAACAGCATCAGGGGAGCTGCAATTCTTGGCATTACCTGCAAAACAAAATCGCAGGTATTAAGCCTAGTTCTATGATTATAAACTCGGCTCTAAGCAATGTATAAGAGCAAACGTTTGAAAGGCGATTGACTCTAAGGATCCTCTACAACTGTGTTTAGTGTCCATAGTCACATGGAAGCAGTGCACTCCAAAGAGAATTAATTTTTTTCTAAGGCTAAGAGTTCAACACCGCAACGGTGACTCAAACCTTGGCCACCTACTCAGACGCTTGACCACTTGAACAAACAAGCTTTGGTCGCTCCAGAGATAACCTAATAAGAGTATCCTACATGCTGTAGAGCGGAACATATTTCCTAAGGATGGTGTATTTCTTTGCACATTAGTTATTTTCTTTTTCCCTGAGGAACACATTGTGTGTGTACTTTCTTGCATATGTTTCATTCTCTCTTTCTACCTTTTCTCTAGATCAAGTAGGAATAAAGCCCAGAGTTGCACAGAACAAACCCAATGGATGGACACTGGAGAATCACCATACTATAGCAATTGAACTATTCATCTGACAGATTCGAAGATTGCCAAAAAAAGACTATTTGAGAGAATATACTCCAAATATGACATTACCCTGAATTCCAGCAGGCTTTACAAATATTTCACAATACATACTGACCAATGAGAGTACACCAAGAAAAAGTTAAATACTTTATTTTCCACATACCTTCGAGGCTTAAAGGAGACTGGGGACATCCTCGCATATCAGTTCCATGGCCACAGTTATGGCACGAGATGATGTAGGAAGGCACTGGGAAGGACAACAAATTCAAATCAGAAATACCCAGATTAAGACTTCACATAATGCAGTTCAAATCTGAAGAAGATAATACACTGAATAATTGATTTTCTTGAGGTTTCTATAGATCCTGAGTTGTAATTGGTAACTATGTGATTCATTGCCCAACTAGATATTTTAGAAAGAAGATAATGATATCAAATAAACTATAGCCTGAAGCCTGAAGGAGAAAATGTTGATCTCATAAATAAGTTGCCATAGTAACCAAATTTGTCATGTCGACATAACACCAGTAGGATGAAAATTCTCATGAAGAAGGAAATGGCCAACTCACTAGCTTCAGATGAAACTTGTTTGGATGCATGGCGCCAAGGGTCCTGCGATCCATTTGCAAAAACTATTTTTGAACCTGAAAAACAACATTTTCATAAGAAAACATGTGCAATGGTTGAATATAAAAAAAAGGCATACTCATCAATAACGACGTAGAAAATCACTACTGGAGTTTACAGTATAACACCTCCATGTATAATTAATCACCTCATCACATTAGTTGGTGAGCATAAGTCTATTTGAGTTATCAAATATCTTAAAGAATCCAATCTCCATTACCTGCAATTTTTGTGCCTCCATAGTATAGATTTGTCCCATCAACATCAGGATAGATACCCTCTCCAAAGACATTCTTGCAAAGGTCCAAATGGTACCTTCAAGCAACCATTTGTACTATCAGATATCCATAAAAGAGCACAGAAAACTATGAACCATCTAGTTGATGGAAGGTCAGTAGACGTTCTAGCATCTAATTTAGAAACATGCCTTGTATCAACTTTTGAAGAGCGTATGCTGTCATTTGATGGTGCTACTTGAAAATAAGCAACCTCGGTACAAACTTGGAACCACCACAACCTGTCACCACTGTTTTCAGTGAGAGCAGTGTTCTTCAAGCGTTTCTGGTTATATGTTTGTACACCATCACCTAAGTTTTCTTTGACATATGTTGCATACGCATCCTGCATACAGATTTTTTTGTTTGCAATTAGAAATTTATGCAAAAATAACAAATAAAACCAATATTATCAGCACTTTTAACTAATGGAAAAAACAGAATGATTAGTAATCATGGATCCACTTAAAATGGATAATAAACAAAACTGTTAGTTCTGGTTTAGTTAGATGAGGTTGTTTTGTCCACTATTCAGTTTGATTTAGGTGAAAAGAAGTAAAAGTTCGGGTCAATTTCACCTATGCATAACAATGAATCGAACTAAGAAATTCAATATATACATCAGAACCCATCAAAATGTGCATAATTGGAACTGGAGCTCTGGACTGGATCACCTGAAACCAAAAATGGCAAGCCTAACCAGAATTATAGAAAATAGTCACTATAGCCTAGAAGAGTTGTGAAGGCCAAAATTTTTCATTTTCTTTCACGAGCATTGGTTTTAGTGACAGTCTGCAAGGCTAAACATCTGTGCTCTGGCTCAAACCAAATTACCTGAGCAGTGATCAACATGTTAAAAAAGGAAGAAGAATAGGTACATAACAATGAAGAAAATACACAAACACAGAATCATAATAATGCAAAAGAAGATGAAGAAAAAAGTGAAAACCAATGATGATTAAACAAAGAATCGTACCACCAAATCTTTTCCATTCTTATTTGCCTCAACAAGGGGAGAGCACAATTTATCTGGATTTCCATATTGAAACTGCAAAAAAAAAGGTGAATAATTCGAAAATTTTGAAGATACAGATAAGCGAATTAAAAAATAATACTAAAACAGACCTACCGCCATAACTGAAGCATCGGCCAGATAATAGAGGAAATCGCCATCAATCTCAAGCTGCAAGGAACAATTGAAGATTGTTAACGCAAGACTTGGAATAAAAGAAAAAAATGGAAAGTACCAGTGTAAGGCTTAATTGTTTCTTGGACTAGGTCATGATCAACCCTCAAGGAATGTGAAGAATCAAACCTCAGATGCACCAAACAATGTCTTCACAGCTTTTCCATCTGATGCAAGCCTTTTTTCAATAAGCTGAGTAGTTTCTTGCAGTGCAGCTTTACATTCTGGACCAGCTGACTCACCAATCTGCACTAACAAAATGTATCAGACTCAAATCGCAGGTAGATGATGACTGCAACTCATAGTATGACGAAACAGAAAATAAAAAGAAAGCAATAGAAGCATGTCCATCACCTGTTTGTCAAATTCGGGGAAGTTGTAAACAGCTTCAACAACTGCAGAACTTGCTACACTTCCGCACGTTAAATGAGGAAACTTAAGACGAAACCACGCACTTAGAGCTCCAGGGTATGATATACCAAAGACAAACCAGGGGTTCTCAACATTTGTTCGATTTAACTTTAAATTCAATGAATCCTGCAAGAAAAAAAAAGTATAACAGAGAAAAATTAGCAAGATAAATCACATAGTAATCTAAAAATCAAAACTACAAAGATAAGATCCACAAAGAAAATTTAATAATCACAATGACTTTCTTCTTATCTTAAAATCATAATGATAACTACTTGGCAAGTTCAATCACAAAACTATCATATATAGAGGTAAAATGGAAAAATAAAGTTGTAAACCATGATAACATTCTTTTTATTATTCTGTACATAGTGTGTGGTTTCTATAAACATATAAATTAAAATTTCATGCATAGCATTTACATTCATATGAGACACACAGCATGCACATAACTGAAAAAATAGCGTGCCTGGTAGTGCTGACGGAAAAAAGCCAAATCAAAGAGCGCTTGCTTAGATGACAGAAATCTCAAATTTTCGGTTGTCAGTGATTTGAAGGGGGAACTTTTCCCATAGTAGCGATGCTCAAGTGAAACAACAGCTGCTCCAAACTTCTTCGCCAAAACCTGTATAAGATTACAAAGTATCAATTTCTTCTTCTTCTTCCAATCGTTAAAAATCCCCGCAAGCTCACTCTGGCTGCCGATCCTATTTGCAAAAGCTACACCAAGAATAGGCTTGAATATGGAGATCCAAGCACATCCTGCTGGAATCTTAGCAACCTTCAATGATAAAGGATCTAACTATTTGCAGAATTTATACTACTTTTTTTTTTGGAAACTGTAAACGAATTCCATCCAACAAAACCAAATTGCCAATTACATCAGGCAACCCAACCCAAGCCCCCAACCGATACACTCTACGCCACACCCTTAGCTCACTTAAGAACTTCTCTACATCTTTTTTTTTTACTTCAAGTGACTTGTATCCTGTAAAATAATCTTCAAGTGACTTGTAAGTATATACAAGACCTATAACTATCATAATTCCCTATGAAATTTCCTAAGTTTCCATACATACAAAATCCTCTAGCTCCATACCTGTCATCCCTTATGCATTTTGTTCACTTGAATCCAATCCATAATCAAGACTGCTTGGGAGGAATATACTAGTTATTCCAGTTCCAGAAAACTGTTGGCTACTCGAATTGTTTATCATCATTTAGGTCTACAACCATATCATCTACTTATTGTAATGGAGTTTAACATGGTTTCAGTCAGTTATGTCTATTTGTAAAATAAGTTGAAACTTATGTGGTGCATATAATATACTCACATAATCAATCAATATAAGAGAGGGCCAAATTTGGATAAAAACTTACACTGAGATAGTCATTTGCAATCCCATTGCATGCAGCTTCACCACATATTTTCAAGAAAATTGGGCCATTTGGAACTTTAAAATAGTCGAGGAATTCGTAATAGCGCTGCTTAAATTGGCGATGGTCCTGCACACACCAATTCAATCCAAAATAAAGCTCAGAACATAATTATTTCCTTCTCCTTTAACATGATATTTTCAACTATACTAAACACGAAATCTCTACTTTCTCAAACAATCAGTTCCATTACTGAACAATCGCAGATAATCCAATAAAAAATCGAATAGAAAAATGGTAAAATGGCACCAGAGAAGCTCACGTGAGGAGAAAAGTGATCGAGAGGCTGATCGAGCCAGAGTTCCGTATCGGTCAAGTAATTGCCGGTTCCAGATAGGCGATTCAGCACATGACGATTAGTAAGGAATCCATGAGAGAAGCTCGACAGCATCAGAAAAATCAGCAACTTCATCACCAACCTCTGCTCCATGACGCCTTTGCTCTCTATCTCTACCTCTCTTCACTTCACGACTCCAATTTTTCTCTCTGGTCGGTCAGAGCAGAAGCCACGGAAGGGAAATATATATCCAGTTAATAGTTCTTCCTTTCGTCTTCTTTCGATATATCAAAAAGTAAATAATGCGTCATCAGGACTGTTTGACCAGAAATGGACGGCTGAGATTAGAGTAGAATAAATACAATTTCAGTTTGCTTTGCTCAGAAGTGAAGTTTGGTGTTCTATATTGCACTCAACATTAATTATTTCATCATGATATGATTCCTCTCAATATTGATATGTCAAAAAAACGAGTATTCCTAGCTATTGTCTCGTTCATTGGGGACAAATCGAACAGATGAAAACAGAGGCACGTAACAGATGTTGCGTTGGCAACCAGTTACAAGAGTTGTGAAAGTAGTTGCAAAATCCCGTGACCGCGAGTCTGGTTACTATTCATTACATTTTAGCAATAACTGATGTGTACGATGACAATTGCAGAGAACCGAGTAAAAAAAGATGGTGAGGGAGATCTTTCATGAAGATAACAACAACATACTGAGGAACGTTGAGGCCTAAAAGCATGTCAAAACTGTGAGAGTGGATTTTTTCTTAACAGAAAAATTCATTAATAAATAATAAATCTTACAAACAGGATAACACAAATCGAACAATTCAAACGTTGCATCCATCGATCGTTCTAAGAAATCCGAGTGACGACTAGTAAGATGAATAGATACCGATCAAAACGACACAACACCTAAATAAATAGTAATTATCATATCAGTCTCTTTTTTTGGTCCTAAAAAAACGATTTTATTCGTTAAACTTGAGAACAAAAGTAACATGAAATAGAAGTGAGCTTAACAAAACGAGGAACGAGGGCAGAGGGACCAACCTGCAAAATCTAATGGCTTTACTTCTGTGTTGCTGGTTTGGAGCAGAGAGAAACTCAAGTGCTGAGTTTTTACAAAAAGCGATTCAATCGGTTCAACAGTTTTTGTAAAGATAGTTGTGTTTATTGAGTGCCAGATATTCCAGAAGCCTATGCAGAGGAGACGTGATCAGTGGAGCTTCAGAGGTTTGTAGGGTCAAAGACCGTGCCAATGAGTGATTAAGTCTTGCGCATTATTTGGAAAGCAACAATTATCAACTACCATGACCAGATAGCACCCCATAAGGAGAAAGTTCAGGGACAGTCGCTCATAATATGAAAGCAATCTTCAAAGACTTGTGGACAAAATTGACACTTCGAGTCTGTTTAGAGATGGAGAAACCCCTTTCTTCTAAGAATGATTTGAAGGGAATAGCATTGAGGGCTACTAACCAACTGAACAGAGCAATCTTGAACTGGAGCTTACCTTTCCAAATCGAAGGAGCCGATGAAGCTTTGGGGTTTTTCAGACTGTTACAAATGGCTAAGTAACAATCCTTAACTTTGAAGTTTGCTGAGTTGTGAACCCAAGTAATTTAATCCCGAAAAGGCTGAGGTTCAAAAAGAGTAAGATGGAGTAAACCCCTAAAAGATCTTTGAAGTAGGGGCTTCCATGAGTTTGCAAACCAATAATCTAGTACTTTAGCTTCTTTGTTAATTGCAAGAGCATAGTTTACGGGAAGCATGAGAAAAATAGGGGTTAGGGAGCACCAAACATCATTCCTAACCTTTATCCGGCTGTCATCTCTTAAAGTCTATTTTAAACCATTCGGCATGAATAGAGCAACAATCTTCTCTTCTTGAAAGAGACTCAATAATTGGGATATGACTAGAGCAAAGCCGAACCCTACCTATACTCTATCAACGAGTAGTATCTTATTCGATTAAAACTATACCGGGTCAATACCTTACCTGATCAGATCGGGTATCCGTCGGGTTTGGATTATTTTGTCATCCTACATATGTGGATGTGGAGAGAGATATAAATATTATTATAATAAGTTTATTTTAGAAATAATAGTGCGGGGTGCCCCACGGGGCGGGGATTACTTGCCCTGCCCCGCCCTATCAAGATTCTTGTTTCATTCATGTACCCACCCTGCTTAACGAATCTCCGCCCGAATCCATCCCGCACTGGGCACAAATGTCGGGTCCCATCCAGGATGGGACGTTTTGCCATTCGTAAACCATACCAACCAATTGCAGACCAATAGGTCCAGAACAAGCTCAACCTTTGCTTCTTATGAGCATCGATTGTTACTTTTAAACTTGTCTTAGTTCATCCTATGAGAAGAACAACAGTCATACTAGGTCTCGGTTATAGGTCAAAGATGTTAGCGAAGAATCTGGCGGATATGACGACGACAATTTATTTCCTAATTTCTGTACGACGATAAATACCAGAATTGAAGCCGTTACCACAAACCGTGCACTATTCAATCCCATCTTCTTCTCCATTGTTTCTTCTCTTCACAAACAACGTTTGGTATCAGAGTCAGAAGAAGATGGGTGACACTAGTCCAACAAATCTTTTCTTTCCAAGTGGAGAGCTGCCCATAACGTATCCTATGCTAACCCACACCAACTACCGAGTGTGGGCCCTGAGGATGAGGATTCTGATGCGTGCTGTGGGCGTGTGGGTCGCAATAGAAGGAGACGGACCGGTGAGCCGAGAAATAGATCAAGACGCACTTCTCGTCATCTCACAGTCAATCCCAGATGTAGTTATAATGGCCATCTACCACATCAATACAGCAAAAGAAGCCTGGGATGCCATCAAGGAAATGCACATTGGAGTGCACGGATCCGTTACAACAAGTGTTCGGCTTCTAAAGCGCCAATTCGACTCAATGCTGATGGAGAACTCTGAGACGATTGGTGAGTTTGCTCTAAAACTCACCAATATAGTGAATGAAATGAGGGAGCTAGGCTCTCCTGTGACGGAGAGCACGGTGGTAGAGAAGTTGTTCAGCTCAGTGTCTGACCGTTTTGTTCCCATTATTGCGACCATTCAGTGGGAGGACGTGACTGATGTGACTGCGGCGGAAGCAATACGGCGGCTGGAAGCCTTTGAAGCAACCCTAACAGAAAGGAGACGAGAAAGAGGTTTCAGAGGAGGCGGACGAAACAAAGGGCGTGGTCGAAAGTGAAGAGTAGGGAATGTGACAGTGAAATTGGAAAGAATGTGAGGTCAAGTACAAGAAACTAACTTGCAGGATAGAAAATAATTAGGGAAAACATCAAAAAGCCCCATACAAGTATACGTGATTATCACTTTACTATACAAATGTAAAAACGTTTCATATGCCCTTCCTAAACTTTTCATACGCGATTATCAGTTTCAACATACTTTATGGGGTTTTTTGATGTAAATTCGGAAAGTTTGAGGGGCCGTATGAAACATTTTTATATTTATTTAGTAAAGTGATAATCGCGTATCCTTGTATGGGGCTTTTTGATATTTACCCAAATAATTATTAGCTTCTTTTTGATAAAAAGAAAGTTAGCATGCATACTTGTTTGAATTAGCATGCATGCACTATGGTGTACTTCATTAGCAGTTGAACATAAATCTAACAAATGATTCTATGAAGACATACTAACAAACGTATTCGCGTACATTATCGTTTTAAACCGAATCTCTTATCATGTCAGATTATATGAGGTATCAGGATGCGAGTTTCCGTTATTTGAGATTACGAATAAAAATTCAAATGACAAGATCGATGTCGTGGTTGAATTGGAAAGTTATCATATATATTAACAATCCAATTACTGATTTGAGCTAGAGTATGAATACACATTCTCAATTTCATATTTAAGAAAACAAACCAGCATGGATGAGTTCAAGCTCATCCTTACCTGAACAAGAGATATGCACCAATTTTCACACAAACCATTTTTATTATTATTTTCATCTTGACCAAGAGCCACACATTTGCTTCAAGATGTATAGTAAAAAAGAGACAATCAATACAGCAAAAGCAAACCTAGAATGTTCATACAATTGATAGGAACAAAACCAGATGACCTATACCAACTGATCCCCACAAAAAAACTGGACATGAAACAAGACACTGCAATACATTTTTGCAGTTACACAACATATAATTTCCATTTTTCGACAGACTAAGTAATAGGAGCTTCCCCTCATATCCATTGCAAGCTCTTGATGAATGCAACTTAGAAAGAAAAGTTGAGCATGTCCATGCTCAAGGTCTCCATCATCATGCTCTCCATAAGCCCACATTTTGCTGGAGCCTTGGGGAAAGTCGCCATCCTGGGCTTAAAGGCGCAAGACGACAGGGGAAGGATCGGGATGTTCTCACAGTTGCATAGCTCAACCATGTAACCATCTGGGTCGTGAAAGAACACTTGATCCACTCTGTTCCCATCGTCCTCCACCACTTGAGTCACATACCTCATCCCCATTTCTTCAAGCCTCTTGATCACAAGCTCAACATCAGTGCACTGTTTAGTCACAGAACAAACAGACATTGTTGATTCATATGTTGTTTGTTATTGTTAAGGATAAAAGGAGTCAAATGTTTGATGTTCTTGTTAGAATATAACTATAATTGGTCCCTCAACTATCAGCTTGAGCTTTTAGTTGAGTCGGTTCTCTAATAGTTCTTACCTGGAAGGAGATGTGGTTGTCCTTGGGATTAATGGGTCGAGGCTCGTATATGTCAAACTCATCAATGTTGGGATTCTCGATCAAATGTATCCCAATTCCATAGTTGTAAAGCCTGCACATGACACCAAACACTAGTTAGGGACATGTACTAGGTTAATAAAGTTGTAAACATTTCAAAACACTCATAAGAACTAACCAAGCTCCATTGAAATTGAAAGAAGAGGGTCGTTTGATGAGAACGAAGCCCAAGACATCCTCGTAGAACCTCGCCGAGTCCCAAACTGATCTACACATGAGAGAAACATGGTTGAGGGAGAGCAATGGGAGAGCCTCGTAGCTGCCTATCTCTTGAATCTCCATTTCTTCACTTCAAACTGATCTCTCTTCTTCTTCCTCCTCTGCTTTGTGTTGCACTATGTTTGATGCTTCTTTCTTGTATCACAACACCAGCAATGGTCCTTATATAAGCTGCTTAGCTATGTCGTGTTGAGGAGGGCATGGTGAGTTATTAGGAACTTTCCTAGCAGATTCACTCAGGCATTTCATCGAACACAGAGAGTGCAACTTGTACACTATGTTTTTGATATACATTCATGGTTTGAAGTAAGAAGTCGATGATCAAAATTGACAAAAAAAACTGGTAAGTGGGTCCATAAGGATATATGAAAGTGACCCAATTGATGGAAGCTTCCGATGATGGAGAAATTTCTCGGATGCTTCCTCTTCAAACTGGTGATAGAAAAATGGTCGGTGAATTAAATGTGTTTGGCATTGGGTTAATGGGTTGGCTTCTTGCTTCTTATTGCATCAACTTCATCGGATATGAACAGAGACCAGTCTCGGAAAAGCCAAAATTTTAATTGCTTCTTATTGCACCAACTTCTTCACAAGTATGTACAAGACAGAGGCGGGTGAGCTTTCCCGGGCCCCGACCCGGAAACATATGAGATGCATCATGGGCCTGTACACGTGTAAATGGAAATCAATCAATCATTTGGGTTAGAGGTGCAAGCCCAAATACACAGCAATGGACCCAGTACTTAAACTCGTATCTCAATTCTCACGAATGGTATATTTTCGGGTTTCCATATCTTATGAACACAAGCTTGGGCCTGGATCTCCATTTTCATTTGGGCTGCATAGTCTTGTTACGATTAATAATTTTAGAAAATAATGTCGCTCTCCGAAATTTCTACACTCATTATTTTTTTTCGGATGATGGCTTTAGTGGTTTGCAGTAGTGATTTGGATATATTTTTTTTGTTTTATCTATTCTCCAAACTACTACCTCTAATCACTACACTTCTAGTGACAAACTACTATAAGTAATTTGGAGTAGTTTTTGAGGAAATATGATAGTTGATTTAAATATCGACAAGAATGATACTTTGAAGAGGCTCGGGGATGTGACCCCCGTACCAATTCCAGACAGGGGAAGAACAAGCCGCCCTGGCAAGCCACTGAGCTACTTTGTTCGCTGTCCGTTTTACAAAAACGAGTTGCACGCACTAGAGTTTAGCTAAAAGGGAGATACAATCTGTGACAATTGTCCCTCGAGGAGATAGCAGACGCCCTCCTTTCTAGATCATATCCACTATGATCTTGCAGTCGCTTCACACTATCGCCCTTTGCAGCGGGTATTGCGGAAGCCATGTAATGCATCCCGAATCGCATATGCCTCCACCAATCCCGGGTTCTGAGGGCCATGGAAAGACGCAGAGCGGGCCGTTGTGAGATATCCCCGACCATCTCTGCATATCCACCCAGTCCCCATCATATTCGTCGCCGCGAAGAGCACCCCGTCTGTATTCACGGCCCACATCCCTTGAGAGAGACGCTCCCACCCTGCCTGTAAGTGAAAAGCCGTCTGGAAAATACTGGCGGCTAGTTGTGTCGTGTGTTCCCAGACCATCTTGTTTATGGCCTTCCACACTTCCCATAATATGCATCCTATAAGGCTCCCACTCACCGGGGAGTTAAGATTGAGCGTTCTCTGCAAGCATTCAGAAATAGTTTGAGCATCTTGGGGAGTGTTCAAACCTGACTTAGCCCAACACTCTGCTGCTATTGGACATTGGACTAGAAGATGGAGTTCCGATTCATCCTCCCCTGAACAGACCGGACACCTCGCCTCCATTGCCACATGTCGCCGCCTAAGGTTGAGTGATTTGGAGTAGTAGTTTGTACTTTCATTATTTAAAAAAGATCTCAAATAAAACTATTATTTTTATTAATGTCAATTATGAAATACATTATATTATTAATATTACTCTAATTATCGGCGTCATCTCTAAATTTAGCCTAATGTGTTCGATGAGGTCGGCGAGGAGGCTGCTATGAACATCCCGATCTTTGATCCTTGCTCTATGCCCCAATATACTAGTATAGTATACCGCTGGTGGTGGTCCTCTACAGGTCGCTGGGTCCAAGGCACCAATATCTGCAAACGGATCAATGGGGTACAGCATTTGTTGATCCTCAACAATCATGTTGTGCAGAACAATACAACAAAGTCATGATGATTGCGAGTGAGTGATTATCCCATATTCGGCTCAGACGAATGACGATATGGAAGCGAGCTTGCAGAACTCTAAATGCTCGTTCAATATCCTTCCTGCACGCTTCTTGGACTCTAGCAAAGCATTTTTGCTTCGCCTTTTGTGGTACCGGTATAATCTTCGCAAGTGTAGCTCAAGGAGGATAAATTCCATCGGTCAAGTAATAAGGGGTTGTGTATTCCTTACCGTTGACCATGAACTTCACATCTAGAGCGAAGCCTCGACATGCATGGTGAAACAATATAGAACTATTGAGGACATTGATGTCGTTGTTGGAGCCCGGTGTTCCGTACAAAGCGTTTCATATCCATAGGTCTTGGGATGCAACGACTTCTAGCATGATTATGGGAAAGTTCCCATGGTCCATGCTTAAGAATTGTGCAGCCTATGCCACATGACAATTCTTTCAATCCCAGTGCATGCAGTCGAGACTCCCTATCATCCCCAGGAAGTCACGCAGTTCGTTGATTTTCAGTAGACAACGTGTATCCTCCTCGATCGGGTGTCGTAGATATGGCCACCCAAAAATCTTGATGAAGTCGACGCACAACATCTTGACGCATTTCAAATCAGTGTTCTCTGTCATTCGCTAGTACTCGTCAACGCATCGGCGGGACCTCCATAATAGAACTGACGAAGTGCTACCGTGCACTTCTGGTGTGGAGAGAATTCGTGCTTCCCTGTAGCATCATGTTGTTGACGGAATTACGCGTACCGGTCACTCAATGTATTCATGATCCGTATGAACAATCCCCCCGACATCCGGAAGCGTCGACAAAAGTGTTGGTCGATGTACACCAGATTAGGCGTAAAATAGTTAGCAATCAAGCGATCGTTTCCTTCGGCTCGATTGCGCTCTATCACTCTCCATTTTGGTGGCGCCGTTGAGGTTGAACCTTCGGCCTCATCTTCTGCCCTTGGATGTATACTTCCCAAAAACCGATTCTGAATTCGTAGGGTCGTTGTTGTAGTTACCCTTGTCATCGTCTCATTTATTTCTTCGGGGGTCATTTTTTCTAACTCCGCCAACGTTGGAAAACGATCCATCGTTAAAAGAAAAAAAACACTCGAGAACGAAGTTTGAGAGAGAAGATAATGAAAGACGAATTGTAGTGTAGAAGAGAGGTGTGAAATTAGGGTAGGGGTGGTTGTGTATTTATAGAAAAAAATTAGGGTTATTTTGAATTCTGGCGTCGCCACATGTCGGCGTGGGACATGCTCCCCGACTTGCCGTTGGGCCAGCGACGGATCGTCGCACCGTGGCAGATTCTTGAGGCGACAGCCTGCGACGGCTGCCCAAACCACGGCTCCAGCGACGGTTAGCAGTGGCTGTGAGTCGTGGCAGGGCCTACGACGACATGCAAACCACGACGCAACGATGACCGTTGGAGCTGCTCTTACGGGTTGGAATATAACCATTCGTATGGTTGGGAGTGAGAGGATTCGAGGTTTTCAAGGGTCCCCGAGAAGAATATAAATATAGTGATGGCGACTTGTACTAGTTGGATAAAGAAATTTCTTTCCTCCGTTGAGATTTTGACAGACATGTATCCAAATTTGAAATCCAGCTCCGACATGTGTTGCTCCTTCAATTTGAGGTTTGAAGTGTGGATGTTGAGATTTGTTCGGGGATTAGGTATGGTGGTTAGGATTTATTTCAAGGAAGTCCTCGAAGTAGGAACTTTTTTCCCCGTGCAAGAGTGTTCTCACATCATTTGACTTAATGCATGGTGTTGGGAGATAGCTTAGAGTGGCGTGTGGCAAAAGACTGGAAAATCTTTTAGGTGGAAATAGATGCTTTAAATATGGTTTGATTGTTCTCGATCTGTTGTCTGTTGCCTTAGTTTTTATAAGGAATGTGGTGGTTCGTTACGTGTCTTGAAGCACTAATGAGATTGTTCATAGCCTAATTCAATTAGTTTTTCATAAATGTTTTTTCAAGAGTGAGATTCTATTATTTTTTATTTTATTATTTTTGTTGTAAGACTTGATTTTTCAGTTTAATGTATTCGCCATTTCTTAAAAAAAATTCTCCTTTTATACATATGAAATAATATCTTCAATTATAAGTTCAAATAAGCCGAAGTGATTATATTCTGTTCGGTTTCGTCTTTAACATGATGATAAGAGCATCCACAGTGGAAACTATTGAGTGTCTGTAGAGTGAGTCGAATCCGCACTAAAGCCTTAAAAGTGGATCTAGCGCACTTTCTGTGTTGATTTTGCGTCTAAAAGAGGAGAGAAAGAAAGATGGCTGACAAATAATTTGACAACTTCGAATGTGCACTATTTAACTATGGCGAATCGCCACATGGCATAGCCAAATCTTTATTAAAGATTAAATATTTAATGTTTCCTTAATAAATTACTATTTAATAAGTCTAATTGGCCAATTTTACAAGAATCCAAAGTCTCATAGCTTTAGATTTACATTTGATTGATTCAGTGTGAGAACCGAATAGTATTAGACTTATATTTGAGAAAAGTAAGTCTAATTGGCCTGAGAATCAATTGATTCGGTCTATTTCTATTGTGTATGATCTAAGAAAAATTATATATTTTTTTGGATGGACAGTAGACACATGATAGAGGTAGGGGTCGGGAACCACACTGCACCCTCCCATTGCCATCCATCGGGAAAAAACATAATGGTTATGATTTATGAATGCCAAAAACGTCCACCTGGACCCAGCGCCGAACGTTGATGATACATGTTTTCAAACAAGATTCGTGCCTGAAACTGTATCCTGCGGTTGTATGGGACCGGAGAGGGCCGAGTTATTATGTGAAAGTTATTGCGTGACTCTTAGCTCAACAACTCAATGCTGCACATATCACATGCAAGGTCCATAAAACCGCATCCACATGTGATCAAAATCATCATCACATGTCCTGTTTCTCTTTCTGGTCAAAACAGTCCCACCACACAACACTTCCTTTCTTCCTTAGATCGGGTCGGATCTTAATTCAAAGCCCACTCCCCACCAATCTCACCTTCTCCTCAAAAAAGTAACTCACCATCATCAATCATATGTCAATTGTCATGCTTTGAGTTTTGACTTTCATTTTATATTTTTGCCGCCAAGCCGTTTTTAATTTAACATCGTCACGCTTTTTTCCCAACGGCTTTTCATCTGCCTCAAGCATTGGGGCGCGCCTTTTCTTAGTCCTGACATGCGTGAAGCTTGCGCTTGCCCAACAATAGGATGGGCAAATAAGTAAATTCACGTTCGGATGATCAACGTCTCTGTTGGCGCGCCCTTTAACTGAAAAAAGCCCATTCGTGCCATAACCACCGCCTCCATTGCTCAACCCATTTTCACAGGATTCATAACCGAATCGCCGGAAAATATATTTGCAGAGAGAAACGAGAGAGAGAGAAGGGTACGTTTCTGTTACCTGTATTCTCCGATCTCTTCCGGTTTCTCTCGGGAACAAATTGACACACGGCTCGATCTCTGCTCGGCGGCAAATTCAATATCAATCTCGGCCGATTTTTTTTTTTCCGTTTCTGGTTTGATTTTATCGCGGATCGCAGCTGAGGTAAGTTTATGATGAATGTTTGTAAATTATTTTTCGGAATGTTGTCGGTGGAAATTCTTACCTATTCGATCTGAAGAACTGCTATAAAAAAGGAAAATGTAGCCGTGTGATTCAACAATGTTGCTTGGTTTGGATTTCCTTTTCATGGAGTTCGTGATTTTTGTTTGATTTCAAATCTCTTTTGTTCGTGATTCGATTCCTGAGTCGCTGATTTGAGTAATTATATTGAGATTTCTTATAAAATTCTGAACGAATTTGGAAATCGGAATCTTATTTCTGTTAATCCTATTCTGGAAATTTTGGTTAGTTAGAACTGTATTGATATTAGCATGCTAGGTTTAGATAGATAAGAACAGCTGACCAGAATATGAAATAAAAAGGGAATAGAATTTTTTTGATAACTCATTCTCAGCTACAATACAATAGAATGCCTATGGCTATATTTATGGAGTCGGTGAAGAATCCACACACACATTCCTTGAAGATGAATGAGTCAACTCTTGACACGGAATGTTACTTATTTGTTTCTTTGATTTAGAATATAAGTAACATGACAAGAAGGCTTTGACAGTCTGTAACTGGGGACCAATTTTACAAGAATCCAAAGTCTCCATCACAAATGCATAAAGTTGAGTTGCCCCTTAGAATGCATAGAAAAATAGATTAAACTTGTGATATTAGACATGCTTGTGTTTTGCAAGTTTCTGACATAACTGTATCATTAATAAATGTGGTTCCATAATTGACTGTGAGACAAGCGTTGAACATAATAATTTAGTGTTAATCCATGATTTGTTTATTTGTTGCAGGTTGTGATTGGCTGTAAGTTCTTGCTGGCCCTCATGTTTTGTATTAGTCCAACAACTCTTGTCTCATTAAGAACATCTGAAATGCAATGTACTACTTGAATAGTGAGGGAAAAGTTGTGTGGGGATGAAAGCAACAGAAAGAGGTGGTCATATATGATTTTTCAGTCTGGAGTTTATGTAGTTCTGGATAGATGGTGTCATTTGCAAACTTGTTTCGATTTGGATTCAAGAAGAATTGAGTGTAAAGGTCAGAGATGGGAGCAGATGCTGAGGAGCAGATCATGCTCGAGTCCAATGGCTGTGAGGAGAAAATCTTGGTGTCAATTCGGCTCCGGCCTTTGAATGAGAAGGAGAAAGCCAGAAACGATGTATCAGATTGGGAATGCATCAATCATAACACTGTTATATATAGGAACCCCTTTCAAACTTCTGAGCGGTCCTTGTACCCTACTGCATACACATTTGGTAAGTCCTTGACAACAACTTCGTGTATCTTGAGATTCATCCTTGTTTGAAGTTTGTCTCTGACAATATGTGAGATGATTGCCATGGTCTACCCAATAATTCATGATATCTGCTATCATCTCCATATCACAAAATTATGTTTGAGAACACAAGTATGTTTGCATGAGAGGTTTGGATTTCTTATTAATTTTAATGTTTCTCATATCTGTGTCTATTTTAAGTGATTGTTTTGTTACAAGAGGTTTTTGTACAGATAAATATTGCTGAACACATGGACTCAACATTCATGATTTATTTGTAATCTTCCATGTAGATTAATCATCAAATTTTGCATATACCCTTTTCAGTCTTCCTTGTCCTAACTTTTGGGCATTTTGTTTTGGTTGTAGACAGAGTATTTAGGGGTGATTGCTCCACAAGACAGGTATACGAGGAAGGAGCCAAGGAAGTTGCTCTTTCAGTGGCCAGCGGTATAAATTGTGAGTATAGTCTCTTATCCTTGTAATATACTTTATTTTTATGATTTCCCCTGGAGAACTATCAGCATTTTTTTAAAGGGTTGCCTGATGCACAAGGCTCCCACCAAAATGGGGTCTGGGAGAATAATTTATGTACCCAACTGGGGCATAAGGCCTTGACTCAAATCCATGAACTTATGGTCATTTGTCTATTATCAGAGTTTTGCTTATTCCAAAACTATTTTTCAGCGAGCCTTTTTGCCTATGGACAAACAAGCAGCGGGAAGACATACACAATGTGTGGAGTTACTGAATACACTGTTGCAGATATATATGAGTATATGGAGAAGGTAATTAAAGCTCTAATTCTATCATGCCTTATTCCAAATAATACACTTGCTTGAACTTTCCTATAATTTCTCGTGTTTTGCTTCTCTAGCACAAGGAAAGGGAATTTCTTTTGAAGTTCTCCGCCATGGAGATATACAATGAATCTGTCAGAGACCTCCTCAGTGCTGATAGTACTCCACTTAGACTTCTTGATGATCCAGAGGTACATTTTCTTTTGATATAGCCAGTAGCCAGCATATTTATATTCTCTCATGCTTATTTTATTTTTGCTATTATGATAGAGAGGGACAATCGTTGAGAGACTAAAAGAGGAAACTCTGGGAGATTGGAACCATTTTAAGGAGCTGCTATCTATTTGTGAAGGTAAGAAGGATCGCAACAACCCAAAACATTATGCTAGCATATCTGAACAGTGTGTAGTATTTCATTCCTGCAGCTCAAAGGCAGATTGGGGATACATCTCTGAATGAAACCAGCTCTAGATCTCATCAGATTCTCAGATTGGTATGACTTAATTTACTTAGTCCAAAATTGTCTCTGTAGCTCTGATTGATATCTATCTAGTATCTCTTACCAAATACTAAAAATGTCAGACAGTTGAGAGTTCAGCCCGTGAGTTTTCAGGCAATAGTAATTCAAGCATCCTTACAGCCACTGTGGTATGAATCACAAACTCTTTCAATTGGTAGACATTAGAAACAAGGTCTGTATTAATTATGTTTTGTACAGAATTTTGTTGATCTAGCAGGAAGTGAGCGTGCATCCCAGGCCTTATCAGCTGGCACAAGGTTGAAAGAAGGGTGCCACATAAATCGCAGTTTACTTACTCTTGGAACTGTCATACGTAAATTAAGGTTCGTTTGTGTGGAATGCTTATCATCAACCCTTCTTTTGTATAGTATGTGAAGTTGAAGCTACGGCGTACTAGCTTTATATCTGTTGCTAGTATACTGAACTCTGTAGTGTGATGCAGCAAGGGAAGAACTGGACACATTCCTTTCAGAGACTCTAAGCTGACTCGAATACTTCAGTCTAGTTTGGGCGGTAATGCAAGAACTGCCATCATCTGCACCATTAGCCCTGCTCGAAGCCATGTTGAGCAATCAAGAAACACCCTCTTGTTTGCAAGTTGTGCAAAGGAAGTGACCACAAATGCGCAGGTCAATGTACTCATGTCTGATAAAGCATTGGTAAAGCATTTGCAGAGAGAATTGTCTAGAGTGGAGGAAGAATTGAGAAGTCAGGGACCAACTTCTCTTGTCTCCGACTCAGCTGCATTACTTAGAGAAAAAGACCTTCAGATTGAAGAGGTAATTGATTCACTCTCGGTACGAAGTATCATTAGGTTTAAGGATTGCAAGTATAATTTTAACACCAGCTATTATGTATGTGCCAGAACATAGTTTATTGTTGGATAGAATATAGGGTTAAAAGTAAATAACTACCCACATAGATTGCCCACAAATCAGTAAGTGCAAAGTATAAAAAAACACAACAATAAAATCAATATGAATAGTTCACAAGACAATTATAAATGGTCACACGACAACTAGGTACATTATAATTTGTCCACACTACAAATACCTACAATATATTTTGTCCACACAACGCAACAATTAGGTACATGATAAATTGTCGCTTGACAATTTAAAATGTAACTGATTGTCGTCTGGACAATTTATAACGTATCTGATTGTCGTATGGACAATTCATAACGTATCTAATTGTTGTGTTTTTTTTTTTTACTTTGCACTTATTTATTTGTGGGCAATCTATGTGCGTATTTGCATTTAACCCTATAATTTAATATTGTTTGGTCTCTTTCTCGAATCAGTTGAAGAAGGAGATAAAAGAGGTAACTCAGCAACGAGAACAGCTAATCCTGCTGCAAGAACATCTAACTCTTCAACAAGAACAGCTAACTCTGCAACGAGACCTTGCTCAATCTCAGCTTAAGGATCTGCTACGCATTGTTGGAAATGAAAGACCTTCAGTAGCATCGGTAATGTAGCAATCATTTAAACTCAAATCACCTAATCCATCTTGATGTGTACCTTCTCATCTGGAACTTAACCGTTCCATGTTTTCCTCCAGGAAGAAGATGATAATCAGTACCCCCAGTTGCGTGTGCGAAGAAATGTATGGGAACCAGAACCTCCAGTAACTGAGATGCCTGAAAGTACTGAATTTCAAAGACCATATTTGAGTGTCAGAAGCTTTGATGCATCTCAGTATTCAGATGGACACAGCATGAGTAACTCTGATGACAACTACCTCCAATTCTCTGACATGGATGAGAGTTACCAAAGAGATGCTTCCACTTCACCGCCTTTTGGTATCCATACTTATGTTGAGACTGATCATATGTCTCAGGAGGAACTCTGCAAGGAAGTTAGATGCATTGAGGTGGAAGAGCCGATTGAAAGTGGATACATGGACTCAAATTTGTCTTGTCGTGTGCCAGACGTGCCCATCACAGTGGTCGAAGGGATTGAGAATTGTGATGAGGAGACTCAAGAATCCGAATCACCCCATCAAGAATTGGAATCACCCTCATTAGAGGACAAGAATTTGTCTTCTCCTGAGCAATACGTGTCCATCAAAGTAGTCGAAGAGATTGAGAATAGTGATAAGGTGAATCGAGAATCTGAATCACCCCATCAAGAGTTGGAATCACCCTCATTAGAGGACAAGACTTTGTCTTCTCCTGAGCAAGACATGTCCATCAAAGTGGTGGAAGGGATTGAGAATTGTGATGAGGTAAATGAAGAATCGGAATCACCCTCATTAGAGGATAAGGAAGAGTCGAAGCACATCAATCATGTTTCTCCTACCAAGTATAGTAACATAATGTTTCCATGGGTTCTGGAAAAAGGCATGTATAGCTCTAGAAGCTTGAAGATGACTAGGAGTTCAAGTTGTAAAGAATTCTTCCTTACTAGATACCCATCATATTGGCTTGAGAGAGAAGAAAACTATGAGAGCACACCACTGTGGGGATTTGAGAAAGAGTTTACTGGAAGGCCTGAAAGTTTTCAGAGGAAATCTTCTACACTAAACCATAGACCTGATACCGCGATCTTAACGAGAAATGAATCTCCAACTTCTGTAGGGACTACTGCTGTTGATGACCTCAAAGTACAGAACACTGAAACTTCACCCTGCCCTAGATGTAGCAACAACAATACCCCAGTCACAGTGACAGAGGAATTATCAGAGTTTAAGGAGAAGAATCAGCTTGCTGCTGCTCCTGATGATGAGAATGGGCTTGCTGATGATGATGAGAATCAGCTTGATTCTGCTGACGACGATGGTGATGGTGATGATGTGAGCTGTTTTCTTTTCCCTATTTAGTTCCACCTATTAGATTGGGACGAGATTTCTTCTTTCTTACATTTTGTTATGCATGATAGGTAGAGGAGGCTGAACAAAAGTGCAGTGAAGAAGTTGGTTTGGATCCGAATGAAGAGGATGCAGAAAGTAATTCAAAGTGGGCATCAGAATCTGGGAAGCTCCAGAGACAGATCTTTGAACTCTGGAATATTTGCAATGTAGCATTGGTACACAGGACCTATTTCTTCTTGCAATTGAAAGGCCATCCAAAAGAGTCCATATACATGGAGGTAGAGCTCAAGAGGCTATCCATCCTCAAGGAGTCATTTTCTCAGGGAAATCAAAATGCAGAAGTTGCCGATAGGTATGGTTACAGTAGTACCTCATTTCATACTTACCTAGTATGCAAGAACCTTAACTTTTCTGTAAACAGTCTCAAGGATCTACGCCGGGAAAGGCAGTGGCTGAGCAAACTGATGAAGAAGAAGTTCTCAGAGCTGGACTTACAGACCCTCTACTTGCATTGGGGCATAGGTTTGAACACAAAGGATAGGAGATTGCAATTGGCTCATCGTTTGTGGACTGACACAGAAGACATGCAGCACATCACAGAGAGTGCCAAGATAGTCTCAAAGCTTGTCGGTGTTGCACGACCCGAACCTGCTTTCAAGGAGATGTTTGGCCTCTACTTTGCATGTCCTCGGCGCTCAAGCAGCTGGAAATTCTATTAAGGGAAGAGCGGTGTAAAATTCTCCCTTGCAAATATAGAAAAAATACCACTTTGCTGCTTCTTGCAGACTATTGTGATACATCTAACAGCTATGCAGTGATGTTTCTGTCTGAATCTGATTGCAATGGAGTGCGAGAAACCTTGTAAATCTTCTCAGGACTAGAAAAGCTGTATGGTTTTGTAATTGTAATATTGTTGCTGTTTGGAAGTTGTAGCAAACAAGTAATCACTGCGGAATCTGGAATCATATATATACTCTCTGTTCATGATAGATGGTGTCTAGAACCCAGCAAGTCCTATACTGTGAAGAAGATTACATATACTGAAGCTGCTTCTGCATTTTTGTTTGGTCTGGCGCGAAAGTAATCAACGTGATGTCTTAGCTCAAAAGGCCAACGTTCAAACTTTGGAGGTTTCGACTCCTGTAAATGAGAGATCTTACTATTTTAATTTGTGTGCTATATGAAGGGTTAATGCTTTGAATCAAATTAGTACTAAATACATAAATTCAAGATATATTTAGACATTTTCGATCTTCACTGGCCTAAGCCTATATCGAACAATGGCCTATATCTTGTTGAAATAGCTAAAGAAATAGCTTCTATGAGTCTAGCCAATTCAAAATATAACTTCCCACAAGAAGTTAGGTTGAATAAAAATGTCAAACTCAAAATAATGATAAAAAATATATAATGAGCATTGTGCATAGTAGTTTAACAATGATGGTTCCTAAACATTGACTTATATGTATTAAAATACAACAATAGCTTAAAAATAGCAAAACAAACTTTATTAACAGAAACACTACATGATATGGTGTAGCATAAGCAGCCGATCAACTTGGCAAGTTACTTGCACCACCAATTATCCGTCTCTCAGAAGTTTGCAGAGAACCACCCTTTCTCTATTCTGCTCTGGACTGGCCAGCTCTGGAGGACAGGATGATGCCAACAATGAGGCCATAAAGAGCCAATGCCTCAGCAAAAATGAGAATAAGTATCATCCCCACAAAAAGCTTTGGCTGCTGTGCATTAGCTCTAGAGGAATACAATTAAATATCAGCAGTGTACAAATTGCATAAGATCACACAGGGAATGGAATAAAAACATGGTTCCACAAGTATTACTTCAAAAAATATGGTTGTCTACTATTGGCTCGCTATGCAATTTAAAACTGGAATGAAGCATCTGGTACAAACGTTAGTAAAAAAGAACAATTAACAATGTATAAATTTTAGCCAATAGAAAATTTTATATTTTCTAACCCTTCAAGTAGAAAGAAAATATCACTCCCTCAGTTCCAAAAATATATAACCCGTGATCCTAAATTGGATGTTTCAGTGAATTTTGCATGAGTCAGAATTACCAACCAATGATATCCTTGTATAATACCCACATGAGTATATTAGCAAGTGGGAGAGGGGAGCACTAACTCCACTAGTCATAAAAAAAAATTCAAAGGTCAGGGGAATTATTTTTAAAACTGAGGGTATATATAGAAAATAGTTGAGAGATAATAATAACTGATGGAATCTACCCACAAGAGACAGGACAGGACCTCTAGCTAAGTGCAGGCAGAAGATTTCAACTAGAAGGCACGCAAGACAGTCCATGTAACTATACCATTGCAATTAATTGCTATCTAGTTAATCCATTTTGCTTGCAAACCCCTATAACTGGTCATACTTCATCAACATCCTCAATTTAAGGTAAGTACTTTCCCTACGCCGCAGGCTTCAACAGTTCACCTCGTATATCTATTAATGTATGTAGCCCAGCTGACAAACAAGTGAATAACTAAATCCAAATGCAGTTCAGTGTTAAATAGATCACATTTAAACAAAAACATGACCAGATCACATCAGATACAATTAGAATGTAAGCTAAGAGTCAATTGACAAAGAAAGAGATATACCTAACACCAGCATCACCGACAATACCAATAGCCATTCCAGCAGAAAGACCCGCAAGCCCACAGGCGAGTCCAGAAGAGAGGTGGGCATAGCCATCAAACAAGTAATACGATTTGGCCTTTGGGTTAATCCCAGTACTGATGATAACAGCAATGATCAAACCGTAAATGCCCAGAACTCCAGCCATAACAACCGGCACGATCGATTTCATCACCAGCTCCGGCCTCATCACTCCCATGGACGCCACGCCAACACCGCTCTTCGCCGTCCCGTACGCGGCACCCATACCTGAACCAACAGAACAAACCCTAAATCAGTTCAACACAGAGACTACTCAACAATAGCTTTAACAATTCAATGTCCATTCGAAGCCATTAAATTGAAAAATTCGGGAAAGGGGGGGATTAATTAGGGATTTGAACCGAGAACAAGAGAGAGGGGCTTACAAGAGAAGACGAGTGCGGCAGCGGCGCCTAGGAAGCCGAAGAAGGGAGCAGTTTCATCGCCGCTGAAAGTAGACATGATTCGGATACGAGATTGGAGATTGAGATCGAGATCGAGATCGGAGGATTGGACACTGTAGATTCGAGGATCGAGAGAGAGGAGGAAGAAGAAAAGAAGAAGAAGAAGAAGAAGAAGAAGAAGAAGAAGAAGAAGAAGAAAAGCAATAGAAATTGGAAGGATTAGAGATGAAAAAGACAGTGCGAGTCGGGAAGGAAATTTCGCAGTAGCACCATTACCATGTGATCTGATGTAGCCACATGAGTAAAACGTGTGTGGGCCATATCAACTTATGCGGCTGAACGTGGTACGTGAGTGCGTGTGGTGCTCAATTTTTTTTAAGCATATCATGAAACTTTTATTGGTACGAAAAAACTAAACTAGAACAAACAAACACTAGGATCATCCTACGTTTCAACACAAGCAAACCAGGCGACTCATTTTTCTCTCTTAAGAAGTTTAGGTTTTCAAGCGATTCAATGGAGGCAGCACTTCGCAGTAAGTCCGGCAACAACCATTTGTCGAGCGTGAAGAAATATCATCTCCGGTGTCTCCAGCCTTACGATCTCGTGAAACAAATCGGTATCGTATCGTCCAATCACCAACTTCTAGTGATGCGATAAGGCAAGGAAGGTTGGATCTCATCTTCTTCGTTAACAGGACGGTGGAAAATAGATCTCATGCGATCCCTAGAGGGAAAGGGGGTCGACGAACATAGGGGAGTCTTGTGGAGGCTTCGCGTGATTTTGTGCGACGAACCGTGATCGTGGGGCCGAGACCATGTCACTAGAAGATCACTCATGCACCGAAAATGTTGAATACGGTGGAGGTTAAAAGGTCGGGACCGACCTCGCCGGGTAGTACTCGTGGTCTCGGAATACATGGGGTCTTTCATTGGGGGAAGACCGACAAGATGGAGTTCGAGGCGGAGGAAACCGACACAAAGCTATTGGGGGAGTACGGGGACGTCTCCTGGAAGACCCTCTATTGTCGATGCCGAAACCTTTTGGGGGTGCGGTGATTCCTCAGGCTGAACGCGGGGAAGGACTTTGGCGGTGGTGAGAAGGAAAGGAGCCAGCTAGGGCTTCAGATCGGGAAAGTGAGGAGATGGGCCTTCATCCCCCCTCTCATGGGTCGAGTTCTAGGTGGAATGGGTCGTACGGCCCAGGAAGATCAAGGTTGGGGCTTTAGGGTTCGAAATGAGGCAGGGAGGCTCATGTCTTCGTTGGATCGGGGTGTTGGGCTGACCCGTACCACTTTGGGTGTGAGGACGATTTGTGATCGACATCAACTCAAGAAGGACCCTGGTACTGGTTCGAACCGAAATCAGGGAGCAACACCAAAAATCCAAATAGGATTGGGTGATCTTGGAGCAAGATTGGGAAGCTTGCGAATTAAGGAGGTGATTATTCCTCCATCTGAGGTCTGTGGTCGGGGGGCTAATTTTTCCTACGCTCTCGCAGTTAAGGTCCTAACCACACGACTGTTCTTTTGGAAGTCCCTTGTGGAGTGGATGAAGGACATGTGGGAGATCAAAAATGTGGAAGCCAGGCCGTTGGAAGAAGGGGTTTTCAGATCGGCCAAGGAACGAGCTAAGGTATTAGCTGGGGAACCTTGGGCATTCTGAAACTCGCTTGTCTTATTTGCGAATTTCATACCTCATATGAGACTTGGGGATATGTTGTTCACACATTTCTCGGCCTGGGCAAGAATTTTGAATTTTCTGATAGGAGCGTGAAATAGAGGTGTGGGGTTCATGTTGGGGGGAGCTTTAGGAGTCTGCCTTGGAGTTGATGATGATGTCGATGGCATGTGATGGGGGGATTTCATGCATATTCGTGTTAAACCTGACCACCCGACATCGACGGACCATACCCAGAGGCGTGGTAAGCAGGGCTGGAATGAGAGGGATCCTAGCCACGTTAGAGGCTACGATCCCGTCAAAACACGCCTCTACCGACGCCCCTCCGTGATCCACCATCAGAGCCTTGCCCTAGAGGGGATCCCAATATAGTGGGGGTATCGGGGCCTCACCAAGGGAGGGTGAAACCATAAAGGAAGTCGAAGGGATACCAGGCCTCGGACTCGGAGGCGAAGAACCAACGGGCCTAGGGTTTGCGATCAGAGAAGGTGATGGAGGAGCGTGGGGAACATGAGGAACAGGAGAGGAGGCGACTAGAGACTACGGAGAGAGAGAGCCAAAGGGGGATTTCTTGCAGATGAAGCAACGGCCTTAACCTTCGTCGGTCGACCCCAACGCGTTTTCCCATAAGGGAACAGAGTGGAAGCTCCCATCGCGAAGGGCACCAAGGCCGTAGGGAATGGAAGCAGTGATGGTTCCACTGAGAGACAAGCCCAGCTAAGGTTTGATTCGGCTTCCTTCTACGTTGGGCCTTTAAAGGCGAACCACCTCAGGAAGACAGAGCGAGGACTTCGAGGGAGAAGGTTGCACCGGAGACGACATGATAGAGCCGGCAGTTGCAGCAGCAACGTTAACGGTGGTGTCAACGACAAAGATATGGCTAGAGAGCATCATAGTCGCATAAACTAGGGCTAGGGTTTACTCTCGAAACACGGAGAGAATTCAACTATACTATAGCTAGTTTAACACATTAGGATATTATTTTGTGTTTAATGTATATTGAATCATTTATTTTATTTTTATTATTATTTTGTTGATTATGTAAATCTGATGATGTAAAAAAAAAATTAAATTCCGATAATGAAAAATGATCGGTGATAAAAAGACAATAAAGGACAGAAAAATAATAATTAAGTATCACTTTCACTCGTATGAAAAAATCTCTCTTGTTTCTATCGAGAGCCTCTCCCAAGGAACCATATCCCTAGTCTGTCTATGGAGCTCCTTACTCATGTCATCGTCGCTGACACCGTCGTCGACACCCCTGCGCTCTCTACCAGTCGTGTCTCGTCGTTGCCCCCTCTGATGCAATTCTCTACCAACCCACCCCCTCGTCCCTCTTCGGAGGTCTCGCCGGCTTTAAAGGCTCGACATAGGAGAAAGCTGAAGAAAACCCAAACCGACATTCCTCTTGCGCCTCCTCCACCGCCACTGCTATACACGGTAATCATGTCATTCTCTTTGGGTTTCTCCACACCAGCACCACCATCGGGGAAACTGAGAAGAGGTCGTCCGGTGAAAAAAAAAAGTCGTAACTTTGGCTACAAGCATTCCATCACCGGTCCTTCTACCCCCTTCTAGACACAGGCATCATTATCTACCTCCACTGCAACGAGATCCTAGTCGTGGGAAAGCGCCGGTTGAAGACGACCGGGAATCGTCTTTGGAGGCACTACATGCGGGGTCTTGTTCCCTAATGCGGACCGGATTCTGTTGATCTTGTCCTTACTCACCATCCCTTTCGGAATGGTCCGCGGGCAAAAGATGATGCTACCCTTGGAGGAAACCCTAACATCAAAGTCTTCGGGTCTGTCTGGTTTGATTGCGTCCATGGTAAGCCTTCAGGACTGCCTCTTTTCATGCTCCCTTGAGGAGGAGGAGGAGGAGGAGGAGGAGGAGGAGGAGGAGGAGGAGGAGGTGGTGGAGGAGGAGGTCATGGTTCCATACTCCCCTACCAACCCATCGGCGCTGGCCTACCAGCAATTCATCACGGTGGGGAATCTTTGGGCTCTGAGGCCTCCCCAAAAGGAAGTCCTCCTCTGTATCATTACCAACGCTTGGGGACAGTCCGCCGAGGGTCTGGTCATCAAGGACATTGGTACAGGGATCATTGGCTTTTACTTCGAGTCGGCGAAGGTTAGGTCGTGGGTCCAGGGCAATGAGTCATGGTTATTTTGTGACCATCCTGTTCTGATCGGGAACATTGACCTCATAGCTAGAGAATTCCAGCTCTGGATCGTCTGCAACTTGGGGTCCATGCCCATGGCCTTCTGCCACTAGTACGAACATGTGCGATGAGGGAGACAATTAGCGCGACATTAGGAGTTTGTGTGAAGGTCCCTTGCGATCATTGGGGAATGTGCTGGGGAGGGGTGGTGCGAGTGCAGTTCTGGCACCTCGTGGAACGTCCTTTCCGTCGTCATCTGCTGCTGCGGTTCAAGGATTCCCGGAGCCTGTTCGGGTCGAGCTCACATACATGAATCTCCCTACGTTCTGCTTCAACTGTGAGAGGGTCGCCCATAGGGTTCGGTGGTGTGAATTGGAGTCGTGTGGTACCCCGAGGTTTGACACATATATGCTAGAGTTTCAGAGGGATCGGCATGCCAAGAATTACAAACCTAATTGGGAGGAGAAGGTGTCTCTGGCCGTCCCACCGGGCTTTGGGACCTTATACCCGAACATTATACCTACGAGCGCCTCACCTCGGGGAAGGGGCCCAATTGTATCCCCGAACACTGTACCTAACGGTACAAGACCTCGGGTATGCACCCCGACCGGGAGACTTGATCCCGGCTAGAAAAACTCGATATGTGGACAACTCTCTAGTGGCAAGTAAGTCGAAGTTTCAAGTTCCTCTACGGTTGGTGCGAGTGGCGTGAAGAGGGGGTGACACTCCGAGATTTAACCCTCAGAATGGTACGGCAAGCGTACCGGTCGTCAAGTAGTATTCGGGGTTTAGTCCGAGATATCGTACCCAAGGGAGCAATTAGACAAGCACTTTAGTTAATTAATTCGCTAGTCAAGCTATTCCTATACTGGTGATTGGTTTGGTTTTGTAACATGTAAATTCATGCAAATAACGTCATTTGTTAGGTTGCCTCCCAACAAGCGCATTTGTTTAACGTCATTTTCTCGACGGGTAGGAGGCTCAATCAGGAGGCCTCCCGAACGTCTCATACTTCCATTGCGTCCTCCTCTTCAAGTGTAGATAAAAAGGCGGGAGAAGGAACACAATGTAGCATAAGAAC
This sequence comes from Erodium maritimum, assembly GCA_963921825.1. Taxonomy (NCBI): domain Eukaryota; kingdom Viridiplantae; phylum Streptophyta; class Magnoliopsida; order Geraniales; family Geraniaceae; genus Erodium; species Erodium maritimum. The sequence goes on along the minus strand of OY997588.1, from coordinate 12,246,662 downwards.
CCTTTCCTTGAGTTTTGTAAGAGCTCCAAACTCAAGGCTAGCTTCATCAAGCTTGCTTTAACTGAATAATTATGATCACATTCATCTTGGCACAACTTGATAGCGACATGATTCCCAAGAAATGGATGATGCTCATGACAACGAGGGTCAAGAGCATCTACCACAATAGAGTAACAGCTCACAAACGAGGAATGAGTACTAGCAAATACACCACAAAAATTATACTTTATATTAAGCACTCTATGCTCAATGTTAATTTTGAAAATCAATGGGATGGGTTGAACATAAAGAGTTGATTTGCTAGAATCCAAGAATGAATCTCCCATACTAAAGGGAATTTCGACATCATGCTCGATGTCTACCAAAATAAAATCAATGGAAGATTCAAATACAACCCCTCTCTTGAGAGCATATTCCATAGTACCCCTTGGATATCTTATAGATTTGTCAGCCAACTCTATGGATACTATGGAAGGATTCGGCTCAGCAAGAGTTTGTGAACTATTTTCTACAATTATAAAATTATTATTTACATCTACATAATTCAAAGCATCAAAACTACATGGAGATGGAATAGATACAGTACAAGAGGAGTAAGAACTTGGTACCTCACATTCCGCACTTACCTCTAAACTCATGGTTGGATAATGAGTTTCTTGTTCTGTTGTATCACCTAAGTGCTCGGAATGATCTTCCTCAATGTGAATTGCTTGATCGTGTAGATATCTCTCATTCACCAGTTGTATAAGAGGATTTATATGATTCGTTGCATTGAGTATTTGGCCCAATTGAATTTCCAACTTCTGGAACCGGGAATCATTGTTCTGGTTCACTGTCTGCTGCTCCTGCGCAGAGGCCTTATACAACTCAATCATCTCCTTTCTATCCTCCTTCATCTGTGCCATCATGGTTAACATCATCTGCTCCAGTTTGGAGGAAGACTCTTGTGCATAACTTGATAACCTTGATCACAAGTGGAAGGCTCCTCCCAATATTGAGAATATGCATTTGAATTCAAGTACTCACAATTATAGTTAGAATGATCATAAGCTCCGCAACAATCACAATACGCAATATCACAATACCAATTCTCCATAAAAGTAATAATGCAATGAATCAACTAAACAAATATATACAAAAAAAATAGAATAGTCTTAACACGAATCACAAACGTATCAGAGTTGCCTTAGTTGCTCCCCGGCAATGGCGCCATTAACTTGACACTCCGAGATTTAACCCTCAGAATGGTACGGCAAGCGTACCGGTCGTCAAGTAGTATTCGGGGTTTAGTCCGAGATATCGTACCCAAGGGAGCAATTAGACAAGCACTTTAGTTAATTAATTCGCTAGTCAAGATATTCCTATACTGGTGATTGGTTTGGTTTTGTAACATGTAAATTCATGCAAGTAACGAGATTATGTGAATGATCCGAAAATAAGCACAAAGTCACAGGATTGTAAATCAGAGATAAAAGGCGATCTAGGACTTTAACGGGGTCCGAATGTGATGAATGATTTAACGGGGTTCGGTATACATTTGCAACTAATATTATTCTAAGGGCAACGGGAATTCTCTAAGTATAGTCCTAACCATCTCTCGATCGTATTAGGACCCTAACATACTCGGTCCACCTAATTATCTCTAATCTAGGTGTAGAGCGGTATATAGCATTATATTCTATGAATTCCTCTAACTTTCAGGTTTTACTCCTATGGCTATTGCACTCGTGTCAGTCTAACCATACTCTGGCTTAGATTAAAACTCGGGCTATTTAATTCCTTTTTCCTCTTCCTAACCTCATTTCTCAATTGTTGGTTAACAAGATTAAATCATACATAAACGTGATCAAGGCAATGTAGCATTACGAACGGAATTAAATAAACGAAATCCTAATACTAGTTAACAAATGCATAACTCAACCAAGTTAATTCCACCCATCACATCTTCACCCCTAGCCCTAGATCATGAGAGTTTAGTTCATAGCACGAGAATAAGAACACATAGAGATGAATAAAACACTGAGATTCATATTAAACATTAAGAGTAATACCAATATCAAGTTTCAATGCAATTACACAAAACCTTGATGTTCTAATCTCTTGCTTCGATCTTCTCTCCAAGTTCTCCAAGCTCCAAAGTGTGTTTTTCTCCTCCAATTCGTGATACCTTTCAATCTGACCTAAATCCCCTTTTATATGACGGGTTAATTCTGATAAAAAATAGGAAACGCAGCTGGAAATCGCGTTTTTGACGCTTGCACGGTCGCTTGCACGCCGTGCAAGTTTCTGGTGCACTTAAGTTGCACCAGTTTCTTGCACGCCGTGCAACAAAATGGTGCAGATTCTTGACTCCTCTGTTCTGAGTGCACCAGTTTGTTGCACAACGTGCAACAAACTGGTGCATGTTGCTGACACTTATGTCCAACTTCCAAATTTGCTCCGTTTCACTCCCAAATTGCCCATTTTTGCTCCGAAAACTTGATGAACCCTGAAACAAGACCAAATACACAATACGAGAGTAAAATGCATCATTTCATATTAACTCGGGACTAAAAAGAGCATAAATGTGGGCTAATGACATCTAAAATAGATGTATTTTATGTCCACATCAGGGGGTCAATTGGAGAGCCCCGAGATGATCAGGCGAGAGCTGGTAAACAACCTCGTCAGGAGAAATGATAGGATCCTATGGCTTCATGGACTGGCTTCATGAGGGGTCCCTGGTGAAAACTCTGCCTCCTACAACTGATAAGTTCAAGTTCGGTCGTTTCGCCCCCAATATGCAGCGTTTAGTCACTACCTTGAGCAAGACTTCCAAGTTTCATTTTCCAATCCCCACCTTTCTTCCATGCCTATATGACGATTTAAATATCGTCTCTGACAGTTATTTTGTCTCGGAATTATGTGATTTGAGCCCTTCGATGACTCTTAACTTGCACTCACTCTTTATCTAATAAAAGTTGTACCTTCCCAGTCAAAAAAGGATAAAAAAAGAACAGAAAATTGAAGAAAGTAAGGTATAACGAGAATATACCAACAAATTATTGGATTAAGTAAATCAATGAGTATTATGAAAAGAAAAGAAAAACAATAAGAATAAAAGGATCCTGAGTTAATAATACTAGTAAGAATAAAACGTATTTTCTGTTATGTAGGATTTGGGCTTGAATGTGGGCCCAAATTATAAATCTCAATGCAAGGCCTCGTGGGTTACTATGGTTGGAGAGGTTGTCGGTCCGTTTAACCATTTGTGCCCACCCTCATGGTAGAGTGTGGCTCCTTAAAGCATCCACATCAAGGGGGGGTTCAGGCGAGGCCGGGGCGGGAGCAGAAGGGAGAGAGGGTTCGGCTTCGAGGTTCGGTCGGTGTGGGGTGCAAGGCGCGCAAGGCGTGAGGGGCCGAGGCTGGTGGGGGTTGGGTCCGGCTTCGGGGGCCCGAGGCGCGAGGCCTTTTTGAGCCCCGCACCCTCGCGCCTCTCTCCCTCGGAGCTAGCCACTCCGGAGGTGACGCGTGACCCGACCGGAAAAAAAATTGGAAATTAGTATTAATGTATTAATTAATCTTCAATGTATTAATGGAAATCAGTATAAATGAGAATTCGTATTAATTAGTATAAATGGAAATCGGTATTAATTGGGGCAATTAGTATTAATTAGTATAAATTAGAATTATTATTAATAGGAATTAGTATAAATGAGAATTAGTATTAAAAGGTAATATAAAACTGATTTTTTAAATAGAAATATGATTTTTAAGAATAAAAATCTTATTTAAAAATTAATTTGGCTGACATGATGCATTGTTGTATCATTCTACATTATATAATCGTGGAAGACGAACGCGAACGATGGAATCGGCAACTTCAAGAAGACCTTATGGAGCACATATGAAAACGGTCGGGAGGGACTTACAACTCCGACGATTCGGACGACTGATAATTCCTTGGTTTAATGTTATGTATTTTTTTAATTTTTTTATTTTATTAATGAACTTTTATTTCTATTTATGAATTTTATTTTTATTTTATTTAGTAGTTGTTGATTTAAAAATAACGTTAACAGATTCAGTTAAAACTTTAATTAATTACACATTCAGCATTTCTGAAAACACTGCCCCATACTTGGCCCTCTTACATGGAGCGCACTCTATTTTAGGAGGACAGGGGTGTATTAGGGGGACAGGGGGCAGAACCATGTCCAATCAATAGAGGGTTCAACCTAAGTGTTTCAACCCCCTTTTGTGGATGCTCTGTGTTGCGGTCTTCACCTATGAATTCCTTCCGAATAGACATCCTCCCTTGCTCTGGCGAGTGATTCGTTTTCAATGCCCGGAGTTGATCAGTCGGTCACTATGGAAATCAAATACAAAAACCACCCGGAATTCTGTAAGCAGTACGGACCCGGAACGTACCTCCAAACGGACTGGTCTCGAGTCCAGCCAAACGAGTAGAGAAACCACAAGCTTCGGCCACCGGATACACGGGCCAGCTTACAACGGTCAGAGGAACACATGGAAAGCACCATCCAGCCTTCACGGGGACACTGCTTCCGATGGTAATTAGCCGCGTATAGTGTCTCCAGTATAGATCATATCGTGCGTCCATAATTACCATCTGAGACAACAATCTTCCTCTGATAGGCACAACAAATATGCCCCTTCATGATTACCATCAAAAAAAAAATCATGCCCCATCATGATAGTGATAACCATCAAAAAAATATTATGCCCCGTCATGAAAGTTTTATCTCAAACAACAAAGATTGAATCAACAAAAAGATCCTAAACCCAGTAAAGATTGCATCAGACAAAATAAGAACATATTCATCATCCAAGACATCAGCACTCTGATACTAGGCTAGGAACAAGAGGGGTATGTGTCTAAACTTTAACAGAAAGAATCAGTGACATCCATGGCTCTAGATAAAAGGATAAACTCTAATTGGCACATGGAGCAGTCTGAAAAGCTCCAGCTTACAGAGTTACAATGACATAACAAAGTAGTAAAAAAAAGGTGACATGATCAGTAGTCTCACCTTTCATGTTCACTCTAACAAAATCAGCTGGAACTTCTATCGCATATGTACCACCTTGCATTTAGTCAGACCTGCTTATTGTTCATAGCCCTTGGAGATCTTCTAGACTTCAAAATCTCTTTCTTGGAAGCATTCTTCTCCTTCTTCGGTGTATTGATCTGCTTGTCACCCTTAGAGGAAGTAGCATTTCCTCCAGGCTGAGGGTTACTAAGCTTTTCCTCTTTGCTGCTGTCTAAAGGCTCATCAGTTTCCATTTTGGGTGCACACTGACTTCTATCTACCTGACTGTGATTCTTCTGTGAGTTTCGTTGCCTCGGGGATTTTCTAAATTCCTCGGCTTCTCCTTCATGGTCATTATTCTCCTGCTTCTTTGGAGTACCACTCTTCTTAGAACCTGCTGCTTGATTCACTTTCTTTTCTGGAGAGTTGAGACAAGACCCGTTCACTTCAGTATCGGCCTTCCCATTTTCCATTGCAAGATCAGCAATGTAATCCAGATCAGTTGGCACAGAAGGGGGATCAAGTTCAACAGAACCTTCAGGAACACCTTCTCCCTCTGCACCTGTCATTTTAAATGATGGAACCCGATGGGAAAACCTAAATATTTCTGTAGGTTTTACTTGAAATGAGGTGATCCCATGCAACTTTGTTTGCCGAAAAAGGCTTACAAACCCCTTCACTTTGCCCAAATACGCAACCGTAATGCCAGAAACCACGTCAAAATCTGAGAGGACCTCTGCAATTTCAAATTTGAAAGGTTTATGCTTTTCTGGTTCGGCATGCCAGCTAATATCCCAATTCTTGAAAAGGGCCCAAATTTCACCTTTCATAGGGTATACCAAGAAACAATTCTTACCAGGGCCCTTCATCCATGTAATTTGGTGAGAGAACATAGGCAAATCTTCAGTTATTTGAGAGGTCCCCAGTTTAAACTTACCACAAGCAGCAGGCAGCTTCTTGCTCCATTTAACCTCATCAACATCTTGTTTATCTGGATTAGGCTCCAGCCAAGTTATTTTCAGCTTGAATCCAGGAGAGAACACTTTCCTCACTCGAGCATAGAATCTTGGCATGCCATCATTGTCATCATAAGCAGCCCATATTTGATCAACTTTAAAACAGTTTTCTGCTTTATCTTTCTCAAAATTACTGAAATCTGGATCAGGATACTCGAATGTTTCTGGATCTGAGGTGGCATCATCGTCGTCATCGTCATCGTCATCATCATCAACAACTTTGGACTTTTCTTCATTGAAATCTGGTGCGGTTGGTGGAGCATTGTTGTTTGACGAATCGTCCCTCCTTGGTTTCTTTGCAGAATTCACAAAATCATCATCATTATCACCTAGCTTTTCATTGTAAGAAACACCCTGCTTTTGCCGGGAAGATTTCCTCCGCTCGAGGCCTTCATGCAGATTGCCACCATTTTCTTGGAATACAGAATCTTCTTCAGAATCAGATTCAACAGTAGCACAGCTCTCACTTGATTCTACTGCAGACGATCTGCCTCTCTTCCTTCTTGTGTTTCTTGAAGTTGCTGATTCCTTTGGTTTCACAGATGCCTCAGACTTTGACTTTACAACATCTTCTCTATCTGTTTTCACATAAGCAGTTTCTTTAACTTTTTTTGCACTACCAGGCTCTTTCTTCTTGCCTTTAGAGGCCTTGCCATTTTCTGATGCAATTTTAGTACTCTGGTTAAGAACTGAACCATTATTCTGAAACAGGCCCCTTGATGATCCCGTACCAATGTTTTGAGCACCTATGTCATATGCAACAAAGGTTCTCTGGCAATTCTGGCAGAGCAACCGACTATGCAAAACACTCTTTGGGTATTCATATCTTACATTGCAAAAGAAGCAGCATGTCCAGAAAGTCATCAGATGATGATGCGTACCAGAGAACTGTGTGTTGGGAAATTTGGGAAAACAAGGGGCTGCCACATGCTGTTGTTGACTGGCAGAAGTTCTCCCATTGACCTGATGGGATGATGGATTTGGTGCAGGCATTTTCACTGCAGCCTTATATTTATTATCATATAGGGAACGAGATGCAGGATCTGCAAGCACTCTGTTTGCTTCCCCAATGAGCTTGAAAGCCGCCTCTGCACCAGAAAATTTGTTCTTATCTGGATGAAGTAACAGAGCAAGCTTTCTATACTGCTTCTTGATGGCTGCCTCACCAGCCAGTTGTTCTAACTGAAGAACTTTATACCAGTCTATTAGTGAACCATACAGCTTGTTTTCTGCGGAGCAATGAACCTCACACACAGTAAGTAATTGTGAGATGTTCTCAAGATCAGGGAAGAGTCGTTGAGCCTTCATAGCAAACTTACGGCCTCCCACAAAATCACTTTGCTGCATTTTCTGTTCAGCAATTTGTTTAGATCTATTCGCTTCTTCTTTATTGCACTCCATTGTAAACTCTGAGGCCAATGATCACCAACTCACATATACCAAATTGAAAAGGATAACTTCAGTGTCAGCCACGGTTGATCATTCATCAATACCCTTCTGCATCAATAAAAATCAAAGCACCTTTGGTTATTAGACCTTTTAATCCTTTACAAACCTCTAACCATAAACAAATGTATCACAGCAGCTTCCCATGCTACAAAGAAACTGCAATCTCAATATGACTGTAGGGAGCAGAGATCAGACAGGACTATAAATAACTAACTGGTCACAACCTCTTTCATGTGCCCACAACATCAATATCAAACACCCCAATGAGAAACACAACAGTAGAAATCTAAATTACGAAGTAGACACAATGAAACAACATGGGACAATACAAAATTAAACAATCACCACAAGCAGACATGCCATGACAGTGATTTTCATTTTTCATAACAATGATTCTCAATGTACAGCATTTTAAAGTTTTAGTAAAAGTTCTTTCTTTTAAAAATCTTAAACATATGAAAATCTATTACAATCCACTTTTAGTGAATAGTTAGAGAACAATCGATGGCTACATGAATTTTGAAAGGAATAAAACAATATATCAGAACTACAACCATAGAAACCCACATGCGAACTTCACAAACATCTCAGAGGGGGGTAATGACAACATGGCAATAAAAGAACAAAAGGCAAACACACATCATCAATCTAAACTGTTTGAATGCTAGGAAAATGTTACCAGTTCCAGGACAGAACTCACTGTTTGGTTGTCTATTATGGACCCATTAAAAGCAACACTCCAATTCATGCTCACAACCCAAAAAACTCAAATTCCATAACATTTTACCGGAAAACAAACACACCCTCGAAATAAACTTGACAAGCAACCGTACCCAGAAAATAAAAACAACACCCAACCGCCGAAACACTATCATGCGCTAGAACAAAACTTAACACAAAGCACACAAACATAAGAAATCACATACCCAGATGCAAATACATTTTCGCACGGTGATTACAGTAAGGAATCAAGCAAAGAAATCAGCGAAACCGAGTACTCAGAGTCCAGAATTTTCGGAGGTAGCGAAAAAATTGGTAATCAAATGGAGCCTAGGGCAACCAGCAGAAAATCGGGACAATCCCTAGAAGCGGGAGTGAGAAAGAGAGGGTTGTAGGGAGAAGGATAGTAGAATCTGAAGAAAATGGAAGAGGAGAAGAAGAAACTTACTTGTGATGCGGTATGAGCAGTGAGGAGAGAGAAGGGGTTTCGAGAAAGATGGAGGGAGGAAAGAGAAAAGCGGGGAGATTTGGGGGAGCAAAGAGAGGGAAAGTGTGAAATTGGAGAGGGAAATAAAAATGAAACCCTCCAATCTCACTCCCAATTTTTAAATTTCACACTTTTTTCCTTTCCAACATAAATGATGATTTTAAAATTGTCCACCTTGATTTATTCTTGGTAATTAGTAATTACAATGGAAAATAGTATCAATATTAAAATAAAATTGATTAAATAAAAATATTTTGTAAAATATTTATACATTGATACGCCGGCTAATAGGGGGACGGGGCTGGGTGTTTTGCCTGGGCTGTCCCCGCCGGTGAGGGGGGTCGTGACAGGAGAAAAGGAGGTGGATGCCAACGGGGCGGACACGGTGCTGTCGCGGGAGCCCTTGCCGGTACGATTCTCGGCAACGAGGAGCACAGGAGGACCGCTGCTGGGTGGGGGCTGGTCGCATACGGCGGCGGCTCGGATTCGCCGGACGTCGGCGCGAGGACCACGGCCTAGGACTGCGAGGGGTGTGGGTGGAGGTCGGGTGCGAGGGGTTGAGCCGGAGCCGGGGGACACGCTGGGACAAGCGCCGCGGGTGGCGGCGGTGTTGCCGGTGGTGGAGATCTCTTCGGAGACGGACGTGCCGGTGGAGGAGACGGCGGCGGCACTTGCTTGGAGGCGAACCAAGGGTAAGGGGTTATGGCAAGTGGACCCTTCTGAGAACCCTACTGGGCCTGACCTGGGCCTAGTTGTGCCGGTGGTGGAGGTGTCCTCTGACGGTGGTTCACATGTAGCAGCGGGGGGGGGGGGGGGGGGGGGGGGGGGGGGGGGCACAAGCACCACCGCCTCCAGGAATGAGCCTGAGGTGGTCCAGGAAGGGGGTGGTCGACTGTGACCCCTTCTTGGCGAGAAGATGGCGAGGGTACCATCGACAGTCGTATTCTGTCTCCCCTACCAGTCCGGTGTCAGCATTCCCGCGTTCAGGAGCCCTAACCTTATCAATCAAGGGAGGACGACGCACGCTGACTCACCGGGGGAGATGGCAGCCCACCAGTATTCCCCTCTCACTCGGCTGGCTCGGCCAGTGCCAATTGGTAGAAGCATGTTGTATCGGTCTCCAGAGTTCCGTTGGAAGCTACCGCAGATATCCCCCTTCAACCGCCCTTAAACATCGATCAACTTTTAATTTATGTTATTGCTTTCTTTCTTTGAATTGGGGTTTCTCATGTAAGGTGGGTACAACTATGTACTCCATCCACTATCTTTATTTTCAGTAATAATATTACCCGTTCTTCTAAAAAATACTAAATTACCTCAAAAAAAGAACTAAATGATAATAATAAAATAATTAAACAACTTTATAATTGTCATTTGATCCTACCAAAAATATTTTTTTTTTCACAATTATCATTTAGGGTGCCTACAATTGTGATTATCCTATATTTGTGTTTTTTAAAATTGTATTTTGAGTAAGTATTTGAATTTAAACTTAATTGATTGGTGTGAGGTAATTGATTTGGTTATTTAAAAAATCTTATGAGAAGGAACAATATCAAATATGTTATGAATATTTGTATTGGATGACACTTCATTATATGGAAGATTCTAGATTAGAGTTACAAGACTTTTGTATTTTGAATTTCTTTATTTATGTATATATTAATGTAGGTTATTAAGGTTATGTCTTCATGTTATGAGCCTATAAATAGAGGTTATTGTAAAAGATGGAAGATGATCAATAATATTCTATTTTTACTCTCTCCATATTCTCTTGTTCTCTCTAATTTTGTTCTTCCATTTATAAGATTGTTCTTACTTTCACAATATGTTATCAACACGATCGCTCAACTTTCGTAAGTATTTAAGCATGCTATATTTTTTTTAAGTTTATATGTGTTGTGTTTATGCATATTCGATATGTGTAACCCGAAGTTTACACAAATCATGATATTTTGAACATGAAGTTCTATAATCGTCAAGAAACGAGTTTCTTGAACCTATCGTTCAAGTTGTGTTAAAATTGTGACCTGGAGCTCACATAAAGACCTGAAGTTCTAAATTTATGATCCTTGCAGGATAAATCAATCCTTCAACGTATTATTTATAATCGATGAAAAAAATATCTTTTTCTCTACATTTCTTCCATCTAGTATGCTCCTGAAGTAGCATTTCCAAGAATACAAATTCATTTACAACTTCGATAAGTATGCTCTGGGATCGCCACTGAAACATTGGATCTTTCACATCAGAAATTCGATGTTTGTTGAAACAAAAGCATTTGGACCTGGAGTTCCAAGATGCAAACAACATTAATCATGTACAAAAATGAATTTGATATACCATTTATTCACACGTTTATGGTATGAAACTAATACAATTTATATTCATTTTAGAGCTTTACAATGTCGAACCTTAAAAAGCTAGAGTTCAATGCCTTAGACATTTCTGGAAAAATTATTTGGCTTGGATTCTTGATGCTGAAATCCACGTCAGTGCCATGGATCTTGGAGATGCCATAAAAGAAGAAAACACAGCGTCTGAACAAAGTAAAGTAAAGGCCATAATATTCCTTCGTCATCATATCCATACGGGATTGAAAACTGAATATTTGACGGTTAAGGATCCCGTAATCCTTTGGAAAGATTTAAAGGAAAGGTACGACCACCAAAAAACGGTGATACTTCCTAAAGCTCGTTTTGATCGGCTACACTTACGTTTACAAGACTTTAAAAGCGTATGTGATTATAATTGTGCAATGTTCATATTTACTTCTCAAATGAAATTGTGCGGAGAAAATATCATTGATAAAGATACGTTGGAAAAGACTTTTTCCACATTTCATGCCTTGAATATGCTCATGCGGAAGCAATATCGTGAACGAGGCTTATATTTTGAGCTAATTTCATGTCTACTTGTTGCTGAACAAAATAATGAGCTCTTGATGAAAAATCACAACTCTCGTCCAACTGGGTCAACACCATTCCATGAAGCGAATGTTATAACTAGTAATGAGTTTGAGCCTAATGAACAACATTTCTGTGGACGTGGTCGTGGACAAAGCTATGGACGTGGTCGCGGTCATCATAATCAACATCGGTCGAATTTCAAGAACAAGGCACACAACCACCTGAAGTGGAAACCAACAGAAAATATGTCATTCAAGAAGACTGATAGTACTTGTCATAGATGTGGAAGAAAAGGCCATTGGAGTCGTACTTGTCGTACTCCGAAACACCTTGTTGAGCTTTATCAAGCCTCACTTAAAGAAAAAGGTGTTGAGACGAACTTCATTGAACAAAATGATTTTATGGATCCTATGGATTTTACCCATTTGAAGATTGGAGATTTCTTTGAAGATACCAATGGGGAATTCGACAAATTAATCAATGATGGAAATATGGCTTGAGAAAATACTGATTTTATGTTGCTTAGAATTGTTTTAAGTATTTGAGTTTATTTAAGTATGTTTAAGTCTTTATATATGTAAGTATGTTTCGTAATTTGGTTATCTTTCATCGATAAAACATTATAGTGTCTTTTTTCTAATTTTATTTGTCTTATGAAGAACTATGGACAAAAATCTCCTTAATTATGTTAAAAGCAACGGGAAAATATTCGGTTCATCGGACCTTATTGAAGGCTCAAGAAGAGCCAATATAATGTTACACAGTTTATTATCAATGATTAAATATTCTAAACCAGATCAAAAAGAACTTGTTAAGTTTCAAAGGTATTCGCCAAAATGGTTATCACATTGAGACAACAAATGAAAATGACGTTTAATGTTTATACATCACGTCCATGGTCTCGGGGAGAAAAGAAATTGTGGAAAAACTCATTTCATATAGTTCTGGATTATATTATATTTCACTATGCTAATTGAATCCAATATAGTACGTGATTAACCAAAACCCAATGTACCCATCGAATTTTATGATATGACATGATCATTTAGGTCATCCGGGTTCCATAATGATGCGAAGAATCATAAAAAATTTACATGGACATACCCTGAAGAGTAAAAATGTCCTTTTGTCAAAAGATTACCCGTGTGTTGCTTGTTTTCAAGGAAGACTGGTTACAAGACCATCTCCAATGAAAGTTGCGATTGAATGTCCAACATTTTTATTAAAAAAAATCACAAAGATATATTGGAATTCATGACAAGTGATATATTTACGGCACAACTTGTTGACTGTCAATTTGATGAGACAATTTTCCATGCATTAGGGGGAGATAAAGAAACGTCTGAAAGAGAAAGAAAAGAAGTTTCATGGAATGCATTGACATTGTCTAATTTTGATCCTCGTATAAATAAATGTGAACTAGAAGTTCAAAAGGTTGCAAATACATTGTCTGATGCATTTCCGGATGTTAAGACTGTGATAAAATCACGGTATCCAGTTGCTAATATTCCTTGTATAGTTACTCTTCCTGATGAAGAAATAGGAAATATGCTATCAAATGAGTATAAAGCATGCCAGAAGCGCGGTAGATCTATTGAATCCAACAGATAAAAACCCAAGAAAAGGAAAGGAACAAGTTCGGCAAGTTGGTACATCAAATGATATCACAATTCTTGAAGAAATAAATGTGTTAATTGAAGAGACGTCTTCAAAAGATAATGAAACACCTGAAAAAATATGACAATGAAGAAATCTTGATTAACTATGTCACCTCAGGTAAAGGATGGAATAGAAAATAAATTGTTGTGGATGATATATTTGCACATGCACTTGCATTAGATATTTCAAAAGAAAACGAGGATCATGAACCAAGATCGGTCAGTGAATGCTGACGAAGAAATGATTGGCCGAAATGGAAAAATGTAATTGAGACAGAATTGAATTCACTCAATAAACACAAAGTATTTGGACATGTAGTCCAGACACATGAAGATTTCAAACCGTAGGATATAAATTAGTATTTGTGTGCAAGAGAAATGAGAAAAACAAGGTCGTAAGATACAAAGCGCGACTCGTCGCACAAGGATTTTCACAACAACCAGGAATTGATTATGAAGAGATATTTACCGGTTATGGATGCAATCACATTCAGATTTTACTTATTTTTTATTATTTTACTTACTTAGTATGGGTCACTTGATAATGACATTTACAAAAAAAGTCCTTGAAAGATTACAAATGCTTGAAGCATGCATCTCAAAACCTCAAGAAATGTACTCAATAAAGCTCCAAAGATCTTTGTAAGCGCTAAAACAATATGGTCGAATGTGGTATAATCGTCTCAGTGAATACCTTTTGAAAGAATGATACATCAACAATAAAATATGTCCATGTGTTTGTATTAAACGGACAAAAACCGGATTTCCCATCATCACGGTTTTTATGTTGATGATTTTAACATCATTAGAACGCATGATGAGCCTGTATAAATGATATAATACTTGAAAAGTGGATTCGAAATGAAAGACTTGGAAAAAACAAAATTTTGTATCGGCCTTCAAATTGAATATTTGTCGAATGAGATTTTTTTTTCACCAGTCATCATATATTGAGAAGATCCTTAAATGATTCAATATGGATAATTCACATCCTTTTAGTTCCCTCATGGTTGTTCGATCACTTGATGTGAAAAAGGATTCATTTCGCCCATGAGAAGAAGAAGAACTCCTTGGTCCCGAAGTACCATATCTTAGTGACATTGGGGCGTTAATGTATCTTGCTCATTGCACCCGTCATAATATAGCATTTTCTGTTAATTTGTTAGCGAGATTTAGTTCTTCTCCGACTCGAAGACATTGGACTGGTGTTAAACAAAATTTAAGATATCTTCGAGGAACATTATAATATGGGGTTATATTATTCAAAAGACTCGAAATCTGTATTGATTGGATATGTTGATGCCAAATTTTTATTTGATCCCACAAAGTGCGATCACAACTTGGGTATGTATTTACATATGGTGATACTGATATATCTTGGCGCTCAACAAAATAGACCCTTACAACCACTTCTTCAAATCACGATGAGTTTATAGCTCTTAATGAAGTAAGTCGTGAATGTATATGACTAAGGTCTTTGATCAACCATATCCGAGAATCATGCGATCTCTCAATAAATAAAGGAAATCAAATTGTCTTATACAAAGATAATGCAGCTTGTATAGCTCAGATCAAAAGAGGCTACATCGAAGGAAATAGAACGAAACACAATTCTCCTAATTTCTTATTTACTCGTGAACTTCATTAGGAAGGAGATATTGATGTTTGTCAAATTCGTTTTTGTGACAATCTGCAGATTTGTTCACTAAAGCGCTTCCTACAACTTCCTTTGAAAAATTGGTCTACAAGATCGGCATGAGAAAACTTCTCGATTTATGAGGAGATGTTGTAATCAGGGGGTAAATACGTGTTACACTCTTTTTCCCTTGCTTTAGGTTTTATCCCAATTAGCTTTCCTAACAAGGTTTTTAATGAGTTAACTTCTATACGTACAATACAAATTATGTATTTTTTTTCCTTATAGGGTTTTTCCTATAAAGGCTTTAATGAGTCATAATAATATTTTTACATCCAATCCAAAGGGGGGTGTTATAAATATTTGTATTGGATGACCACTTCATTACATGAAAGATTCTAAATTGGAGTTACAAGACTTTTGTATTTTGAATTCCCTTATTTATGTATAGATTAATGTAGGTCATTAAGGCTATGTATCAATGCTATGAGCATATATAAATAGAGGATATTGTAAAAGATGAAAGATTATCAATAATATTATATTTCTATTCTCTCCATATTCTCTTATTCTCTCTAATTTTGTTCTTCCATTTACAAGATTGTTCTTACTTTCACAACAAAATACATATTTTTGACGTTGTCAATAATATTTAACGAAAGTAGTTGGTTTTATAATAAAAGTTATGACAATTATGTGTTTTTTAGAAAAAGAAAGAAAGAAATGTATTTTTATATAAAATGTTATAAGAGAATGTGTATTTGGAGATACTATTTTTTGAAAAGACAAATATATTAAGTAATATCTCAAGGTTTTGAAACAAAACCATGAGAAAGAGAAAGAGTTCCTCTTTTACAACTAGGAGCACTGGCATATAGTATAACCTCGAAACTCAAAAAACAATAATAAAAACTTACAGACCTATAACCTAGATTTAGCTACCCTGAAGCAAACTAGACACCAAAACAATGGTGAAAATAACTAAGAAAACAAGTACAAGGTCTATCATCTAGATTTTCCTACCATGAAGATCAGTAAAAACAACAAACCACAAGTCTAAAACCATAACCAAAAGAAAAGAAAATAATGAAACAGAAAAAACGAACAACCAAAGCCAATCCCAACAGAATCCAAACCATAGCAAACAATCCAATCAATTGCGAAACTCAAATTACCTCACTGAAGGCCTAAGGGTCTCGGCTAGCTGGTGGCTAACACCACGACAACATAGTACCCTCATACCCTTCTTGGTAGAAATTGCAACAAAGCCAATCTATGGCGCACCTCTCGAGTCCGTCCAACACCAGGATACCGAGTCTCGGCCACCATCGTGTATTGAGAAAGGGGCAGATCGACCGAGAAGAGGATGAAAGGAAGAGTTGGCTTTACCTAAAGCCTAACCACGAACCATCAACTCTCGGCTATAGAGAACAAACTCCGGGCTGGAAGTGATAAAGCTCCATCAAGGGCAAAGAGTCGGTGACCGAACTCGGACCCGTCAACCTCTTCAACGAACCTGAAACAGAAACGATTCCTACCGAAGAAGCATCACATGAAGTCTGAAAGGAACTGAATAGTTGACCTCCTCCGATTGGAGGAAACGTAGCGTCAGCACACCGCCCGGACTCGGAAACGTCCAAATCCACAACGAATCCTTGGTGAGGAAATGATTTCCATTGTGAATCTGTAGAGACAAACCCTAGACGCCCCATAACGGAGGCTAGGGACGGAGAAAAGACTGAATCGAGTTCCACAAGGACAAAACCAGGCTCGGGAAGGGGAGAAGAAGAAAAGTGAAAGGGAAGGAGAGAAGCTAAAGGGAGAAGAAAAGTTGCACCACCGACAACAGCCATGGCCCATGACCAAATCCATCGTTAGTGACAGAGAGGAAGGCACAGAGGCATCGGGGTTAGGGTTTAAATCAATTCATCTTGATTCCACATTAATAATACACTATTTCCTACAATGGTGTCCTTAAGAAAATAAATACCCATTTCTTTCCATAGATGCCCCGCCTTTTCAATGCAACAATATTAGTTAACAAAACAATCCAAAAATCATATCTTGCATTATTAGCACTCACAAATTCACAAGTTTTTTTATCAACGATTTTTTATATCAAATGTTGGTCATGTAGCTGAAGTTTTTCAAAGTTTTGGTCACAAACATTTGTTAAAAAACGGATGGTATATTCTACTTTTTTAGTCATGCGACACCATCTACCAATTAATGAAGAATTAAATTATGAATTTACACTTACTCATTTGAACCTGTAAATTTTATATAGGAAATGACCATGTTACCTTTATTTAATAATCATAAAATAATGAATTAAGAAAAAAAATTATCCAACGTTTTTTTAGAGCATATATAGGCATAAGATGCTTGCAAAGGTACTAGAGCTGAAGCCTTTAATTAAATATTATATTCATGAGGCTTCCAAGCTGAGTTGAGAAATTTTGTAGTGGTGAGATGCTTGTAGAGATTTATATCTAAAATACAATATGAATATCCGTGACATGATATTTATTTAAAATTATTACATTACATTACATTAAAAAAACATCTACTCGATAACATCTTAAAATCAATTCCAAGTGTTGATAACATCTAAAAATCGATCCCATATGTGCTTAACAAGATCTTTCATCAACACTAATATCCCCAGTCCTAGAGAGAGAGGCTCTGCCCTCTCTCTAGAAACCCTAGAATCTTCGACCCTAATCCTGCCGTTGTTGCTCCCCTTCGTCCTCCGCTGGCGACATCATGGGTCTCATTGACCGTCGATGATTGATGGCGGAGGATCAACCACTGTGTCCTTTCTATTTTCTTCTCCGCCTTCTTCTCCTCTCTCCTTCCTGAGGTTAAGTTGGGGCTTCTGCCTTCTCCTTCGGCTGCGAGACTCTTCACAGATCCGGGAGTGGGAAGTCGTTTCCTCGCCGATTCTGGAGTGGATCGACGCGGAGCTGGGCTGGGTTTTTGGCGATTTGTGGTGGTGAAGGATTCATGCCACTCCTTTCCTTAATAGATATGTGCTCTTTAGGGACAGGTCTACGACCTCCAAGACGAGACAGATATGGGCGTGAGTCGATTTTCCTCTCCCATAGGAGGTTAATCGAGGATATGTCTTGTTCTTGTAGCCCTGGAAGCTGTTTCGTTCGGTGTCGTGGAGGAGGACGACTTCTCATTAGATTCCGACGAGGCGTACTAGAACCGAGTGTGGGACGCGCTTCCACTCCAAGGATCGACGTGGTTCTGGTTCGAGTTCGTCAATGATGGGTCGACCGTCTCCTTTGGTGGCTATATTCGTAGATTGGGACTCTAGCCCTCTTATGCGGCTCCCGAGGTTGAAATCAGGTATGGTTTCTCCCCTCTTCTCCTTCTATGCTAAGTTATCTTCTCCAATCCTACCTCTTTACTCATAGATCGATTTTCTTGTGCCCCCGACCACTTCTGTGGTTGGAACCGCCAGCTCGGTGTTGGCCACTAAGCATGAGGATTTTTGCCCTAAAAATTTGATTGTTTAAGTATTTTGGCGTGGATGTTGTCTAAGTTGAATGTTGTGTTGGCCACCGGCATTTGCAAATCATGCGTTCCTTTACTGGTTTTTGGGGTTTTGTGGACTTTAGAGTTGATGTAAATCCTTCATAGTTGGGAAGAGGGACTTCGGGTTGTAGGTGACTACTGGATTCAATATGGGCTTAATGGTTGTCAAATATTGGTATGCAAACCTGTTGTTTTTTTTATCTCTGGGCTTCACGGTGGATAAATCCGATTTTTAGAATCTCTTGGTTTTTCTGCTTTTTTCTTCATTGTCTTTGGTTCATTTCATTTGTACCCCTGATAGGGTTGTGTTTCATTGTTGTTCTGGTTATTCCTTAGTCTGTTGAGGATGGTTTGTGAGGTTCCGATTAGAGAGGAATGTTCCTAGGTTGTGCTTCACCCCTGCTCTTCACTTTAAAGAGCATGCTTTATATTATGTCTTTTCTGATCTAAAAAAAGATCTTCCATCAGCTTCCTATGAAGTTGTGCATCATGCAGGTCACTACGCCTATGCAACCACTCTGTGTATTGAGTAAGTGGTCCATGGATAAACTATACAACCTCGACATAGTGAGTAATATCACCATCTGGCGCATCAACAAAATTTTCCGCACCTCCTTCATGCGAGTCATGTTCTTTCTCCACAATCATATTATGCAAAATAATATAAGTATGCATTATATTTGTAAATGTGCTTTTGTCCCATATACAAGTGGGTCGTGTGATGATGTGTCATTGTGATTACAGGACTCCAAAGGCTCGTTCCACATATTTCCTCGTGCTCTCCTTATGATTAGCAAACAATTTATTCTTTGGCTTGAGAGGTTGTGGACTTGGGTATTGTTTTCACGATCCAAGTTAGGTAAATTCCATCAACCAAATAAAAAGGGTAATTGCAAGACGTACCATTGACTTCATAGTGAACGGTATGTTCGCAACCTTCCAATAACGTTTAGAATATGTGCAATTTATTGAGAAAGTTGATGTCGTTGTTCGAATTAGACGGACCGGAATAAGCATGCCATATCCAAAGGTCACAGGAAGCAACGACTTCCAACATAATCGTTAGTTTTTTTCCATGATCACCCCAACCAAATTCTCCTTTCCATGTTGATGGACAATTCTTCCACTACTAGTGCATGCAATCAAGGCTCTCAATGTAACTTGGGAACCCCCCGTCTCTCAGGCGAGGTAGGGCGAAGCTCAACCAAGCCGACTGGGGCTCAAGCGAGGGAGGGTCGCTTGGGGTTCGGGCGAGGGAGGGCCGACTTGTGCTCGGGTTTCATCTTCTTCAGTTTTTTTATTTCTGCCAAATTTTCAGATTCGTTGTTCTTCAATTATTGTGGGGAAGTAGCTTTGGTAAGAAGATGAGGAGATTGATTTATGAGTTTTCATTTTGTTGTTGGAGGTGTGGAGGTCTATATTTGAGTTTCGGGCGAAGAAGGAGGTCTGGATCTAAGTTTCAGACGAAAAAGAAGATGAACAATAAAATTAAAATATAAAAATTAAAAAATAAGTAAATATAAATCTATGAATTTGGAAAGGAACGAGATGAAGATGAGGGAAGCAGATATAGAAATTTTAGAGAGAGAAAGTAAAAAAAATTAAATTGGTGGGTGTTAAATTGAAAAAATAAAATAAAGATATGATTTTATGTATTAATTAAATTAAAAAAATGATTTTATGTATTTTTTATATTAAAATCTGAATTTTTGAAAATAAAAATAATTTTCAAAAATAAAAAATGAATTTATAAAAAAATAAATTTAATTTTCAAAAAATAAAAATAATTTTCATAAATAAAAAATGAATTTATAAAAAAACTGATTTTATTTTAAAAGTAGTGAAATTTTCATTTTAACACCCTAACAATGAAGGGTATTATTGTCATTTTACTTATTTTCAAATTCTGAACAAATGACATGAGTTTGAAAATTTGAGTAATAGTTAGGGATATTTTGGACATTTTACCCGGCTGGATATGAAAGTGAAATTAAAAGTTTGGTTAGGGTATGAAACTGATAAAAATTTATGCCAGGGTATCAAACTAGAATTAAATATTTGCCAGGGTGGTAAAATGGAATTTTCCCTAAAATTAATTGTTTGACTTTGTCTTCTCCCGCTTTTCTAATTTAGTGGTGGTTTGTCGGTAATTTTCAGGTTAAATGTTGTTAGCAGTGTGCGATAAAAAAACGGAAAATACATGCTAATCATAAGAGGGAGCACAACAAAACAAGTAACAACACATCACACCAGCCCATAAATCCTATTTGCCATGCCTTGGAGAAAGAACCTATGGGTGGCCAAATCCACGGGATTCGTATTGGAGGTGTTTATCGATTCGAGTAAGCAGAACTCCCTTAATAATGACTCTGA
Organism: Erodium maritimum; assembly: GCA_963921825.1. Taxonomy (NCBI): domain Eukaryota; kingdom Viridiplantae; phylum Streptophyta; class Magnoliopsida; order Geraniales; family Geraniaceae; genus Erodium; species Erodium maritimum. Next base: position 12,225,835 of record OY997588.1, on the reverse strand, counting down.
CGCCCTGACCTACTCTCGACGATACTTTTCAACATTGGCCAAGATTTTGGACAACTTCGGATTGAGAGCCCGTTCGGCTGGTCCATTGACCTTGTCCTTCACCCCCTCGCCTTTGCGTCCCTGTATATGGAGATCGCGGACGGGCCCAGGGCGGGCCCCCTCGGCCTCTTCAGTTTTGACTGCGAGAATGTCCATCTCATTCATTGGGTTGCTCAGGCCAATTGTTCTGGGCGTGCGACGTCCGTCGGTGTCGATGAACTCCCCGATGATCGCAGAGAACTCATTCTCAAAATGATGCATCCAACAAGGCTTGTCTCACACGGGGACCTACCAGTGCTTCTATGCAAACACTTGTTCGTACTCCTTTTCCGCACCCTACATGATCTGGTCATCGGTTTTACCATATTGGTAAACAGGCTCGCCCGCGCCTTTTTGGCGAGTTAGGCCTAGGCCTAAGGCCTCCAATTTTAGAAGGCCACGTAAATAAAAAAAAATGGGCTTAGAGCTAGGGGTGGGCATTGGGTGGTTAACCACCCAATGGAACCCTTTACGAACCCAACCCGATATTACCGGTTTGACATGTTTTGGAACCAGCCCCAACCCATAAACCATTTTTTTACAGTGAAACCAACCAGTTCATTAACCGGTTGGTTAGTGGTTTTAACCAACCAACCACTTTACTACATGTAAGTACAAATTTAGATACCAATAACCATATACATATTTATATTTCAAGCCAAAACATATTACTACATTCTCCAAAACAAAAGAAAAATTACATATAAATCATCGTGTTCTATGTTAGCAATCCGTGTGACACAAAAGAGTGCTCATGGGTCATTCAACTTTATCAGATCAGTGGTTATTATGAAGACACATATATATGGTGAACAGTACCGGTTTGGTTGGTTAACCAATGGTTTTGCGTTTCAAGAACCGACAACCAACCGTTGACTTTCCGGTTCGATCGTCAAGAACCCGCAACCAACCGTTAACTTTTTGGTTTCGGGTTTTTCGGTGCGGTTTGCGGTTGGTGGCGGTTGGTTTTAGCGGTTTTGGTTTTTTTTGCCCACCCCTACTTAGAGCCCAAAAATATATATTAGATATTATGTTTTATTCTCCACGATTAGCCGTTCCTCTTCCTAAGCCATCGACAAAATCAGATTCTAGGTTCATTCCTCTCTCTCAGCAAGCCAGCGACGATTGGTTCTCCAAGATGATGTTTTGGTCTTCCCGAAATTCATCGTTTGCTCTTCCCTATCGCATCTAATATTTTGCAGTTATGGTGGCCTCTTTATATTCCAAATCAACACACCAAAGTCCTATAAATACAAAAGTAAGTTTGTTAACAATTCACCAACGATCTCTTCAATCCTTCCTCTATGCTTCATTTCTCTTCAACAACACTCTCCTGAATATCGTGCTCATTATTCTCAATTTATTTCTCGTTTACTCAAATCTTAAAAATTCCTTTTTTTTCCATTCATGTCCGTTTGGTGGAGCAGTGAAACGGAGAGCCTTCAAATCCTGCAATATAAGGTTAAAACTTGTATATTTTATTATCTCTTTTTTTTTTATAACCAAAAGCATATCTAGTTGATGTTTAATTGTTGTGTTTTTGTTTCTGATATGCATTCTGTTTTTTTTTTCCTGGATTCTAGTAACTGAATAATTACTAGTTTTTAATCTCTTTGTTCTTTCAATTTTTGAGTGAACTGTGTTAGACTTACTTGTTAGGGAATTTAAGCTCGCAATTGTAGAAAACAAAGTTGTTAATTTGTGTACTTCTTAATCTAGATTTGATATCAATCGTTTCCAATTATGCTAATATGCATTTTTCATGTGGTATATCATATATGCATTGTTAATATTCACTGTCACTGATAATGACTTCGCTTTTATTTTTATTTTTCTGTTTTTTGAATCTTGTATTATAGATGATTCTATGAGACAAACTTGTTTTGTTAGTTAATTTATTTGTTTTGGCTGATTTATTATATCTCTTTGAATTAGTGAAATAAGGATCTTGAGTGTACTAGTGTTAGACAATTAGGCTCATATCATCACAGAACTTATTCAATGGATTATCATTTAGTTTGATGCATAATATATTAAATAAAGTTCTTAGTGTGTTTAAACTTTTTGTTCACTGTTTTTTGAATCAACATTCAAAATTTTGTTCCTACATTGTTTATTTGTTAGGCTCACAATTTGTTCACTGTTTCTTGTTCATTGTTTTTTCCATCAACATTCTAAATTTGTATCAATATTTTCTAATGTGTGTATTGTTAATGTTGATTGCAGATCTAAGCATGAGCTTGGAAACACTTAGTAATTGCTCGAATCTTGATACCGAGTTTTATTGTTCTAAACTTTTATTTCATAATGTCAAATAGAAAGCATGAACCTGGTTTTGCTAAATTGCAAAAAAGAAGCAGAGGAAAATTGATGCTTTAAAAAGTTCACAAAGTATATGTACTTATATGATTATTGGAGTAAGGTTTTATGTCCCCTCCATATAAGTGTATTCATTTGATATATTAATAAAATATCGGAGTATAGTCTCATTTTTTAATATTAAAAGGCCCATTTCTACATTTTCGCCTAAGGCCACCAAACTCATAGAACCGACCCAGTTGGTAAACATACTTGAATTTTGATCTTAGTGAGCGAGCAACACTTGATGCTGATGATTTTAAAGTTCTCCCATGGTGAGCAGAAAATGTTCATCAATACCTTGATTTTTTTAGGATTATTAGAGATATATTAGTCAATCTTAGTGAGAGTGCATCTAATAGGCATAGGGACAGCAGAATGCTTGACTTTTTTAGAAGTCTATTGAGCACAAAGAGTTATGTAAGTTTTTATTTACACACAAGATTAGAAAGTATAGAAGAAGATGAAGACTTACTTAAAGATAAAGAAGATACTAACTTGATTAATTTTATAAATATGTTATTTCTTAAATATTTTTTTATTGTTTGATTTTTAATTATAAATATGTTATTTGCTACCATTAAAAACTTGGGCACTACACTTAGTGTCCCAGTTATATGGTGAATAAACTATCAAAAATTGGTTAGATATTGTGCTATACTTTATGTTTTTATACCTTGTTTTTTGCATTTGCTTACATCAGATTCTTGTTATTTTTATTGTAATTTCTTTTGTTACATGTACTGTTCTTGGAAGCAAATGAAAACTTTTAATTTGGGTGCATTTTATTTTTGGAGTAAATGAAAGCCTTTATGGTGTTGTTGGAAGCAAATGAAAGTTTCTTATTTTTGGAAGCAAACGAAAGCTTCATATTGAAATTAGTTTTAGAACTTGTGAATGTAATAATGTTATGATATTTTTGTAAGTTTTTTAGAATGTAACGATGTAGTGAATACAATGTTTTAAGTTTTTTTAAGAACTCTACAAATTTGAATCAATTTTATGTGAAAATGTGTGTGAACTGTGAATGCTAGAGCTGAAATATACATGTTTAAACTTTAAAACTAGAATATACAGGTTCTGTTGGATTCGGTCTTCAATTTGGACCCAAACAATGAAGCCTAAAACAAGGCCTATTGGGCTGATCAAACTGGTTAAAAATTGGACCGGACGGTTAGTTCAACCGGTTGGTTTCCGGCACTACCAGTGGTCCGGTGTAGTCTGCTTCACCGGAGGTATCTGTTCCGGTGATTGGAGAGTCCGCCGGTGGCGATTAACCTGTCGTGCCCATCCCTAGTCACTGATTAGGTTGGGCATCGAAATGATCAAGACATCTTGTATCAATTGTATGGAACTTTGTCAACTACCCAATATTTGAACTCATTAATTTCTTCAAGCTAATGAGTTCATCTAAACTCTATTGGTGTTGAAACTCAACTATATATGTTGGCTTTGAAGTTGTAACTATTACTAGATAACATTGACATCCATAAAATGCTGAGCAATCATCAAGTTTTGATGGATTTAGGCAAACGTGCGGATGCTTAAAATCTAATAAACTGTGATTGAGTTTTGGACGAAAAAGGCATCTTCAACATGATTTGGTTACTTTTCATCATTGAATGTGTTAAAACCTTGAGATATACCTACCAATAAACTGTTCCCAAATGAAGTCAAAATCTACCCATAAGTTCATCACTTTCAAAAATCATAACAAATAGTGAATTAAGCATGATTAATCTCCCCCAACCCGCGATAAAGTTCATCACATATTTATTCCCAACATTATACCGACCAACACTCTCCTCGACTGCTTTGTATTTTTAAATAGTCATTATTCGTTCGAATAAGCAAATAGTTATATAAACGAACATTACATGCATAAAATCTAATGCGATTGAAAATCGTGGGTATTGGTCAATTTGATCATTAATTTAGTTATGTGTTTGTATAGAACATTTGGAGTAGTTTTGAGCCCTAGCTACTTTAAGCTTAACTGTTACTCTTCTTGGTTGCATGTAACTGTCAAAGCTAAAGCCAACATAGGAGCACAAAACAGCAATGCAAGAATCAGAACCAGTCATAAAAAAGTAACAAAAATGGGACCTATCTTTGACAAACCATCCCAAACTAACAAATTCCCCATCAAAACCAAGACTATCTTGTACAACCAAATGAGGCATGTATGTGCAATGCAACACAAGCAACAGCAAAACCCGATCTTCATTTAATTATTAGACGACCTACTCAACTAAAGACCAAACAGATTTTTGGGTTTGAACGTAAACTTCATTTGTTTATTTCCATGACCCGGATCCAAGTGGGGTGAAGGCGGGTAGGTTGCTTGCAAGTCAAGCAACCCATGACCTGAATCAAGTTCTTTGGTGAATCTTGTTTCAGGTCAGAGAACAATTTTCGGAAGGACGCACTCCTTAAGCCTAGCCGTAAGGGTCGCCCATCGAAAAAGCAGGCGGTTCCTTTGTGTGACCCTTCTCATCTACACTTCACTAGGTCTAAGACTCATTCTATTGCAGTTAATTCGTCTCCTGGAACTGATGCGTGGACGAAAAATTGCGTTTTAGCTGCCAAGGAAAAAGCTGGATAATAGTGATTTGTCTCTTTGATCTTTTTTAGGAAAAAGACTGACCTTTAAGCTCCCCTTTCTGAAGCTATTGTGTGATCATTGACTTGATCGTTGACCTTTTCAAGCCTTTCTTTCTTGAAAAGTGTTTATTTTCTTGATAAAAATTCCGAGCTTATCAAAAAATAAAAGAGTAGTTAATTGAACAACCAGAGTTTTTCACGTACTTAAGAGTAATTGTTAAAAATCGAATTAAAATATAGCGCGTTTTATTTTCGGAACACGGCATCGGCATCAAGACCTTGGACCCCTCCTCGTACCAATCATATTCTTTTTCAATCCATTGGTCCATCTCCGAACCATTCATGACCAAGGAGGAGTTGGTATTCAAGTGAGTCACTTCACTTGCCCATCAGTCACTAACAGGAAAAGCGACGGTTTTCACAGAGCCAATGAGCAAGCTACAAGTTCATATATAAAAAGCTAGTTGGCCAAGTTAAAATCATTGCCGTTACGTGCCCATTTCTCCGTTTTGGCTCTCTCTCAGTCTCAGCCATATCATCAAACACCTTGTGTGCATCTCAAGAGTATCATCCAAGTTCGACCTCCAACACTCATTATATCTCCCCATAATATATGATGATGATTCTATTATCACAAACTATCCTCTGCTGCCCACAACACAATACATATAGTGGTACCACTTTGTGGGTGTAATTGGATTAATCAACCCATCCTTATGAAATCATGATCATAGATGTATTAACAACTATAAGGATATATAGAGAGTCCACTCTTGATAAACATGATGATCAGTCATCATGGTCTCATAGAAATGACAAATTTGTATGAACAATTTGCATCAAATTAGACCAATAATATATTATGTAGCATACATGATCATGGTCTCCTCAGTGACATAGATGGTAAAGGTCTAGAAGCCTAGAAAGTAATGTTATTTTAAAATCAAATTTGCAATGCAGTGTTAGGATTAGTAGCTACAAGGGGGTGCAATCATAGTTGGTGTCCCTCCTCACATAGGCTTGTGTTTCACACCTTAGCATAAAGAGAGGGTGGTGCCAATTCAACCTTATTATATATGGTAAGAGTGAAGAGGAAGAGATGACTTCAACCCTATAATTTTTTCCCATATTAGTCTAGGGTTCCAATACTTCTTTTCATCAAAAAAGTTCCAAGTTAATTATATACTTATAACATGATAACCTTGGTATGTTTTAGGGTTCATACAAACAGCAAAAGAGCAAAAAATGAATTCTTAAGACCTGAAACAGGATCCATATAATTTGATTAATCGATAAAAGATTGAATAAAAATCTTTACCTCTAGTAGTTTCACAACCTGGTTCGAAATATTTGATTCCACGATTTCGTATCCATTGCTGTTCAAGACGCTTTTATTAAAGAACCAACTCAACTAAAAGCTCAAGTTGATAGTTGAAGGACCAATTATAGTTATATTCTAACACGCGCCCTCACGGACAAGCCCGTTTACGGGTTTGGAGGTGAATTATATAGAAAAGGAGATAAGCCCTTCGAGAAGAGAGATGTATAAGGGCTGACCATTTAGGACAAATTTGATAAATTGAGAAGAAATTAGAAGTTTTTGTAGAGAGTGGGGTTTGAACTCGGGTCCGTGAGGTGTCAGGCTCTGATACCATATTAGAGAACCAACTCAACTAAAAGGTCAAGCTGATAGTTGAAGGACCAATTATAGTTACATTCTAACAGCTTTCAAAAGAATTCATCATCTGCAGGTATCCGCACGAAGAAATATAATATTGGGAAAACGCTGGTTCCGAACTGTTTTGAACGTTTCGTTATCACGTCCTAACCCAGACCAACGTTTCGTTGCAATTCCTTACTTGAAAGGTTTGGTTTTTTTTACAAAAAGTATAAAAAAAAACCTGTTAAAATGATGGATGATATTAGTTTTAGCTGCGAATTGTCTTTTATGCCCTAATGCCCTCTTCTTCAACCTCCCTCACTGTCTTCCATACTCTATTTTCAGACCTTGAAGCTTCTATGGATGTTAGGTAGAAATGCTGCACATTTTCTTTCGTTTTCTCGCTATCCAAACACCCAGAAGCGAATTCATGGAAAAAAGCTCAAACCCCATTAAGGATTAAAAGTCAAATATTTTTTTTATGTTTCTCATATTTACTGTTTTTGTTTTCTTTTTCTCTCTATCCAAACACCCAGTAGCAAATTTATGAAGATAAGCTCAAACCCATAAAGGATTCAACGTCGAAATTGATGAAAGAATTTAGAACTACTAAGTTGTGAATGTGATTTTGATGGTTTGTGTGAAATATTACATAGTCAGGGTTATCATGTGTAACAAAGGTCGATGGTGAAGGTTAGGATGTGTAACAAAGGTCGAGGGAGAAATGGTCATATTTAAATTTGAAACAGTACACGTGACATGCACGTGTTCTGATGTCTAACGGTGCTGTTAACTTTGACGGTTTTTTATACTTTTTGCAAAAAATCAAACCTTTTAAGTATAGAATTGCAACGAAACGTTGGTCTGGGTTAAGACGTGATATCGAAACGTTCAAAAAAGTTTGGAACCAATGTTTTCCCTATAATATTTCTTGATCATGTGAGTTGAAATTTGTTACAAACTCAAAAGAGACAGTGATCAAATATGAATATATCTGAACCAATATTTTGTATCCATGTTAGCTACACCAATGAATGGGGACAAATCAAACAGATTATAGAGATGATTCATGGTGATTTTATTTCACCAACCAAATACAATGCACTAACAGCCAATTTTGTTGGCAAATTACGAGAAGCCTGAAGTGTAGGCGTTGGATCAGGGAGAGAAATTAAAAGGGGTTGGAGAAGGGTCGATGTCAAAAAGGGTTAGGATCTTAATGGGACCAGACCCTTGGATCTCCTTTTGCTGGTTACGCTAACACTACTACAATGATCCACATATTTTGAGCTTCTTCTCTACACATATTTCAACTTTGTTCTTTATACTTCAGCCGGTTGCAAGTTCTTGGAGATCTATTTTGCTGCTATTTTCCAGATATTGATTTTTTATATAGAATTTGTATTAGAATGTTTTTGTTTCAAGCATATTATTAGTTAGTGACAGTTCATAAATAACCCCAACTATTTTTGAAATCCTTTGTTTGTACTCTTTAAAGAGTTGTTTTTTCTTTATCAACAAATTATTTTATAATGTCTAAGTCTTTGAAGTAAAAAACAAGGATAAGAGAAATTCCTTCAAACCAAACATACAACCAAACTGAGATGAGCCTAACAATCTCATACCCAGATTTTACAGACTTGTAGCAAACATGATGAGTACAAACTTGAGCACTGCCAAGAGTACGCAACCTCGACACCATTTAAACAAGGTAGGAAAAACATATTAGAAGTTGCTCTAAATTTATATAGGCGAGACGGGCTATGGCGTGGCGCCGAACCGATAGGCGAGACGTTGGGGCAGATGCTGGTGATCATGGTGTTCAAATATTTATGGAAGTTGACTGATCGGAGAGACGATTTAAAGAGGGATCGACGGAGGCTGAAATAATTTGGGAGAAAAAGAAAGTTTGAAAATTGGAGAAAGTCCCATACGGCGCAAATATTTTTTTAGTAAAAAATAACTAATTATTGCATCTTTCATTAAACAAAAAAATAACTAATTTAAATTAAGTTTGAAGGGTGAAACCACCGTATCCTATCCGAGATACTAACAATAAAATTTATTATTTTACCAATAATATTTTTTGAGTTGGATTTTGGATGTGATATTTTAGTTAAATGTTTTTGTTTTGAAATCAGTTAAATGTTTTGTGTTGACATGCGAGTTCGGAAACCCGGTCATGAGATCAGGATAAGGCAAGATGAAAATAAAAAAGTGTAAACCGGTTCGTATATCAGTTTCTGAGTCGATTCGGAGGGTAAAAACCCGGTGATATTGAGGTCGCCGCCCCCAGCACCGTGTTGGAGGGGTTGCTGCACGCATAGAAAATGGTGGGCCCACATGATTCTCAATGACCACAATAATGCGGTCCGCCGCAAGATTGGCCGACCATCAACACCACCGTCCTACGTGGACTATCATGTACGTCATCAATCACCCTTCCAACTTCACCTTCACATACTTGGTTTAATGGTTTAGTGCGTATCATTTTTATATGTAAAAGCATCCTTCCTAAGACCACGAACGGAGCGGCCTGGATTGTGTGCCACATCCCAGTTCGGGTTTTTGCGAGACACATGACGCGAGCTCTCAGCATCCACTTATAATACAGGACTCAATCTAGTTTTCAATTGTCAAAAGAAGGGTGTTTTTGAAGTTTTCCCCATGAACATTGTTTTACATTATTATACCCAACACTATCTACCAACTCCTATCCACACACAACTCTAGGCCACCTTGGGGGGAGAAACTACCAACTCGATAACAAGCCCAAACTCCTGACACCTTCGTGATTTCATACCATCGTACTTCACTCAATTCCACTCGCTCGAGCATCTACATTCACGTTCTAATGAGGACCAATTAACAGATTAATTAAATTAGTTTTTTAAATAAATATTATGAATTTATCTGGATTTACATTGTTATTTATGTTTGTTAATTAGTCAACAGCTCTGGTAAGTTGTAAACTAAGCATGATCACAACAACAAAAAATCAAATAGAAAATTCTTATTAGTAGAGAAACTTATTTGAAATTTTAAAAACACAATGTAGTGGTATCCCAAAATTTAAATTTGACAATTTAGCAAACCCCGTACTGCAGTGCAGGGAAAGGCTTAAAGGAGTGAAAGCTCCATGAGACGCGTGGGACCCATGTCATGTCCCGCAATAGAGCACGTGATGCAAAAGTGACCAACGGCATAAAAGAGAATGTTCCATCCATCATAGACTCAAACTATCCGACACATATATTCCTTTCATATTGTTTTTTGTTAATTACTTTCACATTATACCTTGGTTTCCTAATCATTTTATTCGATAAGAACGAAAATAGGGTAATTAAATCATGCCACATATAAAGTGAAATAATAAATGTCCAAATCAGGCCATGACACGACACGTGCCTCGTGGCTGGTTCCCAATTATTAGGCTCCAACTAGTCAACAACATGGATTATCGTCGAGCCACAGACCCACCCATACAGCCCCTGATTTTCGATCTATTTTGCTATTTATCTTCGCATTTGTATGCCATTGTGATTAATCCAAGAATTGTTCGACTTTAGGAAACGAATGGTGTATAATTAACTGTAGGCATCGGAAGGGCCACTTGCAGTCACTATTAGACACACCAAATTAAATCATGCGCATGCTCAATATTTGCCCTAGTATATCTAATAACCTGTCATCTTTCGTTTCAAAAAACTTGTCATCTTTAATAATGAAGTTTAAAGAGAATTAAATGGTACAACTTGGACTATTATCAACATCAGGCTGTCTATCCTTACAAGTATAGGGATTATAGTCGCACGTGAAAGAAAAATAGGAATAAATAGTTAATTGGAATTATCTTAGTTTGATCCACTCAGTAGATTTGTATGTTTACACGAATATCTGATTAGTTCGTCATCTCTATAATGTAATTTTCAATCCATATAGTCCAGTCCCATGATGAGCGGAGTGTTAAGATTCACATGCATCGAGCAAAAGAAAAGACTACAAAGCTATTGGAAGCATATCCATAGTTGAAATAGATCGAATTAATCTATTTCTAATCCAATTGAATTAACTTTTAATTGATTAAAGATCTAATTTATTTTGATTGGTACATAAAAATAAGCATTTTCGGCCTAATATGGGGATAAAGTTGTAATGATTACCAAAATGTCAGTGTACAAGATAAACTTTTATTTAATTTGAAAATACAAAATGTGAACGAGATTATTTAATGTCTCGATTTTATCCTTTTCTGCTTGCCTCAATTAGGGGTGGTTTTCTGGAATTATTACTTATTCAAACAACAGGGGATGTGCGTACATAAATATGTCTTTGGTTTGTGTTCAAACTCAGACAAGAAACAAATTCATAGATCGTCTGTGCATTTTCAACTTCTAAATTAATAACAGAAGGTAGTGGGATGACATGAGTTTAGTGACGTCGATCTTATATTTTTCTTTAGAATTGGAAGGTACGTTGTTACCATTGTTAAGGTTCGTGCCAAGGATGGTTCCAAGAAACCGAGGGTGCCCAAACTGATCCACAAAGTTGGGGGAGGGAGGGGGTTGCACTCGGGTTCTCAGGATAACAATGGGTCCAAGGCTAAGACCAGCTCTGGTCGAAGCCGGTCTCATCACACCAAAGTGTGCATTGAGCAAGTCGGGCCAGAAAATTTTTCGAAGAAGAATGAGCAGGCTTTGCCAGTTTCGGCGACTGTAAAGGTCTGCGATCCAATACAGGTAATTCCAAACGAAATTTACATTCACAATCTTCCTTTTAATACCTCGGAGGATTGGGCACGTCGCACCTTTGGAGCTTTTGGCGAGATCGTAGGTTGCTCTGTGTTGAGGCGTTTGAACAAGGGAGGAAAAGGTGTTTGACTTTGTCTCGTTTTCGTCTACAGAATCTGCTTCCATGGTAGTGAATACTTTTAACGGGTACATGGTGAATGGCTATACTCTGTTTTTCGCTTTGGCACGTCTTCGTCCTAACGCCGCGATGCCTGGTCGTCCAGAGCTAGGACATGCTCGGGTTGATACAAAAGGAACGACCATTGCTGGAATCCGGGGAGGTCTGACGGCGGATCCGGTGATAGCTCTAGCATTCCAGAGTCACCGTTAAACAGAGAATGGCGATCGTTTCAAATCACTCCCCGAATCGTGGGTCAATCAGGTTAAGATTGATCTTAATTCAAAGCAGATTGTTGATCTCCTAAAATTGAGGGATAACAGGTCCAAATTTGATTTGTTCGCTGCTTATTATCTGCGCCGTGATGAGGAAGAAGATCGCAACGTTGATACTCGTGTCGTTTTGGGTGATGTTGTTCCGCGGCCCAAAAACAAAACGAGCCCAAATTCAGAGTTTAAGCCCAACTGATGTTGAGGCCTGTTTGGAGGTCCAACAGGTTCTGCTGGGCCAATTAGGCTCCGATCTTGAAGCCCAACAGGAAGCCCTTGGGGGAAATTGGCTGTTTTCCAACGGGGTCGGGTTTAGGATCAACATATTAGCTCGTGGAAGGAGGTTCTCCTTAAACCTCCGATGCTAATCACTACGATTCAAAGCAGTGTTATAGCTCAACCAAAAAGGCGTGACCGCCCTAAGAAGAGCCAGGCAAAGGTGAGCGTTCCTCCAACAGTTTTTTATCAGACAAGAGCTAAATCTTCTACTGATAAAGGAAGCAACTTTATAATTGATATTGCTAAGAAGGATAACTCGAGTGATTGGAGTTTCAGCAAGAAAATTATAAAAAAGGCATCTGCCCGTGGTCCTTTGATACCCGAGCAAGAAGTACAGAGTCCTTAGAATGATGAGGATAGCGAGGACGAGTTTTTTTTTTTTCTGAATCTACAGGAAAAGCTATAACCCCTATTTCGGTATCTAATCAGTTTTTGTGCTTGAACTCGGGTAGGGAGCAGACAAGGAGGGTGAATTGAGGCTTTTTGTATTTGTCTTGCTTGGTTTTTTGCTATCTGTTTTTTTCTCTAGTAACGGTAATGGTCTGGAAAAAAGGTCCTTATTTGAGGATCGTTTTTCTTGCTCTGTTTTACACTCTTGTAGAATGGCAGCTTAATAAAACGTTTCGCCTATAAAAAAACGTTGTTACCATTGTGGGACATGATGACTCAATTACCAAAATTCCATTAAACAAGATAAGTTTTTATTTAATTTGAAACACAAAATATGAACAAAATTATTTAATTTTCCGACTTTCATCTCTTCCGCTTCCATAAATTAGTGATGGATCGCCGGTAATTCTCAGAGGAGTGTTGTTAGCATTATGAGACAAAGTTATAAACCTAGCTAACACCTTGAAACATGGAGGTAAACTTCATTAAATTAAAAACCAGGAACATCATAAATCATCAAACGATAGGTCCTCGGGGTCTATGTTGGAGGCATCGATCTCTTGGAGTGAGCGAAACTCACGTATGAGAGACTCGACGCAATAAGTGACTCCTGACGGTGCTTTTCAATGCTGGCAAGCTTTTGGACAATTTGGGGTCGAGTATCCCATCAGCCGGTAACTTCCCCTTCCCTTTCTCATTTGGGGTCTGCTTTATGGAAACGTGTTATTTGCTATTGTTTTGGGTCAAAAGAGACAGAGTGGCACCTGGGAATGCTTACGGTGCCTCTGAGTGCTTCTTCATTCTTCATTCGACATGTGGTGCGGTTGGCTCGAGACTCTAGGTTTGGGAGAGTTTTTGGTCTTGACACCTTGAGGTGGGTGGTCAATTCTGAGATCATGATTCATTTACGGGAGGACCCGTGGCTCTTTGATACCGCGCTTGCGACTCGTTTTCCTCGACTCTACATCTTGATGAAAGGCTTCATGGGTCGGTAGCAGAGCTTTTTGTGGAAGTGGATTGAGTTTTTCTGCTTGGTAGGGATCTTCGGGTTCGGGATGAAGACACGTTGGAAGATATCAGAGTCTGCCTGATTGTGGGTCTGGTGCATGAGTGACCAAATCCGTTGGCCTAGTCTTGGGATCTGAGAGGGTTCTCTACAACTAGAGCTTTTCAGTTTTTTGCTGGTTTGGTGGACTGCAGGGTCGCGCCTTGGACATAAGTGATCAAGTAAACTCATGTTCTTCCCAAGATCAAGACGTTTTCTTGGTTGGTTCATTACAAGGAAAATAAAATTCTGCGATGCCCTAATGGCGTCGCAGAGGTTGTATATGACATCGTAGAAGTACCTCATCCGACTTGTCTGACGAAATAAGACCGAGTCATACTGATTTTCCTAAAGTTTCACTTCTACGACGTCATTGGTCTCACGTCGCAGAAGATACATTCTTCTCGACGTCATTGGTCTCACGTCGCAGAAGATACATTCTTCTACGACATCATTCATGACATCGTAGAATAAATACATCCTCTGTGATACCTTTTGTATCGCCGTAAAAGAATATATCTACTACGACGCTATATTCCCACATCATATTATGGCGTCGTAGAGGTTATAACTACTATGACATCATAATATGGCGTCACATAAGAAATTAACTTCTGCGACGCCATGGAAAGGGTCTTGTCGCTGAAGAACAAAGTTGGTGCAGTGTTTGCTCATGATGGAGTTCCCACTATTTTCTCCTAGATGGATAGGGGTGTGTTGGTTCTATTAGCCTGGTGGAGGCATGTGCTAGGTTGTTCAGGAGGTGAGGATATCGGGCATCTGTTTGTCGCTTCCTCGTGGATCTAGAGAGTTTGGTCCCTGTTTTGAGGTGGTGGGGTGTTCTGCCACTATTATCTACTGTTTTCTTAATTCTTGGACCTCTTTGGTGGGGCTAAGAAGGATGAGGTCTGAGTAAGATGGTATCGAGCTTTTGTGTTTTTGGCATATCTAGTTAGAACGCAATCGTCGCGTCTTCTCAGGGTTTGTGACATTGAGCTGAACATTCTTCTAACTAAGGTTCAACAAGAATCTTTTCTAGCCTAAGAGCGGTCGACCAACAGTTTAGCATCCTCAAGTAGATCGAGTCTCCGGTTGCGACGCTAACTAAGAGCACCTAAGGTTGTCATTCCATGTTTGAGGAGTTCAACACTTTGTCCCCGGTCCTCTTCGGTGCTTGTCGCTCCTGTTAAGTCTGGCGTTTGTCGGCAAGACTGGTGGGTGGCCCGAAGTGTTCTTTTTATTATTTAGTTTCTTTTCTCTCCGTTTGGATTTCTATTGGATGTTTGTTTGGTGGTTTGCAACTCCATCCAGAGACCCACACCCTTTTTTTCTCAATGCATTCTCTCTATTTTTTATATAAAAAATACTTGCTACAAATAGTATTTCTCCCATAAAATATGGAGTTTATAATGCAGGTAGTCATCTCCCGTGAATAATTGACATGTATAGAGATACTGTGTACTAAAAAATTATTAGCCTAATATTAAATAACGATATTTATAAAAAAATGTATTTCAACACAATTACAAATAGTTAAAATTAAGTTCATAATTGTAAATTGTAAATAGTGTAATACACGGTGTATAGTCATAATTACTGCCTATCCTAACATGTCTTACGACATGCGCTAAAACATTTTTGTTAATAAGTGATTAAGAGTATCTTCAACGCTAATATGTTGGTGTTGGATGATGGAACAAAAGTAAGAGAGAATAAAAAATAATAATTAAATAATCACGAACAATTGACAACGTATCCGTTGGCGGTAAGCTCATCATCGACGCGAGCCGCCGATGGTTGGAAAATTGTGAAGAAAATGACACGAACAACCAGCATGAAAACATACCATTGGAGATTGCTGGTTGATAAAAATATTAATATTTTTTATTCGAACAGTCAACACGAACAACTACCATTGGAGATGCTCTAAACAAGTTGTTGTTTTTTAAGACACTCTCACCAAGCTATGTGTTTGATTCTAGAAAAAATACTATATTATTTACATGTGTCCACTGTTTATGTGCATTATTTTGCGCCGTTTGTACTTCATATGTTCAAACTTCACAATAGTTAGACATCCTCTTTTTTAGAGAAATCATGGTGACATACATCATATATCAACATAAAGATACACATATAAACAACTTGACCATAAAACAACAATATCTAGATTCGTTAGATAGATTCGATGGGATGCAATACACCGTGGAACAAGCGCAACAATCGTGTATATAAATCTATACTAAATGCATTTATTTGCATTGTCCAGACTAAGTCAAATAGAAGACCTCTCACATGAAGTTTTTTTTTTGATCAGCAAAGTTTTTTTTATTAATGAACGAGGTTTTCAAACTGAAAACCAAGTCAAGGGAAGACCCTCATTACAACCCAGAGGATGCCCTATAGACACCTCAGAACCAGTACAACCAACCCAAAACATTGAGAACAAACTTAGATCACTACAATCAGAAATTACAACCTTTACGAGAACAGAAAACACCCACAAACAGGGGGTATAAACCGGGACTCTTACCCAAGGAAATTAACAACAATGAAGCAAACTATGAGCCAACAAGGCCAACAAAAGATCGAACACAATCTAACCAAAACAGAACTACCAACCAGGTCTAGCAACCTAAATAGACACAACTGAAGCTCAAACACCAAAGACAACTAAAGAACAAATCAAGCCCCAGCCCACTCCTCCTCAGACGAAATCTCAGCAAAGAAGCCACCAAATCCCAAGCACTACGAAATGAATCGCCGACGGCCAGCACCAATCTCGGCTGGGGATCAGCTAATAACCCAAAGATGACACCTTCCCCAAACCTCTAATTTCCAAACACAGCTTGAGAGATGAAACAAACTCGTACCAGCCAACACCGACGACGAGCCCCGAAACACAACACTACACCACCGCAAGTGGGTTCGGAACAGGAGAAATTAGTAGATCTGGAGATGAGGTGAAACCAGAGGGCTGAACTGACCTGTTGGTGAAAACTGAGGGAGATGACGTGCCGAAGAGAGGGCAGAAGCCCCAAAGCGAGCTGCTTCCTCAAACCCACCAAGGCATCCACGAACGCAGCTCCTCCTCAAGCCACAGAACCCGGCGGTGCCGAGTCCCCTCCCCCCACCATCAGATCTGTTCCCAGCGAATCAAATCTAACCCAAGACTACTCTCTCGATGTCTATAACCAGACATCAACTCGGACACCGCCGGATACTCCTTCACCGGAGCAAACAGAGAGAGGAGGGGTTAGCATCTAAACCCTAGAAAAACCAAATCTGAGGCTAGGAGAGAGAACTCAACGAACTACACCAGGAGAGGGAGTAGAACAGGGTGGGAGAGGGAGTAGATCTGAAAAGTGGTTCAGGGGTGAAAATCTGAAGAAAGGGTGAGGGAAGTAGATCTGAAGAAAGGGAGAAGATCAGAAGGAAAGGGGAACAAGAATCGAATGCCTGCGGCGATTTCCATGGCCGAAGCCACCGAAATCGCCGCCGACCAAGGAGGAGAAGGGTTAAACGGAGAAGACAAAGTTGAGAGAGGTCAGAGCACTTCTTAGAGAGAGTCTCTTTAGTGTGTTAGTTCTCACATGAAGTTAAGCCTTGGCGGTTGAAATGTTCCCTCATAAACAAGACATAATACTTTTTTGAAAGAGTAATCAGACAGACTTAATCACTTAAATAAATACCATCTCTCTTTTTTTCCTTATTTTTTTGAAATATCTTCCTCCTTTTTGAAAGAATAGTTCACTATCTCAAAAGTAATGTCCTAATTTATTTTTTATAAGATTATAGCTGACGATAATTGGACTATATATGCACTGAGACTTTATTTTAAAATTCATGCGACAATTGTATTACAAACGTTAAATATGAGTAGCAAAGAAAAGACAGAAGTTGATATGAAACAGAAGTGGGGGGTACTTTATTTATCTTCTACGTAAAGTACGGCTCTAATCCCACCAACCACAGGCTTACACGTAGCACAGTATTACCGTCTCTCTACGTTTTCTTCTCCCATATCCTTGCCTCTCCTTTTCTAGCTCATACCGTTCCTTTGCTATAATAAATCATTCGTGGGACGGTAAAGAATTAGCCCTTAAACCTCAGATTAACTAAGTCGTTTTGATACCCTCCGAGAATGACGTAAGCGGGCCTCGCTGGGGATAAGAAGCAACCCATGCGCATTCGACCAAGCGGTCCTCACTCACCTTATTCTCTTCTTAATATTCTCTCTCTCTCTCTCTCTCTCTCTCTCTCAATACTCCCAACACAACACACACTCTTCGTCTCTCTCTCTCCAGAGCTGTCTTCGACCTAGCATAGTCACCTACTGTCCGTACATTAACTCCCTCTCGATCGTCTCAGGTATGAACCTTAAATATTCCGAACTAACCATCTACTCAAAAAACCTACCTAGTTTAATGGGTTTATTGAATTTGATCGTGTTCATCACAACATGTTGCTTTTGCCGTTGCTTACTAAAAATGGTTTGATTGGTTATAAGACGAACACATAAAAGATATAGTATTTGGTGTTAAAATATAATCCAGAAATATATATGAACCATATTGTTGTTAGCTGAAAAGAATAAGCTGAGACGCGCATGGGGATACAATCACAACAGTCAAGAAGAGAGACTTCCTTTTCTTTTGTCGCTTTTCCGGTCAGAACTTTTGGTTAAGAGGAAGTCAGATGTCTGCCTCTTCAATTCTCGACAAACAGACAAATCCTTCTCTTTTACTTTTATTCCCCTAATTAATTCATTAATTAACTCTCTCTCTCTCTCTATATATATATAGTCTATATATATGTATGTCTGTGTGTGTGTCTTTTTGTGGTTGCTTGCAGGCTTATCATCATCCTATATGTTCTTTCGAGAAGCTCATGCTCCATGTCCATGTGTGATAACGTCACCCACCTTGTCTGTTTCGGACAAAAACACTTCCCTCTTCCCAAGACGCCCTCCTCTAATTTCCATATTCTGATCATCCCAAAAGTTAGTTTTGTTTGTTTTTATTATTAAATTCATATATAATCTCTTCCTTTTTATTATTATTTATAAATGGTATTGGTAGCTAGGGGTAATGAAAACCCCGTTCTGTGACGAATCATTTCGAGCATTCACCAACCCAAGACAACATCATTACCACAAACCTCTCCTTGTCACTGTGACCAACCCTACTTCCATGACTTCCATGCTCCTCTACTTTTTTTCTTCTTCCTATATTTACCAACCTCTCATCATTTAATTCCTTCTCTTTTACCTTCATTCTTCAACATTAGTTTTTCTTCTTATTTCACAGTTTCACCACATGAGTCTATATGATTGAGTACTTGCTCTTTATATATATATATTAGTTATCAAGTAAAGGCCAAAGGGCTCTTTTTGGTTGTGGTGCTGAATCTGATGCAATAGGTACCCCCGGTCTGCCTCTACCACAGAGATCGAGTGATTATTATGATGGAGGCTATGGAGTCTTGTGTCCCACCGGGTTTTCGCTTCCACCCCACCGACGAGGAGCTCGTTGGCTACTATCTCAGGAAGAAGGTTGCATCGCAGAAGATCGATCTCGATGTTATTAGAGACATTGATCTCTACAGAATCGAACCATGGGATCTCATAGGTAACCAACCCTATATTTGATTCATTAGGGTTTTTTTTTATTTTTTATCATCCACCCTACATTAAACTTGTTAATAGGAAAAAGGTTCATATATATATATGAGATAGTATTGGATCTACCTTGCTTCTTTTTGAATAGGGTATTCGGGTTCCTGTTTTGGAATTTGGTCTTATTAATAAATTTTCGATTTTATCAAATATATATATATATATGAGATGGTATTGGAGGATCTATATATTGTACATAGCAAGATGATTAAAAAGCTATATATAATTGAGGATGTGCAGAGAGATGCGGGTTCGGGTATGAAGAGCAAAACGAGTGGTACTTCTTCAGTCACAAGGATAAGAAGTATCCGACGGGGACGAGGACAAATAGAGCGACCATGGCAGGGTTTTGGAAGGCGACCGGGAGAGACAAGGCTGTTTACGATAAAGCTAAGCTCATTGGCATGAGAAAAACTCTTGTCTTCTACAAAGGAAGAGCTCCTAATGGACATAAAACTGATTGGATCATGCACGAGTACAGACTCGAATCAGATCACAATGGTCCTCCTCAGGCAAGCTTATATATATTTCTTCTTCTTATTATATTTATTTATGCATAAGAGGTTTTCTCCATTTCACCAAGTAGTGCTCTTTTAACTTCTGAATAAACTTTTCATGTTGTTGACTTTGATTAATATGTGCAACTTTGTTTTCATGTCTTAAAAGTTTTATAACTTTTGCCTGTTATTAGGTTTATCTATGTGTATATGAGTTCCAAGGTTTGTTTGTCCAGGACAAGATGATTGGTAATTTTTTTTATGGGTTCTTTATAATTAAGACCAAACTTTTTTTTTTGAAACGATTAAGACCAAACTTTAAGTGGAAAGCAAGTTGGTTTTCTAATTAAATTGTTTTGGTCCCTTATATGAAATAAAAGACACTGTTTTTCACTCCATCAAAGTCAAAGGCTAAACAGTTTGGAACCACGCATATAATTAGCTATAATTTTTTTGATCCGGAATTCCTAACATAAATAAATGTTAAACTTTAATTTAAAATAATCTTTATCCTTTTTTTAGGGAAATTAATCTTTATCCTAAGTGGCTTGCTTTTCTACTTTTTTTTTTGCCAAACGAGAAGCAACTTTGACCAAATACCATGCCAATCTTCACCAGCACAAAGATATGATGTCAAAAGAAAAAGAAATTTTAGTCCCAAACTGACTTGTTTTCCACTGAACATGGTTATAACATATAACATATATATTGCCTCAACAAATAGACGTTTATGTTGCTATTTAAATTTATGAAGAATGTATTTGTCTTCTGTATTAAATTACAATAACCATATTCTAAAATTTGAATTAAATAATTACATATCAATTATTAAGTATACATTTTATCATGTTATTCATATATATGACATTGTCATCTTATATATGACATTAGATCTTTTCTTCAAAAATATTTGACATTAGGTAAATAGAGCTATCATACATATATTATTAATTAAGTGAATTGAACTAAATCTTCCGTACTTTGTTAAAAGAACAAATGTGTGATATCGAAGAACCGATATGAAATAATCGTATATTTTTAACATCTAGCAGCTCAACATAATCACCCGATAAGATTTTTCATTCTTTGTACATGTTTTATCGTTCTCGACAGTTGGGTTCTTAGAACATTTTTGAAGTTGCCTATTAGGATTCCGTTTACTTGACCTAGAATGTCGATATACATGTTCATGGCATGGATCTTGGACTATTACCTCGACCTTATGGGTTTATCTTGTATGTTTTGTATTTGGCTCTTCGTTAAATGGAAATTTTAAACCGTTTTTTTTTTGAAACACATCTACCATCGCCCCTATAATAACATTTACTATCATGAATGATTTATGATGCATCCTGATTGATTAATGCAAAGAATTTTATTCCACCATATTCTCATAATTAAACTTATCTAAATATATGTTTGGGTTCATATAACTCAGGAAGAAGGATGGGTGGTTTGCCGAGCATTCAAGAAGCGAGCCACAAGCAGCCAAAGCAAGTGCATGGAAGCGTGGGACTCAAGGTACTTCTACAACGAACCAACCGGCGTTGCGTCCGGCGGCGGCCAAACCCCCTTATCCGCCCAAAACTTGTTGTGCAAGCAAGAGATAGAAGGAGGAGACAGTTTAAACTTCATCATCCAACAACAACAACACCATTCAGATCCCTTCGTGCAGCTTCCTCAGCTCGAGAGCCCTTCTCTGCCTCCAATGAAGAGACCCAGAAGCTCCATGTCCCTCGTATCAGAAACCAGCATCGAAGATCACCAACACAACTACAATATAATAAGATCATCATCGTCGTCGTCATGGTGCAACGGTAACGACGAGAGGAGTAACAAGAAGGCCGTGACAGCAGACTGGAGGGACCTCGACAAGTTCGTTGCTTCGCAGCTGAGTCAAGAGGATCGATTCGTGGAGAAGATGGATTGTTCTACGGATATGGCATTGTTGCTGCTGGAGGAGGAAGAAGAAGAAGCTGGTGGTGGGAGCAAGTTGATGAGTAGTGCTTTTTTGAACCCAGCTCCAGCTTCAGATTGTGATATTGGGATATGCATATTTGAGAAATGAAATCAATTGGAGTATAAGTAAGTGATCAATATTAATTATTTATAATTATGGATGTTTTTATTATAAGAGTTTTTATGTAAAAACTACATATGTTGTTGTGAATGAGTGGAAGATCACTCTTGTATCTTTCCCCTCACAATGAGAATCAAGGTTTTCTTATTAATTACAATAAAGTTATTAGAGGAAGATGGAATTCATGATTTTATTGTACTGAAGTGCAGTTTAGAAGACTCTATTTCATTGCACTATCAATAATAGTTGAATTTTCATGTACTATAATTGCCATTGTTATTGGTCATCAATAATAGTATCATTTTCATGTACTAATAGACATTATATTTTTGGTTTTACGTGAACCATTTTTTTACAATATTATAACTATGTTTAAGTACTGTTTTTTCTGTTATCCTCCGGGATATTGGGTGATATACATTTTTTTTATCAGCAAAAAACAATTTTATTCAACCAATCAATACACTCCAGAAGAGAATTACAATCGAAAGGAAGAAAAGCGAAAAGAAAGAAGATAAAGAACCGAAAGGGGAATTGAAATTAACTAATATCCTTGAACATATTGTTTGAAGAAAGGTGACACATACTTGAAGCTATAATAATCCATAAATATTTTCAAAAACTCCATAATATATTTTGTATTCAAAGACTTAAACAGTACTTTGAACTTGGATGACACATCTAAAGCTCGACCTCATATTTACCTATACTTAAGTGGAAAAACCGACGTTGAAGTATGAAGGTAATCAAATTATGTAATATTTATTTTCTTTATGTGACTTATTTTTAGAATAAGGAATTGTTTCATTAATATAAAACCAGAGAATATAGCGTCTATATCCCGTAATGAGATAATGATCCAATAACCCTTAGACAAAGGAGTTAGAGTTTTCGGTTACAATTCGATTGACTTTGTAGTCTTATGTATAAAGGAGTTAGAGTCTTAAACATTTTATCATTTATATTTTATATGGTTTCAGAGTTTTCGGTAACGATTCTATTGATAAGTTGTCACGAATTTGTAACTTTGTTCACTTGTTAGCTTATGTTTGTAACAAGGGTCTTAAGAACGTATTTGGTCTTAACTTTTATTTTATTTGTGTTATTTTATTTCACTTCCGCATCATGGTCATCAACCACAACCGTGTTCTACCTTCTATACCATTAGCATCGTCGATCACAAGATGAGACGATGTTTGTGTCGTTAGCCATGAGACGAGATGAGTTTGCACCATCAGACATAAGAAGAGATGTCATTTGCACCGTCGGTCCCAAGAGGAGTAGCCGTTTGCGTCATCCAAAAACATCAAACGTGATCATTCTATAGCCTTATTTTTCAAGTAGGACATACGAATCTCCGATCTCTAACTTAGGAAGGAGTATTAAAAGTAATCAAATAAGAATAAAATATAATTGATTTGTTCTAAATTAGTTAGAGTGGTAAACACAATATTACATGATATTTATTTTCTTCAAAGTCTTCAACAAAATCAACCAAATACATTATACATTCAATCATTGGTATTTTACAACTCATTGGACTAGAAGTTCCATATAGTGTTGAGTTGTTTTCTAATACTATAATATATCTTTGCCGTTGAACGATTTTTTGTTTTCACATTATTGCTACCAGTTACATACCACTCTTTACATTATATAATTTCAGCTATTTTTTGTACTTAGATATACAACTTAGTAACCTCCAATCATATTTTAAATTGATGAATCAATTTATTATTGTTAAAGTATATAGTGTCACATGTAATAAAAATAAGAATAGAATGTTAATTGATCAGAAAAAGTTAAAGTTACTTTCATTTAATTATGTTGGTTTTTTAGTTATGAAATTTGACCATATATATAGTTTCGTTCTAAATAATATTCATGTCAAAACAAATTAGTCTGATCATGGATAGATACATTGTATATCTTTCTGATTGCCACCACTGTATGTTGCATATGTTCTATACGCGGATAACCAATATTATTATGATCCATTTGTCGTATAAAAAAGTATGAAAACATATTAAACTCACGTTAATAAAAATAAATTGTCATCTATTAAGATTACATCTAATAAAGATGGTTATTTAACTTTGTATCATAAAGTTTCTCACTGGTTTAATCGTAACAGTGAGAATCAAAGATGGAGAAAAGGTGGAGATGAGGAAGAATTAGAGAATGGAAACGGAAGGTGTATAGTTTAGTAAGATTTGAAGGTGTTGGAATGGTTTGGTGGGCCACAGGTTTGTCTAGCATGCGTTGTACAAACCGTGGCTCCTGTTGGGCATGCTTTGTCACCTCCCTCTCTTTTCTTTTCTTTTCGCCCATTTTCTTTTACATAAATGTTAATCACTTTTCTTATCCTCATTGTCTCACTTAAACATAACCAATTGATCATATCATACGTATCATAGTCTGTGTATGTGTATGACATTTAACTCGATGCCAATGCATGTGGTGTTGGATTAGCATCCAATCGAACCCATACTTGCAACGTTGCACCTGTTATCGTTGATCCGTAGGTGACAGATGGATAATAGCTGTTATTTAGGTAGTTTTATTTGTCGGCCAGATATTTTATCAATGGTTAAAATCCGACGACCAAGACTTGTAGATCAAGATTTTGATCAACGATCCAAAATACACGTCGTTATAGACGAACCTTTAGTCACAAATAAGATCTGTTGCTAAGGAAGGACTCTATCCGTTGGATACCACCCGTAACTGAAGAACAATATTGTCCGACAGATACTATCCTTATCTGAAGAACTACAAATAGTATAGGCCATATCTTTCGGTGCTAAAACAAAAGGTAAAGTTTGTTGAAATTAGATCAATATTGTACAAGATAATTATACATATACTTTTTCTGAATGTAAGATAGTAATTGTTAAAAACAATGACACGAGTAAGATTAATTAAGTTGAATACTTATTAACTCGTGAGAACTCTCTTTCTAAACGGAACCCTAACGAACCCTCTCTATTACAAGAGCTATCGCCATTGGTGGCTTTTAGGACTGTCGGTGGGGGCTTGTCCTTTGCACCCACCAGAGGTCTATCCTTCTTCGTCACGGTGTACTGTCGTCATTTTCCCTCTCAATCCTCGCCCTCCTCCTCCTCTTCCCTTTGCAAATTCCTCTCCCCTTCGCCAGTCTGAAAAGTCTGCAACCTACCATCAATCGATTCTCAAGTTTGATAGTTAGCCGGACTTTCATCTCTTTTCGTTATTGTCTGAATCCATAGAAAGTAGCCCCGACGCCATCTAAGCCGATCCTATGCCTTCTGATCGTCCTCGCTGGCAGCCCCCCTTCCCATCTCGTTCTACCCCTACTTATCATTGTCCCTTTTTCCCATATCGGAGAAACCTCGCTTTTGGCTAAAGGAGCCATTTTTGGCATGAAAGGTAGTGCCACAGCCTCACTTGGAAGGGTCTCACCGGAAACGAAGAGGCTTTGGCCATTTCAGAATTTGTCGGGCCATTTCGTTTCGATCGGCCCCGAAACGCCGCCTCATGCCAGTTTCCACCGGATGTTGCGACACCTGTTTTGCCCTCCCCATCACCTTAACTTGTAACCCGGAGTCGGGCGTGACCAGGTCTGGAATTTTTGGCCGGAGTCGCCCTTATTCAGACCAGGTTACATCCGTCTTTGTTCCAAGATCTCCTGAGCATGTTTTGTTTTGCAATGTTCCTGGCTCCCGCCCCTTGAAGTCAGATGCGTCAAACCCGAATAATTATTTGTTTCCCACCCCAGCTGTTTTCGAAGTGCTCTCGGAATGTTCTCCTGCCCTCGACAAGGCCCCTCGGCATTCAGTTGTTCTTACTGGTAATTATCTGAACCATCAATTGCAAAGACTCTTGATTCATTGCTCTACTGGAGAGGATCTTGGCCCTGGCCCTGACCATAACTCTCGGAGGCCAGGGCCTAATGGGGAAAGGAAGCCATTGGGCCCAGAATCGAACGAGTCTTCCCAACACCTTTTATTGAGTGCAACCCTTCGGCGAGGAGTCAGGTTCCGTAGAGGGACTCTAGTCATTTCCTCGCAAGTCAAGATAACCACCCGACGCGGTATTTACTTCTTGGCTTGGCGTTAGTGAGCATATCTTCAGATGTCACTACTATTCTACAGTTGTTTGTAGAATTGACTTTTATTTCTATCGACGTGTGTCAGATCACTTTCCTAATTGTCAGGAGAGGGATACCGTCCATTATCTTGTATTGTACCGAGTTTCATCTCTAGACTCTGGATCTTTTACTTCGATGTACGTCTTTGATATTCAGCGATTAATCAAAAACATACCCTTTTACTAAAAAAAACAATGACACAAGGGCATCGGCTTAAACATGCCACAACGATAAAATCTATCACACTAACGTTAGAACGTGTGCCACGTAATAAAAGGCGATTGAAAAATAGGGATTACGAGGATAATAACTTAAAACAACAACAACAACAAAAATACCATAAAATTAACAGTCATCCACATGATTAGAATGTCATCCACATACAGACATAGGATCACATATCCCTCATTTGTGGTTTTAACATCTATCATCTGTCACACTTGTTTATTTTGTAGTTATTGACTAGCATGACACCGTCAATTTTTTTTTGTCCACTGCTTAAGTGTTAGCTTCAGTCCAATAAACTACAATTTACCAATTTTTGTTTTGAAGACCGATTGTCATCTTATTTAATAATGGGGCCAATAACTTAACAAGACACCCCCCACATTTTCAAGTAATTATTGGAAGGTTTTCTCCATTTCCATAATTCGTGTAGAGTCTTGTCTAATTTCTTAAGGGGTACCTTATTCAAAGGTAGTTAGCTAACAAAATAGCTTCCCCTCCCCCCACATGTAAAGTGACAATCCATATTTCATTTGATCAAAAGGTTCGTCATGTGAATAATTATTTTGACATAAATTCCGCATTTATAGTCCGTTGGAATTTTAGGATGTGTTCCGAGATTGTTTACTCTCCCGCAGCGCTACGTGGTAAACGTGTCCAATTTTCCATGTCATACATATAATGACACAATGATATAATTATAAGAAGCGCCCCCCTTACATTATTCATTTATTGAACTAACGTGTTTGGAAACTTATTCATTTTCCACAAATATCCATCCTTAGTCAAAACTATTTTTTTTTCACCCTCATAAACCGTCCTTAAGCCTTGTACGCTTCAAGTCGTTTCGAGGTTCTTCATATATTTGGAAGTCATATTGAAATTTGAGCAATTCCATATAGTGAATCTCAATTTCAAATAATTTCACGTTGTTTCACTAAGAAACTATTTCAATTAACAATTTTTAACATTTGGACGTATTCCAATATGTTTAAATTGATCTACCATATTTCAATTATCAAAAATTGAAACTATTCAATTTGGTCATATTTGTTCTTTACATGGAGCACAATTAACTTGATCTTGAAACCCTAAATTTAATCGTTCTATCGTGTTTCGTATTGAAACCGAAATCGATTAATAGGTCAATGATCAACTTAATCTTCTCAATGATATATCGACATATTCGATTGAACTTGTACTAAGGAAGCCGAATCAATTAACTGAATTTAATCGTTCGCATGTGTTTGATCAAGAATTTGGAAAATGAAACTATTCAATTTCTATTTTCTTGTTCTTGTATAGGTTTGTTTCAATTTTTGAAATCAATTGAACCTTTCCAATTTGTCATTTCTTTATAAGAACAGGATCAAATTCACTATTTAGATCCACATTGATCTTTTATATGGTTCAAGCCAATTGAACCGTTTAACTCAAACCTCGTTTGAGCTTAAATATCGATTGAGTCGTCTTTACGTGTTTCAAAGAAACAAGATCGATTCAATCTATTTTATCAACTATAGACTTTGAACAAATGGTTCACCACTTAAACCCGAAGTTCATAAGTAGATAGAACGACATCATTTGTTCATCACATTCTAAAGTGAAAACATGTTGTTTGTACGTGTTCTTTAAAGAACATAATCAATATTGAACTTAGATTCTAACACAGAATTTTTAGTTCCAACTTACTCGTTGTAATGTTTTTCCACAAAATAGGAATCAATTAATTTACTTTCCAAATCTTGGATGTTTTAATTAACTGAAACCATTAAGTTTGCCGATTTCCATTGAGTGTCTTTTAGTCGTTGAAAGCACGTTCGATTTTAATCTATTCGTACATGTTCTACTTTTAGAACCGAATCAGATTTTTATTTTACGGATCTAACGAATCCATTTGTTCGATCGTCTTTATGTGTTTCCAAGAAACAAGATCGATCACAAATATCGTTCTTCTAAGGAAATGTTTTAAATTCCCTTTAGGAGACTAGGAAACCATTTAGGAAATAAATCCAATTTGTTTCCTTCTTGAATTTAGAGAAAACCGTTTAGGAATTTTATTCCAAGTTCGTTTCTCTCGTTTGTTTCACAAAGAAACTGTATTTATAAGTTTCCAATCGTTGGAAATTTTAATCTGTTCGAACGTGTTCTAATTAGAACCGAATCAGATGAAAAGTTCATTGTTCGTACGTGTTCTAATTAGAACCGAATCAGATAACATCAAAATTGATGTAACAAGATCGTCTTTACGTGTTTCTAGGAAACAAGATCGATCACAATAATTATTCTAGCATATAGAATAAGTAGAAGAATAGATTTTTTTTTAATCTGTCCAGCCGGGTTGGGTCTGACCCGCGGACCAGATCTGCTCCACAACCCGGACCGTACTGGACCGATCCAACACCCGAAGCCCCGGACCCACGGACGGACCTGGTTCACTCCCTGACGACTCGCGCGCCTTTCCCCTCTACATAGGCATTTATGTTTTGTTTTGGGCTCCAAAATTTCCATCTTGAGTATGCATTAGTACCTGTGTGGCCAATTAAACAATAAACAAACAATTAAAAAATTTAACAGCCTAGAAGCGCGATTTTTTTTTTCCTTTCTTTGTACGCGTTCTACACAGCCTAGCCATCAAAAGTGGCGCTGTCTCCTCCCATGGTTCCGATAACCCCCTTTTTTTTTCAACCAAAAATGATTTCCAAAATCAATTTATAATTGATTTTAGATAAAAACAGAACCTGCCAAAAAGTTGTTAGAAACAACTAATTCAGTTTCCTTATCAAACCAGACTCGGAAAATAAATTTTCCAAACTCAATTGGGAAAATAAATTTCCTTTTTTCTGAATACAAACTAACATGTCAAGAGAGATGGTTAGTAACAGATGATCAACCAGAATTTAAATAGTCATTTACTAGTTTTATTTACTGTTGGTCGACGAATCGTAGGGGGACTTGGAAAATCAGATTAAATTGTGTCTGATTCCCTTTTGATTTTCAGGATTTCCAATACCTGCAAAATAAATCAATTAGGTGTAGAATGACATGTTACTAGACTTTGTTACCAGACTTCGATTCAAAACTTAGTGTGAATCAACCTCCGACAAAGATAATCTGTTCTTCGTCTATGGAACTTGCAAAATAAAAAGTCTTAAGATTGTTAGACGGGTTAGTCCATAAACGATAAAAAACAGATAAAGTGAATCCAATATTATTGATGAATATTCAAATCGCATACGAAATAAAATAACAAAAAAGTATGTAATAACACAAAGTCGATACGTAATCGAAACAGTAACCTCAATCGATACTCGAAGAGGGAACAGGTATGTCGAGGCCTGCGAACTAGTTTCCTTAAGACTTTTTATTGCCCCGTCTGAGCAAGTCTCCCAAGATACAACGACAACGTAAACAAACTCGAAACCGTGTATGAGAAGTAGCACCGAGTAGAAAGAAATCAGTTGCTCTGTTCTTGGAGAAGGAGAGAAATCGTGTAGGTAAATTTCGTGTCTATTTCGTCTCTACTACGTGTCTAATTTTTCACTACGAATAATGAACTAGAACAGAGCTTATATAGGAAAAGGGGAGAGAGTTTTTGGAAACGAGTTTTATGGAAATACAATTTTCGGAAATATCAAATATTGGAAATATATTTTTCCAGTAATTAATTATTAATTTCGAAATATAATAATATTAGGAAATTAAATAAATTTCGGAAATATTAAAAAATTCGAAATAATAAAAAATTAGGAAAAAATATAAATTTCAGAAATAATAAATTCTGAAATTTCCTTATTGCATATCAATTTCCAAAACTGAAAAAGACATCAATTTCATATTTCCTTATTTTGCATATTCTGAAAATTGGAAATTAATTGTTGAGATTTAATACGGGCCGAAGCAAAACGGAGCTGGCGCTACGGGCCCAAATCCGCTACAGCATTCGCGTCCCGCACACAGCCTTTCATCCAAGCAATACAAACATGCTAGGAAGGCAACGCTATATAAACCCAATGAAAGTTTAGCAATCTTTCGATGTGGGACAACACAAGAATGATGTATTGTTCATTTGTAGTTTTCTCAACAACTAAGTTCAGCGGGTGATCTTTGAGCTTTAATTTCTCATTCACCTCTTGTCCGTTTAGACCTCATAATATCTCGTTGGAAAGGCCTCACTTCCTAGAACACAAAACTAATATGTCCATAGTTCTAGGGTGAGCCGATCCTATATATAATTGAGCGTCAAGTTGACCATTTCCATTTGTCTAAACTCACTTTTGTCCAACAATCCCCACCAATAATGCCAAACTCATCGCCTCTCTCCATCAAGCATTGTCGACATGTTTCGCGGAAGACTTCTGCCAAACGTATCAGAGAGACCATTGCGGCCTTGCGTCGCCAATTGATGTCGTACTAGAGGCTACGAGTCGGAGCACTAATTCCACACGTTGATCCCTAAATCTGGTGTCATCGCAGTCTTGAAAGGCTTTGTCTTTTCCCTTCTCTTTCGTCACCAAATGTGAGGAGGGGGGGGGGGGGGGGGGATCGCAATCTAGACAATAGATCTTTTTTTTTGAACGAAGGTGCATATGTATTGTATTATTAATAAAAGAGTCAATATAGGAAACAAGGACATGCAGATCCCTATTTCACAGACCCTTGAACAAAGAACCGATAGTATTTCGGTTTGAAAATAAAAAAACACAGAAACTAAAAATAAACCAAATTGTGGAGAACTGCTCAAGATGGTGCCTAAACACCGCCTGATCCTATAAATATGACTCTTTTCACCGTGAGGTGTACGATCGAACAAGAACGACAATAATAAGGGAGAAAGACAATCAATAGCAATCAATCGTGATATGAACGAAACGCTTATATAATTTACATAATAAAAAATAATGTTACGAAAATAGAGTAATCTTCTGATAACATTCCAATTTTTTTTTGAAATATCTATAACATTCCAAATTCTAAAACAATAATATTTCATAATTATATTTAAACTCACAAACATATCTCCTGGAAAAATAATTTAAAGTGTTTCTATATTATGTATTCTTTTTTTTGAAACGGGTAACCGGAGACTTTCGTTAATACCAATAGGTAATCAAACAGGATGAGGCGTGACCACCCCGGGTTCCAGATGTATGTCCGGGCCGACCGTAGCAACCCGGCACTCATGGACCCATATTAATAGCCCACTTGAAATCGTGGGCACAAACTCAAGACAACTCCTTACCGTCGTCCCAAAACAACGAGGAATAAAAAAATTCCTAAAACAATCAGGAAGTAAAATGTTCCAAAGATAAAGCAGATAACAAGAAAACAGATAAATAAACTTTGCTGAATGTGCAGGCTGCCCGGGACCTCCCAGCACTGGATGTCTCGGGTCTGTGGGTATAGTCTGAGGACGACTCCACCTACCCCTGCCGGGTCGGTTCATTCCTGCATCGGAGGCTGATGTGCCTTTGGCTGCTCTTCCCTCTCCTCCATCTGGTAGACCGGCCACATTATGTGATCTTGGGGGTCGGATAATCCAACAACTTCTTCGACTCCGGCGGACGAGCAGACAACGACCCACTCCTAGTCTTCAGGGTAGTCAGCTTACCCTTTCCTCGGCTGGGCTCTCCTTTCGCTAGTCCAGCCTGGGGATCTTTCTGTTTCCCCGGGAGATCTTTCTCCTTCCCCTCCCCGGTCACTACGATAGCTCCGGGTTCAACTCGGTCCATAGTAACAGGAACAGGGTGGATGTTAGCCAGATTGTCAGGCTTCGTGAAGCCTAGTGGCCCTCCAGAGACTCGACCTCCCTCATGCGTATCCTTTGTTTCCCCTCCTGGGGTAACCCTAGCCAGATTGTCAGACTTTGGAATGTCTACGCCGGGTAGATCTTCACCCATAGTGATTTCCCTGGATCGAATCAGCGGATTCATGGACATGTCACTCAGAAGATACGTAATGGTCGGGTGTGTCACCGGGGGGGGGGGGGGGGGGTGTATACCAAACCGTCCTCAACAGCCGGTCCACATCCATCTGGGTTGGGGTCAGGATAGGCGGGTCGTAACGAATCTCTTCCCGACCAATCCCCGGTAGCTCAGTCGTGCACCCCGAGATCCTATGGGTTACCATTCCACACCTGCGACAAAAATCCACTATCCTCTCATACTGCAAATCAATCACAGCGGATGTTGTGGTACCTGGAAATCTGAGTCGTAAGCGTCGCCGTAGAGGTCGATTCAGCTCCATTCTGACCTGTAACCATAAGAACACGTCCTCCCGTCGAGCCAACGGGATCGGAGCCGATGGAAGTTGGGTGCCAATGCTATCTGCAATGAGTCCGCGGATGTAATCATTCTTGGCTCCCACCGGGATATTGAGTGCCCTAACACCGAGCTCCATATGATGAAAATTGATCTCATTGGCCCAGACAAATTGTCTAAGAGGCTCTAACAGAAGGGGGGAACCCCTTGAAGCTCCAGGGACCCCTATGGAGGATGTTTTCCATCGACTCGGTGGACGGGAAATGATAGCTTGTTACCTCCGGGGACATGAACTCCACCTTTATTCCAGTCACCTTCAACTTCTGTAGCATCAACGCGCACACGACGTTCTGATTGTAGACCCGATCCCCAACCACCTTGGCTGCTAGGGAGAACTAATATGTGCCCTTAGTGAAGAGTGAGACCACGACTTCATCATCATCATCCTCCCAATCCGGGACTGGGGAGATACGGGTCGAATGGATCTCAGATGGGCAAGCCGTCGACCCCCGTCCGCCTGATGGCCGAGGGTTCGTGTCCGATATCCAATCTGACGGAGGGCGGTATCTAGCCACCACCGTCGGAACTTGAGGCCGGGAGTGGGACGGTGGATCCCGAAGAGTCTCCTCACAACCAGATGACGTCCGCCCTGGTCCGAGATAGTCGTCGGGAACTCAGAGACCTCGGAGTCCGCTTGGTTCGTACCAGGTTTATCCTTCAGAGCCAAGAGGCCCTTCGGCCGCCGGGGGTCCGGCAAGGGAGGGGAGGGAACTGCCTCAGACGACGACGGGACGAAGTCGCCGGAGGGAAACCCTAGCTGGTCGGGTAGACCGTGCGGTTGAGAATCACCATAAACGGGATGGATCTGACCTGTTGATGTCATTTCCGACTGGTAACGGCTGTGCGAAGGCAGATCCGATGCTGGCTGGCTGGAAATGGCGAAGGACGATAGTATAGGAATCGTCGAGGGCGGCGGAGACGGTCCGATACGACGGGGAGCAGGTGGCGAAGCAAAGACGATGAGCAAGGCGAGCGCGGCTTCGATGCAGAGACAACGAGGGCGAGAAGACAGGTGGTGATCGGCGAAGACAACGGTGGCGTCGATTGTACCCTAGCTAGGGTAGAAGAAACCTTACTTAGAGGTAGAACAGAGCTTTTGAAAAAAACGTTTGTTTATTTTATACCACAATGTATTAAATGTTAGATTATGTATTCTTAATTAACTTTATATTGATCGTTGCATGAGTTGTGACACAAGAAATCATGAAGTGACATTCCCCTTTCTCACATTATTAGTGGAGATTGAACTTAATGTCAAATATGGTCCAACGTCCATTACGAACGAAACCACCCTTTAAATTGACTATAGAAACCTCAATAGCTATCCACGTCTCATTAATCATTATCATCTCCCCTTTAAAGTAGTAGTCAATTTATATTTTCCTCTATCAACATTATCATCTCCCCTTTAAAGTAGTAGTCAATTTATATTTTCCTCTATCAACGTTTTATTTTATTAAAACGTACATAATTATATTACAATAAATAGTCAGTACAAGTAAAAAGTTTTCGGAAGACTCCACACATATAACTCTAAAACAAAATAATTGTTAAAACGATATTGAATTAACCATATAGGCATGAAGAAAGGGCGGAGGTTAGTAGACGGAACTTGGAGTCATGCTCAAGGTATTACCTATACGCTGCATATGAGGGACAAATCGATCGAACTTGAACTCTTCAGCTGTAGTGGGATGATATACGTAAATCAGGGTTTCCTCCCGAAAAAAGTCTTTGAATCTTTACTCACTAGCCAATGACCATGCAAAGACGATATCAGATTAATAAAAAAGACCCACTCGATTACCCTGGTCCAGAATTGAGAAGGACGCGCAGGTGGCGGCTTCAGAGACGAATGCGGCAATGGCGGAGGCATGGGGGTGGAGGCTGATCAAGGATACAGATCTGAAGCGGCAACAATAACAATAGTGGGATCAACCGGTGCGGAGAAAAGAAACCAGTCGACAACCATAAGGAATGCAAGGGGCGACCGGTACAGGACCGGGAGACGCATCGCTGATGATAGGCGAAGACCAAAGACACGACAACTAACGAAAATTTAAAAGGAACCTTAGCAAAAACCCTAACATAACTCTTCATCTAATAATTTTTTATTAGTTGATATGATAAGTACGTATTTACATTTTATTTCTCTTTAATTGCAATAAGAGCAGCTCCAATGATCGGCTAATAGGCGTGACATGCATGTCGTGGAAACCATTTTGAAGAGATAGAAACATTAAAATAATAGTATTTGAGGAGAGAGTTTTTGTCGTGGTAGGATCCTCCCACGACGTCTGTCGTCGACTAAATGTAATTTTTTGGCTATTTGTTCTTGGTACTACACTAAACCACTACTTTTTATGCTACCCATTAGAGGTGTAGTGGTAGGACTTAAAAAGTAGTTGTTTGAAAGAGAGAAAGATAAAATGAACCCAAGTTAAAATTCTAAATCATTATACAATGGTTTATCATTAGAGACGCTCTAAAAGAAATATAGTACGTAATTATTATCCAATATATAATCGAGTTCAAATTCTATCACATCGGGATTTGGGTCTTGACTATTGGAGCGTTGAATTGTTGTCATTGATGTAAAGTTTACTTATAGTTATAGTCAATTATATGACTCTTGCTGGGATCAAATTATAATCGATTACTATATATATTTATATATCAAAAGACAGTCGGTTATCATGGATCACAAGATATACATCTATTCACTCTACTCACAACCCATAACCATTAATCATTGGTCACAATCTCGTTCAACACAACAATAAGTAATTCATAAATAAAAAAAAGTACACAACTATGGTGTCATAGGGTGTAACTTGTGCACTTTTAACATACACCATTAAGTAGACACAACACAACACAACACACAACCTAAATGCTTCATATAATATGACCATGAAGATGAAACATCACGTGCTGCTTCTTTGCAACATCCCTATTCTGCTAATTTTCAATGTCACGGAAAAAGAAGGATAAAATGAAAGGTGTTAAAGTCCGATCCAATCCCAAAACACGAATTTATGGGTACATACATCAGGATATATATCAAGAAGTCAATTAATGTTTACATTTTCAATGTGAGACACATACTTCAACACTCCCTCTTACATGTAAAGTTGACTATTTTCATGTGGGTCATAACAGGACTGAACATCTGGATATGGACCGGAGACCACAAGGTGGAGGTGACAAATGGACCATAGGTCAAACCAACTCTAATAACATGTTAAAACCTTATCCAACCCAAAAACTCAAACTTATAAGCGGAGACATCAAGATGTATATCAAGAGATCAATTAATACTCACACTTTTGAAAATAGATAAAAGGTGAAACAGTCTTCCTCAGATGACTGAGAGCATCACTCATATATATGGGAATGAGCTCGACCAAGTTGAGTCAGACCAATCATGTTCCATCAAATGAGTGCTCAGAAATTTCTAAATGCTGCACATAATCACCGGTGCTCAAGATCGTCAATAATTTCCATTCTGTGACTGTTTACGACAAGTTACAGGTTTCCATGTCTCATTGGCTGGGTATGCATTGCAAAGTTTACAAAAAGGGGCCAATGAGAAGTTGACAAGTGGTATGTTCCAAGCTCGACATAGAGAGATGGGTACGGGGATGTGAATGAATGAGGCATTAGTATAATAGTTGACCAAAACATACCTCCTTTTTTGGAGAACAATGATGATGGCTCACAAAAACGCAACCAGCTCCATTCATAATCTAGATAAGCTTTTCATGCAAACCTACAGGGGCAAAAATGGAAAGAGAAAAAGATGCTGCTTACTTTTCGAAATTCACGAAATGGGCCTATATGTTAATTCTTCTGAACCTGGACTATTTCAGTCTCAGATACTCTGTCTGGTCTGGTCCACTGTGTGAGATTATCTGCAACTGCATACCAACACTGTCCGGCAAAGTCAATCAAGCAGTGAAGATTGCAATTTATTTCATGGGTTCCCCTTCATTGAGGTTGATTATGAAGCTAATCTATGAACAACGTTACCCAAGTAACCAAATATGTAATATTTTACTAAAAGAAAGACGAAGAAAGATAGTTTGTTCTATTAGGGACACGAACTGAGACGCACCACTGTCTGTGCGCCTACTAATGAAAACCAAAATACCACAACTCTTGAGATTGTAATAATAATGACACCCCATGATATTTGAACCTGGTTGGGTAAATACTAAATAGCAACCAGATTAAGTATATTCTTTCTGAACCAAACCTTCATTCAACATTATAAGAATATCTACAGGTGACACATTGAAATAAAAATTGTCTATTTTGAATGACGAGAATTAAATAGCAAATTTCAAAAGTTCCATGGCAGTGAAACCCGGTTTATCACGCAAAATTAAAACCAAATCAAAGGACAAATTGAATCAATGCATATGATAGAAGAAATGATATGTCTTGTATTGTCGGCTTCATAATCACACATCAAGGCCTGTCCATACTGCATGGGCCCAGACCGGCCCACCGAGGTAATGGTTGGGCTTGAAATGTGAAGAACCTTGAAACGGACGAGTTGTTAACTAACATAGCATTACAAATAAAAACACACATCCATCTGTTCTATATGTACACAAACCCACACCACCAACAGACACTATATACACACACATCAGTTTCTGTCTATATTAAAACTCCACCTCTAAGCCTTCTTGGGCTTTTTCGACTTAATGGACTTGGGCTTCGCCGGAGTCGATTTCTTGGGCTTCTTCGCCACAACCTTCTTCTTCGGCGTCTCCGATTTCTTCACCGCCTTCGTCTTCTTCGTCTTCTTCTCAGATAACTTGTACGAGGCCTTGACCTTGATCAGCTTCCCTTTCGCCGCCGAGTTCTTCAACTGAACCGCCAGTATCTTTTTGAAATTCGGCGGCAGCACGTTCTTATGCTTCTCTTCCATGTACTTGGCTATGGCGTATGGGCTCGATCCGCTCTTCTCTCCCAGGGTCACCAGAGCCTCCTCAATCATCTTCAATAAAATTATCACACAATCAAATCAACACATGAAAATTAACCAAAAATTACATCGGATGAATCAATTCGTGATTATTACCTTGAAGTAGGGAGGGTGAGAAGTAGCCTTCTTCGCCGGTTTAGGCTTCTTCTCCTTCGGAGCCTTGGCCTTCCTCCCCTTGGCGGCAGGCTTCTCCTCCACAGTCGCCGCCGCGGGAATTTTCTCCGCTACCGGAGTTTCAACTTGAGCAGTGGTCGTCATCGCAAAATTCAATACAGTATCGGTATGAAACAACAGCGTCGTCGTCGACGATCAGTTCTGAGATCGTTTGGCGCCGTTTCTCTGATATTTATACTCGCGGAACAATCTGTGTGGTGGACACGCTCCGGGATTAGATTGGTGGACTTGATTTCACTCGGATCGCCAGCCTGGGAGTGGAGACATCTAGAACTTACACGTGGCAAATAATCTGATGGCTATTAGTTCATTCATTTGTGTTTTTTTTAAGAAGAGGTGTGTCCTTCTATTTTGATAAGAATAAGAGCAACATTGTTTTTCTTTTTCTTGTGAAGATAATGTGTTTTCAACCAGGTTTTAGGACCGAGTTTCTACTGATTTTCTATGCCTTTCCCTCGAAATTTTGCATTGCAGGTTTTACCATGTTACGTGTAGATTATAATGGATTTTGAATGAGATGAAATGGACATCATTTGAAAGTGCAAACTAAGGAAAATTTGATATTTTTAAAAATGTCATTAAATAAATAGTTAGTAAGTCAAACCCTAAACTTCTAATTATTAACCATTATTTGATTTGTTACCCTATCAAACCTAGTATTAGTAATTATTCAACGGATCATGTAGACCCAACAAGCCATTTTTCAGGAAATGGTGTTTCCGGTTTGATGATAGGACATGGATCTAACAAGGTTGTAAAAGTTCCCGTTCGGACATGTATAAGCCCCACTTAGACGTTTCAATAAGCTCTATCAATCTGATTTATCCTCCTAGAGAGCTTTTGGCTGTTTGGCCAAAACGTGGCTGATTAATACCCAATTTGGATTTGTAATTAAAAAAAATAGTTTTTAATCTTCTACAAATGAAGTGAGACCATAAAATTATGTTCGTTGAGTTAGTAAATCACACTTTTCGAGTGTTACATCTTGAATTTGATTCACACTATTAAATTTTTTGTTTAATATTTTCAAAACATAAGAAATGCACATATTAATTGAGTTGATAGAATCATATTTATTTATATTCTTTTAAGAATTGTATGATACATTTAGCTTAGTAAAATGTTAATGTTTTTTTAATATATTCAATGTCTGATATTATTAATATTTTTTATATGATATAATATAAAAATTGATAATACATAAAATAATAATAAAAATAATCCGATTAATCTCCAATTACGTCTAATGTCTAGGGTCCCTTCTCGCCCGAATACAACCTTGGGCTCTAGACATTGGTCACCGACCCATGCCAACCCCTAATACATGACCCTATCACCAAACTAGATTGGTTGTCTATTTTTTTTTTGAGAGAAATGACAATATTATTAAATAGATAATAGCGTTTTGGGACCGTCAAACGACAGAACCCTTACAATTCCATAACAGAAAGAACTAGAAATCGAAACATAAATACTGAGAAGTAAATGGTGCTCATATGCATAGAGGCGGTCGGAGGGTGAACTGTTGTAGCATCCGGAAATACCGATACAGTATGCGCCAACCAAAAAGTACCGGTCGAGCAGACCAGTAGATAACTGACCGATGGTGGACCGATGACATCCCCGGTAAGTCAGCGTGCGTCGTCCTCCCTTAAATGATAATAGTAGGGCTCCTGAACGCGGGATTGCTGACTCCGAAGTGGTAGGGAAGCATCTTATCGACTGTTGGCAGAACCATTGCCACCAATCTGCCAGAGAGAAGGTACAGTCGACCAACCCCTCCCTGGAGCCTGGACCCCCAGGCACTCATTCCTAGAGGCGGGGGTGCTTAAAGCCCCCCGCCGCTACATGTGACGTCAACTAGTCGCTCGGACCACTAGCCAACACCGGCCTCTTCGCTAGCGCCGCCATCTTCTCCTACCGGCCACCAGACTTCATCTCGTCCCAAGACAGTATGCTCGGAGCCTGGATGCCCCGACCACCCGACCCGTCAGGGGGAGCCCTAGCCGACCCCTTCCCTTCACACCGCCACCAGTGGCTTCGACCACTCTCCAATCCCGGATCCCAGATGGGTGCTGGCAGACGGCCCAGCCCCCGTGGCTGCTTCGCCAAACTGCCCTGAGTTCGCCGACCCCCCCTGCCCCTGGAGATCGGCTGACCATCTTCTCCCTTGCTGCCGGCGGAGAAGATCCTCATCGGATCCCCTTGATCCGTCCCCCCCGAAATCGGCGAGAACCGTACAAGAGCCCCGCCGCTCGACACACGATGATCACCCGATTGCTTTAGACCCCCGATCACCCATGTCACTGTCTCCTCCACTGGGGAACTCGGCTCCCTAACACCTTCCACCTTCACGGACTCCTCACCCCCTCCCCGGGTTGTTGTCACCATCATCCTCCTTGGTTGGAGAAGGACACGCCGTCTATCGCTGGAGAAGACAGAATCGCAAAAAACCCTAGGGTTTAGGAGCTCTACGTATAAAGTTACATGACATAGTTATTGGTAGTACCCCTTCAAAAGAATTGGTTGTCTAATAGTATCTAATCAAATTTTATTTACCTTTTTTGTTTGTTTTGAAAGTTTTTTTTAAAGCGTATTGAAAAAATATTTTAATCTCAAAAATTATGAAACAAAAACATTATTTACATCAAATTGGCTTCTTCTAGCAGACTACCATTAAATGTTTGTTAATTATATAATTAGGGACTTTTGAAGAATTGGTATACTGCCATAGGAACTAATAATGAGACAAAATTACAGAAATACTTTATTGAGTTAAATACATAACTTATAATTCTAAAAATATTATATTGACCTAAATATAGATATTCAAAAGACACAGATTCTATAGTCTAGGCATTAAGATACACAACATTCTTCAGCAGACAATTTTAATTCATAACTTGTAATAATTTGAACAGTAAAGAC
Organism: Erodium maritimum; assembly: GCA_963921825.1. NCBI lineage: Eukaryota > Viridiplantae > Streptophyta > Magnoliopsida > Geraniales > Geraniaceae > Erodium > Erodium maritimum. The sequence goes on along the minus strand of OY997588.1, from coordinate 12,185,215 downwards.
ATGAAAACATAACACACGACAGTAAATGATAATACCATGGAATATAGAGAGTGTAAAATCAGCACATAATTGGGTAATTAATGGTTTAAAATTGCCATAATGCAAGTACAAATCACCTCAGTTCTAAACAATGCATAAGAATCTGACAAATATATCAATTTATCAATAACTTGAGTACAAAGTGCTCAGTCTTTGCAAACCACAATGTAAGGCCAAAAACAAACACTTCTACAGCTTCCATAATTGTCACCAAAGCTTGTAGGTGAATCACCTCATAGTTTCCAGATAACATAAACAAGAGAACTAATAAATTACACCCAAACATCTTTAAAATGTAAATAGTATTGAATACGACCCAGTATCAAACAAACTACAAGATAAGTCCAACAAAATCACTAACAAATTACAATCATGATAAAGTAAATAACATTGAAAACCAGAAGAGAAGTCAAATTTAACACCCAACTTATCCAACAGCTAGAGTACCAAACCTATGCATGCTAGTAAACCAAACCAGACCCTTTTTTACAGCCACCTGATTCATATTGTACACCACTGGACATGAAACCCATGCCTACCAACCTGTTAATAGATCACAATCACCCTCTATAGCAGAGTATGTCCTATAAAAACAGCAAAAGATCCCACGTGAAATATCTGGTGATCACGTTATACCCTATAAAGGTAAAAACTACCTAATCAAAATCATAACTAAGGCTGACTAATTGCTTTGCTTCAACAACCATACCTCTTGAAAATAGATTTTAGTAATGATTCACACTACAACATAAGATTCTAGTTGAATGTTGAATAATGTACAATAATTCAACATCTCAAATCTGCTTTGCACAAAAATAAGGAAAGACCCGAGATTCTACAATAAACTAGAAGGGTGATAAATGGTTAACAAGTTGTTTTCAGTTTAATCAAAATCGCTCATTCAGGGTGCTCAGTTCACATTAGAACAGATAAACAGCAGATACTTGCTAGTACCAGCAAGCCTTAAAACTAGAAGATATTTGAAGCACACTAGTATTTTTCCTGTTTAATTAGTAATGCTAGTCCCTTACCGAGATCCACAAAGAGAATGGTGATCAACACTTGAACCCTCAACCACATACATTTGTCTCACCCGAAACACAAATCAGATTTCACCTCAACCCAAACAAAAAGCCACTTGGCCTATTGGAAAACCGAACCCATTACTGGGCATTTAATACCTTTTTCATTTGTGCTTCTTATGCGAAAATAAAATCAGATGAACTTCAAATCTGGCTACTTGCTTTGGATAATATACACAACCAAAATTCCCGATAGGGGCACAACAACCCAGTATGTGCCAACCTCTACTACTTGCACTAAACATAGGTAAGAGACAACAACACCCTCGATCTCTACTTTTACTTCTCATAGATCAAAGATGACACCACCTTCAAATAACTCCTTAAGCATTCTGATCAAGGGTAGCCATTAGAACTTGCCCCATTGACAATCCATTCCAAACCCATAACGAACTCGGGTAATACAACAAGCTTAGATGTTCCACCAAAATATTCCCCCATTGTAAAAACATTCCATCTCCTCAAAATTCTATCTATCTGTAATTTGTATACTAACTTCTATCTGCATTTTATATTCGAAACTCCGCATCTCTTTGACAAGAATCCTTCCATTTCCAAAAAAAAGTCACCTAATTTGTTTCTTTCAGCTTCCATAAGAATCAACATAAACACCCAATCCTTCGTCAAGAGAACAACATATCCCAAAATCGATATCTGCACTTCAGACCAACAGCCCATTTTGTAACTCACAATCTGTTCATACCCTATGGAAAATATAACAGAACTGCTTCAATCTCCAACATACATGTTTACGTTTGTTTCTAAAAACTATGATCACCTTAGAGAAAGAACCTAAACTAGATGCATCAATATTCTGGGTGTTCTATGAAAAGTTTTAAGAGGGAAAGAACAAAGCAGCACGACGCAAAAGAGAGGCAAGGGATATGGAGAAAACCAAATTTAAGAGCCAAAGGAAAATAGGACTTCAACTTTTGTTCCAAACAGCAAGCAGATCGCTCAATGTTGATGAAGTGGATCTTGCATTTCCTATCCCACCCACCTATACACATTTAATTAAGAACCTCAATAACATTAATAGATGAGAAAATAATCCCCAAACAATAAAAAGCATCATAAACAGTTACTTACGAATGGTTCTTGACTTCAATAGTAATAGCCACCTCCATGCGGGCGATCACCGCCGTATGGGTGATCAACCCCGTATGGTCGATCCCCTGCATATGGCCGATCACTTCCATACGGGCGATCACTTCCATACGGGCGATCACTTCCATATGGGCGATCACCTCCATACGGGAGACCACCTCCGTACGGATGATCACCTCCATACGGGTGATCACCTCCATATAGGCGATCGCCTCCATATGGGCGTTCACCTCTGTAATAAGGTGGGTATGGACCTCCACCATAACTTTCATAGCCACCAGCATACTGAAGCATGAACAAGGATAATATATGATTAAGATCGAAAAAGTAGCATATGTATTAAGATGAGCTAAGAAACGATTGCTTACATCAGAACCCTGATAATCATGACTGTATGTACTACTGCCGGATCCAAAAGAACCTACACCATAAACTCATCACGAGTAAATCTTATGCAACATTTGACCATATTGATGATCATGCTTGAATATGAAATAGTGAGCTTAAGAAGTCATACCACGATAACGAGTTCCACGAAATGGAACGGCTGGATCATTGTAAGCCAACCGTGGCCGAACCCTGCCAGGTTCCATATAATCAGGATCATGCTCCTACAAAGTACAAACAGAAGCAAAACATCAAATATATGAAAGACACTCATAAACTTGACTACACACTGTAATTATTGGAAAAAAAATACACTCACTGTCATATGAAATGGACGCTTCATCCCATGTGCACCATCATCAAACATATAAGGATCATTGAAGTGCCTTTCTGGATAAGGTCTATCAAATCGCCCTTCGGGAGAATATGGTTGCCTCCTTGGTGGAATAAACCTTCCGTGATCTCTATCAGATATATCATGCCAGGGTCTATCATGGCTTGCACCTCTGCCAGATGTGTGGTGACCACCTCTGAAGAAACCCCGTCTTCCCCCTATTTTTAAAACAACAATACAAAATCAGGGCATATCAAATACGCCCATATATGCATGCACAGATTTAATGAATAAAATTTTAACACAGCAGACAAATAACCTCGCCCAAAATTTTGCCTCCCATGGAAATCAGCATATGGATTATCAAAACCATACTCATTGGGCAAACCCATCCTACCAGTTTGACCTCGCCCACCCTGGTAGAAACCCCTCCCACGTTGGAAATTTGGATGATTTAAGGAATGTCCACCGCGCCCAAATCCTCTACCTGTATGGCACAATGACTATATAAATTAATAATTTTACAATAATGTGAACCCTTAACTCTTCTGTATATCAGATGGGATGCATAAATAAACAATTATTTGAAAATGGAGACAAAGTTCAATTTCTTAAACATTATAAATTACCAAATTTGGGAAAGGTTCCACCGCTAGTGCTACCACCAATGCGAAAACCACCACACATTCCACCCTTCACAGCTTGAGTTTTTGGCGAAGGATTTGAAAGCCTCACTCTCACTTTAGTCTAGAAAAATCATGAAAACATACAGCACTCTGTTAATGTTACATCAAGTGGGGTTATTATTAAATGTGTGCTATGGCCCTTCATATTCACAAATGTGTATGAAAATAATTTAAATGCACGCCAGCCAGAACCAAGTCAATACCAACCTTTGTTTGGTAATAGACATGTTTCAATTTGCGTAACAATAAAGGGGAAAGCCCATAAAACGTAGATAAAGGGAATACCATTTATACAAGAAGTATACCTTAGAGTTTCCATCACCCAATTCTGCACTATTTATACCATCGATGCAAGCTACAGCAGCCTCATGTGAAGAGAAATCAATGAATCCATAATCTTTTCTCTTAGCATTTGACATATTTCGAGCCAACACTATACGTACAATCTCCCCGTAACCTTCAAATTGGTTCCTAACATGATCTTCATCCCAGTGAGGAGGTAGTCCATCAATAAATACTGATTTCACTTGGGCCATTATCTCAGGATCAGGCTCACGCAAAGGTTCAGCAAAAGCAACTTTCACAGTTCTCTCAGGGTGACCAAAAATGGCATCAGGCTTCTGAAGCCTCTTGTAAGCAAGCATCGCATCAGCGTGACATGCGAACTCAAGAAACGCAAATCCACGACTCAACCCTTCACGTTGAACATCTGGCACAAGAGTAATGCTTTCAACACCTTCAACACCATAATCCTTCAACTTTTGTCTGATCTGTCAAACAATTTAACTTTGAAGAATGAGCATACAAGCCTTGAATATTCTCCGGAAAAAAAGTATTAGACTTACAGCTTCTTTTGTCCATGTATTGCAGATGTTTCCCAAGAATAATGTATCATTATCCTCGCTGGGAGCGGTCCCACATCGCTTTCCACAAATCTGTAAAAACGTTAACAGTAAATCAGGATGACACTAAAAGGCATACTAACGAGAGAGAAAAACAAGAATATAGCCAGACTGCATACAATAGGGTTTTTCATTTCGGACAGGGCACGCTTAGCATCTGCCTTGTTTGCAAACTTCACGAATGCATATCCTTTGTTCTTGTTAGTTGTAAAGTTCTTGTGCAAACGGACTTCAACAATCTCTCCTATCTTTTGAAAAACCTGTTTTACATCCTCTTCAGTTGCTTCCCGTTCCAACCCACCAACAAATATCTCGTGCTCTTTCTTAATCTTACGCTCCTCTGCAATAGCAGATAATTCTCTGTGTTCTTCTTCCAACACTACAGTTTCCTCGGGTTCCTCTACATCATCGACTGAGGGCTCTTCTTCCCCATGTTCTCCAAAGTCTACTCTATCAACATATTCATCTATTCCTTCGTCACCAATAACCTCCTCCCTTTCAGTCTGAGTGTCTTCTTGCAACTGCTCTTTGATATTTTCCTCCAAGTCAACTTTTTCATGCTTATCCTCCCCTATATCATCATTATCTTCCGCCATCTCCTCTGGATCTTCTACTTCATTATTTCCCACCTCTTCAACTTTGTTTTCTTTCGCCATTTCTTCTCCCTCCTTTCCACGGGACAGTTCATCCTCCACTGATTTAGCAGCCTCTGTGATAATGGGTTTTTCTTGTTCTGAAGAATCTTCGTTATTTTCAATAGGAGACGCTTTGACCTCCATACTGTTTGCTTCCTCATTTCCATGTTCTTCCGCACATTCAACCACATGCTCATTTAAAGGTTCCTCATCATTTCCAACAGCTGTTTGTTGCTCCTCAATAGATTCAGCTGCACTTTCAGCTATGTGCTCTTCCATGTCCATCTTGTCTTGTACCTTTTCTGCAGATTCTTCTACAGTTTCGGGGTCTTCCAACTTTTCACACTCATCATCTTTTGCCTCCACTATATCCTCGCTCTTAGAGGATTCTTCTGCCTCTAAAGCAACCTTAGATTTTTTTGTTGGCCTGGGAATAGCTTTTCCTGAAGTGCGTGTTCTGGTTCTTAGAGTTCTTTTTGCTACTGTTTCTGTACCTGTAGCAGCTTCTGTTTCTGGTGTCACCTGACCAGCATCCCCGGATGCTTTTGCAATTTCCACTAGTGATTAATTTCACATATACAAATAAATAAAACCATACTTATACCATCAAAATAATGAATAAATAAATAAATAAAGTAACTGGATTTGTTCAAATTAACACATTCATAAAGTTTTATCACGGCGAACATAATCAAAATCAAAATAAAAGAATACTCTGATGATCTGATCAGATATTGCTTCCTAATTTTGCTATTTCAATCAAATTCAAACAATGTTTTGAGAGCCTTCTTTTCAATACTTCAAATTAGAGCTAATTGTGCAAATTACCTAGTGATTGTTCGGGCTTCAAATCAGAACGCGCGTCTGGCGTTAGTGAGACTTCTTCGCTGCACTTCGCTAGCGTCGCCTTAGCCGCAGAACCGCGCTTCACCGCCGCTGCTGACGGCGGCGTTTTGGAGGCCGATCTTCTGGCCGGAGGCGTCTTCTTCACGGCCGCCGGCTTAGGTACGCCGAGATTCCGAGTCCTCATGCTAAGGAACTCAGGTTTACGCCACCAGATATCAAAACCTTGGAGCTGAGCCCTACGGTGATTCGATCGATTTGAACGACGTCAACAATTGCTGAGGGCAGAGAGATCGGGATAGTGTTGCAGAAGCGGCGTGTACGAGTCACGAGAGCAGTGTAGTTCCTCGAACGGCGACGTTTTCATGCAGTGTCGATACTGTGTCGTTTAAGGGACAAGTTAGTAACACCCAGCCGGGTCCACACGAGCGAAGCATATTGGCATTAGCAGAAGCTGCTGTTTCACGAATCGTATCTGACTTTCTCTGTTTAACACATATCAACGTTCCGTGAAATTCGACCGTTGAGCTCGATCACCGCCATCGAATCACACCAGCTGTAGCTCGGAGCTGACAACGGCCATGGGCGCCTCCGAATCCATGCTCTCTGGCTCTCAGGCAACTCCTCAATTTCACCTGTTTTTTGCTTAATTGTAATGTCTTAATAAATATTTTGTTTGATTGTGCGATTTGTTGAAATCATTTGCAGAGACCTGGAGATGAGATCACCACAGTCTCCGAGCGATTAGAAGGTGTAGATCCCATTTTGGAGAGGCTCAGATCGCTCAAGATTGTGAGTTTTGTGGAGAAAGAATATCTAGGGTTTAATTGGTTCATTGTCATTGTATATTTAGTGTAATTTTCTGTTTTCGCTTGATGGTTCTGGTTGTAGACGACGCCGATACTGAAGTCACCTCCTACCGAAGGTAGCTTGACTGACATTTTAGTGAGAAAATCGCCTTCTTCGTCTGTTCAAGGTCAGTTTCTGAAAAGTATCAGTTAGCATTTCTTCCTGTTAATTTAAGTCGTTACCATAAGTTCAAAATTGAACCTTTGTTTATAAAATAAACGTGAAACACATTTTAGTAGAGCTATAATATATTAACTGGCAGCTTCTTAATATATGTTTTTGACAGTAGATTTCATGATATAATGTCATATATGATTCAATACTATTTTGTTCACGCAATGCAATTTATCAAGATTTTTGCTTATACAAATTGATTTTTATGGTGGCATGTAAAAAGTTACCTCTTAAAATCTGGTGTGATTCTTTAGAAAAGGGAAACTGTGGGAGGGAATGAAGTAGGGGCAACATGTGAAGAGAAACAAATAGTTGGAACTTCATTGCTAGTATTTTTTATTTTTTTTATAGGCCTTTTGCTAAGTAAAGAGTAAAGTTAATTATCCTTTACTTTCATCCGTTTTAAATGATGCATTGCCTGAAACCTAAACCAGTTTTGACCCATCCATGAATTTTTCTTTTTCTGAAACACTTAGTTCTGATGTGAGAATATCTGACAAAAAAGGTCTCGAAGGAGGTGACCTGGGAATTCTACAATAAAACGGTTAATCGGATTGACTAAGTGTAACATTTTTCTAGCCTTTTATCTATTATTTTAATATTAATTTTAGGTATACATAGAGTAACAATCAGGTAAGAACCAAAGGTTAGAATGAAATCTGAAAACCATCCTTGTCCATTGGCTTACAATTTGTAATGTCTGAGTTGTTTCCAGACTTAAATTTGGAAACTTGACTTTACATGGGAAACATCTCAGCCGTTAAAATTATAATCTAATGGCTATGATTAATTTTCAGTTTTTATATTTAAGTTTCCAATTAACTGTTTTCTTCCTGTATTCCCAGGTCACCTCCTTTGAGATCTCTTTTTTGTCGTATATGTATCCACAATTCTCACCTCGGAACTGAGTGTTTCAAAGTATGGCTAGTGTAATAAATATGGGAGACTAAGAGTCACCCATTAATAGGCCTAGAAGTCTAAGAGACCCTATTATCATTAGTAGAGTAGTGGAAGAGTCACCAATATGTGTATATATATGTAGTCCCTTTGTATATTCAGATTAAGGTGAATAAGAACATTTTCTTATTACAACATGGTATCAGAGTTGTGGTTATCAGCTCTGTGGGATTAGGGAATTTAGGAGTGAACCTCCATTAGTGCCCGGTGTGCACTTTCACTGCCAGGAGGGCAGGTTGATTCACTTTCGTTAATTCTTGTTTCTCACCTCTTATCCCATAAGTTAGAGGTTATTCTGGGTTGTTGGTATCTGAAATTTGAGACCCATTCGATCACCACCGGAGTCTCACTTGCCTAGAGAAGTTAAGGTGTTTTTGAATCTGTTTGAAGCGTTTTACAAGGTTCCAGGACTGTTTTTGTCTCACCTCCGGCGAGTGAGGCTTCAGAAGGGCAAAACCGGCCGACCGCTGGTTTCTGGAAATTTCCGCCGCCGCCCGCCGCCACGCGCCGCCACGCGCCGCCGTCCGCCGCCCAGAAAAAATACAGAGGCTCTTTTTCCCTGTTTCGACCAGCCTGGTTCGGGTATTTTCCATCTATTTTCGATTCTACTCTTTACTTCGTTTGAATGGCCGAGGAGAATAAAAGTATTGTTTCAATGGAAAGCATTCCCATAATGTCCCGAATAACCGATCACAAATTGACTGGACCCAATTATCCGGGTTGGTCAAAGAGTGTTCGTATTTATTTACGAAGTATTTCAAAGGATGATCATCTTTCCAATGACCCCCCTGTTGATGACGAAGCTAAGAGAGAATGGGTGCGTGATGATGCACGCTTGTTCCTTCAAATTAGGAACTCTATTGACCCGGAGGTGGTTAGTTTGATTAACCATTGTGAGTATGTTAAAGAGTTGATGGAATATTTGGACTTTGTTTATTCTGGAAAAGGGAATGTTGCTCGTATTTATGATGTTTGTCAGGGCTTTTATCGTGCTGAGCAAAGAGGACAATCCCTACAAACCTATTTCATGAACTTCAAGAAGACTTATGAGGAACTTAATGCAGTAATGCCGTTCAGCACAGATGTTAAGGTTCAACAGACACAGCGAGAACAAATGGCGATAATGAGCTTTCTTGCAGGACTTGGCTCTCAGTTTGAATCGGCCAAATCTCAAATCCTTTCTAGCACAGAGCTAACCTCGTTGGTCGAGGTGTTTAGCAGAGTTCTTCGCACGGATACCCAGAAAGGAAAAGTGTCATCTACCCCCGAGGTTCATAATGCTCTTATTGGTCATTCACGCGGGCCTCTCAACTCTCGCCCTTATGGGAGAGGCGTTCATAGGGGAAGTGGACGAGCAAGTAATCCTGGTCGTTGGAATAATCGAAATCAAGGGACAGGGGGAGTTATCTGCTTCTATTGTAAGGAACCAGGACATACCAAGGGATCGTGCCCAAAGTTAATCCCACGATCGTCTGCCAATGTTGCTGCTACTTCCTCTAATCAGACCATCACTATATCGGTAGCTGAGTATGACCGCCTTCGCCAGTACCAGGATACATCCACGCACTCATCTCACTCTGTCACCTCTGCCGCTGAGTCAGGTAATCTATCTAAGTGCCTCATTTCGTCCCAATCCCCCCCTTAGTGGGTCCTTGATTTTGGTGCCATAGATCACATGACAGGTAACCCTAAATTACTTGACACTTTTGAGCCTCGTACTTCATGTTCTTCCGTAAGCTTAGCTGATGGTTCTCAGTGCCCTGTTGTTGGGTCTGGGACGGTCCGCCTCACACCATCCATTTCTCTACCTTCGGTCTTAAGCTTACCTGGACTCTCGTTTAATTTAATGTCCATCAGTAAAGTTACCCGTGCTTTAAATTGTTGTGTCTCATTTTATCCTGATCATTGTCTGTTTCAGGATCTGTTGACGAAGCGGATTATTGGTGAAGGACATGAGTCGGGGGGGCTTTACATCATGAATACCGAGAAACCCGCTCCATCAATCGCTTGTTCAGCCTCTTTAACCATACTTGAAGCCCATTGTCGCTCTGGCCATCCGTCTCTTCTAATCTTGAAGAAGCTTTATCCCCAGTTTGAGAAGGTACAATCTTTCGATTGTGAAGCATGTCGGTTTGCTAAGCATCATCGTCTCCCCTCTACTCCTTGAGTCAAGAAAAGAGTCAGCTCTCCTTTTGAATTAGTCCATTCTGATGTTTGGGGTCCGTCACCTGTAGTGTCTAAAACTGGGGTTCGGTATTTTGTTTCTTTTGTGGATGATTTTTCTCGAACTACTTGGCTTTACTTCATGAAGAACCGTTCTGAGTTATTCTCTCATTTTACTGCCTTTTGTGCTGAAATACAAACTCAGTTTGGTTCTAATGTTCGTATTTTGAGAAGTGATAATGCCAAAGAATACTTTTCTGAGCCATTCACTACTTACATGGCCCAGAATGGTATCCTTCATGAATCATCTTGTGTTGATACCCCGTCTCAAAATGGAGTTGCTGAAAGAAAGAATAGACATCTTCTTGAAACTGCAAGAGCACTTTTATTTCAGACTCATGTACCAAAATGTTTTTGGGCTGATACTGTTTCAACTGCATGTTTTCTCATCAATCGTATGCCTTCATCTGTCCTTCAAGGTGACATCCCATATCAAGTCTTATTTCCCACCAAACCTCTTTTTCCTATTACCCCTCGTATCTTTGGGAGTACGTGTTTTGTTCGTGATGTTCGTCCTACTCGTACAAAATTAGATCCTAAGTCTGTTAAGTGTGTTTTCTTGGGGTATTCTCGGGTTCAGAAGGGTTACCGTTGCTATTGTCCTGATCTTCATCGATACCTTGTCTCCATTGATGTCACCTTTATGGAACATTGTCCTTTCTTTTATTCAGCAATTCCTCACACTCCAAGACAGGGGGAGACCGATGACTTGCTAGTCTACCACATCTCTCATCGAGAACCGATTGTACCAGCACCTCCTGTTTTACAACCCACCACCACGCCCACACCATCTGTTATTCCGGACCCACCACCACCACTGCCTATCCGTTACATTTATTCCCGTCGTCCAGCACCTCCCGCCGCATGCCCGGAGCCGAGTTCCTCTTCGCCACCAGATCCTGACGACCTCCCCATTGCCATCCGCAAAGGTAAGCGACAATGTACGTATCCTATGTCTTCCTTTGTGTCATATGATCAATTGTCTCCTTCATCATGTTCCTTCATAGCCTCTATTGATTCAGTGTCAATTCACAAAACTGTTAATGAGGCACTATCCCATCCTGGCTGGCGTTCAGCGATGATAGAAGAAATGAGTGCACTGGATGCTAATGATACTTAGCAGTTGATCCCGTTGCCTCCCGGGAAGAAGGCTATTGGTTGTAAGTGGGTGTTTGTTGTTAAATTTAACTCTGATGGCTCTATTGCCCGCCTTAAAGCTCGACTCGTGGCCAAAGGTTTTGCTCAAACTTATGGAGTGGATTACTCTGATACTTTCTCCCCTGTAGCTAAGCTAACCTCTGTGCGATTGTTTATCTCTTTGGCAGCCACTTATGATTGGCCTTTATACCAATTGGATATCAAAAATGCTTTCTTGCACGGGGACTTGAATGAGGAAGTCTATATGGAGCAACCTCCTGGTTTTGTTGCTCAGGGGGATTGTGGATTGGTATGTCACCTTCGGAAATCTTTATATGGTCTCAAACAGAGTCCTCGAGCTTGGTTTGGAAAGTTTAGCCAAGCAGTTGAACAGTTTGGAATGAGCAAGAGCAAGTCCGATCATTCTGTGTTTTACAAGAAATCTCCAGCAGGTGTCATTCTTCTAGTTGTATATGTGGATGACATTGTGATCACTGGCAGCGATAACTTGGGCATCTCCTCTTTGAAGTCTTTTCTCCACAACCAGTTTAATACCAAAGACCTGGGAGTCTTGAAGTACTTTCTGGGAGTAGAAGTATCAAGAAGCAAGAAGGGCATATTCTTATCTCAGAGAAAATATGTGCTGGATTTATTGTCAGAAACTGGGAAACTTGGAGTCAAACCATGTTCGGCCCCGTTACCTCAAAATATGCAACTCGTGAAAGAAGGAGAACTATTTGAGAATCCAGAGAGGTACAGAAGAATTGTGGGGAAACTGAACTATCTTACAGTAACTCGGCCTGACATTGCATACTCAGTAAGCATTGTAAGTCAGTTTATGTCCTCCCCTACTGTTGAACATTGGACTGCTCTTGAACATATTTTGGCATATCTAAAAGGAGCTCCAGGACGTGGTTTACTCTACCAGAACCATAATCATAATCATATAGAATGCTTCACAAATGCAGATTGGGCAGGATCCAAAATTGATCGGCGGTCCACGTCGGGATATTGTGTGTTTGTGTGAGGAAATTTAGTCTCATAGAGAAGTAAGAAACAAAATGTTGTCTCACGATCTAGTGCAGAATCAGAGTATAGAGCCATGGCTCAATCAGTTGCTGAGATAATGTGGATCTATCAACTATTTTCAGAACTCGGTCTCAAAGTCTCCATGCCAGCAAAATTATGGTGTGATAATCAAGCTGCTATTCATATTGCCTCAAATCCCGTATTTCATGAACGAACCAAGCATATCGAGATTGACTGTCACTTCGTCCTTGAAAAGCTTAAGCAGAATTTGATTACTACCGCGTATGTGAAGACCGGAGAACAATTAGGAGATATGTTCACCAAAGCACTTCCGGGTACTCGGGTTGATTATCTTTGTAACAAGTTGGGCATGATTAACATCTATGCATCAGCTTGAGGGGGAGTGTAATAAATATGGGAGACTAAGAGTCGCCCATTAATAGGCCTAGAAGTCTAAGAGACCCTATTATCATTACTAGAGTAGTGGAAGAGTCACCAATATGTGTATATATATGTAGTCCCTTTGTATATTCAGATTAAGGTGAATAAGAACATTTTCTTATTACAACAGCTAGTTACTATGTCTTGCAAACTTGATCTGTGTAAGGGTAGTTTCATGAAAAATCGTTATAGTTCTTCATTGTTCCTGCAGACAATGGCATAAGAAAGAAGCTGGTAATATTTAAATACACTAACAGTCTGTCTATGGTGCCCTTTAAGATAGTTTACAGCCTGCTCATGAGTTTCTCCCTGAGTAGTCCTTCCCTCTCTAGGTGAAACATTTCAAACAAGATTACAAGCTTTATTTGGGTGGTGTCGTGTCTATATTAGCAAGTAACATGTTGAACCGAGAGTGTGTGGTCTGGTGTTGCAGAATGTTTTGCTCAATTTTCTCTGGGCACCATCCAATAATCATTTTGTAACCTGTGTTCATGTTTATGCACCTTCTGGATAGTTTGTTTAATATTACTGCTCATGTGTTTTGAAGTAGAGTATAACTTCCTCCTCTTACATAATTGACACATTTTTACTTATAATCATACTTTAGTTGATGAGCTTATATTATTTGGAAGCAGATCAAAGGAAACGACTATCATATTCGTTTTAGTCTTAAGGAAACGACTATCATATTCGAAAATGTATGAAGAACTAATCATTTCTACAATTTAGAAATACAAGACAATTTGCACCCGTGAAACAGGATAAAACTTGAGTTAAAGGCTGATTGGATATCTTTCTGTATGTTTGAAACAGGTACAATAGATCCAAAGGTGCTTCTAGAACTCTTTTCATTATATCACGATTGGCAGGAAAAGAAGGCGCAAATGATTAGCAAGAGACAGGTATGCCTTGGCAACAATAAAATAATGATCTCAGCCTATTGTAGTATGATCTATATTGTATGACTATAAATTCAGTATATAAGGGATCATGTATCTGATCTGCTTATCCTATGAACTGTGCATCGAGTTAAATCTGTAAGTGTATATACATAAACTTTTATCTCAAACCAAATTGGATGTCTATGTTGGAATCTTGATGTGACGTGAAGATTTGACCCTAGATCCAAGTGCAACTTGAAACTGAGCTGGGTTTTACTTGAGCGCCATAGAAACCCTATAGGGGTGCCAACCTGCAAAAGTCAATAGTACAGGGTACTTTTTGCCATTATAGCTTACAGTTACTAAACTATGAATCAATTTGTTATTATTGATAATTTTAAATCATGACAGTTTTCCCCTTGCTTTTCTGAGACTTATTTTACTTCTACTTTAAGATAATAGAGTAGTGGCATTATATCAAAGTTACTTAGCCACCATTCTCCATTTCTCGTGGAATGTAAATTTTTCTTAGTGTATGCAACTTAACTTGGTGAAGGTCACTACAGGAAGAGATAGAAAACAAGATAGAAGTTGCTGATGCTTTAGCAGTTAAACTATTTCAGCGCTGCAATCACTCGGTCTCCTCAATGAAGTCAGCTGCACATCATCTATCACATGGTAATTCAATACATACTTGTGAATCCCTCAGACTGAATATTATGCTGCAGAAACATGCATTAAAGATCTCCAAACTTCCCCTGGCTTCTATTCATTCTGTTTCTTTTTCTGGAAAATGCATGCAGTTCATGCATTACAGGTGGAGATTGGGGAATTGAAAGGAAGGTTGACCGAGGTGATCAGTAACTGTGATTCATTGTGCAAAAGAATAGCTGCTGAAGGACCAGTGTCACTGCGATCCTCTATCAAGCCATTCGCAATGTCATCATCTGCAGACTTAGGAACCAATCATAGCTCGTCGTCTCTGCGGAAGGATATAATAAACAGAAGGCCACCCACTTCGTAGAACCGGATTAGACCAACTTGCATAACTTGCATGTTTTTTTCGCTGTACATACTTGAAAAGAAGTTGCATTGGGGCATTCCATATTTAAGAACATTCGATAGAATTGTGTAAAAATGGTTTTTTCCCGCTTATTGAAGGATTTAAATTCTAGTGTTTTGTTCCGGTTTAAGTTTCGATTATGTTAAATTCAATTTTATTATGTTACTATTTTGTGTTAATGTAGTCATGATAACATCTAACAAATTGTCATCTAAAGTCTAAGAGACTACGCTATGGCCGGCCCCAGCTCTCTCCCTTTCATGGATAATCTTCAACTTTCGGTGCCGTCAAGTACTTAAGTCAAGGACATCCGTTTAGGGCTAGATTTTGGGCACCATTTCTCTTATGGGCGTCAGGTACGAGTCTCGTCTTTCTCTGTCGTCATCGTCTTCTATGCGGCGGCCACCAGAAGGCAACGGCTGAAAAAGGCATTGGAGCTATCCGACCAGTGGGTTTGGGGTCTTGGGGTGGGACGGTAAGATAGTGTATCATTCCATGACACCTCATGTCCCCATCGAGCAGATCATCGCAGTCAGTTCCGGATAACAGGATCTACCTGGAGGCGGTCGAACAGTCACCTATACAACTTTTCTCTAGGTTCCTTGGATAACTTCGGTCTTGTTTTTTGTCTTTAGCGTTTTTATGTTTTCTATTTCATTTCTCATTATATTTGTCATTGCTCACTAGTGTTTATTATGCAAAATAGATTTTGTCTACGGGTCTAAGAGTGTCGATACGTCTACGAGAATTCTGAATCATATTCTAGAACTAAGGGTCTTTGACTTATTATCTGTTACAATCCTTAGCATTGTAAATAAAAATCTTAATTCACCTGTTTCACAAAAAAATAATGTTCCAATTTAGTTTTGCATGGTGATTTGAAGTGAAACAAGACAAATATTTGAAGAAATGAACTTAAAATTGCAAACTCGTATAGATGTATTGTGCTCTCTTTAACAACAGATAAAATTGATAAAGGAAAAAGGGCATACGACGAAGCGGGCTAAAAAAGTTGCCTTGATTTGAGGCAACTCCCTTATATCTAGAGATCGAGTGAAAAAATATATATGTAGAGATGGACTTCCTATGGGTGTGAGAAGGATGTGAAAAGCATGTGCCCACGATGTAGATATGCTGATAGTTAGACGGCCAACGAAGATCGCATCTATAGGTTTTTCTTGTACAGTATAACTCTTATCTAAAAAGTACGTAGGATATTTTTTAGGGTTAATTTCATCTCACTACCCTAAAAATTCTTGATTTTCATCTCACTTCTCTAACTAAATTTTGTATCACCTCACCACTTTAGAATGCATTTTTTTTCACTTCCATATCTGCCGTCAACTTCCCATCATTATCCATCCAATACACTTAAAAGGTCCAAAATAACCCGCATTAACACTCAAATTTTCAAAAGCATGTCATTGGTTTTCAAAACTTCGTTTTATTTATTTAAAAATCAGTTTTTTAAAAAAAAAATCTAATATATATTTAATTCTTTTTAATTTTTCACTAATTATAATAGATATTAAAAATAAATTTTAATTAATTGATTTTTTAAATTTTAATATATATCTCTTACTGTTTTTTTTATATTCATTCATTGAATTACTTTACATTTTATCAAAATTAAAATAAAAAATCTTATAATATATAATAGCAAAGTTAACAGTTGACATGGCAGCTGACGTGGCGTTCCATACTTACTAGAAATCTCACTTCTTGGCTCTAAAAGCATCTCCATCTCTAGCATTATCTTAGCATCACTTAAGGAGAGAAAAACAAGTGTCACGTGAAAAAAGAGATAATACTTTTTAGTGATGATTAATTTTTTGTTTACAATTGAGCAATGCTAAGGTAAAATTAAAATTTTATTTTATTACTATTTTATTGAATTACTTAATTTATTTTTATTTTCAAAATAAAATGTAACGTAATAAAATAAATATGTAATTTATTTCAAAATATCGACTGCACATGAAATTGAGCTATAAAAATATATTTTTGGAATTTAAAAAATGTGTCAAAAATATATATTATGAAAATATAAAATTTGAAAACCTATTATATTTTTAATCTTTGAAATAAAAAATTAATTACTCTTGAAACTAAAAACATATTATTATATTTTACAAATCTCAAAAAATGATTTGATAATTGATGGTTTGAAAATATGGGTGCATTACACTTCAAAAAGAATTTATTTTTAATTTTCTTTGAATTAAATCAGTTTTTTCCTAATTTTTTAGTGGGTCAAAACTCATAACCAATTAATGTTTGTCAGATTTCAATTGATTCTGATATTAAAAAAAAAGACATTAATGATAATACACAACTGATTGTAAAATTTAAATTAAAAGGAAAGAAATTGATATCCAACCGCTTGGATAAAGTTGAATAAAAAATAAAAAAAAGTAATGGATAGCGCTACCGGCACATATGGCGTTGGCGGGCTGAGACCCTTACCTAACCATTGGGTTCTGCAGTCCAGACGTTGGTGTGGCATTGGTTTAGCGTGGGATTAACATCTCACGGTTGTGGATGCTCTAAGTTTGTTTGGACTCGGCTCCCTCTTCCTTTTTCAGTTTGGCGTTCGTCTGTTACGAGTCTTAAACTCTTCCTGCTGTTATCCTTCTATCAATGTGCAATTAAACTGTCCTCAATGGTTCTAATCCCTCTAAGCCCTCTTAATTAGGTCCTAGGTTTCAATTACTTTCAATGCTCGGCCGTTTCGTTTTTCCCTTCTCTCAATTCATATCTGATGCGTTTCTGGTATATTAGGGCCGATTCTGGTTGCGATTGTCATAAGTAGAAGCCAATAGAAACGAGTTCAACTCTGATAGAGAGTTTCACCCGAGTATTGTTCGTGGATCGATGGATTGGATCGGAGATGTTGAAATTGACATGGGAATGGACGAGCCACGAAGGGGGCTGAAGAAGAGGAAGAGTTTCGGGTCGTCCGGTTCTGTATAAGAGTTCGGCTCCGATCATCTTTGATTTCCTCTCCGTAACTTCTTACCTAACTTTTAGATTTCTATGATTTTGATTTTGGAATGGTATATGGTGCGTGATTTGTGAGTCTGTGATGCTATGCAGATGTATTTTTTTTTTGCTCAAGTCTCTGGTCTTTTCGTTGCACACGCCATTGATTGGGTAATTTTGTTTCATGTTCTAACAGTTTTGAGCCAAATTTAGGTGTCCAAGCACTGATAGGTTTTGATGTTTTCTATTTATATTGGGAGTTGGACTACGTATTTAGAGAATGAGAAGAACCAGAGACTTGAATTCTGCATACAGTTTGCATTCAGGTGTTCAACCAGATTGTACCAGTTTTGTGATTTTAATTCTGCATTTACATTCATCTACTGCTTTTTATTTATTTATTTATTATACTTGTCCTTTTTATACAAACTTATATTAATTAAGATTTTAATTTTTACTTTTGTTAAAAATTTCTATTAATTGATTAATAGTATAACTAAAAATGGTAGTGGTTGTTCAATATTTTGATGCAAGATTTCTCCCGGTGAGTCAAAGAAGGACAAAACTATAGAGGCTATCGCTCTTTTTGTGAAGATTGGTGACCCGAAGCTTGCTCATGGAAGTCTATCCTCAACTAACACTTCACAATTGAGTTGACTGAAATGCAAGCCTATTCTACGGTAACCAAATTGAATTGAAGAGCTTTGTTACAAAATGGTGAGCCTTCTTGCATATGTAGATGGTCGATGCTTTAAGTGTATGCCTCTTGTATGCATGAGTGTTAGCAATGCTTGCTATTCATCTTCGATTGAATTAAAACCGAGTTTATTTTCACACTATCTTGCAATTTGTAGTAGTTAATGATTAGATTGTGATTATGCTTCTCGATTTTTGCAATTTGTAGTATTTATTGATTAGACTATAATTATGCTTACTAACAAATAATAACCTTTGCTGATTGTTAAGAACTAGATGGTTTACATATTTGTTTTGACACATAATGGAATATCAATACTTTTATTTCAAGTGTTTGATCTGGATAAAATATGGGCGGTTGTCATCATCAGTGTTAAAATAAGTTGTCTCATGAGTCATAACAGAAGAGTAATAGTAAATTATGTCGCTACAGTCAGTATAGTTGTATGGTTACTACAATCTTGAGGGTGCCTTAAGTTTTATGAGTTTATCCAATATTGTCGACAACAACTTAAAGTAGTACTATTGTAATATGATTGTTGAACGTACATTCAATTATCGATTTTATCTTTACCGTCAATGAATATGGCCCAAAATAACTAATTGGCATGTTGTGATTGTTAGACCTGGTACAAAACATTAAAATGTACTACATTTTAAACTCTCCGATATTTTATTTCACTTACTTTCATGTATTGTTTTTAGGTTTGATTTTTCTCAATTATTTGAAACTGGATTGACCTATAGAAAAACGTATAATTTATATAATAATATACCGCGCATCGCGCGGTGCTCACACCTAGTAATTTTAAAAAACAAAAATCATTTCCAAATCTTCATTGGCCATGGCCTTCCAACCCCAATCTTCATCAACAACTTCGCAGAACTCCTTCATCATCAACCTCTGCAACTTTAGATCTAAAGAAGAAAAAGTATGTGTGGAATTTAAAATTTGAAAGAAGGAGAGAGTTGAATCGAGCATGGGCCTCTGTGTTATGGTGGTGACCGAGTGGGTATGGTCCGTGGTAGCGAGGTCTCGAGATGTCGACGAGCGGAGGTAGAGATCTCAGGGGGAGCGGTAGGGGGTGGTCCTCTCCTCACAGATTAGTTGCCTCACGATGGAGATATGCACGAGTTCGACCTTTCTCACGGCGGAGATCGGAACGAGCCATGACGTAGGGAGCAACAACAGCAATGGTTGGTCTTCTTTAGCATCTTTTGGGCATGCGTGCTTCACGGAGGAGTTGAGCGTGGAGAGGTTGAGGGTGAGGCTGTAATTAAGGGTGTAATTTAGAGTTTTTGAATTTTGAATGGTATTTTGGGTATTTTAAAAAAAAAATAAGGGTCATGTGTCAGGTAGGTGTGGCGGCGTGTCCATATCCCAAGCACCCCCAAAAGGGCCTCTTATGATGGGCCTTTGTATCGGTTTTCCCGACAACGCCTGGATCAAGTCATCTCCACCTTGATGGATGATTTGTTCCCGAGGGTAGATCAGAGCTTGGTTTGTCGGGACCGAAATTGGGTTGGGACCCTCGGATTGGGCAAGGGTCTGAAAGCGGCGATCCATGCAGGGACGAGATCTCTTTCGCACGCCCAAGTGAGTCAACCATGTGTTCCTCGGCAATTGAAGCAGGCCTCCCCATCCCGGATAGCTTGTGGGCGCGCGAGATTGTTCCTATCATGGAAGAGGCGGCCAAAGAAGGTAGTGTGTTACATTTTTTTCCCCCAGCATAGGGGTTTGAGTAGCTTCGGGGAGGCTTGTCTGGCTTCAACCTTTTTGTGGATCTGGAAGTGGGAGAAGGGTGGGGGAGCCTCCGGGGCCATCACAGGTGAGGCTGAGAGCGAGGAAGGTGGGTAGATGTGCGAGACGCGAAACTCCCACGTGGGTGTCGGTGGCATGACAGGATGCGATAGGACAGGATAGGAGTCAGTCTTCAGCCCAACAATTGTCGCCTTGGAACTCGATGTGGGTGCATATAACTTAGGTGATGTAGACTTCATCAGGGGTGTTAGAGCCATGAAAATTATTGGTTGGTACAGGGGGAGGGGGTACGAGCAGACGGAGGGTGACGACGGTAGCACTACGCTGAGGGGAGGTTGAGAGAGAGAACCAAATTGGAACAATTTCTGGAGAACTTTTATGTATTGGTAGATAATGTTTAACGGAAAAAATATTAGTTAGTGTATTATTATTTTTGAGAGAAAGGTTTAATTTATAGATGTTTATATCAGAACATTGATGTGCGCCAGGGAACATGCTCCCGGGCCGCTAAGATCAAATAGAAGAGCAATGGTTCACTGATCCTTTTTTCACTAGAACCGTCATAGACGGTATTTGAATGTCATATAGGCAATGATAGAATATAGGGGATGAGAAGGTGGTATTGGAATTCCTGCTCCAAAAACTGGCCAAAGACTTCAACAGTAGTGGTGGGAGGCAATACATGAATCGGGGTCCCCCCTTGAAAAAATCTTTGATTCTCTGTTCCTGAGGCATTGATCTTGCAAATAAAAACTCAAATAAAGTAAATATGACCCTCTCGCTCAGCCATCTCCATAATCGTGAAGGGGTCGAGGCTGTTGCAACGGTAGAGGCTAAGGAGAAGGACACATTGGCTGCGGCTTCAGGGACGTCTCTGGGGATGGCGACGACATCAAAGACGGCAACGACATCAGAGACGCCGAGGACATCATAGACGACGACGACTTCTCAAACGACGACGGAAACAACAGGGACGCCGGCCTTAGAGGCGGAAACCTCCGGAGTTGTAGAGGAGGGACCGAAACAGGTTAAGAGACGCTGCATGGTGGCGGAGGAAGGTCAACATCGTGGTTGCTAGAGGTGGCTCGAACGAAACCCTAATAGAGAAAACCTTCGCAGGATCCCTAAAGAGGGTGCAAGGGAGAAGATGTGTAGAGGAGAGAACAAAACCATGACATAGGCCGTGGTAAAAACCATGCCCATAACCATGACTTTTGGATGCTGCGGCAGAAAGCTTTTCCTAGGGTTTTCTTAAACTCATCAGTTAGTGTATTTGTTTTCGTATTCTTTTAATTTTGTTTTATATTTTTATTATAATTTATTCATTAATAGCATATTTGTTGTTTATTTGTATATTGAGGGACATTTTTGTCTTTTTAACAAAAAAACTAACAAAGATTTAAATAGTGATAATTTTGTGTTGTGTAAATGGGTCAGATCAGGGGTGGAATCAAAAAAAGCTTAGGGTGGACACCTTCAACTTTTTTGTTTTTTTTTAGTTCTGGTACGTAATTACTAATTAATGACCCTTTTTAGGTTTTGACATGTAAGTAATGTCTTAGTCTATAATTGTTAATTTGTTGAAACTATTTTACGTGTTTATTTTTCATTTTTAATGTTTTCTTAGCCTAAGTTAATATAAATCTAATGGTAATGTCATATATTATTTGTGGTTCCCTTTTTTTCTAGTTGATTATTTGTAATAAGCATTCCAATTTTGTTGGATATGTAGTTGGATGTGTAGTTAGTCTTTCTTAGTAATATTTGATTATTTTTAGTAGGATGTCATATGTCCAACCCTAAATGTATGAAGTCAAATAATTCTATTGCTAAATCAATTTCAACAAATGAAGAAATTCAAGAACTTCCTTAAAGTGAGGCACTACCCAAACCACAATTATAATATCTAAACGAGAAATTAGAGAATGAAGAATATTTACACTCCGATCATGCGATAAATTATTGGTTATCATCCAAATACTCAAGATAAAGTAAGAAGATCTAACCTTTTAAAATGTCATTTCGATCATCTTAATGATTATGTGTTTTATATTTGCCTTGTTATTTGTTTCACGACAGTATATAATAGTCATATATTTTGATATCGATGATTTTTATTCTATATATTAATTATCGATGACTATCCTTGAAAAAATTGATTCCACCCCGGACCAGATGATAAAATAATAAGTTTCGGTGTTACTTGCTAATGACTACACCTTTTTTTTTATAAGCGATTTTTATTCAACAGGGTTCCAGGATGGAAACCTGCACCGAAGCAAAATTACACAGAAAGCCAAGGAAAATAAATTACATAATCCCAACAACTACTCTCCCACGCCTTCGTCTGCGCTGGCAAGAAGCTGGTGCCACCTTCCATTGCTCAAAAGAAACCTCAGGAACAAGATCCCCTGCTAACTTCAACAGACCGAATGCATGTGGCTGAAAATTGATGAACATCTGCAATTCTGACAACTTAGTATTCCGAAACATAACGGCATTACGCTGCAACCAGATGTACCAACAAGCCAAATAACAAAGTTTCACCCAAACCGAGCCCCTCACACCACCTGACACCCAGAACCAACCTTCGAACGCCTCCAAAAAGGAACTCGGCATGGCCCAGGGTAAGGACCACCAATCATGCAACAGGCCCCAAAAATTCCAAGAGAATTAACAATGCAGAAACAGGTGATTTAAGTCTTCAAAACAAGACTTACAAAAATGACACATCATGGCGTTTAGAGAGATTATGCATCCCCTTTCCTCAAGAAAGGTCATAATTGGAATTGATGAATGTAAGGCTAACCACAACAACATGCAGAATTTGGGAGGGAGACCCTTAACCCATAAAACCGAGGCCCAACTAACCTTATCAAAAGTGGGAGTGATTAACCTGTAAACCGCCCCTACAGAGAAACGGGGACCTTTTACCCATACCATTTTATCCAAGGCATCCGTCAGATACACCGAAGACAAAATCTCCTGAAGTGCTCGTTCTTCACCCAATTCCCGAACAAACAGGTTCCTTCGGTACACCAACACCCATTACCCATCACTCCAATAATCTCGTACCACAGCTTTTTGATCGCGATCAGCTAAGAACAACTGATGAAATTTGAACTTGAAAACTTCTTCCCCCAGCCAAACATCATCCCAGAATCTCACCTTTGCTCCATTACCCACTTTCCAGTGAATTCCTTGACCTCCAAAAAGAGTCTGAAACCTGGGATCACTGGCCAAACTCACAATTATACCAAACATAGATGTGTCATTCGGCTGTTCCAGGCTTAGGAGATCCCAATCACTCGGGTCCAATTTAAATTTAACACATTTGATCGGCTTCCAAAGAGAGTTCTCATCATCTGCAAACCTCCAGAACCATTTAGACAGAAGGCTCAAGTTAACTTCCTCAAGACGGCGAAAGCCCAAACCGCCCTCCGACCTAGGCCGGCACACCTTGTCCCATTTCACCTTATGTATGACTCTGTGTGCTACACTATAAGACCACAAAAAGCGGCGTTGAAATCTCTCCAGTTTCACTATCACCGATCTAGGAGCTTTGAAAAGACTCATGTAGAAGACTGGAAGTGCCGCCAATGTTGACTTAAGTAAAACCACCCGGCCGGCTATATTCAGATTTTTAGCTTTCCAACCATTCAAATACTCCTCACCCGAACAAACATCGACTCCCAAAACCTGAGCCTCTTTGGGGACAGGCCCAGTTGGAAACCCAAATAAGGCAAAGGCATCCCGCAGACTTCACACCCCAAAATAGAAGAAATCAGCTCCTCTGATAAGGAATTACCATTCAGCAAAACAGCCTTGGACTTGCTAAAATTGATCTTTAAACCTGAAACAGACTGAAACAGATCTAAAAGATATTTAACATTCCTCAATCCCCTCTCCTCACCCTTAATAAACAGGATAGTATCGTCAACAAACTGCAGATGGGACACAACAAAACCATTTTGACCAACTGCAACACCATTAAAATGTCCTCCCCATAAGTCGTCCAACAACATTTGGTTAAGACCTTTTGCCGCCAATAAAAACAAGAAAGGTGATAAGGGACATCCTTGCCTGATACCATTCTCAGTTTCAAAATCTGAACTAGAGGATCCGTTAATCAAGACAGATAAAGCAGCTAGACATCCATGTACGCCATTTTTCGGGGAAGCCCCTAACGACTACACTTATGTAGTACTTTATGATATATATTTATGTGATACTTTACGCTATACCATGAAAAAAATTATTTGTTTCATTTTTCTCATTAAAAAGGAGAGTTGTACGCGGAGAGAAGCTGCTGAAGACTGAAGTTATATGCTCAGGCATCATGTGAGCATGTTAGTTCAAAACCTTGATTCATGGTACAGGTTCTACAGAAGATCACAGACAAAGTTATACAAAACAACATGGCAAATAATAAACAAATCGTACACACGTTTCATTACACCAAAATCTGTAATTAAATTGATTAATTATTCTACACAAGTGACCATGAGATCAGATCGGAGAAGAAAGATATTACTCAGGTTCTAGCAGGTCCCATCCCCATCGTCTCTATCCCAAGCTCTTGAAGAACCAGTATAAATCAAAACAACTGCAACATTGAATTCTAGATCTCTTACGAGCTTAATTACTGAAATTTCAAAAGACATTGTTACAGAAAATCGAAACAGAACAGGATAGAAGAACTCTCAGAACAAGCTTAAAACAACAAAATCAACTAAATGGAAATCTGTATTAGCAATTCTACACTGAAATGAAGTGATGATATACCGAAGTAAGCTCAAACCCAATGGGATGCCCAAGGTTTGAATCAACATCATCATCAGTAGAAGAAGAAGACGCATCTATGGCTGTTGTTGAGCATCCATGAACCCAGCATCGACAAGAACCTTCTCTCTCTTGGCGATCTCCACATCCTCATCGACCATCATCTTCACCAATTGCTGGAAGCCAACCTTGGGCTTCCAACCCAGAACCTTCCTGGCCTTACTGGAATCGCCCTTGAGGTTATCGACCTCTGTGGGCCTGAAGTACCTCTTGTCGATCACCACATGGTCCTTCCAATTCAGACCCACATACCCAAATGCCACCTCCAGGAACTCCTCC
Organism: Erodium maritimum; assembly: GCA_963921825.1. Lineage (NCBI taxonomy): Eukaryota > Viridiplantae > Streptophyta > Magnoliopsida > Geraniales > Geraniaceae > Erodium > Erodium maritimum. Next base: position 12,159,885 of record OY997588.1, on the reverse strand, counting down.
ACCGTGTGCGACTCCTCCGTCGCCACCACGTAATCGTCCGGTTTCTCCTGCTGCAGCATCATCCACATCGCCTCCACGTAGTCCCCTGCGAACCCCCAATCCCTCGACGCCTGCAGATTCCCCAAGAACAGTTTGCTCTGAAGTCCGATCTTGATCCGACCCACGGCCCGAGTGATCTTACGGGTCACGAAATTCTCGCCGCGACGTGGGGACTCGTGGTTGAACAGGATCCCGTTGCAGGCGTAGATCCCGTAGGCCTCGCGGTAGTTCACGGTGTACCAGTGGGCGGCGCATTTGGAGGCGGCGTAAGGGGATCGCGGGTGGAAGGGGGTCGATTCGGACTGGGGAGGCGGTGTGGACCCGAACATCTCCGACGATCCGGCCTGGTAGTACTTGATCTGAGAGCGGCCGGTGGCGGCGATGTGGGAGCGCACGGCCTCGAGGAGGCGGAGGGAGCCGGTGGCGACGACGTCGGCGGTGTAGTCCGGGATCTCGAAGGAGACGGCGACGTGGGACTGGGCGGCGAGGTTGTAGACCTCGTCAGGGGCGATGGTGTCGAGCCAGCGGCGGAGCGAGGAGGCGTCGGTGAGGTCGGCGTAGTGGAGCTTCATGCGGGCCTTGTGGGCGTTGTGGGGATCGATGTAGATGTGGTTGATGCGCTGCGTATTGAAATTGGAGGATCTCCGGATCAGTCCGTGCACCTCGTAGCCCTTGTCGAGGAGGAATTCGGTCAGGTAGGATCCGTCCTGGCCGGTTATGCCGGTGATGAGCGCGACCTTGTGCTGGGAGGCCGCGGATCCGCCGTTGGTGGTGGCGGATCCGGATCCGGATCTGGAATCGTTGTTCTCAGACGCCATTGTTGAGTGGTTCCGAGCTCGACTCGATCTGAAGACGCAGAAAATGGGAACTTTGAGATTGAGAGAAGAGGACTCTGCAGTGTGTCTGTGAGTCGATTTGACGATGGCGAGAGATTTATGGCAGTTAGATATGGGGTAATGTTCCGCTGCTCCGCGATGGCTCGTTGTACTATATAGACTAATAAAATTGTGACACATAAGCAAACCTCGGAGGGCGTTATCGCCTATTTCGCTTTACCAGTAGGAGTGAGGGTAGATGCAGATCTCTACTGGGGTTTAAATGACGTATTTACCCTCACAGAGGTACGAGATTGGAGATCTTTGATTTGGGCTAAACGCGGAGTGATGTACGCGGCTTGATATGGTCTGTTTCAGGGATATCATTTTGTTGATTTTATTATTTTTATTTTTTAGCACCGACAATTCAAAGTAAATAATTTAGCGCGGTAACGCTATTTTCTGTGTATTTTTTTTGAAGGATAAAAATAATATATTAAAGGGCAATTTTCACCTAACCTTAATTATTGGTTTTCGTCGCATGCTTACCGTCAATTTTCCATTCATTTTGGATGGAAAATGCCCAATTTTTTTAAAAAAAATCCAAAATTACCCTTATGAACAATTAAATCATAAATCTATTTCTCTTTAATTCTCATCCACTGTCACTCTAACCTAAACCCTTTCTCACTCTCTATTTCTCGTGCCTCAGAGCTACCCTTTGCTGCAGCTCCGCCGTATTTTTCATCCACAAACTGGGGGCTGGGGCGGTGGGAGGCGGGGAGGTTGACAGCACCGGCCAGGGGAGGCTGGGGCGAGGAGAGGAGAACGGACGTGTGGGATGGTACTGTGAGGGGGCGGCGGTGGGAGGCGGCTCGGCAGTAGATCTGGCCGGAGGATTGCGAACCGTGGTCAGGGACCTTTCGATTTGGAGCTTATCACTCTCTTGGTGTTATGCATAGAGAAGATGCCAAGCTCAAGGCTATTGATTTTGGTCTCTCTGTGTTCTTCAAGCCAGGTTTTTTTGTTTTTGTTTTTTGCTATTTGGGTATTTTTTTTCCATGTGTTTGATTGAGAATTGATGGCCCTTTTTATATAAACAGGAAAGGTTTATTACATGAATGGTTGATGATTTTTCTCATATCCAACTCAGGTGCATATCACGCTTGCATGAGAGATCAGTGGCATGCTAAAATAGAATGGGTTTCTGCACTCTTATTCAAAACTGTTGGGCAAAGTTATCTCGATCACATCCTTCATTAGAATGCTTTTATTTTGAAATTCATTTTGTCGTTGTTAAGCTATGAAGGAGGCTGGGTATCAAATAAGTGTTTTGATTTATTTTTTTTCTGAAATGGGTATATGATTTTACTCACAAATATTCCATTTTTACTGAAACTTTAGCAGGTATGTTCATGGAATGATGAGGGAGGGTATGAATGAGCAAGCTTTGTTCCGAGAAGCTTCAGGGACTGTCAGGAGCTTATTATCAATTGGAGACAACTAATTTGGGAGAGAAAGGGTCTTAATCTGAAAATGGTTATTTGTAATGGGTGGGTTAGTAGCTTGTAGATGGTCTGGTATGGGATTAGTTTTTTTTTTTTTTTGAACATCACAACTTCAATTTATGTGTTGATAAACTGGGTTTGTAGTGTATTGTTTCAGTTTTTGTGTTTATGATGTAGATTGGAAATGGTGCTGTTTCAATTTCTCTGATCCGTGCAATCTTGAACTTCACCCTACAGTTCAATTTGATGATAATGTTGTTTGCTTGAATTGAAAAAAAAAAAAATTAATAAGATTTACAAATTAAAACTGATTTTTAATAATTAAAACTGATTTTTAATATTTAAAATTGATTTTGTAATAATTAAAATCTGATTGTTTAAAAAATAAATATGATTTTTAAATAAAAAATGATTTTCTTAAGTAAATTCTGATTTTTTTAAAATAAAAACTGATTTTTGAAAATAAAATATGATTTTTATAAATAAAATATGATTTTTATAAATAAAAACAGATTTTTATAAATAAAATATGATTTTTTTAAAAATAAAATATGATTTTTTATATAATATATGATTTTTTGAAATAAAATATGTTTTTTTTAAAATAAAAAAATATATATTATTAAATATAAACTGATTTTATAAAATAAAAAAAAATAATATTTTTAAAGAAATTCTAATTTTTATAAAATAAAAAATGTTTTTATAAAATAAATAAATAAAAAGAAAGAAATTTTGAAAACCAATGGCATTTTTTGAAATTTTGACTATTAGTGAGGGGTATTTTGGACTTTTCATGCTTTTTCCATCCAAAATGGATGGAAAGTTGACAACGGGTACTAAAGTGACGGAAAATGTCATTCTAGGGTATTGAGGTATCACTAAAAATAGTTAGGGTATTGAGGTGACGAAAACCTACTAGTTAGGGTATTGAGGTGAAAATTGCCCTATATTAAATACCATTAGAAAGAGGCCACAAAACGGAGATTGGAGGACCTCTGTCGTAAGTGAATGGAACCCGACGGCCTTGAACGTTCGGATCAAAATACCGGGTACCATAAACACTATTAGGTAAATAAAATCTATATAACTAACTCCCCTATTACATTTTCTCAAAAAAAACTCCCCTATTACAAACCAAATAAGAAAACCTATAAATCAGTTTGGTGAGATATTCTAGAAGTGACAATTCGAGTTCACGACAAACCTCTTTAACAAAAAAAATACAAATTTAGACGGTTCGAGCTGATGGACTTCTGACTTCTTTGTACGTAAAAATGTAGTATTAGAGTCAACTAATAAGTGGAGGTAGGAGTGGAAACCGGGATTTGAGACCGCCTGAGGTGAACACGAGGATGCCCCTAATACTTACGATCCCTATCGAGGTGCCTATGGATTATGGCGAGGCTGCATCACATATCTTACATGTCTTTCGTGAATCGATCTAAGGATGACGCAATGACTGGTCCCTATTTCACTTCTCGTTTCATCATCGAACCTCAAACTCACAAAGAGCCTCAAAAGATAGAGAAACTGAATGAATTGATTCTTCACTCTGAACTTCTGTCATACCTTATCACCACCTTATGACCAGATTCAGGTCGAGAAAATACCAAAGAGATCAGATCTACATCCACCTTCGTTCCCGAAAGCCCCATCACTATCTTTACAGTCTCGTCTCTAACAACGGTAGTCCCTCGAACCTCGGTCCTACGCTTGTTGCACGATTTTGGTCCCAATTTGTGTAAGTTGTTATCGTCAACTTGTGACAACCGCATTTTTACGGTCTCGTCGCATCCATCCCCCGTACGTGTCTTTCGTCCTGGTTATTACTGTCATAGGCACCGCATCGGATCTTGCGGCACAACAACAACGATTACGCCACCTTCAACAAGATTGTGTCGCCTTGCATCCAATAATAACATCATTGCCTTGGCCACGCCAAAAATCTTAGTGTTTTGAAGATGGAAAAACACGCCGCTGCACAAAAGAAAGATTCTTCAAACCCTAGCTAAGAAAGGTTTTTTCCGGCATTTCAAAATTCATATTGTACCTTTTCAAAGGAGACAAACTAAGTACAATAATAGTATAGCCACTATATAAGTTTAAACTTCAATGATTTGTAGGTATAAATAATCTTACGGGGGTACATTTATTTTAATATCTTCTCACCTTAACTATATTATTATTTTTAGCACACGAACAAAACTTTTTATTGATATAGAATTAAAAGGTCGTAAAGACCATACATTGGGTAGAAATAAGCTAACAGGACGATATATAGTTTCGGTGACAGCCGAAACACTGATCCTATATTTAAATACTCGGTTAAACCCAGGGGGTGGTTACTTATTCCGATTATGCTGAGCGTTGTGAATCCATTGGACTTTTCCCGTCTCAACTTGACAGATATTGTTATGTCGCACCATTCAATCAAGGAGTATGCTAGGGAAAGAAGAAGGTTGAGAATAAGACGGTGTCTGATTCATATAGATTGAGGTGTGGCTCCTCATAGACAACCCGAGGTGTCCCGGGTGACTCATAGTGACCCGCGAGACAGCTCACCGTGCCTCGCTCCTGCCCCATTAGGGTAATCTTTCTCAACTGTGTTTGTGAATTCCAGGCTGCCTTGGCTGAGGTTATCATAACCATCTGTCCCTAGAGATGAGAAGGACCAATGGGGCTCCTCCATCATTTGGGTAAAGGGACCGAAATCATCCGTCATATGAGGGGAAGAGATACTAGTGGGGTTCCTCTCTCTGTACCTTTGTTGTAACCATAGGTTTAGGGTCAGGCCGACGATCCTCATACCTCCAGTTGTCTTGAGGATGGTTTCTCTCATTACCCGTATGATCCATAAAAATGGTGGGTGTCCAACACTACTTAGATCCGCAACATCATGTTTGTCACCCGCGGTGAGCGGTCGAGGCCTCGTCCACCCGGTACAACATGGATTGACTAAAAAAATATTTGTTCATGTTGGTGGATCAACCTCCACTAGGGAGCTTCGCTTGATCGGAACCAACGGTACGTGGCGGGCTGTGATCGTGGGACGAGTTTCCCCTCATAAGGTCCATCAGGGTGCATGGTTGCTCGGTTACGCCTAGGTCAGGAGCTTCTACCGGAGGATCTGCGATAAGGGTAGGGCGGGATCGCGGTCAGTGGTTGTACCTTAATAGGACCCCGACTCCTCATATCCATGGCAGCTTCGTGGGAGAGGCCCCCCGTCGATAATGCTTAACTATCATGTGGACGCCCGGGGGATCCTCGTACTAGAAATGTCCTGTTTCGGATCAGAATCCTGATCGACATCCGGGCAACCATGCTGAACCCGACATGAGGAATAGAGCGAGGGATGTCTGACCAACAACGCTATTCAATCAGTCCAATACATCTCGGATGTGGAGGAGATCACGACCAGGGATCCCGGGCAGCCTACAAATTTGTCTATCAACCTTTCCCTTTAGGTTTGGGGGTTGGTGGCCATCATCCGAACCGACACGGAGGACTTTGGAGCATTCCCCGAAGAGGAGACGCTCCTGATAAGGCAGAGACGAGGTATGTCAAGAAGCCTTGATGGTCCCAATAAGAATGATAGAGCATCATGGGGTGTCTTAGAGGAGCCACACCTAGCCTCCTCCGGGCTCGGATTATGTTTGACCCCAACCTCTTCCTTTTTTTATGGGAAACTCCTTAACACCTTGACGAGACAATACGAGCCAGATCGAGTCGAGACGGAAAAAGTTATTTGGATATCTCGTGCCACTCACCATATGAATATACCTCCTAAATTATCGTTTAGAATAATTGAGTATTATTGTTATACGGTCAGTGTTTCGATTTCCACCAAAATTGTGTCTTAATTCTTTTCATTTTTTCACTTATCGTATATTGACTTTAATTATTTTACATTCATTAATAAAATCTCTCTTATGCAAGAAAATACAATTAGTATATAATGTTCTTAGATCATAACTTCTATTTATTGAATGGACGCAGCTCTCTCTATTGTGCTCTGTTAGGGTTTAGGGGTGTTTTGCGATTTCTTCACGTTTTCATAGCGAGATGAAGGGTGGGGAGAAGGGCTGCGACGATGGGGTGCACTGGGGCCTCGTCTGTCGGAGCAGGACGTCAAGGGCTCGATTTACGGGACTGGGTCGAAGGCGTCGGAGGAGGAACATGCGGAGGAGACGGCTGGAGTTGAGAATTTGATGCCGGAGGAGGAGTAGGTGAAGGAGGAGGACCCGGCGATCTCGGTGGGGGAGATGACGGAACGGGTAGAGGGGACGCCGATGATGTGCTTCTCGGCCCGTCTGGGTAGGAAGAAGGTTGGGTGGTAGGCGGTCGGGTCCGATCGGGACCGGCTTGTCTCCGCCGCACGCCGGTGAAAGGCCCGCGACCTAGACGGCTGGGCAGTGGGGCAGGGCGGCGATCGCTGGAGGCGGGAGCAGATCGGTTCGACGACGGTGGGGGCTTCGATCCTTTACTGCCGGCGTCCATGGTGGAGGACAACACCCCAATCCCGGTCTCATCGGGCTCGAAAATCACGTCGGAGGAGACGCCGGAGGCGGTTGCTTGGCGACGAAGGAAGGGGAAGGGCTTGGCGGCGCTAGAAACGGATATGGTTGAGCAGGTTCGGGATGGAGAAGACGTGGGCCTGGGTCGTGGGTTCATGGGTGATGCTCGTTGGGCTGCTGCGCTGGGTCTGAATTCTGTCTGGGACCAGGGTGGGGGAGGGGATGTAGCCCGTTGGGCAGCGAGATTTGGAGCGGGTCGGGTCAATGCTGAGGGCCGGGTATGCTGAGGATCGAACCGGGCGAGCGGGGCGGCACTGGACTCGAGTTGGGGCAGGGTCGCGATTTTGGAATGAATCCGTGTGGGCGTCCGACCCAGGCGGGTCAGGGGAACCCGATTTGAGGGTCAACCCGGTTGACCCATATCACGGATAGGGGCGCTCCTAGGGGGATCAGGTCAGAGTTTTGGATTCCTAGATGGGCGCTATGAGGATCAAGGAGGTAGTAGTGCCAGTGCAAGAGGTTACTAGGCGTGGGAATTTGTATCGATTCGTGCTGGCAGCTAAGGTCCTGACTACCAGGAAAAAAATTTGGAAGTCAGTGGTGGCGCGAATGGAGGATGTATGAGGAATGAAAGTCGAGGCCAAACCTCTGGAGGGAGGCCTGATCGCTTTTTTTCTTCCGATCAGTTAAGGAGAGGGAAAGGCATCTGTTGGGAGAACCTTGGTCCTTTTGGGACTCCCTGGTCCTGTTTACGGATCTAAGGGCCCACATGCAGATCAAGGACCTGCACTTCCATCATTTCTCGGTCTGGGCGCGAGTTTCGAATCTGTCGGTGAGGTCTTGGACGAGAGATGTGGGCTTCAAGGTAGGGAACACATTGGGGGTATGCCAGGGTGTGGATGTGGACAAGGAGGGTCTCTGATGGGGAGACTTCATGAAGATCAGAATCAGGGCTGATATTCGGGTACCTTTGCAAAGTCAACTCTGGTTCTGCTTATCCGTATCTCAGGTAAGAACTCGCCTGGATATCTCGTATGAACATTTACATGAGCATTGTTTTGGGTGTTGTTGTGCGGGTCATCTTTTTCCGGTCTGTCCGGTTGTTGGGGGAGTAAGGGGATCCTCACTGAAGGCGCCAGGGGATCCGAGATCGGCGCTAGAGAAAACGAAACATGTGAATGCCACCTCAGGGACGAACTGGACGTATATGGGTGGATAAGTAAAGGGAGGCCATATCAAGGGGACACCAAGGACACCTCCAAGGCAGGAAGGTAAAGGGTGGTGGGGACATCGGGAAGTAGGGGATGATGAGATACCGGTGGGTTGGTTACCACGCGACCCGACGCCGTCATTGTTTGGAAATAAGAAGGCTGAGAGAGAGGAGGACCCTGCGGAGGACGAAGAATCAGCGACGTCGAATGAGGCGTCATCAGCAGCGGCGGGGGGCTTCAAGCATCCCCGCCTCCAAGAATGAGTATTGAGGGGGCCAGGGAGGGTTTGGTTGACTGTACATTCTCCCTAGTGTATAGGTGGCATTGGTACCACCAACAGTTGATGAGTTACTTCTCTACCACTTCGGAGTCATCAATCCCGCGTTCAGGAGCCCTACCATTATTAGTCAAGGGAGGACGACACACGCTGACTTACCGGGGGAGTAATCGGTCCACCACTGCACGTTTATCATCTGATATGCTTGATCAGTTTCTTATGGTTGGAGTATACTGTATCGGTATCACTGGATGCTACCGCAGTCCCACCCCTCCGACCGCCATTATGCCTAAGAGCAAAATTTACTTTTCTGCATTTGTCTTTCAAGTTCTGATAGATTGGTTATTATGTATGGTGATTCCTACATTCGCAGGCACCAGAATGCTTTTATATTTATAATATCATCGTTTCTACCTCAAAAAAAATTAGTATATAATAAGAATAAATCAACACTTAATTAGATTTCTAATGTTATAATCATCGTATAAATATAAAATTATATAAAGTAACTTAGTAGAGTGACCATCCAAAATAGTTAAAAAAAATGTCACGAATATTATATATTAAGGAAAATTTCAGCCTGTATCTTTAATGGTTATTTAAAATTACATCATAGCTTGTTAAATTTTCTCGTTATTCTAACGAAACTATTTTTTCAATTTAGTCCACATCGTTAATTTTCCGTCAAAAAATTAGGTAAAATTTTGGTTTGCGACCCTAAAATTATTTTATTTCTAAATCAATACGCTGAGCCTGTTTTTTTTTCCTTCTTGCTACCTTAGCGATACATGTTTTCAAGTTACTCTTTTATGTCTATTTTTTAGACGGAAAAGAGTAATTTGAAAAAATGTATCGTTAAGATAACGAGGAAAAAAATAGAATCTGTAAATAAATTTTTTTTAAGGTGACAAGCCAAAAAACTTCTTTGAATTTTTGACAAAAAATTAACGTTGTAGATTAAATTTTAAAAAATGTTAGAAGACTTATTCTATAGAATATAAATAAATCGTTCTTTTAGGGTTCGACTCTCTCTCTCTCTCTCTCTCTTTATCGATACCATCTCCATTGTCGTTGTGCGCCACCCTTACACCATCCTCACCCTTGTCAAGTCGTGGCTACAACAACCTCCACTCGCCTACCACCGCGCTTAATCACCATGTTGTAGAATGACAAAATATGGAAATATATGAATGTATCCCATGAAACCACATCTTAACCTTTCCCATCGACACCAATAAGGAAATCGATCCTTACACCGGTGATACTCCCCCGCCACTCGCACTGGCACCACCGCCACTACCGCGCCCTCCCAGGACCATGCCTCCTACCACAGTTACAATCCAGCGCCTCCAACGTCAAGAAGGAACGATTAAGAGCGCGATTCTCCCTTGGACTTCGGCTCCGGGAGATCTTTACAGAAACTATCCCCAAGGGATTGAGCTCTATCTTCGTGAGTGGGAGAAGGGGTCGGCCCTACAAGCAAGGCCATTCTGGACAGATATGACACTCCCTCCCGGACAACACAAGTGAGAAACCAATACCCCACATGTGCTATCGTAGCATGAGGGCGCTTGGGAAGTAGGTCTATCAGATCGTTGTACCCACACCTTGGCACTCTGGCCTCTGGAGGTTTATCTATTGGAATACGACCACCACAAGAGGAGAATGAGACAACCCCTATCGCTCGTACCCCACGGTATGCCCCACCGGGGAATTCCACCATCAAGACCCAGGGAACTTGGACCCACATATCAGTCAAACCCACGTGGCCGGAACATACTGGACGATGAAAAGCCCTTCTCGAGTATCCCATGGCCACATTGTACTTTTGAGGCGTGGATGCCCTATTCAGAACCAGGCATAGGCAACCACATCGTTAACCACTACCAAGCGAGGGCTGTAAATGTAGTCTTGCCAAGCCCAATTAATCGTCCGCCAAACAACAGGGTATATAAGGAACCACATACCGCCTTGCCAAGATCAGTGTACACCGACATTATAGTTCCCTAACTTAATAGGTTTCTTCCTTGATATCCATTTACGTATGGATATTTTTAGATCGAGTCATGGAGTGTATCTACTAAGCTGCTGCTAGATAATCATCATGATGAAAACTATCCACCACCTCTAGAATAACCAAATGTTTTGTTTTAAGATTAACATATGATATTTATGGATCAAAACTCACACCTCATCTTTTTGTTTTATTATTCTCTTATCATTTCCTTTGTCACAGCTAAAATTTTCCTTAAATTCTATTTAGAAGGGTACGAAAGCAATCCGTATTCCGTAGGGTTTCCTTTTGTCTTTCCAAGAGAGTGACCTAGGTTCCATATATAAAGGAAGCCGTAGCGGCTACAAAGAAGTCTATTCGTCTTCGTCGCAGCAAGAGAAGAGAAGATTAGGGTTTCCTTTCTAAAATCGATTTCATAAATCAATCTTATATTCTCTTTCGCTTCTCTCTCTTTAATTTCCTGTACAACAACCTGCTCGTGGTTTCTTATTCTTTCATAAATTTGATTCATTGATAATGAAGAGATTGCGCAAATCGAAAAGGGTTTCGTGGGCTTCAGGTTTTAATCTTTCTCAGGTATACTCATTAATCTTCAATCTGGGTTTCGTTTCTCCAACAAATCTCTCGTCACTGCTGTTCTTTTCTTCTCATCAAGCAACCAGACTCGCTGGGATTCTGGTTTAACGATGCAGAAAGTTGTTTCATCAATGATTAAAACTTTCTTTTTTTCTGAAATTTAAAATATGAACTATAAGCCAGATTTGAAATCATATGTTTCTCTATTAAGTTTGTTCAGGTCCATTATTGCGTCAATTATTAAAATCAATTTATTAAGATCAATTATTAATATCATATTAAGATCAATTTATTTAATTCTTCCGTTTAAAAAAATATAAGTCCAAAACATCATTTAATGGCATCATTATAGTCCAAAGCCTCTGTTCTATAAACCAGAATGGTCCTCAATTATATTAAATGTGACTGTAATTTAATCTAAGTCAACGAAAATAAATTTGTTAGGTAAGGGATAAGATGAAGAAAATCAAAATTCTCACACCTCAGCAAAATTAAGGATTGTTTACTTGTAATGTAAAATGCGATAAAAGGTTTTTAATCATCAGCCAACATTAATTGGTTTCAAGGCTAAATCCTAAATATATGCATTATGGAGTAAACAAAGAACAAATGAAACATACCCTAATCTAGCATGAGATTTACCTTTCATTTGTGAATATCCGCAGTGTACAACATTCTTCACTTGTTGTGGAGTGGTTGATTTATTATTTGCTTCATAAATGAATTATAATGTGTCTTACTATTAATTGACAAGCTGAAAACAAGATATCTGTGCATCACTAATGCATAAAAAATAGCCTTCTGGAAAACGTTAATGTAATATTCTTATCGAAATAAAGAATTTAAATTTAGAAAAGTAACTTTTTAGTAAGAAACTACACAAATAAGTACAATTTCATGATTATTGTGATAAAGGGCCAACTTAAGTTTCAAAGTTCAAGTTCAGGGGAAGCTTATAAATATATTGAGTGGAGTACTTGATAAATGAATCGCTCATGGCTGCTGGTGAATTTAAAAATTAGATGAGATAACGGTTCTAAGTACAAAGTTGATGTGTATTCTAATAACTAGGTTAGTTTCTTTTAGAGGTTAACCAAGTTATTTGACCAACAATTTTTTAACCTTTTGGATGACGTTTCTTGAGTAGGGAGCACATTCTTAAGAATTGTTGTTCAGTGCTCATGTTTTTATTAATTGTCATACCAAAATTAAATTTTAGGATATCTCAGATATTGTTATTTGCCACTGTGACTTTGAATGCTAATGTTGTTCAAATATTCCTCATATAATAAACAAGTACATTTTTGGTCATTTTAGATATCAGTCTCTATGTGTGGCGTTTGTTAATTTCTCAATCACGTATGCGATAATTTTGTGCTTTACATTAGCAACTTGTTCCATGGACTGGGGAAGTTGGTTTTAATTTCTACTCTTACTTTTTCAATTTTCACTTTTGGGGTTGTTTTGGTCCAATAACAATGCTAATCTGATTCATGAATGAGGCAAACATTGTCATAAGTGTACAAGCTAGGATGGTTCACTTGAGAAAAGACTACATGAAGGCCTATGATAATTAAGAAAGCAAAATGTTTTGGAGCTTTTATTGTTCAGGAAATTTTAACACTGTTTGATATTGTTTGTTTTTTTTTACGGATATTTTTTATATCAAGGAGCTGAATGATTAGTGTGAACAAAGACTGGAATGATTAGAAATTTATCAGGATCAAATTCTTCCTAACATTTTTATTTCGCTGAACCAGTTGCTATCCAATTATTAGGAACTCCAAAATATGTTGGAGCTTATATACCTGTTAGATCACCAACATTTGATTGATTCAACTGGAATGATTAGTATGAACGAAGACTGTAATAAAGATCAACATGTTTGATCTTCAAAAATTAATATTTTGTAGGTGACTTATTTCTCAAATAAATTTTTATATGAGCCTCGTCCTTTTAGCCTATGGTTCTCATTTTACTATTCTTTCTTTCCTTTTACTTCTGCACAAAGTTTTCATAACAATGTGACTCCTGATTGACAATAGGTGAAGTCGTTTCTATCTGAGGAGAGTCCTTCTAAAGTAGGAATGGCACTTGGAAATCATCGTCATGCAAACCCACCTTCAGCATTGCATTCAAATAATAATGAATCTAATGACTTGCCTCCTGGGTTTGAAAACAATCATTGCATGAACATGAAAGAGCGGCTATACCATATCCCTCTGGTTAAATGGAAGTGCCCTCCCAAAGTAAGTAGTAGAAAATCTGTTTCACACACTGACCTTATATTTAAACACAACTTCTAGAATACACTTGTACTCTTTGACATTCTGATTAGAAGCAATGATTTATTACTTGTAACTCTTGTGCGGAAACCGATGCCTCGACTTGATGTGTGTACTCTTCTGTTGCTTGAACAGTTTATTATGAGTCCGAACTGGCATATTGTAGCCGGGGAAGAAAGTGAAGAAGTGATAGTTCAAAAGCTTAGGGAAATGAGAGTTATGGACGCAGTTTATCCACACTATTCCGCCATACCTTCTTGGTAAATTTGCAAAATCATTCTTCATTCCCTTGTTAGTAATATCTGTTGCCCACCACTATCAAGTATACTGAACCATGTCCTTTCTTTGCCATATATAGTCCGACCGTCTCAGTAGGAACTCAGCATGAAGGTTATGATAGTGATCTCACTCCTGTGATCCCCATCATTCCAATTGAGGAAGAAGAGGCTTCAGATATGTCATTACATTCAAGTATTTCAGATACCGCTCATGTAAGCTCTCTCCTGCATGCTTTGCCACAAGCTCCAGTTCCGGCATCGGGAACTGAAGATACTTTAGAAACTATGCCTTTTGCTTCTGACCCTCTGGCCAAGGAAAGGCCTGATCTTGAGATGTCCCGTGGTTTAGGCTCTGATGTGATTACTGCTGCTGCTGCCTTAGCTGGGGCAATGAAAAGCAGTGAGATTAACACCCAATTACTTGTACAGATCTTAAGTGACCCAAAAATAATCAAGAAATTGACAATGGATTGTGGATCAGCTGCCAATTCGGGAACCATGACTGAAGTCAATATGGTTAGTGCACCAGTATCTGGATTTCAACAAGCCAGTCAAGCAATTTCCTTGGTTAGTGCCCCAACTTCTGTACTAAAGCCAGCAACTAAACCAACTCACTTGGTCAACCCCAAACCTGGCATGGTTCAGCCACTAAGGCCAGTAACTGGAAACCTAGGTCAGTTGACAACTGGGGTGGAACCAGTTTTTACTACCGCTCCTGCACAATTGGCTACAAGGTCTGTGTCTGTTGGGCCTAGGCCGGTCAATCAGCCGGTGACCCGACCTGGCCCAGAACATAATACAGGTCCATTACCAGGCCTGGGAAATGGAAATACACACAGGACACAAAATCAGGTTAATCTGGTGCCAAATGTGTTGTCTGGTAAGGGAAATTATGGACTGGTCCCAAATCCTCCCCTGCCAACAGTGAAACCCAGCAATATGAAAGACATGGACTATTATAAGAACCTGATTAGGCAGCATGGAGGAGATCGCAGAGGGAGTGATACACAAATTAATCACGGTGAGTTCCCTGATAATCAACATCATAATATGGAAATGATGCAAACGCTAAATAAGGGGAAACTAGAGCTTGTGGAGCAGAAACGTTGTGCGTACTTTAACAGCGCAAAAGGGTGCAGAAACGGGGCAAAATGTGTTTTCAAGCATGAAAGTGCATTACAAAAAAGAGTTGGTGGTATTATGAGCGAGGTTCCGAACGGGAAGAGGATGAGATTAGGTGGAGAGATTATGGGAAGAACATGAACGAAATTGAAAGTAGGGATTTAGATGACAGCTTCACTGGGTTATGCATTTCTTCAATCCATCGCCGTAAAAAATGAATCAGAAACAAACAAGTTTGCTTAATCACATTTTTGTGAACGTACAATGCCTCTTCGAAGGCTAGAAAGTTATGCTGAAATTGGGCCATGGTAATAATCATCACAAAGGTGTTAAACGACAAACGAACTGGTAAAACGGTGTGATGAGAACGAGCGTGATAAATGAGAAATGCGGTTAGATAAGTTTTCGCTCATGTTGTATAACTAGATGTCAACAAGGATTTATTTCGCAAGAACTATTGATCAGTAAATCATGTAAAAGTGATATGACAATTTAATTTAGGGTTAATTTTACTTCAGTACCCTACATCTTTCATGTAGAGTACCTAAATCATTTTTGTGTCATCCCAATACCCTAAATCTTTCATATTTCATTTAGAGTACTTTAAATCATTTTTGTATCACCTCAGTACCCTAAACTTTTATTAGTTTCATTTTAGCATCCGCCGTTAACTTTACCATAATTTTGGTTGTTGGTGAGGGGTAATATGGTCATTTTACCTGTTTTGGATGTAAAATCATATGTAAAGTTAAAGGTGGGTACTAAAATGGAATTAATGAAAGTTTAGGGTACCGATGTGACACAAAAAAGATTTAGGGTACTCTAAATGAATTAATGAAAGTTTAGGGTACTGAGGTGACACATAAAAGATTTAGGGTACTCTAAATGAAATATGAAAGATTTAGAGTACTGATGTGGAATTATCCCATTAATTTATTATTTGAGTTGCTATAGATATAAGTGAAGTATGTTATGTGAACAAAGTTAGGGACACATAAGAGTATGTACGTTATGGTCATTTTGAAATGGCGGTACGTTATGGTCATTTTGAAATGGCGATTCTCTTCCTATTGAAATCGAATCGAGGTATCGAACGATGGAAGGGAAGAAATCAGCGGAGTTACGATGCTGATGTTGGAATTGGAACCAGATCTGTATGGATCAGTTCCGGGATAACCGGTTTTTGAATCGTGGCCCTCAATAAACTTGTGACATGTGGCTACCAAACTTGAAAAAATGGAGTCGTTGCCACTATATGATGTTTTTTTTAAAATAAAAATTATAAATACCTCCACCTTATTTATATTGCTCCTAACTTTATATCGCATGAGCTAGGCGAAGGCCAACCCGAATTGCATCCGAAATTTGATATTAGGTGGAGGTCATGAGGCAAAGGGTGGAAGCCGATTGGTCCTAGGTATTTGTAATGATCCACAGTAGAACTTCCCTTCGGGGAGGTCTCGGAGCCAAGAGCTTGCCCACCATAGCAAACTGTTAGTGAGCCAACACAGACGGATCAACCGGTGTGTAGGGTAGGGGACCAGTACCTCCGTTTCCTCGTCCTCCTCAAGAGAATAGTTCTAGAGAATTTTCTGAAGACATGCCATGATGGACTAGAGCAGACTCGGTGGCACCGGAACTGCCCGTGCTAGGGTTTCCTCCGGGGGTAACGACGTTTCCCCTCTCCAAAACATACCAATAGGGAAAATCAACATATAGGGGATCACTGGTATCCGATCAACATTAGGGAGGAAAATCGAAGCACACAGAGGCGCCTCCGCCTCCTTCTTCAGGCCGCTATGGTCGACGGGTGCCTTCTCTTGAATGAGGTCTCCCTGCACCAGTTTTAGAGACTCAAGACTGTCTCCGAGGGTGCGAGGGCTAGCCAGCGAAGGGTTGCGTGGTGTTAAAGTAACGACTAGGGTTTTCACCGGAAGACCCCACCTAAGCTTCAGGTGGGGTGACGCCGATGTGGTGAACCCTGGAGGGAATGCCATAATCGCTGTAAACGGCGACACTAGAACCGGTCCGATCGTGTTTGACTTCGGCTTCTTTCGGCTTCCTCCTACGCCGCGTCTTTAAGGGGCTCACAAGTTCAGAGGACGGTGTGGAGGTGGAACGGTCAAAGGAGCAACAACAAACTATATGGCTGATGCAGGCGGTGATGCGACAGACTAGGGGCTAGGTCGATGGTGAGGGCAGAAGTAAGAAGCGCCACAGGAGAACTAGAGCTAAGGGTTTCTTCGGGAGAGGCATGCGACTTAGCGTAAGAATGAGTTTTTTTGAAATCGGTTGTTAGGCAGAAATAATTATGATGTTTAAAAATTATTTTATTTTTAGATGATTTATTTTTTTAAAAAAATTATTCAGTCCTTGAGGAATGTTTACAGGAATCAATCCAATGTAGAACAACTTCAAAACCCCTAGAGGAACTCGAGTGATATACATGCTATAAGATTTGAAAGAGAGTATTAAAGGGGAAAGGCTTACAAATTACAATATATTCACAGTTTTGCTCCATTACCAAACATATCACAGCGAATGAAGAACAAGAAAATGCTACTAACAGTTTAGGGCCTTCTTATCCAGAGCAATTATTCAGGATTCTACTGCTCACATGCATGCAACTGATCTCAGATATTATTCATTACCTGAGCTACATTAAACCTAAATTAAAGACCATAAGAGGCACTTAAGGGTCATAACCATTCAATTATAAAATCAAGAAACAAGAATTCATGATCGTCAATCAACACAAATTAGAATGGCCGGTGGAAGTAGCATCCGGTAGTTATATATTACCCCCGCCTGGCCAAGAACAAAACCACAATCAGAAATATAATTTGATCTGTCCGTTCAGTAATCTGAACTATGCTTGTGATGAAGCTGGGAGGGGAGGCGGAAATAATCAGCCAGTTCTGAGGATAATGTGGACTCCACTGTCAGTGTCCACTATGTCACTTATCTCTCCCACTTTAAGAGCAAATGTTGCTTCTTCAAAGGGCTTCTGCATCTGCCCCCTACCAAATGGACCTACGGCAATGGACATGTAAAGCTTTTATTTAGTACATGACACAATTAAAAGATTTTATACAACACAGTACACATTAGAGATGAAGCGTTTTTTCCGATACTTGTATATAAGTATTGCAAAACATACTAGAGCCTTTAAAGGACAACGAAAAACTCAGCCTAAGAAATGAATTATCATCATATGCATGGTAGCAGAGTGGGATCTATAATATTTCATGTTTTACAGGATGTATGCATTGCTGGTAAAGTGAAAAATTGTGAAATAAGTACAAAAGAGACTATATATAGCTATATACGTGAGATGAAATCAAACTAAACAAAAGCCTTCATGTACGGAGACAGTTAAGAAAGACATAATTTTAGGAATCCCGTATATAATGGAATTCTAATTCAACTCAAAATCCCTTAAACTCAAAGGAGGTACAACACTTGAGTTTGCAACACCAAAGAGACAAATATATTCTCAAGTGGTTGAAAGAGCATGTAGTAGGTTATACAAAGTTGAGAAATACCTAAGAAAAGGAAATAAAACTAAACTAAGCCTTGATATAAAGAGACAATTAGGGAAGACATGATAACCGATTCTAATATGTTGAAGTGTGAGTCCAACATCGAAAGTGTGTGGATAAATTGACTCATTGATATACATCTTGATGCTTCCACCCATCAGTTCGAACTTTTGGGTTGGATTGGGCTTTAACATGGTATCAGAGCCTGATTCCTCACGGACCCGGGTTCAAACCCCACTCTCTACAAAAATTTCTAATTTCTCTCAAGTTATCAAAAATTACCCTAATGGGTCAGCCCTTATATCTCTCTTCTCAATGGGCTTATCTCATCTTCTACATAATTCACCTCCAAACCCGTGAACCCCACTCTCTACAAAAATTTCTAATTTCTCGCAAGTTATCAAAAATTACCCTAATGGGCCAGCCCTTATATCTCTCTTCTCAATGGGCTTATCTCATCTTCTACATAATTCACCTCCAAACCCGTAAACGGGCTTGTCTGTGAGGGCGCGTGTTAGAAGATAACTATAATTGGGCCTTCAACTATCAGCTTGAGCTTTTAGTTGAGTTGGTCCTCTAATATAGGTTGGATTGGGATTTAACACAATACATCTCACCAAAAAACATATCAGATCCTCACTAATGACTAAACACACACGCACAAACTAAAGCCGCTAAGTAGGTCACTACCTCTTCCAGCACGAGGTGAGATTTTATTTATATATTTTTCTATGTTGTATACTTTTTGTTGTATTTGTAAGCATGTGCATGAATAAATACTTCAATGTGCATCATCTGACCCAGGACATTTAACCAACTATGTCTACGGTCTACCCCTAGCAGCGCATAAAGAAATAGGTAGCACAACCTATCTACAAATTCATATCATAAACTAGTATGTTCCACATGAAAGGAAACTTTCTTTACTTATAGCCATACAATTCGTTTTGATCCTTTTCAAATGAAATATTGAAGATCAGTAATTCAATTTAAAGATCAATTCTGATTGATTTGAATGCAGGCACAACAAAATTAAAAAATAGTAGAATGCATACAATTCAAATGCATTGAATTGAGCTCCTTAATCGTTTACAGTTCCACGTGAATCCTGAACGATAAAAAAGAGAGGAAGAATTGTGGCTCCTTGGGATCAAGGTCCTTCTCTAGGTTACAAGAAATAAATGACAACAAAAGTCCGAACATTCTAGAACCATCACTTAAGAGGCTCGAAAGGTCCATCTGTTAAGTTATAAACAAATCACAATAATTTGTAATAAGCCCCAAAGCTTCAAAACTGCCATGGTATGGTATTCGTTTAAAACTTCAAATACCTATCCAAAGACTTGCTCATGTAAATTATAATAAGCCCCAAAGCTCCATCTACTATGTCATTTCAAATTTCTCCTTTTACTCCCTTTTGCCTAAATTAACTAATGACCATTTAAAGCAGACAGCTTTTAAGTCACAATTCCAACACAAAACATTACAATCCAAACAAGAACTATTAGATATGCTCAAATAAGAATCAGGAGGACTTGAGGGAAATCTAGAGCTGGACAATAATTTTGCACCAAGCTTTATCCTTCCACACTTATCCCCCTCCTATCCAATCCAATTGGAAATTATAGATTACTCCAACAGCATAAAATTAATCAAATACAAACACTTCAAACACTAAACAGAAAAATAATTTTTGAAATAATTTTTTTCAACATATTGAAACCCTAGGTGAAGTACCTAAATTAAGTCAACCGGTGCAAATACAATATATGGCCTTGATTTAGCTGATGCGTTTCATTCTCGATGAGTCCAATACAGCCCGTAAAATTTTCTTAACAAAACAATAACACCGATGACGGGAAAAACCAAAGACAGGCGACATGATGTTTGAGTCTAATTATTTTCTCGAGAACCAAACAGACGAGGTAAGGTAACTAACCGAGATCCCCACCGCGCTTGGCGGAACTGCAGTCGGAGAAGCGAGAGGCGATGTCTTCAAACTTGGCCTGGCCGGAGACGATGTCCTCACGGATGGCCTTGAGCTGGGAGACGGCGCTGTCCCTGGTGGTGTTCGTAATGACGCGACCTTCCGGATCCTTCCAGGAGGCCTTCCGGCGAGAGCCTTGGTGCTTGATTAGTATGTGGGAGGCCTTGACCTGATTCCCGGCCGACGACGACATTATGCTGCTCCGCCGCTTGCTGGTTCGTTCTCGGTGTCTGTCCTTCCGATCTGGCGCCGATGAGATCGATTCCTTCTTCCTCTTCCGATCCGTGGAGGAGTCTATCTTGTCACCTGATGAAGATGATGTCGAGATTTAGGAAAAGGAGTAAGCGATCGGTGCTAGTGCTAGTGCTAGCTTTGTCCAGCTCGTTTCCGCATCGTACGGGCACTTATGGAGTAGCTGACTCGGGCTCTCCAATCATAGAAGGCCACGTCAACAGAAAAACTGAAATTGCTGAAATATCACTGGCGTGGTTGTTTTTCATTGGATTGAAGAAAATTCGGTTGATTTTTATATGGAAAAATATTTATTTAGGCCTATTTTCGTTGGTATTTTAATTATCTATTTTTTTTTTTCATTTTTTCCGTACTCTTAACTTTTCTTTCAAACGTTTCAAAAAAAAACTTTTCTTTCAAAAACATAAAAAAAACATAATAGACCTCATTAACAATAAAAAATTTAAAACTATGTCTTTTGTTTCTAAACCCATAATATTTACAAATTTTACAAATTTTCATTGAAAATCAATTATTTTTATTATTTTTTTCGTTATTTTCTCAGTCTTAGAATTGTATTATTTTTAATTTATTATTTCTCTTTAATTAATATTAACTTTTTTTAATTTTTCATCAATTTAATTTGCATTAATTTTATTTTATTTTCATTAATTCTTTGTCTTATACTTTAAACCAAGGATGCAAAAGTCGGCCGCCTAGACGGTCGAAACGGATAAAACGACCCGTTTTATGGTAATCGGGCAGGAAAAGTCGAATTTTCTACTCATGGGCGCCTAGGCGGGAGGGCGCCTGGGCCTGGGCGGCGCCTGATCTGACTCGGGCGCCTGGTCTCAGGTCGGACGCCTGGGCGGGCTGGCAGGTCAACCGGTAACTTAAAAAAAAATCAGTTTCAATTCCACAAATATTTGTAAAGCAGGCGACGTTTCTTCTTCTCCACTTATTCCCTCTCGCACAATCACACACGAACGCCCAGAAAGGCAGAAATTGTCGTTTTCGTGCCCTCACCGCCGAACTGGACGTCGACGTCCTCAAACAGGGGCGTGAATTTGTTATCCCGAGTCACCTAGCCAGAAACGCAACTCAGCGGGGCTGTGCCGTGATCCTGAGTTAGGTTTGTTCGCTATTCCAGACCTCCAATTCCTATTCGTGCCTTGATTGAATAGTTGAATATATGGATGTTCTTGTTTTATGCATGAATCTGAAGATTATATTATCGTACGTTATATAAAATGATGGCTATACTATTTTTAGGGTAAGATTTGAGCCATTGTAATCACAAGTTGCACAATATATTTCACTCTTATTATTGTTTTTGCTAATGAATAATCAATAGCATCCGTAGCAGCTCTATCAGGAAAGGGAGGGCGCTTCGAGCGTAAGGAGGGAACTAGTGTTTATATTGATTGTTGTTAATTTGTTATTGTGATAAGATTAAACTAAAACAAATTGTGTTTTGTCTTTTGACTTTCTTCAATGTTTCATAGCATAATTGATTATAATATCATCAAAGAAAAATATTATAGACACCAAGTATTAAATATGCATCAGTTTACTTGAAAGTTTAAGATAATATCATTGTAAACATATTATGGGACTGATTATACAACAATATATGCATATAAAAATAAGACTATATGATCTTATATTTTACATTTAATTATTATCAATATAATACCATACAATAAAATTTTCACACTATTCATGTAAAGTTGAATGATGTTTCATGTTTCTTTAATTGAGTTTTACCGTGTTTCTATTTTTCACTGACATATCCCTATTTCACCTGTAAATTGTGTTTTCACTATTTTTAGACATGCGCTAATATTGGACAATAATAATATGGAGAACATTTCATCATCTGCACCAAATTATGCCACTGCGACATCTAGTAGCAGAACTCAAGATAATTCAAAGGGTAAATGAACTAATGTAGGTTGGCAATATGGAGTGAAATATGACCCAACAAATTCAGATAGTCAGATTTTTGTTGTGTGGTAAAAAAATGAGTGGTGGTATATATAGAATCAAACAACATATTGCTCAAATCACAGGAAATATAGCTCCTTGCAAGATGAGTTCGGATGAGAATAAAGTCAAATGCTTGAAAGCTATTAATGAAGCACAACAAAAGAAAAAACAAAAGTGTGGATATGTGAAAAAAATGAGGGAAGAAGTTAACATCATCAATGAAGAAAGCTCAACAGAAATTGAAGGAGATGGGGAAAAAGATGCAAGATGGAAGACACCAAAGACTTATGAACAGATTGATCGTTTTACATCCACGGTTGGTCCAAACAAGAAATGTCACGCCCCAATTTCAGTAAACCGAACTCAGGACGCGAACGTTTAAAATAATAAAACAATTGAAACCTGTTTTAAATAAACAATTTAAAATCGTCGTTTAGTGAATCAAAATAATATTTACAACTCAAAATGCGTCCCAACAAGTGGACAAAATACAAGGTATCCGTCACTAGACTCAAAACAAACCCAGAATCCCGCTCCTAGCTCTTCAAGCTTCAGAAGTTCACCTAGTCCAACCTGCGACCGGTACCTGTAGGAAAAGAAGCTAGGGGTGAGCGTTCGCTCACCACCACGGATAACAGACTGACTACGGCATATTTAGCAGACAATGTCGGTAACACCAACAACCAACTCAACTCCGGGGGATCACTGTCCCCAAACTCCAGTAACCCGACTGACACCCACACACTGATACTTTCCTCAACCGACTCAACACTCGGACTCGTAATGTAGACCTGACACAACGATCGACGACCTCCTCCAAAGACACGACAGACCACCACGCAACACCCAAGATCACAAAGGATCGCACACCAAACAAGATCACAAAGGATCGCACTCCTGTCAGCTGCTCAGTGCCGGCTGCTAACCGGTTGGGCTCGAGTCTGCCCCATGCGCTTTGCCGATCCCTGTCAGGCTCCAGGCGGTCGACCTGTTGGCGATATATACAACGCTGCTTTTCCGATAGCTAGTCGGAAAGGGAGCTGCCCTCTCATCGCCTAAAAACGCTCACAACCTCCCGAGACTCGAACTCGATCAGGCTAGCCAAAGAACGCTCGCAACTTCCCGAGACTCGAACTCGGTCAAGCCAGCCAAAGAACGCTCGCAACCTCCCGAGACTCGAACTCGGTCAGGCCAGCCAAAGAACGCTGACAACTTACCGATCCCTGTCAGGTAAGCCAGCCAAATTCCACACCACTTCCCGACACGAAGTCGGGTCACTAACCTCGGGCAAACACAATCACAATCACAAGCAAAATTCAACAAACAGCAACAAGACAGGTTCAACACTCCACATGCACTCATGGACACCCAAGACACCAACAGTAAAACACGGATTCAACAACCCCACGGGCACTCACGGCCTCCCAAGACACACCCACCATAACTCACGGGCTCAACAACCCCACGGGCACTCACGGCCTCCCAAGACACACCCACCATAACTCACGGGCTCAACAACCCCACGGACACTCATGGCCACCCGAGATACACCGATAGTAACTCACGGGCTCAACAACCCCACTGGCACTCATGGCCTCCCAAGACACACCTACAGTAAAGACACGGGTTCAACAACCCCACGACACTCATGGCCACCCAAGACACAACAGTAAAGTACGGGCTCTCATGGCCACCTAAGACACAAAATACACAATCAACCTCCGGCATAACCAATGCCTCCAACAATCCTAATATCAACAGTTTCACAATCAACCTCCGGGCATGGTCATATGCCTCCAGTACTCCTAATAACGCTAAGTTCTCTGCTCCTACGACACTACTAAGTGTCACATGCATTTCCAATCTTCGATAACCTACTTAACCCACGACACCCCAAGTGTCACATGCATTTCTAATATTCGATAACCTACTTAACCCACGACACCCCAAGTGTCACATGCATTTCTAATATTCGATAACCTACTTAACCCACGACACCCAAGTGTCACATGCAGTTCTACTGTTAACTTTCCCTAGTCAGGGCCGAGATCCGGCTACTTTTCCCTACCTCGTATATGTTCTCCAAAAGCTAACCAACAAGCTCCAGCGTGATCTCAGTCACTCGCCTAGCTTTCCTTTCCCTCTGTCAGCGGCACGATCTAAAAAGAACACAATTTTAAACGTTTTTAAGTTCGCAGACATAAACTGGAATTTAATAAACTTGACGCCCAAAAGTAACCCCGACAATGTCGATCACTCCCAAACTTCCCAATTACTCGACATTGTCGATAATGGACCCGTAATGGCCCATTTCGCCCGGCTTGACGAATCTGCTCAGGATCGGGAAAATGTCACTCGAGACTCCGAAAATTTCCCTTTTTGTTTCTACAAATCCTAATTATACTCACTCGTTCCAACGCAAAAGGTGGAATTAATTTTCGAATTCTCACGAATTTACAAACCCTAATTCCCTAATTTCAGTACACAACGGTACTCCACAAAGAATAAAACAAAAATCTTGTTATCAAATCCACTCCAGATAAAGCAACGACCATCAACTTCGCTCTGTCCTCTACACACCTACGTCACATAAAACCATTCACCGAAGCCTCTTTGATATCCTGTTGTTTTTTTTTACTCCAAAAGACTAAGATTATAGCATTTAATGCTCTAATCCAACAATCAAGACAAGAGAAGCCAATTGCTTCTGTTGCTTCAAAGCAGGAAAGGTATATTTAAAGCTCTTTGTATATTAACCAAGAAAAGAACTCTAACCTTGTGGTCCTGTGTATCACGGAGACCAAACAATTTCTTCATGCTGATTCTGTACTTCACATACCAAAAACAGTGGAGCAAAAGCAATTAAGCCACCATTAACCTCATCCTTTTGAGTTTGTCCCCCAACAACAAGCCGCCAACCATACCTTGAAGAAGCTGCCGCCACCAAGCATAGAACAAAAGTTCTCTTTTCTTCTATGTACCAGACACAGCCGGCGAGCTCTCACCGAGACAAGCTCCAACCTTGCTACCTTAAGTGTCAACAAACCCTAAAGGAACCAAATGGGCTTAAGTTAGGCCCAAGGACATGGGCCAAAATATTATGCCCTTTATTTTTTTTTTATTTTTTTTACTTTTCGTACTCGATCCAAATTTCCACCTCGTTTTCCAAGAAATTACGAAATTTCACGTGCTACAAGGAAACGGCTCAACTAAGACCACCGCGACGACGACTAAGCTTTTGGATCCAAAACGGATCTCGAACGGACCAAAACGCCGCTCGATTGACTTTTCCAACAAAAAGTCAACATTTCCCAAATTGGTCAGAAAGTTGCCCTGAGTCCCCCGGAACTCACTTTGGTCGATATCGGGGTCAACTTAAGTCCGGTATGACCCTCGGGGTCAAATTTAGGTTTATTTAAGTGTATGTCCGAAAATTTTAAATTTTCCTGTTTTTCGCAGATTTGACTAGCGTTGACCGGGAGTGGTTCTTACAAGAAAACTCTCCAAAGTGAAAGTACAAGTAAAAAGATTTGGAAGGAAAAAAATCATAATGTGGCACAATACTTGGCAAGATGGATTTGTGAATCCGGAATCCCTTTCAATGCCGTTCAATATGATAGTTTCACAAGGTTTACCGAAGCACTTGGACAATTTGGTCCGGGATTCGAAACGCCAAGCATGTAGGAATTAAGTGGGCCGTTCTTGAAGGGTGAGGTCGATAGAACCAAGGAGTTATTGAAAAATCAAGAGGAGGAATGGAAGTTAAATGGTTGCTCAATTATGACCGATACTTGGAGTGACCGAAAAAGAAGAAGCATAATGAAATTATGTGTCAATTGTACGCTTGGGACAACATTTCGTTCATCAATGGAAGCATCAAGTGAGTCGCACACCGGACAATTCATCTTTGACTATGCGGATAAGTGCATTGAAGAGGTTGGTCCTCAATATATCGTACAAATTGTGACGGACAATGCTTCCAACAACATGACGGCAAAAGATTTATTAAAGGGGAAGCGACCTTCAAATTTTTGAACTTCTTATGCAACTCATACTATAAATCTCATGCTTCAAGACATTGGTGGTCTAACTAAATACAAGAATGTCATCGAAAAGGCAAAGAGTTTTACCAACTACATTTATGCCATTCACAAAACTTTGCATTTAATGAGGAAGTTTACAAACAAAAGAGACATTTTGAGGCCGGGTGTCACTAAATTTGCAACCTCTTTCCTCATTTTACAAAGTTTATGGAAGAAGAAGGATGAGTTAAGATCTATGGTTTCAAGCAAAGAGTGGTATGATACCAAACATGCAAAGAGTCGAAAAGGAAAGGCGGCGGCGGAAATTGCTTGGAGCGAATCCTATTGGTCTCTTGTAATTTTATGCTTAAAGGTGTTTACTTCTTTTATTTAAAGTGCTTCACATTGTTGACGGGATGACAAGCCATCAATGAGTTTTGTATATGGAGAGATGCTCAAATTCAAATAAGAGATTGAAGACAAGTCAAAACTACCATCCTATTTTGGACATTATTGATAAAAAAAAGCACTTGGACGAATTGATTCTCCATTGCACATGTCGGGTTACCTCTTGAATCTTCATTACACATGTAAAAAAATCCCAACAAGCATGTTGTCGAACCTAACCAAGGACTCCTCAACTATAACAGTGCTACTAAAGAATTAACGCCTAGGCATTTTGATCAAGCTGCTTGTGAAATTGGATGAACTTCCCTTTAGTCATGTAAAAGGCAAGGGATTTTGGGCGTTTATGAAAATTAGTTGTCTAGCTATTAGGGCCCCTCTAGGCACACTGTTATGAGAGGCGTCTTCAAACTGTATGCGTATGAGAAGCATATGTTGTATGACTATTTCAAAACTTATGGTCATAGGGTGTCCTTGACAACTGACACTTGGACGTTAGTGAAAAAAAATAAATTACATGTCTTTGACAGCCCATTTCATAGCAAATGATTGAGTGTTACATATGAAGGTAATACATTTTTACCCAATCAAAAGTCATAGTGGCGAGGATATTGGGAAGGTCATAGAGTTGTGTCTTCAATCCTAGAATCTCGATAAGCTCATGACGGTTACAGTGGATAATGCGACGCCTACTACCCCAAACGTTGATTATTTGAGTGATCAAATGAATATGTTAGGCACGTCATCTTTAGGAAGATAATTCACGCAAATGAGATGCATTGCCCACATCATCAATCTCGTAGTGCAAGAAGGATTAAAGAATATAGTCATTTTAGTGGAGAGGATAAGGTATGCCGTAAACTTCATCAAAATGTCTCCTATAAGGTTGCAAAGGTTAACAGACGGTGTTAGACAAACTAAGATAGATGGAAAGAAATTGATATCTACGGATATTCCCACTTGTAGAAATTCAACATATTTAATACTTGAGTCGACTTGCAGGTTGGAGAAGACTTTTAGAGTGTATAACATTTTTTTACCTTACTTTAGGGAATGAGACGAGGAAGAAAAAAATAAGAGACAAAGCTAGCAAAACTACACTTCTTAGTATAATAACTTAACATGATTGGGTTGAGTGTATGTGTTTCTCGACCTATTTGAAGTTATTCTATTTTTTTTATCAGAATTTGAAGTTATTCTATAACATGAGTGTTCGTATCTCTTGGTCTTATTATGCTACGTCTAACAATATTTTGGATGATATATGAGATCTTTACACCCACATTGAGAATGGTCTCATACACGAGAATATAAACATGCAATCCGTGACCCGCATGATGCTTAAAAAGTTCAATAAATACTTTGACACTTTCGATATATTGAACTTGTGTACATTTCTACCCCTAATATTTTATCTAAGAAAGAAGATGCATTTCGTCTCATTTGCCGTCAACAAGATGTACACAAAAGAAACTACATCAAAACTAATGTCAATTATCAACGAGCATTAAATGATTTGTATGGGGAATATACACGAGCACATGGTTCTAATATTAGTAATGCGCCAGTCATGGATTCAAACTTCAGATCAATTGATCTTGAGGTGGAGAGTATGTCATACGGGGCTACACTTGCGGCATACAAGAGGAAAAAACACAATCAAGATGGTACTGTCAAATCTGAACTTGAAATGTATCTCAAAGAAGAAGAATCATAGTCTACTAAGAAATTTGATGTGTTGGTTTGGTGGAGTTAAAATGCAGCGCGATACCCGATCATTTTGAGAATGACTCGTGATATATTAGCCATTTTAGTTCCCGCCGTGTTATCCGAGTTTGCTTTTAGTACCGGTAGGAGGATCTTGACAGATTTTAGGAGTTCTTTGCATCCTAATACCGTGCAAGCTCTAATTTGCACACAAGATTGGTTCAAAATAATAGTTGCAAAGGATCTTGTCGTGGAGGACATGACACTGATGGAAAAATCCGTTGGTAGAGAATATGAGAAACTTCAACTGTTTGAAGAAGGTACTATACAAGTTAATATTAATATGTTTGTTGTTCGTGTAATGTTATACTATATATTTATGACACGATAAATTAATGTGCAGATCTAGTTTAAAATCTTCCTTCATGCGGCGTGCCGGTCATAATGTGACTAGTCATTTTCAGGAGCAATGGTACGGATGACATTCTAAATATCAATGTATCATACATGTATTCTTGTATTTGTATTAATTATTATTTATATTTTATATTATTTAAATATAATTATAATTTTATCCGTTATGTTGGTGCATGTACAAAATCTGTAGTTTCGATTCGAGCTTGAAACCTGGAGATTGAATCTTTGAATTATGCTTTACTATATTATTTATTATGTTTTAGCGATAAATAAAAAATTTGATGTTAGGTGATTTGGGAAACGATTATGCATAATTTCATTTAGAATAATTATTTGTGATTTTAGGGTGTTTTTTATATTTAAAAATAAATCAATTTAAAGGACTACTTAAGTCATTTCTTATTTGTTTTTAAAGGTTTTAGCCCGTTAAAAAAAAGTATCTTATGTGTTTTTGTTATGTTTGTTATTATCTATGTTTTAATAATGCTTTTTTTAATAATTAATCATATTCATATATAATCTTGTTTTAAGTTTATTTCCATGATTAAAGTGTACATAATTCTTGTCTAAAAGATTTGAAGTAAAATAGTAAATACTTTTTGCCATTAAGCCTATATTTCGGCCCACTAACAACATATTGGATCAGATCCGGTATCTACCGACTGACCCATCCACCTACCGCCCCCAAAACTGGAACCACCCTCATATTATCAGATGCGGGTCCGGTTACCTTCAACACTTTCCGGTTTGGACCGACCGGTTAAAACATTGGGCCACCGAGCCGAATACCCACCCGTTGAGCACCCATAGTTTCACTTACATAAATCACAAACTCTAAACTCAGAAATTTTAGAAAATTTGAACTAAAAATAAACCTGAAACTAGAAACCCAATATTGTTATCGCCTCCAAAGTTCTCGAGTTTAAAAAGGTGTCGGAAGCAAAGCTCTCGAGGTCAAGTCCAAATTCGCCGCCTGAAAAATAAAGCTCTTTTCCCTTTAAAATCTTCACTTGGTATGCACATAACCATTGTATAGAAAGATAAAAAAATATAGAGGGGAAGGAAGAGGAAGATAGGGGAGTGAGAAAAAAAATCATAAATGAGAGAAAATCCGTATCTAGACTTGTCTGAATAAGAAAATACGTTATCCTTACGAAAACGAATAATATCTGGATCTAATTTTCTAGACCCGTGCGAGTCCGAATAATACCCAGACATGTCATTTCCCTCTCCCTTACGGGTCTTGCAAGTGTCACAGACCAAAGGTTGACTTGGTCATGGGCACAAGCATGACATGTGATAGTAGCAAGGTTGACTCAGCCATGGGCACATGCATGGCGTGTGATGGAAACAAAGAGAACACTGGCCAAGGTGATGCGACATGGGCACGGCCAAGGCCTGTGAGGGGTGCTTGGAGCGCTCAAGGTGGGCACATGCCATCAAGGCGTGAACAAAATGCTACATAGACGTGTGGACAATAAAGAGAAAAGAATGAGATGGCCATCTCTTCATTTGACCATGACAAAGTCAAAATCCATTTGACCTTAAATCTTCTTTATATATGTAACTAAAAGATCTAAATATAGACTTTTAGAGTAGTATAAATAGAGGTAAAATGTTAAATCAGATGTATGTGAAGTAGGAGTTTATGATATTATATTTATAAGGATGGCCAAGGTTGAGACCGATAATATTAAATCAGAATTAGAGTTTTATTTATCTGAACTTAGAGTGAAAGATGATAAAGATTTTATATTTTGGATTGGAGGAGAAAGAATGCTGAAAGATTTTCGGTCATTTCCAAAATGAACAAGGATGTTCTAGAAAACCCAGTATCCGCTGTTACTTTTTAATCAGTGTTCAGTTGTGTAACTAGGATTATAACATATTACCGGGCTTTTCTCAAACCAACTACTTTTGAGTGTTTGATTTTCCTCCACGATTGGTTGAGGTCCCTAACTATCCATAGTTGGATGAAGTTATAAATTGGTTTGAGCAAGCTCAAAAATTAATAATTTTGACATAGTTTGTTTTGGAAACATTTACGATTTTATATCACTCGGTTTTAAACTTTGTTTCATTTTTAGTTGATTATATTTTTGTTGGTGAAACAACTCGATAAAGTGATGAAGATGAATGAAGGCAATTTTATATATGAATTTTTATTATATTTTGTTTTGGATAATTTATTGTTGAACTTGTAAAAAAATTTGTTATTATTTATATGAATTAGTTTTAGAGGTGCTTTTTCACCATTGCATTTAGGAGACAACATAAAGAACGTCATTTCTTTGTTGTAAAAATAAAGTATTTTCCGTCCAAAAGTTAATAGACTTGACTCACGTGGAAAAAAGTTTGATAGTTAGAATACCGATCAAGCGAATTTTGTAGTTAGATTTAGTTAGGTGAAAGCCGTGTCTAATTAGATATCCTTAAGTGAAATTTTCTTTTTCATATTTGTTTGAAATGCAACGTTCATTCTGTCGTAAGTGAACTCCATTTTCATATTTAAAAATAATTATATATCTTAAAATATATAAATTACTAATTTTATCACCGTCCTTTATTATAATGCAAATATAATTTAATTCTACTTTTTTAGATATAATATCCCATTTAGCGAGTTTATGTTTTTACTAATACGTAAGTGACAATTTTCTGTAATTTAAAAGAAAGCGTTAATATAAATGGAAAATCCCCACACAATTCAAAAATCCCTATTATACCCCTACTCTTAAACACTAATAAACTTTTCAAACTCTAAGATCTAAAATCTGAACCATTCGTTCATTTATCTCGCTCTTCCAACTATGCGTAGTTTATGGTTTTTGGGAATTTTTTTAAGGTTAAGGGCATTTTAGGGATTTATGAATTTGCTGGAGATTTTCCATCAAAATTAACGGAAACCGTTGTTTTCGTATAACAACCGAAAGGTATAAGTAAGTTTTTGAGGAGAAAAATAAGTGAGGAGAACATATTTGTACTATAAGGTTAGATATGACTGTCTCGACTAAGTATGAGAAAAAAAAAATATATGGAGGTGCAGGGAATTGAACCCCATGCCTCTCGCGAGCGCTCTACCATATGAGCTACACCCCTTTTTGATATTTCAATTTGAAATATCAAATTTGGTTGATAGGTTGTTAAAAAGTATTACACAAAAACTTGTAACTTAGTAACTATTACATTCTATAAATTGATCAGAATCAGTATCTATTGGTTACTCGATTGGTTTGCTCTTGTTGATCTCGATTTTTTACCATGAACACGTGATAATTGACATGAGGTAACTTAAGAAATAGAAACAAAAATAGATCCAGTAACTGCACAAAGAGTTGGACAACCAAGTATAGTATCTTGTTTAGACCATTACTTATTAGTTTAAATGAATGTATTAATCATATTTAACATATAATTAAAGTTTGGTGATCTTAACCCATCATTTTACATACAAATCCTTATATAACACGATTCATTTTAATTTGATGCTGGTAACATATAACATGATTGAGATCCTATTTTCTTTTGTGTTTGTCAGTGTTTTATGTGGATGTGACCGTGGAGATCTTTTAATGGATCTTTGAAGCCGAGCATTGGGCATTCTAATTATATGAATATAAGAGAATATTAGGCATCCATCCCTCACTGCAATAGGCAAAATCCAATCGTTAAGGAAACTACAGAGCATAGGAAACCAATTTTATACCATAGGAAGTTACAGTGTACTAGTGATACAGATACGTAAATTCGGGTGTATACGTAAATTCGGGTATGAGGAAGAAGAAACCCACATGACAAAATCATTGCAATATTGCACACAAACAACACTTGCAGTTTGAGTCAATGAACCGTGTACCAGCTTAACTTTCTACCTTCTCATGTTGCTAGCTATTGACTCAGGTGAACAAGCAGAGACGAGGAACATGCCGCCCAATCATGTATATCAATCTGAGGACTTCACAAGCCAACTACAATTGTGTCAATATGGGCCAACCTCTTTTTATTATGTTGTTGATCTTTGAATCAATTTGCCTTTGGATCTGAGGTGGGCAAAGCTCTGCTGCATATCCGTTCAGCTTTGATGCTAGACTTGAACTCTCAAGCTCCTCCTCGGGCAAGTTCCCGATCAGCTGAAGAAGGAAAGGGTTTCGTTTGAGCTCGAATTTCTGCATGTACACATTTCAAAAACACATGTCAAAAGTGAAGGTTGGAAAAGGATCACATATTACTTTACATTAATTTTCAGGAACTTAATATGAAAAAAAGAGACAGCTGAGCTATTGGACGGGTTGGGATAGTAAGAGAGACCCACTTTGGGAAGGAATTTAGATGTTTGAATTTAATATATATTGTCACGGGGAGATGCAACATTCCTCCAACCACTTCATATTTAGAACCCTCTACCTAAACAAAATTGACACTTTTGTTTCTATAACTGTGATAATTCTATATACATCTCAATGCTTGCAATAAAGGTTACTTTGTTGAAAAAGAATCCCAGGCGTTATGATCTGACAGAAAAATATGAAGTTACCACTAACTCAGCAGCCATCTACAGCACTCAAAAGATGTGCACAAAGTTCTAAATTTATAAGACAAAAGTAATAATGGGAGAAAATGTGGTTAAGAAATATAGAGCTCATATCATAAAAAAAGATCATCAATCTATTAACTAAATAAGAATTGACCAAGAACTCCAAACCTGATGTTCGGGCTCAGCAGGATAAAAAGTTTCGAGCTGTTGAATTTGAGTGGTCACGACACTAGTTTTCCATCTGATTTGTTCTCTTTCTTTAGTCAAGGAAGCCAATCTGAACTCTTCAGTTCCGTTGGTAAATATGATAGACCTGTTGACACATGATATTTGCTCATGAGTAAAATGTCTTGACATGAAGAAAACCTCTATCGATGAAGATCATGATTCTTACCTGTACTGGTTGCCCACATCAGGACCCTGTCCAAATATCTGACTAGAGTCGTGACTAGACCAAAAGACCTCCAAAAGTTGCCTGTAAGTAATTAGGCTGGGATCATATTCCACCTGCAGAGCAATGTCTAATCATATAAAACAAGGTTCCTTATATCTTAAAGGCAATAAGAGGATGGTGACAGCAAACATAAACAAAAAAAACACTTGTTGGAAGGGGAGGGCTATACCCCTGTTGTGTAGCTCTTTAGCATGTTAGGAATACGGGGAAAAACTCAAGGGGACATAGAATTCCACTAGTCACCCATGTCTATATGATTGATGAGACAAACTAAAAATGAAGAATCAACATTTTACAGCTTGTGTAAGTTCGTTGAGCGTCTTCCAAATCAGTTAGTTTGCCAATCAAGATTAGTTGATCTACGTAAAATCTTAATTTTCCCGCATTAACAATGGAATAAACCATATGATTGATCTACCACACCTGACACATCCACAAATCTTTGCCAGTTCAACCAAATAGTCCACCCATGAGGCAAATATTAGGAGGTAGATGAAACAAAGTATAGTGGATGGTCGAAAGAAGACCGTGCTAATGTGAAGAATCATTTAAAAAATAGAAGACCACATAAGACAAGTAAATTCAAGATCAACCAACGCATGATGGCCCTAATGGTCAAGAGCTGGGTTCCCTTACCCAAGGCCTTGGGTTCAAGACTTGGGGTTGCGGTATTACTGATTTTAATAACCAAGTGATTTCAATACCAACATGTTATTTGAATTCATTAAATCTTGCCACAACCATCAAGATGAACGAAAAGAAAAGAAGGCAAGATTAAAAGGGAGAGTTTATAAGGACAAACTCTGCACCTAATAATCAAGAGATCACACACTAAATGGGGTAAAAAGGAAACC
Source organism: Erodium maritimum (assembly GCA_963921825.1). Taxonomy (NCBI): domain Eukaryota; kingdom Viridiplantae; phylum Streptophyta; class Magnoliopsida; order Geraniales; family Geraniaceae; genus Erodium; species Erodium maritimum. Next base: position 12,125,101 of record OY997588.1, on the reverse strand, counting down.
ATCCGTAAGAAAATGAGGTAAGGAACTATTGGCTGGATTCAAGATTTTTCTATCAACCATTGGCATTATTGGTTTGCATCTGTTCAAGCAAATATCATGAGATTCATCCAATATGATTTGTAACCTGCACAAAGAGCCCTGTGGCTTCACTAGAAAAATAAACTACTTCAGTCTAGCAACTTTATCTGAGAATTAGTTACGAAACACACAATAGCGGGACAATATTATGTTAATGATAAAAAACTAAGAAAATCATCTTGCATTCTGTTATGCCACATCAAACCGCCTATATTATACATCATAAATTACTTTTAGGTTAGCTCATCAGCTAGTTTATACAAGGAATCACCAGGATGCACTGCTGCAATAGATTATACCTGGAAAATACAATCAAAATCTTCTCTCTGTATAAGTAAAAGTAGACCAATATCTCTTAATTGCCCACAATATATTTCCCTTGCAGTAAAATTAGTCCCTTCTGGTTGCTGAGACAATCCGTAAACAAAAATTATCTACTTTGTTCACTCTACCAGATTTAATCAAATTTTGTAGTGGTTCAATTACAAACTAGAAACGCAAGCAAATACGCGCTCTCCTACTTAATTTCCCATATTTTCTTAGCAACCAAACAAACAATTAAACAATTCAAAATCAACGTATGATAATCACATTTCAATTGATAATGAATCCAAACCCAAACATTCATACCTTGACTGCCTCAGCGTGATCTCCCAGGCTCCGATATTCGGGATTGACTTTGGATCCACCGGCGTAACCAGAAGTGGTGTGGAGGACGCCGTTCAAGCAGCCGAAGACGGCTTCGGATCGCCAGAAGCTACCGAGAGCGAAAACCGCAGTTTTGAGGGGCTGGGTCGGCAGATCTCTGGCGGTTTCGGAGATCCGGTCAGGAAATCTGATGCACGAAGCCCTATCGACCGCCGCGAAGGTCAGGATCACGAGGTGCAGCAGGAGAGAGACATTGCTCCATTGAAGAGCCATTGTAGATACAGAAACGCACACAACCGATAGCGGCAAAAATCAGTTCCCACTACCGTAGACATATTATACGATTTTGTTTGTGACACTGTCCTAAGGTGAAAAGGAGTCATTTTTCTAATCAATTACTAATTTACTTTTGTCCACCCTTTTACGTTTTATACTATAACACACTAAGAGCACCCACAGTCGTGGGCGAGGAGTAGCTGACGAGGAGATTTCGTCGGCGAGGAAGAGGCAGGGAGCTGACGAGGAGGAGGCGAGGAGGTCGTTGGCGAGGTCTGCTGGCAGCTCACGCCGGCGAGATGAGATGATGATCTTCAAAAATCTTTTTTGTCCAATTAAAAATGCTTGGTTTCAATGCTATTTGTTTTGAAAATTAAACCCCACCTATATTATCCAACAAATATCTGTACGTCCAATCGAATAACCTTGATCGTCGATCACCATAACTACAACATTTATGATAAACCTAACCTAAAACCTTATATAAACACACCCTCACAAACTAAAAATGCACACACTCTCTACTATTCATCCTTCTCATAAAGTATCGTCCCGACACTCATCCTTCTTTGTCCGTCATCATGGAATTCGATCCTGAGGACATGGAACTCGATTCTATTTTGAATGACATGCTCGACGACTGTCTGTCAACCGAGGAGATGTTGGACGACGCTTTGGTGGATTCTCCACCAAAGAAGCGCAAATACATTCGACGTGACCGGGTAGCCGCAAACGAACGGTTAATGAATGACTACTTCAACACCAACCCTGTGTACACCGATGTGCAGTTTCGGCGTCGGTTTAGAATGCCAAAGTCGGTGTTCCTCCGTATCGTTCATGCATTGGAGCAGCACGACGATTACTTCAAGGAAAGGTTTGATGCATTGGGTCAAGTTTCATTATCTCCTTATCAGAAATGTATTGCCGCCATTAGGCAATTATGTTACGGTATTGCAACTGATGCGTTGGACGAGTATGTGAAGATAGGGGAAACAACGGCTTTGGAATGTTTGCGCACATTTTGCAGTGCACTGAATAAATTCTTTGGTGGTACATACCGGCGGAAGCCTACACAAGCTGATATGGACCACATTTTGGCGGTTAATGAAGCGCGCGGATTCCCGGACATGCTTGGAAGTCTTGACTGCATGCACTGGGAGTGGAAGAACTGCCCAAAGGCCCTTCGAGGAGCACATTCCCGAAGGGACCACGGTAATCGACCAACCGTTGTACTTGAGGCGGTTGCAACTCGTGACTTATGGATTTGACACTCTTTCTTCGGCATGGCGGGGTCGAACAACGATTTGACGGTCCTGAACCATTCGAAGTTGTTCGCGGACGTTATCAATGGTTGGCAACCACCGGTTGCTTACACGATAAATGGTAACAATTACACGCTTCCTTATTATCTTGCTGACGGTATTTACCCTTCGTGGCCGGTGTTCGTAAAAACAATTCCATTACCGTCAATGCCGAAACAAAAGAAGTATGCTGATGTCCAAAAAGCGTGCAGGAAGGATGTGGAACGAGCTTTCGGCGTACTACAAGCTCGGTTTCACATTATCAAACAACCGAGCCGGTTGTGGGCTCCCAAGTCAATCGGTTTGGTAATGAATGCGTGCATTATACTGCACAATATGATAGTTGAGGTTGAACGTCATACATACGACGGGTATCGTGAACAAACAGAAGAAGGTAATCCAAGTCAACCACCCATTGCACGAGTAGGCTTCGTCCCGACCAATGTCATACTTGGAAACACTCAGAGAATGCAAAATGAACGTATGCATTACCGTTTGAAGGACGATCTTTTCGAACATCTCTGGACTAAATTTGGAGACGCATAGTTCATCCATTGGCGTCTTTTGTGATCGAGCTGTTAGTTTCCATTATTAGGTGTTCGTTTCCTTTATTCGGTGTTCGTTTCCTTTATTCGGTGTTCGTTTCCTTTATTCGGTGTTAGTTTCCTTGGTGTTAGTTTCTTTTTATCTATGTTCGTTTTCTTTTTATCTAAGTTATCAATATTTATTGTTTTCCATTTAAAATCTATTTTTAAAAAATACATTAAAAAAATTGTTTTTTATTCATCTCGCCGGCGCCTCCCCGCCAGCCCACTGCAGAACTCGCTGGCGGTGAGCCGACGAGATGAATAAAAAACAATTCTTCATATCATCTCGCCGGCAGCCGGCGAGATGATTGTGGATGCTCTAACAAATTATTGATTGCAGTTTTTATAACGTTTCCTGATTCCTACACTTATCTTCAGATTTCCGAATACATGGTCACTTTTTGAATCGCTGTCAGAGTATCTCCAACGTCAGTTGATGAGTCGGTGTTTCGTTGTTGGCGGAGAAATAATATCGGCGACTTGCGGCGTTTCGTAGTAGGTGAACTGGTGTTTCATTGTTGGCGGTTCGTACAGCCGGTGAGGTCACCGTTGGCACTCAACGCTGGCGGAAGGAGCCGCTGGCAGTCAGCGTTGACTGCCTCGGTTTTGCAGCCGACTGTTGGCTCTCTCTCCGCTGGCAACACGTGGCTTTTCGCTGGGTGTGCAACCTCTACGTCATCGCTCCGCCTGCTGCCCGTCGGAGTTTTAGCCTTTTCGCTGGTTGCTCTGCGAGTGTCAGACCTGCCCGATCTTCTTCCGGGTTACTCGGGTTGGGTCGGGTAGACCAAGGGGCTGGGTACGGGTCTGGGCTTGGGTCTGGGTTTGGGTGTGGACCTGGGTCTGGGCCAGGGTCTAGGCTTGGGTGTGGGCTCGACTGTTGCTCTTCTGCTGGTCTTAGTGTCTCCTCTGTTTGAGTCCAGATTGGATCGTGCTCGGTATTATTACATGCCTTACCCTTCGGGTCCTTATTGTTGTCAATGAGGGGTTACTGGTCTCGGTTTCAGAACGCTCAGCTCGCATTCCAGTTTCGATTTCTAGAGATTTTTGACTTGTTGTTGCCATTTTGGAGTTCGGAGCTCGTACTCGTTAGAATTACCGATCCTCCCTCTTTTTGTGACCTCTTTTCGGTGTTTAACGAAATTAGGTATCAGAGGACTGAGTGCGATCTTCTTTGTCTTCCCCGTCTCTTGCAGTTTCGGCGTAGTGGTTTCGACGGAAGAGCTTCTCTTGGGTCTTTGGAGGTGTCTAGTTCCAACTCAGGTTGTGGGACATGCTTCTACAACCTATCGGGTGTGGGATCGTTGCTGAGCTTCTCTAGCTGCTTCTGGTGCTTCAGCCTTCTAGGAACTTCTTGGGCTATGTGGAGTGGTTCGCTGCTTTTCGATCTTTATTTGGTAATTCCTCTCCCACACTCTCCTTCTATTTGATTCGATTGGCTTTGGTTCTTCTCGACCCGTTGTTTGATGTTCGAGCTTGCCGATTATAGGTGTTGGTGTTGGGCGTCAACGAGTGTTTAAGGTTGTTCCTTGGCATGAAACCCTTCGTTTTATTTGTTGGGATTGGTGTGCCTCAGTGATTTATCACTGATTTTGTATCTACCGATCGTGGTCCTGGCCACCGGCGTTTTTAGTACTCTCTTTCTCTTTAGGATGAAGTGTTACTAATGATTCAGGGAGTTGAGTTCATCTTTGATTATGTTTGTAGTGTTTCCTGTGTGCCTGCCCGTTTTTTCACTACGCTCTTCATGGTGGCCAAATCTCGGTGATTCAGACCGGTTCTTCGTTTGTCTTTTTTCACTTCTTCAGGTTGTTGGTCTATCTTGTAGTCCTTTTAGGTTGGTGGCTGCTATCTTGACCAGTTGTTTTCGGATGTTTGGTTTGGTTGTTCTTCTGGTTATTGGGTCATTTTCTTAGTTGCGTTTTTAGTTGTAATCTTGTTGTATTCTTGGTTGTGGTTGTAAGCTTGTTGTATTCTTGGTTGTGTTCTTATTGTATTCCCTTATAAGTCGACATTGATCGACTTAAGGTTTTTTTTGAATGTATGTAGCTAGATCTTGTAATGCTTTTTCACCTCAAAAAGGATATATTTCAATTTAATTTTTTGATAAAAAAATTCATATGTTGAAGCTTAAACTAAATATAAAACAAATATATTATATATTAAATGTTGTTAATCATAAATTATAAAATGTTACCGTGTATTCTACATTGGGTAAACTACAAATACCTACCTCAAACTTGTAGCGTTTAACTGATACCTACCCTAAAGTTTTTTTTTTTTGTAACTGGTACATACTCAGATGTTTAGTTATTTACTGATAGCCCAAGCAGACAGCTAAAATGACGTAAATGCCCTCAATTATTTTTTAAATAATTTTTTTAAAATAAAGCTGAAGTGATTTTTTAAATAAAACTAAATTGATTTAATAAGGACATATATATATACCTTACAAAAGTGATTTTTTAAATATATATTTTAAATAATTACTGAAATATAGTTGAAAGTATTTTCGTCATTTTAGCTAAACATCTGAATAGGTATCGGTTAAAAAAACTTTATGGTAGGTATCAGTTAAATAACTAAACATAGTAGGTATCTGTTAAAAAAAAACTTTACGGTAGATATCAGTTAAACGCTACAAATTTAGGATAGGTATTTGTAGTTTATCCTTCTACATTAAATAATAATCCCTTCATTTAATACACCTTATTAAATTTCTGAATCCAAATTCAAATTTCAAACAAATTTCCGAAAACTAACGTTTCTGTACGATTTGTTTTCGTTTCATCTACGATCTTTCCCAAATTAGAAACATGATCAACGATCAACGCACGCTTTCAAAATACTGCAGCCGTGGAGGGCCCTCATTAAATCAGGTCCTACTCACCGTACTATTTACGCATCGTACCCTAACCAGTAACCATACACTTCGAAGCCGCACAAGGACAAATATGCAATTGGGAGAATACAGTAATTTCACTGTAGACATTGCGTAATCAGATGATGTGGCCCGACTTTTGGGGTGGAGCGTTTTTTTGAAAATAAAGGGAGACCGGAGCGCATATTTTCTGGGCAACCCACACCACCCGCGCCTCTTTTGTCTCTTTCTTCCACCTCCAACGATCACCTCTCTATAAAATTCACTTCATCGCTAATACAGAAAAAAAAATTCAGCCATTTCTTAGAATTTCAGCTCTCAGAGCTCCATTCTCATCTTCTCCGGATCTGCCTCGATTCTCTGATACCTGTCGTTTCAGCTTCTTCTTCTTCTTCTGGTAAGTTTCTATATCACGAACTGAGTGTACTATTTCTAGCAAATGAATTCAAGTTTCATGTACAGTACCATTGTTTTTAAGTTTCGTGTTTGCTCTGTTGCTTGGCTCATCAATGGCTTCAAATGGTTGATTGGATGAATCTGTGTTGAAATGGAGGTTCTGTTGTTATTTTAAGCCTTTTCCGTTCTTTCTATGGCGTTTTAGGTTCCTCTATTGAGGGGTTCAGTCGTTTTGGTGAGCTCAATCTAGTGTTTTAGTGTGTGTTTTGTTGTAGTTTGTACGTATTATCTGTTTTTTTATTTTGCTTTGAAGATTACGTGTTGAAAATGTTGTTGTTCTGCTACTAACTTGTAGCATGTAACATGTTTGTGCAATGCATATGCCATATGCGTCATTGTCGGTAAGTATCTTTGCTGAGACGGGGTGTGTTGGTTTGGGGCTTAATCGGAGCATGTTTTGTTTCCTTAATTGATTTGGTGTCTGCATTAACAAGTTTTGGAACACATTCCTATTTAATCACAAGTTTTGGTGTTTCATTCTATTTTAGTCATAAGTTTGGATCATTTTTTGGATAATTTGTTCTTAGTCCCTGCAACAAAGATTATGAGTTAATTGGAAGAGAATAAGTAAATATGACCAAACATTTAAACAATTGAAACTAAATTAGAAAGAAAAGCTTACACTCACTAGGATTATTTTGGAATATTTTATAAAAGATTTATAAGCTTCAGTGTCTAAAAAGACCAATAAGTTTTTTTTTTGCCCTGGATTAGTGCTTATATTCAAAAGTTATTTTTGAACTCCCTATTACCTATTTATGTAATTGCTCTAAGTTCTCTTACAAGATTAGTGAATGCCAAATATTTCTGAGCCAATCCAAGTGAGTGTTACTGAAAGAATATGGGAGTTGATTTGTCCAATAAAACATTTGATGGTGGTCTACTATCAGATAATGTATTGCCACATATTTTATCCCAGTAAAGGTAAATTTAACAACTAACATGAAAGAAATTAGCAAGATGTTAGAAAGGTTAAATATTCCTGATTAAGTTAGTTTGGATGGTTTTGTTACACTTATTAGCAGTTGTTTATGTCAGATTAGTAGCTGAATTATGTCTTATGCTTATCGAAGCTCTTTGGCAAAGTCATGAATCATGTTAAATCCTTGTTGTTAGTGGATTCTACAAGCAGATTACAAGTGATGTGTGCAACTTATAAGTCCCACATAGATAGATCATATAATCCCATAAATGCAGGGTATATATTGAAAGATGGAACGCCGTAGTTGGCCATGGAAGAAAAAGTCATCTGATAAGACCACGGTTGACAAACCAATGCCTGCCTCAGCTTCTTCTTGTGCTTCTCTCTCTTCAATGGCATCTCTTGGAGATCAGGTCTGTAAGGTTGTTCTCGTGCTGTTTTTATTCTCCTTTTAATTTCCAGAAAGCTTCTAATGTTACCATTTGTGGGATAAAAGGGACTGAGTTTTGTCAAGGTATTAAGTTCATTATTAACTTAATAATCAACACTCGTATGTCAATGTTCTTCGTCTGTAGCACAGTGCAGAAAACTCTTCTCTCAATCAGTAATTTATATTTTCATTTTAAATACATGGTACTCCTCAACTGTTATTAGTCATGGATGGCTGCAAGAAGAGGAAACTTTGGCATTCTTAGTTGTCATTTGTTAGGTTCATTATGCTTTAAGCCAATTATCTAATTTTCTCTCATCTTATCCTGTGCTCTTTACTTGTCACAGGAGAGCTATAAAAACATGAACTATGTTCAAGTATCTATGGACTCTTATAAACATTTGGCTGGGATTGAAGATGAAGTTAGCACATTGAAAGACCAAGTCAAGACACTGGAGGATGAAGTAAAAAGTTTGAAGGAAAAACTGACTGCTGCTCATTTGGAAATTGATGCAAAGGATAATCTGGCTAAACAGCACGCTAAAGTGGCTGAAGAAGCCGTTTCAGGTACTAGTTAAGTTCATTTAGGGAAAGAAGAGAATAACTACTGTTTCCCATTTTTCTTCTTTCCAAATTTAGGATACTAGTTCTCTGCAAGAACGATACCAGTTCCTTTTGCTTTATCCATTTGTGATGTTATCTTGTGTTGCATTCAGATCTTTACTTATCGTATGTCCTATATAAATTCTGACCTCAAATCTTGTAAACCTGTATAATGTTGCCCCATTGTGTACTTCAGGGTGGGAAAGGGCTGATGCAGAAGCTCTTACATTGAAGCATCAACTGGATTCTGTCTCCCTCTTGAAGGTTGCTGCAGAGGGTCGAGCATCACATTTGGATGATGCACTTAAAGAGTGCATGAGGCAGACAAGAAACATGAAGGAACAAAGTGAACAGAAATTACAGGAAGTAGTGCATGCAAAGACTAAGCAATGGGACAAAGTTAAGCACGAACTTGAAGCAAAGATAACTGAATTGGATCATGGACTTCTTCGAGCAGCTTCTGAAAATGCTGCACTTTCTAGATCATTACAAGAGCATTTGAACGAGATAATGAAGATCAATGAGGAGAAATCTGAAGCTGAGGCTGAAGTTGAACTTCTCAGGGGTAACCTTAAGTCATCTGAAAAGGAAATAAGTTCCCTCAAATATGAGCTACATGTAGCTTCTAAGGAGCTTGATATCCGGAATGAAGAAACGAAAATGAGTATAAGGTCAGCAGAAGTTTCAGACAATCAATATTTGGAAAGTGTGAAGAAAATTTCAAAACTGGAAGCAGAGTGCCAAAGATTACGTAGCCTTGTTCGCAAGAAGTTGCCTGGCCCTGCTGCATTGGCCCAAATGAAGCTAGAAGTTGAGAGCCTAGGTCAGGACTTCTATGAACCTCAGACTCGGAGGACATCAGTGAAAAGTTCTAAACCCCATGTTTCTCCTCAGTCAGATGCTTCAACTGAATATTTTCATGACTGTAAAGAAATTGAGTTTCTTTCCAAACGACTCCTGGCTATGGAAGAAGAAACGAAGATGCTGAAAGAAGCTTTGGCCACTCGTAATAGTGAACTGGTGGCTTCAAAGAATATGTGTGCAAAGACAGTAGCTAGCCTGAAGATCTTAGAAGCTCAAATACAAGTTAAACATAGGCAGAGAGACTCCCCAAAATCACATTTTGGGAATATTGCTGAAAGCCCTTCAAATCAAAATGCAAGCAATCCACCCAGTGGTACTTCCATTTCTGAGGATGGGATTGATGAGGAGCAAAGTTCTGCCGAGTCTTGGGTTCCATTCTCCTCGGAAATATCTCATTCAAGGAGAAATAAGAGCATTGAAAAACCTGTAAAACCTCAGAATCCTGGCCACTTGGAACTAATGGATGATTTTCTTGAAATGGAGAGATTGGCATGTTCATCAGTTGATGGAAATATTACTGTTTCTGATTGCATGGACAAAGGTACTATTGTGGAGAGTAAAATGGATAAACATAACTCATCAGTGAGTTCATGTATGGAAGGAGCTATCCGTGCATGTACATCCGAGGAATTGGAAAAGCTGAAGGTGGAGAAGGATAAAATTGTCGTGGATCTAGCTAGGTGCAGTCAAGATCTTGAGAATACAAAGTTACAATTACAGGAGAAGGACCAGGTTATAGCAGAACTAAGGTTACAATTGGGTTCATCGGAAGAATCATACTGCCTAATGGAGACTCAACTGAAATGTGTAACTGTGTCATATAAGTCGCTTGAAAGCCGCACAAAAGAGCTAGATGCTGAGTTGAACCAGTTACGAGAGAAAACAGAAAGGCTAGAAAAAGACCTTGAAGAAAGGCATCTTCACCAGGATGCGTTAGCCAGGTGCAAGGATCTTGAAGAGTGCATACAAAGGTTAGATCAAAGCTCCCTTTAACTTAATTTACCAACGCATTTTATGAGAATGTTTACTATCACTTCACAGCAATCTTAATCAAAATTCAACTGTAATGGTCTTTAATTTGACTAGACAATAATTCACGACCTGAAATTATGTTTTAAATGTCTACTGTCAACAAACTGTGAATTTCAGGGTACACATATAGCTTCATGGCATGCTTTTAAATTCTGCCCGCTACTTTGATGTGTCATATTGCACCGACTTACATCCATTATGCTATTTTCCTCAGGACCGAGAAGTGCTACACATGTTCAATCTCTCCTGTGGGTGATTTAACGACAAAACAGGTCTCTGACTTAAATCAATTTCAAATTTCTTAAGTTGCCTTTCTTGATTTCCGGTATCAATATTTTCTTCTCATATCAGTTCAGCTAATGAAAATTTCTCAGAATATATTACAGTTGATTGCTCTAGGGAGTTTACACTGTCATGCTTTATCTTGTTTATCTCTGGCTCGTTCCATGCTTAACTATACTTTGTCTGTGTAGAGTTTTTACATGAAAGATTTCTCATTTGAGTCTTTCCAATACCATAATTGCAGGAACGAGAGATGGCAGCTGCAACAGGGAAGCTGGTAGAGTGTCAAGAAACCATATACCTCCTTGGCAAGCAGTTGCAAGCTTTGTGCCCTCGTTCAGAAAGCGATGCAGATCTTATATCACAATCTCCAAGCCATCCCAATCAGTCACCTTCATCATCTTCCTCTTCAGGCGGTTTCAGCAGCCATTTCATTTCTTCCAAAAGGAAGAGTGTGCAAAGTTCAAGCCCTGAGCGTTAAATAGTACTTGGGGAAGTATTAAGTAGAAGCATCATGCATCTTAGTGGATCATATGATGAAAAGGAATAGGAAAATCCTGAAAATGTCTTGTTTTCTTGGACATTGAGTACTCGTTGAGATCCATTTTAACTAGAACTTGCTTAGGCATTGCCATCTTAGCATACACATGAAGATGAAACCATGCACAACATATTGTATTTATATAGTTATATTATATTACAGTTCCTAGACTATGTTATCTTGAACCTCTTATATATAGTCCATCTCTGATCTCTATCACGTGGTATTAGTATCTTTTGATTTTCCCAGGTACCATTCAACAAAATTGATGAATCGTTTTATTTTGGATCTTTCATGCAAATTATCTTTTAAAACCATCTTGCTCCATGAGGTACGAACTAGAGCTTGGATAACACTTTGTAGATTAACTAAATGTTCTTTACATGTAATATTTATTACGAGTAACAGTTACTTGCCTACCGTTTTTAGAGAACATGATGAATTCTCAGCACGGCCAAGCCCTTTGCTTTGTCTTCCTCGCATTTCAGACAGACCAAGTAAATTTAGAAACCTTACTTGGGAACATAAAGTAAATTTAGAAGTAAATGAAACATTAGTAATTTTAGATCGAAATATTTTAATAGGATAACGTACACGCATATGGATTGATGTAAATCAAAATATTACTTTCGTATAATGTGTTCAATTTGTACTTAAAATGATAACTTAAAATGTATCGCATATGGACAATTCCTCTGGCTAAAGAGAATCTTAGTGTGACAATTGTGCTAAACATTGAAGATTGAATAGACTTTCCCAGCTTGAAAAAACCATGTAACATGTCTCATTACCCTCCACTTATTTTCTTTCCATCCTCACTTATTACCTCCATATGGTTTAGGAAGCTTTTAAAAAGTTGTCATTTATTTAGAATGAGTAATTTGAAAGACGAGATATTATCTCAATTTTGTATTAATTTGTAAAGTTAAATATCTAACTAAAAAGCTGCCGTACATCTTGAACAAGTAATTTCTTAAGTCAATATTGATATTAATTTGTAAAGTTAGGTATCCAATCACCGTACATACTATTGTTATATTGAAGATCCCAGACAAAAATATTTTGAGAAAAATGTTACTTATCTCAAACGGGTAATTTTTTGAAGACAAACATCAACTCAAATTAATGCATAAAGTTGGGTATCTAAGAGAGTACGTAGGATTGTCCTATTGAAGATGCCAAACAAAACCATATCGGTGGCAGTGAATAGGCCAACGATCAAATGGAGAAGCCACCACAAATTTAAACATGAGCAAAGAGAAGTTGATCACAACAAGTAATCCCCTAACGGTGCAGACAAATAAGCAAGCAAGAAAACATATATGAGTGTAATTAGCAGACAAATCTCAGTGATATTTCAAACTAATTAATTAGTGTCAAAGGAATTAGTGGCTAGACACGGACGTAGCAGTGGCGCGTGCTTAACATGTCTGCCCTTTAAATAATGTCACCACGTGAAATGGAAACAAAACGAGAGACCAATATCTGGGAAAACAAAAAAAAACTGAAGAAATGAGAGAGACCTAAACCGGAAGCTTGTTCACAAGATGATCCGTTATGGTCCATTGCAAATTAGGACAAGTAAAAACAACGTGCCTCCTGCCGTTTCACTTCCTATTGTCGGGGTTTGGGTTGTGTGGTAGAGTAACTCCAACGCAAGCGAATATACGTGCGTCCGCACGTAAAAAGAAGAAACGGGCGAGAACTATATACAAGTGAGAAAGGACGAAGAGTGAAGCATCTGGGCGAATGACCTAGTAGGTGGACAGAAGAGTGGTTGTGACTTGTGACCGGTCGTTATTCCTCCGGTTGTTCGATAACTTTTGTTGGTATAGTTCTTACACTTTCTCTCTGTATCTTTATTGATCCCTGAGCCGTTTGTACGACTATTTGCACTTCTTTTATCAGAGGGAAATTATTAAAAAAATTAATATAATTTTATTTTATCCAATGGAAATTATTATAATTTTTTTTATCAGTAGGTAAGAATGTATTTTTTTTATCGGCGAAAACAAATTTAGATTAACCTCAATTCCGAGGTGGAAAAGGTTATAAAAAAGACACAATCTCACTACAGATTGCGAGAAACAACAGGTAAAGCTCAAATCTAAAACAAAGAACAGTACAAGAGAAAAGAGATTTTTTTTTTGATCATCAATTTTTTTTTTATAAAAGACCATGATTTAAAAAGTGAAAGACATGGCCGAGGGTATTACCCCTCAAGTTACAACAACGAACAGGGCTTTGAAGCCAACCAAACACAATACAAACATGGGTCTAACAGAAACCTACACCCAGATAAATTATATGAAGCTCAACTAAACAAGGGCCAAGCCCAAAACACAAAGTACTACAACAGGCCCATCAAGGGGCAAACACGGGTCAACCAACCCAAAACAGAAGTAAGCCCTAAACAACTAAGAAAGAGAAGAAGACCTCGAGCCCCGCGCCACCGAAGAAACACATCCCAACAGCTTGAAACACTTCTCAGAATTGAAGCACCGACGACCAACACGGCCGGAAAACAAACAAACAACCGGTCAAAGCACCGAGACGAGAAGTTCAAGTCCAAACGCCAAGAAGCCAACCCCAACAGCGACAGAGCCAAACCCACTCAGCACCACAAAGTAATCAACACCCAAATCTCAAAATCCCCCACTGCCCGCAAGGATCCGACCCAGAACAAGGAAGGACCCCCGACGACGGGAAAAACCCACCGTCGACCCAAATCTCTGGAAGTTCCCTTGGATCTAAATCATCCACTACACCCAAAGTGAAACCCCACCAAACCCAACCCCCACAAACTTCAACAGAGCCTAGGGCCGAACTACCCACGCCGGGAAACACCGGCCGTGAGCCCCGAACCACACCACCATGGTCGGGAAAGGAAGTTTGATGGGGGAACGGTTTGGGAAGTAACCCAGAAGATAGGGGACGAGAAGTCCAAGAAGAAAACAACCAAAGAGAATCCAGATCCCGTCTCTCCGATCTTCGAGAAGGAGATCCCGACGGTGGCCAACACCAACCGGTCGGCCAGGAGGGGGAGAGACAACGACCAGAGCCTCAAAAGAGAGGCGGTGGCGTCAGGAAAGAGGGGGGCACAAACAGAAGGGAAAGAGAGTACCTGGACACGGATCTGAACTCCCCTTCTCAGATCTCGGAGAAACAGTGAATGTAGAAGAACAAGAATGAGCCAATCTTTAAGATTTGATGGAGGGACAATGGGTGTCCAAGTGGAGCTAGCCGAGATGCATGTCTGGCGAAGAGATAATGATGATCAACAAGTACGAAGCTGCAAGTAGGGGAGGTAAGACTTGGTCATGTCTTCAACTGAGTCCAAGTATCGATCTCTTGAACTGGCTCTCAGCCGGAGAAATAAACCTGTCATAGTTTCACAACAAACAGAAAACAGAAAACAGAACCCCAACCACAAGCCTCAGCCATAGGAACCAAATAGGAACCTAACAACCAGTCAACACTAGTTGCAACCCAGAAAGGGGGGCAGGATAAAACCAAACCAAACTCACCCCGAATCACAAAAACTTAACAGATTCACTACCAAAAATTCTTCAGATTAGCCAAGGGCCAAAATCCCCACAGAGGCCAACACCAACTGAGGGGACCCGTCCTCACAGCGAGGACGAGAACCGAAGACTAGAATGAAGGAAGAAGAAAAGTTTAAAGAGATAAGGGGAGAGAGGGAGGTAAGAGCCAAGCAAGTTCTTACTCTTCCAAGAGGCAAGGTGGAGGGGGAACCGGGGAAAAAACCATGAAACCGTCCCGCTACCCGTCGGTCAAAACGCTGCCCGTGTCGGAGCGGTCCAGATCTGCCGAGAAAAGGTCAGATCTGACCGTGAGACCAGAAGTGGAGTCGGAGATCCAAAGATGGAGGAGAGGGCCAGATAACCTAGCCGGAGACAAGGGCCTGAGAGCCGGAGGTGTGCCTGAGAGTGGGTGGAGGAGCGGAGCCGGAGTCGGGCAGTTCTGAGGAAGGAGGGCTAGGCTTGAGAGCTGGAGTCGTGCTTGAGAGAGGACGGAGGAGCGGCGCCAGAGTCGGGGGCCTGAGAGCGGGCGGCGCGGGGCGGGGAGCGGCGGAGGACGGGATCAGATCTGAGGAAGGAGGGCTAAGGAACGGAACATGAGAAGAAGGAAAAGAGGAAAGGGGCAGGGGAAGAAGGAACGGGAGAGGAAGAGCAAGGCCTCGCCGGCGACAACCACAACCATGGTGGCCGTGACCGCCACCGGCGAGGGAGAGGGGGCGGCGGGCGGCTGGGTTTTAGGGCAAGCACGGTTTTCAAGTCAGAGCACTAGAGAGAGAATAAAACATGTAAAACTTCTCACTTGCTTAAGAATGTATTATTCCAATCTTTTGAATACAAAAACAGATACAAGAGCCTAACAATTCAATACTCCCAAATACAAGAATAAGAAGCATATAAGCTTCAACAACAACGTACATGTCAATAATGACACCCCAAACCACATAACCAGACTCAATCAACAAGTCTAAAACATGTATATAAGGTAGATTTTACAACCATGAAGTATACGAGAACTACAAATTCAACAAGAGGTGAACAAAGCTACGAATAAAGGGTATAATAAACTGATTTTCCAACCATGAAGCACGAAAGCAAAACATATTCCAAACAAGGGGACAAACTACACATCAAAACATGTATAAAACTTAGATTTTCCAACCATTAAAAGCCTATATAAACCTAACAAAAAAACCTCAGCCGACCCGCAACACCCAACCATAGGAACCCCCGCACCAACAACCAACCAGCACTCAGAGAACCTGTTACACCATACCAGGGATGTAGACAACCCCCTATCTCATTGGGGCCACGAACTCGGAGAATTGGATGGTCACCAACACACCAAAGGTCAACATCGCTAAAATAATAGAGGTAGACCGGTGGTCAAAAACCATCAGATGTCAAAGCCCCCAATGAACTAGAACTCAATAGTCTTCAAACATAGGCATAAAGGCCAAAAAACTCTAGGAAGCCAACACCTCAACTGAATGACGAACCCCACCGAAAAAAGAAGGGTAACACAAGAAGACCAAAAAAATAGCTAGTTTATAGGGGAAAATAGTGTTGCTACAAGACAAAACAAGAAAAAAGGTGTATCGAGAAAAACTTACCCATGGCCAACGGAAGACCTTTTAAACTCGTCGGTACGTTCCCAAGGAGGATAGGTCCCGAGAAAATCCCACAACTCCATAGGGCTACGGAACCAAGCTACGCTGGACACGGCGTGAACGATAGAGGAAGCTTCCTGGCACGACCACCGAGAACCCACGAGACGGGAAACGTTAGTACGTCGGAGACGATGGACGGTTGTACAAGCTTCCCCGGAACAAACGAAACACCAAGACCCACGGGCACGAGAAACAACGTGGACTAATAGTGGAAACTATATCTGGAAGCAAGATCCATATCTCATTCCAAAGAGGGCGGGGAAGGTAATCCTGAAACCAAAGAGACGGGGGCGAGACGGTAAACCTAGATCCACTGTCACAAAGGTCGAATTTGTGGACGACGGTCGGAGAAAAACAGACCAGCAACACATCATTGTCGGAAGAGAAGCGCATAAGGGGTAGAAGAAAACAGAGAAGTCGGGTAGGAGAAGAAGAGCAGTAATGACTATGGTGGCCGAAGCCACCAAAGCTAACGTCGACGGTAAGGTTTGAGAATATGAGCTAGGATGGAAGAATCCTCAACTATAGAGAGAACCAAAGAAAAAGACAAATCTTACCATGACTTATTTAACCTACCGCCTACACATGCTCCTAAACTAATGTACTTAATAAAATTCGATAAGACTATTTGCTTTGAGATGCTCTTATAACGGTTGTAAAAAATAATGAATGTGGAATCGAATATGATACAATAACACACAAATGAATATAGTGTTTATCAACAATGTGTTAGTTACGTTCACCACAAAGAGGATGCAAGTTAAGATCCTGAAGCCACAAAAAACATCACAAAAAGTATCTAGCTATGAGCTATATTAGGGTTTATTATATTAGGGATCCTTTCAAGATGCATCTAGTCACCGCATCGTTAGCTCCCTCCCGTCATCAATAACGTGTTTCTCGATCTTGTTCGGGTCCCCTTTTGCAACTTTGATGGTTGTCGTTTGGCATACCTCGGTATCAGTAGACCTCGCCGCCTCGGAGTCCCTCGACCTCCCCATATCGGTTCATCTCCTCTAATCCACCCCCGCTGTCTATGAAGCCGCCACATGTGCGTCCATCTCCTTGGCCTCCACCGATGCACCCTCCTTGACTTCTCTCTCGATTTTGGATCAGGCTAATCGATTGAGTCTGTTTTATTTTATCTGTTTTCTTTTTTGCAGGATCAATGACTAGTAAGCAGAGATTTAAGGACTTTTACCGGGAGGGAACCCTGATTCACGTATATCCTCCCGTTACTACTAATGAGTTCAAGTTCGACCGCACTTCTCACGACGAAAAGAATCTTCTTCATGGGATCAAGCAGCGTTTAGGCACCACCTTGAATGGTTTCCTTCAGTTTATTAGCTTAAATTTCATTAAGCTATCATGCTTCCAATTTCTTCTTAAAAAAAACTAACTTTCAAATTTGTTAGGAGAACTGTAAACAAAGTTTATCGCTTCGTTCTATAATTGTTCTTCAATTAATAAAATAACAAATTCGGTATAAAAAAATAGAAGTTTTGCTATTTGTTTCGAAATTACAAAATAATCACCCTTAAATCAATACTGTGGTAGATAGATTGCATAATACACTGTAGGCATAGTTGTAAAAAAGAAGCATGAGGTAATATTTTCTTTTTTTGCTAATTATAACCATTTTTATATATGATTGTGAAAAGAGTGCGGTGTACTTGTATTTTTGCTAAGCGTGTGTAAATTTGTTTCATAATATTGATTTTACCCTTAATTTTTCAAATGATTAATATCATAAAGCACCACACAAATATACACGTTTTTCAAATAACACACTAAATTATGTTTTTTTTCATGTGGCACACTTATGTATCAACGATTTTTTCATGTGGCACACCTGTGTATCAACAAACTTTGATAATTTGTTGGTACATAGGTGTGCGGCGTGTGCCACATGAAAAAAAAATCATAACTTAGTATGTTATTTGAAAAACGTGTATACTTGTGTGGTGTTTTATGATATTAACCTTTTTTTTAAATGGAAAACTACCAATACATATCCAAAACCATGCTCATTTAACTGATGTTTACCCTGACGTTTAAAGTTAACTGATGCAGACCTGAAGTTACGACTTGTAACTAAAAATCCATTCTATCAGCTAAAGTGACGAAAATACCCTCAGTGAATTTTTTAAATAATTTTTTTACAATATAAATGAAGTGATTTTTTAAATAAAAATGAAGTCATTTAATAAGTAAATATATATATTATAACAAAAACATTTTTTTTAACATAATTATTGAAGTGTAGTTGAGGGTATTTTCATCATTTTAGCTGACGAAAGGGTTTTGAGTTACATTTCGAAACTTAAGGGTATGCATCAGTTAACTTTAAACTTCAGGATAAACATGAGTTAAATGGACATGATTTTGGGTATGTATTGGTAGTGGGTAGGTATTGGTAGCTTTCCCTTTAAAAAAATAAGGGTGGTGAGAATTGTGGATTTTTTTTACTTTTTGATTATTATTGTAAAAGGATAAAACTATTCAATTTTTCTTTATAAACTTTCTGTTGATAATAAAAATCAATAAATGAACCCATAATGTTTAGTTCTGTTTTATTAGGCGCCAGGAAAACACGCACACATGTAAGTTTTATCCCTCAATTTTGTAGGAATTTTCATTTTCATGGATTTGATTCATCTGGAGTCCAAACAGGTACTGTTGTGTTTGTTTTCTTTAAGGGTGGCAAACAAAATTGACTTGTTATTTTGTTGTTGTGTTTTGTGTTGTTGTGTTTTGTGTTGTTATGACAAGACCACCTATATATTGTCGATGCCAGAACAAATTAAGACGTCTCATAATTAATTAAATTCATATAAGTTGTTATTTGGTGGATCACTCGATTTTCAAAACCACATCACATGGGAGGGCTGTTGATCAAAATTAAATTGGGATTTGGGACAATAATTTCTCAAAATTAGTACAGCCACTCATCACGTATCGTTGATAGACATAAATTTAATCACGTAACTCCAATCAAATTTATTTGGTTAATTGATCAAACATTGAACTCATCTTAGTGTAATGTTGATGAATAAATTGAACAATGGAAATGTGCTTTGTGACGTTAAAATTAGACATGAAGTGCAATCAACGAAATACATAGACTGAGTGAGGTATGGAATTGGAATTCTGAAACTTTTTTGAACATTATTTCTTATATGACCATTCATAACCAAATCAAACTTGTAAACATTTGACAACTCGACTGAGTAAACATTAGCGACCGAAAATCTCACGTAATTCAAACATACGCTACTAATAGGTATTAAAGTAGTTAATGAGTCTTGGTTACAGAGCACCGAAGCTAATACCATGTAACAGATAGTGTGCTGTGCGAACACACATCATCTCCTAAAACAAAGAAGAAAAGAAACTAAAGTAAAATCTCCATGTTCATGTTGATGATCATCTAATTGTGGTTATAAGTGAGCGAAACACAACTTCTTCACAAGGAATTGTGAGTCCCATGTCGTGGCTGAACCCGAACTCCTCCTCTGCTCTGTGGAGGAGGCTCTGGAACTGAGGGTGAGACAGCCAAGAGATGGGCACAATGTACCTACTCCTATTCTCACCCACGTAAACTGCAAAATGACCCTTGGGCACGTCCTCCGGTAGGTCACCGTACCCTCCTCCGCGCTTGCCAAAGCTCGAGCATTTCTTCACTATTTGCTTCAGTTGAGCTGCTGGCTGAGGATGCTTGTTTGACGATTTTCTGATCACCATAGTGTTAGCTTTTGCTTCTGTCTTGGGAGGTTTAGAGATGAGGCTTGAAAGCGTTGGTGTGGCGGGGAAGGGTATTTATAGGGTTGGGGATGAGAGAGAGTCTAAGGAGACAATCAACAATGAAGAGACCCAAGGTGGTTTTGGTTTTGGATTAGGTTTAGGTGCTCACAGGGACATTAAGGTCTTAGAGCCTCTTTGTCCTACCCTCTTGCCTCCTTCATTCAAGACATGGGTCTATTTCATCTGTAATCAAAATAAGTGAGAGAAAAAAGATAGGTAAGACTTAAGAGGATCATATAATTTACAGATTCAGAGTAATAAAGGGTCTGAAATGCACACACAATTTGTCTTGCATTCAAGTCAAAACTCACTAATTTCACATTAATACATGCAAATTACTTACTCAATCAAGCCCTAAAGGATCTTACTAACCTCTAAGTGTATATACTCATTTATGTAGATCCACCATGTCCTATATTGGGATTAGGCACATGTCCTACATTAGGCACATTATGCTTCACCCACACCACAATGTCCTGTATTAGGCACATTATGCAATGACACACCTCCAAAACAAAGGTGACCCCCCACAAAATTTAGATTTCATCAAAACCGGCTCAAATTGGCATAAATGTAAATGTTAATACCAAGAGCTAGTCCCTGCAACAACAAAAATGAGTACATTTCCGCAAAGCACATGTCCTGGTATCAAAAAAAGAGGGAGGATTTGGCACGACAAGGATGGGTGGATCAATTGCCACCAATAATTTGATATGAAGTCTTGGATTGTATGGCTCTCAATAAGCAAAGCCTACCAGAGAAGAAATTCACAAACTTTCTACTTCAAAACCCCGTTTATTATTAAGCAAGAAAACAAAAAGACATTGCGTGCTAATCATGACTCGTTGGGAAAATAAAATTTCTGTATGCGACAAAACGAGCTCTGGAGCATCTCTGCTGAATTCAATTTCTAAAAGAATATGTTAGATGTTATAGGAGAAGCCTCCCATGTGCCCTTCCTAAGGATTCATAGGACTTATTAATAATCTTGATTAAACAACGGTCAATCTGCTTAATTCTATAAGATTTTAAATGCCCCTAAAAGACTGCACCAAACTTCTGTGCATGTGATCTCACCCAAGAGCCTACCCAAAGATGGGAAGACCACACAATCCCACACACAGCTATAAATTCTTACCAACTCGAATACTATGGATTTACACAGCAGCAACTACGACGACATTGCTTAATGAGTCCTCATGATTAACCTGTGTAAGATAAGAATTAAGAAAATACTCCATCAGAGTCAATGAAAGGCACTCAATACAGCTGTATTTAACAGAAGGCAATTTCGATCATAGATGGTGACCTTGTCTAAAGGATAAGCACGTGAAACCATGTTACTTTGTCTTTGAAAATCAACAAGGTATAGGACACATTATGGATTCAAATGCAGTCATGTCAATCTATCCCATCGAGTAGAAGATAAAAGTGTCACTTCTCTAATATGACAAACCAGGCGTGTCTTCTAACTGGATGTACACATGGTGATCAATGAGGCCATTGGTAGAGTAGAACAATAGATTTATGTGCAATGTAGTTTTACAGGGTGTGTGACAAAATGGAGAGCTATATCATCTTTCAAAGCATGAACCATAAGGCATATTCACGTCAACAAGCGCTGTACAGCACTCACTTGCATCAAATCAACAGAAGAAAATAGTGTTTATGTCCTTAAAGAAGAAATTAAAACAAAAGTAACAAAAACTAGCTCAGTTGTCTTCTCAGCTTATCAATGTGAGGTTACAACTATCAGAACATAAATGTTGTCACAGAGAACATTCTTCACAAGTCTCTAATTAGTCAATCGTCCGTCAATCAGTATTGAAGTGAATGTGCAAGATTGGATGTAGAAAACCACTTAAAGGCAGGGACAAATTCAACTCAGAGAAGCTGACAGTGAAAATCAATATTATATTTTATTATTACAAAAATAGTATTTCACAAATATAAAACTCAATCATTCATATCAAGGTCAAATATATATATATATTCATTCAAAAACCTGTTGGTGACCCATGTGCAGACCAGCCACACATATTCCCTCAAAATATATGGCATGATGTCTGCAGTTACAATTTACTGTACATGCTTCTCACAAGCAACTATAAAAAAACATTATCACACAATCCAGACCACCGATAAAAAAAACACCAACCATTTTAAAACAGAAGACATGGTAATGGTATTTAATACATTAGATGTCGGCAAACACAAGCTCACTCAAACAGATATTTCCGCTGCTAATAGCATTTGATGCAACCATTAAACCAATTGCTAGCCATGGACGGTGAAAGAGCTTCATTGAATCATCATGCACCACCCTCCCCCTAAGTTACAGATTTATAATTTCAGTAACAGGCAACTGCATCCTTCTTTATAATTATATACCCTCTTGGTGATTAAAATGTGTTCCCATCTACATCTGTCCTATAGAAGCTACCGGTTTTCTCCATTTAGGTCAGCATTGAAATGTTAAATCTTTAATGCATTGATTAACGGAGGAGAATGCAGGAACTATTATAACCAAGAGTTTAAAGTGTTAGTGAAAGGAAGTAAGAGGAAGGGTGTAGACTCGCCCTCCATTAATTTGGACTTGTATGTTTAATTACAGACTTAATGAAGTAGAAGTGAAACTAAATCTCAAATTATAAAACATCTTATTTGTGAGCACTCCCTTGAAAGCGAGGCGGTCTTATGTTTAGTTACACACATCAAAAGGAGCTATACTTGCAATTCAAACTAAATCACTGTTTGGCAAAAATACAAATGGCAGCTGAATCATGAACTTGTAGCTCATGTTGACAGATTCCTAAATCAACACCAACCTCCAAACACATAAAATAGCTATCACTAATCAAAATCAACTGAATTTAGTGATTTCAATTACTAAACTCCTTACCGCAATGTCACATTGCACATAAAACTTCATTTACGGGAATTATCTCAAAATCATTTACAACCAAAATCACAACATTAGTTCAACAGTCAACGGGAAGTAGCGGTAAAGGAATGTTGAAATCAGAGATGGGGAATGTTGGTGAGTACCTGCTGAGCATCAACGACAGGTTGCAACGTCGCGAAGCGTTTGGATTCGTTCGCCGTCATCTAGCTGATCGCGGAAGCAGAGTTAACTACGAAACGGAGAGATGAGTGTTCATATCAGAGAGATTGCATGCATTTTGGGGTTTCATAGAATCTAGAAGCAGTTGAGGAGAAGAGTGGAGGAGGGTTTAGACTTTAGAGCACCTCCAAGCATTACCCAGGCCGGGCTAATTGGGGCTAATTGAAACAGTCTTACTGTGCAATTAGTCCTTGTTGAGGCTAATACAGCGGGTACTAATTACATAAATTACGGAAAATCAAATTCCATCGAAATTAGATTAAATTTAACATTAAAAACGAAACTATATTAAATTCAAAAACTAGAATTAAATTGTATTAGTTATGAAAAGCTTAATCGAAATTATCAGAGGTAATTTTTTTTTAAATCAAGATAATGAGTTTCTTTTTTGAGCAATCTCGAATACCGATGTCATTTTGTCTTCGTGCGTTTTTGCGGGACGCAGGACGCGAGTAGTTCCGTTGTGGAACGGCTTTTACGCGTCCCGCAAAAACTGGGTCCGAGCCGAGTCCCGCGTCACGCGTCACGCGTCCCGTAAACCTGGGACGGGCCGAGGCCCGAGTCCCATGTCTGAAGGCCAGCCAATGGCAGGCCGCCACGCGTCCTATATATTTTTTTAATACGAAAAATCAGATTTAACTAAATATGATTGGTCCACTCACAATACGTGACCTTATACGGGACTCACCATTGTAAAACAGCTTATTTTGAGTCTTGAGTCCCACTATTTTGTACAGTTATCATCCAAGCCTCTAATCCAAGCTCATAACCCAAGTCCTTCCATTGTACATGCTCTAAGGATAGGAGATACTAGGGACATCAAGGAGGGCCCCATCCTCAGGGTCATTATCTAGGTCACAAGTAATTGTGACCCCTGGGAACTCGTCTAACAATTCGGGATGTGCCCACTGAGTTTTTGGAGCCAAGTCACATGTCTTTAAACCGCCCTCACCCACATCATCGAGTGCCAGGAGTCCAGGGAACGAAGAAGAGGAACCCTACTTCCACCCTCGAGATCACTGATTGGGTCCATAGTCAAGGAGGTAAGTAGTTCATCAATCGAGAGAATCTGCGATGCCTTAGGTGCCCCTCATTCTTTGCGAAGTAGACAGACCCATCAAAGTCCATATGAACCCTCACCGAGTCATCGAAATGAACCTCCTCCTCCGTCTCCACCGGCCACCACCACCTCCTCCTCTACCATTATAGTTGCCACCTCCGCCTGTTGTCCCACCCCGCCTCATGCACTACCTTCACCGTGAGCCTACCTACTACTTGAACCGCCTCCGCCGCGAGCCTGCCTACTATCTCTAGTATCGGCCTCTACTACTTGCGATGCATCCCACACTGTCTGCACCTCTTCATGCAGGGACGCTCCATCCCTGTCCGCTAGATTGGGACCCTAACACCTCCGATCGAAATCAGGGAAATTAGACTCAATAGCTAATCATGTTGGCAACAACCGGCGAAAACCCGAAACCCCGACCCCATCCGCTGGATTAGGACACTAACACCCCCGCTCAGGTTTAAGGATCTTTTCATGGTGTTCCTTCAACTGTCACTAGACGGTCTCCACCGAGAGATCAATATGTTTATCAGACACCACATGCATTTTCAGATCGAGTCGGGAAAAGAGGAAAGTAGGCTACGAACGAGCACCAATCGTCACAAGGAACTACCCCCACAACTTTCACCTAGATTAACCGGGCATCTTAACCATAGGGTTCGTGTCTCGAATAATACGTTGTTCGAGATTATGTATCACCCTTTTCAGTAATATCGATACTGATTATTTGTTGATTATTATTAATAAAATTCCACTTATATGCTCAAAAAATAATAATTACTAATTATTTTATCATATTTAATTAATTAAGTAAATATAAATTCAGACGATTAATAGAACAGACAACTAAATAATTTTAATATATATTTTTTTCAATAAACTCTCTCTGATGATAGTCGGCCCTAGTGTGTCAATAGGAGTTCGAGCTTCAATTTCTCTCATTCTAGAAGCTCTAGTCGGTCCTCGTGCATCAATAGCGGCGTCGCAACCCGGCTCAATCGTCAATGTCGTGCAACCTACCATCGACGGTGTCTTGTCCTATCTCCCCGTTCATGTGTGCGTGTCTTCTCTCCGATGTCGTTCCCTATGCCACCAGAGCCGCCATCGCCACTTCGTCCACCAGAGCTGCCACCGTCCTCGCCTCTTCTGTCACCAGAGCCGCCACAACCATCGCCTCCTCTTCCACCAGAGCCGCCTCTTGCACCGCCTCCTCCATAGGCTTGTTTACTGCCTCTCTGCTGTGAATTGGTTGAGATGGTGCACCCGTTCATTCGGAGAATCCGTACAGATGTGCATCATCTGCATCCGTTGGATGGAGCCCTGACACCCCACTCGGAGTTAGGGAGTGTGGAATAAACAGTTGCTCCTACTGGCAACAACTAGTGAAAACTCGACGCTCCAACCCCACCTGCTGGATCGGGACTCTAATACCCCCGAAGTGTGTGTCGGGACGCACACCTCACCCTATCAAGGTCCCTGATTCCCCTATTTCTTGGTGTTCTCCCTGGATACTCGCTATCCCTTCAAACGTCTCATATCAGATATCTCGAACATTTTCAAATCGAGTCAGGAAATGAACATCGTAAACTGAAGTCAAACCACCATGGACAATTTTCAGGCGACTCTGGAAAAGACTTTCGTATGTGCTCGCTACATCACAAAACTGCTATACCAAATAGTAATCTTGTTATGGAGTCAATTTCTCGGATCTTGTTTGTAAGACTCCGGTCTATGTCTAACCCTTTTTATCAGATCATATATTTGTACGTTTTATATGTCTTATTATTATCAATAAAATTGCACTTTATATGCTCAAAAGAAAAACAGACAACGGCAACTAAAAAACTAAGATTGAGAGTGAACAGTCTCTCCTCTCCAAACTCCAAGCTAAACTAACACGGTACAAAACCGAGTTTCATCCCCATGAATCTCATATTTTTGAAATGGCAGACATTACCTGTATAGAAGTCCATTTGGCGGAAAAATAAAACATGTTATTCACAACCATTAGCAGCATATTTAGCAGGATGAAAGTGGCCAGAATAGCTGAGCAGCACACTACAAGTTTTGATTGCAATCAGAAAAGCTGAGCAGCACATTACAAGTTTTGATTGCAATCATCAAGAGTCCACACAACCTCAATAACCACATAAAAGCAAGAAACCTACAACACATCCTCTCATCAGCCATTTTCTCTTTATAGCTTAAATTGACAACAACAGCACCATATAAAAGTCCACTGGGCTCTTCACAAATCTTACATTTTAAAGATAGGATCCGACGAAACTTTGTAATCCGTGCAATCTCGTGTCTTTTCATCAAGCTGAGCAAGCAGTATGACAAGGCCACCTTCAGCCTTAATTAGATGTTGGAGGAATTGAGGGCCATTACTTTGCATTGCTCATTCATGGCCACAAGCTGTGCCTCTTTCTTGTCAAGGAGAGCACTCAACCTAACATTCTCTTCAATAAGTTTCTCAACTTCTACCTCCTTTTGCGTTTTCTCACCCTCCAACTGTGTCGTCTTTGCAACTAGACTGCATCATCACATAATTCCATAGTAAACGGTCCAGTAACTTTACTTTTTAAAGAAAGCAGGCACATCAGGGAGAGATGCAAACAAAAAGTACAGTACCCTTCCCGATTTTAACTTCTAGCATTTAGGTACCTTCCCAATTCAAGAGGCGATTCGAATATGGATCACTTCCATGAACAAATTTTAACTGCCATTTGATCCACAATTCCAAATACATGCATACATATGTATAGATTTCTACTTCGTCCAACACGTAGACAGTAAATATTGCAATAATGATATCCTAAAGAACTTTAGCCGACATTCTACCAACACAATTTTGATAAAAAAAGAAAGCAGTAGGAAAATATCTACATTACTGGTTACCTGAATAAGATGTCACAAAAAGCAAAGCACAATGTTCTAGCTGTCAGCTGTTTCTACAAACACTTACTAATGGCACGATAAAGAACAAGAACATATTGAATTCACAGTAAGAAACCAATTGCATGACCACAGCAGAAAAAACATTTACATCATGAGTATCAAATTTCTTGCATCACTTACTGAGACTTGAAGTTTAATTAGATTATATTTGGTGATTCAAGATGGATAGAGTATCAAATTATGTATGTTCAAGAGGATAAATTAAGAATGGTTGAGTATACTAACCGCTCAAAAAGTTTTTCAATAGTTTGGAATTGCCTCTCTGATGAAAGAAGTGTTTCTCTGACACCAATGAGACTGCTGACATAGGATTTCAAAGACTCAAAGTCATGCTTCACACGACAAAGCTCCTGTTCATTTTCCGCGGCTCTTTGTCTTTGCCTAGATGTTTCTTCAACCAAATCCTCAACTCTCTGTCGCATTTCATTAAGAATGCTATTTGTACCCAGAGCAAACTGTTCCATCTCCTCTAACTTCAAAGACATGTTCTCAATTTGGATAGCCTTCCTTTTAATTTCTTCTTGACCAAAACTTACCTTCTCCTTCTCCGTTACAGTTTCAGATTCTGCCACTATAACTCTCTTAACAAGAGTTTCCATCACATCCGATACCATCTGGACAGACTTCAGTAGTTCACCTATGTAAAGGCCATCATGTTCATCAAAGCTATCACGCTGCTTACTGATTCTGATCCATGATTCTATATCCGGACTATCAAATGATGAAAGATCAATGCTTTTGGACCAAGTAGACATCGGTGAGCCGTCTCTGTCGACCAGCCCCACTCCTTCTAACTCTTTGATTCCACATGATGTCTGGGCTAAGTCAGGAATAGCCATGACTCTTGCTTTTGATTTCAAGTAGGTTAGCAATGTAGCAGTCGCTTTAGTTCGACGCCAAAGAACCTCTAACTCCTTATTTGCATCTATCTGAGATCCCTGTATGCAAGCTTTAATCTCCATAAGTTTGGCTTGCAATAGATCCACTTGGGATTGCCGTTGTTCCATCTCCTGCTTCCAACTATCATTGGATGTGTGTAGCTCAGACTTCAAAGCAGACAAGTCAATATCATTCCTCTCTGCCATCACCTCCTTCCCACAATTATGAACTGGCTATTAGAACTCCAAACTCTAAATAACAAAAAACAAATGAGAAGTCAAACAGAAGCTATAGAGTAAAACTGTAAACATGCATTGCAAATCAAACGTGTTGAAGTTATGCCTCCAGATAAGAAGTTGAATAACGCCAGTCAACTTAAACAAGCATGTTAAGAAGTCCCCCCACTAGATTAAGAGAAAATAATTTGCCTATATGCATGCCATATGATATGAATTTCAAACTTGATTAATACCAAATACGTCAAACTACTTCCAAAACATGGTCATAAATCCTGTACAAAGAGCCGAGACAATACAAATATGTTTATATAATTCATGCCATGAATAATTCAAAACACCAACATCTGGTCAGCTACGAAAATGCAAACTTGCTCAAAAGTATTTCGAAATTATCATCTAGCCATCAAAAATCAAGTAAGCACACCAATTTCCTAGCATGATAAGGATAGACAATTTCAGACGAGGGAACGAATAGACAACTCCGTCAAACAACAAGATGCAGAAAAAACCCTCTAGATTTCATTTCTCTCCACGCCCTAAGCATTCGAGGAAGTGAAAACAGAGTTAAACCAAATCAGCAGATACCCAGAAAAATTCACAATTATCCACCACAAGTATTATTAAAGTTCATAAACAACAAAAATGTTTTCAGTTTGCAGTAGAAAAACTGTATGCATCATATATCCATAATTTACCTGTCAGTCATTACAGAGGTAAGCTGCATTACTTAGTAAAGATTAAAACTACGAAAAAGTATGATTCAATTTAACAATTAGACGCAAACATCAAAACAATTGGATACCCATGAACAATAAAATTGAATACGCATAAAGTCAAATACGGGTCAAAATTAATCCACAGACCTTAAAATTCCGCTAACCCAAAGATGAGAAACCTAGCATGATCTGTATTGAAACCCAGAAATTCTGGGAGAGATCGACAAAATAGAAAGAGTACAAAAGTGGTCCAAAAAAAGGGGGAAATGGGAAAGGACGGAAATGAAAAGGGGGAGAGAAGAAAGCAGACCTGAGAACGGAAGGAGGAGATGGAGATGAGATGCACAGCAACACACGTTCCGGTGTTGCGGTGGTGAGAGAACAGATCCGATTCGAAGAAGACAACAAGCACCCTTCCCTGTTCTGAACCTCTTGTTCTTTTCTTTCCCCTTCTTTTTTATTACCTACTCGATAATTTTCTTTTTTTAATTATTTATTTTATTTTACAAATCGAATAAGTTCGAATATGTAAGTGATTGAGTTAAACATTTGGCTTATAATTTTTTTTTTCTGAAACGTAGGTTGTGTTTTTATTATTTAAAATGTTTCGGAATACAATCAAGTACATCTAGGATAGTGAAGCCGAATTACAACGGGACAGACATAGAACGGGCATTTCGAACTAATCAATGTGTTGCTCCGTTTGCTGTCCTAAGAATATACTCGAGTTTAACATCTCGAAAGATACAATTATAGAACGAAATTCTTCAATGTGTCTCCACACAGGGAAAAATAAGGATGGCCCCTTAGGTCAAGTGCACCACATATTGTACGTCACTTTAAATCATCATATGTGACATGTGTCACAAATTATTAATACTTAATAAATTTGATTTTTTATGAAATTTAGTATATATATAATTTGAATTATCTTTTTAAAAATATATACCAAAATTATATGATCTTTAAAAAAATATGATTTTAATAATTTAAAAGATTGAATATAATATTTTTATATAAAAAATGAATTTTATTTTGAAAATAAATTTGAATAAATAAATTAAATATAAATTATTTTTGTTTAAGGTATAATAAGAGTATTTTGTATTAAAAAATAATAAAAAAAATCGTTCAATTTTAAATTATATTAACATACATTAAAAATTCATGTCATTATAAAGCATAATTATACGAATCCGATGTGGTCGTCCTGCTGATCGGGACTGCCAGTATCACCCGTTGGTCTTCCATTTTGAATAGAGTACTGATCTTGTATATGTCCCACCGCCTCTCATTAGGCCTCATAAGTCTTGACACTGAAGTGTTGTCGATACCTGGTCCCACCGATTGCATTCTCGCCTCTACCCCTGTCAACCACGGACGGTCCCGTACCAACGTAGTTGTCCCTGGACTAATCGACCTCCGTGTCCCACTTTTGATCAGCTCCTGCGCGGATAGAATGCTCTGCCAGACATAGCTCTAATTCGGTTTCCGGACCGCCTCTAACACTGGGGACTCCGGGTAGTACCGAGCCTTCAACACTCTCGCTACCAAGCTGGATTCGTCTGTCATGAGCTTCCATAGTTGTTTCCCCAATAAGGCTGTATTGAAGTCATACAGGTTCTTGAATCCCAACCCTCCCTCCTCTTTCGGCCGAGACATAGTTTCCCACGAATGCCAGATGACGCCTTTCCCGTCCGGACCAGCTGACTTCCACCAAAAGCGGGATAGCGCGACATTCATCTTGTCCAGAGTCCCTTTCGAAAGCCACATGACACTCATCGTGTATGTAGGAATTGCTTGTAAAACAGATTTGACTAAAACCTCATTACTGTGGAGAACATGTTCAGAGTGTCTACATGTGGTAGTCAACCTTAGGCGACGACATGTGGAAATGGAGGCGAGGTGTCCGGTCTGCTCAGGGGCGGACGAATCTGAGCTGCATCTACTGGTCCAGTGCCCCGTAGCAGCAGAGTATTGGGCCAAGACTGGCCTGAATACCCCCAAGATGCTCAGGATATTACTGGTTGGTTGCAGAGCACGATTCATCTCAATCCTCCGGCAAGTGGTGGACTAATATGATGCATTTTGTGGGAATTGTGGAAGGCCAGAAAGAAAGTAGTCTGGGAACATATCGCACAGCCGGCCGCCAGTATATTTCAAACGACCTTCCATCTACAGGCAGGTTGGCTGGAAGCCAAGAAGAGGAAACATAAAGCACATGCAATCTCCCGTCAATCACATATAGGGGCAGCAGAAGCTTGGGAACGTCCTAATCAAGGGCCGTGGGCCGTGAATACAGATGGGACGTTGTTTGCGGCGGCGATAAGGTAGGGACTGGCTGGATATGTAGAGATGATAGGGGACAACTCACGGGGCTCGTGGAGGCATATGCGATTCGTGACACATTAACGTGGCTACTGCAGTATCCAATGCAACGGGCGTCGGTGCGAAGCGATTACAAGGTCATAGTGATATGATCAGGAAAGGAGGGCGTTTGCTATCTCTTTTGGGGACAATTGTCACATATTGTATTTCCCTTTTAGCTAAACTCGAGTGCGTGCAGCTCGATTTTGTAAAACGGACAGCGAACAAAGCAGCTCATTGACTTTCCAGGCCGGATTGTTCTTCCCCTGTCTAGAATTAGCAAGGAGGTCACATCCCCAATCTCTTCAAAATATCATTATTCCCGATATTTAAATAAAATCTCATACTTCCTCCAAAAAAATTCCTTTGATAAAATCGAATCAAGCCATTGGGCCTGAAAGTTATTGGGTTTGAACCGGTAGATCAAATGGGTGGGCCTGTTATGTATCAAAATTTTGGTTAGGACATAATTTGGAATGAAAATCAGATCGTACGGCTGAGCATAGATATCAAGACAGAGTGCTGTCTTCTTCGCAAACCCTGGCCCTCTCTCCTCTTTCTCTATCCGGACCTTGAAGACGCTACGAGTCTTGTACAGGCCTTAGCACTGCTCTCTGTGAATTCAACTTGAAGTCAGGTGTAGTTTTTCGATCTCGAACACTTGAAACGGAGCTGAAATGGGGGAGGGAAGAGAAGGCGATTGGGAGTGCAGCGGCTGCCAGAACCGCAACTACGCCTTCAGGTCCTTCTGCAACAGGTGTAAGCAGCCCCGTCTTCTTGTCGACATCAAAACCCGACCCGACTCCAAATGGCTCCCTCGCGTCGGCGACTGGATCTGCTCCGGTTAGCATTTTTCTCCATTATCGTCTCTGCTCACTATTACTGTGAAATTGGGGAAACTTAGGGTTTCTGTTTGTTGTTGTAGGGGAGAATTAGGAATAGAACTCCCTGGGTTAAGCCATCCGATTAGCCTTGTTTGGTGTGAAATGGGTAGTTTCTGGAAAGTAATTGCAGGATGTAATTGTCACCTTGTTCGAGCAAGTTAGTTTGTCATAAGAGAAATGGCACTAGTAAATCACTCACTCTGTGGTGAAGCGCCTACATTTTTGTTGTTGCAGCCTTAAGTTAGATTGTGTAGTTTCCTTACATTGAAAGGAATTGTTTTGGTTCTATATTGAAGTATTTATCATGTTGGTGTTATGCACAAAGCTGAATGCCATAAACCATTAGGGGCACGTTCAATGTAATTAGTATATTTTAGGGTGATTATCAGTACCATCCCGAGTTTCTAATTGGCCGTTTTTGTTAGTCTTTGTTGTTAGTTTGATTAGGTCATTGTTTGTAATGTCGCGGTGCCCATAGCCTACTTGTGTGGAGATGTGTTTTGTATCCGAGCTGTTTTGTGATTTCAACTTTCAAGCATGTGCTGTTTTTGTCATCTGTTCATTAAGGAAGCTTGCCATCAATTATTAGGTTGAGTGGTTTGTATTTTTTTGTGTGTGTTCTGGTTATGGGCTGGTTGGTGTGCGTATACCTGGCTTCCTTTTCCTCCTCTGGCTGCGTTGTGGGTTGGGTTTGTGTTGCAATGGGACAATAGGATGCACTAACAACAATTATGCGTCAAGAGAAAAGTGCAAAAAGTGCGGTCAACCGAAGGAGGTAGCAGCAATGCCAGCAATTGCAATGCCTGGAGCTTCACTTCCAACTTATTCCCATTATTTTGCCAGGATCCAAGGTGGACCAGAGCAAAAGATAAATGCAGGATTTGTAGGCAATGGTGCTCTTCAACCAGTTCCACTAGGCTCCACTTGGTCAATGGTTGGGGATAAGTATGGAGTTCAATCAGCATCTACTTGGCCCTTAGGTGGAAACTATGGTGTCGGGGTTCATTCACCGAACCCTGCCGATCAGGCTCTCTCAGTTCCGAAAGGATGGCGAAATGGTGATTGGATATGCAGCTGTGGCTTTCATAATTACTCATCTCGTGCGCAGGTATATTCACATAGCTTGGATTTTTATATTGAAAATTTCGTATCAAAGTGATAAGATTGTATCTGCTTAAATTGTTATAAGGTTGCTGCTGTGATTGTTAAGTATTTAATCCATCTTTGGTATATTTGCAGTGCAAAAAATGCGATGCTTCTATGCCACCAGGTATACTCTCTCCCTCTCCCTATCTGTTATCTATATGCGAGTATGAAACTAATAAGCAACATCTGATCTCTTTGTGTTTTCTTCTTCTGTCATGGATTAAAAAGCACTTGGAACAAAGAGATTAGCATCTGAAGAGTTTGTTAATGACTGGGATAATAAGAGGTTAAATGCTGGCCACCTACATAATCACTTTATGGTGAGATGTTTAGATATATTTCGTGCTGGTTGCACTTTCATTTACCTTCCTAACTGTTTTTTATTTTATATTTATTTTTAATGTAGAATGTACTACCAATTGGACAACAACCATACCTAGGGTATGAGCAAATGATGGGACCCAGTCTTGATCCAAAAGTTGGACTGTATTCTCCTTATCCTGATATAAGCTCTGGCCTGCCTCCAAATCTGCCAGTGCCCATGCAGTTTCCACATCATGCGGCACCTCATACCCTCCTTGGAAAAGGGTAATGGGTTTTTCTCTTGCTATCTTCGTTAGGACATTATTAATCCTTTTCACTCTTTCTGGTAGTTACACTAATTAATATGTTAATAACATTAGAACTTGTGAATGAGATGTTTTTGAGTATTTGCAACTGGCTCTTTCTGCATATAGATGCCATTTACACATCATAGATTCGGTTTAAACAATTTAATCAATATTATGTGCATGTCTCGTATATCTATAGTTAAACTACATTCATGCATTGTAAGCTATAGATAAAAATAATAATAATGGCCCGTCTAAAGAAATAGAGTACTAATTATTTAAATGGTGTATGCACGAGGTATTGGTTGCTAAGTCAACCTAGGTTGTGAGTAATTTGTCGTTTTTGTGTGTGATTTCTGAACTATTTCCCTCTGGTATTATGAATCTTGAATGTGTAGAAGTTTGTGAATCATAAGAATCTCGTAGTTTACTCGGTGTTTTTGATCCAGTGCTCCAGTCTGTAAAATGTACAACATGCCTTGTATTGAACCTCAAAATGGTGCCCTGAGCAGGCTCTAGATTTTGCATGGAACAACGTCAGACTGTTTTTGTATTCTGGAGTTATAGTTTTATTTGTATCTTGTACCAGAGCGAAGCAATGGCGTGATGGAGATTGGATGTGCACTAATTGCAGTAATCATAACTATGCATCTCGATCACAATGCAATAGGTAAGTTTTATAGTTTACAGTACATATCAATGACAAATCCTGTATCAGTGCTTATTCCTTGATGTCTCAATATTGAATCATCCCAACCATAATGGATGTACTCTGTAATATTCTTAGAACATTGTTTGTTAAGAATTTCATTTGGGATTTTATGTTTGCATGTTTTTAGCCTCTGATGAATTTTGTCTTCAACAGGTGTAAAACTCAGAGAGACACCCTTGCCGAGTCAACCAGCTCTGTATAGCCTCAAATTCTCAGAATCTTTAAGTGGGCATAGATGTTGATTACTGTTGAGGTTCTGTGTCAAGTTTGCCATATTGTGTATCATGCAAAATTATAGAATGGTTTAGTGTTTTGGTAGCGACTCTTTAGATCTAGTGGGTTGAAGTATTTCAATTGAGGGGTTAATGTAACTTAAATCAACATGCAATGTGCCATAGTTGTGAATGTGGGAGTTGGGAAAGATGTGAACAAACAGTGAGGTGTTTGGATCTTCAGTTTTTGAGTTATGCTATCTGATTTAAGTCACGGTATAAAAGAGTTCTGGTGGTTTGGACTTTTAACAGTGGTGAGCATTGGTAACAAAGTGAGTTCCTTGTAGTTGGAAAGTGCAGGATAAAAAGTAGGGATAATTTCGGAAGTATGTTTTCAATTATAACTTGGTTCTATAAAATCACTGTTTAAAGTCACGTCTCACCAAACCAGGTCTCCGTTATAGTAGGTTATGGTCTCTGCAGTGTAGGGCGTTTCACGAACCCTCTTAGGCCTCCTTTTGCTCATTAGGGATCGTTGAGTTGGAATTGATCTTCTAACCTTCGCCGACAAAGCAAATATGAAATAGGACCAAACGTTAAGGGTGGACGTTGGCATAAACGATTCTAATGATGGCGAACAAGATCAAGGTGTCGATTCCATGAAACCATAGACGAGAACAAATGAAGATGACAAAATCTCTCATATCCAAGATGGAAGATGACGATGTTTCAATAACATTATTGTGCCTTTTTAAAAATAAATTATTAGTACAATTATATAAATGTGAGGGCATAAATCACATTATCTAGTAACACCCTCCTTATTGTGATTGCTCTTTATTTTGAAACCTTACTGAACTCATTATGAGTTGTAGCCGCCACTACCGACGACTTTTTCGGCTCCGGCCATGAGGATCGTCGATGAGGCTTTTCTCCAGCCCCTGGTACCCTTCCCGTGTTATCGCTCTTCCCTTTCCGAAGCGATCCCCGAGCCCAGTCTTAGGAGTGTCGTCGTTCTTTGCCCCTTGACTCCATCGCTGGTTAGTTTCCTCACGATGTATTCCAGCCGGCAACAACTACCCAACATCGGTGCCTGCCCGTCTTAGCCCGTGGTGACCACTGCCACTCCAGACTTCCATGGTGCAACTCTCCCCGTAGGGAGCTCGTCGACATTAGACGGGGCGGATCTGACCCCCCGAACTCAAACCCAACGGTTTGGGCGTGCGACCTCCATTCCTTGGACTCCAGCGAGAACTTCAACCATCTTCTCCTTATGGTCAGCACAATCCCTACTGGACTCGGCCTCTTCGGTTGATACTGTTTTGGCTCGTGGCTCCCCTTCCCCTTCTTTCAAGCAGTTAACCGGGGTACAATTCGTCTTTCCGGAGCTTGGGAGTTTAGTGGCCGCCTTCATGTGGGCCAGTGTTGTGGTCGCCTCCACGTGGGCCGGGATAGTTCCGCAACCTCTCCGGTTTTTTTTAGAGTTTGTTCATTTGTGCACGATTCTCCTTGGCTCCCGCCCTCTATAGTTAGGCTTCTCGAATTCGGACACTTATGTTCTCCCTCGTTTGTCTATCTTTGAAGTTCCCCCGATCTGCTCTACCGTCGATCCCATGATGCCTTGGGACTTACTCGGTATTATCGGGTGTCGCCACTACCATCAGGCAAAGGAGATCCCGACATCGACAAAGACCATGACCCTCAGAAGTAGGGCCCAACGGGGAGTGGGATCCTGTTGGGTCCATAAACAAACGAGTCTTTTCGGTCTCTTCATAGTGCTTTGGAACCCGTCATCCAGCAAGCCAAGACAACCACCCTTGACGGTATTTAACTATTTGATATTGCGTCATCGTGCGTATATTCAATTGCCGAAGCTATTCTACCCTACTGTGTAGACATTTGTATTAACAGTAGAGTGTGCCGAATCATCTGTCTTGTTTCAAACAGGAGATTCCGATCGTTATAACAAGTTTTATCTCTTAACTATGCCGTTGTTTTCATTTGAGATATAATTGAATAAAAGATAGCGATTACTCAAAAAATATATAAACGTGAGGATATTTAAAACATTTTATGCCAAATTTCACAGGTTAACTTATACCGATGAAGTGAAAAAATATACTATTTAGTCGTATAATAGAATTTCAAGTTAAAGACATATTCATAATATAATTCAAAATATATGTTTATAAAAGTTAAATTTCCATATCATAATTCAAAACGTGTTTGTAAAATTGTTTCTGAAAAAAAAACACTACCCTATGTAATTCGAAAAGAGCGGACACCAAAGCCCAACCTCCTCGTCTTATCCGACTGGCCGTTGTTATTTTTCAATTCGTGTATAGATAAGGTTTCAGCACAAAGACGACAAAAAATAACTAAATTCAGCAGAAGGTCCACGTCAGCGACAAGTAAGTGTACGGTGGGGTCCGCGGGTCCTACTGAGTAGTGGTAGATTAGTACGAATATCCAGTTGATATACAAGGAAAATCGTCCCTCCAAAAAGTTTATCGAGTCCTTGCAAAGAGGACATAATTTGGTAGAGACCCTTCGCGCGAAATATATGAACGTTGGCTTCCATTTTGATCACGAAAATCCTCCCTCCCTCCAGAAACCCTAGCTCCTCGAATCTCTCTACTCGGATCACACTTCACAGCCATCTGCGAAGAAGAAGCATCCATCGGGTCAGTGCAGCTCTCTACTGCGGAGGAAGAGGCGAAGAATATGGCTCCAAAACCCTAGATATCCGTAGGAATCTTCCATTTCGTCTTCGGGGAGCTCTGTAGAGTTAGGGTATTAGGTGCTCTCTGCTGGTGCTGCTTCCAGTAATACGCCATGAGTCCCATTCAGAATTTAGAACAGCACTCCCGCCATCTCGTCGAGTCTGATCTCAGTAAGGATTCTTCTTTATTCTCTGCGTGCCTTTTATTTGGTTACTGAGGTGGAATCGGTTCAATTTGTGTTATGCATCATGATCGTGTCTCGTCTGTCAAATTTCTGGGGAAAATGTTAATTCTGTTTAGCTGTTTTAGCCTTATGGTGAATGGAACAATTTATACCTTACCAGAGAAATAGTTGTGTACTACTTTGAGTTCAGTACCTCGATCGAGTTCAGTTTTTATTTATTGTATTGATTTTGTTACTGAAATTTCCCTAGATTTCTCACTAACCAAAATTATACCCTCTATGCTAATTGCTAACTACTCCATTTCATAGTATTCAAAGAATCTCCGAAAAGAATTCCTAATTTGCAGAAATAGTCTAATATAATGAATACTTTGTATTTTCAACTTCGCCCTGTCGTCTGGCATTCCTTAATAAGGGCTTCCTGCACATGCGGAAGCCAAGGTAAAGTGCAGAATCACTAGGTGTAAAGATGGATACTTTGTCTAGTTTGAAACTGTGAAGAGATGTGGAAAGTGGAAACATATGACAATGACTTAACAAGACGAAAAAGATGGTTAATATGAAGATTTTAGAATCCCCTCGGAATCCCTCCACACAGGAAATTGAAAGTTAAAATTTGATTTCTCTCTTACTTGTTTTAGCCAAACAGATATAGGGTACACTTATTAGTTCCTCATATGCAAATGGGAAACTAAACTTCCATGTTTTCTCAACATTGTTTAGTGAGTTTGTTTTTGTTTTTATTTATTTATTTATTTATTTTTTGTTCAACCTTCTAAAACAGCCATACCGGCGAGGCTTCAGATGGCCATGGAGGTTCGGGACAGCCTGGAGATTGCGCACACAGCAGAATACTTGAATTTCCTGAAATGCTACTTCCGAGCATTCTCTCTAGTTCTACTGCAGATTACAAAGCCCCAATTTATTGACAATCCCGAGCACAAGCTTCGGAATATCATCGTGGAAATACTTAATCGCCTTCCTCACAGTGAAGTGCTCCGTCCCTTTGTTCAGGACCTTTTGAAGGTTGCCATGCAAGTACTCACCACAGACAATGAGGAGAATGGCTTAATTTGTATTCGCATTATCTTTGATCTTTTGAGGAACTTCAGACCAACACTGGAAAACGAAGTTCAGCCTTTTTTAGACTTTGTTTGCAAGATTTACCAGAATTTCCGGTTGACTGTTAGTCATTTCTTTGAAAATGGGGCAGCAGGCATAGAAGATGTCAAGCCTATGGATACTTTGGATCAGTCTATTACTCCTGGGTATGTTTCTGGTGGACAGCTTAATCCCAGTACTAGATCCTTCAAGATAGTCACGGAGAGTCCACTTGTGGTCATGTTTCTGTTCCAACTATATAGCCGGCTTGTTCAAACTAATATTCCCCACTTATTACCTTTGATGGTTGGTGCTATATCAGTCCCAGGTCCTGAAAAGGTTCCTCCCAATTTGAAGAACCATTTCATTGAGCTGAAGGGTGCACAGGTTAAGGTAAGCCTATCTTATTTGTCATAGCATCGTTTCATTTTAACTGCTGTCTGCGGGAAATGAAGAATCTAGTCAACTTAATGTTCTGTATGGTTAAGTTTATAGCAGAGTTGTTTACTCACTCACACACATAAACTGTTCCTTGATTCGAATAACGCTTTTCCCGCTGACGGACCATACAATTGGTGGGACTCAAAGATTTATAGAAAGTACATGTAGTATGCTTCGGGAATTATGTAATCAGTGCAGAAACCAACACTATAAAAATGTTCCTATATATTCTACATTGCTCATTCTTTCTAAATAAAAATCCATTTTAACTGTGCATTAAGTTTTATCTTCTCAATTACTGCAGACAGTTTCTTTTTTGACTTACCTGTTGAAGAGCTTTGCTGAGTATATCAGGCCACATGAAGAAAGCATATGTAAAAGCATTGTAAATCTGCTTGTTACATGTTCAGATTCTGTGTCCATCAGAAAGGTTGAAAGCCTTTGTTTCTTTTGATTCATTTTTCACCTAATATGTTTTCTCTTTCATAATGACTGATGAGACTTAGACTTGTTGGATGCAGGAATTGCTTGTGGCCTTAAAGCAGGTTCTTGGTACTGATTTCAAGAGAGGTTTATTTCCTTTGATTGACACCCTATTGGAAGAGAGGTAATGCCTTTGAGGCTCCGACTGGGCAGTCAGAAGTCGTAACATAATATGCAATAAATCATTTATGAAGTTCTCGGGGGAATATAAGCTACAGGAAATAGTAATCGTATTTTAATAGTCTTTCATTATTATATTAAGTGAAATGTATTGCTAACTTAGCCGATAAATGGAAAAAAGGAAACCTCTAAATACGCATATAAAAGTTCAGGAACAATATTTGAACAAAGGAAGGAAAATACACATATAAAAGTTCAGGAACAATATTTGAACAAAGGAAGGAAAATTGGAGAGTTATTACAATTTAAGAGTAAATAGAAGAAGTTGATAGAAGTAACCATAGTTCTTTTGGATTTTGCCTTTGGTGTTTTATATGTGCAACAGAAGAGGAAGTTTATCTGTTGATCTCATAACCTAGTGACTTGACTTTTAGATGGAGACTTGATACCATCTAGTTTCAAATGTCATATGTTGGTTCACTTGGAACACATTTCTTTTGTATTATTGCATGTTAATCCTTCTTGAATGTATTGAGTTTTGCTAATCATGATGAAATGGGGTAGGCCCACTGGTCTAAAGGAGATTTGTTTATGACTTCTTTTGGTTTTGTTCACTGCCAACTCTTCATTTTTGTGCTGTCAAAGCTAGTCTACCTGATTTGTTGACTATCCCTTATTCTTAATGTGCCTTTTTGCACCATGTGTGCACACTCTAGTACTAGCACTTGCTTGGAAACCTCTTTCTATTTTTATG
The DNA here is from genome assembly GCA_963921825.1 of Erodium maritimum. Classification (NCBI taxonomy): domain Eukaryota; kingdom Viridiplantae; phylum Streptophyta; class Magnoliopsida; order Geraniales; family Geraniaceae; genus Erodium; species Erodium maritimum. The sequence continues at coordinate 12,084,467 of OY997588.1, read as the reverse complement.
GTTTAAAATTTATTCTGAGTTTTGTTTTTGCCAAATTCTTACTTGCTCTTGCACTGCTGTGTTTGGGGCTGAACTGAAAGTTCTGCTTTCATGAATACCTTAATTGCATGTGCACCATTATGAACTATTGTTGTTTAATGACCTTTTATTTTCTTCTTAAATTGTGTTAGTGTTCTAGTTGGAACTGGTAGGGCGTGCTTTGAAACATTGAGGCCATTGGCTTATAGTCTACTGGCGGAAATAGTTCATCATGTTCGTGGGGATCTTTCCTTGTCACAGGTCATCCTCTGCTTGATAATGTTTGATTTATTATTTCCTATTCCTATTTTGATTCCCTTGTTGATAAGGATTTAATATTTTTTCTTTTCGCTAGTGGTTAAGAAACGTGTAGATGATATTTTTCTCATTCTTCTGCTCCGTTGTTTCCGTTTGTTGGGCATTTTACATGACATTAAGTTTTTATTTTATTACGTTGCTCTTTTCCACCCCTCTCCTTAGTCAGTTGCATAATCTATAGAGTCATCTACCATCGGTGTATATTCGTGTTGTACCTTCTGACGTTGAGAAGATTAACTTTGTCCAAGTGCACTGCTAATTTACATCAAGACTTATTTGCTGCTTCTAACTTTATAGTGTGAAGTTGTGCAGAGTTGTAGCTAAATATTTCTTTTTTTAGGTTTTAGTATAGGGCCCTGTTGCTAGCTTTTTGATTATTGGCCTTGCTCATCTTTCCCGCCTACTGCACTGTTTTGAGCATTGACATCAATTATCATTGAGAGTTCTATCATTGGTCCAGTTTCTTGTTTCAAATACATACTCTATGGGGTTGCTATCATCTACTGTTGTTTCTTATTTACTTTCTGTTTGCTGATACTTCTAGTATGCTGCAGTTATCACGGATTATCTACTTGTTCTCAAGTAACATGCATGATGCTTCGTTGTCTCTCAACATTCATACCACTTGTGCTCGGTTGATGCTGAATTTGGTTAGTATACTCTATTTTATAAAGGATATGTTTGTTGTTGGCTTACTTAGTTTGGCTTGTCTATCACATGTGTAACCATTCAATATGTGGTTGGTAAGGTATTTACAGAGTTTTCTGCAATTTTTTGTTGGGTTGTAGGTGGAACCGATCTTTGAGAAGGGTGTTGACCAGCCATCAATGGATGAAGCACGAATTTTATTGGTTTGACTTCAATGCTACTATACTGCTGTACATACTCGAGCTGGTGGATTCATAATCTTATTATTAATACGAGCCAACGATTTGTTTAATATTCTCTATAGGGGCGAATATTGGATGCTTTTGTTGGAAAATTTAGCACTTTTAAGCGTACAATTCCTCAGGTAATCAACATTAACTCCAATAAGGTTCTGTGTTTAATCTTATACATGCATTTTTGTGGTAATTTTGTCTGCTTTATATGTTATGCTCTAATGTCGCATGATCTACAAGGGTATTCATTTTAAAAAATTATTTGAAGCAACTAACTCTACTCAACTTAACTATGATGTTACATGTTGTTTACCTTTTTATTTATTAATTCTGTTGACATTGGACATAAGTAATGTTGTTATGAGTATTAGAGAACCAACTCAACTAAAAGCTCAAGCTGATAGTCAAAGGCCCAATTATGATTTTATATTCAAACACGCGCCCTCACGGACAAGCCCGTTTACGGGTTTGGATGTGAATTACGTAGAAGGAAAGAGAGCCCATTGAGAAGAGAGATAGGGGTTTTGAAGATAAGATTTAATAAAGGCTCATTAGGCACATATGATATAAATAGAGAAATATTTATATATTTAGGAACCTGACTCTGATACCATATTAGAGAACCAACTCAACTAAAAGTTCAAGATGATAATTGAAGGCCCAATTATGATTTTATATCCTGACAGAATACTTCTGCAGTTCCATGTTATTGGTGCATGGTGATATTTATTCTAAACCGTTTGTGCTCTTCTAAAGTCTGCATGTTTGTCATTAAGTGTTTCTCGCTGGGTAGGAGATAAAAACGTAGACGGAACAATAGGAGACATCCATCTTGTTTATTTAATTAGACTACACACCCATCCAAGTTTGTCGTATGCCCGATTACATTTATCTGTTCTTGTTTGCTTTAGGCGTTGCTGTTGATGTATTAGACTACTAGGGTTTGCGCTATGTTATTTTTCTTAAGCTATCTGGCCCTGGAATTCCTTATCTATGTCTTGTTAAGTGAGGTTTAATACGGCTCCATGCCTTTGTCTTAGTATCCTTGTTGTCCACTTTGTCTAGCCATCTTTTGTTTTCTGTGTCATGTTATCTCGTTTCCTTACTCGTGTTTGTGCTTCCTTTGTGATAGCTACTGGAGGAGGGTGAAGATGGAAAAGATTGTGCTACACTGAGATCAAAGCTTGAACTTCCTGTACAGGTTATCATGTCAACCTTCTTCTGAAATTACTTGATGTATGCTTGGCTTATGTTGTTTCTATCTTTTTTCAGATTTGATTTGCTTCAATGATGGGTTCTTTCTATTTTATTTGGCACTTTAGTAATATTATTCTTAAATTCTAATTGTTTCAAACATGTACTTAAACACGATTTTTTATCCACCTTCTGTGGAAGAAACTTATGATTTCTTCAGAAGCATGTATGGACCTTTGCTATGAACATTTCAACGTCATATTTCCAATCAGATTGTTTCATCCTTGGATAAAAAAGATAAGAGTTAAAAGGTGTATCTACTATCTAAGTAAAGGTTTATGCCACAAGGTTAGTAAACTGGAGGATGTCATTTTCTCTCTCGATCATTCTAACTTGCTGCTTATTTAATAGCGTTGAACTTTTATGTGTTTGTATTTTGTAAAGTGCTCATAGTATAGTATAGTTTGATACTTTGATTGGTATGTCTTTCTACGAAAAATTCAAATTATTGTTCTAGTGGTTATATTGCCTCATAAACAGTTGCATTTGCATTGTTTAGAAGAGTCTTTAGACTTAAGATATTAGGAACTAACCTTTACTTTATCTCCTTTCTACATTGTCATATAATCCCACATCTATTTTATTTCACTTATTAAAGCCACTTTATTATGTGTTATAGTCCCTTTCCTTTCTTTCATCTCCACATGCGATCTGGCTGCAGGCAGTTTTAAATTTGCAGGTTCCTGTAGAACATTCAAAGGAAGTAAGTAACTGTAAGCATCTGATTAAGACTCTGGTAATGGGTAAGTCATCTTTTCCTTGCTTACCTGTTCTTTTTCCGCTAGATGTTATCACATATAACTAAGTTTAGTGTTATCCATCTACAACACTTATCTTGTTACTTACCAATAATTTTTTCCTGAAAAGTGTTTCTCGTAATTGGTTAAATATTTTCTTATGCTGGAAGATATCTATTTGCATGCATTGTTAGGAATGAAGACTATAATTTGGAGCATCACTCATGCACATGTCCCCCGATCACAGGTTCTTCCTTATATCTGACGTGATTGTTATTACACGTAGATATGGGACACACATATATGACTATTGTTCACTCATATCATGTTTCCAAATGTTTAGGTTTCCCCATCCACACAAGGAACATATCCGCAAGTTACATCATCTTCTAATCCACCAACACAACAATCTTTCAAAGGGTTGAGAGAAGATGAGGTACTTTATTTACTATGTTATTGCATGTTTTTCTCCACATATTGTCATGGTCTAACTGTATATTTGATAGGTGTGGAAAGCCTGTGGAGTATTACGAAGTGGAGTGCATTGCTTGGCTCTCTTTAAGGAAAAAGATGAGGAGAGGGAAATGGTCCATCTCTTCTCTCAGATCTTGGCTATTATGGAACCTCGAGATCTCATGGACATGTTCTCATTGTGTATGCCAGAGCTTTTTGAGTGCATGATCAATAATACTCAACTTGTACATATATTTTCCACTCTCTTGCAAGCAGCTAAGGTATACCGCCCATTTGCGGATGTTCTAGTTAATTTCCTCGTAAGCAACAAACTTGATACTCTGAAACATCCAGATTCACCTGCAGCAAAATTGGTGTTGCACCTTTTCCGGTTTATATTTGGTGCTGTTCCAAAAGTTCCTGCAGATTTGGAGCGTATTTTACAGCCTCATGTGCCTGTTATTATGGATGTCTGCATGAAAAATGCTACTGAAATTGAAAGGCCACTAGGTTATATGCAACTTCTGCGCACAATATTTCGAGCTCTTGTAGGATGCAAATTCGAACTTCTGTTACGGGACCTTATTCCAACCCTGCTGCCCTGCCTGAATATGTTACTGGCCATGCTAGAAGGTCCAAATGGGGAGGATATGAGAGACCTTCTATTGGAACTCTGCTTGACATTGCCTGCACGCTTAAGTTCTTTGCTACCATATCTTCCCCGATTAATGAAACCCCTTGTATTGTGTCTTAATGGGAGCGATGATTTAGTAAGTTTGGGTTTAAGAACTCTTGAGTTTTGGGTTGATAGTCTAAATCCTGATTTTCTGGAACCCAGTATGGCCAATGTTATGTCAGATGTGATTCTGGCCTTATGGTCTCACCTGAGGCCTGCACCCTATCCTTGGGGTGGGAAAACTTTGCAACTCCTTGGTAAGTTAGGTGGTCGTAATAGACGCTTTCTCAAAGATCCCCTTGCACTTGAGTGTAAAGAAAACCCTGAGCATGGGCTTCGCTTGATTCTTACATTTGAGCCAGCTACCCCATTTTTGGTACCTCTGGATCGATGCATAAATCTGGCTGTAGCTGCTGTGATGAACAACAGTCCTGGCATGGATGCTTTCTATCGGAAGCAGGCTCTTAAATTCCTCCGTGTATGCTTGTCTTCTCAACTTAATTTGCCTGGGAGTGTTACTGATGAGGTGTATACACCTAAACAGTTGTCTAATTTGTTAGTTTCTCCAGTGGATTCATCTTTATGGCGATCCGAGATATCAGATGTAAAGGTTAGTTCTTTTGTACTACGATTTCCATTAACTTATTGCACAAATTGCAGAAAGTATAACAAGTTAAACAAATGATACTACTTAAAAATGCATTTTTCAGTGATGAATTCCCCTAGTTTTGCGGTTGAAGAATCTATTTATCTGATAATTAAATGCTCGGCCAATGCATTGACTTTCAGCATCTTATCACTGCAGGGTGACTTAGGTGTAAAGACAAAAACACAACTTATAGCAGAAAAGTCTGTTTTTAAGATTCTGTTAATGACTGTTATTGCTGCTAACGCAGAGTTGGATCTTCATGAACCTAAGGATGATTTTATTGCCAATGTCTCTCGACATTTTGCTATGATATTTCACATAGATCAATTTTCAAGTAATACATCATTAGGAACTTCTACAGGAGGAGGTTCTACGATTACAGCAAACGTTACTGTCAGTTCAAGGACTAGGCACAATAGTTCTAATCTGAAAGAGTTAGACCCACTATTATTTTTAGATGTGTTGGTAGATGTGCTGGCAGATGAAAATAGGCTCCATGCTAAAGCTGCTCTTGATGCGTTAAATGTATTTGCTGAAACACTTCTATTTCTTGCACGTACTAAACATGCTGATGTTCTAATGTCAAGAGGCCCGGGTACTCCTATGATGGTCTCTAGTCCATCAATGAATCCTGTCTATTCACCACCACCAAGTGTCCGTATTCCTGTTTTTGAGCAGCTTCTACCCCGTCTTTTGCATTGTTGCTATGGAAGTACATGGCAAGCACAGATGGGAGGTGTCCTGGGACTCGGTGCTTTGGTTGGAAAGGTCACTGTTGAGACCTTGTGCCATTTTCAAGTAAGGATAGTTCGTGGTCTGATATATGCTCTTAAGCGACTTCCTGTTTATGCTAACAAAGAGCAGGAAGAGATAAGTCAAGTGCTTACTCAAGTTCTCCGCGTGGTAAATAATGTTGATGAAGCAAACAGTGAACCTCGTAGGCAAAGCTTTCAGGGAGTCATAGAATTTCTTGCTTCAGAGTTGTTTAATCCCAATGCCTCTATTGTGGTTAGGAAGAATGTGCAATCATGTTTGGCTTTTTTGGCCAGTAGGACTGGCAGTGAGGTGTCTGAGCTGCTGGAACCTTTGTATCAGTTAATGCTGCAGCCTCTAATTATGCGGCCGCTCCGATCAAAGACAGTTGATCAACAGGTAACCACATTACTAGTTTTCATTTAGAAAATTCTCTGTTTGCCATGCTAAGTTAAAATGGCTTGTAGGTTGGTACAGTCACTGCTTTGAATTTCTGCTTGGCCTTGAGGCCTCCTCTTCTCAAATTGACTCAAGAATTAGTAAATTTCCTACAAGAAGCCCTACAAATTGCTGAAGCTGATGAGACTGTATGGGCTGTGAAATTTATGAACCCCAAAGTTGCCACATCATTAAATAAACTTCGAACTGCTTGCATTGAGCTACTCTGTACAACAATGGCATGGGCAGATCTTAAAACTCCTAATCATTCTGAATTGCGTGCAAAGATCATTTCCATGTTTTTCAAGTCTTTGACATGTAAAACATCTGAAATTGTTGCTGTTGCGAAGGAAGGCCTACGACAGGTTCGTTTCCATCTTCTTGGAGGATTATTTTCTAACCATATGATTGGCCATTCCAGATTTTTTTAGTTCGTACTGATGTTTTTTTGCATTGTGTCTCATATGATTTCGAGATCTGCATCTTATTCTGTCCTCTCCAATTGATTTCTCGTCTAGGTTATCAGTCAACAAAGAATGCCCAAAGAACTTTTGCAGAGCAGTCTTAGGCCTATATTAGTAAATTTGGCCCATACCAAAAATCTGAGCATGCCACTTCTACAAGGTTTGGCTCGCTTGCTTGAACTTTTGTCCAATTGGTTTAATGTTACCTTGGGTGGCAAGTTGTTGGACCACCTGAGGAAGTGGTTGGAACCAGAAAAACTGGCACAGAGTCAGAAGTCCTGGAAGGCTGGCGAGGAACCGAAAATTGCTGCAGGTAATTCATGTTTTTCCTTACTTGCCCATTGCACTGGGGCTTGCTCATACATGGAAGTTGCAAATTGCAATATATACTTGGAATCAAAGTAAATAATTAATACTTACCTAACTTTTCTTTTTTTCTCCAGCTATCATCGAGCTTTTTCACCTTCTTCCCCAGGCCGCATCTAAATTCCTTGATGAACTAGTAACCTTAACCATAGATTTGGAAGGGGCTCTTCCTCCTGGACTGGTGTACAGCGAGATTAACAGTCCATATCGTGTCCCACTTACAAAGTTCTTGAATCGATATGCAACACATGCTGTTGATTATTTTCTTGCTCGATTAAATGAACCAAGATATTTCACACGGTAAGGTTAAGATGCAGACATGATTTTGCTATATGATCACTGTCTTAAGTGCGGTAGTAGATCTTCTTTGTTTGTTTTTATTAAATGCAGGTTTATGTATATAATAAGATCAGATGCTGGACAGCCTTTGCGAGATGAGCTTGCAAAATCACCACAGAAGATACTAGCACATGCCTTTTCTGTTTTTATGCCAAAATCTGATGTTCCTTTAACTTCAGCCTTACCTGTGGCTTCAGCGGGTGAGGATAGCTTTGCTAGTCTAGCCGAGAGTTCCAACCCACCATCAGCGATCCCTACTGCAACTTCAGACGCCTATTTTGAAGGACTTGCTCTTATTAAAACTTTGGTCAAGTTAATACCTGGATGGTTGCAGAGTAATTGTGCTGTCTTCGAAACCTTGGTACTTATTTGGAAGTCAGCTGGAAGAGTATCCCGTTTGCGCAGTGAGCAAGATCTGAACTTAGTTCAGGTAAGTTCTTTTACTCTTAAGGTGCAGATAATTTTGGCATCATTTTTTCTTAAGCTAATCACTTGATGACGAGGTTTCTCTTCAGATGTCCACACCACTTTGGGTCACCTTGCTTAAAAATGTAGTGTGGTGGAAACTCCCACCACTTCGTCCCAACCCACTCGAAAGAAAAAGAGAAAAACTATCTTCGGACCTTTGATGTCCTTAAGATGCTGGCCATTATTGGTACCCTATGCATGGTTCTTACCATGTTTGCCATTCTCTTTGTCACATTACAAAGAAGATAGGCTTTTAATTTATGTTTGGTCGCCAAAATTCTGTTGTTTTTTCTAACCCCTGTATGGTGAAATATCTAATGGTGACCCTTCTCATCCTTTGAAAAAGAGGGGGATTGGATTTGCGGTAATGGTGAGTGGTGACCCTTCTCAACCATTGAAAAAGAAGGGGATTGGATTTGTGGTATTGATGACTCATTTCATCCCTTGAAGAAGAAGATAATTAGATCTAGGGTTTAGGTTTGAGTGGAAAAACCCATATGTTTTTCTTGCCTCAGTGTTTTGTGAAAGGGAAATTTGATATTCTATACTTAGAAAGTATATGATATTTGTTTTATATGCCACCACAATTTAAAATTTGAAATCTATGTTTTTTCAAATATTTTAGGACAAAAATACCCTCATTAGATTTTATTTAAACCCCGACAAATAAATAGGTTAATTGTCAAAAACTGCAGTAAAGTTTTGTCCACAATCAGAATCATGCAAAAACTTTTGTCAAAGCTTTGTGGGTGCACTGAAGTTTTGTCCACGCTTTGTGGGTGCATTATGTATTGCCCACAAATCTATTGAATCCGGGAAGCACTGCCCAGACCATCATTCTGAACATCCTTGTTACGTTTAAACTAAGAGTTGTGGACAAAACTTAGTGCACCCACAAAGCGTGGACAAAACGTTGTGCATGCTTCCGTTTGTGGACAAAACTTAACTGTAGTTTTTTACAATCAACCCAAAAGAAATTGCATCTGGGAGGGTTCGAAACATGGTTGTCCAAGACAAAATACATTAACTTAACCACTTGTGCTAAATTACTTATCTGCATTATGACCCTTTATTATTTATTAGCTCATCCCATCAATCAATTTCTCCACATACATAAGCATTATAGTGGCTACAGTTCGTTGTCTTTAATTTTCAACTAAAAATAAAGAATAAAAACAATTCATTTATTCAGGTTTTATTTTTAAATTTTGGTGTAGTATGAGGATTTAGTTGAGCTAGAATGGGTTTCGAATTTTACAGAGGAATCATTCTCTAGCATGAGTCCTATTTTGCGGTGGGAAGGTTGGCCGGAGGAAGGAAAAACACGGGGAGATGAAATTATCGGTGATTTACAAAAAAATTGTTTAATGGCATGGTTTCGAAAAATTGATAACATGTTAGGGATACATTTGTCTTTCGGGTGTTTGATGGTGCACCAGTATATTAAAGTTGACTAATAAATAATAAAGGGTTATAATATATATAAATAATTTAGTACAATTGGTTAAGTTAATGTGTTTTGTCTTGGACAACCATGGTTCAAACCCTCCTAGATGCAATTTATTTTCTGGGGTTTAAACTAAATGTATTGGGATACTTTTGTCCTAAAACATTTGAAAAGTATAGATTTCAAATTTTAAATTATAGAGGCATATAAAACAAATATCCTATACCTTCAAGCATAAAATATCAAATTTCCCTTGTGGAATTGCTACACATGTCAACTCTTTGGTGGGATGGAGTAATGGCTTGATATTTTTAATTGGAATAACTTTTATCAATATTTCTGGTATTTTAACATTTTTTTGCATGTCAGTTGTTTTTATTGCTGAATTGTCCTCAGTTAAATTTCTGTAACTGGTTAAACACGCTCCAGCCAAAAAGCTGAAGCTATTAGGGGGATGGCCCAACCAGTATATGAAGTGGTAATAAATCCACATTCTTTCAATATGGAACACGTAGACACTCCACTCGCGTGCAGGTTGTACAAAGGGCCTTACACGGGGACGAAAAACATAAAAACGGGGAAGAAGCACCACACTACCATACTAAACTTCAACCTAAAAACTGAGCGACTACTGTATCTAGTAGTCTCTAAATCCCCATTCTTTCAACGCGAGTCATTCAATTCATATAATTTATCCCAGAATGTATTTTAATTGCCAGTTCTTACCTTTCCTATTTTCTTTTTGTAATGGTCAATGCCATGTCCAAATCACATCCTGTGTCCGCCATATTGGCACATCCTGGGATTTCTATATTCTAGACTTATTTGATCAAAGGTGCTCGGTATCTTTATGTCTAACAGTATATGGAGAAGAAACTTGCCTGCCATGGTTTGCTTGACTACTTCCATTGTTTATCCTTGTATTTTGAGATTTCCCCCTGTCGATTATCATGCTTCTGTCTGTCTTGACTATAGTTACTGAAATGCAGGTGAAAGAAAGCAAATGGCTTGTCAAATGCTTTTTGAATTATTTACGGAATGAGAAAACCGAAGTGAATGTTCTCTTTGATATGCCATCCATCTTCTTGTATCATAGTCGCATTGACTATACCTTTTTGAAGGAGTTTTACATTATAGAGGTACTTTCTTGACATTTCCACCCTTTCCCAGCATTCTTATTTTTTTGTTAACCAGTTTTACATGCTGTATCCTTCATTTCAGGTTGCCGAGGGGTATACACCGAATATGAAGAAAACTCTTCTCATGCATTTTTTGACCCTCTTTCAGTCAAAGCAACTTGGTCATGACCATTTAGTGGTTGTGATGCAAATGCTCATTCTTCCTATGCTGTCTCATGCATTTCAAACTGGCCAAAGTTGGGAGGTGGTTGACCCTGCTATAATAAAAACTATTGTTGATAAACTTCTTGATCCCCCAGAAGAGGTGGCGCTCTGCCTTTGCACTCCTATATGTTTTTATATGACATTTTGATGTTTGGTTTCCAACTTGTTGTCCTGCATTATGTTTTTATTGCAATTGTAAATTGTTTTGACCGCTAACAGGTTTCTGCTGAATATGATGAACAACTGAGGATAGAGCTTTTGCAGCTTGCCACTTTACTTCTTAAGTATCTTCAGGGCGATCTTGTTCACCATAGAAAAGAACTTATCAAGTTTGGCTGGAATCATCTAAAACGTGAGGATAGTGCAAGTAAGCAATGGGCCTTTGTCAATGTTTGCCATTTCTTGGAGGCCTATCAGGCCCCAGAGAAAATTATACTCCAGGTACTTTGTCTGTTTGCTATATAACAATACGTGCTGTGTTACACAAGCAAGCAACCTGGGTTCGAATCCCATAACTAGCAGATTTTTTTTGATAAAAAAAACAATACATGCTGTGTAAAGTTGTTGTATGTCATTGTAAAGCCACTTTAACCTTTTAGGGTCATCAACTATGGGTGTCAATTGGTTGATGTGAAAATTTGTGGTGCTATCTTTAGGCTAGTGGGTTGCAAATACCTCTTAAGAGGGATTTTACTAGATCAGATATAGTTATAGTTGCTAAGAGTATGCCCTATTTTTTAGTGCTTTCAGTTACCTGATTTGTGGACCCTTGCTACTTAAAAATGAATGTTTTCATAACAGTGTTTGAATATTGAATTGATGTGAACACAAACATATGTATATGCAGTATGTAGTTGGACCCTTTTATTTTGATATGGTAAAATAAAACTGTCCTGATGCATATCTTACGGATGCAGGTTTTTGTCGCGCTTCTTAGAACGTGCCAGCCAGAAAACAAGTTGTTGGTCAAGCAGGCCCTGGATATACTGATGCCAGCACTACCACGGAGGTTGCCTCTTGGGGATTGTCGCATGCCAATTTGGATACGATATACAAAAAAAATTCTGGTCGAGGAAGGTCATTCACTTCCTAATTTGATTCACATCTTCCAACTTATTGTTCGGCATTCAGAGCTCTTCTACAGCTGCAGAGCTCAATTTGTGCCTCAGATGGTGAATTCTCTCAGTCGCTTCGGACTGCCATATAGTACTACAATAGAAAACAGACGTCTAGCTATTGAACTTGCTGGGTTAGTGGTTGGTTGGGAAAGGCAAAGGCAAAATGAAATGAAAGCTGTGACTAATGGTGATATCCCTGGCCAGACCAGGGACAAGTTTAATACTGACCCTGCCAGTTCTGATCCTAAGCAACATATGGATGTATCTACTTTCTCTGAAGATCCAAGTAAGCGAGTGAAAGTTGAACCTGGCCTTCATTCTCTATGTATGATGTCTCCTGGTAGTGCTCCATCTATTCCTAATATTGAAACCCCTGGATCTGTTGGCCAACCTGATGAAGAATTCAAACCTAATGCGGCTATGGAAGAGATGATTATTAACTTTCTCATTCGAGTGAGTATCTATTTTCACTTTGATTATCTCATAGCTGCTTAAAGTTTACACTTTGTGCTGAATTCACTTTTGAATTTTGTTTGTCTGACAAGTTATATGATGGCATATGGTGATACGGGCTTACATTTTACTTGGCTTTTTGGAAACAGGTTGCCTTGGTAATAGAGCCCAAGGACAAAGAAACTAGCACTATGTACAAACAAGCTCTGGAGCTTCTGTCGCATGCACTGGAGGTGTGGCCAAATGCCAATGTCAAGTTCAATTATCTAGAAAAACTGCTGAGCAGCATTCAACCATCTCAGTCAAAGGATCCATCCACAGCCCTTGCACAGGGTTTGGATGTGATGAACAAGGTTTTGGAGAAACAGCCACATTTGTTCATTCGAAATAACATCAACCAGATTTCTCAAGTATGCTCATGTTCCTTACTGTATTTATCATACATTTTACCGTAATTTAGAAATTTACCATACATTTTAGTGGTAAGTATATTTGTGCAACAGCCGTTATTCCTGTGGCTTCTTCCTTGAAAGGTTGGGATCTTTAGACCTCTTGTTTTGTAGATTCTCGTGCTTCACTCTTATTGTTTCTGTCTGTTTGTCTGCTAGCCGTTGCTCATCTGGAATGCATGCTCTCTGTATTACTTATTTTCTTTTGTTGCTCATGGGCTTTTTCGCTTTGCCTTCGGGCTTGGGAACACCCTTTTCTTCTTTGGAAAAGGCTGTTCTTTTCTTTAATTTTTTTATACCTTTTCCTCTGAGATTTTTTGTTGTGTTTATGTTAGTTTGATATAAAAGCACATTCAATAGAAAACCCTAAAACCACCATATCACTAATAAAAAAATTATTTGTATTATTTAAATTGTTTAATTACTTCATATACTATTTGTATGCAAAATCTTGCTCCACTGAAAATTTTATGAATCAGTCTGATGTTAGTTTATCATTTTTATCTCTCTTGCAGATTCTTGAACCTTGTTTTAAGTATAAAATGTTGGATGCTGGAAAGTCACTGTGCTCCCTTTTGAAGATGGTTTTCATAGCATTTCCTCTTGAACGTACAGATACACCACAAGATGTGAAATTACTGTATCAGAAGGTGAATGAGTTGATACAGAAGCACATTAATACTGTCACAGCTCCTCAGACTTCGGGTGCAGATAATGCTGCAAATTCAATCAGTTTTGTACTGCTTGTCATTAAAACCTTGACAGAGGTTCATAAGAACTTCGTTGATCCATTCATTTTGGTTCGTGTCCTTCAACGCGCGCGTGATATGGGAGCAACATCAGGGTCTCATGTGAAACAAGTATGCTTCTATTTCTGTCTGATACCCATGTTTGAAGTTATTCTGGGCATGGCTATGCTCAAATTCAGCAGCTGAGTTAAAAGCTTGCTCTTTTGAGGACGGTGGGTGTCACGTGTGCCCTTGTAGGCAGCATGAAGTTTTTCGTGCCTGTTAGGTAGGCAATGAGTTAATATTAGGCATTGAAAGTGATCATTTTAGTTATACCAGCACAAGAGCCCATTTGTACTGTCAGATATAAGGTTCCCTAAAGCGACCCCTCGCTAATTAGTATTCCACTATTAAATCCAACATGTTTTGAATTCTGGTCCATCTTTTCATGTCCTAGACTTGTGTAATTTAAGCCCACTCATTTAGGATGTGTGACTGTTTTCTCCTGGATCTAGGATTAAGATTCTTGGCTATATTGAAGACTTCATTAGAGATGCAGTTTAGGCTGTCATTTCAATTTCAGACTGTTATGGGCCATGTGGGCCGGTTCAAAGGCCTAGTATACACTAGGAAGTCGAGCGCGCCAAGCAAAGGAGAAGAGGGAGTCGCGCGCGTCCCTTTTGCAGAGCCGGCTGCCTAGCCGGCTATTCTATTTCCTGTTTTAGTTGGTTTCTTAATTTCAATTGTAATAGGATTTGGGAACTTTGGGTAGTTTGGAATAATTGTTGAATTAGGAATTTGGGTTGTTTTAGGAAAGCTCTCTGGTTATAAATACCATGGAGGATTCATGAATAAAGCATTGAGAATTAAATTGACTATCTTTAGTTCTCTACCAAGGTCTTTGAGTTCCCTTACACACGAGCTCATAAACTCTACACAATTGAGAGGAAGAAGAACAAGGATTCGTTCCAACGAACCCTTGATTTGAAATCCTACCAAGGTCGCATAACGAGATCCATTAGCGAGGCACATAACAAATTGGTATCAGAGCCACACGTTATGGACCAAGAGCAATCGTTTCAGCAACAAGTTCTGGCGTTCATGGCCGAATATAAGGCTGATAAGCTGCAAATTGAAGCTGGTCGACTGAAGAGTGAAGCTGATCGGAGAGAGGTGCAGAATTTGGCTGTCCAGATCCGCGCCCTATCCCTTCCCCAGCAGGAGCAGCCGCCGGAGGGAAGCTCGGCCTCAGGCAACCGACAGCGCACACCCCCGCCGGAGGGAAGCTCGGCCGCTGTCAACCGGCAGCGCACACCCCCGCCGGTCCCAGCACCGGTCGCCACCGGCCCTGGTGGGGACGGAACTATCGTCCCTCGCGTTACTCGCCTCGAGTTTCCTCGTTTCGATGGCCGATCCGACCCGACAACATGGTTGAACAGGTGTGAAGCGTTTTTTCTCCACCAACGTACTCCGGCAGACGAAAAAGTTTTATTGGCAGCTTTCCATTTGGAGGATGCGGCACAACAATGGTATACGAAAACCCAAAGAGATGTTCAAAACTTGAATTGGCCTTCCTTCAAACTTTATTGCAATTCCCGCTTCGGGTCTATTCTAGCAAGCAATCGATTGGGGGAGCTCGCCAAATTACGACAGGAGGGTTCGGTAGACGAGTATGCCATTCAATTCGAATGCCTGGCAGCGCAGATCCCAGATTTGACTGTTAGCCAGGAAATCTCCTTGTTTCTCAGTTGCCTGCAGGTGAAATTATCCATTGACGTCGATATCCAACAACCACCAGATTTGACAACGGCTATTGGACTGGCTAAGCTATATGAGAGGAGGAATCAGGAAGACGTTCCGATACCACGTAGGCAGCGCCCGCCACATCCGTCGCCGAGGCCGTTTGCTAAGAGAATCTCGAAAGAGGAAAAACAGGACCGGATTGCCAAGGGTCTCTGCTTCAATTGCGAGGAGCCATATGCCTTTGGGCACAAGTGTAAAAATCTTTTCTGGTTGGAGCTGATTGAGGACAAGGAAGACCCGCCAGATCCAGAGGAGGTCCCTCCGTCTATATCACTACACGCCATGACTGGGACAGTCGCACCACAGACTATGCGGGTCCGGGAAACCCTACAAGGTGCGGCTTTGTTGGTCTTAATTGACTCAGGCTCCACTCACAATTTCGTTGATGAGGGGTTCGCTCGCAGGGTGGGGTTACCGGTCCAGTCAAGGTCCGGGTTATGTGTCTTGGTCGCCAATGGAGAAAGCGTTTTTAGTCCGGGGGTATGTCGTCTGGCCCCACTCAAGGTTGGTTCCGAGACATTCCCATTTGATTTGTTTGTTTTTCCTTTGTGTGGGTTCACGGCAGTGTTGGGAGTGAATTGGCTACGCACCCTGGGGGATATCCTGTGGAATTTTGATCAAATGACTATGCGATTCTCTCTTTCTCACCGCCCCATAGTCCTGCGGGGTCTGCACCCCAAAGACAAGGGACCCGTATTTGCTGCCCTGTCAGGGAGCCGTTCACAGGAGCATCTTTGCACATCCCTACTGGGGGAATTCTCGGATGTCTTTGCCGAACCTAAAGGCCTGCCGCCTTCCCGATCAGCGGATCACCGTATCCATCTATTGCCGAATACGGCACCAGTGGTGGTTCGGCCTTACAGGTACCCACACCGTCAGAAAGATGAAATCGAAGCACAGTGTAGGAACATGCTGGCGCAGGGGATCATTCGCCCCAGCAAATCTCCTTTCTCCTCTCCAGTATTATTGGTTCCGAAGACAAGACTTGGCGCATGTGCGTGGATTATAGGGCCTTGAATGAGCAGACGGTCAAGGACAAGTTCCCCATTCCAGTGATCGATGAATTGTTGGATGAGCTGCATGGGGCGTGTTGTTTCTCCAAATTGGATCTCCGTTCTGGGTATCATCAGGTCAAAATGCACCCAGAGGACATTCAGAAGACGGCATTTCGCACCCATCATGGACACTTCGAGTTTCTGGTAATGCCATTTGGCCTGACTAATGCACCGTCCACGTTTCAGGCATTAATGAATGACATCTTTGCGCCATACTTGAGGCGCTTTGTGCTGGTATTTTTTGACGATATCTTGATCTATAGTGCCTCTTATACCGAGCACCTCCACCACTTGCGGGTAATTCTATCCTTACTACGTTCTCATTCCCTTTATCTGAAGCGTAGCAAGTGTTTGTTTGCTCAGACACAAGTGGCATATTTGGGGTTTATTATTTCGGGACAAGGAGTTCAAGCTGACCCTGACAAAATCTCGGCCATGACTGACTGGCCCTGTCCTGCAACACCTCGGGCCCTCCGTGGCTTCTTGGGGCTCACCGGTTACTACCGAAAATTTGTCAAAGACTACGGGATTCTAGCAGCTCCGATGACTCGTTTGTTAAAGAAAAACTCTTTCAGCTGGGACCCGGAGGCGCAGGCCTCCTTCGAGGCTCTGAAAGTTGCAATGACAACAACACCGGTGCTTGCTCTTCCAGATTTTGAAAAGGAATTCACCGTGGACTGTGATGCGTGTGATTCTGGCATTGGCGCGGTACTCCACCAATCTAACCGACCTATTGCTTTTTTTAGCAGGACATTTGCAGCTAGGTATACGAAGTTAGCGGCATACGAAAAGGAGTTGATTGGGCTGGCTCAAGCTATCCGCCATTGGCGCCCCTACTTATGGGGTCGACAGTTTCTAATTCGGACGGACCATTATAGCCTCAAGTACTTGCTCGATCAAAGGGTAGCAACATCTCCGCAGCAGCGCTGGTTGTCCAAACTAATGGGCTTCGATTTTCGAGTTGAATATCGTTCAGGTCGCGAGAATGTGGTGGCAGACGCCCTTTCTAGGCGTGACGAAGAGGTCGGCCTCTTCTTGGCTCTCTCCGCCCCTTTATTGCACTTGTGGGATGAGCTGGTCACCGAGAGCAAGTCCTCGCCGGTCATCCAAGAGAAGGTGGCTACGATTCGGTCCGGAGCCCTCTCGAATTTATGGGAGGAACGTGACGGGGTCGTGCTCTTTAAACAGAGGGCTTGGCTACCAGGGGACTCGACCTTGATCCCCTCTATTTTGGCTGCCGTCCACAACACAGCTCACGAAGGGTACCAGAAGACCTTGGTCTGAGTTGCGGTTGATTTCTATTGGCGAGGTATGAAAGGCCAAATTCAGGCATTCGTGCGTGCCTGTGATGTTTGCCAGCGTAACAAATCGGACTCCTTACGTCCGGCGGGCCTCCTCCAGCCATTACCCGTTCCTTCTCAGGTTCGGGCTGATATTAGTATGGATTTTATTGACGCTTTGCCCTGTTCTGGCGGGAAATCGGTTCTTTTTGTGGTGGTGGACAGGTTGTCTAAATATAGCCACTTCATGGCTCTTTCGCACCCATACACTGCAACATCGGTGGCCAGGATTTTCTTTGATACGGTGGCCAGGTTGCACGGTATTCCTGAGACCATTGTGAGCGACAGGGATAAGGCATTTACAAGTGCTTTTTGGCGGGAATTATTCCGCTTGAGCGGGTCCTCACTACACATGAGTTCAACATATCATCCTCAGAGCGATGGGCAGACAGAGGCGGTGAACAAAACTTTGCAAATGTACCTCCGCTGCTTTGTGGCCGAGAATCCGAAGCACTGGACTCGTTGGGTGGCGTGGGCGGAATACTGCTATAACACTAGTTTTCATTCCACTATCCGCTCCACGCCATTTGAGGTGGTTTATGGTCGGAAGCCACCTCGGTTGTTGGATTATACCCCGGGCGCAGCCAAGGTGGAGGCCGTGGATCGGGAGCTGCAGGAGAGGGACGAGAAATTGCAGGCCCTTCGGCTCCAGCTCTTACGGGCTCAACAGGCTATGAAGGATCGCTACGATAAGGGCCATCATGATGTTTCATTCGAAGTGGGGGCATTAGTTCTCCTGAAGTTGCAGCCTTACCGACAGAAGACGGGCACCTCGCAGCGGAGGAAGCTGAGCCCGCGGTTTTATGGCCCATTCCGGGTGATTGAACGTATTGGCTCCGTGGCATACAAGCTGGCACTTGCAGCCGAGTCGCGCATTCATCCAGTTTTTCATGTATCGTGTTTACGATTGTTTATAGGGGATGCTACGGCGGTACCACTTCTGCCACCACCAGAGGCTCTTGTCGCCCCGCCGGTCCCACTTGCAGTATTGGATGTCCGCACTAAGGAAGGGCAGCCCGAAGTTTTGATCCATTGGTCGACCAAATCACCTGCAGAGGCTTCGTGGGAGCTTGCACGCGAGATGATGGAGTCATTTCCTTCCTTTGCACTTGAGGTCAAGCACTATTTGGATGGGGGGAGTGATGTTATGGGCCATGTGGGCCGGTTCAAAGGCCTAGTATACACTAGGAAGTCGAGCGCGCCAAGCAAAGGAGAAGAGGGAGTCGCGCGCGTCCCTTCTGCAGAGCCGGCTGCCTAGCCGGCTATTCTATTTCCTGTTTTAGTTGGTTTCTTAATTTCAATTGTAATAGGATTTGGGAACTTTGGGTAGTTTGGAATAATTGTTGAATTAGGAATTTGGGTTGTTTTAGGAAAGCTCTCTGGTTATAAATACCAGGGAGGATTCATGAATAAAGCATTGAGAATTAAATTGACTATCTTTAGTTCTCTACCAAGGTCTTTGAGTTCCCTTACACACGAGCTCATAAACTCTACACAATTGGGAGGAAGAAGAACAAGGATTCGTTCCAACGAACCCTTGATTTGAAATCCTACCAAGGTCGCATAACGAGATCCATTAGCGAGGCACATAACACAGACCCATGTCTATTTTGTGTGTGTCATTCATGATCCTCTTTTAACATTTGATAACATTGTCTCCCTTTTGGCTTTGGGTAGAGCTAATGCAGCACCACCTGTTCTGTTTACAGACATGTTTATTCTTGTCTATTAACTTTATCTGATTATATTAATCTAATCATTTTTTTCATTCAAGGGTCAGAGAACTGATTCAGATTCTGCGGCCACTTCTTCCCGGGAAGGTGCTGATGTCGAAGCAGTTATCGCTAATTTAAATTCTGTCTTAAAACTTATCAGTGAAAAGGTCATGCTTGTAGCAGAGTGCAAACGGTCCATAACTCAAATCTTGAATGCCTTGCTCTCTGAGAAAGGCACCAATGCTAGTGTGCTTCTTTGCATACTTGATGTCATGAAAGGGTGGATTGAAGATGATGTCAGCAAGCCTGGCACACCTGCCATGTCAAGTGCTTTTCTCACACCTAAGGAAATAGTCTCCTTCCTTCAGAAGCTTTCCCAGGTTGATAAGCAGAACTTCTCCACAAGTGCCTTGGAAGAGTGGGACAGGAAGTATCTTCAGCTTCTTTATGGAATCTGTGCTGATTCAAATAAGTAAGTATATATCTATAAATTTTGCTTTTATTTTGCTTCCACTTGGGTATATAAACTGTTGGTTTGATTGACTTGCAGATATCTCCTGGCCCTACGTCAGGAGGTGTTCCTGAAGGTGGAGAGGCAATTCATGCTTGGTTTACGAGCTAAGGATCCAGAAATTAGGAAGAATTTCTTTTCACTTTATCATGAATCTCTTGGCAAAACATTGTTCACGAGGCTGCAGTACATTATACAGATTCAGGACTGGGAAGCTCTGAGTGATGTCTTCTGGCTCAAACAAGGCCTAGATCTTCTTCTGGCGACGTTAGTTGAAACTAAACCCATTACACTTGCTCCAAACTCTGCCAGAGTTCCTCCACTTGTGAGTTCAGGTTCTCTTCCAGACAGTTCAGGGATTGAGCACCAAGTTACTGACGTTCCTGATGGACCAGAAGATGCCCCCCTTACATTTGATAGCCTTGTTCTCAAGCATTCTCGATTTCTGAATGAGAAAAGCAAACTTCAGGTATTTTGTTTTCCCTTGAGACATATGGACCAAAATGCTTTATACTTTTGGAATGTACACCATTATCCTCTAGATCTGCTCCATACTTGATAGTTTGGTGTCTATTTTTATTAACCTTTTCCTTTTCTAGGTGGCTGATCTAGTTATTCCGTTGAGAGAACTGGCACATGTTGATGCAGATGTTGCATATCATCTGTGGGTGTTGGTATTTCCCATTGTTTGGGTGACCTTGCATAAAGAAGAACAGGTCACTTTGGCTAAACCAATGATTTCTCTCCTATCCAAAGACTACCATAAAAAACAGAAACACAGCAGACCAAATGTTGTGCAAGCACTTCTCGAAGGGCTTCAGTTGAGTCACCCTCAACCTCGGATGCCAAGTGAGCTCATTAAGTATATTGGAAAAACTTACAACGCTTGGCATATCTCGTTAGCTCTGCTAGAAAGTCATGTCATGTTATTCTTGAATGAACCCAAGTGTGCAGAGTCTTTGGCTGAGGTTTATCGGTTGCTCAATGAAGAAGATATGAGGTATGGTTTGTGGAAGAAAAGGTCTACCACTGCAGAAACCAAGGCTGGGCTCTCTCTAGTTCAGCATGGTTATTGGCAGCAGGCACAAAACCTTTTCTACCAAGCTATGGTTAAGGCAACACAAGGCACATACAGCAATGTAGTACCAAAAGCTGAGATGTGTCTCTGGGAAGAGCAGTGGATTCATTGTGCTACTCAACTTAGTCAGTGGGATGCATTGGTAGATTTTGGAAAGAGTATTGAGAATTATGACATACTACTTGACACACTATGGAAGGTGCCAGATTGGACATATATGATGAATCATGTGATTCCAAAGGCTCAAGTAGAAGAGACTCCTAAGCTTCGTCTGGTTCAGGCCTTCTTTGCCTTGCATGATAAAAATACAAATGGTGTGGGTGATGCTGAAAACATTTTGGGAAAAGGCATTGATCTTGCTTTAGAGCAGTGGTGGCAGTTGCCTGAGATGTCTGTCCATGCTCGAATTCCTCTTTTGCAGCAATTCCAGCAGCTGGTTGAAGTTCAAGAATCTGCCAGAATTCTTTTGGACATTTCTAATGGAAACAAACTTTCTGGAAATTCTGTTGGTAGTGTGCATGGAAATCTTTATGCAGATCTTAAGGACATTCTTGAAACATGGAGACTGAGAATTCCGAATGAGTGGGATAATATGTCGGCTTGGTGTGATTTGCTTCAATGGAGGAATGAAATGTATAATACTGTCATAGATGCGTTTAAGGAGTTTGGTACCACAAATCCGCAGCTTCATCACCTTGGTTATCGTGACAAAGCATGGAATGTAAATAAGCTAGCTCATATTTCTCATAAGCAAGGCCTTCATGATGTTTGTGTGACGATACTTGAGAAGATGTATGGCCACTCCACCATGGAAGTGCAGGTACTACAAACTACTCTATTGCGTATCTGCTCTAGGTGGTAGGAAAGGACTTCATCTTTTCCGTGAATCTAGAGACACCACTTAATGGTCACACTGGAATTTGCGTATAGTCATCATCATTTGGTTGATTAAAGTTTCTTATCGTAATCTTCAATTTTTGTGTTTCTATTAGCTATGGCTCTTGAATACTTTTGAATTAGCCTTAGGGTGGTCTTAATATTTTGTAGGTGTCTAGTGATGTCTTGAACCCTACATGGGTTGTGTTACTGTTAAGAATTGTTCCCCTTCTGCTCGAAACTCTGTTTGCCAACCATTGAACTCACTCCAACCCAAACGATGCATTTCACCTCCCCTTACGCACAGGCTGTGGACCAAGGACAACTGACAGGCCCTTGACCCAAGACAAAGGGCTGGCAGAGATGGGTGTGAGTCGAAGACAAGTTCTGATACCATGTTAAATTTATTCCAACCCAAAAGCTTAAACTATTAGGTGAACGACCCAACCAGTATATCAAGTGACCACTAAATCCACATTCTTTCAATGAGGGATACTTCAGCACCAACTAAGAATTTTGTATCTCTCTTTATTTTAGTGTAGCCAAGCAGTTTTGCTAAGGGATTCATGTCACTGGCCCTAACACTGTTTATGAAATGTCTTGGTTGTTGTTGAATGTCATGTTTTTGGTATATATATATATATATTATGTTTAGGATATGTTGATATTTCATCATTTTTCATGTTATATGTTTGCAGGAGGCATTTGTGAAGATAAGAGAACAGGCAAAGGCTTATCTAGAAATGAAAGGAGAGCTTACAAGTGGCATTAATTTGATTAACAGCACTAATCTGGAATATTTTCCCACGAAACACCAGGCAGAAATTTTTCGCCTTAAAGGGGACTTCTTGTTGAAGTTAAATGACTCCGAGGGTGCTAATCTTGCTTATTCTAATGCTATCAGCCTCTTCAAGAATTTGCCTAAAGGATGGATAAGTTGGGGTAATTATTGTGACATGGTAATAACTTTCAGCAGCTTCTTGCTCTTTAAGTGTCATTAGTAACTTGATTCAGCTCTGATTATCTAAGTGTTTTTAACAGGCTTACAAAGATTCCCATGATGAAATTTGGTTAGAGTATGCAATCAGCTGTTTTCTTCAAGGAATTAAATATGGCATATCCAATTCCAGAAGCCACCTTGCTCGTGTTCTATATCTTCTCAGCTTCGATACCCCCAATGAGTCTGTGGGGAGGGCATTTGACAAGTACTTGGATCAAATACCACATTGGGTTTGGCTTGCTTGGATTCCTCAGCTATTATTATCATTACAGAGGACGGAAGCACCTCATTGCAAACTTGTACTGCTAAAAATAGCCACTGTGTATCCGCAGGTAAATATTTAGTAGAGTTTGTTTGTTTGGAATAGAACTTGTACTGCTAATAAATATTACATGAAAATTCTGCAATTAATAACCTTGATAGTCAATCCATTCATAATTTCAGGCTCTTTATTACTGGTTGCGGACATATTTGCTCGAGCGCCGTGATGTCGCAAATAAATCTGAACTTAGTAGTAGGATTGCAATGGCTCAGCAAAGACTGCAGCAAAATGTTTCTGGTGGTGGTGGTAGTGGACTGGCTGATGGAAGTGCAAGAGCTCAAAGTCACGGTGGTGCTGGTGCTTTAGGCACAGACCACCAAGCTCACCAAGGCACACAATCTAGTGGTGGAATGGTATCTCATGATGGTGGGAGGTCTCACGGGCAGGAATCTGAAAGGTCCAGCACTGTGGAAGGCAGTGTGCATACAGGGAATGACTCACCTATACAACAAAGTGCTTCTACTCTGAATGAAGGTGGTCAAAATACGTTAAGGAGGGGTGGTGCTCTGAGTCTTGCAGCTTCTGCTGTAAGTGCTTTTGATGCTGCTAAAGATATTATGGAGGCTCTTCGAAGCAAGCATACTAATTTGGCTAGTGAACTTGAGGTGATGATGATTCCATCATTGTTATTTGATCAATATATTTATGCTATATCGTGTGTTTTTATAAACGCATGCTTTTATGATGGTTAAGAAAATACATTGGACCCTTGACAAGTTGAGGGAAATAAAAGAGGAAAAAAAAATTGCTAGAGATTATTTTCTATGGATTTTTACCTTGTGTGTATCTATTTTTATTAGCATATTGGGGTTTAAACTTGTCACTTTCTCTAGCCTCCTGAGATCCAACAGAGTTAGTCTGACGTTCCTCATGAAACCATTGACATTTAGAAGAAGAAAGGGAGTCTTAAGTTTCTTGATTTTTCTTGTTGTACACCCTTCTATTTAGGTGCTTTTATTCTGTGCAAGTTCTCTACTTTATGTCATAACTTTAACATTCTTTTTATTTATTTAGATTCTGCTCACAGAAATCGGTTCAAGGTTTGTTACTCTTCCAGAGGAGAGACTTCTTGCAGTGGTTAATGCGCTTCTCCACCGCTGTTATAAGTACCCAACGGCAACTACGGCAGAAGTTCCTCAATCTCTCAAGAAGGAGCTCTCTGGTGTTTGTAGAGCTTGCTTCTCAGCAGATGCTGTCAACAAGCATGTTGATTTTGTTAGAGAATACAAGCAGGATTTTGAGCGTGATCTTGATCCAGAAAACACAACTACTTTCCCAGCCACCCTTTCTGAACTGACTGAGAGGTTGAAACATTGGAAAAATGTTCTCCAGAGCAATGTTGAGGACAGGTTTCCTGCTGTACTAAAACTGGAAGAGGAAAGCAAGGTGTTACGTGACTTCCATGTTGTTGATGTGGAGGTTCCGGGGCAGTATTTTAATGACCAGGTGAACTCCTGTTAACTATATCTATACTTCTTGGTGTTATATGATGATATTACCCCATTTACATTCCTTAAGAGAAACCTGCCAGTAAGCCAAATAGATCATGAAATTTACTTTTATTGTGTAGTGTTCCTACTAGAGCGAGTTTTCTGCTGTCATTAAAATGTGTTAATAAAACCTTGCAGGAAATTGCACCTGATCACACAGTGAAGTTAGACAGGATTGGAGCTGATATTCCCATTGTACGAAGGCATGGGAGCAGTTTCCGTCGCTTAACTATGATCGGTTCTGATGGCTCTCAACGCCATTTTATTGTCCAGACATCTTTGACCCCCAATGCTAGAAGTGATGAACGAATACTGCAGCTTTTCCGTGTGATGAACCAAATGTTTGATAAGCACAAGGAATCAAGAAGCCGTCACATAAGCATTCACACACCAATCATAATTCCTGTTTGGTCTCAGGTGATCATCTCTATCTCATTCAAGTTTCACATCCAGATAGTGTTACATGACTGTTCCACTGTTGTCATTGAAGAACCTGTACTTGAGATATTTATGCCAGTGTGTAAAACCCTTGTATAAAATGTCCTACTGCTGTTTGACCACAGGTCCGCATGGTGGAAGATGATTTAATGTACAACACCTTCCTTGAGGTGTATGAGAACCATTGTGCAAGGAATGACCGGGAGGCAGATCTTCCCATTACCTATTTCAAGGAGCAGTTAAACCAAGCTATATCTGGCCAAATCTCTCCTGAAGCTGTTGTTGATCTCCGTCTCCAAGCTTATAATGACATAACCAAAACTTTTGTGAATGACAGCATATTGTCCCAGTACATGTACAAGACTCTTGTGAGTGGCAAACATATGTGGGCTTTCAAAAAACAATTTGCCATCCAGTTGGCACTATCAAGTTTCATGTCCTTCATGCTACAGATAGGAGGAAGGTCCCCTAATAAGATTCTATTTGCCAAGAACACTGGGAAAATATTTCAAACAGATTTTCATCCTGCATATGATGCAAATGGAATGATAGAGTTCAATGAACCGGTTCCTTTCCGTTTGACGAGGAACATGCAAGCATTTTTTTCCAATTTTGGAGTCGAAGGGCTTATTGTGTCTGCTATGGGTGCTGCCGCACAGGCTGTTGTTTCACCTAAAGTAAGTTTCATGATCTTTGATATTCAGTAGGTGTAGGATGCTTTGATTGATTAACACTTCAATGTCTCATCTGTGCCAATGTTGATGACTGTTGCAGCAAAGCTATCATTTATGGCATCAGTTAGCCATGTTTTTCCGTGATGAACTTCTTTCCTGGTCTTGGAGGAGACCACTTGGGATGCCTCTGGCCCCTGTCGCGGGAGGGAGTAGTCTGAATCCCTCCGAGTTCAAACATAAGGTCATTACCAATGTTGAGCATGTCATTGAGCGGATCAATGGAATAGCCCCTCAATTCTTCTCTGAAGAGGTTAGTTTGTTGGTTCTGCTCTTTTCAATTCCTCATTGTTGTTTTCCTTTTAGAGGCAGAAAAGGTAATTGAAGCACTAAGTTGAGTTGTACTTTCTTGAAAATCATGTGATACTTAGTGTTGTATGGTTGAACAATATGGCATTATTATTTGTATACCAGGCCAGATTGGAAGCGTCACGATTCAGTTCTTAAGAATGCATAAATACAGTTTTTTTTTATATTTCAACCAAACGGGGATTCAGTACATTAGTTTCCAAGTGAGTGGTCGGATATTTAGTGAATCAGTGACCACCATATTTATTTCTGTATGAGCATAGTAGCTTGCAGTCCTGCTCTCTATCCAGGTACCTTCTGCAGCATCTTATCTGAGCTTGGTACTTTTAGGTAGATGGATTAGTTCTTTGGTTTGGTTACCAAGTTTTTGAGGTAAACCTTTAGGATTTGATTTCTTACCACCTTTATCCGTTTTTTTATCAATTAGTCTATTGTTTTGGCCAGTCCTGGCTGTTCAGTGCCTACAATTCTTCTCTATGATTTATACCCTTGATGATGCTTAAATGTACACATATTGACCTGTGCTTGCAGGAAGAAAATGGCATGGACCAACCACAATCGGTGCAAAGGGGTGTTACAGAATTGGTGGAGGCCGCTTTGGCACCTAGAAATTTGTGCATGATGGATCCAACTTGGCATCCATGGTTTTGAGGACCTAGAGAACACTGTAGACTGTAAATTTTATGTAAATAGAAGGGAGCTCCAATTATGTAAAATAGATTAGTTCTAAAAAATTACACATTCGAAGTGGTTCCTCAGATTGATTTGGAACTCCATACGGTTAGCATAAATCCTTGAGTTGGGGCCTGATATGAATTTAAAGAGCAAAGAATAATTTCGAAAAACAGTATAAAAATAACAATAATGTTCATATAAAATGCTTACATAAAACGTCAACATGTTTTCTGTTCACCCCTTAATATTTTTTGTTAATTTAAAATGCAGAAAATGCCTCCCTTCTTTTTACAAATAATAAAAACTGACTTTCTGAAAATAATGACTTTTTTTTTCTATCTTTTTGACATTTCCAGATATACTGAAGTTGAGGAATTACTCTAATCCTTTTTAGAAATGGAAGGAATTCGAATTATTTAATAGATTCGAACGGAGGGGTAATATGAAAAAGTAGTGTCCTCCCATGTACGTACGAAAATCGCATATAAGTGTAGGCAACACACAAAAAGAGAATTCAACAAAATGGAATATCTTTACTCATAGTATCTCAAGCATTTGACATAAAAGAGTAACAATAAAACGGAACCTGAAAACCCCCCAATTAGAGATTGTCAAGAAGGACAACCAATCAATCCCCACGAAATGTATTATTGAAACATTGAGATATGTGTGTCATTCTTCATCTTCCTGGAACCTCAGGTGCTTCCCTTTTGGTGTAGGCAGGCCTTTCAACCTCAGAACACCGCCTTCTCCTCCCTCCACCAACTCATCATCACTGTTGTACACGAACCGAGTGTGCTTCCCTTCAAATTTCTCATTCATGCTCATATGGTTTATCCCTTCACACAGTGCATCCACCACCTCACCATCATCATAATCCCCTTCTTCTTCCTCTTCATAGTACTCTTCCTCCTCTTCTTCAATCACCTCTTCCTCATCTTCATCATGAGAGCTTCCATTCGCCTGAATTGACCACACTGAAGCATCGTCCTCATCATCTTTTGATTCTGATCCTTGGTCTGTCACCTCAGATGAATCACTGGTCTCAGATTTCTCAGAGAAGTCCAGCAGCAGAGACCTTGTGATCTGACTCTTCTGGGCCTCATCACTCTCTTCATTCACCAACTGCAACAACCCAAAACACCTTTAAGTTACACGCATCTATAGAATTAATACCTCAAATCTCAATCACCCAGAACCAGAAACAACCAAAGATTACTTTTTTCCATGTTTGGTCAATATGAAATGAATACCCAGATCAATAAAGGGATGAAATTTCAAATACCCGAACCCAGAACCAACAAATCAATGATAAACAGCAAAATCCCAATACCAAATAGTTGAGAGAATCGCACCTGAGCAATCAAATGTTGCTCGACAACCGGAGGAGCAACGGTGACAACACCGACATTGGTGCTACCAGAGAGATCCAGGATATAGGGTGTGTTGGCCGGAGTCGGTGCCAGAAGACCCATCGGAGAATTGACAAACCCTTGAAGATGAACAAACTGACGGGTATCAGGAGTCAGCTTCGAGATCTCTGCGTCTTCTTCAACCTTGAGCAGCAGAGTCTTCACCTGACCCCTCAGCAGAGCCTCCCCAGAACCAGGCGTGCCCTTGGCTCGACTCGCCATCTGCTTCACTATCGCCGACGACGGCGTCTTCACGCTCCCCTTCGCCAGCCCAACAATAGGCGAATCGTTGCTTATGTCAAAAAGAGCAGACCGATCTTGTTGCTTTCTTTGCCTCGATTTTGAAACGCTCTTATCAGATTCTTCCATCTTCTCTGAAAATCACAGCCCAGAAACCAGTTAAGCAAATTCGAATTCGACACAAGAAAAATGGAAAAGGAACAATTTTAAACCATCCAAATTTCACCCAAACAAAACCCATTTTGCATCAGACTTTGATAGAGAATCAAAAATCTAAAAAGAACTCACTTGAGACTGGAAGATTGTTGGCGCTGTTGTTGTTGTTCATGACGGCCAGAGCCTGTGACCTTGTGACTCTTCTTGTGGTTGAGGACGGGGTCTCCATGAGAATCGGGTCGATGTTGTTTTGCAGAGAGAACCAAACGGCGATGTCACACGAAATTGGAATTGCAAGACGTTGAGTAGTACCAAAAAGCTGAAGAGATTAAAGGTGTGTTTCAGAAACCAATACAGAGAGGGTTTATAAAGCTGTTTCCTGACGGCGTTTACAGAAAATATGACCGTTAGAGCGTACACAAAAAATAGCCGTTGGGATTTTTCTATTCTTTTTTATTTGAATAGTTAGTTTCCGTAATTTGTATTCTCTTCCCATTTATTGTTATTGGAAATGTATCATTTCCATAAAGGCTGATTTTTGTCTTTTATTAGATTAGCTCTTTGTGATTACTTGAATATGAACCAGATCACCAAATAAATTTCAGATATCACATAATTAGACAGAGAAACATTTTATTAAAATAAATAAATAACATTGCACAAATTAAATCATCTTCAAAAAGTTTAGTGTTGTATGTAATACAACTCAAATATGGCCTCTAAGTTTGGAGTATAAATAAAGCAATGTGTGGAGCCTTTGCTTGTTAGAGTAATCTTAAAGATGCTTTATTCTAATCATGTGTGATTTGAAATCAAGAACATGGAAAATGGGCTAGGCTTGTGGTTGGTTCAATTAGTATAAAGTGCCCAGGCCCATAACATGGCATAAGAAGCTTTATTTTGAAAGGAAAGCCCATATGCTCACTTGATTCACCCCGTTTATATCGTATTCGTCAGTATTCGTCTATTAGGCATAAATATCTATGAATACTCTAACCTTGAACTTGATATACACCCAATAGATGAAATAGCTAGCACGTGAAATCGGGTTTGAAATCATGAAAGTTCGAACACAAAGTAAGATAATCATGCTTGAACATCGAGTAGTTTAAATATCTATGAATACTCATACAAGCAAGTGGATGCTAATTAAACTAAAAAAAACTCAAATCATGTCATAAACATCACCAACATCAAATTATCCATCAATCCATGCATTAACTTAAAGGAAATCAACATTTACACAATACACATGACCAAGGATTCAAATACAAGGTCATAGAGTCTAAATTCTACACAAACATAACAAAAACCTAGCTTTACAACAAAACTAGAGAATGTTGGAGATTAAAATCGGGATTGGGTTGAGAAACCAAATCAAAAACTTCTCTAACTTGCAAACCCAACATCTCCAACTCTCAAAGCTTCCACACACAAATATGGAGAAGTTAGAGATGGTGGGAGGCTCATGGAAGTTTGAAACCATTTGGAACTATGACCTTAAATGGTAGATCTTGCTCCCAAAAACAAAGAACAAGCAAGAAGAAGAAGAAGAAGAAGAAGAAGAAGAAGAAGAAGAAGAAGAAGAAGAAGAAGAAGAAGAAGAAGAAGAAGAAGAAGAAGAAGAACTTGCTGAAAAATTAAATTTGTTTTGTAAGAACCTGATATCATAAAAATTTGTTCACTGATATATACATGACTGGTATCAAGTACAAACCGCCCCTTATTGTGCAAACTACAAACAAATCTGGGACATAGGATCCTCCCAAAATGATGTCAGCAGAGCGCACCAGATGCTGACACGTGGGCAATTAAATAAAAAAACCGCACCTTATTGTGCAAACAACAGACGCACTAGATGCTGACACGTGGGCGCGCGCGCTGCTGGTGTGTGCGCCCAGTGATGATAGTTTACATATCACAATGCTAATACCTTATAGTGCTGATACCTTACATGCAATTGTATTGCGCGCCCAGTGCTGATAGTTTACATAGCACGATGCTGATAGTTTACATAGCATAATGCTGATACCTTATATGCAAAATAATGATGATACTTTACATGTAATTGTACTAATAGTTTACATGCACAGGTGGTGATAGGTTATATATACAAGTGTTGATACCTTAAAATCACAGAATGTTAGTGCCTTTCGCGCTACGCGCGTGGTCAACACGCGTTACTGTGCGGGCAAAGGGGCGCGCGAAGTGGCCACGTGGCCGCATCTGGTGCGCTCTACTAACGTCACTTTGACCGCATCCTATGGCCCAAATTTGTTTGTAGTTTGCACAATAAGACCCGTTTTTACTAGATATATATATATATATATATATATATATATATATATATAAGGGAACTTTCAGGTACAAACCGAAATTCAGGGACGAAATACAAACTAATCCGGGTCATTGATTTAGAGGATCGGACGACCACTGAAATTCATGGGGGGTGTGATTGATTACAAAATTTATTACAAAGATATGCATTAATGACAGAATCATTAATGATTTTGTTTAAGTATGGGCATTTGATTCCACGATCCAAGGACCCAGATCGATAGTTTGTATTTTGTACGAAAGATACAAGTTTGTACCCGAATGTTATTATATATGTATATATAGAACTCTAAAAGAAATAAAAAAAAAAGATTCAAAGTTACGCGCACATGAGAGGGGAGTGAGAAGCTGTCGGCGTTAGTGATTCTGTGCAAGCGTGCGTATTAGAAGACCCGTGCAACCGACAACAATAGCCGTCGGATCAAGATCTCACCCGAAGTCAACTACGCTGACCCGGTCAAATATGAAGTGCACGGTGATACCGTGCGCTGCACCACGCCTGATCTGCTCATTTCACACTTTTCCCATTTTTTAATTTAATGCCTCAATCGCTCCTTCCGGCTCACTAGTGCTCCGAATAACCTCGTTCTCACGTCAACATTTTTATTTTTTTCACGGCCTACAAAATAAGAATAATCATGAATATATTTGGAACATCTGAAAAATATCAACAAAGAACGAGATTTTGCGCAATTATTAAATATATCTAGAAATATAAAAACGAGGCACAAATAAGGTAAAAACATAAGGGAAAATGGTAAAATTAAGTAGGATACATTTACACTCATAAATTGGACATGGAGCCTGGGAGTGTGACCGAGAGCTACCGGGAGTCCCTCGGTTTGATACCTCTCTTCTGGAATTCAAATCAGATACACAAGGATAGAGTTATGCTATTGACTGGGACGTTAAGCCGAAATCACTTATCCCACCGAGTTTTTTGGCTCTAACATTGAAACTGTACCTAAGGACCCCTGACCTTGGGGAAGGGGGCCAATCGTAACCCTGAACATTGTACCTAACCCATGAGGTGCAGGGGATGAGAGTGAGGAGCACTTCTGGACCACTCGGGAGGTAGATCAATCCTCGATGAGTGGGTTGACTCTCACTTCATGGACTGTCCCATCTGTGACGATGGGCACAAAGAGAAGGTCGGTTGGGGAACCCCGAGAAGATAAGCCGATGGCTGGAAAGAAGCCTCGCTAAGAGGAATGATAGCTACCCCAAGATTCAAGGACTATACCCAGGAGGAGTCCCTGATGTAAGCTTGTCCTCCCCTTGGTACTATTAAGATCAGGTTCGATCGCAATCCTCACGACGAGAAGAGTCCCCTTATAGGATCAAACATCGTTTTGGCACCATCTTAGTTCTCGACAATATTGGATTTATGTTTCTTTATTGTATTTAGAAAGCTGATTTGTGGCACCAAAGATTTTTCATAGAGTTTGTGGAAAGGGACCTTTCGAGGGGCCCTATCTTTGTATTGACTCTTTTCCTTAGATTTAATAAAAGTTGTACCTTTCACTCAAAAAAAAAACTTATTATAATCACAAGATTACATGAGATTTTTTTCTTATTGAAATAAAATTTGACTTGCGTAATAGGATTGAAATCATGAGCCGTGTTTGTTTGAGTATTGACATTAGATATTAAGATATTTGGTTAGTTATGGAAAGGTACTGTAATCAAACTTCTATTTAATCTAAGATTACACAAAATGTTTTAGGTGATGGATTTAAAATTAGCACATAAGATTACATTAAATTTCTTACCTTCTTGAAATAAAACTTGTCTAAGGTATTTGTCAAAATATTGAAATATGGTATTAGGAGATCTTTTTAGTTATGGATATATACTTAATCAAACTTTTATTTAATCAAAGATTACACAAATTTTCTAGGTAATAGATTTTGAAATTTGCTAGTTATGTTGAGTATCGTAGGGTCGTCAAATATTTTGGGAGACTGATTGGAGGAACACTATACCGATTCATATAAAGGACCAAAAAGATGCGAATTTCTGAGTTCCGGTCCAATCCTCCACTCTAGTGGGATACCTTTACTTTTTACTCACTGGACATGATATTAGATTTTCAGCGCAAGCCATCATTCATGGGATGGGCTTCATCCGGATGGTACGTGCCACATTTTAGATGTGTTTCTCCACATGTGAGATTGTGGGTTATACACCCCCAAGGACTTACCATACACATCAAGGTGAGGAGTGTTGAGAAATCTAATATGGAAAAAGAGAATCCCTTTTTGTAGGTGTAACAGGATTGATGTGCAAGAAGTGTTCGATTGAAGAATTACGTGAGATCTTGAAGAAACATCATGTACTATTGATGATGAAGACCAACGTCTCCCTTTGTTCATACAAGAGAGGAGTTTGGAAAACACGACACAAAGTGTAGATATATCGTGATCCCAAGACTGATAAAAACGCAAGATAAGTCCTTATGCTGATCATACTATGATAGCACTCAGATATGGGACATATGAGAGTGGGGAAGGCTATCTATTACCGTAGAACTTTTGGGGTTCTGTATGGGAGGGGGGGGGGCGGTGGGGGAATGAATTTATTAAAATCTCAGATAAGGTGTTTAACAACTAGGGTCTATTGAAATGGTTTTGGTACCCCTGCCTAAAGAATAAGTGTAGGGGTCCCAAATTTATGACGAGCACCAAAAGGAGCTGCCAAGGCCGTCCTGATGATTACTGGGGATTAAAACAAGAATTTGATCGAGATCTATTTTTCTTATGAAAGAATACAATAGGAAAATAAGTAAATTTACTCATATAGAAAGATTATACTAGATGTATTTGAAAAAAATGAGCTTCAACATCTATACATAACACTCAAAATATGAAATGGGTGATGGAGAATAATTTCTAACAAGACACATTAGATAGATAAGATTTACCGTCTAGAACTCTATACAAAAAAATCTAAATATTTAGGGATTCATATTTATCAATAAATGAGATATATTCATGACTAGTTCGGGTTCGAATGTGCTATGTTCAAGACAATTCTAGACATTTACACAAGATTATGCTAGCTTTTATGTGACCTTGGGTATGACTAGTTATTTCCATCAACTTCTAAAAAATTTCCACAATTTTTTTTCTTTCAATAACTAAATATGGGCTATAACTATGAGCAATCAAATATAACCAAAAATAAGAAAACCATCTAAATCGCAATGTAGTAGTTAGGTGAGAATTTTCAAGAACAAATGGCGTTCGTTGCCAAAACCTACCGATTAACCGACCAAAACAAAATAGGACATGCTCAACACATTCTACTCATTACATCAAAATATATAGCCAAGTCCATTTAAATGTTCTTGCTTTTTTTTAGGAATGTTCTTGATTTCTAAATATTAAAGAAGCTTATAAGTAAGCTCTTGTTTATTGATTCTTTTTTAAATTAAGAAATCATAAATAAATAATCATTCATGTTCATGGCCTATGATATTTCTTCTCCATTAAGCATCTTCATGTCAACAATAAGGAAGCATCTCCATTTCATATGCGTGAATCTTTTCCATGCAATCTGGACAGTACAACTCCATATGATAAGTATATGAGGTCAACTCTACTTATTTTCTTGTTTAATCATGAAATGAAACTTTCGTAATATCTCTTCTTATTGCAATAATTTTGAAAGAGTTTCTCTTTCTTTTGACTTGTACTTTGATCATGTTAGTACATCAAAGTTTAATACTGACAAATCCAATGACAATTGTCTTTGTCAGATTATAGTGTATATAAATATTGAATTTTTTTCTATTTTGACAGCCACATTTCTCAGATTATTTTGGTTTGAACGTTTCCTGATAAAGTTGTTAATTTTTTTGTCATTACCAAACTATAGAATATATATATATATATATATATATATGCAAATTACGAACCAATCTGAGCCACATGATCCCCCCAAAATGATGTCAGCAGAGCGCACCAAATGCTGACACGTGGCAATTAAATATATAAAACACCGCACCTTATTGTACAAACTACGAACTCACCAGGTGTTGACACGTGGACGCGCGCGCTGTTGGTGCGAGTGCGCACAATACTAATAATTTGAATAACACGGTGCTGATCGTTTAGTACAAAAAGTGCTGATAGTTTACATTTGTACTAAACTATCAGTACCGTACTTGTAAACTATCACCACCTTGTGTCAAGATGAACCACAAATCGCACAAAAAACGAGAAATCTGTCTCAAGAAACTAAGACCACACACATCACAAAAGCGAGCCTTTTGAGTTTTGGCCTTACCTCGCTCGAGAGAAGTGTTTCACTTCATTTAGTTGTTTATATTATGAAATGACTCGTTTAGGCCCAGCCATTACTAAGATTTAATTTCAAAATTTGAAGTCCAATATTTTATTTTGGTTAAGTTTGAAATAAATTGTGATGCGTTGTTCTATCAGGACATTTGCATCAAATGGTAACAAAATTTTAATTTTATTGGAACTTTTTCAATCTGAAGTCTTAAGCGGTTGCTTAACTTGCTTAAAGCTTGAGCCGTCCCTGAGACTACCAAAGGTAGGAATTCTGTTACATGTTGTAGAGATTACAAGTTACGATTGTTATACTTGAGCTATTCGGTCCTGCAAATTATTTCTCTCAATCACATGTAATTTGGGTTTTTCAGGGCACACTTACAATCGATGATGCACTTACAAAAGGGTTACAAATTCAGGTAGAAATAGAGACTCTACACACCTATCAAGAAGGAAATGACAAAGAACCAATTCTAGATTAAGTCGTAGCATCCCTTCCTGAAGAAACATGGACCTTATTGCAATTGCATCACAAGGTAGGCTATTTTATTTCAGTTGTTCAAATATATGTTTTTATATCTAACAGTGACCATGCTTTGTACCTACCTTTATGTAATTAATTGTCATCGTCTTTAACCTTCGTGTTAACTTTACTTCAAAACTAGTAAACAACCACAAATATCATATATTCCATTGCTTTTTATTGATTGTGCGACAATAATAAGTTCTTAAGTTCTTATTAACAGCTTATATTGCATATTATACTTGTGATACTTACCAAATGATAAAGTCTAAACCATTCAATATTGAAGTGCATGAATGTACTTTCTTTTGAAAGTGATCAATAGGAGGGTTGGAGGAATGTTGGGAGCCACAGTTGAAATTGATAAGGAGATTATTGGAAATAATGGCTTTAAAGCCTTATATTTTATCCTCCTAAGTGTGTGCTTAGTGCCCATAAATTTGGGATCATTTCTTGGATATTTTTGGTTTGGATTTTCGTTACTTTTCCCTATAAATTGGACATCTCTAATCCATTATTCTACATAAAGTAAAACATCCTCCTCTCTAAATCTCTCTGTTTCTGGGTATTGTTTTATAAGTTCTCGGGCTCTATTCGTGAGAGGGCATAAAGAGAGCTAGCAACTGTGATAACTTTGGAGAACAACCGGTTATTGATCGCCACCGAGGTCTACTGGACAAATTGCTTTCAAGTTAGTGGTCTATATACCATGCCACAGTTTAAAGCTTCAAACCCGATACGTTTTTCCTAAACTCAATCTTGTTATACTATTATTATTTCCTACAATTTGAAAGAAACTTATTAGTATAACATGATTTGATTTAAGCTTCATTCTCATTAATGTCTATTATATGATTATGGTGACATATAGAGACATGCGTAGAAGAATTATGTATGGTGTTCATTACTGTAAATGAATCATATGCATAGTATAAGTTCTAAAATGAGAATAGAAAAATGCTTAAATGAAATAGAAAAACATGTTGTTAAGTCTGGTGCTAGACTTCAAGTTGTATAACAATATTTGTACTAAAACTGATGCAGTAATTAATATGCTTGTACAACATTAACTTGTGCTTTACTAAATGGATTTCATGCTAATGTAAGTATGGTACCATGCTTTGCTTACAAGTGAAGTTGAATATACGTATGTGACGTACTTACAAACAAGTACCTAATTTGTAGTAAAATGAAAACTGAATTGTATCAACAGAAGCCAATAAAGAGATGGTTAAAAATAACCATCCTTTTCTTTTTGGACCTTATTGTTGTTAGACTTGAATAATATAACGATACAATTTGCGTCCATTTCATTACAGGAGATGGAGTGATTAATTTGAAATAGATTGGGAACTCCCAAAACACACAAACCATGTTGAAATAAAGATATGGTCGAGTGCATGAAAATGGCTGACCCGTTGCCGTACTTGGAATCGATCTTTGATCACGGCGATATAGGCGGATGCGAACCTGGAGTATAAATAAAATTGGGAAAACCTTGTTTCCTAACCCCATTTGAGTTTTGTTTTTCAATTCATAACCTAGGTTTACCTTTGGTGACATTTCTCAACTGTCACCTTTCAATTTTTTGCAGAAAATATCGTTTACCGTTTATTTTAACGATTCCGTTAGTTTTTTTGTCACGTGTCACTTCACCGTGACGACACGTGGCCGACACGTAGGCAAAAAACTAACGGAATCGTCAGTTTTGACGATTTTTGATACTTTCTGCAATAAGTTGAAAGGTGACAGTTGGGAAATGTCACCAAATGTAAACTTAGGCTAGGAATTAAAAAACAAAGCTCAAATGGAGTTAAGAAACATGGTTACTCCAATGAAATTATGTGGGGAGCCTTTGTTTGTTGAGTAATCTGAAAGAGGCTTTATTCTAATCATGTATGATTTGAAATTAAGAACATGGGAAATGGGCTAGGATTGTGGTTGGTTCAATTAGTATAAAGTGCCCAGACCCATAACATAGCATGAGAAGCTCCATTTTGAAAGGAAAGCCCATAGGCTAACGTGATTCACCCAGTATATACTACCGTATT
This sequence comes from Erodium maritimum, assembly GCA_963921825.1. Classification (NCBI taxonomy): domain Eukaryota; kingdom Viridiplantae; phylum Streptophyta; class Magnoliopsida; order Geraniales; family Geraniaceae; genus Erodium; species Erodium maritimum. The sequence continues at coordinate 12,046,755 of OY997588.1, read as the reverse complement.
TGTCAGTATATACCTATGTATCTATATTACATTACATAAAGATAAATACAAAAACTTCTCCACCTCAAAGTTGCTGGTGCCTCTCCACCGGTGGCTCCATCTCTTATCTGCTCCGACGTATCCACGCATGTGGTTGTTCGCTGTCCAATCAGATCGGCCACTTAGCTTTCGCTAATGCAAGGCGGGCCGCCTCTTTTTTTCCGACCCTAGATCCAGTTGATCGGCCGGGGTTGGGTCTCTCTCCCCCGGTATCCGGCGAGAAGCTCAGTTCTCTCCCTCCTCTATTGCCGACACATCTAAAGGTTACATGCCAGTTCAGGGCCGTCAAATCTCCATGTCGTCGATTTCTACTTACCATGTCGTTGTCGTCATCGCATCATAGTGTCGTTGTCGTACCGTCTAGGGATACATGTGGTCGTCTTCATGTGGGTCGGTTTATGTATATCGTCTCTCCGTGATCTTTGAGCATGCACATCTTTGCACGACTCCCCATTGGCTCCTACCCTCAACAGCCAGAATTCTCGACCTCGGGGTATTCAATTCTCCTCCCTCCATATGTTTTTTAAGTCCTCTCTATCTACCTTACCACTTCGGTCCTTAATCGTATCCACCTATAGTTGTCATCACCGCCAAACACAAGGGATTCCTCTCCGTTGAGGTCTGTCCTACAGTCTTGACGAGTACCCTGACCCTCGAGATCCAAGGACCAATGGGGGTTGGAAACCCATTGGGCCAAGAAACGGGCTGGCCTAACCGACTTTTCTCTCTTGTTTTGGGACTCGTTTTACCTTAGCAGACCAAGACAACCACTGTTATGGGTATTTAGAACCTTAGGCCTGCTTTATTGATCTAATCTACTGTTTGTTATTGTATTCCTCCTAGTTTTTCCAGTGGAAGCCCGTCTCGTAGACTAGAACTTCGATACACATATGTCATATGGGCGTCTAGATATGCATACCACCAATCATCGGGAAAAGAAATAATAATAGGATGTAGTTCTATGATGTTGAGCAAAGCTCGATCAATCCTCAAACAAGAAATGACAACAACGAATGCATGTAATTCTCGCTACCAAATACAATAAGTAGTGATAGCTACACCACTCATCGAATCTACTTAGCTACGCCTAGTTCACTTCCTAATTCTCGAATGTCATCAATAAAGATAAACACCGAAAATCAAGGAGAACTAAGTAGAGTAACGAATTGTCACGCCCCAAATCCGGTTTTGGCCGGACTCGAGACGCGACTTGAAAAAGAGAGATAAAAGTAGTAAAGCAGTAATAAACTCTTTTAAAGCTGAAACGAGTTCCAAGATATTCCTCAATTAATTTAATTCAAATTTCAAATATAATGTCAGAGTTCGATGAGTAACATAAGATAAATAGATTTCAACAACTTGACCCAACACGTCTCTAATACAACCCTCAAGACATCCAAAAGCTCCCGAGCCTCGAATTCCCCAGACATTAAGTACACCTGTACAAACAATAAAGAAACAAATAGGGATGAGCTTACGCTCAGTAGGGAAAATCGTAAATAACTTTAGTCTCCGAGTTTAATATTAAATCTACTTTAAATCGATGTCACAAAAGTATTTAAAACCCTTAGACCAAGAAGTATAATAAACGAATAAGAAGCAGCGATAACAATGACGCATTCTCGAGGGTCACGATGAGCTCTTAGAGAATAAACAGATAACATTATACTAACATAGAAAATCGACACAACGGGAACGAGTAAATTCTATAAATCAATGAAATGTCATAGAATCCAGATAATGGAATAGTATCGATTTTTCCCAAGATAACAGTAACTTAAAAGAAGTTTATGATAAATACTTAAACGGATCAATAAGAGTAAAATGGGAGTAATCAATATCTTGCCAACCACTCGCTTTCTCAAGCCTCCGATCCATGGATAGATTCTGGGATCACATCGGTTCCCACATTCCGATCCACCAGAGTATCCATATCATATCAGATTTTCCCTCGGTCCAGAGGAAGCACATGCGTCGGGGCACCGGAAACAATCCCAAATAGGCGCTTATCATCGGGATTCCCAGAAATGCCTCCAAAGGACCTTATGTCATAGGGAACCAAGGTAGTGCTCCACTGGGACGCACATCCTTGGGTGAAACCTTAGTAACCATCTCTCACGAAGTAACCCAAATAATATCCCGCAGGATCTGCTCATAATCAATCTATACATCCCGCAGGATCTGCCAATAATCAATAATATCCCGCAGGATCTGCTCATAATCACTAATATCCCCCAGGATCTGCCAATAGTCAACTCTCGTAATATCCAATAACCAATGCCCTCAGGCTCTAATACTCAGTCCATATCTCACTGTATCTGTCCAACTCCAACCACCACAACGGCACCGGATTACCCCTTTGGCACCTGATTGTGCCCCTTTGGCACAACCAGTCATACTCGATCATCCGTTCAACCAACAATTATATCAACATAGACACTCAATCAACCAAGTATACATTTAACCAATCAATCATCATGTGAACAAACCAAATAGCATTCAATCATACGAGCTAATCTAGTTTCATTAGACTCTTAAGTTAACCGAGCAATTAGCAACCAAGCATGTGAACCTAGCACACAACTAATACGAGAGCTCTTCACAGCCTCTCTACCAGTAAATCAATTTCCCAAGTATTGAAAGCACACTTCACTAATTGTCATCGTCCTAAACATGCATACTAGACTCATCCATTTATTAGTAATTGAAATACAATTATTCTAGTTATTCGCATCCTATAGGTAATCCTAGGACCTTTCCGATTTTATTATCCTAATCATGCATACTAAGCGTTAATTAAGAAATTAAGACTTTCCCTACCTTGCGGTCTTCCTCTAATAATACTCCGATGAAAACCTCGAGTGATCACAACTCCGTTCCAAGCCCTTGCTCTCGGGCGAAGTCCCGTCTAGATTTGACAAATAAAACGTCCAAATCAAAACTGATAAAAGTCCAAAGGTTCACTTATTTAACCAAGTTTGTCCTTTAAATTCTCACCTTGAATTAATTAAATATGATTTTTAAAAAAGATTTTTCTTTAAATCTGGGTTCACCCGGATCCGACCCGGATCCAAGCCCAAACCCGGATCCAGATCCGGTCCGACCCGGTCCAGACCCGAGCCGACCCAAACCCGGCCAGACCCGGATCCAGAACCGACACAGGACCCGGACCCAAGCCCAGCCAGATCCAGGTCGAGGCCCAGATCAATCCAGGCCCAAGCCCGTCTTCTGTGGTTGTCTGGCCCGAGGCCCAACTGTCAAACTGGCCTGGCTGTGACTCAGGCGAGTTGGAGGAGACGCCGGTGATGTCTCCGGCGAGCTCTCCGATCTTCTAGGGGACGGTGTGGCGGCAAGGAAGCCCGGAGATGAACAGCCGTGGCTAGGAAGAGCGTCAGGGAGGAACGATGGTGGCCAACGCGCTGCCCCAAGCTACCCCGTTTCAGATCTGGCGACGGGGAAGCTTCTCCGGCGTCGATCCGGTCCGAAGCGCTCGGAATGAGCTCGGGATGAAGGGAAAACGGGAGCTACGAGGTCAGGGAAGAAGAGGGACGGCGTGAGGAGCACCCACCGTGCTAACCCTCTTCGCCGGCGATGGGTTGAGCTATGGCGTTCGGACCCGAGGCGTAGTCCGGCGAGCTTGTCTCAGATCTGAGCGTTGTGGCTCGGATTGCGGACAGGGCAAGAAAAAAGAGAGGAGCGAAGGAGAAGGAGCAGAAGACGATGGAGGAGGAGGTCGATGGTGGTCGGAGGGCGTGACGGCGGCGAGATTCTGGGTTCGGTCAGGAGAGAAGGAAGAGAGGGTGGGAGGCGAAGAGACGATGAACAGTGACATCGCTAGGGTTTTTCCCCTTATAAGAGTTGGTGCTGGGCCGGCCCTCACGCAGAAAAGGATTGGGCTCGATCCGGGCCTGCGTAGTTGAGAATTGGGCTCGTGCTGGCCCAACTTTCCACCTGACCAGGCCTGCCTTTCTCTATTCTCTTCTTTGATATACTAATATATTTTGCTTCTCTTTTCTTATTATTTTTTTCTTTTCTAAATAAACTTGTTGCAAAATATACCCCCTAAGTTTCAGATTGCAGTTTAATACCCTTTTAAACGAAGTGGGTTTTACACGAATCACGAGGCTCTGGTAATACAAAAGCATAAGAAAACTCTAAATCAAGGGTGAATCTACTTAGCTACGCCTAATTCATTTCTTGGATACGAGCACCACCGATCAAGATGATTTCGGTAATCAAGGAGAACTACATAGAGTAACGAATCACGAAACTCAGGTAATACGGAAGCGTAAGTAAATTGTAAAATAATCAACGAATCTACTTAGCTACGCTTAGTTCAATCATCCTAATTACCGAATGTCATTTATAATATCGTCACCAGTCTCGCCGATAATTAGGGCGAACTACATAGAACATCGAACCACGATACTCTGTGAATCTCGTCTCACACTAGATCGAATGATGGATCACTCCAAACATCAATCTACATAGCGTACGCAACAATTATGAAAAATCTCATAATCGTTTGGTCAGCTTGAAACACAAGAGAATCAAAAAAATACATCATAGCATATTTCTATCCCGTTTTCTGTTTTTTCGGTTAGTGTTTTCAGTTTGTATTGTTGTTGGATGGTATATCCACCTTTGATACTGTTGGTTTTTGTAGTTCGTGGTAATAGTCTGCCCTCGTGCAGGCTGCCTATATCTCATTTTGAGAATAAGGCTTATAGAACTTCTCTGATTAAAAAAAAGGAAATCAAGACATGTGAATGGGGGACATTCTATATAAGTTCACTAAATGGCTAAAGTTTGTATTTTTACCAACTCTAACCTTGAACTTTATATACACACAAGAGATAAAATAGCTAGCACATGAAATCGGGTTTAAAATCATGGTAATTCGAACACAAAGTAAGATAATCATGCTTGAACCGGTAGCCATAGCCGTCGGATCAAGATCTTGCGCGAACTCAACTGCGTTGACTCGATCAACTCTGAAGGTAAGCGAGATAAGTGGTCAAGATGTGCTTGCGCGTGGTTATATTGTGCGTTGCTCCACGCCTGATCTGCTCATCTAACACTTTCCCCACTTTTTAATTTAATGCCTCAATCGCTCCTTCCCGCTCCACTAGTGCTCCGATTGATCTCGTTCTTATGCCAACATTTTTATTTTTTCACAGCCTACAAAACAAGACCAATTATGAGTATATTTGGAACATCTGAAAAATATCAACAAAGAACGAGATTTTGCACAATTATTAAATATAGCTAAAAATATAAAAACGAGGCACAAATAAGATAAAAATATAAGTGTAAATGGTCAAATTACGTAGGATACATTTACGCTCATCAATTGGACATGAAGTCCGAGAGTGTGACCGAGAGCTACTGGGAGTTCCTCGGTTTGATAACTTTCTTTAGGAATTCAAATCGGATACATAGGGACAGATTTATGCTAATGAATGGGAGGTTAAGCCGAAATCACCAATCCCATCGGGTTTTTTTGGCTCAGACCACGAACACTGTACCTAAGGACCCCTTACCCCAGGGAAGGGGGGTAATCGTAACCCTAAACAATGTACCTAACACATAGGGTACAGTGGATGTGAGTGAGGAGCACTTTTAGACCACTCGGGAGGTAGGTCAATCCTCGACGAGTGGGTCGACCATCTCTTCATGGATTATCCCATCTACGACGATGGGCATAAAGAGATGGTCGGTTTGGGAACCCCGAGAAGATAAGGCGAGGGCTGGAAAGAAACCTCGCTAAGAGGAATGATAGTTACCCCAGGCTTCAAGGACCATACCAAGGAGGCGTCCCTGGTGCAAGCATGTCCCCCCTTGCTACTATTAAGATCAGGTTCGATCGTACTCCTCACAACGAGAAGAGTCCCCCCATAGGATCAAGTAACATTTTGCACCTTCGTGAACGGTTCTCGATAATACTGGATTTTTGTTTCTTTAATGGTTTTAGAAATCTAGTTTGTGGCACCAACGATGTTTCATAGAGTTTGTGGAAAAGGTGCTTTCGAGAGGCTCTATCTTTGTACTGACTCTTTTCCTTCGATTTAATAAAAGTAGTAACTTTCGCTCGAAAAATAGAAACTTATTATAATTACAAGATTACCTGAGATTTGACTTGCATAATAAGATTGAAATATCGTGTTTTGTTTGTTTGAGTATTGAAATTTGGTATTAGGAGATTTGGTTAGTTATGGAGACATACTATAATCAAACTTCTGTTTAATCTTAAGATTACACAAAATGTGCTAGGTGATGGATTTAAAATTAGCACACAAGATCACATTAGATTTGTTTCCTTCTTGAAATAAAACTTGTCTCGGATGTTTGTTTGAGTATTGAAATATGGTACTAGGAGATTTTTTTAGTTATGGAAAAATACTTAATCAAACTTCTATTTGATCAAATATTACACAAATGTGCTAGGTAATAGATTTTGAAATTTTGTAACTGTGTTCTGTTGAGTATTGTAGGGTCCTCAAATTTCTTGGGAGACTGATTGAAGGATTCATATAGAGGACCAAAAAGATGCAAACTTCTGTGTTCCGATTGAATCCCCCACTCTAGTTGCCAAGGTCGGCATGATGATTATTGAAGCCTAAAGCGAGAATTTGATCTAGATCTATTTTTCTTATGAAAGAATATAATAGGAAAATAAGTAAATTTACTCATATAGAAAGATTATACTATATGTATTCGAACAAATGAGCTTCAACATCTATACATAACACTCAAAATCTAAAATGGGTGGTGGAGATTAATTTCTAACTATACGTATTCGATAGATAAAATTTACCGTCTAGAACTCTATACAAAAAATCTAAATATTTAGGGATTCATATTTATCCATAAATGAGATATATTCATATCAAGTTCGGGTTCGGATGTGCTATGTTCAAGACAATTCTAGATATTTACACAAGATTATGCTAGCTTTTATGTGACGTTGGGTATGACTAGCTATTTTCATCAACTTCTAGAAATGTTCAACATAAAAATATTTTTTTCAAATACTAAATATGGGATATAACTATGAGCAATCAGATATAACCAAAAATAAGAAAACCATCGAAATCACAAGTTAGTAGTTAGGTGAGAATTTTCAAGAACAAATGACATTCGTTACCAAGACCTACCGGTTAACCGACTAAAACAAAATAATACATTCTCAACACATTCTCCTCTTACATCAAGATATATGGTCAAATCCATTTAACTGGTGTTGCTTTCTGGAGATTAAAGAAGCTTATAAGCAAGCTCGTGTTTATTGATTTTTTTTTTAAACTATGAAATTATAAATAAATAATCATTCATGTTCATGGCCTATGATATTTCTTTTCTGTTAAACATCTTCATGCCAACAATTGGGAAACATCTCCAATTCATATGAGTGAATCTTTTCCCTGAAATCTAGACAATACAACTCCAACTCAACTTATTTTCTTGTTTAATCATGAAATGAAAATACGTAATCTCGTCTTATTGCAATAATTTTGGAATGATTTCTCTTTCTTTTGACTTGTACTTTAGTCATGTTAGTACTTTCAAGTTTTAATACTGAAAAACCCAATGGCAAATGTCTTTGTCAGATTATTGTGTATATAAATATTGGATATTTTTCTGCTTTGACAACCTCCTTTATCAGATTATTTTGGTTTGAACGTTTCCAGATGAAGTTGTTAATTTTATTTTTCATTACACAAACTATAACATGTATATATATATATATAGGGGCACGCTCACGTGTTACCCATGCTTAAGTTGTTACTTGTTACCTAAATCTACACCATTGAATTTTGAAATCTAATGGTTGTAGATTTTTTGCTTCAATTATCCACAAATTAAATAGAATAATCAATAAAAGGGTAGTTTGGTAAATCCATCTCCTTGAAAAAAATTAATTGTAGAATTAATTTTTTATTGTTTTATCTGATTTTTATAATTTTTTTATTTCAAAAAATATTTTTTTATTTTAATTTTAAAATTCAAATGTTTATCTGAATTTGTACATGTTATAGAATTTTACGTTCAACATTACATAATTTAATATCAAATGTTACATTAATTTTCTATATGTGAAATTACAAAAAAATTATATGTGTTACAGAATTTAACCACATTAGAGAATATTATGTGTAATATTACATAATTTAATACCACATATTATCGAAATTTTAGATCTGAAATTACAAAAAAATTATATTTCAAAAATTGTATATCGAACTACCTATATCATTATAGGAAAAATATTTTAACATTTACGAATAAATACGATAAAAATTACAGAAAAATACACTAATAGTTACAGAATAATACGTTAACGATTATAGATATGACAAAAATATGTCATAATAATTACAAATATATACCTTAATTATTAAAAAAAACTACCCTAAGTATTCGATTTCAAAAACATACCCTAACGAATACAAATACATACTCTAACAATTACAAACATATAGCCTAATCATTACAAATCTCGGAAATAAACATAACAAGTCACGGAACCATACACGAAGAGTTGCAGAACCATACACAAAGAGTTACAGAGCCATATCTTAAGTATTACGAAAGCATACCCTGTTAAATCTACCATACCTCAAATTACAAATCTCTACTACTATAGTTACAAGTTTCTACGCTCACAGTTACAAATAATACTACAATAGTTACAAATCTCTACACTAACAATTACACATTATTACCAACAACTTCACGACAAGGTTTGGGATGTTTAATCTCACTGTAGCTTCGGTGGACCGTCTCCTAAAACCCAGACCAGCTTCGATGATTTTTTTGCCCCGAACCCAAATTTTGTGTGTTTACTGTCCAACATCAATCCAACAATAAATAAACATCAAAAGCTACATAAATAATTACAACACCAATCATTTTCTTTGTTCCAAGATCAGTCCAAAATTAAATCAACAACGGTATCTGGTTTCAAAAACTTACCCCTAACTTATATGGTTTTGAATCTGGTTTGAATTAAAAAATTAAAAAAATCTGGTTTCGAAAAAAAATTCCAAACCTCTGCTGTAATTTGGACGCAGGCTTCTGGTTACCCCTAACTTACTGTTTAATCTGGCTAGCACTCTCTCGTCCTTGAGACTAAACTTGGTGGCCTCTTCCTGTGTTTGACGGGTGATCGGGGCCTCAGTGAGGGTGAGAAAGGGAGTCGTCTCCCCCTTTTCAAGTAGGAACCTTTCCTGCTTTGGTACGAGATGGGTTGTCATTCCTACCGTGTTCCATCCCGCTTCAAGAGGGTCAAGGTAAGACGGAATGGGGGAACATGGCCCAACCAGCCTAGTCCATGTATGTGTTAGTGTCTTAGGCGGGATGTTCTACATCAGGACTATGGCTACCAAGGCTAGGGGTAAAACCCGAAGTTATGATCGTTCGTGGTGCGATGAGAGTCAGGGGGCTATGAGTACTTATCACAACTGATCCCTGTAGAGGCATATGCTTGGTCGGAATAGGCTCCAACCATTCCCTCCTAATTCCCGCCTTGATATGAGGGATTTCCGAGGCCAAAAGGGAAAGGTCATACCGGAGTAGACCCACCGGTAGGTTTGAATCCCTACATCGGCATTCGTTCTCCTGATGGCCAATGCAGCCACAATGGAAGTAGAAGACTGGGAGGCGGGCGTGTTGGATTCAAACCAGGATTGACGTCTCGTGGTTATGTATGGTTACACGGGCCTTTCGACGAAGAGGTATTACCATGTCCTTCCAAAAACGGACCCGGAGGATACCTCCACACCCTATATCTATTGTATCCGCCCAAACATCTAGACAACCACCCATCGATTTGCCAATCTGCCAGCCGCTGTCCCGTGTAATGTTATCCCAAGATAGGTCGGAGACTAGTTCCCAGAGTTGAATACGCGAGAATGGAAGGGCAGACAGATTGACGCCTAGTTTGAGGTCCTCTAGAATTAATGGTTCATGTTTAAATGAGTAGGGTTCTTCACACTAGATACGGTCCTTCCCCGCTTGGGACGTAAAATAAAAGTCTGAGATGCCCCAACCAAGGTCTTGATGACCAAGCCATCGTGGTGCCAAACCTTGTTCATAACCCATTCCACGATCTTTTGGTCGTAGGGGTGGGTAGTGAAGAGTCTTTTGGCCAGCCCGAATTGTATACGTGTGCGCGAATGCACTCGGTCTTAGGATTCTCTAGGATATAATGATGTTGGCATCTTCCTCCTCTTCCATCTAGAGACTATCGAATTTGTCCTAGAGTGCCATGAGTGCTGCCATTAGTGACTGACCCAGTTCATGTGGATCAGATGTGGCTCCCGGTATTTTCATGGTGTAGTTGGGTCTGACAATGGGCCGATCAGCCCGAGCACCTTCATCGTTGTGTAATCCCAAAGCGGTTGGTTGCGACGGGGGATTGATCCTCACGGTCTTCATCATTACTCTGGGAAGAAGGTCCACCGGAACCGAAAGTAGAGACGCGTCTAAGGGCGTTAGCAAGCCTTGTGGCTGAGTGGGAGATTTGGGAAGCAATGCCTACACCACGGGTCCCAGGCTATTGGTATTCGCGGGGATGAGGATGTCATGGATGATGGCAGCGAAACCCGGTCAACGATTCCGGAAGGTGTGATAGAGGCAACACTTCTTGGCCTTAATCACGAGGTAAAGGCGAGGATGGGAGGCGTAATGGTCAGAGAGGTATCGACACCGACCATTTTGCCTTCTTTTGATACCAGAGGGGCTTGATGTGCTTCTGCCTCGGCGTCGGTGACATATAGCCAAAATTGTGGATCGCTATGGTCACTTAGTGGCCAGTTTGAGCAGTCATGTAGGGTTGTACCTGATTGACGGCTGGCAAAATTGAGATAGCGGGTGGATGAGGCAGTATAGGATCCATGAGACAGAGGTGAGGGAACAAGTTTGTCATCGACCAAAAGGCAAGAAATAGGCAACATCAATGAAGAAAGGCAAAGAACCCTAGAGACCCATTAGTATTATAAAAGAGGCTTTATTCTAATCATGTATGATTTGAAATTCAGCCCATAGAAGATCCGTTAAAAAGAACATTTGAAACGAGTTAGGCCTGTGAGTGGTTCAATTAGTATAAAGTCTCCAGGCCCATAACACAGCATAAGAGACTCGATTTTGAAAGAAAAGCCCATTAGCCCACCAGTCTCACCAAGAATGCATTATGAATAAATTTACCCTACCTTTTGCTTAATTAAAAATATAATTTCATTATTATGTAATAATAAATACTCACTAGATAAAATTTATTGTTACTTTCTCATTACATAAATAAAAATGAAAAAAATTCGGTGTATGTTCATTATTTATCCTCATTAATCATTAGGGGAAACCTCAAAAAACATGTTTTTGAACAACTTTTGTTAGCACAAACGTGTTGTGGCGATATTTTTTTTCTCAAAAACATGTTTATATCTTTCGATTATTATAAAAAATTAGCGACTTATGCTTAATTTTATAATTTTCCCATTACTTTGGATGGAAAAGGAACATGTCCCTGACACATGGTCTTTTATATTTATCAGAAATACCAAAAATTGTCTCTATTTCTCTTATCTAAATGACATCCGGAAAAAAATTGAACACTCAGTACGACCATATCCAAATATTTAGATTAGAGGAATAGGGATAATTTCGGTATATATGATAAATATAAAGACTATATATCAAGCGCATGTTAGTTTTTCATCCAAAGTAACGAAAAAAAGCGCAAGTCGCTACTTTTTAATAATAAACAAAAGATATAAACATATTTTTGAGAAAGAAAAGTAACTACAACATATTTATGCTAACAAAGGTCGTTCGAAGGTATATTTTTGAGGTTTCCCCTAATCATTACCTATATGTGTGCCTCACTAAGGGATGAACAATAAAATTTGTATTTCATATATTTTTTTATTAAAAAAATTGATCAGTAAGTTTTTTTTAATAAAAGTCCCATAGTTTCAAATGAAACCGAAGGACCAGGGCCAAAGACCCCATTACAAACCAATACAAGCCAGAGAACAGGCTAGTAGCACTATCTCAGAACAAACTCTGAACGAGAAACAAACAAAACTCGGCCTAAACACCATATTTAGCTACACTTAAGTACAACTGAGCCAACAAGGGCTAAAGACAAACAACTACAACAGAACAAAGACAAAACAGAAAGAACAGAGAAGGTCTAAAAACCCAGAGATCAACCATCATTACGCTCAGAACAAAACCAGGTCACCAAAGGGGAGGTAACGAACCAGCCCCCCACATCAAACGGACTCAACCAGCAACGACACAGTCAAACTTGTGTAACCCCTGATTCACTGGAGCTGCAAGAGCCCCAGCACACCGGTGGCCAGCACCACGACCGGTACAGTCACCCTCCAAACTCAACATCGATAGATCAGGAACAGGCTTAAGAGCCAAACAACGATAGGTAATAAGCAATATTAAAGAAAGCTGGAAACAATGCTCTAACTGCGGCTTTCCCGAGACTCATCAGCACCCGTAGTCCCGGGTTTGTGGGTATAGTCCGTAGACAGACCCTCCCACCCCCACCGGGTCTTCTCATTTTTCCGAAGGAGGCTGAACCGCCTCCGCCTGTGGATCCTAGACTAGATCGACGGCATGAAATACGTCATGACCCTTGTGTTGCATTCCTCCGACGCCCTGAGGACGTTCTCGTCGTCTAGGGAGATGGCTGCGAGCTCCTTCTAAAAAAGTTTATATTTCTATGAATTGTTCTGCGTTGATATAAAAAATTTAGATTTACATCATTGATCCAAAAAACTAGATATAAGAAAAAATAGAGATTAATATTCAGTAAAAAATAGCACCTGAGCAGACCAATGGAATGTTCTTCGTCAAAGATTATGAGCTAATAAGTTGTTTCCTAAGATTAGCAAGACAATCTTGACAACTCCTATAGGTTTACTTCTTTGGGGAGGGCTGAATGTTCTTCTGTACTTCTATGGAGGCCGGAGAATCTAAATCCTAAATCCTAGTAGTAGTCGATATGCCGGAGTTTTAGTTCTCGTTTTGACAAGGCCCATTTCGAATTGTGACAAAGCCCATATATTCTGGGCTGAGAAGATCTTTACAAACCTCCTATCCAAGCCCTATATATACTGTCGTCGTCCCTTCCACAACCTGATCGACTATGGCGGTAGCGTGTATAGGCAGACGGAAATTTGTCCCGACAGTGGCTTCTACGGTCATGCGCCGGTGGGAGTCAACAAGAAGCGTTGTTGTCTCGACCCAAGAACGTTTCGTGAACTATTGCACCAACGGTCAACACGTGCAGCGTTGGGCGGCGGCGGCGGAGAAGAGCAAGTGTTTCATTCCTCATCGCCGCCGTTACGGGGTACATATTATAACTCAACTCCGATTATGTTTACGTATTTCATATTCTGTTGTGTAACCATGGGTTGGGTTCTGCAGACGTTCCTTTTCTCTTCCAGGGAGATGAAAAGGTTAAGCCGTTCAACCGGTAATTATGATTATGATCTCGCCGTCGATAAAGCCATCCAACACTACCACAAACATATTAAGGTAATCAATCCCACAACTTGTTGTTCTCAAGTTTAGATTAGGATCTAGATTTTTTACATATTAGGTTAGTAAGTCGTACTTGTATTGTACTTCTGAAGCGAAGTACTGGCTTGTGCTTTTGACAACTAGGCCCGTCCCCTCCTGTTACCATCATATTGCATGTTTTATATTGACACTGGATTGTCAATATTAATACCTTACTTTTCAGGAATAGTTCCACCTCCATCTTGAATCTTTCATATTTATCCTAAATTTTTTTTGTGTTATTCAGTACCCTAAACTTTTGTTAATTCCATTTCTAGAACCTATGTTTAACTTTTCATTTGATTCAAGGTACTCTAAATGAATTAATGAAATTTTAGAGTACTGAGGTGATACAAAAAAGATTTAGAATACTCTAAAATAAAATAAGAAAGATTTAAGGTATTGAGTTGGAATTATCCATATTTTTTAACATTAATATTACCTTACTTGCCTTTTTTAAGCTTTCTTATATGTCTTTTTAATTTTGAAAATAAATAAATAAAATACATTTCATTAACTCTAATTAAAGTATGTAAAAATGTAGTTATATCAAATTTGCTTATTATTACTCATGAAATAATTTTTTGCTTATGGAATATAAAGGTCATGGTAATTACATAATGTGTTTTTGTGAGATGTGATATTACTTTATTCCATTAATTGATATAATTTTGGAAAATGGAGGAAGAGGATGGCCAAAATACAATGATATACCCAGTGAGGGGAGCAACTGAATGCCTTAGTCGTGTGAAGATGTTCCATATCCTTTTAAAGACAACAGGAGGGCAGAAATATGTATGTATATATGTAGCACCCCATGTTGACCATTTGGATGATGGAGCATTGAAGCTGATGTTGTTTAGGAAGCTTGGCAGTAACGTTTCATTACCCTTCCACAAGGTTGTTGGGGAAATCAGATGGCCTGTATGTCCTCGCAATGATCCCCTCATCGTCGCCGCTGCTCGTTTTGCTCTTGCCCAGCACAACAAAGAGGAGAAGCTCGTACACCTCGTTAGAGCAAATAGTCAGATGGTTTCGGAGTATGAGATCTTCAGAATGACTTTGAAGGGCGAGTTTTCAGGCATGGTAAGAATGTATGATGCCATTGTGTTCGTCCCCCGAAAAAACCCTGCAAAAATGGACTTGTTCATGTTCAGGAAAAGTGATGGTTGGGGGATGTATGGTCGATTGATGTTTTGTCGTGGTTCACCGATCATTGTTCCACACCTTTATCCAGTTCGTCGATACAAGTATGATGATGGTGATGATGATGATGATTATGACAGCGACGAGGATGAAGATAGAAATCATTATCCGTATCAGTATGAGGACGATGAATGCGTTGCTGATGATCCTCGCGTTACTGCAGCCGCCCGTTTTGCTCTTGTCCTATACAACGAAACGGATAAGGTCAGACTAGGCAACAAAAAGGATCAGGTCCGACGAGTGGTTGAAGCAACTAGGCGAACGTATTCAGGAGACGAGATCTTGAATATGACATTCGACGGCGAGCTGGATGGATCGTGGTTCTATCAAGCAATTGTATTAGTCCCCGTGAACGACCCTGAAAATATGAGGTTAGCATATTGCGGGCGCAATTACGATGATCCTGATCCTTATGCCGATGATTACGAGCAAGGTGTGGGACATGGAACACATCCCGTAAGTGAAATGTTTGGTGTGGACGAGGATGAATGCAACATCAAAGATTCTAGGGTCACAGAAGCTGCTCGACTTGCTCTTGCCGAGTACAATAAAAACGATAAGCTGGTACGAGTGGTTAAAGCACATAGGCGGATTAGTCCCGATCGTGTAACTTATACCGTGAAGTTCGTGGGTGAGGACCATCCTTTAAGAACATATGAAGCAATTGTGTCGGCCCCCATAACGGACCCTCAAGACATGCTGGTGGAGTATGTATCCGTAGGTGCAGTGTCCCTGTAATATTATATTATGGTGTAATTTCCTTGCTTTAAGCCTCAATAATAATACAGGGTAAATACCTGTACGGAAATAATGGTATCAATTGGTGAACTTGTACGGAAATTATTAATAAATAGTAGTTTGTTTTCACTCTAATTTGAAGTGATATTTTTGTTGGAAGAATTGTTTGTTTTTGTTGGATACCTCGTCAGAGTTCATTATATTCCCCTTTAGATGCTGCTTCATGATCAGATCATGAGAAGCTCTTATCTGGATTACATGCTTTGCTTTGTTGTTTATGTGATAATGAATAATGAGTTGGTTTCACGCGGAGAAGATGGGCAATGTCTTGTTGCAACACCCAACAAGAGATAATGGGATGCGTAACATGTCACCGACCGCTTTTCGAATCAACTCCTATCTAAAACACATTCATATTACGAACGAAACAGTCCTACATTTTATGAAATTGGATCCTTACTCAAGGCCATACATCGTTCCAGCGTGTCCTTAACTTGAAAGTGTATCCTTTTTTCGCAGAAGAAAGATTTATATTATTCCATGAAAGTAACAATGTATGAGTGGAGATAATTAAAACGAGTTAGGATATTGATTATAGGAGTCCAATCTTCTAACTCGATGATAAAAGGGAGCAAATGATGAGCGCTCGACCACTCACGTTTTGACTGACGCTTTGTAAGAGAACCAACTCAACTAAAAGCTCAAGCTGATAGTTGAAGGCTCAATTATATTTATATTCTAGCACGCGCCCTCACAGACAAGTCCGTTTTACGGGTTTGGAGGTGAATTATTTAGAAGAGAGGATAAGCCCATTAATGGGCTGACCCATTTTGGGCATTTTAAGAAATTGAGAAGAAATTAGTGTTTCTGTAAAGAGTGGGGTTTGAACCCGGGTCTGTGAGGAACCAGGCTCTGATACCATGTAAGAGAACCAACTCAACTAAAAGCTCAAGCTGATAGTTGAAGGCCCAATTATATTTATATTCTAACACGTTTGTTAGGTTGTTTGAATACATGTTGTCTTAGGAGGGCTCGTCAAGTACTGGTTAGGGAATGCAAGTTTACTCAACAGTAACCCATGACTTGGTAGATATGGGAGCCTCCTTCGATCTTCAAGAATCATGTCTATTAGTTTTAGGTTGTGTCTTGTTGATACTGATAGCCAAGCTCCAGTGTATTGGAGCCACCATATTATCGTCCAAAACCACCTCTGCATCCGCAGTTTCCCTAAGAGCAAATCTATATCAGCACATTCACTAATCGTCGTGAAAAATCGATTCTACGACACTAAATCGAGAGGTAAAATGAAAGAACCCCATATGATACTATGATAATACTATCATGGAATATTTTATTAAGGTAAAGTAGGTGATTGCCGCAGAGAAGGCTAGGATGTTGGGGTAGGAAAATTTGAACAATATGCTTCAAACCATGTTATATTTATTTAGTATGTTTCAATAATTTAAAAATGAAAAGCTATGCTTTTTATAACTTTTAAGACCATAATGCCCATATTATAGATTTTAAACAAACCTTTATTACCTCCTCATTTTTTTTTTTGGTTTTTTCGGTATGTGTAACTTGTAAAAATACAATTTTTTCGAACAAAGGAACTCATAAATCAAATTATGTGGGAGGAGAAGAAGATGATGGATTCATCCAATCCATGGTTACAAACCGATTATAATTGCAATTCCAATCAATGATATTTCATTTAAAAACCCGATTGCCATCAACGAACTGTAGTATCAAAGATTTGGCTTCGATGACTACCGACAAAAGGATGACCAAGCAGCAAAGTAACGAATTGAGCAAGTGACAAGTCGATGATCACAACATGTGTGAAACAACAATCTTTTTCAGATCTATTAAATATGGACTAAAATAAATCAACATTTGAAAGACTAATCTTATGACCGAGGAAACTACCTTGAATGGGTGCAAATCGAGCAACCAACGGCGAATAAGCTAGGTTGGCAGACGAGTTCTGGTCAGTCTCCAACGAGTTCTATCGTGTGAATTGGTCTTGATGTCTTTGGCTAGTTCAGAGAAACCGAGAAGCTGAAAGGTGAAGGGTAAGATTTAGAGATAAGAACAATCTAATAGAGATGATAATAGACTAGTGTAAAGGGTTAAGGAATGTAAAAGGGTTTTTTTTGAGTAATTGCAACTTTTATTTCTTTAAAAAGAGCTAGTACATGTCTAAAGTTCTTGACGGGACAAACACAATAACCTTGTAACTACGTAAACGTCTAGGACGTTTTTTAACGAAGCGTCATTAAGGCTTTCTAAGACATAAACTAAAAAAGACTGACGAACACCGCTCAAAATAGGGTTTGTATACCGCTGGGTCCCCCGAAGACGACACACTTCTTTTGATGTAAAACCGAACTTGTGATCGTTGAGTCCTTGAGTAGAAAACCTAAACCATCTCTTGCGAATGATGAACCGTGCAAAAAGGAACAAAATATGTAAAGTAACCCCAAACCCCTCGAACATAGTAAACCAGGATCGGGATAGAGGACGAACACCGCTCAAATTAGGGCTTGTATACCGCTGAGTCCCCCGAAGGCGACACACTTTTTCTGATGTAAAACCGAACCTGTGATCGTCGAGTCCTTAAGTAGAAGCCATAATCCATCGCTAGTGAGTGATTAACCTTGTAAAAAAGAACAGATATATGTGAAATAACCCTAAACTCATTGATCATAGTACCCAAAATCGGGATAGAGATAAAAAAGGAGGTCTCGGTGGAGGCCAAGGAGGTGGGTACACCGCTGGCGGCTTCAATGGAGGCGGGGGCCTCGGCGTTGGCAGAGGCAAGGAGCCGGACATAGGCCAGGAGAGACGACGGCGTGCTAAGGCCAAGGAAACCCTAACAGTCGCAGGGGGCGGGAGATGGGACCGGAGACACGATGTTGGTGGCGGAGTGGAGCCAACACCGTGGTGACTAGAGGCGAGAGAGAGGAGCCGGACATAGACCGGAAGCGACGGCGGCGTTGCGCCTGTCCTGTAGGGGTCGAAACCCTAGCAGAGGGAAAGGAATGTAAAAGGTTAACAATGTGAAAAGTTGATATAATTATATTTTAATCATATATATATTATATACGGGCGGATTCGGGGCGGGGAGTATCCACTCCGTCCCCGCCCCGTCCCCGACCAAAAATCCCAATCTTGCCCCGTTTCTCGCCCTGCTAAAAAAAATCTCCGCCCCGGACAGGCTGGGGGCATCGGGTCCCCATCGGGACCAGGACGTTTTAACATCTCTATCTTCTTGTAAGATCATAAATAACAATTTGATAAAAAAAGTAAATAAAAAAATCGACAGAGATCTTCAAGTGGTCCAACACCTGTGTCTTGGACTTGGAATCGTGTTTGGCTGTCTTAAATATCCACTAAACTATAAATTAAATTGAGCTCCCAAACATAACATTGCCCCTGTGCATGTTCCTTGCTTTGGCCAGGGTTTCATGTTTTGTGGTTTTACCGTCCTAGTCAAGAGTGTAATTAAGACTATAAATGGTGTGCTCTAGGGGATACCACCTCACATGAAGAGTTTTAAGTCCAATTCTAGGATAGGTGTGTATATTTTGATACATTATTAAAGTCTGTACACTGGTGTGTACAACTAGAATTTATATTTTTTTATTCATCACTTGTTTTTTCATCGGATGTTTGTATATTATTTATTAGAGTTAATTACATTCACATACCCCAAACTATATACGTTTAACGGATACTTACCCCAAATAACATATATATACTCCGAACTAACAGTTGTAACAACATTCCCCATTCCATCCATTTCTTCGTCCATTTATTGTTCATTTTTTCAGAAATTCCGAAACTAACCGTAGTGTTACAATCCTAAAATCAACTTTCAGCCCTAAATCTCTCTCCAAACCTAAATCTAACCCTAAAAATGGATGAAAAAATGGGTGGAAGGGGATGTTGTTACAAACTGTTAGTTCAAGGTATATATTTGTTACGAAATAACTTTGGGTTATTTATCCGTTAAACGTGTATAGTACGTTTGTATATTGTTTGTAAATGTTTGGCATTATTTAAAAAATATATATGGTAAAAATTACATGGCTAATTGACAGCTAAAGTTAAGTGATTCCAATGAAGCATTGCGTTTATTTGAATCAATGATGCTCACTCGTAAACAAACATTTACAGAAAATAAGCATAAGCAAGAAGATAGAGTTGGATTTATTCCATTTGGTGATGAACAAATGCTTAAAATAAAAAGATGAAATGAAATGATCAAGGGCACTTGCGGACATGGTTGGGGCCGGTGGTGAGGTTGGCGTAGCAAGGGCAGGCCTGGTGGTTCCCGGCGGTGCCCGGAGGGACACACTTGCACCTTCCACAGCAAGTCTTACACGCCCTGATGCACAGGTTTGGCCTCGACGACAATTTGCACCTTCCTCCGCACGCTACGCCGCAATCTATGGGCTGTGGCTGAGGGCTTGCTGTTCCATTATTATTCTGCATCACCAACATTTCCACTTATAATTAAGTAGCTTTCGAAAATGAACAACGTTAGAGGAACAAATATATGTACATGTGGGGTGAGTCAATACCGAGTAGTCTTGAGCTGCGTTGAGTTGGAGAAGCACGAGGGAGAGAAGAAGAGAAGCAAACAAGGCTCTAGAGACGATGGCCATGGCTGAAAAGTGAAAAGGACTGTCTGTAAGTGGTTGTGAAATTTGAGGAAGAGGTTTGTGTGTATTTATAGTGTCGTTTTGATGAGTAACAGAGTAGACAGAGACAAAGAGTAGCTACTTGTATTACAATAATAATTGATTCAAATATATGTGTATAAATAATTTGGTTAGGAAAAGAGGTGTGTAGGAACGGGGAAGGTGCTAAGCCAGGCTGATACAACTCATTTTTTGTTCCTTACTTGATAATAAAAACCACAAACCTTTTTTTATAAATTATTGCACTCCCACTATGGGCTTTTGTCTCTTGATGGGCTTTCAACACCCGGCCCTTTTGGATGATTTTGATATCATCTCTTCCGAGTTTTTCTTTGACAATCAAGGTGTAAGTTCAAACACTTTGAACATTTGAATAAACCATCTTTGTTTGTTGGTAATTATATTAAGGTGGTAACAACGAACTATTGATTACAAGCCGGTCAAGCTAGATTTGTTAAATATTTGGTTTGTTTTAACATTTAAGTTGAATTCCTTTATAAACCAAATGCAATGTTCTATTCCCAACAGACTTGTCGGTCCATAAATTATATATGTATAAACTTTAATAAACGGGTCTTGTTAAACGCAAAAAAAATATCCATATGTTTTTTTTTTTCTGAAACGAGGACAAAAGTATTTTATTAATCATGAGAATAAAACATAAACATAAGTTGGGTCTCCGACCCTGAATTTCAGTATATGTACGAAGCCCCCGCAGGGATTTTTGGCGAACATAGACCCGTATCGTTGGTAAGCTTTAGATCATTGACCATAATTAACACGATAAACACAAAACGAACATAAAAAACAAAAGAGCTTACGATGCCCGTTCTTCTGAGCCCCGTAACTTCCGTAGTGGGGCGTGCCGGTATCGCTAACCCATCGTCTTGAGTCGTCCGGGTGTTTAATCGTGATACGGAGGACGGAGCATGCGCCCGGTGCTTCGGATGTGACTTCACTCATGCTTCACGCGGAAGCAGGTCCATCATCATCGAGTCGACCCACAAAGGTCTGGCCAAAGTCGAGTTGGCCGACTTCGGGTGCCATGGAGACGGACCCCAACCTATCGCCCCTCCTCCCGGATCCCAAATCCTCCGTCTATATTGTTTTGAGATTCGTACCTGGTTTTCACCGGAGAAGGGGATCATTTGATGGCCTCTTCGCTTGAGAGGATGATGGTTCGAGAGAGGTAAATCTACGATGACAGCGATGAAAGCAATCATGACTGCTAGTAGTGGATGGCGGCGGTGGCGTGGGGAGAGAGAGGGCTAAGGGACGGAGTGAAAACCTCTTATCGTAAGGAGATGATGGGCCGAGAGAGGTGGATCAACGGAGACGATGACGGAGACAACCATAGAGGCTAGTGGTGGTCGGCGACAACGGAGGAAGAAGGAGGCGGGTAGGGTTTTCCCCTTTAACGACTAGGGTTTTTCCCTCTTGAAAGCTTTTTAAATTTTGTAATCTAAAAGCTTTTGACTTTTTTACAATATCCACATGATTATATGTAACAAATCGAATTTAGATATAACTTGTTACACTTAAATAGTCTATGGCTATAAATTCTAAATCTTATGTAATACTAAGTAACAATGAAATATAAATGATCATTTATTTCCATTTTGGAAAATTATGATTATAATATATTGTTTCGGAAAAAACGTTCTAAAGTATGTCTATAAGCACACAATAGTAAGTGTCTTCAAAGGTAAATAAATGGATAAGCAAGTTTGTTGTGATATGGTGGTTGGTTTGCCGCATGACGGGCAACTGGAGTGTTAGATTGATGGGTTTGGCGCAAAATCACGCGGTGGATAGCATATGCCATTCTGATTCCTTACCTTCTCATGAATTATCTTTTATTTCAACAACTCATTTCCGTAACATCTTTTGTAGTAAAGCTTATATATGAAACTCATGAGTTAAGATATTGTACTGAATTATGGTGTGAGTTTTTTTAAATTGAGTTGTGTTTTATTTTTATTTTGTGTGAAAAGTATAATTTATTAATTTAAATTCAAATGCATCTAAGTGTATCAGGAATAAATGTCTGATCACGAAGAACAGATAAAAGACATAATAGTGTCGCAGTTCTTTTAATACTATAACCGTCCCTGACGGTATTGGATGAGCCAGCTAACACTAAGTTGGGATGTTGTATAGGTAAGGAAGGAAGGCGGAGGTTGAGAAGGTGATACTGGAATTCCTGCTCCGAAAATTGGCCAAGGAACTCAACAATAATAGTGGGAGGCAATACAGGGTTCCCTGCCCAGAAAAATTCTTTGATTCTCCGCTCACTAGGCATTGAACCTGCAAAGACAAACTCAAATAAAGTAAAGAGGACCCGCTCAATCAACCAGATCCATAACCGTGAAAGGTGTCGGGGCGGTGGAGGCCAGGGAGAAGGGCGCGCCGGCTGCGGCTTCAAGAACGACTCCAGAGACGGCGGCGGCGTCAGAGGCGGCGAGGAACCCAGGGACGGCGGCGGCTTCACAGACGGTGCGCGGCAACATTAGAGATGGCGGCCTCAGAGGCGGAAACCCCCGAAGTTGTAGATGTAAGAACCGCCCCCGGTCGACACCGGTCGAACCGACGAATTTTGGTAAAAGTTGACTTTCCGTCGGAAAAGTCAACCGATGACTCCGGGAGTCATTCAGGACCTTTCCGGGATCCAAAAAGCTTAGTCGTCGTTACGGTTAGCTTAGTTGGGTCGTTTCCTTCCTATTGTGTAATTTTGCGAAAAAGTCAAATCTGGGTCAACGGGGGGTCAATCTAGGGGTTAAATCAAATTAATTTATGTGGTCAGATTTAATTAAGGTTAAAGGTGGACCCCACATGGACACTTGTCCATGGTGTCTTGGAGGAGAAGAAAAGGGTCTAGAAAGACCCAATTACCCTCATTTGGACCAAAGGAGAAGAGAGGGAACAAGAGGGGCAAATTGGGTATTTCTAGTCTAGGTTAAAGGCCACTTTGGGCAACAATTCAGCACATTTCTCATTGTTGGCCGAAAATCACACAAGGGAGAGAGGAAGTTGGGAGCTCCATAGCTTGAAGAAGAAGAAAATGGAGAAAGAGAGCCATTTTGGTGGATTTTCTCCTCAAATCTCCTCCAAAACTACTTCATCTTCATCCCCTCTTCATTCCTAAGGTGAGTACCATTTGAAAAACCATTTTCAATGAAGTTTGGGTTATGGGTTTGATAGGAAAAGCATGAACTAAGTTGGGCTTCTTTGGGTTTGAGATTATTGTGGTTTAGATGATTGAATTGTGAAGAAAATAGAAAGTTTTTGATAGAAATCAATTGGGTTTTGTTGTTTTTGATGAAACCCAACTTGGGTATTGAAGTATTGAGGTTATTGAGACTGTTTTGGAGGTTTGGGAGCTCAACAATGGAGTTTTGGAGGTTGAAAATTCGTAAGGGACGAAGTTGAGGGAAGAAGAAGAAGGAGGCCCTCTGAGCGGCACGGAATGGGTCTTTGGCCGGCCCTTTGAGCGGCACGGAACGAGTCCCTGACCGGCCCTCTGAGAGGCACGGACCGGGCCGGATGCCGGGCATGTGGGCCGCACGGAACGTGCCTTGTCCCGCCCAGTTTACCTTCGGTCCGTGTTTTGATTGTCGGGGGTAATTCGGTCGTTTTCTCCTTAAACTGCCCTTGAATTATTGTTAATTCTCGTATTACTTTGTGATCTTAGACGTTGGTTCTGAGCACGGCGGAGGAGGCTACTAGGCGACTCGTCGATTTCTTGCGTTTGGATAGCGATTGAGGTAGGGAAAAGTAGCGAATACCGGTTTAATTGGGAAAGTTACTAGTATGCATATATGTTATGAATTCTCGATATAATATAACATCGCATGTGGAATATGAATGACTAGTATAGTTATATGGAAATGGAACCACTTGCGGGCCATGTCGTGCCTGTAGGTGTGGAAATTGTTGTGCTGTAGTATCACATGTGGGTCCCTGGTTGGGCTCGTAGGATTGCGTGTTGGTTTTGTTGTTGTGATTGGTAGCTTGTAATGCTTGATATGTGGCATATCCGTTGTTAAATTGAGGATCATGATATGCTATGAGAACGTGGTGAACGTTAGTGTGAATTATCGTCTGTGATATGATCGGGTGATTGATAGACCGATGTGGTGTGTTCGGTAAGATTTGTTTGGTATGGTATGCCAGTGTGATATGTTCGGTATGATATGTTTGAGGATATTGTTCCGGTCCGATATCGTGGTCGATGATGTTCCGGCACGATATGTTCCGATGTGGTGTGTTCCGGTAAGATTGTTCGGCATGGTGTGCCGGTGTGATATGTTGATATGATATGTTGAGGATGTTGTTCCGGTCCGATATCGTGGCTGATGATGTGCCGGTTCTGGCACGATATGTTCCGAGGTGTGTGTGTTCCGGTCCGATATCTATATCGATGGATGGTTCCGATATAGATATCTAGACCGAGGATTCTGGTATGATATCTATACCGTGGAGGATTCCGGTATAGGATATCCAGGCCGATGATTGGTTCCGGTGCGATACATGTGCTGCATGTGCGATTACGGTACAAGGGATTTAGAGCCGAGGAGGGTGTTGCCAGAGCAATGTTTATACCGTACCCCGGGATGGTATGTGTGATGTGATTTGTGCACCGTGCTACGGGAAGATATACCCGACCGACGGAGGATCCCGGTCCGCTATATTATGAGTTGTACCCCTATGATCCATGTTCCGAGAAGATTTCTAGGCCGATGTCGAGTTCGGACGACGTGATAAGTCAGGCTTTAGAGGCCGGCGCATTTCTCTGGAATACCATAGGAGGCAGTGATTGCTGATGATATTACTCTGTGTGTTGATCTGTTTTGGGTGTTGTGATTACTTATGCTTGTTATGTGATCTTCTGTGATTTGAAATACAGTTAGACCTGAGTTCAATGTATTGCCTTGCCAGTTTGCACGTGTGGTCGGTTGTGAGATAACCGTGGTCGTTATCCATCGAGAATTGGTTGGGTGACAGTGGTTAAGGGCATAGTGGAGAAGAAATGTATGAGTTCGGTTTTGTGATGAGTTTAATCTACGGGTTGCACCCGAGTGGGGGTCAAGCGTTGTCTTGGGTTACTTGTTTAACTGATTGGTTAGTTATTGTGCTTACTAGTATGCCATAATTGGACGGTTACTCGTGGTGGTGAGCGGATAGCTCATCCCCTTAACTACTTTTTCCTACTGAGCGAAAGCTCACCCCCCTTCATTATTGTTTTACAGGTTTCGATCGTGAGTTGGTTTAAAGGACGTCTCAGAGCTGGGGAGCCTGACGAGAGTCCTTGTTTTTGGGTTGTCTAGTGACGTACTTCCTTTTGTACTAAACTTCGTATCACTTGAATTTTGAGCATTTGACTCTTACTATCAAGATTTATGAGTTTGAACCATTGTTGGAGTTTATTTCGTTTAAATTTACATTTGTTATTATTACTTTAAGTTCACGTCTCGAATTCGGTCAAAACCGGATTTGGGGCGTGACAGTAGAGGAGGGACTGAAATAGGCTGGGAGACGCTGCGTTGGTGGCAGAAGAAGATCAACGTCGCGGGGGCTAGAGGCGGCTCGAACAAAACCGTAGCATAAAAACCGTAGCATAAAAACCCTTCGCAGGATCACTAGGGAGGGTACAAGGAAGAGGATGTGTAGGGGAGAGAAGCATAACCATGGCATAGGCCATGGTAAAAACCATGGCCATAGCCATGGCTTTTGGGTGCTGCGGCAGAGAAGCTTCTCCTAGGGTTTAGAGAGAGAGGTGCGACTACTCTTTTGAGTTGTGTTTTATAACGAGTGATTTTTGAGTTGTGTTTTATAGCGAGTGATTTATGTATAAGACTCACGATTTATAGGGATGTTAGTGGATGTTGACTGGATAATTAGTTGTTATGTTGTTAAATTTATTAAAATTTCAAACAGTAAATACTAAATTAAATTAAAATTAAATTGATAAAATTAATAATAAAAATTAAATTAAACTTGAACTTGTAATTAATATAAAAATTGACTAAGAGGTGCAATTTCATTAATTAGAATTCAAACGAAAAAAGTAGTGCATCAGTGGAACCCCTGACCACGGTAGAAGAGCTATTTCATGGTATTGAGCCCCTGAGGTCTGTCTACGCATAACTTTGTAGAAAATAAATCGACACATGCGGTTTGTTGGGGAGCCATAAAGGCAAATAGAAAATAATTAACAACCGGTGTTGGAAGTGTCATAAAAGCGTACTAAAAATAAAACTAAATTATGACGAAACCAATGATTGTTGTTCAAGGTGTAACATTCATACTCTATTCCTTGTATTAAATCGAACTTGTGATTATTGATTTCAAGAGGAGGCAAAGCTCTTCTCAGGGACCTCTCCCAATGCCAGTCCTTAGGGCACAAGTCCTTGAATCTCCGCGTACTAGTTTTTGACCCTGTAAAAATAAAATAAAATAAATAAAAAAGACTCATTTGATTAGCCAGATCCATAATCGAGAGAGGGGTCGAGGAGGGTGCGTTGGTGGAGGCCAGGGAGAGGGGTGGTGGTGGAGGCCAGGGAGAGGGGTCGAGGAGGGTGCGGTGGTGGCGACGACTTCAAAGGCGACTTCAGAGGCGACGACAGATGCGGCTGTAGAGACGGCGGCGAAGGCTTCAAATAATTTCCGCCAAGATCAATCAGGGAAGAGGTAGTAGTAGACGAGAACCCTCCAAAAACAGTTGGGAAAGGAACAAGTGATGTCGACGGCAGAATGTTCGTGGTGATGGGACTTGGGGTGAGATTGGAGAAATCGAGGATTGGGTAGTGCTGATTCTCGTGGACAGCGAACGAGCAGGAGATGATGAAGGGGATGGACATCATATCGACGGAGAAGCATTACCGTACTGAAACCGAGGGAAGCGACAACAGTCCTACGGAGAAGCCGTCGTCTAGACTAGAGGGTTTGAAACCCTAACAGAGCACGGTTGCGCCATAACGATTAATTATTTTGTATGGCATATATATCAGCCTAACCTAAATTATTTTTATTATTGGCCTACCCTGAGTTATTGGATAAACAACTTTTATCGGGATATGTCTCTTGTACGATACCTTCTCTAATCTTGAAGGGAAATTTGATAAACTATGCTCTAAAACATCTTTTTTAATATACTCTTATAATAAATAAAAAAAATTAGAAATATATGTTTTTTTCGAGTTATTGTGACAAAAATACCCCTAAATAAACATATTCAATATCATACATGATTTTGAGTATATTTTATAAATAATTTTTTATATATTTTTTATTTCAAAAATACATGTAATATTTTTTAAATAATATTTTAATTTTAGAAAACATATATGATTATAATTTTTTTTTGAAAAATCGTATTTTAATTTTTCTTTATCATATTTTAATTTTATAAAAAAATTATTTATCTTTTTATTTTTTTTAAATAGATTTTAATTTTTATTTATCTCATATTTATTTTTATATATAATATAAAATTAAAAAAATTATATTATGATTATTTTAAACTAAATTTTCGTGCTATTATATATGTATATGTATATAAAATAAATTTTGTTTGAAAAATAATATTTTTATTTCAATAATATACAGAAAAATAAGATTTTCTATATCATATTTTACTTTAAAGAAACTGATAAATAATAAAAATTGTGTATTTATATATTTTTTTGTAAAATTAAAACCAGGTAAAGAAAATTTAAACATGATATTTCAAAAATTATACATTTATTTTTTTTCTAAAATCAAATTACTAATTTTTTAAATAAATTGATTTATACTCTTGTAATCAGTAATTCTAAAATAAGTCTCCAAAATCATGTGATATAGAATGATAAATTTGACATAAAAAATCTGATTTTGTTTTTTTTAAAATAAATTTAGTTTTCTGTATATTTTTGAAATAAAAATATGATGTTTACAAAAACAAAATATATGATTTTTTTCAAACAAATTATATTATATATATACACATATATAATAGCACTAACATTTAGTTTTAAAAAAACTAGAATCTCATTTTCAAACATTTATATTATCAATAGAGATATTTTTAAAAAATAAAACTATTTTTTTATATTTTTAAAATAAATATGAGATAAATAAAAATCAAAATGTGATTTTTAAAAGAAATAGATTAATATAACTGTATAAAAATTAAAATGTGATTTTTCAAAAAATATATAATCATATATATATTTTAAATTAAAATATATATTTTAAATGATTCACATATATTTTCGAAATAAATATAATTTTTGAAAAAAAAGTATTTATAAAATATACGTACAACCATGTATGATATAGAATATATTTATTTAGAGTCATTTTTGTCACAATAACTAACAAAAGTATAGATTTTGAATTTTTTATTATAGACTCATATTAAAAAAAAAAAAGGTATGTTTTGAAGCATAGTTTGTCAAATTTTCCATCTAATAGTCCAGGCTTAACCATTTATACTTGAGATAGGATTGGTATTATCATAAATTAGAAACAATCGGAAGGAAAAAAAGAAAGAACTAAAGAAAGAACAAGGTAATTGAAACTGTAGAAGCAGGAAAAGTGGTTAGGCAGTTAGTTAGGTTGGTGGGACGTGTATGAGCTTCTAGACTCGGCCTCTAAAATGAAGTAGTTGTTAGCTACCTCCCCATACATTTGCTCATTACTCCTTTATATATAACCACTCCTCATTTCACTTTCCTACCTCACTTCTACTTGTACTATGTCTCCGACGCCAGCTACTCTCACCGCCCTCGCCGGCGAGCAGACCCTCCGCTCCAGCTTCGTCCGCGACGAGGACGAGCGCCCCAAGGTCGCCTACAACCACTTCAGCGACCAAATCCCCGTCATTTCCCTCTCCGGCATCGACGACGTCCACGGCCGGAGGGCCGACATCTGCCGCCAGATCGTCGATGCCTGCGAGGACTGGGGAATCTTCCAGGTCGTCGACCACGGCGTCGACTCCGCTCTCATCTCCGACATGACTCGCCTCGCTCGCGAATTCTTCGCCCTCCCTCCCGAGGAGAAGCTCCGCTTCGACATGTCCGGCGGCAAGAAAGGCGGCTTCATCGTCTCCAGCCACTTAGCTGTAAAGCATTTCTAATTAATTTAATTATAAAAGTAGTAGAATCAGATGATTGTATTTGCAATTTCTGGTAACGAAATTGTGAAATTGTTAATTAGGGGGAAGCGGTGCAGGATTGGAGGGAGATAGTGACCTACTTTTCGTACCCAATCCGGCAGCGGGACTACTCGCGGTGGCCGGACAAGCCGGAGGCGTGGAAGGCGGTGACGGAGAGGTACAGCGAGGTGCTGATGGGGCTGGCCTGCAAGCTGCTGGAGGTTCTGTCGGAGGCGATGGGGCTGGAGAAGGAGGCGCTGAGCAAGGCTTGTGTGGACATGGACCAGAAAGTGGTGGTCAATTTCTACCCCAAGTGTCCCCAACCGGACCTCACTCTCGGCCTCAAGCGACACACCGACCCCGGCACCATCACGCTCTTGCTTCAGGACCAAGTCGGCGGCCTCCAGGCCACCAGGGACGGCGGAAACACCTGGATCACCGTCCAGCCCGTCGATGGCGCCTTTGTGGTCAACCTCGGCGATCATGGCCATGTAAGTACACTTTACAAATCCCAATTGGGATAACTTTCTAACCTTTACAAACGTTTCATTATCAGATCCTAACTCAGACCAACGTTTGGTCTCAATTCCTATCCTAACGTAATAGGTTTGGAATTTCTCAGAAAATATAAAAAGCCGTTTAAACTCACAATTCCGTCAACTCATCCAAGCGTTGTCGTTGTTGGCGTACATTACCCATGGTGCCTTCCTCGACGTTGAACTTATCCTCGTTCTCAAGCAACCGAACCCAATGCTCGACGAGTTGACGGAATCGTGAGTTTGGACGACTTTTTATAGTTTCTGGGAAATTCCAAACCTATTATGTTAGGAATTGAGATCAAGCATAGGCCTGGATTAGGATCTGATAATAAAACGTTTGTAAAGGTTGAGAATCCGAGTTTTCTCATCCCAATTCCCAAATTAATTCCATTTAGCTAAACCTAGCTGGTTGATTTGTGAATCAGTATCTGAGCAATGGAAGGTTCAAGAACGCGGATCACCAGGCGGTGGTGAACTCGAATTACAGCAGGCTATCGATAGCGACGTTCCAGAACCCGGCACCGGACGCGACGGTGTATCCACTGAAGGTAAGGGAAGGAGAGAAGGCGGTGATGGAGGAGCCGATAACTTTTGCGGAGATGTACAGGAGGAAGATGAGCAAGGACCTTGAGCTTGCGAGGCTGAAGAAGCTAGCCAAGGAGAAGAGGCAGCAGGACTCGGAGTCGGAGTCGGAGTCGGCCAAGCCTTTGGACTCTATCTTGGCTTAATTACGCCACTCTACTCTACCCTACACTACTACTTCACTGCTCTTATATTTGGCTTTTATACGTGTTGTATTAATGTATTAACTATATCATGTAATAATAATGCTCGGACAATCTGAGATGAGTACAAATGAGCTTGATGTAATTGGCAACCACCAGGCCCAGGACCACTCGAGTGGGTTGAGAGATTGCATCGTGGTTCAACCCGCACCGCTTACACGTAAAGAGTTGATCCGCATTGAGTTCAAGGAAACATATTAATATGGTCGGTCCCAAACCAAGCCTTGAGTAGTTGAGGGTTTTACCTTTTGAATTCATGGAACCAAAATAGCGTTGAGTGTGAAAACTTTTGCACCCAAAAAAACTGACGAGACCAATCAGTCTGCCACCAGAAAAAAAAAATCAGTCTTTTTTGAGGGAACAAAAAAACAATCGAGATTGTAGGACTTAGACATTGAGCTTGTTTTAAAAAATTCATTTTAAATTTCTTCTTCCAGCTCATATCTTTTTAGAGCAATTTTAGCGGTCGTTGCTATGTCGTGGTTTATGTGTCGTTGTAGGCCCTGTCACGATTCGTTGTCATCGATAGTCGTCGCTGGAGCCGTGGTTTGGACAGTCGTCGTAGGATGTCGCCTCAGGATCCTACAGCGATGCGACGAGCTGTCGTTGACCCAATAGCTAATTGGTGGGCTTGTCCCATGCCGACACGTAGCAATGCTAGAATTTAAAAAAAAAAACCCTAAATTTTTTCGATAAATACACAACCACCCCTACCCCAAATTTACACATCTCTTCTACACTACACTTCGTCCTTCATCTTCTTCTCTCTCAAACTTCGTTCTTCAATTTTTTTTTAATCGATGGATCTTTTTCAAACGTTGCCAATGTTAGAGAAATTGACTCGTAAAGAAATTGATGACATGATAACAAGGGTGGTTACAACAACAGAGCTAGGAATTCATTTGCCCCGTTAAGATGCGTATATTCTTTTTCTTCCCCATACCCTATAAATTACCTCATACCCTCCTATTCTTCTACCTCCCTCCTACCGTGTAAGCACATGTATCATTGGGATCGTATGGTTTTGTGGCTACATCTCTATAACTCATGTCCGGTGACACGAGGTGTCTGCTCTTTCCTCTATATATACAACACCACTCTCCTTCTCATCTCATCAAACTATCACGATCTCGCAATAATAACACAGAGAAGAACTATATAATTGAAATTTCTCGGCGGAGAAAATTAAATCGAAAAATGAGTCACATAAACAGAGCATTCATGGCAGCAAGTGTGGCGGTGGTGCAGAGCCACGGCGACCATGGTTCGAGCTCCCTGCAGCTCACAAAGAGGAGGTTCGCATCATGTTCATAAACTGCTGGGGACAGGGGTGATGCAGTGAGGACTCGGAACCGTCGACTCGCCAAAGTTTGGACGGTGATGGTTGAGTCTGGCGTGGGCTATAGAAGTGGACAGTGTTAAGAATTTGTAGAGACAAGTTTGGTGGCAATTGTAAAGTGCTCTTTTTTGTTAGGATTCCTGTAAATGGTTACAACATATTATGAACAGTTTGGTATGTCTAACTATAGATGTTCATGTCTACGTCCGACACACGTAAGGGGAGCTACATATGTCCAAAACCGGTCTAGTGTTTGAATCTGTCCAAAACGAGTTGAAGAAGTAACATCTGGTTTCCAGAACACGGATTTGAGTAGAAGAGTGGAGGAAAAATAACTTGTTGACCAAGTCTTTCTTGACTTCTTAACTGTGTATGTCCATGATTAAAGTTGTAAGAGATATTATATTTGACCAATGCAAATATTGAGTCTTACATTTTTGTAGTAGAAGAGCGAGTATTGAGTATTACATTGTGCTCCTTCCCCGCCCAAAAACAAACCAGGTCCTTTGAAAGATGTTATTCGCCGTCGGTAGTCTCCTTTGATTGTAACCATGGAGATTGTTGGCGTCCTCTCCTTTGATTACATTTTACCGTCACTAGTAAAATGTAATGTTATTTTTTATTTGTTTGTTGAACTTTGCTTTGATGGTTCCTTTCTATTTTTATTAATGCATTACTTTCTCTTTGATAAAAAAATAGCATTACATTTTACTAGTGAAAGACAATCCAACTTTCTACTTGCTCCAAAATATCTTTGTCGATTCACTGTCTTTAGATAACTTAAATAAATTATTGATAACCATCGAATAATTAATAAAATAAAATGAAAAATAAAAGCTATCACTATTATTGATTTGATATTTACGGACGAATGGTATCCATTGCCTATGTCGTCATATATGTCGATTAAATTTCTTACTAACGGATGCATCTGTTGACTTAGATCTGTCAGTAAGGTCTCATGGCCCAAGATTTGGACCAAAATGTCTATTGAGAAGGTCAGATCTTCAACCACGAATGACATCCGTTGCTGAAGCGTTTCACCTTTCAGACGGATGTTATCCGTTGCTGAAGAATTTCACATTTTCGACGGATGTTATATGTTGTTGAAGTATTTAACTTTTTTGACGGATGATATCCGTTGATGAAGTTTTGACTTTTTCGACGGATGCTTTCCGTTACTGAAGCCCTGTGCTGAATATGCTATAATGATAGATTGTATCCGACGAGAAAATTATAAGCAAAAAAAAAAATGAATTGCAGTACCCAAAAGTGCATATTACCTATATATACTTGTTATAACAAGGGAAAACTGCAAATGACTACCCTTAAGTTGGCCCGTTTAACTGATGTTTACCCTAAAGTTTAAAATTAACGGATACATACCTTAAAGTTATAACTTGTAACCAGAAACCTCTTCCATTAATTTTTCCATCCATTTTATGTTAATTTTTTTAAAATACCCTTAGTTACCATCTTATCCTGATTTTTATTAAATAAAATTAAAAATATAATTATATAAATAATAAATATCAGTTAAAAAAAAGTAAAATATCAAATATCAAATAATAATCAGGGAAGTGCATTAGTGGAAGAAATAAACCATACAAGGTATGGCGTACAAGCCCTGAGATCTAGATATGTGTCCTGGTCGCCCACAGGCAACCCGACGATCATGGACCCGTAGAAAAATACTACTTCTGCTCGCAGATACTAACTTAGGACATCCCTTTACCGACATCTCAAAAGTACGAAACGAAAAATTTAAACGACCTAAAAAACAAATCCTAAAACATTACATGAATCGAAACCAATCTAACCAACCTAAACAACCTAAAGAACCATCTATGTCCTTATTGAAGTAGAAAGCGTCAAAACGGAAGAACCTACGGTGGTGCCCTCCTTTTTTCCTCCCTGTGCTAGGATGTCGTGGAGAATTGCACCTCCTTACCGTCCCTCCCCCTTGGATCACAAACCCACTTGCCGTCGACGATGACAACCATGACGACGAGTGGTGGTCGGCGGCGATGTGAGAAGAGGAGAGGCGGAATATGGTATTTTCCTTTGGCGGCTAGGGTTTTTCCCTCGGTCGACGGCGTCCAAGTCGGAGTGGCCAAAAGCACTAGTAAATAGCAGGTCCACACGCATGGGAGGAGAGGCCAGAGAGGAGCCGCCGTCGAAGGTCGGGGATTAGGGGGAGGACACAAGGCGCAGCTGTAGAGACGGTTTGGTTCGAAGGCTCTCACATCGTGAAGATTCGAGACGAACAAAGAGGAGGCTTTACCAAGACAAACCCCACCGACAATCATCCTGACCGAGCCCGATCTGATCGTCGATGACAACAACTAGAAAAGAGAGAACGGAGGTGTGCAATGCGGCTAGGGTTTAATCCTCACCAGAGAGTTTTTGGAGTTCTATATTGATTCTTTTTAGTTGTTTTTTTTTACTTGTGATAAAAATTGATTAATTACTCGAAACTATACAAAAACGTGTACAGTAATGGCGGGTGGATTTGGCAGACTTGTGTTTGAGTCCACGTGATATGACAATAATCTATTAGTTGCGGACAATTTAATTGTTTGGAGTCCAGCCCAATAATCTTGGATGGTGGAAAAGAGAATCTTGTTTTGCATTTATTCATCACTTTAATGTGTAAAACATTTTATTATATATTTACGGAAATACAGTGTTCACATGATTGTAACAAATGTTTCCAGCCGAGAAAGGACACACACATGTATGCAATAATACAAAAGAAAATGGACGTATGTCTGTTTTTAAAATCGAGGTG
This sequence comes from Erodium maritimum, assembly GCA_963921825.1. Taxonomy (NCBI): domain Eukaryota; kingdom Viridiplantae; phylum Streptophyta; class Magnoliopsida; order Geraniales; family Geraniaceae; genus Erodium; species Erodium maritimum. Next base: position 12,011,886 of record OY997588.1, on the reverse strand, counting down.
AATAAGTGGTGGATGGGAGTGTTTTCTTTTAGCGAAAGTTGCAATACTATTAATCAAAAGCTAATTATATTATTGTAAGTTGAGGAATAGACTCTCTAATTATGATGAAAATGACAGATTGGATGAACAATGATTCTCTGATCCTTGTAGTACTATAATAGTCACAAACGGTATTTTGATCTCACATGGGTAAAGAAAGAATACGAAGAGGGGGAAGGGGGTAGCAGAGATTCCGAGGGACCTCAACAGTAATGGTGAAGATGGGAGGCAAAGTATCGTCTTGGGACCCCTCCCTAGGCCAGTCCTCGATGCTCATCTGGCCTCTCATTCCTCCTGGCGGGGCTGCTTTTCCGCCCTGCCCTGATCCTCCCAAGTAGCTCCAGCTGTTGATCTCTTGAGCGTTCTAGTGCTTTCTCCAATTCCCTCAAGACCAGGAAGCCCGACAGCCTTTGCTCTCGAGCCCTCACAAGCTCCCTCAGTCATCACCGTCCTCCTCCGAGACCCAGAGCTATCAAGGATCGAATGATGTGCCCGAACCGTCACCCTAGTGAAAATGGCGAAAGTCGAGCACCCGATCACGTCCCTAACTATAAGAACCGCCCCTGGTTGAACCGGTGAATTTTGGCAAAAGTTGACTTTCTGCCGGAAAAGACAACCAATGACTTCGAGAGTCATTCGGGACCTTTCCGGGACCCAAAAAGCTTAACCGTCGTTACGGTTAGCTTAGTTGGGTCGTTTCCTTTCGAATTACTACTTTTGTGAAAAAGTCAACCGCAGGTCAAACGGGAAACGTGCATCGGGTTCTGTGCTCGGGGATCGGGTGCTTGAACCCGATTCGTCGTAAAATCCATCTTTTGGCCCGTTCGAGTTTAAAAGGCAACTGTTGAATTTAATTTGGACTGTACCGGAACTGAGTGTAAGTTTTACCTGTTAAAATCAGACTTGGACTTCGCCCGAGAAGACCGGAGTTAGGCCAGGACGTCAACAGCTAGAAGACGCAGCTGTTGTGATCGTCTTGAGGTAGGGAACGTAGCGGATACCGATTCGATTGTGGAAAGTTACTAGTATGCCTATAGGTCGTTTTTACTTAATCTGAACTGTTAGAACTGCATGATTAGGAGGTGAGGAACGAGTGAATTGAGGGATAGCTTACGTGCCATGTCGAGCCGTAAGTTTGGGATTGTTGTGCTGATAGAAATGCATGCGGGCCATGTCGAGCCCTTAGGTTGTGTGTTGTTTGAATTGCCTTGACTTGATTGAAATGCATGATGTGTGTTTTAGGCGTTGATAGGTTGGGAAGCATGTTGGTATTAACCGGTGTAGTATGTGTGGTTATTTTTTTGGAAAGTGTGCCATGCTTGTGTTGACGTGAATCATTTCTTGCGAAATGGTCGGGTGGTTGATAAACCGACATGACTGGCTTTGGTAAGATTGTTGGGATTGGTAAGCCGGGTTTGAATTATGGCATTGCGATGCATGTTATTATCTTGATGTGTGTTCCAAGAGGAGTTGTATTCCGGTATGGTGCCTATGACCGAGGGGGTACGCCGATGTAGGGTAGTACCTAGGCCGACGGTGTGGTCCCACGTATGCGCGGTCCCCCGGGTAGTGGTTCCGGTACGATGGCCTACATCGAGGGGGTATGCCGGTGTAGGACATCTAGGCCGACAGTTTGTGTTGACACTTGGTGTCGTGTTCTGACTCTAGAAGTCGTGCCCCGAAGGAGTGTCGGGAAGATGTCTAGGCCGATGGAGATTCCGGTGTGGCCTATTGTGATCGTGCCCCGAGTGTTTTCCGGGAAGATATCTAGGCCGATGCTGTGTGTTCCGGTGTGATATGATAGAGTCGGGTTGTGGGCAGCCGGCGGAGTAGGGGACTGCGGTACGGGACGTGTCTGTGATTTTACTGTTTACTTTGTGCTTGATGACCTGTTAAGTGATGTGGTTGCAGTTTGTGCTTGTTCGCTTGAGTATGTTTGTGAGTGTGGTTTGGTCTTGAGTTGAGGATTGTGGTTACGAGTTCCGTTGGAAATTAGTTGTGTGCCGTACTAGTATGCCCTAATTGGACGGTTACCCGTGGTGGTGAGCGCTTTCTTATAACCTTAACTACTTTTCCTACTGAGCGAAAGCTCACCCCCTTATCTTGTTGTTTTTCAGGTTATGAGCGGGTTGTGTACTAGCAGGATGCTCGACGCTTAGGAGCTTGCGAGGGTCCTAGGCTAGTAGTCTAGAGACGTACCGTCATCATTTGAACTGTTTTACCGTTGTTTTTACCGAGCTGTGACTCGCGGCGTTGTTTAGAATTTTAAATTTTAAATTGAGACTTGATTTGGTTTACTTTTATCTAAACTTATTATTGTTTTAGTTCACGTCTCGATTTCGGTCAAAACCGGATTTGGGGCGTGACAACATAAGCTATAGAAATTGGCATAACAATAGCCATGGTGTTGTGTACGACGATAGAGCTTTCAAAACCCGAGCAGAGCACTTTGTACCCAAATGTATTTGAAAATCTAAATTAATGAAGTTGATAGGAGTGTCTTTAATGGTATTATTATTTCGGGTTGAGTTAATATAAAATTATAATTAGTATCTTATAGAATTTTTTTTGAAAAAGAGGTAATATGCAACCTTAATATATCACATTTTTCTCAGCATATAAGAGGTTTTATTGATTGGGGTAACTAAAGCGTACAACGAAAATAACTAAGAAATAAAAGATTAAGGCAAAGGTTTAATCTGTAGACATCTACCACTAATTCTATTACAGAATGTCCGGATATACTATGAAGATTAAAGGGGAGGAAAATGTCTCGAGAGGTTGGGCAGGCGATAAGACGTCGGTCGTGTGCACTCCATGTCTCGACCTGAAGATGCACGAGACTACGAATTCGAGGCGCTTGATTGGATAACAGACATTCAGGGAGTAACTCAAGGAGTAAGGGAAACAAGAGTTCGGTTGTGATCCAAACGTTACAGGGCAATGTGTGTTTCCCCTAACATACCCCGTTGCTAAAGGGATCCCTCATGGACTCTAACGAGACTGTTGGGAGGGTCTCGTCTTGGTCGTCGTTTGGGGCCAACGAGGTTGTACTCCTTTGTCCCGGCAGGTCCGGCCTTAGAGCTCAAAGGAGAGACTTGGAAGCATTCAAGGATCTTGTGTCGTCCGGTAGTAGTCCTGGGTTAGGCAGGAGGTCATGTGTTGCCTCTTCCTCTCTAAGTCCCAAAGTAGTAAGCTAACACGAGGAAAAGGAGAACCACAACAACATGTAACTACGAATCGCCTTTGAGATGCATCGTTGTTCAGACACAACAATATTGGGACTTTGAGACACGAGAGAGAAGCATAGAGTCTATTAGGAGTAAAACCATGAAGCTCACAAAGATCTTATGGGATGACGACGATAACAACGACATGAAAAAGACGATTAGGATTAAGATTGAGAACTCTTAACCATACTTTTGTTTGTCGACCACTACTCAGAAGGTTATTTTTGATAAACTACTCATAAGTTAATGCCAACTTTAGGTGTGAAGTTGTCAATGGGAATAGGTTTCACACTGAGTGATTGTGGTGGACACAAATCTCACACAAGACCTTTTCCAAGTTTCGTAAGGAGAGGGAAAGTCAAAGCACTGTTTCGTTGAAGTTGAACCACATAGGAAATATAAAATCATGACCAACAGTTAAGTATACAAGGTAGGTCCAAACAAAGTCATACGAATCATGGTCAGTGTGTGAATACAAAACACAGTCAAGACTTACTCATATAAAATACATTATTGGTAATGTAGGTGTGTGAACTTACAGCTAACCACACCATGACTGAATAAGTGAGTAAATTAATTAGTAACTTAATCCTCAATCATTTAAATTGATTAATTTGAATTACCCGAAATATATAAACATGTAAGGTTGAATCGAAGACCGAAGTAAAAAAGAAAGGGGGGAGGTTTGGGCAGCCTCCTCTCTTCTGCGTATTCTTCTTCAACAGTCTCCTTTTGACCTCTCAGAACTTGCCCTCTTTCTTCTCTTCTTCCTCCTATCTGCTCCTACCTTTCCTCTCCAAACCTATGATCTTCTCCTATTTATTCAATCTCACTCGGTTTCGCTCTCTACCCACTGCTCCTCCGCCACATCATGGGCTCCTGCTTATCTTCCAGCAAAGTCAGTGGCTCCAACAGCACCAGCAACAGGAACAACAACAACAACAACAACAACAACAATTCCGCCGTCAAGCTCCACCGCCGAGAGGCCGCCACGCCGCAGACATCCACCGCAATCCCGCCAAGTAAACAGGATCAGAATCAACCCAGGAGTTCCCAGCAGCCCAGAACGCGACACAAGTCCAATTCCAGGCGCCAGGCCGGTTCGGTCCCCTGCGGCAAGCGCACCGATTTTGGCTACGCCAAGGATTTCAGCAAGCATTACTCGATTGGGAAATTGTTGGGTCATGGCCAATTTGGCTATACCTATGTTGCTGTCGGTAAGGCCACTGGGGATCGCGTTGCGGTCAAGAGAATTGATAAGAGTAAGGTATCTATCGTTCCGTGAGTTTCCGTTTCTGGGTGCGACCTTCCAATTTTGCAGGCGATTTTGTGTATTTTTTTTTACATTTGTTTTTGTTGGATTTGAGAAATTAAATTCCTGGGCCCATGAATGATTTGGGTTCCCATCAAGTTCTGGTTCGAGAGGATTATTTCTAATTGGGAGAAGAAAGATCTTATTGTGGATATGGGTTTCTGTTAATGGCTGTTGATCTGGAGATCCTTGAAGAACCTCTACTACTATTCGTCACTTTGCCTATTGCATTTTATTTTTTACCTGTTTTTCTTGGCCGCCAAGGGAGAGGTTCACGTCTTAAAGGGGTGTGTCATAAATGTTGTTAGGTAATTCAGGTGTATTTTTATTCTTGATTTGAAAGACTCAATGGGATATTCACTTTGACATGATGTGGTAACAGCTAGTGTGTTTTGCCAAGTTTGCATTTTTGAAGCCTTACCCACATATTGTATTGATTACTAGTTGCATTGTTTTCGAGCTATAATGTTTATGACCATGTGGGGATTTCAATAAATGGGTGGACGGTGATAGTTGGCGTACGGAGGATTATGCATTGGCAACATTAATGATTAACTCATGGAGTTTCATCTGTTGTTTCCCCGAGTTTTGGGATTTTTTCGATCTTTCTTTTCATTCCCTTCTCATTCATTTCTTAAGATTTTTGTACTAGATTTTTTAATCATCAATTGCATTACATGTGGAAGTATGTAGCTGAATCAGAACATGGAAAGCTTAAAGGAAGGAAATCACATGCATTTTCCTTTCCCCCTTGATACTGTAGTAAGAGTGGCAGTAATGGGCTAGAAAAGAATGTACTTTCCGTCTGGGGACTGAGTGTTAACATGGGGGTTACTGTATGTCTTGTGCCACTGTTTCTTTAGTCTTTCATGCTTGTGGAAAGTCTCATCTTTTCTAAATTGGGTTGGCTGTCGATATTTCTTCCTTTGAAGCTTGTTTGGTAACTGCTGTTCCCTTCCTCAATGATTTATTCATGTGCAATTATAATGCATTTAGGCTTAAAAAACAGTTGGCTGAATGTCATGTGATGAAAGTTTTATGTTTTTGCCTTTTATTTTCTTATTTTAACTTTGTTTTGAAACAAGCCATTCAAATTGTGTGCAGATGGTTCTTCCTGTTGCAGTTGAGGATGTTAAGAGAGAGGTCAAGATATTGGAAGCTCTCACAGGCCACGAAAATGTGGTGCAGTTTTACAGTGCATTTGAAGATGATTCTTATGTCTATATAGTTATGGAGTAAGTCTCTCTCTCTCTCTCGCTCTCTCTCTCTCCCCTGGGACTCTTTTCTATAATAACTTAGTTTCTGTTCAGTTATCTCCACTAAAATCGTTTTCCCTTCCATCTGATATTTATTTACACGTGAATAAGGTTTTTACCATCCCAGTTTTGCTAATGCTTCACTCTTTGTTTCCTTTTTTCAACTTTATCCCGAATTTTAATGTGGTTTGTTGACGTTGTCTGGCTAGGTTATGTGAGGGCGGTGAGTTGCTGGATCGAATACTATCCAAGTAAGTCGCGGTTATTTTGTGTTAATGTTGGAAACCTATTATCAATTTCTCGGCAACCTAGTACCAATTAAAGGAAACCCCCAAAACTGACCCCCACTATACGCGTTTTGCAACAAGTTGTAGACGACCTTTATTGCCAAAACCTAACTTTGAACCTTTTTTTCCAACCGCTATAAAGACTTCAGAAGATGACATACTCTCCTGTCTCCCATGTGATTGCTACGTATAAACCTCTTCCTGTATGTCTCCATGTAAGAAGACATTTTAAATATCAAACCCATGCAACGGCTAATTGTATGTTGCTGCAAGAGAAATGAATAGCTGATCAGATGCATCTTAGCATCAGTGGAAAATGTTTCAGAATAATCGACATTATAAGTCTGATGCTACCAGCCATCAGGAATTGAACTTAATAGCAAACACACGTTTACTGCCAATATCCTTCTTACTGGGAGACAATTATATGTATCTCTGCACACTAGAGCGGACGCATGGACCAACCGAACTTTACTTTGGTTTGCTCGGATACCATGCCAAATGTTTTTTTACATTGAGCTAAACGTTCACACTGTCTACATTCTCATAGATACAGTGATAATGTTATACAAAAATACAACTTCTCTATTTGATATACTTCTATCTCAACAGTTGTTGCAAAAATACGTACAGTAGGGGGTTAGTTTATGGGGTTATCCCCTTAATTAAATAACCACAAATTTGTTTCTTCCATATTACCGCAGCTGATGCATTTGTTCACCACAATATTATTTATATCTGCTTTTGGTTTCCTCTGAGCAGGAAGTACAGCCGCTATAGTGAGAAGGATGCAGCTGTTGTTGTACGACAGATGCTCAAAGTTGCAGCTGAGTGTCATTTGCATGGATTGGTACACCGTGATATGAAACCAGAGGTTAGCATTTTGATTTAATTAGATGTTGAGGTTTGCCCTTCATTGAGCTTACTGTACATTTGTTTCTTGATTACAGAACTTTCTATTTAAGTCAACCAAACCGGACTCACCTCTAAAGGCTACAGATTTTGGTTTATCAGACTTCATAAAACCAGGCAAGTAACCCAACATTTTCTATTAGTCTCTTAATTGTGTTAGTTCTCTATGAGCTATGGTGTCCTTTTCACATTCTTCTGTGATTTCTGTTAGCATCTTCATATAAATATATTCTGATTGATTTGTTTCCACTATATTCACTGTCTTATGGAGGGTATCATCATTAACTATAAATGCAGGGAGGAAGTTCAAAGATATCGTTGGCAGTGCTTACTACGTTGCTCCTGAAGTATTGAGGCGCAAGTCTGGTCCAGAATCAGATGTCTGGAGTATTGGCGTAATTACTTATATTTTGCTGTGCGGGAAGCGCCCCTTTTGGGACAAGACTGAAGATGGTATATTTAAGGAGGTTAGCTGCATTCTTGATTTTGGTAGTATCAGTTCATTTATATTTATGATTAGTGCCTTGCATGTCAAACCTTATAAAAGTCCTGAAGTATTTATGAAATACTCACATTGATTTTTGTGTTCTCTAGACCTGTGTCTTGTTTCAGAACAACTTTGAACTGCTTAACTAGATTGTCATTACTCATTGCCATTTTACTATTCCCTTGTCTTTCTGATTCAATAATCTCATAAAACTTCATAATACGTTCAGGTGATGAGAAACAAACCCGATTTCTCTCACAAACCATGGCCAACCATAAGCAGCAGCGCTAAAGATTTTGTGAAAAAGTTATTGGTTAAGGATCCCCGTGCAAGACTCACTGCTGCTCAGGCCCTGTGTATGTATCCATTTAACAATGAATATCACTACATTTTTGGTTCAGGACAATGTTTCTTACGTTTGTTGTGTTGATTGATTTTGCATGCACAGCACATCCATGGGTCAGGGAAGGAGGGGATGCATCAGAGATTCCTGTTGATATATCTGTTTTAAGTAACATGCGGCAGTTTGTGAAGTACAGTCGTTTAAAACAGTTCGCTCTCAGGGTGAATCCCATTTTCTTTGACTGAAGTTTTCAGTTGGAAACATGTAATTGTTTTATAATAATAAAAAATCAACGTCTTGCAGGCTTTAGCTAGCACACTTAATGAAGACGAGCTGGCTGATCTCCACGATCAATTCGATGCAATTGATGTGGACAAAAGTGGTACCATAAGCCTGGAAGAATTGAGACAGGCCCTTGCGAAAGATCTTCCCTGGAAGTTACGAGAACCAGGTGTTGTAGAGATAATTCAAGCGGTGAGCTTGATATGACCAGCACCTTGTTCCATTCATTTGACTTGTAATTGGAACACTTAGGTTTATTTATTTGTTTGATGCAGATTGACAGCAACACAGACGGGCTTGTGGATTTCCCTGAGTTTGTTGCAGCTACCATACGTGTGCACCAAATGGAGCAACATGACTCTGAGAAGTGGCACCAGAGGTCTCAGGCGGCGTTTGAGAAATTTGACTTGGATAAAGACGGGTTTATAACACCCGAGGAACTTAGAATGGTGAGTTTCAACACATTGCGTACTTGCACTTAACCTATGTCTGATCAAAGATCATCTTCCTAATAGACCCATTCCTTTGTTTGATTGTAGCATACGGGATTAAAAGGTTCGATTGATCCACTGCTAGAGGAGGCCGACATCGACAAGGACGGGAAAGTAAGCCTATCAGAATTCCGAAGGTTACTAAGGACTGCAAGCATCACTTCAAGAAGTGTGCCAGTGTGTTAGAAATTCACCACCACCCTACAAATATTGTAATGTCCAAGTGAAGGTGTGCTATGTTTGAACTCCAAAAAAAGGAAAAAGAAAAAAGAAAAAAAAAGATGGTGATGGTAATGGTGATGTTGATGTTGATACCTAATAAGATGTTGCACAAGTTGGATCCACTTGGAACCCAAAACAAATCATCATCTAGTGGTGACATAATTTAAATTTGTCAACTTCACTAGTTGCAATGCGTAGAGACTAGTTAGAGTTAAAGTAAAAGACATTATTAGAGGAGAGTAATTTGGAGAGCCCATCAAGAGCCGAAAGGTTGAATAGATTAGAGTGGGGGCAAAAGCTCCGTCTCTTGCTGACTCACTAGTTGTGGATATATCTCCTTCTCCTCTTCCCCTTAATTATTATAACATGGCCTCCATCGGGTCGCTCTACGAGGTTCTCCGGATTCCGGTAGGTGCGTCAGTGCAGGACATCAAGTCGGCTTACCGGCGATTGGCCCGAATCTGCCACCCGGACGTGGCCCGTACAGCCTTGGCGGGCGACGAGTTCATGAAGCTTCACGCCGCCTATTCCACCCTCTCCGATCCCGACAAGCGAGCCGTGTATGACCGAGAGTTTTTCCGGCGGAGGCAGCAGTTAACGTCGGTCATGGGATTCCGGCGGCGGAATTGGGAGACGGATCAGTGCTGGTAAAGAGTTGAGTAGTTGGGTGTGATCAGCTTTACATAATACATTAGTTTCAAACTATGTCCTTCCAATTCCATTGATCCACATCTACTTAGTACCATTCAAATAAAAGCCTTAAAGCACCTATGAAATTATGCATCATCATTATTCCACTGTTCTACTATTTTATACATCATTTAAAAAAATATCAGAGGGCTTGGGGGATGGCAATTTTAATCGCCTAAAAATGCTTGGCTCTGCATTGGTGGTGGGCCCATTTAAGAAGCGAGGGACATACAAAGTTTTTGATTAAATTCGTTTAAGCCAAATAATTTAAGCTTTTTCTTGAGTCTCTATTACAGATGTTTGGTTTAAATGTTTGACTAAGAGTTTTAGAGTCAAGGGCTTGGGTCAAATACTCTACTTATGTATTGTACATGCTTTAAGTTTTTAAGCGACACAAATAATAATGCGTCACTAGATGGTGTAGATGCGCCGTATCAAAACGTTGATTTCTCACCGCATGAAATTTGTGCTCGGTAAAATTACCAAAATAATTATATGGACTAAAATCATCTGGGAGAATGTTGTACAACCATCTCGATGAGTATATCATTAATGTGTTATGAGACTAGTATCATATGTTCATATATTATAGCAAAGAATGTTGTACAACCATCGCGATGAGTATATCATCAATGTGTTATAAGAGTAGTATCATATGTCCATGTATTGTAGCAATGTACATCGATGAGATGAATCTAACTAGTAGTTAGAAAAATTCTTTACAATTTGCAAACTATCTAAAAAAGAAAATTGAAATGAATTTTTTTGGGAAAACAAGATATTGTCTCGACATATAGATATAATATTTTTTATGGTACTTTACCTATCAATTTTCATATATTGAAAAACTCCTTAAGTATTTTAGCATTGATAATGTTTATCCACTAAATATCCTAATAATCGCCCAGTCTTTGGATTCCAAAGAAAAACTTATTTCGTCCCAGAAAAACAGTTAAAAAGATATTTTATCCTGAAATATCATATCTAATTGTAATTGAAGGTTTATTATACTTGGTTCAATATACATGGCAAGATATAACATTTGTAGTAAATGTTCTTGCTAAGTTTAGTTTAGAACCGAACAAACAACATTGGAATATAAAATCAAACATATACTATATTAATTGAATGGAACAAAAGACTTGAGTTCTTATATTCAAAGTCCAAAAAAAATAATGGGCTGGTCGGATATGCAAATGTAGAAAATCTATCAAATATCAAAAAATTCCTTCCTGAACATGATATGTTTTCAACTGCAATGAGCTAGATAGCAATTTCGTGGTGCTCAATAATACAATTGGTTGCAACATCCCCCATCCTAATATAAATTTTGGCACTACATAAAGCTAACCGAGACTGTGTATTCATACGATCGATTGTTCAACATATATGAAACATAATTGGCATTCCTCCACAATATATGAAAATAGTACAATTTGTATTACTCAAATCAAATGAGAATGCATAAAAAGAGATAGGATCAAACACATCTATCCGGAATTATTTTATACTCTTGACTTCAAAAGAGTTACAAAATCTTACTCATTTGTTCAATAAAGTTCTACCGATATCTACTCTTATGAAGCTAACGTACAAATTCGACATGCATCAATTCATCAAACAATCAAACTAATCCTAATAGGTTTTATCCTATTAGGTTTTTTCTTACAAAAATTTGTAACGAGAGGACTTAAACCATATCTAATGCTCATGAATTTTTCCTTAAAATATTAAATATAGTCATTTGTACTTAATGGTGTCCAACGTATACTATTATAAATATGATAATCATCCATCATCATATACAGTGAGTCTCCTAAGCATGCTTATAAAAAGCGTTAGGCGCTAGTCAGACGATAAGAATCCCTAAATGTTAGGCGCAGACTAATTGGGACCTCGGTGGATTTAATTTTTTAATATTTTAAATTATTATTAAATATATAGTACACAAATATAATAAAAAATTCAAAATATATACTATTTTGTATAATATAAAAAATATCAAGTATCAAAATACAAAAAAATAAACAAGCCAAATAATGCTCTCATTTTGATTTTACTCTAAATTTTAATAAAGTTTTAAATTATAATGATAAACCACCAAAGAGGGACACGTTCTACATTCTTTTTATCAAGAAATTCAAGACCATTACAAACATATTGTGTCTCTCACTTTTTCATCGCTGTTTTAAAAGTCTAATTTCACAAATCAGCGTCATAAGTTGTAGGATATAGGGGTTAGTATATCAACAATAAACAAATTTATAATAATAATAATAGTAGTAGAAATTGTAAAACAAATTTAGAATAACCTTTACCGATCAGCTAGCTTACTGATTACGGAATAGGAAATTCGGGTTTAGTCGAGTCCAGGTACTCCTGTCTCCTTAAGACACTTGACTGCCCCGTATGGGCAGCGGTCTCCCAGGATACAACGACTAACGTCAGCGAACTCAAAACCGTCTAGAAGATCACCAAGAACAAAAAAAGTAGAGAAAGATAAAATGGAGACCATTTTAGAGATGGTTTTTGATGTGTGTAAAATAAGACCAATGATGTGAATATTTATAGCCTTTTGGAAAGGACAAAGTGGGGAATTCATAGGGTGACAAGTCCCATGAATTCCTCCTAGAATTGATTGTCAGTCAATTCTAATAACTCACATTATTAGTATTAAAGTTTTAAATAAATCAGAATTTTAATAAAAAGATTAATATGATATTGACCATCATATTTTTCATTATCATCCAACAATCCCCCACAAAAATGTGATGGTGAAAGAGATGATAACGAGGAGGTGGTGACTTCTCAAAGTCGATACCTGCATAGGATAGGTAGATGTTCATCCTTGAACCTTCCCTTGTGAAAGTATATTTAATCTGCTGACTGACTAGTAGACGCGATGTCCTTGAACTATTCTGTCGTTTATGCAAATGATCATATACCCCACACAGATACCAACACGAACGGTTTTGGTTCTCATGGGTGTGCCCGTTATGGTCATGAGCACTGCCTGGTTCTGCAAGAGTTTAAGATAACTAGCCCCATTAGCCACCCTTGAAGTGACCCCACTTCCTCTCACATAGGTGATTCACTTTGCTCAATAATCTTGATGCAAGGAGTCATTAAAAGCAATGCTTATCCTAAACATGTCACTAGTTTGCATCATAGGAATGGACTAGGGGTTGGACCCCCATAGTGACCGTACACGGTTTATGCAATTAGGTTGTCCCATTGAACCTAGATCTTGGGATCTCCAGTCAACTAGGATGGGTTTTTCCTTCGCATAAATCCTTTAAATGGGCTTCAGTCACATTCCCTTGGATGTCTTTTTCTTAACTAGATCTCAATTTAACGTTTAGATTAGCGGATCCGCGGTGTTATCCTTTGAAATATAAGGAAATAACATTCGTTTGAGATCAGTTGTTGTGTCAACTCAAGTTCTGTGTCTTATTAGTAGCTACTGAATTATACTCGTATATCGTAGACACAGATCTTAGTCGATCGGAAATATTCTGTGTAGTGGGACCGACCCCCACATTTATAAGTATTATCCAAAGTTGAAATCATTCAACTTGGTCAAAGTACAAGACTTGCTTGATTTAAGAATCCAAATTTAATCGTTCTAACGTGTTTCGCAATGAAAACAGAAACCGATTAATTGGTCACTAATCAAACTAGTCTATAATCGATAACTTGTATCACAGAGTCCTCAACATGTTTTATGTCACCGTTTCTACATCATAGGAATGGACACGGGTTTAACCCCTCATAGTTACCTCATAAGGGTTATGCACTTTGGTTGGCCCATTGAACCTAGATCTTGGGATCTCCAGTCAACTAGGTTGGGTTTCACTTCACATAACGCCTTAAATGGTACGAGTATTAGTCACATTCCCTTGGATGTTTGTCCAACTAAATCTCGATTTAACTTTTGAAAGATCAAAAGGCAATAACTCTCGTTTGAGATCAGTTGATATGTCAATGACACGTGTTGACTCAAGTTTCGTGCCTTATTAGTTGATGCTATATTATGCACGCATAACTTGAACACGAATCTTGATTACCCGAGAACTTTCCGTCAAGAATTTCCCTTTAGTAGTGGGACCAACCCCCACATTGACGGGTAATTATGAAAAAGGTTTCACCTTTTTCTATATCTATCCAAAATTGAAATTAATCAATTTGGGCATAAAATCAACTTTGATTTTTAATTCTCAATAAAATTTTGAGAGTCAAAGTTTAGTCATTCTACCGTGTTTCGCAACGAAACAGAAATCGATTAATTGAACAAAGATCAAATTAATCATACCAATGAGAAGTCGATACATTCGATGATCAAATTGTTTTTTTAGATCCACGTCGATCTTTTATAGTATTCAATTTGTCATTTTTGATCGTATAGTTTTCAATTCGTTGAAACACTTCTCATTTTTATCTATTCGTACGTGTTCTACATTTAGAACCAAATAAGATTTATGTTGCGAATTTCACGAATCCGTTTGTTGATCGTCTTTATGTGTTTCCAAGAAACCATTCCAATTTATTTCCTTCTTATAAATTTTTGTTTGGGGAAATAAGAAACCGTTTAGGAAATATTCCACTTTGTTTCTCTCTTGAGTTTAAAGAAAACCGTTTAGGAATTTTATTCCAAGTTCGTTTCTTTCATTTTTGAATTCCGTATGAATTCGGAATTTGTTCATGAATATATAATTTCCTTGGAAATTAATCTTGAAACAAACGTTAATTTTCCTTTTATTTTCCACGATCCGTTGTGGAAAATACGTTTTTTTTTTCAAAATAGAAAACCGTTTAGGAAAATTATTTCCAATTTGTTTTCTTCTTGAAATTTTAAGAAACACGTTTAGGAATTGAATTCCTAGTTTGTTTCTTTTGGGAAAACGTTTAGGAATTAAAATTCCAAGTTTATTTCCCTCGATTTTGAATTCCGTATGAATTCAAAATTGAATTTCAAGTTTGGTTTTCTTGGGAAAACGTTTAGGAATTAAAATTCCAATTTATTTCCCTCGAACATGAATTCCGTATGAATTCGAATTTGTTGATCATCTCCACGTGTTTCCAAGAAACAAGATTGATCAATAAGAAACCGTTTAGGAACAAGTTCCAATTTGTTTCTTGAATCAAGGGAAAACCGTTTAGGAATAACTCCAAGTTTTGTTTCCCTTATCTTGAATTTGAAGAAAACCGTTTAGGAACGTAATTCCAATTTGTTTTCTTCTTGAAATTTTAAGAAACACGTTTAGGAATTGAATTCCAAGTTCGTTTCTTTTGGGGAAAACGTTTAGGAATAATTATAATTCCAAGTTTATTTCCCGACTTTGAATTCCGTATGAATTCAGAATTTGTTAATGAATTTTTAATTTCCCTTTGAAAATCATTCATAAGAGGAAAAAAAATCAATTTTTTTTTTAATATAACTGTCCAACCGGGTCGGGTGACCCGGGACCCGCAACCAGGACCCGCACCCGCACCCAGGACCTGCGCCTGACCCGACCAGTTCGCGACCCACGCCTGATCCGTGCGTTTCCTTCCGTTTCTTTTTCTTTCTTTTGTGTCACGCGCGCTGAAATCTAAGGCCAAGGCCTTTGGGCCTGATCATTTTTTTTTCTTTGGCTAGGGCTTGAATTGTGCGGGACACAGAACAAGCAAGATTTAACCCTTTTAGGTTAGTTTTCACGCCGCAAGTCACATTTCTCTTGTCTTCAACATTCAGCCGCAAACACCAGGAGAGAAAAAAATTTCTAGTCAACCTGTAACTGCAGATAGGACAAAAACTAGTAGCGAAGAGGAAAACACAATCGTACTCCAAAGACGATGTCGAGTCGATTTTCCAGATTCCAAAAAAGTGGTAAGAACCAAAAACTCGATTCAAACCTTTTGTTTTGATTTCCAGTTTCGAAAAAAAAACTTTTCTCTTCAAAATCAGATTTGAAACTTTGATTCGTTATGGGAAAAGCTAGAATTGAACCAACGTTTTTTTTTCGTTTATTCCTTCTACCCTTGGAAATCATGTTTGATTGATTTTGTTTTTTTTTTCCGTTCTTCAAAATCAGAACAATGAATCCGAGAACCATTTTTTTTCAACGTTTGGTTTTCAGATTTTGTACACGGTTTCGAAGAAAAAAAATTGTTCTGATGCTCTTCAAAAACAATTTTGAAATTGTGTAAACGTTTCAACTTTCGGTCAAAATCTTTTGAATTTGATTTTTTTTCCGTTCTTCAAATTCACAACTGAATCTGACAGTAAAAAAAATTATTTTCGCTGTCCGACCAGATTAGTGAAAAAAAATCAAGAGGAAAAAAAAACTAATTTAATCCAGATAGATTCGAAAAAGTTGTTTCCAAACCTGTCAAAACAGATCGTTAGAAACAGATAATCAAATGAATTCTAAGTTGTTGTTTACAATTTCTGTTCAGGTACTCCAATCATAGATCGAGGAATTACCAAAGCTAGAAATTAGAACCTGTCCGTCGTCAATACACCTTTTGTAATCAAGTGTCTTAAGATTGTAGGATATAGGGGTTAGTATATCAACAATAAACAAATTTATAATAATAATAATAGTAGAAATTGTAAAACAAATTTAGAATAACCTTTTACCGATCAGCTAGCTTACTGATTACGGAATAGGAAATTCGGGTTTAGTCGAGTCCAGGTACTTCTGTCTCCTTAAGACACTTGACTGCTCCGTATGGGCAGCGGTCTCCCAGGATACAACGACTAACGTCAGCGAACTTAAAACCGTCTAGAATATCACCAAGAACAAAAAAAGTAGAGAAAGATAAAATGGAGACCATTTTAGAGATGATTTTTGATGTGTGTAAAATAAGACTAATGATGTGAATATTTATAGCCTTTTGGAGAGGGCAAAGTGGGGAATTCATAGGGTGACAAGTCCCATGAATTCCTCCTAGAATTGATTGTCAGTCAATTCTAATAACTCACATTATTAGTATTAAAGTTTTAAATAAATCAGAATTTTAATAAAAAGATTAATATGATATTGACCATCATATTTTTCATTATCATCCAACATAAGTTTTCGACTAATCGGGGGGACGACATTTTTGGATGATTTTCAGATTTTAGGCCCTAGGTGAGACGGCGAGTTGTGCGTTTTTACAGGTTTTGGGGTCTAGGTAGGGGCCTAGACGAAAACTTTTGCAATAGTGGTCCTAAGAAATCATGCACCACAGTTATTGTATACGGAAAATACAAAAATATTAATCTCTTCCATAAATAGAAACCAATATAAAGACACATATAAGTCTGAAATGAATAAGAGTAACAATCTCTATTTCTTATTTTATCACATTTTGTTATCTCATTTTTCTTTGCAATCAATTAAATTCAAAGATGAAGTGCTTTGCGCTTAAACTTACGATTGCTAGGGGGTTTGGTTTGGAGTGCAACTATTTGATGTTGTTGTAGAGGAATCTCAGCCTCTAACCGTTAGGTGGGGGCTAAGCGTAATTCCAACTATATGAATCTTGGTGATTTTGGAGATTGAGGGATATTGATTCGAGGATTAAGTCACGATAACGTGAAAACGGTGGTTCATTTGAGGAACGAGACGAGAACATCACAGACGGAGGGATGACTGGAGCAGAGGGAGGAGGGCTTAGGTTACCCCATCTCAGATCTAGTCAACAACAAGGGAATGTACAACGTTACAAAAATGATATATCGTGAACATAACCTGAGTACAGACGATGGACGGAGGAAGAGTATTCAAAACTCCACTTGTTTTGTTGAAGGTCTCACTTTGGACCCAACTCGCCGAACTCTCGAGTTCCGGTGTCTGTGTCCGTCTCCGACTGATGTTGTTTTTGGTGCCAACGGACTCGCAAGGTGGGTCTGAGCAGCGGTGGTGGGCAGCTCCGACGAATCATCACGTTGCAGATCCGGCCTAAACGGTTACCTTTAGCGGGGATCTGGAGCTCGCGTTTTCTGGATTCCTCGGGTCAAGGTCCCTTGTCTGACGGTGGCGACTCTGATTCGGCTAGGTTTTTTCTTTCGTTTTTTTTACAGTTTTTTTAATAATTGCACTTGGTGTAGATTTGGTGTGCACTAGTTGCACGGTTTGTGTGCACTAGTTGCACGTTTGGTGTGCACTTGTTGCACTGTTGGGTGTGTCCGTTTGTGGCACGGTTCGGTGTGCATGTTGGTGCACTTTTGACGTGCACGTGGTTGCACGTTCTAGGGCGTCCTATGTGCGTTCTAGTAGGGAGTTTCGGTAATATTATTTATAAGCTTGTTAGTTTGGAGTCTGTAATTTTATCGTTTGCTTGTGCGCTTTCATCAGATTGTACGTATATCGCTGATTGATATATAAAATTGATGTCTCCCGCTTTTCGTCAAAAAAAAAATATATATGCTCATGACATTTTTGGTAGTGCTGATTTGTAAAAAAGACATTGAGCGTTACACTTACACCGTCATGTTTAATTCACATTTTTGGTGGCGTGGCAAGTTTCTATTCGGCAAAATTCTACAAGCAGTGAGTCTATCCGCATGGGAGAAAAACCCAACTCCTCCCTCCCAAATATCTTTTCTATCCCGTCCTCGAAACGAAGTGAAGTCACTCAGGTGAGGTTTAACAAAAACAGCAGCTCAAAACCAGAGCGAGCTCTCTCTTCCATGGCGGATAAGCTAGCTGCTCCTCTTCTCCTCCAAAACCCCTCTCCCTCTAAACCCCCATTCTCCGGCCACCGCCACATCCCCAGTTCTCCGCCGTCCACCACTGTCCCCCTTATCCATGAAACTCACCCTCACCACAATCTCAGTTCCCGACAATACACCAACCCACTAACCAATACCCGCCGTTCTCCGCTACCCAGAAAATTTACCCCCATCGGCAAGGCGAGAGACCCTAACCGCCGCAAGCCATGGCGGCACAATCATCTCTCCCCTCAAGGTATGCAAATTCTCGAGTCTCTGATTGACCCATATTTTGATTCAGCTTTTCTCGATGAAGCTTTGTTGAGATTGATAAACCCGCACGAGCTACGAGAAGAACAGGTTAGTATTAGAGTACTCTCTCAAGATATTCTGGGCATTATCCTGGGTTTAGAGTTTCACAGGAAATTTGAATTGGCATGGAGTGTGTTTGAATGGTTTCATAGCCGTGAAGATTGTGTTGAAATTTTGAAAGGTCCTATTATTCCTGTGATTATAAGCATCCTTGGCAAAAAGGGTTGGGTTCAGGAAGCAACCTCCTTGCTGAATAGTCTTAGAGAGGAGGGGGTTAACCTTGATGTTTATGCTTATACTTCTTTGATAAGTGCTTGTGCCAGTAATGGCAAGTATAAGGAGGCTTCAGCAACATATAGGAAGATGGTGGAAGAGAGTTGCAAACCTACTCTTGTAACTTACAATGTGATTTTGAATGTGTATGGAAAAATGGGCATGCCTTGGAACAAGATTAGGGCCCTTTTTGAGGAGATGAAGAAATCTGGGGTTGCTCCTGATGCATATACTTACAATACGCTTATCAGTTGTTGTAGGAGGGGGTGGCTGTATGAAGAGGCTGCTGGGTTTTTTGAGGAGATGAAGTCAGCTGGGTTTCGTCCCGACAGGGTTACTTATAATGCTTTGTTGGATGTTTATGGGAAGTCCCGTCGTCCTAGGGAAGCCATGGGGGTTTTGAGGGATATGGAGGCTAATGGGTGTAGGCCTAGCAATGTGACTTACAATTCATTGATATGTGCTTATGCAAAGGGTGGCTTATTGGATGAAGCAATGGAGCTTAAAACAAGGATGGTGGAGGAAGGTATGAAACCTGATGTTGTTACTTATACCACCCTGTTTTCAGGGTTTGAGAAGTCCGGGGAGGATGAATCTGCAATGAAGGTTTTTGAGGAGATGAGAAGTGCGGGTTGTGAACCTAATATGTATACTTTTAATGCATTGATTAAGGTGCATGGGAATAGGGGGAAATTTGCAGAAATGATGCAGGTTTTTGAAGAGATTAAGAACTGTAATTGTACTCCAAATATTGTTACTTGGAATACACTATTGGCAGTGTTTGGGCAGAACGGGATGCACACAGAAGTTTCAGGCGTGTTCAAGGAAATGAAGCGGGCAGGGTTTATACCGGAGAGAGACACTTTCAATACATTGATCAGTGCCTACAGCCACTGTGGATGTCTTGACCAGGCCATGGTTGTGTATAAGAGAATGCTTGAAGCCGGGGTTACTCCAGACCTCTCCACCTATAATTCTGTTTTAGTGGCATTGGCCCGGGAAGGGCACTGGGAACAGTCAGAGAAATTGATTGCTGAGATGAAAGATGGTAGGTGCAAACCTAATGAGCTAGCATACTCTTCTTTGCTTCACGCTTATGCCAATGGCAATGAGATTGAGAGGATGCGTGCTCTTGCAGAAGAAATTTACACTGGCACAATTGAACCTCATGCACTTCTCTTGAAGACTCTTGTTTTTGTCAATAGCAAAAGCGACCTCCTCATGGAAGCTGAACGTGCTTTCTTAGCTTTGAAAAACAAGGGGTTGGCACCTGATGTAACTACTCTGAATTCTATGCTTTCAGCATATGGCAAGAGGCAGATGTTTGAGAAAGCAAATGAGATTGTGACCTTCATGAAAGAGAGTGGAATCACTCCTAACTTGAGCACTTACAATAGCTTGATGCATATGTACAGCCTCTCTCCAAACTATGACAAAGCAGAGGAAATTCTGAGGAAAATCATGGCAAAGGGAATGAAGCCTGATACAATTTCATACAACACCGTTATTTTTGCCTATTGCAGAAACACGCGAATGAAGGAAGCGTCATTGTTACTCTCAGAAATGAAGGGTTGTGGGCTTGTTCCAAATGTGATTACATATAATACCTTTGTCGCTAGTTATGCAGCCGATTCGATGTTTGCAGAGGCTGTTAGCGTGGTTCAATACATGGTGAAGCACAGACATAAACGAAATCAGTATACATACAACTCCATTGTTGATGGTTATTGTAAGAATGGCCTAAGGGATGAGGCGATCTTATTTGTTAAAGATCTTCACAAGCTTGATCCACATGTTTCACATGAGGAGCAATGCAGGCTGTCTGAACGTATTGCAAAGAAATGGTCTTAGACGATCCTTGTATAATGAGAACTTCTGTACATCATTCAAGGTATGTGCAAGTATCTACATAGTAGTTGTTCTTTATACTAGTGTAGCAGTTTTGACATTATGATAAATACTTAGAAGTGTTTGTGTATTAGTGATAAGTAAAATCTTTGTACAAATAGTAAGATACTTGTCAATGTTGGTTAGTGAATGACAATCTCTTCGAATTAAAGCACAAATATGTGGTTGATATCATGCCCAAATATCTACATATAAAGAGAACAGAAATTCTCAAGTTAGTGTGTGATTTGAGTTCCCAAAGAATGTTTTTGTTAATGGTTTGATTATCATTTACTAGAGTTTACTTGACCAAGCTTGTATGGAATGAAGTCAGAATTTAAATATTGCTGGATTTAAATTTAATACAGGGACGATGTTGCAAATTTATTCACAAATTATGACTCCTCTATTGTGTTGACTGTGTGATGCGTTCTATAAAATCATGAAGCTGGGATTTGTTTGAAACTGTGTAGATCTTTATTTGGCCGTAGATGAATCATCAAGTTATTGCCTCAGCGCTTACATGATTAACTCAGTTATTTATTCAAAATTACGTCATTTTGGCATTTGACTGACTTGCCCAACATTGATTAAAATAATAACTGTACCTTTAATCTTTTATTAATTAATCACATATAGTATATGCAGTAGTCACAAAATTGTAGCAGAAGCAGCGACGCCGCCGGAGACCTCTTGTTGCTTGACCAACATGGTTGTTCCATTTTGTTCATGAAAATCCTCTGGTGCTTGGTCACCACGTTGGTGCGTGTTCATAGAGCTTCTGGTGGAGAACTCGACTGATGGATCTGGTATGAGGCGGAGGGAACAGGCGGTCCAACCACGTGTTCGAGGGTCGTCGATAGCAGCGTTTAGAGATGATACGATGTACGTTTGGCTCACGGAGGCAGACACAGAGGTGAGCGAGGAAGGGTAGGGTTCAGAGGTCGGGACGGAGAAGGCTCGGGTTGGGGCGTCCTTGGGCCCGAGTACTGGGGGTGCTTTGTTGGGCGAGAGACCGGTGATACCGGCTACTGCATGGGGGTTCATGGCGACGACGACAAGGCCCGACCATGCATAGGTTTCGTACCGTGGATGGGGCTCGTTCGGGTTGGGACCGTGAGTGTCTTGTTGGGACGTCGGCGGAGCAGGCATGTTTCGCCATTAGGGGTATGAGGTTTTGTCACCGACGTCGGTCCCAACAGGATGGATATGGGGTGGAATGTCGCTATCGGTGGGCGAACGTCCGTCGGAAATTCTTAAAGGATGACAGATGGGGCAGAAACAGTGTGGTGCCCTCAAGGTGACGGTCTCGTCGAAGAGGCCCGAGTACCTGCCGTACGAAGCTAGGGTTGTGCCCCACCTTCATTCTGAAGATTAGGGTTCTGCGTAATGTTGGCGACATCACAGAATCAAAGGATTTTCTAGAGTCCGATGAGACAGCTGGAAAATCGGCGAGGAGTGACATGCACCCTTGCCTCGGTCAATGAGGAGCTCGTGGTCTAGTAGGGGGTCGGCTAGCAACACCGCCTCATTGGACGTATAGGCCCACCAAATTCTGGCACGTTACTCTCTTACCACCTCGGGGGTCAGCACTCTCGCGTTCTTGGAGCCCCACACTATCATTTTAGGAAAGAGGACGCACGTTGGTTCCTTTGGGTAGTATACAGTCCGCCTTGACGTCATTCCGAAAATGAGCCTGCTCTGTCTTAGATTCTCGTTCAGATTCGTTGTACCGGTTTCTTCGTACGTTATCATAGTATCACACTGAAGCATTTCGGCATTTGAGCATTTATATTAAGTTATTTGCTATTTTGTTATTATGGTCTCATATTGTTAGGGCCCGTTTTTCGATACTCTTGTGTTTTGATTTTAGTTCACTTGTTTTAGGTCGGGCTTGTATTGCCTGCTAATACATTGTTATGTTCTACTTCAGAAGAATAAAAATTAAATTAGTTATAAAAAAGTATTATCAAGTATTCATTTTATGAGTTCTAATAGGGTTTCTGCGAGGATTCCACCCAAATTGTCGTTAGTCACTGCGTTCTTGGCTTCGTCACCAACGACATGTCTCTTGGTCATGTATCGGTCCCCCCTGCAATCCTCATGGTTGCTGACTGGTTTCTCTCCTTGGTACCGGTTGATTTCGCTCATGTCGTCGTCGTCCCCGTTTTAAGACCTCTATCCCTGATCGGTCTCCACCTCTTATGACTCCTCCATCGATGCATCCATCTCCTTGGCCGTCATCGATGCATCCTCGATCCCTCTCTCGATTTTGGATCAAGCTATTTGTTTAGCTCTGTTTTATTTTTTCTGTTTTCCTTTTCGCAATGTCAATAATTAATGTGCAGAGATTTAGGGAATTTTGCCGGGAGGGAACCCTGAATTACATATATCTTCCCATTACTACTGTTGAGTTCAGGTTCGGTCGCACTCCTCACGGAAAAAAGAGTACTCTTCATAGAATCACGCAGCGTTTAGGCACCACCTTGAACGGTTCTCCTCAGTTAGTTAGTTTCACTTTTACTAAGTGCACTATTGTTGAGTTCAAGTTCCTGGAGAAAAGAATTCTCAACATAGTATCAAACATCATTTAAACACCATCTTGGGTGGTTCTCTTTAGTTTGTTAATTATGTTCCTTCAAAATCGTCGGTAATTACAGTCGATATATCTCAGAGTTATTTGAACAAATACCTTTCGAGATCCTGTTCGTTGTAACAACTCTCTTTTCTTACTATTAATAAAATCTACAACTTTCGTTTAAAAAAATATTCATTTTATGTTTTATATGTTATAACATTTTTTACTAATTGTAAAAGAAATACCATAAATTTGTTTTTCGTTTCTAAATTATTTTGAAATAATGATGTTATCTTTGAAATAATAATAAACAAGAGTTAAAGTATAAATTTCTATCTCTTTTAATCTTCTTTTTATTTGATAAGAAATACTAAGGAAGATACAATTTTTCTAAAAAAAAACTTATCCTTCATACGTCATTTTATAAAATTAGAATATTTAAAAATAAAATCAATATTTAAAAAAAATATTTACAATTTAAACAACAAAAAAAATGAATCACGGCAGTTTTTCTTTTAATATTTTATTTTTTCTTCTTCTAATTATCCATGGATTAATTTATCATGTCTAAAATACAATTCAAAATATGAAAATGATATCTTATTACCATATTACATAAGCATTGATGAATAAATATGCACAAATGAGAGGGCCTTTCCCTCTCCGTTGTCGTGTCATCCACACGAAAGTCTGCCTCTAGCGATGCTCTCTCCATGTCAGTTCCTCTCCTCCGGTTCCGTCAAACCTCCATCTCCGCCGCTACTCAAATTCACCTCCGCCGCTTCATATCGAATTAGCCAATCCAATTACAACATGGCCTCGGGCCCATCGCTGTACGAGATTCTAAGGATTCCCGTCGGCGCGTCAATTCAGGACATCAAATTGGCGTACCGGCGCTTGGCCCGAACCTCTCACCCGGACACTGATCGGAGAGAGTCGTCGCCTGACGAGTTCATACCGCCTATTCCACCTTGTCCGATCCCCAGAAACGTGCGCTCTACGACCGGGAATTTTTCCGGCCGCTGATGTCGGTGGCGGGATTGGGCGGGAACAGGCGGCGGAATTGGGAGACCGATCAGTGCTGGTAGAGAGTTGAGTCGATCGGTGTATGATAAATATTTAATTAGTATTTCTAACGATAAGAATTTCTGAGCTTTTCTAATATTAGAATTAAGAATGAAGGTTGAAATACTGTCGTTTATTGTCTTTCGTTTTCATATTTGAACTGGTTTTAGAATTTTGAACCAAGCAAATTACATGTTTTACAACTCAAAATTTTACATTTTTTGCATTTTATCATCTATAGAATGTTTTTATCAAAATGCATTCACTCAGAAAGATTAATTTCCCCTTCTCAAAAAGTATATAAGATTCCTACAAATATTTAAACATAAACTTGGTTTCATGGAGTACTCGTTAAGTATAAATAGTGAGTCGTGACACAACTTCCTATTTCCTCATTCCACTTGCATGACAATGCTACCTAATACCGGAACATATTGTTCGTGTTTAAGAGACAAATACAATGCTTTTCCGCAGAAAAAACGTCCACTTTTCATAATTAAATTTGAATCTCTTATTTGTAGATAAAATTTGTAGGATATTTATTTGATTAAATAAATATGTACCAAAACTTTTTTATATTAGGCCACAAGGCCCACAACTTAAAATTGGGGGTGGACTTATTCGGCGGTTGGGCTTTTATCGCCGGAGATGGGCCAGCAACAGACATCAAACCTAAACACGAGGTTTCTACTATTAGGATTAGAGGTCATTACACGTTACATCGATTAATTTTGGACCTAAATAACGTTACACTTAAGTTTCATTTCTTTTCTTTTTTGAAAAGGTTACACTTGAGTTTGAAACTCATAAAATTACACCATAAAATATTTTATTTCCAATGAAAGCCGATGGAACACATTCAAAAACCAGGTCGTGTGGCCTCCATGTTATTTTGAATTTATAAAATTTCATTTGATTCAAAAATTAATATAAGTTGTTTTCTACGACAGTTAGGGGTGTATAGACCGTCTTACATAAAATTGAACGAAATCACAACTATTAACACAACGTGGTTTAAGTCTAAAGTTGACCACCATGATACGTAAGTGTCTTTTTTTAACGAACAAAACTTATATTATCACTAGAAGTAAGAGGAGTCAGTATAGAAGTCAAATGACCTTAACCCCTCGGTCACAAACTCTAGAGCAATTACCGAAGGTTAAGAGGAAAAATTCGATTTTTTAACTAAAACAAAAACCGCCGCAATATAAAGTATGTAAAGACATGACCGACTGAAGAAAACGACGTCTAGGATAGTGCCTAAACGATGCTTGATCCTATGATGAAGAGTCGTTTCTTGTGAGGAGTGCAATCTGACAGATGTTTCAACAGAAAGTGGAGAGATTCAGGGTCCCCTTCCTTTTCGTCCCGCGAGCTTCTGTGTTATTAAACCTTGTAAAAAAGAAGAAAAAAACAGACAAACATAAGAAGAATCAAGCGATCATGACGGTCCGAGACCGAGAGAAAGATCGAGGAAGAGGCATCGGTGGAGACTAAAAAGGTGGATACGTCGATGATGGATTCAGAGCGGTGGGGGATGATGAGAGGAAGGGATTTGATATGACGGGGCCGAGGGCGATCGCAATGTTGTGGCCAGTGGAGAGAGGGGTGATTCACTTCGAGAGAACAAAGAGAGCCGCCATAAGGGCGGTGGGGAGGGGTTGGGGACCGGACCAGGCTGGGAGACATCTCGATGACGACGAAGAGAGACTATCGACGTGTGGGCTAGAGACGGCGCAATCAATATCTTAGCATACATTAGGATCTTCTAATTCACCGAGTGAATTGTACGATCATGTATTTGATTGCTCCTTATGTAATTGCCATTAAGATTAAGAAGATAATAACAAAACAATGATTATAAGCTATAAACAAAATTTAATATTTGGATGATAATTAAATGAAAGTTTCTGGCATTATTTGGAATCTAATGTGCAGGATCTGGATAGAATTCAAAGGTACAGTAAGAGATCAAAGCTGTAAAAAGGTTTCTCTTTACTGTTAAGGTGACAAGAACAAAACCAATGATAGGCTACAAATTAAAGGTAGCATTTGGATTATAATAATTATAGGAAGTTTTGTGGAATCATTTGAATCTAATTATTTGCAGGATGTAGATAGAATTTGAAGGTACGATAAGAAATCAAAGCAGTGGAAGAGCTTACTCTGTTACTATTAAGATGACAAGAACAAAACAATGACAGGTTGAAATTCTAAATTAGTGTATTGTGAAGGAAAGTTGGTGATTATTTTATATACAGTCGCAGGTAGTAATTTTGGGATGGAAATTTTAATCTTCCTGAAAAATATTATTTCTTGAAAATTTTGATTGAAACATTTGATTGGTAGAAAAGTAGATGAATGATATAATTTTTTAGGGTAAATTACATTCACACACTCGTATTATACGCGTTAAACAAATAAATACCAAAAAATTATGTCGTAATAAAAGCATACTTCTGAACTAACACTTAATAACAACATCCTCAATTTATCTATTTTTCTGTCCATATTTAGGATAAATCCAAAAATTTAATACATATTAAAATCCAACTTATATCTAAAAGCTCTAGAATATCATAAAATATCAAACAAAACTATATTGCTTCAAAGATGGACTTTAACATCACACCCTAAAAATCAATTTTAGATTAGAGCATCCACGATATTGGGCGGAAAGCTGTTGGCGGTGAGCAATCGGCGGCGGGATCAGACGAGTTCGTTGGCGCTGAGGACCAACGGTGAGCTCACCACCTCTTCTCAACGCCGGCGGTGAACAAAATTGTGAAGAAAAAGGCCCTCACCACCAGCTCTTACCACCTACCATTGCACGGTACTGAGTTTTCCGTCGACGGTGAGCTGGTGATGACGTAAAAAAATATTATTTTAACACTCACCGCCAACAGCTTGCCGCCAGTACCGACGCTGAGCGTTGTGAATGTTCTTAAAAACCTCTAATAGTAAATCATGAATAGCAAAGAGATGAAATTTTGTGTAACATCGTCAGTTCCAAAGATCCATTACTTACGTCGACTGTATTGTCGGGCTGCAACAAAAGAAAAAGGTGCTAAACAAATTAGAAAACACAATTGTCTGCCTATTCTTCTACAGTCATTCAATAATTGCACTACCTTATCATCAATCTTCGATATGCGATAGCTTATCTCTCTCTCTCTCTCACTCTCATTGTCAATCAAGTAGCGTCACTATTAAGACATCGATCATCTTTGTCCGATCACCAGGCTTGTGTATGCATACATGCATGCAATTAACGTATACGTGAAAGAAGGAACCTTCCTCGATCCCGTGGTTCCGTTTGGCATTGCATGAACACATTATGCCAAAGGTGGTCCTGCGGTTATTAAATCAGAATAAACATTATGATTTGTTCTTATCAAATTTAGAGTATTTTATAATATATTTTGTAAAAATCTTATAATGTCTCATATATAAGAATATCGAATCGTGTAATAATATAAAACAAAATAATTGGATTTGACTTTGATCACATGCATAAGTTCTGTTCATATACATATATGCTAGTCGATAGATGATACAAGTATCGGTGATCATCATGTCAGGTAAGAAAAAAAAAGAAACAAAAAATATGTGACAGTTTGGATTTATCGGGGAAGAAATGTGTAGGTGAAGATTGAGTGAAAAGGAAACGTTTATGGAGTGCGACATAAATGGCGAAAGAGAAGTGAAGATAAGTGCTCCTTCCTCGAAACAAGTAGCACCCTTCACCAACGCGCGGCCAAAACAGATCACAATAGGAACAGAGAGCATCTCCATCTTTATTCTATTTTCACCACTCATTGTTATTGTAGTTTCACCTGTGTCTTGATTATCATTAATTTTTTGTATTTGCATACATCATACATATAATATTATATGTTCAAAACTCATACACAATATTTTTTAAAGTTTGAGTTTATTCAAACTCTAACAATATCACTAACACGTCCTTGCAGTCTGAACGAGAGGCTCATAGACGTTCATGCTGGACCGGAAATCAAGAAACAAAACTCTCGATAAGCCTTTGGTGAAAACATCTACAATATGCGAACGTGAAGGGACGTGAAGTACTCGAACATTTTTTAGCAACCTTTTCCCGAACAAAATGAATATGGAGCTCAATGTGTTTGGTACGCTGGTGTTGAACTGGATTGTCAGGCATGTATATGGCACTGATGTTGTTACAGTAGGCCAGTGTAGCGCGGGAAAGAGGACAGTGAAGTTCAAGCAGAAAGTTTCGAATCCAACGGGCTTACCGAGAGTTTTGTTTCTTGATTTTCGGTCCATCCTGAATATCTGTGAGCCTCATGTTCAGGGGCGTGTTAATGATTTTGTTAGAGTTTGAATAAACTCAAACTCTTAGAGAATATTGTGTATAGGTTTTGAACATATTATCTTATCTTTATGATGTATACAAATACAAAAGATTAATAATAATCAAGGCACGGTTGAGGGCCGGATACATTCGTGGATCGACCATGGTCGACGGCAAAGAAGAACTCAGTATGCAGGCTGCGTTTGGAGAAGAAAGGAAATAGAAAATAAGAGTTGTGACGGAAGCAAGGAAAAGAATAGAGAGAAGAAGTTTAATTCTGAGATCGCTTTGATACCATATTGGAGTTTCAACCGTGCCTTGATTATCATTAATCTTTTGTATTTATATACATAATAGAGATAAGATAATATGTTCAAAACATATACACAATATTCTATAAGAATTCGAGTTTATTCAAACTCTAACAATATCACTAACATTATTGTCCCCCAATATATATACATACATTTCCATCTTAATTAGTGTTAAAGGCCTATCCAACCCAAAAGCTCGAATTAATGGGTGGAGGCATCAAGATGTATATCAAAGGATCAATTTATCCACACACTTTTGATGTGAGACTCATACCTCAACACTCCCCCTCACATGTAGGACTGGGCATCTACACGTGGGCCATAGCAGGACTGGACATCTGCATATGGATCGGAGACCACATGGTGGAGGTGACCAAACGAGTCGTGGGCCGAACCAGCTCTGATACCATGTTAAAGCCTAATCCTACCCAAATACTCAAACTGATGGGTGGAGGCATCAAGATGTATATCAGTGGGTCAATTTATCCACACTTTCGATGTGAGACTCACACTTCAACACTCCCCCTCACGTGTAGGACTGGACATCTACACGTGAGCCATAACAAGACTGGACATCTGCATATGGGCCGGAGACCACAAGGTAGAGGCGACAAACAGGCCATGGACCAAACCAGCTCTAATACCATGTTAAAGTCCAATCCAACCCAAAAGCTCGAACTAGTGGGTTGGATTTGGCTTTATAATGGTATCAGAGCTGGTTCGGCCCGCGACCTGTTTGTCACCTCCGCCCTGTAGGTTCCAGCCCATATGCAGATTTCCAGTCCTGCTATGGCCCACGTGTAGATGTCCAGTCCTACACGTGAGGGAGAGTGTTGAAGTGTGAGTCCCACATCAGAAATGTGTGCATAAATTGATCCCTTGATATACATCTTGATGCCTCCACGCATTAGTTCGAGTTTTTGAGTTGAATAGGCCTCTAATATGGTATCAAAGCACGTCACCTCACGGACTTGGGTTCAAACCCCACTTTCTACAAAAATTATATTTCTTCTCTATTTATCAAATTTGCCTATAATAAACCAGCCCTTATCATTCTTCTGAATACAACCGTCCTCATTGCCATTGGGTTATTATTTATTGTTGATACCTATTATTTATAATCAAAAAGATTAATTTAATAGGTCATCTAAAATATATGTATTACCAACTCCTAACCAATATATGATAGAGTTGAGATTCAAGAAATAAGAAAGGCCTGTGAATCTGGATTGGAATTGGGTTTAAAACACTCATCTGTTTCAGTGTCTCACTTTATTTGTTGTAGCTCCTTGGTACCTTTTCATGGCTAAAATTAGTGTGAGCTTGACTTGTGCCCCAAACAGTCCACATATATTATTGTACATATATGGGTCTTCAAGCGATGAAGAGCCAGCCATAGCTTCATGTTCAAAAGATCGATGCCTTTCTGGAATCTGGAACAAAACAAATGACAAGTAAGCAACACCTGTGATGAACACGACCCCGATGGTGAATTATTATGTATATACGGGCCAATCCATCAGTTCCGAGGCCATTGAGCCCAGCCCATTTGGATGAATTAGTAAGAAAATTTGCCGATATTGACTATAAGCTAGAGATTCGAAACTTTCCTTATTATCTTCTCAAAAATAGAATAAAAAATCGATTTAAAATCTTATATAGACGGAGACATTTTACCGAATGCGTATTCAAAGAGTTTAGGGTGGTTGAAGAGAGATAGTTAACAGACTGTAACGGGACACGTGGACCAACCAGAACCTGCCAGGTGGGCGCAGTTTGTGCTTACGCGGAACTGAATAATAATACATTACAGACACTTGACAACTGTTAATTCCCTTTCAGTTTCGCTTTCTATATTGTCACTCTTTTATCACCTTCAAATGTAATAAATTCGTCCACTTAAACCTAATACCTTACTCATTGACCAGTCGATGCTACTACAAACGTTGAAATGGTCAATTAAAACGATGTTAGAAAATAAACCCAAAACATTAATGTAAACAAATATACCACATGGTCATACCTGAGATTCTCGATCCTAAGAAAAATAAAAAGGGAGCCTCCATGTGAAAGCCAGACAATACCCTGGTCCACGTGGACCTTTTTTTATTCTTTTATAATTTTCCAAGATATTTTCTTCGAATTTGTTATTATTCACTTTTATTTTAGTTGGTGAAGGTAAAAGTAAAAAGTAAAAAGTAAAACTGAAATGGTCTATTGGTCGGGAATTGATTGAAAAGGGGTGATATAAAAGGAGCAGACCCTACTTGTATTTGCCGTTGCCGCTGGTGTAGACGAAACCGCGTTTGACCTTGTAAAACCCGTCCGGTTCATAGCCGAGTCCCAGTCCACCATTGAAGACTCTTCCCTACCTCTCCAACTCTACCCAATATCATCACCACCATATCGTTTCTTCTTAGCTTGATCCGATCTGCAATCTCCATATTCCTCTTCTGTTCGATTTAGGGTCCGTCGCGGTTATGGCGGACATCGTGAAGCAGATTCTGGCGAGGCCGATCCAGCTGACGGACCAGGTCTCCAAGGCCGCCGACGAGGCCAGTCCGTCTTTCAAGCAGGACTGCGCCGAGCTCAAATCCAAGACGGAGAAGCTCGCCGCCCTCCTGAGGCAGGCCGCCAGGGCCAGCTCCGACCTCTACGAGCGGCCCACCCGCCGCATCATCGACGACACCGAGCAGGTCCTCGACAAGGCCCTCGCCCTCGCCCTCAAGTGTCGCGGCAACGGCCTCATGAAGCGCGTCTTCACCATCATCTCCCCTGCCGCCTTCCGCAAAATGTCCCTCCACATCGAGAATTCCATCGGCGATGTCTCCTGGCTCCTCCGCGTCTCCGCCTCCGCCGACGACCGCGCCGACGAGTACCTCGGCCTCCCTCCCATCGCCGCCAACGAGCCCATCCTCTGCCTCATCTGGGAGCAAATCGCCATCCTCTACACCGGCTCCCTCGACGACCGATCTGATGCCGCCGCTTCTCTCGTCTCGCTTGCCCGCGACAATGATCGCTACGGCAAGCTCATCATCGAGGAAGGAGGGATCGGGCCTCTGCTCAAACTGGTCAAAGACGGTCGGGCCGAAGGTCAAGAGAACGCCGCCAGGGCAATCGGGCTCCTCGGCCGCGACCCTGAAAGCGTGGAGCACATGATTCACGCCGGTGTCTGCTCAGTGTTTGCCAAAATCCTCAAAGAAGGTCCAATGAAGGTTCAGGCTGTAGTAGCTTGGGCTGTGTCGGAGCTCTCGGCCAATTACCCCAAGTGCCAAGATCTCTTTGCCCAGCACAACATCATTCGATTGCTTGTGGGTCATCTGGCCTTTGAGACTGTCCAGGAACACAGCAAGTATGCCATTACCAGCAAGGCCACTTCAATCCATGCCGTTCTCGTCGCGAGTACCAATTCCAATGCCAATCAGAATCACACCATTGCCAACATCAATGTGATAGAAGACGACGACAGGAGCAACCACATTCCTCATCCCATGGGCAACAAGACTCCGAACCAGATGCACAAAGTGGTCGCCAGCACAATGGCAATGAAGGCCGGCACCAAGCCACCTCCTAATCAGACCAAACTCGGCACCAATGGCAACGGAAAGGCCAATCACCAGCACCAGCAGCCCAACATCCACCACCACCACCACCACCACCAAAGTCTTTCTCTCTCTGGTACCAGCATCAGGGGGAGGGAAGCTGAAGACCCTGCCACCAAGGCAGAGATGAAGGCAATGGCTGCAAGAGCTCTCTGGCACCTTGCCCAGGGAAATTCGCCCATTTGCAGAAGCATAACCGAGTCAAGAGCACTATTGTGCTTTGCTGTTCTCTTGGAGAAAGGACCTGAAGATGTACAATACAACTCTGCCATGGCTCTGATGGAGATCACTGCAATGGCTGAGCTGGATACCGAATTGAGAAGGTCTGCATTCAAGCCAAATGCCCCTGCCTGCAAGGCTGTTGTTGACCAGTTACTGAAAATCATTGAGAAAGCTGATTCAGACCTCTTGATGCCCTGCATCAAAGCTGTTGGGAACCTGGCAAGGACATTCCGTGCAACAGAAACAAGAATGATTGCCCCATTGGTGCGCCTCCTCGATGAGAGAGAAGCCGAGATTTCCAAGGAGGCTTCCATGGCCCTCACCAAATTCGCCTCCAAAGAGAATTACCTTCACCTCGACCACTCCAAGGCGATAATAAGTGCAGGAGGGGCAAAGCACTTGATCCAGCTTGTGTACTTTGGAGAACAGATTGTTCAGGTTCCAGCACTGGCTCTCTTATGCTACTTAGCCCTTCATGTGCCGGATAGTGAAGAGCTTGCTCAGGCTGAAGTCCTCACTGTGCTTGAATGGGCTTCCAAGCAAACCTACATGAACCAGCATGAAACAGTAGAAGAATTGTTACCAGAGGCCAAGAGTAGGCTGGAGCTTTATCAATCAAGAGGTTCAAGGGGATTCCATTGATTAGTGTATTGTGTGAACAACATAAAAGTATAAATTTTCATCCTTCAATCCATGTTTCATTGTGCTCGTTGGAGTGTACATACACTTAGTTCTTTGTAATTGCTTAGAACAATTGAATTGTTGTTGGTATGTCCAATCCTAAAGCTGGATGTTGCTGTTTCTCATACTGTTATTTCCCATTTGTTCCCAAACTTCCTTTCCTTGAATCACATAAGCAGTTTTCATTTTGCATGCCTAAATTTGCTTCAACATTACTGAGAAATGAGAGCAGTTCACATTATTGGTGGTAGTAGACATGTCTGGATTTGTTTGCATCACTAAACAATGACAGGAGTGAACATTATTGAGTGATTGCTAATAATTTAGTTGAAATGAACAGAAGCATCAGAAAAGTGAGAATAAACTTAGCTAGATGTTGTGTCCACTGGTAGCTTATCTTCCTATACAATACAAAATGTATTATGTTGCAACGCAGGAAAAGAATAATGTCCTACAGAGACAAACCATATACCTAACAATATCGAATTTGTTTGAGAGTAAGGATCAAAGACAGAAAAATCACATATCATTATCAACTAGATAGCCTGTAAAGAAAAGAAGCCAGCTCTGAGATGAAGCATAATTCTATGTTATGTTTCCCTTAGATTCAGTCACGACAGCCATCATGGTTCTTCAATCAATTTAATACAGAAACACGAAACTTGCCAGCATGGCAACCAGACTTTGAAACATGATATCTATTAAGTGAATGACGAAAAAGATTTTCTTTTTTCATCATAATTGTAGAGAAATTAGATAATTCTTTATCGAGGACGAAGAAAAACCGTGGAGATGGGAAGCCCTACATGTAAAAATAGTAAGAGAGCACATGCAAAGCTTTGGTAGCCACATAACAACATACATATTGATAGATGACCAATTTTGGACAAGCAACATAATAGACAAGACACTACAGTCATGCAACTATGATTGTAGACACTTGTACATTTCTAAGAACGCAATTACCTGTCTTCACAGTGAACGAGTAAATCACAAAGGCCCGACCAACCGATCATGATTTGTAGTATTGGAAACAGGAAGGAGCACCATGTCAATGGGAAGCTGATAATAGCAAGAGGGGATTAGAACTCAAATTCATCTCAGCATACAAGAAAGAAGGGAGATTCTAAATAGACAAGATCAACTAATGGTATACGGTAGAGGTTGACAAAATAGACTAAATACTTCCATCAGGAATCCTCAAAAAAAAATTCTAATTTGAAATTACTAATTACTCCATAATCAAATACAAAAACTTCAAAAGTCTCAATAACCAGACAGTAAGATGACAGTGCACATATTCCATCTTAAACTTTTTTCCCCTTTATAAATAAGCCAACAGGGGTTGTTGGCTGGTGTGTTAAACTCCAAAAATGGAAAATTCAACCTAACTGCCTGCTTATTTTGGTTTCTATTTGCCATATAACATATAAACAAGGTAATCTAACAAGTTTTATCTCTGTTAACTTGCACGGTTCATTTTCGTGAATGCATTGTATGTATTCAGCTGAAGAATCACATTAACAGCACTGCTCATTCTCATTGAACCCATAAAGAACATAGTTAATGCATTCACATAAAAACAAAACATTGCATACCCTTGGTTCTCGTCAGGATTTCCCACATAAATATTCTTGACGTAAATTCTAAATCCCGTCCAACAATTCATAGCAGACATATTTTCTAATACTACTGAAAATGAAACAATAATATCATGTTGATGAATCGATTTCCTTTCCCTGAGAAAGCCCTGAAAGAAACGTAACTTTCAAGAAGCAACAGGTACTGATACGGTAAAGTTTTGATTTGTTCAACTAAAATTCCAAACGTGAAGAAATCCGCCACATTTGTAAGTTTTGTAACCTATTAAATCGAAAATAGAAACACAACAATCTCCTCCAGCACAGCAAGTACTTGAGCATGGGAATGAATGACTTAATATAACACGGGGTTAGAGAACCAAAGGAACGTTTAGTATGCTATTTATTAGACTAAAGCAAATACTAATGATAACATCATCTTCTAATCCGCCTTTATTTTTAGGACATTTGAAAAGAAACACTGTAACTACAAGCAGGTATGGAAAATAGCTAAGTAAAGAACCAGATGAAGAACTTTATAACATGGAATAGTAGCAGTCCCAATTCACAAGCACCAAATGGACTAACTAGTTGACAAATTCAAACTTCAACAATGGTTCCCTCAGTGCTAATACACACATAGTTGCAGCAAATACACACTGCAAAGAAGAACAAAAATGATCCAACCCCTATCTGAGTCCAAAAACACATTGTCTTCACAATCTACATGACTCCCAAATCAGAGAAAGCTTTCAAATAAATTGTGCAAAGAATACCCAAAATTGAAATCTTCATAACACAAACACACAATTCAAAATAATCCCGATTAAAATAAGAAACCTCAAAGCAGATGAACTCAATGGCCCAGAAATATAAGCCAAGTCTACCTTGTTTTCTTCAATAAATCAACAAAAATCCTATTTCACAATTCATCAACTTAATGAAAATAAAATGTATGTAGATTAGTATTGAGATCGGACTAATATTGCAAATTACAGTTAACAATCATAATTTCTGGGAAGAAATAAAAAGAGGATCGTTTCTTCGTCATCTAGAAATGGAACTCACCGAGTTAATGGAACTGGTAAATGAAGATTCCTTTGGTTGGAACAGTAGATTCCAGTTTCGGCATTGCCATGACCACTCTATTCCAGAACTTGGCTGCCAGAGTTACAGAACACGCCCGTTGTTTCTCCGATGTCTCCGGCCGAGTCAACTCAGAGTCACATGGTTTGTTTGGAGAGCTGAACTCGGGCGGATTGGTGGACGACAGAGAGGTCAGTTTCGTGGGCTGAGTATGAGTATAAAATCGGCCCGTGTAAAGAAAATGGGCTTAGGGTGATATGGTCGGGCAGTAATGGGTTTAGGAAAGTGCTAAAATGGTATGGGATGCTTAGAGCATCTCCATCGTGCGGCGGTAAGTTGACAGTAAGGTGTTGGTGGTGACGAGTCTTCGGTGGGCAGCTGACGTGAAAGACGCGAGTCAATACTGGTGGTGAGGATTGGATGTGAGCTTAACGTCGGCTCTCACCGCTGACGTTGAGAGCCGTTAGGCCTCGAAGCCAGCGTCGATTGATGAAGCTGGTTACGCTGGCGCCATGTGGCAGCGTTCGTAGAGCCCAATTTGAGTCCTCCTCCCCTATAAAACATCAAACCCTTCTCATTTTTACACATCAGCAAAATTCAATTCTCATACTACTCTACCCTTTCTCTACGTTTTTTTGTCTCGCAATGGAATACAGTTGGAATGAGTTCATTACCGAGTTGGCAAGAGACGATTTCGGGGTCCCCCAACTCAAGAGTAATTCACCCCGAGCAAAAACTCCGGAGCGACAATTCAAGATAGTGGCATGGTGTCAAACAACTTATGATGAGGAGTCATCACTTGAAGAAATGGGTCTTACTCTCATGAATAAATTGATGGAAAATGATAAGAAGGACAAAGCAAAAGAGAGGACAATGAACGAAGATTTCAAAAGCTTGAAGAACAAGTGAATCTTCTTATACAAGTGATGAATGAGAAAACTCTACACGATTAAGCAACTCACGTTGAGGATGTCATTCCGAACACTTATGTGACACAGCAGAGCAAGAAACTCATGTTGAGGATGTGTTCCCGTCATTACCCGGCGGGGAAGGCGACAACGAAATTAGTGACAGAGGACAGAGTAGAGGCACCGGGAGTAGTCAGTCAGTGCTTCGATCCACAGTAGTTGTTCATATGGTTGCAGAGTGGACGGGTGCCATAGGGACCTAGTTCTCAATCTACGAAAGGATGTACCCGTCTGTTGTTAGTGCTCGGACGATCTTGGGTCTGATGAGAATCTTGAGTATTGACTTAGAGGGGCCTGTAGAGTCTAATGGATTGACAGTCCAGCCGGCGAGGCGGTCAACGCACCCTCACATTGATCAATGAGGACCTTTTGGTCCGTGGGGGGTGCTGGTAACACTGCCTTATTGGACGTAGGGTGGCATCGGTTCCCCCAAGCACTAGCATGACATTCTCCAATTAGATAGGGAACCAACACTTTTACGTTTTTAAAAGCCCTCATTATCCCCAGAGGGGGGGCGACATCAACTGGTCCTTCGGGAGGATGCCTAATCCAACTGATCCATCTCAGTCCTTGGTCACAGGACTTCCCTTCCCGTCACTCTCGGGCTTCAGAAACTGTTTCAGTGGTCTTGATCGCTTACAGAGTATTCCTTAGGAGCATAATACAGACTCGATTTGTGTCATTTTTGGCCACAGGGTTCACTCGCCCCTACTCCACGGTCTTCAACCGTTGTTCTGGTTGCCTTGGCCGCTATCGCAACACTCTCATGTCTACACCCTTGAAGCATTTCGATGAAAGAATATACTTTCAATTTCGTATCTGTCTCACGATGTATGGACTTTTTATTTGTCTTTTTACAATTTATTTAGTTGAGTTTTATCTCTTTTGGATGATCCGTATTAGATCTATAGCTCCAAAAATTCTTTTTATTAATATATCTCGATTAGAGTTACAAAAAATTAGAAATATATTAAATAAATATAAAATATTTTGAAGCAAACATTATCAAACTTTCCTTTTCCTAAATACACCTAAATACAGACGCGTAGGTTTAGTTATTATTTCAAGTCGGTGATTTCCTATTATGAGTCCAAATTAGGGCGTAAGTAGGTCTAGGGTTCTAGAATAATACATTACAAAATACCAGGGTTACCCTTGCCATTGTGTATATAAAGACTAAAGAGTCTCGAATACATACAGTAACAAACCTCAATTCTCTAATCAATTTCTCTGTTCGCTATCATGTCTTCGCCGCAAAAGGTTGAGCGTTATGCCGGAAAGGTTAAGTCGTTCAAACCTTCCCTGGGCTACGGCTTCATCGCCCCCAACGATGGCAGCGACGACATCTTCGTCCACCAATCCGCCATCAAATCCGACGGCTTCCGAACCCTCGCCCAGAAGGAGGAGGTTGAGTTCTCCATCAGCTTCGGCGAAAACGGCAGGTGTCAGGCAATCGACGTCACCGGTCCCAATGGGGCCCCCGTCCAAGGAAGCAAGAGGGACCGGACCGTCGCCCGCGAAGGTGGGTGCTATAATTGCGGCGGCGAGCACCTGCAGAGGAATTGCACTCAGGGCGGCGGTTCCGGCGGCCGTGGCGGTAACGGGAATGACGGCGGTTGCTACAATTGCAATGAGGTAGGGCACATTGCTAGAAATTGCCCCGGCGCGGAGAATGTTGGCCGGAGAGGAGGCAGGGCTGGTGGAGGCTGTTACAATTGCGGCGAGCAAGGGCACAGGGCAAGGGAGTGTCAACAAGAGAGCGTCAATGGTGGTAGGTCTAGCAGAGCCTGCTACAATTGCGGTGAGGATGGTCACTTATCAAGGGATTGTGTCCAAGAGAGGAGCTATGGTGGAAGGTCTGGTGGAGGCTGTTACAATTGCGGTGTGGAGGGTCACTTGGCAAGGGAATGTGGACAAGGGAGAAGCAATAGCAATTGCTACACCTGTAAGAAGCCAGGCCATTTTGCAAGAGACTGCCCTATGGTTTCTGCATAGAGTTTGAGTAATAATGCAAATCTCTATCTTATTTCATTAGATTTTGACCCCCTATTATATTTAGTTATGAGAGTTTAGTCCCATTGCAATTAGCAAATTTTCCCCTGGGTGTATCTACCCTATACATATTGCTTCAGATGAGAGTTTATGTTTAATGCGATTTAGTGTTGCACTGGCTATTTGTTTTTTTTTATAAAAATATGATTTTTCTTAGATTTTATCATAAACTTGTGCTTGAATGTGTTGTCCACTATGTTTTCCTGTATTAACTGCTGAAGTAGATTGTTTACATAATAGCACCTATATACACTCTGCATGTTATGGCTAATTTTGCCTATTTCCATCTTTGAAATTGTGTATGATGTCTTGTTGGGTATAGATTGTGTTACAGTTTTGGGGTTGTTAAAATCACTCTTCCAATTGATGAGAATTATTGTGGTTGTTGTACATTGTACTCTTAATGCATCTAGGAGCAAGATTTTGGATGTTGAATTAGATATATTACATTATAGAGATACATGGGATTTGCATGATTGTGTTATTAGGACTGGTTGTACAATGATTCAGTGGTCTGGTTGGTGTTGGAAGCCATGTAACAGGGTGTGGTGTGGATTATGTTTTTGGTGACATAAGCAATTGTTCAGCTAGAGGCTTTCTTGAACCTGTACTTAAGGTTTTGCCTTTGGAGTCCTGATGGCCTCCATCATGTGTGACCCTGGCATGGTGTCTGCTGCTAATCTTTGCTGTGTAATTGGTAAGGAATGGGCGTGGAGTCATCAGTTTGATTTATTTTTTTATTTGTGGGACCGTGTTTGATTTATGTTTTTATTTATGGGACTGTTGTTTCCTGTAAATTTATAATGTCTTTTGGTGTAAAATATGATGTTGAGATTGGAATGGAACACAAAGATGATGCCAAATAAGGATACCCCTTATCTGTGGTACTATAGACTTGTTTGAAGTCTCATAATCTCAAACTCTCCCTAGAAGAGATAATCAAGAAGCCACATGCTTTGGAGTGTTAAACCTTTTTATTGGTTGAGAAAAATATCTCTAAGGTCAAGGGTTATGCTTTGAAGTGCAAAATTCATCAAACTATCTTTGTGGAGTAATAATAATTTTGCCCTGTGCCTTTTCTTAGGCCAAGGGTTCCTCCATAACCATTTTTTCTTATCTGAAATAGAAATTAAGGAGGCCTCTTAGATTTAAGGTGGAATGGAATCGTCTGATCTATGCAGTTTTTTACCCCTTGCTGATTTATGGTCTGAAAAGTCAAGGTTGATAGATTTCACTTATTCTAAGCTGCAGTAGTGCTGCATCTTCAAATACATCAATTAACTATGGGGAGTTTAATCCATCTTTTCAGATTTGTTTGTATCACTAGGGAAATAATTGTTTGGATTTGATCTCACCCTCTTGTCCATTCCTATAATATATTCATAATTTTACTTGGCTGATAAAAGAAGTGGAAAGCTACACAATATGAACAGAAATGAGAGAATCTGAAGGGACAATCAAAGAGGCAAGTTGCAAGTTGCAAGTTTCAACTTTTGATTGTGTGTTGGGGTCATATGCTTACACCTCAAATAGTATAATACTATATACAGATATAGATGCATATTGGTGTGCAACTTGCACATCAACATGTACCATCTTCTGTTTAGTCTTAAGTGCAATGGGTAAAAACAGAGAGACAGTAATATGATCCATCTCCATCTAGTGTTGTTTGAACTAACTTATTCTGTAATATCAACCATAACCATAACTCTACTTATCACAAATTGAATGAGATTGCTTAGGTTGGAAGAAACCTTAACCAGTACCATGTACCTGTATAATGTATTGTCTGCTACTGTTCTCTGTTCCCCTGTCTTGTTCCCAAACAAAACAGCCGACTTTAACTGTGGGTCCCACTCCGACATCCCCACATGACATGATCTTCCTAAACCCTATATATATTCTTACATTTCACTTCTCAAACTCTAATAAATCAGATCCTCAATCAAAAAAAAAAATCCTCATTTTAGCTACAATGCCTTTGCTTCTGCAACTCGCCGCCTTCACTTCACTTCTCTGCTTCCTCTCAATCCCCTCTGTGCATTCCGCTACATTCACCATCACAAACAAGTGCACTTACACCGTCTGGCCGGGCTTGCTCTCCGGCGCCGGCACCGACCCTCTCTCCACCACCGGCTTCGAGCTCCCACCGGGGGAATCCACCTCCGTCCCCGTTCCCACCTCCTGGTCCGGCCGCCTCTGGGGCCGGACCCACTGCACTCTCGACCCCACCACCTCCAAATTCTCCTGTCTCACCGGAGACTGCGGCTCCTCCACCATGGAATGCTCCGGCTCCGGCGCCGCCCCTCCGGCCACCCTCGCCGAGTTCACCCTCAACGGCGCCAACGGCCTTGACTTCTACGACGTCAGCCTCGTCGACGGGTACAACCTCCCCATGCTGGTCGTCCCCCAGGGCGGCTCCGGCGGGAACTGCACCACCACGGGCTGCGCCGTGGACCTCAACGGCGCGTGCCCGTCGGAGCTCAAGGTGACGGCGGAGGCTGAGGGTGAGGGCCAAGGGGTCGCGTGCAGGAGCGCGTGCGAGGCGTTCGGGGACGCGCAGTACTGCTGCAGTGGGGCGTACGCGACGCCGGACACGTGCAAGCCGAGCGCGTACTCGGAGTTCTTCAAGGCCGCGTGCCCACGCGCTTACAGCTATGCTTACGACGACGGGACCAGTACCTTCACCTGCGCCGCCGCCGATTACGTCATCACCTTTTGCCCCTCACCGACCACCAGGTTATTATATTACTTATCCTTGATATATATATATTATTCTAATTTTGGTAAGCTTGGACCGTTGTGGTCAGCCCAGCATTGGGGTTGTATTGCTACGCACGTTCCTTCAATCAATTTAAACTTAAAGATTTAATTTATTTTTATTTTTCCATTTCAGTCAGAAGTTCAACCCAGAGGCGGTGAACCTATCATCTGGCGGCGGCCGTGACAGGTCATCAATTCTCATTGGCGGTGTTATGGCTGTCATTATGACGATGTGGCGGTGGTTATTGTAATCAAAACAGAAGGAGCTCGCATCATATTCGATTGACTTGGGGTGGGCTGAGGCCTGCAAGCTTTTTTGGAGGATTAAAATTCAAAAATATTACAATTGATATGGTCTTGTGTTGTAGCGTTGGAATGTATTTTTTATTCTTTTTTATATCACATCTCTTTTTTTTTATCTGCTGATTAATGCAAGTTGACGTCTCGCCTACATGGGATTTATCATCAAATATTTTTCAACTTAATTAATTTGGATTGATTGACTTCGTAAACTTGTAAGTAACTACGCATTAATCACACTGAAAATGTTAGGGATGGTTGTGGACTTCATGGTAAAAGCGAACTTGATGATTGCGGATTATATTAGATTGCTAAATTGAAATGTAGTCGTATATTATTGATTATATTTTTCTTTTTAACTAATTTGATTATCGCACACCAGTACTGTGGACACTAAGTTGCAAAACCGCATTATCCAATATATAGACTAAACTACGTATGGAATAGATAAGAACTAATTGAGATATAGAAGAAATAAAGAAGGCCCAAAAATAGTGTTTGCCTTTGTGATGCCTACAAACCATGCACCGAGCATACATATATCTTCCTACTTTTTACTTTAAATATAAGTCAAGTAAGAGAAACAGACGAGGAACAGGTGCCAACTCAAACCAATCGTCAAAACGAATCAATAGTTATGGTTGTATCAGATCCACAACGATCCACTCCCTGGAAGGTGTAGAAGCGTATCCCAAGACAAGATCTAAAACAGGGCATCTCCTGAAGATACGAGCAAGGTTCCACCAACACCACTGAGGAATAAGACTATTGCAGAGACAGGTACTCCGGAAGCCAACACCAATCTGTTCCGAACTCCTTGGGTCTACATGCACAAGGAACTGATCTACATCACACGAGCAACAACCACCCGATGTGGATGCCGCAAGAAAGATCCAATGAATGTGCTCCGACCGAGCTTCAGAAATCCCACCAACAAATAAGCCACACGCCAGCTTTTCTCATCGGAGCAAGAATAGATGAAACCCGACACAGCCAAGCCAACTCGAGGAACAGAGAGCCGAGACGAGACGAAGGAAGGGCAAAACCACCTGATTTGCACCAATCTACAACTGGGAGGGGTAGAAAGAGTGTCCCACAGCTAGATCGAGGTCGTCCACGGCCGTCAACGAGGAAGAAAAAGAGAGGGAGCTAAGACAACAAAACTGAGTTCTGATTTGTCCATTACTGAACAGATCAGACCCAACCAACGTCACTGTAGAGGAAGACGTTGCAGCCGGCCGGAGGAGCAGTGAGGGAGACCAAGATTACAACCTAGAGCTCCGGGGTGGCGAACCAACAACGAAAAAGATGCTTGGGAATCCACCAGCGACGACTCCGACGAGAGATCTGCCACCGGTGGAGCCAAAAGCAACCTCAACGTCTGGATCTGAACTCCAACAACAGAATCCAGCACTCTAACGTCGACTAAGCGACACACGTCTGGAAAAGATGACGAAGAATAACCTTCGACCGAGACAACACGGCCCTGAGACGAACGAGGGGCGATAGACCCGATCACGCCAAATCTAAAATCGGGAAGATCTCCCCT
This sequence comes from Erodium maritimum, assembly GCA_963921825.1. NCBI lineage: Eukaryota > Viridiplantae > Streptophyta > Magnoliopsida > Geraniales > Geraniaceae > Erodium > Erodium maritimum. The sequence goes on along the minus strand of OY997588.1, from coordinate 11,968,087 downwards.
GAGGAAAACCACAACACCAAACACCACGGTCACACCAGACTGAGCAACACCAAAACACTCCAAGCTCTGGCTCCATTCCACTGTAGAGGAAACACGATAAAGCATCAGAGCGTCCGCGATGGTACCTGCACCCGTCACACGAGCAAAGCACGAGCAAAGGAACGGGATAAGAGGGGGAAAGGAGAAAGGGGAAAAGGGAGGAAAGAAGGAGGAGAAGTGAATAAGAAAACCATCGACGACGTCCATGGCTTCATCGACAAAACAAGGAGAAGGTGTGTTTTTGTCTTGAAGATTAATTTTAGTTGCATTATTAATATTTGGGGAAATATGCATAATTATCGTTAACTATACGAGGATTTCACATAACTATTCTTAACCACAAAACACATTTGAAAGATGATGTAACTTTTTAAAAATTTCACGTTAATCTTTTCTATAAGCTTTTAGGCGTTAAGTATTCATGTGCGAAACACATGACACATACTTTTTAAATATGGTGTAACTACCCCTCTGTATTTCAAAACCCTAAACTCTTCTCTTTTAAGAAAATTTAAAGTTTTAAACTTTATGTCGTCGTGCTCTCGGCTCATTAGGTACCTACCTCTCGGCTCATGTTGTGCATCATCCACCGGTCATGGACTTGATTTTGCCTTTGGGTGTATGAGATCAGACAAAGGTGGAAGAGATTTGGCAAGGAACAAGGTTTTCTCAACTCAAAGGGGTTTTAGGTTCGTGATGGTAGTGAGAAATCGAGAAATCAAGATCTAAATTTGAGGGGTTTTGGGTAAGTCACTGTGGTGAGGGGTTTGGGGTATGTGGAATGAGAGCCAACATATGCATTGACAACATCGAGATCCGAGTGCTTAACCCTGTTCAGTATGAATAAGGTGGTACGATTCTTGATCACTCTAGCTTTTGTTACCTAATGAAAAATGATGTTTTACGATATCTCTTCAAGGTCCATTTGATGAGGGGCTTTTTGCCTCCACATGACGACACATTGATTTGATTTAGTGTGAAGTTGACTGTTACAAGTAGTCCTATCACAAAGTCTATCCTCAGTGAGAGCCCAAGAGTCAACCAACGCATCGAAAGTCACTGCTTTGTACTCAAGGTCAGCAATATAAATGTCTAAGTAACCAAAAATTATAGTGTTCCAACTACAAAGATCATACTGAAATGCTTAAACTTCGACCACATAACATAATGGGGTTTACGAAAAACCGCATAAGATGCCAAAAAACACTCAACATAGGTATTTATCCGTCATGCTCTACCCAAGTAGAAATGAAGCAAAAAAGGCGAGGACTTCAATCTGCCTCAAAGGTACTCAACAAGATATGAGAGTGAGGGAGAAACATCCGCGTGAGGCTAGTTTGAATGAGATTAAAAAATAAGTCAAGAATTTATATAGAGAGGAGGAACTGATTGATATGAATACAACGAGATCGAGATCCGTACCAGGAGTACTTCTAGTTCGAAAGAGGGATCAGAAATAATAGAGACTGAAATAAAATTGTCGAAATTGCCACTATCCGCATGAACCCTACTACCGGACGACACCTCATCCAAGGCCACAACTGTGCTGAAGCCATCAGCTATAACTAAACAATGGTACGAAAAAGAAATGATTGAAGAGGGAAGAGACCAAAGAAAATGTTGAGAAGTAGACATGAAAGTATAAATATTAGTGATCGTAACCGGTTTCTCTGAGAGGAGATATTCACCTGACCAGAAAACAATATTTCCTTACAAAAAACATATAAAATCTTAAACACGAGAATATTCCAAATAGATACCACACCGCCCGACCTACATATTGATGAGACAAAGGTGAAATTAAGAACAACTCTAAAGCGGATTCCTTCTCTTTTTCTAGAGAGAGGAGCTGTGACCTCTCTCTAGAATCCTCCCGAACCCTAACTTCCGCCCCTTTCTCTCTTCTTCTATCTGGCCGCGGCGACGACCTCTTTTGGCTGTCGCCGGTGGCTATGGCTTCTCTTCCCCCCTCTCTCTTTTACTTTCTCTCCTCTTCCCCTCCTTCCTCCTTGCTCCTTCAGCCCGCTCGGTGACTTCTCGCTTCACCTTTTCTTCTTCGTGTAGCTCAGATCTGGAACCTCTAGAGCCTTCTCTCGCCTTAACTGGTCGTCCGGTTGGTGCTGGCCACCGATGGGGTCTCGCTTCTCCGAGATATGAGAGTGGGGCGTTGGATCTGTGACGAGGTAAGTGTACTTTCTCCTTCTCTTGTGCCCTCTTGTTTACCTGGCTCCCTTTCTTCGTTCTGTTGAGGGGTTGCCGTCTCTCACCTTTTTGGGCGACTGGTCGGTGTTGGCCGCCGTCGGGATCTCCTTTTGGGAGATCTGAGAGATGGGTTTCGAGATTTCAAGGCTGAGTACCCACTAGGCCTTCTCTCCTACTTCGGCAGAGTTGGCCCTCAACCCCCCCTTCTTCATGCTTCCCTTCCCGGTCACGGTGGTGTGTTTCGGGTCCATGGTGGGTGTTGACCGCCATGGATTGTTTGCCTTGTTGGCTCTGTTTTGAAGCTTTAGGAGATTTGTGGATGTAGGGCTTAACTCTGTTTGTAGTTGGGTGTGTTGGTACAAGTGGGTCTCCCTTGATTTTGGGTCGGCGGCTTCTGGTTTTTCCGGGAAGAAGGGAGGTACGAGGTGTGGGTTTTGTTTGCCTTGCGGGTCGGTTTTGGAGTTTGGCTTCGGTGCTTTCCCTTGCGGCGTGTTGGAGTTTTGGTCCCTGCCTCCTCATTGTGCCGGTGGCGGATTTGTTTTCTCCGGTTGGGTTTGGTCGGCAGATTTGTTTTGTGCTTCATTTTCGAGGAGTGGGTTCTGTTGCTGTGACGTGCTTCATCGGTGGCGCGGGGCTCGAGGTTTTCTTGTCTGTTTTTTAGGTTTTACTGTTCTGGTTTGGTTGGCTTTGTTTGGCCCTAGTTGCCCCTTGTTGGGCTGGTTTGTAAGAGTTTGGGCTTGGCCCGTGTTGGTTTGTTATTGTTCGGGCTTGGCCCATGTTTGGTTTGCTTCATGTAATATCTAGGTATAGGTTCTTGTTAGACCCACCTGTTTGTAAGTTATGGTTATTGTTGGGCTTTTAGCCCTGGTTTGTATCTGAGAGATTGTCCTCTTGGCCTTGTTTTTCATTTTGAAAACCTGGTCTTTTATAAAAAAAAAATTGCTGATCAAAAAAAAAGAACAACTCTAAAGCTACTAGACTAAACAATAGAGATCGACACCCTCTCCATCTTCAACTGAATCATCATAAAATCGGGGTGAATGGGCCTTATCTTAGAGGCCATTAATTTCCGCTTAGAGTAGAAATTGAGTCCTCTACAATTCCAATAGAAGAGTTTTATTGACTAATCAGAGATTGAACGACCATGTTATTAATGGGATAGAACACTGATTCGACCATACGATAAGTTTCACCAATGATGGTTTATGAATCCACATGTATAACAAGTATTTCCATATATATCTTGTAAACATCTCAGATCTCTATCAATCAATTTTAAACATTTTAGTTGGTGTTACGATAAGTGTCCCTTTCTACCACCCGATGATAGATCCACTGGTTAGTGACCATGAGGCCACATTTGGACTAATCTATACTATTTTTCATTGCCCTAAATGGATCTCTTCCTAGTATTATCAGACCCATTTCAAACACTTACACATGCTAACTCAGAAAAAAAAAACATATGGACATGTCGAAAATAAAAGATGAGCCATAGATGACGAGGGAAAGGCACTTTCAATGAACCATATCTCGATCTCTGAAAACGCAAAAGCTAAAGCTAGTTAGTTGTATTTGTATACACTTTGGTTCCACCTCACATATGCTGTCTTTTGACCTCTTTTCATATGTTTTTATTTTACAATAATATCTGTATTTATACACCTTTCACGCCTGTGTTTTTTTTATATTTTTTTTATCAGCAAGAAATTTATAAAAGCACAATATTTTCAGAGAATGAAAAAGGAAGGCATCAAAACCGAAAGGGCAGAGCCCGAAAACTCTGAGGACTGAACTATTTTCGGCCCAACAGAAAACCAAGTGGTTCAGCCACAAACCAAACACCACCGAGGACTGAACAATCTCAGCCTCGAACCAAACAGATGACCAGTACAATGAAAGAGCATTCCTTATAAAGAATCTCAGCATCCCAACATGGGAGCAAAACCTTAAAACGGCCTAACAACTAGATTTTACAAACATGAAGCCCGAAAAAAGTAACATCTTCTCGGTCTTAATCTTCATGTCCATTGGTCGTGTGATCAACGGAAGCTCTTTTTTGCTCTAAAGAACAAATCAACGTGAAGAAAAATGAATTTATTATGAGTAAACCCTTTTGGAAATAAAAAATGAATTTATCGTCCAAATGCGTCGATATATAGTGACAGGGTGACGCAAATCTTTAGCAAAAGACGAGGAAACACTGGTTGAAAAGGAAAAAGGGTTGATGATCTTATCTTGATGGTATACTTTACACACATTTTGTGCATCAATGGATGTTGATGCCAGTACCAGTTTTAGATATGAAAGCACTACATTTGATCTAGTGCTGGTAATAGTCTCCTTATTGATACGTAGTTTTAAATTTTGGGTCTTTTTAAATAAATTTATTTTGGAATAAGCAAAGTTGAAGTTTGTATCCTCTGTTTCTTGGAAACTAGAAACAATGACATCTGACATGTCTTCTACTAATTTGCAATTGAAAATCATTTGGATGGTTGTTTTCGGACGGTAAATAATGTCAGAATATAGTTATAATTAGATTTTGAACTAATTTTTTTTATCAGTGATACAAATTATAAAAAACCTAATCTTTTAAAAAAGAAGGACAAGATCCTTGAGGATCAGAGAAACAAGAACAGAGCATCCACTCAAAAATCTCAAAGAAAACAAACAAACATAATAAATGTGTTTAACAAAGCCTATACCTGAATTTTTCAAACAAGAAGCAAACTAAGGAAAACAACCCGAGAACACAATGGTCTAAAACCAGAATAACCACTGTGAAGTACAAACTAACAGGTTGAGCACACCCAGATATTTCCACCATTAGCGTCAACAGAAGGATCGCTACCAACAACTCAAGAGCACCCCAACCCTAGCTTTGCTGGATTGAAATCAACTCCTTGCTCAAGTGTCGGCGGCCAACACCGCGGGCGGCTAAGACTTTTCCGGTAGTAGCCCACCAAAACTTATTTTTCCAGTAATAACCTTCAACTGTCAGATTGAGCTTATGATTGAGTTGGTCCTCTTATAAATAAGTCTGGTTCGGGGACAAGGACTTGTTGACAGTAGAGACTGGTAGGTCGAGCAAAGCCTTTGTGGTCTGCAATGTGCCTTGAAGCTATTTATCTGGATGCTTACTAGGACGCTGTTTGGGCTTTCTTAACTAATGCCTAAGAGTTGATGAACAAGTTTTGTTGGCGTACCAATCTTTGGGTTTATGAGTTTTATATTTCACTTTATGCTAGGGTGTGATATAGCCCTGCATGATTGTGTAACAAGGTTGAGACAGTATTATAGATATGCATTAAAAAAGATTAATTACAACAACACCCTAGCATAAGTTACTTTGGTGATTGTTAAAGACGGCTAAGCACAAAACGAGATGATTATGTTCAAGAATCTGATCAGCTCAGGTGAGGTTAAAGATTATATAATAAAATTAAGGGATGAAATGGTTAATGGTGATTAACATGCCTGAGTTTAAAGGAAGTTGTAGGGCCAAAGAAATAAAAAAAAAAGTCCGTTTCTTATGGTTTTTGTCTTCTGTACATCATGATCAGCACGTGCTCCTTCACGTAGAATGGGCCCGAGTTCAACGTGAAGGCCCATTTACAGCCCTCGAAGCCCGTAACGGTCCTAGCCATCAGGTAGGAGGAGAAGTGAGAATAGACATACAGAACGCATGTACTGATCAACTGGTTTTGGGTAGATATTTTCAGTTGAACAAATTAAATCAGGTGTGTGATTGTTGGTGCCGTCTGCATCCATATGAGTTGACTTTGGATATGCTTATGATCCCACCTGGTCGGCCGGACAGCCAGAGTCAACTTATCATACCTAGTATAAAGACAGACTCAAACACGTGCTGAAACACGTACGATCAAATCAAATCTCAACCAAGTAGATGATATTGTGTTAACTGCATGTGCTCTTATGGTTCACGTAGGTCGTTTCACTTATATAATTCTATTAGTTTTTAAATAAAAAGCATAGTTTATTATGGTTCACAGATGGGTTGAGTCTCAGGCCATGTGGTCAGGGAGCTTGGATAATCTAGTCGTGGACCAGAAATTGCCTCTGTAAGTGACAACAATTCATAGGGTGTGTGTGGTGGTTGGCCTTCCTCGTGAATTAGATGAACTTGCTAATTGCTATGCTTGGGGTAAATGATAGTGTTATGTTTATACGACGCAAAATAAATAAAAAATATATTTTTTGTTGGTTTAATCTCAATTTAGCTTAGAGGAACATGTATCATTTAACATTATCGATCTATGCGTAATTCTCATCTCGATATAGGTTATTTTGGATCAACTGGTTTGAGATGGAGACCTTTAAAAGAGTAGTCGTCGGCGTCCAAGTATTTGTGTCTAACGGTATCCACGCGAGAAAAGTTGCTCCACAACTTGACGTAGTAGAAGCCTTGAACAAAACTCATCAATTATTTCTATATAATGGCTGAAATTTGCAGCTATGATACTTATAATTTTTGGCCCTATTAGTGTTGTATTTGTAGGAATTGATTTTCCCTAGACAAATTCAAGTAGATATAGGAAACCTTTCTTAAGGAGGTGTCTACCGTGTCTTGCTTCCTTTGATCTGGTCCAACTAATATTTGTTATATGCCCAGGCCTTCTAAAATATTAGAAATTTATATTTTTTAGTGGTAAACGTAACCAATATATTAATATAAAAAAACCTCCATAGGAATTGACCCAAAACGGGTCACCCAAAAGAGACAAAATCCAACGGAAATAATTGTAAAGAAACAACTAAAAAGTCCACACATCGTGGGACTGAAATGAAAGTGAAAAAGTGTTCTTTCACTGAAGTGCTCCAAAGATGTCGATAGGGGAATGTTGTGATAGCGGACAAGGCAATTGGTACAACTGCCAAAGACTGTGGGATAGGGCCGAGCGAGCTCGAAGTTCAGAATATGCACCAATCGACTCTGGAATGTGCTCCTGGAGAATAATGTATTAGTGATCGACACCACTGAAACAGTTGTTGAAGCTCGAGAGTAATGGCATGGGCAGTCCTGTAACCAAGGACCGAGGTGGCTCAATTGAACTATGCATCCTTCAGATGAACCAGTTGACGTCGTCCCCCCTCCAATGATAATGAGGGCCTGTAGAAACGTAGGTTCCTAATCTAATAAAAGAATGTCGCGTCGATACTTGATGGAACCGATGCCACCCCATGGTTGATAAGGGAGTGAGGGGTGGGGTAGGGAGTACCAGCAGACCCCTCATCGACCCCCCCCCCCGATTACTCGTTGGGAAAAGGATAGGGTGCGTGTCATGCCTCGCCGTTATTCCCGATGCCCTATCGATCTTTGAAAAACTCTCTAGTTCCGTGGTTACATCACCACTGCGCACAACTTCGTCCCCGGCCTTCGTGTTGTTGTCGTCCTCCACAGGACCCCACCTACGGCTAATCAAACCAATCTAGATGTCCTCCATGCATGATCAACCCCAGAGAGGCCAAACTCACTCCTATTATCTTCGTTGGAAAAATGTATCCAGACGGTGGAGACGAACAACTTTCTACCGCTCGTGCCTGCCGTGGCTTAGGGTCTCTGGCCTATGTTCGTTGCACCTACCCGCGAGGGCTCCCTAAAAGAACCCCATATCGGAGACCTCTACCTCTCGTCGTCGTAGGATAATTGGTCTCCCTCACCTGCTCCGCAAAAAAAAATCCTCACCTTCGTCACCACCATTAGTCCGATCGGGTTCACGTCCGGGACGAGGGCGGAGGAGCACTAAACGGACCGGTGGATGAGCCACCGATCTCACCGTCGAAAGTCGATGTCGCCGCTTGAGGTATTCCGCTATGAAACCTATTGAGAGAGGGTGAGCACTTTGGGACTACCATGGTGCTGCACAGCCAGATACATCACCCTTGGTCGTGGAGTTGTAAAGATCTCTTTACCCATCGAGAGTCAGACCCCCTTCCCTCCCTATACCGATCCTTTTTCCGAACAAGATCAGCAAAACCACAAGGATCAAACACCGATCCATTGAGCAAGAATATGGAACAAGAAAGAGATGCAGGTACCAAGCAGTCATGCGACAATAAAGAAGATGAAATCCTAACCGCCGCATGGAGAGATCCCTCGTTACTATTAGGCAATGTATACTAATTAAAAAGCGTTAGGGATTTTCTTTTAATTATATTTGATAAATAAACATCACAAATATATATATATAGGGGGACTATCGAGTACAAACCTATTTTTGGGTCATAACGTAGAACCAATCTGGACTATTGATTACCCAAATCGGATGGCCACCGAAATTCAGGGGGGTGGGGGTGATTGATTACGAAATCAATTACAAGATATGTATTAATTAAAAAGATATATATATATATATAGGGTAGTTATCCAGTAAAAACCACCCTTATTATGCAAACTACGAACTCACCAGGTGCTGACACGTGGCACGTTTAGTGCTGATAGTTTGCGCAACACGGTGCTAATAGTTTGGGACTATTAGCACTGTGCGCCCAAACTATTAGCACTCTATGCGCCACGTGTCAGTGCCTGGTGAGTTCGTAGTTTGCACAATAAGGTGCGGTGTTTTATATATATATTGTCCACGTGTCAACATCTGGTGCGCTCTGCTGACATCACTTTGGGGGGATCCTGTGGCTCTCATGGGTTCGTAGTTTGCACAATAAGGGGGGTTTGTACCTGATACCAATATATATATATATATATATATATATATATATATATATATATATATATATATATATATATATGATCACTATCATGTACAAACTTTATATATTCGTCAGAACGTAGAACTATCAATCTGGGCCCTTGAATATCAAACTTTAATGCATATCTTTTTAATTAATACATATCTTGTAATTGATTTCGTAATCAATCACCCCCACCCCCCTGAATTTCGGTGGCCATCCGATTTGGACAATCAATAGTCCAGATTGGTTCTACGTTCTGACCCGAAACAAGGTTTGTACTCGATAGTCCCTCTCTCTCTCTCTCTATATATATATATTTATTATTGGGTTGGCCGAACCCTCTATGACCCTTTATTTGTCTTATTTAATTACTTATTTTATAATAAAAATTTTTGATAGATGATGATTTTACTAAAATATTTTTACCTCAAGATGGGAAAAAGGGAGAGGACCGCCAAAAAAAGCTATCCCAAATAACTTTCACAGAGACTCAACCACAAAAACGAAAAACAACGAAGAAAGGAGACATCAACAAACTCTAAACTATGGACAAATCTACTTAGCTACACCTAGTTCACTTCTTGAAAATCGAACACCACCGATCAATATGGTTTCGATAATCATGTAGAACTACATAGAACATCGAATCACGATATTCTGGTAATACAAATCTATAAGTAAATTCTATATAAGTGCAATCTCGTCTCACACTAGATCGAATCATGGATCGCTCCAAACATCAATCTACATAGTGCACACAACAATCATGGAAAATCTCCTAATCGTTCGGTCGGCTTGAATCACACAAGAGAATCAGGAAAACACATCCTAGCATATTTCTATCTCCAAATTGGCTGATTGAGCACGTTGATGTCATTATTTGATCCTGCGACACCGAAAAATGTATGTCATATCCACATGTCTTGACTTTCAACGACTTCTTACATGATTGTTGGGACGTTTTCATGGTTTGTTCCCGTCCGCGCTACCCGGACAGTTTTTCCATTCCCAATGCATGTAGTCGAGGCTATCCAATATCCCCGGGAAGCCATATGCTTCATTGGCTTCTAAATAGGCCTCATGTCATCTTCATTCAAAAGGTGTAAATATTTGGTCCCAAACACATTGATGATGACCTTGCAAAACCTCTACACACACTCCAAAGTCGTGGTGACACACATGTGCACGTACTCGTCAACGGTGTAAGTTGGAGACCTGTAACATAATAGACGAAGAGTTGTAGTACATTTTTGATGGAGAGAGAAACCAACTAACCCATCGGGTCGTTGACGGAAGTACGAGACCCTTTCACTTAATCCATGCATAATGTGGCGGGGAAATATCCTTTTACATTCGGAATCGATACCAAAAAATTTGCTCGCCGTACACCAGCTTCCAAACGAAGTAGTCGACTATCAAACGTTCATGCCCTTCATCCTGCCCTCTATTTATGATAATCCCTGATTGTGGTTGAAGCGCAGTTAACCTATCCTCAATAACGTTTTCGATCTATCGGTTAATCACCTCTTTAATCTGTTATGTTGTTTGCTCCCCCAATCGTCCCGAACCAGCCAATACATTAATGGAAGAAGAAGTATGTTGGGAGAAATATGAGAGAAGAAGTGGTGTGAATAGTTATTTTGAGAGGGGTTTAATTTACAAGTATCAAAATTTAAATTTTTAGGGGTTTGGGAAGAAGTAGTCATTGCTGCTACGCGACAGTTGCTTATTAATGCTTTGGTTAGTCGTTGCAGCCACGCAGGAACCGCGCACTGGTGGAGCAAGGTGACCATGTGGCTGCGAGTTCTCATTGGGCCACAACCGACTCAAGAGCTTGAAGCAACAGTTGACAAGTTATTGTGTCGTATGTTGTTCCGTCTCTCCTCCTATTGCACCGATGTTGCGACTACACACCTCCCTGTTGCGTTGAGCAATTTTTTTTCTCTTCCGGACATGCTTTTAAGGTGGAGGAGGGTGGTTTAATTTGTGATGAGCGAAGATGAAGGGATATTTAGGAATTTTAGAAAAGAAAATGAAAGTCATATGAAAAGTGACGAGAGAGATGATTTTTGATCTAATTTGGTAGGTTTGATTTGAAAGTGAAATGTACCAAAAACATAAATATAGTCCCGGTTCACCAATCAATAATTAATTATAAATTATAATATATAGTGAACCCACAGCACAGCAGAGGCTATGGGCTGAGGTGGGACATTTGAATTTACCCATAGTTCCAACCATACATGATTTGGTAGTTGGCACTTGATTTTTGGCATGCAAAAAAGAGTGTTGTTGTATAGTTGGTTAAGGTTGTTATGGAGTCCTAGTCTTAAAACCACTAGTCTTAGTTCCCACTGAAAACGACTTGTTCGGTCCATCATAAACCAACCAATTCCTCATTCTCAGGCTCAGCCCACAATATACAACATCTTCCCCTGGTTTCTCCGGCAGCCCCCAGATCAGATGGACACCAACAACCAGAGGTGACTTTTCTGTAATTTCACATAATATATATATATTATAGCATGACATATGTAATTACTAGTAGTCGATCGATATGATAATGATTCGTGGGTTGTTTCTTCTCTTGTTGGTGTTTTGTAGCTGTGCCGCAGCTGAAGAAGTTGTGACCATTGATGTTCATGCCACCAAAAAGCTCATAAAGTTGGGGCATTGGTACGTAGACGTGAGGACAGAGGAAGAGTTCAAGCAAGGCCATGTTCATGTTGATAAACTCCTCAACATTCCTTACATGTTCAATACACCACAAGGTCAGGCTCAAGCTCAACCTGTCTCTCTCTTTTAGATTCCTTAATTAAGTTTCTTTTCCTATATCCTATTCTATTACTGAATTAAATATGTATTATTATTATTTATTCCTCAGGCAGGGTTAAAAATCCTCAATTCCTTACTCAGATCTCAGCAGCTTGCACCAAAGATCTTCATCTGATTGTGGTAATTACTTATTAACTTCATTGTCACTCATTTATTCATTTTTAAAAAGAGTTAATTATCTTTGGTATTCCTTATGTATTGGTAACACTTCTTTAGTACCTTGATGTATTGGTAACGTTTTGGACAAAAATTTGATCAAGTTTACGTCATTTTGATGATCTGTGACCAATTTATAAGAGGTATTAAATATTTTGTTATCAATACATAAAGGGTATTAAACAATCTGTGACTAATTTATAAAAATATTAAATGTATGTTACCAAAACGTATGAACTGTTATTGAATGTTGAAAAAATTTGAGGTACTAAAAGTATGTCATCAATTTGAAAGTTGTACAATTTAAAACGGATGGTTATATGTCTTGATTTGTGAATTACAGGGTTGTCAGAGTGGAGTCAGATCTGTGTATGCAACTTCTGATCTTCTCAAACATGTAAGCTTACCTAACTTTTCTTCTTCAAGTCCTTTATATATGGTAATTAATAATTGATATATAGTTACATCTGCTTTTAACTGTTGGTCCAGTTTTCGACTGCTTTGTCATTGAAACAAACAGCTGCCTAAAAAGTAAAAGGCTTAGGTGCAACAACTCGATTTTAATGAAAATCAAATGGGTGCTACACGTAGTAGGTTTGGACGTTTATTACTTGAGTTTAATAGAGCAACCACAGTCGTAGGCGAGATGACGCTGACGAGGAGAAGTCGCCGGCGAGGAGGAGGCGGGGAGCTGACGAGGAGCAGGCGAGAAGGGCGCCGAAGAGATAGAGACACGTTGGCGATCTCGCCGACAGATCTCGCTGGCGAGAAGAGATGGGTTATCCTCAAAAATGATTTTTGTCCAATAAAATTCTCTTTGTCCAATGATTTTCTTACATCTCGCCGGCGCCTCCCCGCCAGCCCACTGCAGAGCTCGCTGGCGGTGAGCTGGTGAGATGATTAAAAAAACATATTTCAAACCATCTCGCCGGCTGCCGGTAAGATGGTTGTGGATGCTCTACAGTTTAGTACCCAAGAGTGGAACATGAAAACTTAGTAGTTAAACATTGAATTGGTAAAAGGGAAGTATTTGCAAGGTAAAAGTGTGTATGATTGTGAAAATGACAGGGATTCAAGCATGTTCAGAACATGGGAGGAGGCTATCTTGCGTGGGTGGAGAATGGGCTTCCTGTTGATGCAGATGCTCCAAAACAAGACCTCTAAACTCCTCAATTAATCCTTCACATATATACTTAATTAGCTCTACTCTATTGTCTGTGATCAATAACACTTACTCATCTCTGCTCTTCTACCGATTCGAGATATAATATAATATATGTATGTATGTATGTGTGTAATTGGGGGATCTGTCAAGGATTTGAACAATATTTGTGATCTTGAATGCTCATTGGTTTTTAGTTTATTGTTGGTGCCGTGCAACAAGTTCTGGATATTTTGACTTATGTTTAATTTGTAGAGCACATTTATAATAAAAGGCTATTTTCATCTCACTACCCTAAGTATGTGGATTTTTTCATTTCACTATTCTAATTATTTTTTGTGGCACCTTACTATCCTAGAATGTCTTTTTTCACTTTCATACCCTAACTATAATTATTTTTTGTGGCACCTCACTACCCTAATTATGTGGTTTTTTTCATCTCACTACCCTAACTATTTTTTGTGGCACATCACTACCCTAAAATGCTTTTTTTCACTTTCATACCCTAACTATAACTATTTTTGTGGCACCTCACTACCCTAGAATGCATTTTTGTGACATTAAAACTGATTTTTTTATAGAAATTTTGAAAACCAATGGTATGCTTTTTGAAAATTTGTTTGTTAGTGAAGGGTATTATGGACTTTTTAAGTGTTTCATCAAAAAATGGATGGAAAATTGACGGCGGGTATGAAAGTGAAAAAAAAATGCATTTTAAGGTAATGAGGTGCCACAAAAAATAGTCAGGATAGTGAGATGAAAATAATCCTTATAATAACGATAGTCAAAAGGGGCTCTTCTCTCGTTGTTGGGAGTAGGAGGAATGTTTGTCTTGTAAGTTCTTGCTGTTCTGCCTAATTTTGGTCTGGTTTTGAGGCTGCTCCAAATAATGCATTGCTCTGATATGTAATTTTTGCTGAGGGATCTTCTTTTTCTAATTTGGATGGAGAGGATTTTATAATTTCATGTTTTGTTGACAAAAGAATAATAACGATGGCCAAAAAAATGCATTTGTTTTGGAAATATGATGTTTTTGTTTAGAAAATATTGTTTTCCTGTAAATATTCACAAGATTACTAATCTATGGTTACTTCTAAAGATGTAAGAAAATATCATTGACCACTGGGCTTTGAATCACCAATAATTGGGTTATTTGCAAGTGTGTACTGGCATCGTTTTTGTGTACTAATTGCGTCATCTCTTCTTTGATCTACGTGTGATGTCAGTAATGTTATAGAGCTTTTACGTGGATATAAAATGTATCGATTCTGGATGTTTTTAGCCCACATTCTTGAGCTTTTTAGTCTCGGGGTTGTTTAATTCGCTCCACTATTCTCTCGTTACTCGTATTTTGTCTCTCATTGTGTTTTGTAGGTTCTTTGATAAAAAAGAGGGTTAAAAATGGAGCAAAATTGAACTAAAGAATCTTCTAGGCTGACTGATCTTGCGACATGCATAACTCCCTGATTCAAACTTTGATTTTCGCCCGTAAAATATCCAATCGAAGGGAACTCATTTATCTATACACTGGACCGGACCGGGTCACTCTCTGACCCTATTTCAAGGCTGGTCCGTCCCTTTAATTGGATCGATTTCATGGCTGGTTTGCCCCCTAGGAGACCCGGTTTCAAGGCCGGTCCGGCCCCCTATCCAACCCAGATTCAAGGTTGTTACATGCCCCGTTCCGGCCTGGTTTCAAGGTTGTTACATGCCCCGTTCCGGCCTGGTTTCAAGGTCGTTCCATGCCGCACTCCGGTCCACGCGCACTTGCGGACTTTCAGTTCCGTTTTCTGCATAAAAATAGGAAAATTTCCTCTTCTCAAATCCGATTTGTAGGAGGAAAAGAGAAACTTTAGGTCTTATAGGGGAGAACGAAATTAAAGAGGGACAAGTTGTATTTGGGAGAGGCTAAGAGGGTAGGAGAGTTAAGAGCTTGAAAATTGCGGTAGGCACATGGGACGTTCGCGAACTCCCATAAGGCAGCTCAAATGATTTCCTAGTGGACTGCGTCTAAACTAAGGGTGGAAGACCCTTGGTGTGGACCTAGAGTTACAGAGGTCCAGTTTGCGAAGCTCACGCGCCAACAGATCATTATACCCGAGCAACAAGGGATTCTCATCGAAGCATCATGGTTCATTCCTCCGGACCCAAGTCCAAGACTCTTGTGATTCGAAGTAAGAGGCGAAGACCCCGACCTCATGCCTTGGTTATGATCCACAACATGAATTCCTTCCGAGGGGGTCGCAGAGCTAAGAGTTTCCCGATCATACCGAAGCGTTGACGAGCAAGGAAGTTGGGGTCCATAGGGGTGAACAGGACGACCACCTCAATATCCTCATCCTCCGTGATGGAGCAAGCCGAGAGGCCCTCTTGGAGGGTGGCCAGGGGTGATTCCACCACTCGTGGAGGCTGTAGATCGAATGGAATGGGAGGAATCTCTCCCATGAGCACCAACGAGTCACCCTAAGGCGGTGTCGTGATTGACGAAGCAACGTAGGTGGAAGGTGGTGGTAAGGAAACCAGAATCTATAGCGGTGCTTAGCCCCTGTGCCTCAAGGAAACAAGACCATCCTGAGGTAATTGGTGGATCACCGAAACAGTGATAGTAGGGAGAGGGTTAGGGTTAGAAACCTAGTTGAATGCCCCCTCTTCGATTTTGGCGCAAGAGACATCGACAAAGTACGTCCAGGAGAAAAGGAGATCAGAGCATAAGCCATCGGGGATGGGGAGTCCCCACAACGGTGACTGGTGATGGAGGCAGAGTGAAGGACGAAGGATTTAGTTGCCTCTTCTTCCTCGTCTTAAGAGGCCTATTGACCACAGAAGACGGGCGTGAGGGCATGAACACTCCGATAGACGAGGTGGTCTTTATGGGTGGAGACGAAAGTAAATCAAGACTCATTGAAGAGGATGGTAGTGGTAAAGTGACAGATGAAGGAGACAACAACATAGATAGGGATAGAGGAAAAAAGAGAACAACAAGAACAATTCCATAAAAACCCCGGCTTTATGCCCTGCAAAAAGGAAAAAAAGGACGATCAAATTGACCTGAAATCAGAGGATTTGTCGACGAAAACCCAAAAAAGATGAACATGCCATGTATGCTGAACGGAAATACCTAGAGTAAGCCATAAAAATCACTAAAACAGAAGGGAATAAGAAGAAGAAGAGCCGTCGTTAAAGGCGGCGACAACAACTAAGTTTTGAAGATTCTGTTAGACCTCTATATTGTAACCTAAACCAGTACCCAGTTCCAATCAACTTGCTGATATTTTCACCAAAGGGCTTGGCGAGGAGCGCTTTCGAGATCTTCTTTGCAACTTGGACATTTCCAATATCCATATTCTAACTTGAGGGGAAATGTTGACCATATCAATTACTTGGAGATCAAGTCATATCAATTATCTTCTTGATGTATGTATGCACATAATATCGTTAGGATTTATTACCAATATTTGTTTCCTTATTTATATCGCCTCTCTTTTGTATAAATAGCACATACTAACATACTAACAGTGAATAAAACAAACAAAATGGAGATGAATATCTACTTTTACGGTCTACAAATGAGAGAATTTAAGTGCCTAATCAAAAATTCGTAGGAATGGATTCAAACATAATAATTAACTTATAAACAACTTTAAAAAATAACGATAAATATGACCATTAAATTTAATGGTTTAGATTTTGATAACACAAAACCTAGGGGCTGCTCTGCGCAACCTCCTTCCCCCTTCCCCCCTTTTCTCCACCATTGAAGCCCCTACCTTCCTCCCCCTCCCCCCTTCTTCTCCACCATTGAAGCCCCTACCTTAAATTACTCAAAAGCTCTCCACAAAATCTCGTTGAGGTTACTCTTCTAACCTTTCTAAGGTTTCATCGCCGCCGACGCTGTCGCCGACGCCGCCGCTCCACCGCCAGTCTCCTCCATGGCAATTCCATGCCTCCACCACCGAAGCCCCGGCTTCAAGGTTCTCCACTACCTCCAGGTGAGATCCTGTCTACCCGACTTAGGGTCCGCCGCTGCATTCATCGCCGTCCATTGCCGCCCACCAGCCGCTCTCTCACCCCGCGTCCTAATTCTCGGACGTCTCGCAGCCACCGTGACCCTCCTGCCACTCTCCGGGTTACAGATTCCATGCGCCGTGCCACCTATCGCCGACATGGGTCCGTTCCCCCGACGGATCTGGGATCCGGGAGGAAGGACGATAAGACGGGGTCTACCTCCACGACACCCGAAGCCCGGACCCTCGATCTCGAACAAACCGCTGCGAATCGAATCGATGCTCTCACCTTCTGCACTACTTTGAAAGAGCAGGGCGAATCAAGACGAAGAATTGGCGATACCAGATCGCTCCAATGGCACGGGGCCTAGAAGACCTGGCATCACAATTTTGGTAGTCTGCTCTTTCGATCGTGTGTTAATTTCTTTTCCTGTTTTAGGTCGAATAAGTTATTGGTTATTCACTGTGTTAGGTCGATTAACCGTTTGGGACTGTGCTAGGTCGAATAAGCTTAAGACTTTGGTTTATTATTTCCTTGTAACGTATGTTGAAACGACGGTAGGGAGTTGTCTTGAGTTGTTGCCCACGAGTTCATGTGGGCTAAAATTATGGGTCCATGAGCACCGGGCTAGCTACGGTCGGCCCGGACAAATATCTGGAACCCGAGACGGTCACGCCTCATTCTGTATGATTGCCTTTTGGCAATAATGAAATCTCCGGTTACCCGTTTAAAAAAAAATAACGATAAATTTTGTAATTTAAAAAATTGAACAGAGAGACCTTGGCCGGTGAGTTGCTGACATTCTATATTTATTTATTTCAGATAAAGCCTGTCTCAGTCTCACATACTATTTTCTTTAATTTGTTTTATTCTCAGTTTCTAAAGTATTTTCTGTCACTTTCAGAAAGTATAAGTTTAAAGGAAGAAACAGAAAAGCCGAGCACGTTCAAGCCTTCGAAACTCAAACCGAATAGAGACCTCGGTCCCACCTAGACGTCTGTATTGAGACACAGCATGCATGTCCTCTTAAATTTTCTCATGCCCCTGTCTCGCCCCCTCCCTCAACCTCAACAACCATCACCAGACCCACTAATAGCTCTACGATTAGGAGGAGTAGCTCTCGCTTTCAATTCCCCAAACCCTACACAGAACCAACAACTGGGTTTCGCTTATGGCCCCAGATATCGAGACCCATCAACAGAGCCGGAGGTGAAACTGGGTTGTGCTCGGAAATGGCGGGGGAAGAGGAAGGCCGGTCTTTGTTCTCGACTCCGACTTGGGCGGTTGCTACCGTCGTCACTTTCATGGTGGTGATTGGGTTTCTGATACAGTACCTGTTGGAGCAATTTGGGAAGGTACGCTCATGAACTTGGATCTCAAAATGTTCATCGATTGATCGGTTTTTGTTTTGTAAATTTGTATCAGTGGTTGGATAAAACAAAGAGGAAAGCTCTCATGGCTGCTCTGGTGAAGATCAAAGAAGGTGGGCAATTTGAATTGTGGTTCTGTTCTGTAATTGGGGTTGTAGTTTAGGTGTTTGATGAATTGTCTGTGTGAGCAGAGCTGATGCTGTTTGGGGTTCTGTCATTGCTCATGGGTCACTGGATTGTTATTGTGGCCAAGATTTGTGTTAAATCGTCTGCCTTGAGCAGCAAATTTTATCCATGCCCGGTCCCTGTTGATTTGCCTGCACATTACTCCATCTCAATTGCAAGCTATTTCAATGACTCAGCTCAGCTTCACAAGGAGACTAGGCGCCTTGATTCTTGCCCCAAGGTTACCTTCTTCTCTGCCCTTATTCGTTTCATGTGGAGGTACTTACCGTACTAAATTTCAAGAGGAAAGATTGATGAACAATCTTCAATTAGGAGAAGAGAATACTCGGATATTGGAAGGAGACTGAGATCTCAAAAGAGAATGGACTACCAATGTGGTAACCGTCCAAGAGAGAAGAGATGCATATAGATGAACTGATTCTAGTGCCTTAAAGTCTATAGATAACATATATTAGCGATGGTGATGGAATCATGATACAACTTTGTCTCCTTATTAGTATTCGATGTTTGATATTTTACCTCAACGGACGGACTTTATACCAATCACCATCTCATACCATTCCACATTATGCCAGTGTTGCATTAAATTGCCAATTGGATTTAGATGACTTAACAAATCCATTTTTGTGAGTTCTGTTTAGTGTTAGATTGAGTTGATGGAGCCTAGAATTCTTCTGTTAACTTTGGAGCTATCTCTGCCAGAAAATTATAGTGAGTGCAATATCAGAAGTGGTATTGAGTGGTGAAGATAATGTCTGAGGAAAGCGCTGTATGTTATTAAATATAACATCCCTTATACGATTAGATTGCAATGCTAGTCTTGACTCATTGGACTTTTGGTCAAACAAGTAATGCATTGTGACATTGTCATGTTCATGCATTCCAGTGATAACTTCAACTCTCTCCGTAATTGTGGTTACATGATATTAATAAGAACAAATAAGTTTTGATACCAAGTAGTACACTAGTAGTAGCTTGTCTCTTACAATTTTCAGGGTTATTGTTTGTGAGAACTCTTTCAGGGTCATGAATCTTTTGCTTCAAAAGAAAGTCTGGAGCAGCTTCACCGCTTTCTATTTGTTCTGGGCGTAACTCATATTTCTTACAGCTTTGTAGCCATTGCCTTGGCCATGATTAAGGTTGATGGACATATTATTTCTTTGTTGAGGCTTCTTAGATCTTCTCTGTTTTGGTAGCTCTATAATTTTTTGTTACATCATGCAGATATATAGCTGGAGAACATGGGAAAACCATGCAAAGGCACTTGCTAATGATGCCTTAGAAGGTTTGCGTTTAGCACTTATTGGGGCACTATCCCTTCATTATATGTCAAAGCTATCTTGGGCGGGCACAATAACAATATTGTTTTCACCCCGCCTGTGTAATTCTTAACTTAGATTCTCCACAACAAGCTATGCCAAGGAACGCGAAGCTGCGGCGCTTATCTACTTTCATTTTTCATAACACATCCCATCCGTGGAGCCAGCATAAAGTTCTTGTTTGGCTGGTATTCTCACAGGCTGTATTTTGCATTTGATTTCAAAAGCTAGAGTATGATTACGTTTCATCATCATAGGTGATAATGTTCATTGCTTTTGATTATCGTGTATCAGTATAAAACTCACCAAGTAAATGTATAGATGGCATGCTAAACTATTCATAATGAAATCATCTCCTGGATTTTATGTACAATTGCTTTCCCGCTGCATAACATAGAGGAAAAAATTGATCATCTTATTTGTTTTTTCATGATATCTTTTGTTGATTGGCACGCGAGTCATTTGAAACCAAATCTATAAATTTGCAGCTTTGTTTCAGTCGCCAGTTCTGGAGTTCTATAAGCCAAGCTGATTATATGGCCTTGCGCTTGGGCTTCATTACTGTAAGTTTCTTTTTGGTTCAAATGAAAGTTTTTTTTGTCTATATTTGGTGTGAATGAGCCAATGAGGAAGGTTATATCTTTATTTGCTTTTCCTTTTTATTCTTTCACTCATAACTTTTCATCTAAACCAGCATTCAACATAGAGCTGTGGCTAGGTTTTAGCTTATAGAGCTGTGACTTATGAAAACGTGTAAGGCTTCGTCAATTAGAAAGAAAAAAAAAACATATCTATTTTTTTTGTGGAAAATAGTTTAATGCACATTGCACATCTTCGTTATTCGACAAAAAAAGGAGTGAACAAAAATATTCAAAAGCTACATATGCATTGCATTATATATCACAGCACATTGGTTTAATTTTACAAGGGAAAACAAATATTGTAGTAATCCTCACTATCGAATTCTTTAATGAAGATTACATGCTTGTTTTACTAACAATTTTGTGTGTTATGTTAGACTCATCAACTTCCTTTGACTTACGACTTCCTTAATTATATGTTCCGAAGCATGGAGGAAGAATTTCGTGATATTGTTGGTATTAGGTACGACATCTTTGCTTATTTTGAAGGTTAACATTACTTGAGCAGAATTTAATATTAGTATAACTAAAGACAACAGGCGGCATATTGATAGATCAGCCTTATCTTTATGAGAGTTTCCAAAGCTCAGTGTTAATTTATGTAGAAACTCGTATTCTTGTCTTAATTGCATGTGGGAATGAATACACTTGATCAAGAAACAAGTAGTGGACAATCTTGTAAATATCATGGAACATTACATTGATGCAGCTTTTAGCATTCCATTTCAGCTAATCCCTAGTACTTTTTTTTGCAGTGTGCCTCTCTGGATTTATGCCATATTATGCATATTTCTAGATTTTCATGGTAATTTTCTGAACCCTAGGAAAATTGATTATTCTTTGTATAAGTTAGTAATATATAACAATATTCAGAGCATGATCATTTTCAGGAACCAATATCTACTTTTATCTTTCCTTCCTTCCAGCCATTGTAAGTCTCTTATGCACTTGTTTCTTTGTGGCTTTATTTGATCTGTACTAGTCTACTACTAATTGTTTATTCTTTGATTTATGATGTATAAAGCTAATCCTGCTAATCGGTACTAAACTGCACCGAGTGGTAGTAAAACTGGCTGTTGAAATCATGGATAGATGTCCATTTGTGGAATTCCATCAGTTCAGGCTGAGGGATGAGCTCTTCTGGTTTAAAAGGCCTAATTTTCTTTTGCGCTTAATACAGCTGATATCATTCCAAGTAAGTGAAGCAATTACATTATTTAAATTTTTGTGAAGAACAGATCTCTCATATCTATTCTTTGCAGAATGCATTTGAAATGGCAAATTTCCTGTGGTCTCTGGTAATATTATTTCCTTGGCCTTGATTAATTTTGTTTAGCCGATTTCATGAAAATATATTGATGAATAAATACCATTTACAGTGGGAAATCAAGGAACCTTCTTGTTTCATGGAAAATCGAAGCTTCCTTGCTATAAGATTGGCATTTGGGTATACATTCTTCATGAGTTCCCTCCTGTTATCATCTCGGTTGGTTATAAATACAATCTTGATGCTATCAAGGATGACTGCAGGATCATGGCCCAGTTCTGGTGTAGCTACATCACTTTTCCACTATATATCATAGTGACACAGGTGTGGCTACAATGTCTCCTTGTACATACAACTATTCTCTCACAAACAACAACAATGTCTGAGTATTTATAGCTGATGATGATTGCAGATGGGTTCAAGGTTCAAGAAAACTGTAGTTTCTGAGAATGTAAGAGAGTCATTGTCTGGATGGCAGAGGAGAGTGCGTACCAGACACGGCCGCACTCCAGGCTCAGGGCCAAGATTAACATCCACCTTGTCAATGGATAGAGGGTCAGCCATGAGAGCAAGAACGTCTCTAGGAGTCATTGAAATGCTGACCCTGCGCCAAAATGCCCGTGCAGATCAAACCAAAACACCAACTCCTCCGCCTCCTCAGGACAAGTTGGAGGCATCAGACACACCAACATTGCAATAAACATGTGTATATGTTTTGGTCTTAAGTTAAAGAAAAAGACTGTAATGAAACTCAAACAAACTTCAATCTTCATAGTTTTAGCAATAGTTATGTTAATCTCTGGCCTGTGTCCTTTCTTGTTGCATGCATTTATATATTGGCCCTTTATTAGGTTTCTACCATAAATAAACAATGTGACTTGACTGGTCTGCTCTGTCTGGCAACTGAGCATGTATCAGGCCCTGCAATTGCATTGCCACTAATGGTTTGTATTTATAGTTTGGGTCCAAATTTGATACCAACCATTAAACCATACTCAAAATTTAAATTACCAGCACCCACTTATTGTACGGATGAAATATATTGCTACCGAGTATCATCTCTTCAATGATTAGAATGGTCGCTAGGAATTGTTACATTTGTATTTAGGATCTGTGGCATTATCAAGATTGAACTAATTTGGTTTAGTTTACTATTATATGCTTAGGAAATGTATTGTTTCATGGTCACGTTTCCAGCTTCTTCATTTTTGTTATTTGTTGTTAGGTTTTGGTTTGGTTGTGGCTTCTGCGGTCCAAATAACTGCATTTGCAACGTTGATATGCACTTGTTGCACTTTTGGTGTGCACGTTTATGTCATTTTTGGCGTGCACACATTCTAGGGCGCACTCAGTGGCGGAGCTAGCTTTTTTGGTGAGGAGGGACACCAAAAAATTTCAATAGCAATACATAATGTCAAAAAAATTTGAGGAGGGGCACAACTAAAAAATTATAAGAATTTAAGGGGTATTTTTCAAAAAATTCAAAAATTAGTAGCAAAATTTCAAAAAAAAATGTTTAAGGGGGGCACGTGCCCCCCTGGGCCCTACCTAGCTCCGCCACTGGGCGCACTATGTTGCGCTGTTTTTTCTATCAGGAATCTGTTAGATATATAAAATTATAGCAGTACTCCCCTAAGAAAACAAAAAACTCAACATTCCAACTTTTATGACACGTATCCCACAATTTAATCCCCACAAAACGTGAAGGATGGAGAAGAAACAAATAATGGCTTCTCTACAGTCTTTTGAATTATGAATCATGATCGATTGTCGATAAAAGACTGATTGAACATCTATGTTTAAGATAAGTTATACTTAAGAGGATGGAAAAAAATGACAGGTTTGTATCCGACATGATGAACACGTTTTATAGATCATCTCCTTCAGAATGCATAGCCATATGGACAAAATGACAGGCTTCCAGAACAAGAAGTGTTCATATATATAGACTCAGGAAGCTTCGAAGATATGTTTTCTTCCTCTATATATATGTTGCTTGATGGCATGGTATAATCTATTTAGAAGATAATAAATCTTCAAATTTAAATGTGACATGAAGATTACTTTAAGCCATAAAAAAGCCTCTTAGAATCAGATGACATGCTATAGAAGCATCCGAATTAATGGTGAGGTTAATTAGGGAGTGAGTTGGTTTTAATTAAGGTTTGGTATTTACAATTAGTTTTTTTTAGTAAATTTGCTTGTTTCAAATATAATAACTTCTCATCATTAATATTTAAGTAAATATTTTAGGCTTTCAGAAAATAAGTAAACATTTAGTGTAAGTCACTTTCATTACGTATTGTAAATGATTATAAATGTACGAAAACATTTATTTTTCTTATGAATAGAACATTTTGTTCATGCCAAATGCATGCAATGAAACACAATTAACTTATTCTCATTGGCTTCATTAATATCTCAAATTAGGTAATGCCAAACCTTTGTCTCAAACTATGTATGGTTTTGTTTTAAGTCTCAGCCTGCCATCGTTACAATTAGTTTTAACTTTTAGTATGAGTTCTCCTTTACCTAAACTGCATTCATTTGGATAAGATATAATCAGTCATTTGGGATATCATTTAGTTTTTTTTTTTTTTTGAGAATAAATATTACAATTTGTATTAAAACATGATAAAAGAGTTTGGTAGGTACTGAAATGTACCCCACCTACATAACAATCCAACTAATAAGTAGAAAAGAACTGAAAGCAATAAAACCGGCTCTGGTAATGGGTTTTGCGGACGAAGGGGATATCTGCGGTAGCGTCTGGTGACACCGATACAGCATGCTTCTTCCAACATGGGACGCGGCGAGCTAACCAAGTTGAATTGAATACTGGTGGACCTCCATCTCCCCCGGTGTGTCAGCGTGCGTCGTCCTCCCTGGACTGATAATGGTAGGGCTCCTGAACGCGGGTTTGCTGACTCCGGACTGGTAGGGGAGACAGTTATCGACTGAAGATGGAACCGTCGCCATCTATCCGTCGGGAAGGGGTCAAAGTCGATCCACCCCTCCCCGGGCCACCTCAGACTCATTCCTGTAGGCGAGGGTGCTTGTAGCCCCCCGCCGCTGCTGCGTGTGATCCACTCGCATCCTGCATAAGCCCATTCGTGCAGCCCATCCCATCCCCACGGCCCAGAGTCGGCCCATTAGGGTTAGGGTTCTCTTGCAGTACGCCCTTACCCTGGCTTCTTCGCCAAGCTACCGCCGCCGCCGACGAGATCTCCACCACCAGCCCCAAAGCCGCCGCCTGCGGTGCCCGTCCCATCGAGTTCCTTGGCTCCGGCTCAACCATCCTCGCCCCTCGACGAGCCCGGATACTCGGGCCCCTCGCTGACGCTCGATCCAGACTAGATCCTTGCCTGGGTCGTTCACCTCCACCCCGGCCTCCTCCCACCGGTCGACGGACCGAAGCGAACACAAGGGGTAGCGTCGTGCCCTCCCCCGGCGACACCATCCCACCGCCAGACTCATCCAGCGGCCCCACCGCGTCCTCGACGCCCACGCCGATCCCGCCGTCAGTACCAAACCCCTCGACCACCGGAGGTGATGTTTCACATAACCCTAACCCTAGCTCACAGAGAGAAGGGAGAGGCTGCGACATACTCTCCGTGGGAAGATCCGAAAGTAGCGGAGCCGTCGCCTTCGCATTTCCGTGGAGAGATAATGGACGTCCATACCATGGTTTGGTATGGTGAACAAACACCATGAAAATCATGGCCATGGCGAAAGTCATGGCCATGGCAAAAGCCATGGTCAATCCCTTGGTCATCACAAAACTGGACGCCGCCGTCCTATTCAGCAGAGCCCTGTTGATGAGGATGCTCGTAATCATGAGGCACCCATCACTGGGCAAAAGAGCACATAGGCTCTTTTGCAACTTGCGGCCACCATAACTAGGGTTCTGTTTGAGAGAGAACATGGCAACGGCTGCAGTAAAGTTTTTAGGATGATATATAATTGGGATATCATTTAGTTGATAGCTCATTCCTAACAAATCTTAGGAAATGACAATGATATTATTTAATTAGTGGTTTATCAAATGTTAATTGCTCTCGCTTATTAATTTAAACAAATGTTCATTTGACCACAAGTAAGAACCAACCACCATACATTTCCTCACTTTTTATTTTTATGTGTTTTATTCAAACATAAAAATAATAATTTTCTTGTCGATCATGTTTTTATGTCATAAATAATGGGACCTCCAAACAACATCCAAGTAAAACTACTATTTTGAAAGGAAAGAGATATAGTTACACGTCACTATTACTAGTATTTGGAAAAGAACCCTAACCCGAAACCAACGTCAAATTATCTTTACCACAAAAATCCTGATGCATCAAAGTGTAAGAAAATATGGTTAATTATTTTTAGTATCCATATTTTATTGGTAACATATTTTACTACTATGATATATTAGTAACGTATAGGACAAAATTTTGATTAATTTTACGTTATTTGATAATCTGTGATCAATTCATGTGGGGGATTAAATATTTTTTTAGTAATAAATAAAAAAATTTAAATGATCTGCGATCAATTTATAAAGGAAACTTGATGAACAGAGGAGTAGTTGTAAGTTTCCGCAGCCGTGCTCTCTATTCTAGGGTTTGCAGGCTTTGCGATTCAGTCGTCTTCCATGGCTATGTCGACATCAACGGCGAGCGGAGAAGGCGGCGAGGCAGATGGGGTCCATTGGGGGCCGCGTCTGGTGGATGCCGGCGAACGAGGGATGTCTCCGGTGGCGGGGGAGGAGCTCGGTCGCGGTTGGGTGGAGCCGGAGGAGGAGACAGAGCAGGGCTCCGAGCCTTCGACGGAGGAGACGCTGGTGGAGGAAGTCACGCCGGTGATCTCGGCTGGGCTCTGGTCGGGGAGGGAGACGGGTCTCCCGGAGATGCAGTTCTCGGCAGTGCCGGTGGAGGAGGAGGGCTGGGTAGTGGGAGGTCGCGTCCGTTCCGGGCCGCCCACCCTCCGGCGTACGGCGGCGAAGGGCCCCAGGCCACGCCGGTTGGGTGCTGGTGAGAGCCGGTGTAGGGTGGCTCGGGTGGTTGCTGTTGCAGGTGAGGCGGTGGTGCATGGCGTGGATGGCGGGCCGGTGGTGATATCATCGGATGCGCTGTCAGGGACGGAGGGGAGGACGGGGTCACAGGAGTCGGAAACGGAGTTGGCAGCGAGGGAGGCGCCGGAGGAGATGCCTTGGCGACGAAGACAGGGGAAGGAGCCCATGACGGCTAGGGTTTCGCCAATTCGGGCCAGGGAGGAAGCGGGCTTGGGCTGAGGGTTCATGACTGATGCCCGTAGGCCTGCTCGACCACAGACTGGGCTGGGTCCTCATCCGGGCTGGACCCGGGGCGGCGTGGGAGACGTGGCGAATTGGGCCGCCCGATATGGGGCGGGTCGGGGTGCACATGGTGGGCCGACCTTTACGGGCGGGGCAGATTCGAGGACCGGGACAGATCGGGTGCCTGACTCGACTTTCAGGGGCGAACCACCGGTGGATAATGGAGCTGATAGGGGGGAGCAGGTGGAGCTGGACCGTCAGATGGGGGCTATGCGGATCAGGGAAGTCGTGGTCCCAGTCCAGGAGGTTACGGGCAGGGGGAACTTTTATAAGTACGCGATGACAGCAAAGGTCCTGACCTCCAAGACCGTATTCTGGAAGTCAGTGGTGGCACGTATGGAGGACGTCTGAGGGATGAAGGTCGAGGCAAAACCATTGGAAGGTGGTCTAGTGGCCTTTTTCTTCAGGACGGCAAAGGAAAGGGAAATGGTCCTTCTGGGGGAACCCTGGTCCTTTAGGGACTCTTTGGTCCTGTTTACGGATCTGAGAGCGCATATGCAGGTCAGTGGCCTGCAATTCCACCACTTCTCGGTTTGGGCGCGGGTCTTCAATCTGCCGATTGGGGCCTGGACGAGGGATGTGGGTTTCAAGGTTGGCAACGCACTGGGCGTCTGTCAAGGTGTAGATGTTGATAAGGACGGGCTCTGTTGGGGGGGACTTTATGAAGGTTCGGATCAGGGCAGATATCAGGATTCCTCTGCAGAGCCAGCTTTGGTTCCGCCTCTCTGTCTCGCAGGTACGGACACGTCTGATAATTTCTTATGAATTTTTACCTGAACATTGCTTCGGGTGCTTTTGTGCGGGTCACCTCTTTCCGGTCTGTCCGGTTGTGGGCAGCTCGAGGGGTGTATCCCTGAGAGCACCTGGGGACCCGCTGTCGACCTTGGAGAAAGCGAGGCACGGGAAGGCCATCCCGGGAACGAACTGGACCTACCTAGGTGGGTCGGACAGAGGTGTAGGGGGGTCGGACAGAGGTGTCCGAGCTAAAGAGGCCCCATGCACACCAGGGAGGACGGAGGAGCCGGGGTGGTGGGGGCGCAATCAAGCAGGGGTCGAGGAGGATCGAGCCGCCTGGATGGCAAGGGATGTGGCACCGTCACTATCAGGGAATAAGAGGTTAGTGCGGGAGGAGGAGCCGGAGGAGGAAGAGGACTCGGCGGCGTCCAATGAGGTTTCACCTACAGCGGCGGGGGGCTCCAAGCACCCTCGCCTCCAGGAATGAGTCCGACAGGGGCCAGGGAGGGGTTGGTCGGTTGTACCTTCTCCCTGGTGTATAGGTGGCATTGGTACCACCAACAGCTGACATGTTACTACCCTACCACTTCGGGGTCAGCATTCCCGCGTTCAGGAGCCCTACCACTATCAAGCAAGGGAGGACGACGCACGCTGACATACCGGGGGAGTAATTGGTCCACCGTTGCTTATTTATCCTCTGGTCTGCTCGATCAGTTTCTTTTGGTTGGAGTACACTGTATCGGTATCTCCGGATGCTACCGCAGTCCCAAATCCCCGACCGCAATTATGCTACAGAGCACTTTTACTCTTTATGCACTTGTCTTTCCAATTATTCTAGTTTGGTTTATGTACGGTGACTTCCCGTTGTGGGGTCTCCGAGTTTCTTTATATTAATGAATATCGCCATTTCCTTTCAAAAAAAATAAAAATAAAGGAAACTTGATAAAAAAAAATAAGTATAAAAAGTAATTAACCCAAAAAAACAAGGTGACCCAAAATGGTCAGTCCGGATGAGTAATATTCTTCTGCCTTTCACCCCACGTACTATATCAAGTCTTCAAAAGTGAAATAGTAATTTCACCGGGACCCACTAAACTAGCAGCCGTCGATGTGACGCCAATCTGATGGCCGCGAGTCGCTGCGTCACTCCAGTTCTGACTTTATCATCTTCACCCCAATTTTTAAAACACGACCGGCAGAGAAGTAATCCACCAGAGAGTGTGCTCCACCTCGGCGAAGAATTTATAGCAAGACGGACGGTAACGGTAAGGGACAAATCGACAATGATCTCTCCTATAAAACCCCCAATCAGACCTCAACATTGGAGAAACCGAACATCCTTCCTTTTGTCACTACCCACTTGTCCTTCTTCTCGATTTCCACCTCTCTTCTTAGTCTATGTTAATTTCTCAAGCGATTGGTTCGTAGCTGGAGAAGCAGAGGAATTGGGTGTGGAGTAACAGTAAATGGGTGTCGAAAAGTTGGGAGCTTTAGCTCTCCTGTGCTTGTTTCTTGCATGTGGGTGCTTCCATGGGATGGTCAGTGGTGGGTTTATCAAGTACAATACAGGAGCTGGGGTTGTGCCTGGAAAATTGAATGTCCATTTGGTGGCACATACCCATGATGATGTGGGTTGGCTCAAGACTATTGATCAATACTATGTTGGCTCAAATAACAGCATTCAGGTCATAACTGTAATATGCTTGTGCAATTTTGCATTTTTGGTGTTTATGGATTGTTGATTTTGTTGTTTTCTTATTTCTTCTGTAGGGTGCTTGTGTTGAGAATGTGTTGGACTCAATTGTGGAAGCACTGCGGCGTGATCCCAATAGGAAGTTTGTGTATGTTGAGATGGTAAACCGCTCACCTTTGTGATTTATTGATTGAATCTGGTGGGGAACTCAATTTGGTTAAGATGTGCACATTTATTAGTATCATCGTAACTGTGGATACTGTAATTATCATCAATCATTGTGGATGTGCTTCTGTCTTCTGATATGCAGTTCTAATGTGGTCTTCCATTTTATGACCCGTGTAATTGAACTTTAAGGTACATACTGATATTAATGAGAATAAAAATTAAAATTTTGGATCGGTAGTATTTCTTCGAGTTTGATATTCAATTTTATGGCCCAACCTGGATAATTAAGATGTCTAACATCCTCAGTACACCCAAAGTAAATTGTGAAGGTAGTGAGGAATGACTACTGTTGGGTAGCTACACCTCGGTGTATTTATTGCTCATAAGTGAATCATATCTTTCTTTAATATTTGCATGTCTATGGCAAGAAAATCTGCATATGGTTGTCGTGATTGGTTTATTTAAGTATTTTTGTTTATTCGAGTAAATTGCTACCACCACATAATTGAGCAGATCTTTATATGAACTGTAGGCCTTCTTCCAACGATGGTGGACAGAACAAAGTCCACAAATACAAGAAGAAATGAAGAAACTTGTTGATTCTGGCCAGCTAGAATTCATGTAGGAACCTTTTAAGCAACCTGTGTAGTGTTTTGTGAATGTGTAGGGTTGTTTTCTGTGATTGATCTCCAATTTATTTATGGCTTATTCAGAAATGGTGGTTGGTGCATGCATGATGAAGCAACATGCCATTACATAGACATGATTGACCAAACTACTCTAGGTCATCGTTTTATAAAGGAGTATTTCAACAAAGTACCTCGTGTTGGGTGGCAGATTGATCCATTTGGACACTCTGCTGTGCAAGCTTACCTACTTGGGGTTGAGGTACTCAACATTATTAATGGTAACTGTTTTTAAAGTTTTTAGTACATTTCCATTTTTACTGTCATGAGTCTTTTCAACATATTTTGTAATATTCAATTGCTTACTGTAATGACTGAAACGTTTAGTGCATATAATATTGTCAACTGTTTGGTGCTTCTCATGTAATGTTGGAAATGAACCTAATTGACTGATAACATTTCTCCTGTAGCTTGGATTTGATTCACTGCATTTCGCAAGGATTGATTATCAGGACAGAGCACAGCGCAAGGCAGATAAATCCCTCGAAGTTATATGGCATGGATCCAAAACTTTTGGTTCCTCATCTCAGGTTTCTTATGAAAATACTATCTCTTTCACTGATTGTTCCCATTAACATGTTCCTACCTTTTGCTTCTGTGTTCACTGCTGACATGTTTGTCCCCTGCAGATTTTCACCAATGCATTTCCTGTTCATTACAGTCCCCCAATTGGTTTCCATTTTGAAGTATCTGAGGACTATGTGCCTGTCCAGGTTCGGGACTTCAACATGAATAGTTTCTCTCTAAATTGTGCGATCATGTTTTTGATTTTGCTTGCTCATCGATTCGCATATTGATACTACAGGACAATCCACTTCTGTTTGATTACAATGTTCAACAGCGAGTTAATGATTTTGTAAATGCTGCTTTAACACAAGTAAAACACTATCTTCCTGATGTTTTATTAGTTATGGAACTTATAACGGTGATAATCTAAATATATGTTTGATAATTTCTTGGTGTAAAGGCAAATGTAACGCGGGGAAACCATATTATGTGGACAATGGGTGATGATTTTGAGTACCAATATGCTGAGACTTGGTTCAAGCAAATGGACAAATTTATTCACTATGTTAACAAGGTAAATTCTGTGAAAAGACTGTTACATTTATTGCTCTTCCACATCAACAAATTCTAACTGTCATTGCTTACTTGCATTTTCAATTTCTTTTTCTTATTTCCAGTTACACTTATTTTCTATATACATGAGGATAATGGTGTTTAATTTTCTCAGGATGGTAGGGTAAATGCACTGTATTCTACGCCATCCATCTACGTTGATGCAAAACACGCAGAAAACGAATCATGGCCTCTAAAAACTGACGATTATTTCCCGTGGGAATCTCTCATTCTTCTTGATTTCTTTTTTTTGTTCGGCTTTAAAGCAAAATGTAATAATAACCTTATCTGGTGTACAAATCTCTCTTATTGTACAGGTACGCTGATAGAGTAAATGCCTACTGGACTGGTTATTTCAGCAGTCGCCCTGGCTTGAAAGGATATGTCAGAATGCTGAGTGGATACTATTTGGTATGAATAATTTTTCTTGCTATGTTTTTGCAGTTAGAATGTGGAAGGAATAATTTGTTTCCTCCACTCTTGTGTTATTGATAACAGGACCAAGTCTCCAAGACATTTCACTAGAAATAATAGTCCTAGATCACCTCAAGTACATGGAATGGTCCATTTAGCCCTTGATTTTTATAACCAATTTTGTATGTGTCAAAAAGGCAGCACGCCAACTTGAGTTCATGGCTGGGAAGAGAACTAGTGGGTCCAACACTTATAGCCTGGGGGATGCCTTGGGGATTGCTCAACACCATGATGCTGTCACCGGTACTGCTAAACAACATACAACAGATGACTATGCAAGACGCCTTGCTATAGGGGCATCTGAGGTACCTTCTACTCATGTTGACTTTGTATTTTGCCTTTTCATGTCTCACACGGTTGAACCTTGTATAACTTTTTTTAGTCGGAAGCTGTTGTCAGTTCTGCTCTTTCCTGCCTAGTAAACAAGAAATCAAGAGATCAGTGTACAATGGATGCATCAACTTTTAGTCAGGTGATGTTTCAGAATCGCCATTTCTTCATATTCAAAGAGAGATGGATTTTTCCAATATTTATTTACAAATCTGGCACTGTATATATCATTATATGTGTTATTGGGGATAAATAAATTGTGTATACATCATATAATTTGGATGTGAAGGAGGTATCTAAATGGCATGGAAAATTGGTGTTTTTTGTGGATCTTATTTTTTCTGAATAACTAAGTAAGTTGAATGTGGCAATTTAGGTGATATTACCTATTTCGTATATTGTTCTTAATTTTTTTTAAATCCGTTTCTTATATTTTGAACAGTGTCCACTACTCAACATTAGTTTCTGTCCACCAACAGAGGAAAATATCCCAGAAGGAAAAAGTTTGGTAAAATTTTCATTTCCTTCCAAATTATGTTATAGATAATACTTCAATGGATTTTCTAGTATCATGTGTGTGAATGGTTATTTTCAGGTTTTCGTGGCATATAACCCACTTGGATGGAGTCGCTCCGAGTTCATTAGGATACCGGTGAGTATAAACTTTCTTGTAGTTCATTGATTATGGTATATTAGAGAGCTCAATCTCTAGATGGCTTTATTGTTGCTCAAGAACCAAGTCCGATGTGCACATTTTAGAATCTCATTGCGCAACTTCAAAATGTTATAGGATTGCAGCTTCATAGTATAAGATGTTGGTGTAATAAGTATGTAGTTGAAGGTAACATTTTTAGGATAGATGATGCATGCAAGGCAACATCGTATCATGTAGGCATCTGATGTTATCATGTGATTAAGAGAAATGCCAATACAAAGATGCAATACATACTACCACTTATGATGCCGGCACCACGTGTAATATGATAACAAAATTGTTTCTAGAAAATGCTAAGTTAAGACTAGTATTAGGATAATATGCACAATTGTGTTGCATGTGGAAAGAAGATCAAAAAGTGTAGTGTTTATGTGTTGTGTGATAATAAGTGAAAGTGAAATTGTACAGGTTAATGAAGTCCATCTCAAAGTCGTAGATTCATCAGGCAATGCCATTGAAGCACAGTATGTGGGCTTGGATAATGTGACAACCAACTTAAGGAATTTCTATACAGAGCTTTACTTGGGGTTTTCACCTAAAACCGCCCCCAAGTACTGGCTTGTTTTTCAAGTTTCTGTGCCACCCCTTGGCTGGAATACATATTTCATTTCCAAAGAGTCCCCAAGAGGTAAGTATTTTTGGTATTTTCTGTTTTTCTATTCATGGTTCTAAGCGGTACTGTCATTGTAATAACTCATTGTATCACTTTAAAGTATTAGCTATGAAGAGAATTTATATTAGTCATGTGCTTGACTAGAGACATTGCTCTTACATATCTGCTTGTATTCCAGGTAATAGGAGAAAGAGATTTGTCTCTATTGCAGACAGTCCAGATGGCGACACCATTGAGATTGGACCTGGAAATCTGAAGATGTCCTTTTCTTCATCCTCTGGACAGCTCAAAAGAATGTTTAATTCTAAAACGGGTGTATGTTATTCTTTCAACTCCTTCAAAGTAGGAATGATATTTGTGTTTGAGCTTCATGAGTCTTGCGCTTTTTCCAGGTTGATGTCCCGGTACAGCAGAGCTACCTTTGGTATGGTTCAAGCTCAGATGGCTCCCAGGTTAGCCATTTCATTACCTGGGTTTTGAATTAAGATAATTAAGTAGCAGCTGATATGCCAATTGTATTGTCTTCATCACAGCCTTCTGGTGCATACATTTTCAGACCTGATGGCTCCCCTCCACGTATTGCTTCAAGATCTGTAAGTCTTCATCAAAACATTATTAAAAGTTAACGTGTCATTTTGATTTTTTTTAATTAATTTTTATAAAATCATTATTCAAAGGTACGAGGGTAAAATTTTGAAATTTTAAAAAGTGATAGAAGGGTGTTTTGAACCTTTAATACATTGAGGGAATTTCGTCAATTTGCCTGTAAACTAACAGAACTTAACAAAAGACTGAACAAAAGATAGGGCACATTAGCCTCATGCTTAGCATTTGGGTTTGGTCAATGGCAATGTCAACTTATCTTCTTCTTTTTATCTGCTTTCTTAGATTATCACTTCTCTTGTAATTGTGAAGGAACTGTACATTTACAGGTTCCTTTGAAGGTCATTCGTGGACCACTGGTTGATGAAGTTCATCAAGAGTTCTCTTCATGGATCTATCAGGTCATTAAATTGTTAATGAATTTAGCTATTGAGTCATAATATTTTTTTGCAATTTAACAGCCTAACAAATCACTGGTTATGATTGTTTTATCAGGTGACTAGACTGTACAGAGACAAAGAGTATGCTGAAGTAGAGTTCACTGTGAGTTGACTTACCAAGCATTTGCATTTCTCCAATTACTTTGCATTCATCTGAAGAAATTTATTTAATGTATGTGGCCTAATGTTGTGAAGATTGGTCCAATTCCTGTGGAAGATGGTGTTGGCAAAGAAGTCATAACAAGAATGACAGCAAACATGGTAACAGATAAAGTCTTCTTTACTGACTCCAATGGAAGAGATTTCTTGAAACGGGTAATTCTCTTTATCAATCTACTCTCTCTACATCAAAATCATTCATAATCCCTTAATTATTTGGTGATGGTTCTCTGCAGGTTCGAGATTATAGAGCGGATTGGAGCCTTTCAGTAAATCAACCTGAAGCAGGGAATTATTATCCAGTAATTTCTTGAAGCTTATTCCATTCAATTAAGTTTTTGTTTGGACTTTCGGCCCATTTGAGGCACATGCTTTTCTTTTTAAAAAAAAACTTGTGCCATATTTGGACTTCAAATAATTAACTTCTCACTTTGATCCTTTTGTTTTCTTTCCCCAGCTTAATCTTGGGATTTATACAACGGACAATAAGACAGAATTCTCAGTTTTGGTTGACCGAGCCACTGGAGGATCCAGCATTAAAGACGGGGAAGTAGAGATCATGCTTCATAGGTTGGTTTTCAGATTACTTAGTGTCCAGAGACTAAGGTCTCATCACAACAAACTGATGATCCTTTTTGGATAAATGAAGGCGCATGCTCTATGATGATGGAAGAGGAGTGGGCGAGCCCCTTGATGAAGAAGTATGTGCTGACATTAGATGTGAAGGACTAACGGTATGGCCTTTTATACTAATCATAGTATTATTATAAATGCTTCATCTAATATTTTTGAAAACTTGTGATCAGATTCGAGGCAAGTACTATATGAACATAAACCAGGTAGGTGATGGAGCTCGATGGCGTCGAACAACTGGCCAAGAAATATACTCGCCGCTCCTCCTAGCTTTTGCACATGAGGTATGGATTCAAATATAGTTAATTGTTTATTAATCCTTGATGGGTCTGATGAGAGAATTGCATCTCCAGAAGCCAGAGCAATGGACATCGTCTCATCTGACAAAAGGCACTACCTTGGATTCAAATTACAGTTTACCTCAAAATGTCGCCTTGCTTACTCTTCAGGTAATGGTCTGGAGAAAATTTGTGGAAATGATCTCCCGCTCTTTCTAACCTTGATTTTGCAGGAGTTGGATGATGCAAGTGTGATCCTGCGCCTCGCTCATCTGTACGAGGTAACCCATAATGTTCCTCATGCAAATACATGAAACCGATATAGTAATAGCATTTATGTTCTGGTTCATAGTTGTCTTGTTGGTAATATGATTAGGCGGGTGAAGATGCTGAGTACTCGACATTGGCTAGAGTTGAACTGAAGAAGATGTTTGCTGGAAAAACGGTATGCAACGTATCCAATGTTATGTACTAATGTGGTGGTTGCATTGCAATTTGCATCCCTATGAATGTAATGTGGTTACATGAAACTTTCAGATTAAGGAGGCGAAGGAAATGAGCTTATCAACAAACCAACAGAAATCGGAAATGAAGAAGACGACATGGAAAGTTGAAGGGACGAGAGAAGAGGAAGCTGCACCGGTCAGAGGAGGCCCTTTCAGCAGCGCTACTCTTGAGGTTCAACTCGCTCCCATGGAGATCCGCACTTTCTTGTTGACATTTTAACAAATGTCTCTCTTCCTTTTATTTTTCACTGAGAATAAGATTATCTTCATTTGAATAGCAAAATAAATTCAGATGTTGAACCATCCAATCACCGGTAATTGTTGAACCCAAACATGAACTGATGTAAGTTGTGTCTTTATCTTGGTAATTGGGTCATATCAGAATAATCAATTGTTATGGTATATTGTGAATGAGGGTTTTATGCAAATAAATACTAAAGCGGAGCTTGTTG
Organism: Erodium maritimum; assembly: GCA_963921825.1. Lineage (NCBI taxonomy): Eukaryota > Viridiplantae > Streptophyta > Magnoliopsida > Geraniales > Geraniaceae > Erodium > Erodium maritimum. Next base: position 11,931,240 of record OY997588.1, on the reverse strand, counting down.
GAGCACCAACAAGAATCATGGGACAATACAAAAGTGACTTGTTTTACTCTGAACCACACTCCTATTACTGTTACAATACCCCAAAATGGTTGTTTCTATGATGTCCCACACCAACACCAACGATGGCACAACAATTTTAATCTTCTTTTCAACAGGAAGAGATCGTGCCATTTGACTCTTGCCACCTTGTTTCGCTTTCTGTCTCCCGGTTACCGCGTGGTCGAGACTCGGTCTTGTATTAGTCATTTTTAATTTATCCTTATTATTGATCTGAATTCGAAATATAATATCGATATGTCAGTTGTCAACAGTCATATTAACATCAAATTTTAAAAATTGTAATATTTATTTTGAGATAAGAGAATACAAATTAAACAAAACTGTCATATATGTTTAAAAATTAATTATCTATTTCACAGTTTAGAAAAAAGAACATGCTTTTATAGAAAAAAAATTCTTTAACAGAGAAGAGAAAGGAAGAGACCATATTGTGCACCAACCATTGCCACCAAAAAAAGGGTGATATTGTTTGATATTGAGAATAGCCTTTTGGGCATGCAATGGAGGCAAAATTTAATCATGCAAAGCTTTGAACTTAACAATAAACAATCTCTAGAAGCATATATAGTGGACTTTTTATGGTTGATGTTGGACTAAGCTATGAACAACAGCTGTTTATTAACCCAAACCTTTTTCAGAGAGTGATTAGTGATGTGGAGCACAAACAAGTTGTATTCTAGAAGATCAACCATCCCAAGTCAATCCACAACACTTAAGTTATTATTAAAACTTTTTTTTTTCAAATCATATATTGATTTTTAGTTAGATTATCAGCCATAGATTACCAATAACATCTTGATATGCATTGGAGCAGATGAGTTTAAATGGAGAAAAACAAATACTAAAATAGAGTTTTTCAACTCTAAGGGCATCCGCAGTGGTGGGCTGAGAGCTAGCAGAGAGACGCAGGCGGGAAGAAATCGTCAGTGAGGAGGTGGCTGGGAGCTGACGGGGAGGGCTGGCTGGGAGCTCTGTGCCTCTTCTCACTGCCGGCTGGGAGCAAAAATGTGAACAAAAAAATACTATCATAAGCACTTTAACCACTTAACATTATAGGGTACTGGCTGAGAGAGCTGACTATAAACCAACAAAATATTTTTTTATTCTCCCTGTCAACCCCTCCCCGCCAACAACCTTCTATAGCACTGTGGATGTCCTAAGAAATAATCAAGCTAGAGACTTATATTGTATGACAAATGAAATTATTTTAATGCTTAGGTCTCTATCCTATTAATCAGGCTAAGTACCCTTTTCTTTTAATAATAGAAATGTTTTAAGGAAAACACATAAGATAAGAGCAGTACAAGTCTAGTCTTTAGAACCACAGATTCATGATAAGGTTAATGTTTCTTTTTCTTTATCACTAACATTTGTATAATGTGTAGGAGCTCTTTAAATTCACAATGTAGTGTTTGATCTCTCAGCATCTTTTGTACCTTATGGTGTTTATAATTAGCTGTAACATGACTCAATATATCACTTTAAGCACATTCACTACTTCACCATCAACAACCCATTATTTCTTGTTAAAATGCTTAATATTAAACTCATTTATCTTTCTATTTCTTTCTAATTTTTATTCTTGTGACCATGACTTGTATATAATACTGCTAGCCACCCATTTCCATGGAATAGAGACATTAACATCACTAAACCAAAATATATATTTTTATTTGTTTATGGAGTTTTAGTTTAATTTAATTAGTCAAATTGAGGAATCCATTTATAAGGACACTAAGTTGGGACATATCTTTTTTCAACGATACTCAATCTCATTTAATGGAAATGAATTATAATTATTTTTTATTCATATAATTATGATTTGTTGTTGGGATGGAAATAATATAATCATTTTTTACCGAATATATTTATAGGATCTCGCGGGAAGGTTTAAAGTTTAAAACCAGATAATTAGAAAGTGGAAGTCCATTGTATGTTCCTTGAGATTGAAGCAAAGGCAAGCAATAGTTTACATTGCACCGATTTTCAAACAATGGGCCGACCAAGATCTTTCGATCGATTTACATTTGATTTCTTCGATGCTTAATTGATTCTAATGATCATTTTGATTGGAATATTTTCCTAATAAAGATTTGCATTCCTTCCGATGAAAAACAAAAAATAATAATATGTTCATATTTGATTGTCTAGATATTTATTAGAAGATGAGATGAGACATTTCAAATCAAAAGTTATAATGTGTTTAATTTCGATCAATTAATGAGAGAATATTGCAATTCAACCTAGATTTGGAAAGAGAAAGTAAAACCAATAAAGGTTAATTTTGTTTTTTTTTCCGTATATTATTAATTAAAAAAAAGTCATTACGTGTTATCGATCCCTGGAAGTTTTTTTTTATACATAACTCTATGACAAGTGAACCAACACATGCGGTGTTTGAGGAGTCATAAAGGCGAACTAAAATAAAAGCTAAACTACGATGAAGTCAGTTACTGTTGCTCAAGGTACTGCCTAGTCGCTGCATACTCTGTAGAGTGCGACCGAACCTGTAGTTATCAGTTTCTAAGGGAGGCAGAGCTCTTTCCAAGGACCCCTCCTAGGGTCGGACCCTAGAGCAATGTATTCCTTTCATTCTTTCATGCGGGGCCGTTTCCCCTCCCTGTCCTGATCTTCCGGGGGTTCCTTAGTGGACTCCCTATTCACTCCCCCGGCTCCTGCTCCAATACTAGACTCGGCAACAGTTCCAAGTCCAGTTCTACCTCTGTGCCCAGACAGGTCCAGGGTGTCGGCTTTCCCGCTACCAGAGAGCTGGCCGATCACCAAGTTCTTCCGGCCTAGATTGACCGAGCGGGTCTGAGGGACACTCTGAGGGCATGCATCGTTAGGTGCAGTAGTAGGGGATACTATCAGATCCCTGCCGCGAAACAAGGGGCCCTTAGGTGCAGAAGTCGAGGATATCGATTTACGGGACACCTGACCGTCCCAATTTGTTGCATATGTCCTGGTTTGACATTCCTTTTGGAACTCCAGGATAGAGGAGTCGAACCGTGGAGTACCCACCACCTCCCGGTCGCATTCGGCCACCATGTGACCGATCATACCACAATTAAAACAAAACACTGCATTTTTGTATAAGTAAGTGTGACACGAACCGGATCGGGAAATTCCCGAAAAAGAAGCAAAAGCTATCGGGGAAGAGGGCGCTCCACAAGGTGCCAAAATATGACATTCACTATTTCTCCCCAACAGGTGCCCCATTGGTCACATGGGACATCAACACAGTCCCAGAGTCGAACCGATCATCTCTCATGTGGCCTTGGTCTGTACCAACGGAAAGTCCATGGGCATGTATCATAATTGAAGCTGATCCAGAGTGGGAGGCACCCTAGCCAACGGGTCCAAGTCACCCAGTAGAAGTGACCGTCCATTGAAGAACCACAACTCGTTCCCTCGAACCCATTCACGGGCTGTCTCCATTTCAAAGTAAAACCCGAAGATCCCTGGGCCGATGTCCTTGATTACCAGACCTTCAGCCGATTTCCCCCACGCCTTAGTGATGATCCCGAGAAGAACCTTCTTACGAGGTGGCTTGGACGTCCACAATTTTCCCACCATGGAAAGTTGTTGTCGACCAGAATCGATAGACTCACCAGCGCTTACGGTACCTCCACCTCTACTTCTTCTTCCTCTTCTAAGGAGCAGGTCGAGAGACCATCTTGGAGGCTGATCAGATGAGAGTCCAAAGACACCGATATAATTGGAGCCTTTGAGGTGGATCCTACTTCTTTCGATTTGAAGCTCCTACGAAGGTGGATCATACCTGGTGGCAGTGAGAGTAGCGCTGGAATCACAGGAACATGGTCATCATTGGGAACCCAGACCCCATCGCAAAGGGCCTCTAGTTTCTTCCGCCCCGGTTCCTCCCTCTCTAGTTCAAACATGGGAGCCTTTCCTCGAAGAGGATCACAGACCAATGGAGGCGACGGAGTGGTAACAGGGCCACCTTTGGTTGCAGAGTGTTGGGTATGGTTGAGTCCGGTGGCGGTGGGGAGCAGAGCCAGCCCTAGGGGTGGTGGAGTATGAGAGCCTTCTACGTTGGACGGAGGCAACGAAGGCGCCAAAACCCTAGCGTAGCTTGTAATGGAAGATAGAGTTTGAGCCTTCAATGGGAAGTCCCGTCGCGATTTACTCAATGGCTCGGAGGAACCTTGAGAGAAAGCCACGATCATCGTTGTCGGGGCAAGAGGGAAGATCGCCGTAGAAGAAAGAGAGAGAGAGGGACCGAAGTAGTGGCTTTCTTTTTCTTCCTCCTCCTTCTCGATTTAATGGGAGACACAACCTCCGAAGAAGGGCGCGGTGGAGGCACACGTGTTGCATGCTGCACCAGGGTTGACTACGATGGGACAAGACCGACGAGAGGGCAACGGTCATGTCAGCGGTAGGGGTAAGGAACTCCATAGGTGAAGTTAAGATTACATCGGTAAAGAGAATCTCGACAGATGCGAGAGAGAATTGTTATTCACGGTTAATTTTGTTAGTAAAGTATGATGATGAGCATGTAGATGATATTTTCTTGGAATAATTGTGAAAATTTGTGGTACTCATTTTTTTCAATTTAGTATTTTCTTTGATAAATATAAAAAAAATGTGGAATTAAATTGAGAGGATCTTTAACATTTATAAACGGTCTTTTATTTGATGTGATATTAACTTCATCCGGCAAAACATATAACATAAGAACGGATTTCTGCCTAAAGGATGAGAGAACAAAGAACTATAAACATTCCTGATGGTCAAAATTGGCAAAGTGACCCCAAAGCAAAGCAAGCAAGCAGGGAAGCCAAAAGGGAAATGAGTTTGTGGGTGAGGAATAAATGAGATTGTGGGGGAGGAATAAATGAGCAGCAGCCACCTCCACTTCTCTAAAACTAAAACTAAAATATACTTTGAAGCAAACCAGATAGATGAAGACGAAGATGAAAATGATAGATGTATGAGTATGTATGATACTGATATATATCTCTCAGAGAAGAAGTGGGAAGTGACACAAGAAGCAGTCTCGGCTGTCTAGTTGTGTTTTTATTCAAATTCACCCTCCACCGAACAATCAATCCATCCCTCCCCAGACAAACCCCACACGCCCACACATGCTCTTGCACTCCAACTGTTCATCACAGACTTCATTACTCCATACCCATCTCGAAATTTTGAATCTTGAGCAACTCCCAAATGGGGTTTGGATCATCCCTCACCAGGGTCTTCCATACAATTTCTGGGTTTGTTGTTGTTGCTCCATGGAGGCGGTACAGAGCTCCGCGCGGCCGCAAGATTTTCCACAGGGATGTGGAGCAGGAGGAGTTTCAGTATGCAAGCTCTCATTGCTTGTCTTCTTATTACAGCGTCTTTGTGGCTCGCCTTGCTATAATGGTTGGTTGATTCCCAAATTTGTCTCTTTTAGCTCCTCTTGGTTTGGTGATGATGAGCTCAGTCATGTCGCTTATTTGGGTTTCTCTGAATCAACCCTTTGCTTGTGTTGTGAAACAATTATGGTAATTTTAGGCAGTGTTGATCAGTGGACTGTGAAATTGGCAATTTTGAATCGACCCATTTATGGTGAAGCAACAATTCTGATGTTTGGCATTCTATTTTTCATGTCTCCTAGAGAGATTGTTGAATTTGGTGTGTTTGAATGGCTTATGCAGGTCATGCTAGCAATTTTGATTGGTCTGCTGACCATATTAACATGGCACTTTACGAGGGTCTACACAACAAAATCTCTTAACAGCTTAGCATATGGTCTTCGGTATGAGCTTCTCCAAAGACCCATATTAAGGATGTGGAACATCTTGAACTCCACTGTGGAGATCACCACTGCACAGGTTAAGCTCTCGGAGTATGTATTCAAACGTTACAGCAATGCTGTTGATCAAGCAGAACAAGTTGAGGTTAATTTTCTCACCTTTCATTTACTTCTTAAGTCGTGTAAATCAATTTGGGCCTTTTGGCTGAATTTTTATGTAGTAACTTTTTGATCATTTTAGCAGCTGTATGAAATGATGAGGGATGTAACTTGGGCACTATTTGCAAGCCGTAAGGCCCTCAATGCCATTACTATAAATTATAGGAACGGGTTTGTCCAGGCTTTCCATAGAGATCATAGGAGTAACAACACATTCTATATCTACTCCGATCTGGTGAATTATTCAATAAGTGCTACTGAGTCATATGATGCTAAGCTGATGTCATCACGACGCCAAGGTTGGAATGATGAGCCCATACATGGCAACATTTCTGCAATTTGGTACCGTGAACCTCTTGATCCTATTTCTGGTGAGAAGATTGGGAAACCAAGGCCAATCCCACCCGATGATCTGATAAACATAGCGGGACTTTCACAAGTACCTGATGGTGTAGCTTCGTGGCATGTTGCAGTTAGCAAGTACACTGATTCACCATTGCTTTCAGCGGCATTGCCAGTTTGGGATCCTTATAATCGGAGTATTGTGGCTGTTGTTGGTGTTACTACTGCCCTTTATAGTGTAGGGCAGCTGATGAAAGAGCTTGTTGAATTCCACAGTGGGCATATTTATCTGACCTCTCAAGAGGGTTACTTGCTTGCTACTTCAACAAATGCTCCTCTTTTAAAAAATTCAACCACGGGACCTAAACTTATGATGTCTGTTGATTCTGAGGACCGTGTTATTCGAGAGGGGGCTCAGTGGCTCCAAAAAGTCTATGGAAACAAGTATCATGATGTTCGTGTTGAGAAAGCCAAGCTTGGCCATGAGGAATATTATATTGATTCGTTTTTTCTAAATCTCGAGAGACTTCCAATGGTAATTTCTAACTGAGCATCCCTTGTATTGTATCCTATCATTAAGGACTATATACATAATCTATCTATTTATTTGCACAATGTTCAGGTGGGGGTCATCATTCTTCCAAGAAGATATATAATGGGGAAGGTGGATGAGAGAGCTTTGAAAACATTGATTATTTTGATATCTGCATCTTTGGCAATCTTAGTTATTGGATGTGTCTGCATATTTGTATTGACTAATGGAGTCTCCAAGGAAATGAAACTAAGAGCAGAATTGATTAGCCACCTTGAAGCAAGAAGGAGGGCAGAGGCTTCAAGCAATTACAAGAGCCAATTTCTTGCAAACATGAGGTGGCCCATCAACTTCAACTAGGATTAACCGATCAAAATTGTTAATATCAACTCATAACCTGAGACTGAAGTATCATATTTTCTAGTTTAAGTTAGCAAGCATCTGAGTTCGTTTTTCTTGCATTGCAGCCATGAGTTGAGGACACCTATGGCTGCTGTAATTGGGCTGCTGGACATTCTTATATGTGATGATTGTCTTACAAATGAGCAGTATGCAACAGTTACTCAGATTCGCCAGTGCTCAACAGCTCTCCTTCGCCTCCTTAACAACATACTAGACCTTAGTAAGGTGAGTTTTACTAAAATGCTTTGCTGGCTACTACTATTTCATTTTATCAATATAAGTGATGAAAATGCTCTAACTATGCTCTTAGTATATTTTATCAAAGCTTTGCAAAAAGTTCCTGCCAAAGAAATCATTTCTGTTTTAATAATTTGTACAGGTTGAGTCTGGAAAGCTGGTGTTGGAAGAAGCTGACTTTGACTTGGGACGCGAACTAGAAGGGCTCATGGATATGTTCTCTGTGCAGTGCATTAACCACAATGTGGAAACTGTGCTAGATCTCTCCGGTATTACTCTAATCTTCATAGGCCGTTGATCAATCAATCACTAATAGTTTGTTTTTACTTCTCTGTTCCTTATGCTCACTAATTTATTTTATCTTGTAGATGATGTGCCCAAAGTTGTTCGAGGAGACTCTGGTAGAGTTGTTCAAATATTTGCAAATTTGATCAGCAATTCAATCAAGTTCACAACATGTAATTAGTACCTTATGTTTTTGTTGTTACACAAGCATGATATTTCTAAGAAACTCTATGACCTCTAATTACTATTTCAAATGGTGTACAGCTGGTCATATTATTCTGAGAGGATGGTGCGAGAGCTCCAGGAGTTTCAGTGAGAATGATAAGTTTGCCATCGACTCAAAGAAATTGTGGTCTGCACCTAAGACAAAATTGAGGCGCCATGGGAGCCAAGGCAAGAGAGCTCACAAGAAAGACAACAAAGTGGTTCTCTGGTTTGAAGTTGATGACACTGGCTGTGGTATGAACCTCACAACTTTCTGAAACAACCTTTATTTCTAATGCTACACTTCTCTTTGGACTAGAACTGAACAATTTGATTCAAATTCATTTAGGTATTGATCAAAGCAAATGGGAGTCGGTTTTTGAAAGCTTTGAGCAAGCTGATCCCTCAACAACTCGGACGTAACTACTTTCAATCTTAGAACCTATTCGACTTTTTTTGCAGTAGAGAACTATTCTGAAATATTTTACCATTTCTCAGGCATGGTGGCACTGGTCTTGGCCTATGCATTGTACGAACTTTGGTGAGTAACTTTCTTAAGCATATAATTTTCATGCATAGTACACGAACACACACATGCTACATGTCATAAGTTCATCTCAAACCTTATCTCCATTCTAATGCACCTCATAAGTATGCTCCTACTCTATCTGACAATGCCAAGACTTTAAAAAATGACAGGTTAACAAGATGGGTGGAGAAATCAAGGTCTTAAGGAAGAATGGCCAAGGGACTCTAATGCAACTATACCTACTTCTCAGTTCACCAGTTGATGGGCCAGAGCAACACTGTCAAGTTGATTTCACAAAGCATAACTTAGTGGTAAGTACCGATTAGAACTACTTTCTTTAGAGGGGAAAACACAAGGTTGAGTTCTAAATTGACAAGTTTGAACATTTCTTAGTCAAGGTCCTACATCAAAAAGATGTGGATCTGTTTACCACTTGGTAAGCATCTAGGGGCTTCCACCTATCAATCTGAGCTTTTAGGTGGGTTGGGCTTTATCATTCTTATACTCAACTCAGTTTTGCAACATTTGAATGAGTGCAGGTGTTGCTTGCGCTACATGGGACAAAAGGTAGGATGGTGACATCCCAATGGTTGCAGAGAAAAGGAGTCACAACTTCTGAAGCATCAGATTGGAACGAACTAACACATACTCTCAGGGATCTCTTTCAACCCAGAAATGCACTTCCTACAATCAACTGTGACACATATGCACCGAGTGGTATCTCAAAAGCTCAAACACTAAACATACAGAACACCCGGACTGCAATTTTCATCATAGTGATCGATATAGGGCTGCTTGACTTGAGCACAGACATATGGAAGGATCAACTCAATTTTCTTGACAATTTCTTTGACAAGGCAAAGTTTGCTTGGATTCTAAACCATGAAACTTCAAGTGCCATAAAGATGGAACTCCGCAGGAAAGGGCATGTGTTGATGGTTAATAAGCCACTTTACAAGGCCAAGATGCTACACATTTTGGAAGCCGTGATAAAAGAGAGACACGTCGAAGAACAAAAGAAGAGTTCAAATGGATTGGGAACAACAATGCATGAATGTCTGGGGATTGACCATGCTCACCCCGATGCTTCTAGTTCTGATGATAGTCCTAAATCGGTAGGCACGTTTCATATAGAGGGAAAGCAAAGAGAAGAAACAAAAGAACCTGGTATGCATGACATGGAACCGTCAGCAATACCTCCGTTTGAAAGATCTAAAGAGAAAGGCGATTCACAACTGAGTAACACGATGAATAAGCAGAAATCTCTGGAAGGACTCCGAATACTGCTTGCAGAAGACACACCCGTGCTGCAGAGAGTGGCCACAATCATGCTGGAGAAGATGGGGGCTACAGTCATTGCAGTGGGAGATGGTCAGCTAGCTGTAGAAGCTCTCAACTGCATGCTCAGGACTGCAGAAGAAGAACACAGACCACATCCTGCATACCACTTGGTCCTGATGGATTGTCAGGTAAGAAACAGAACACAAAGATCATACATTGTTTGTACAAACTGTACCATGTAACACATTGTTGGTGAATGATGTAGATGCCGAGGATGGATGGTTATGAGGCGACAAAGGCGATAAGGAAAGCAGAAGCAGGGACAGGTGTGCATGTTCCTATTGTTGCACTGACGGCGCACGCAATGTCATCGGATGAGGCAAAATGCTTAGAGGTGGGGATGGATGCTTACTTGACAAAGCCAATAGATTACAAGCTGATGGTCTCCACCATACTCTCGCTCACTAAACATACTACAGATTCAAATAGTTAAGCATCAACACTTACAATTTTTTTTAACATGAGCAATGTAAATGTAAATCCAGTTTTCATCATATACTTAATACTAACAGTGTATAATCTGAGTTTCCTTTGCGGTTTCTTCTCTCTTTTTTTCCCTTGCTGTCTCGTTGAACATTGCGTCTGCTTCCGTATGGCCTCCAAATTTATTGAATTTTGCCAAATAGCAGAGGCAGTGTTAAAAAAATAACTGGCCCATGCAGGTCTCGAACCTGCGACCTTCGCGTTATTAGCACGACGCTCTAACCAGCTGAGATAATAGGCCATCTGACATGAGTGTTTTCCTAATCATTTTGTTAATTATTTGATATATACTGAATCGCCAAAATTAAGAGGAGTATCGGTGATCTTTTGATAACAAAGTGTCATCGATAGAGGTAGCAAAATTATGACAGAGTATTGAGAAATAATGTTATCACAAAACCAATATTTTTAGCAATTATTAGGTACTTTTAACATTTTGTATATAATTAACTTTCAAGATTAGTGGGCGCAGAGAGAAACCTAATTCTCTCTGCGCGCAGCCCCTTCCCCCACCCCCTCCTCTATGGTAGCCACCATTCTCCACCATTGAAGCCTCTGATCCAAAGTTCTCCACTACCCTCCGGGGTTCAATCAAAGTCTCTGCTTCCAAAGCTCTCCACACAACCTCCATGAGGTTCCATTCTATCCATTTATGGGTTTTATTTTTTTGTTTTTGTCTTGTTTTGCAGCCGGTCTACCCCCACAGGTCGCTGCACATCGTTCAAGCTGCTCCACGATCTCTCCCTCGACTGGCGCTACCGTTCCTGCATCGCCGGACCGGCCCCGCCTTCGAGCCAGTAGCCACCGTGGCCCCCCTGTCGTTCACCGGATTACGGGCTCCACGCGCCGTATCCCATCCGCAGCGGCCTACCGCCCCAGGGTCACCCCTCGCCGGCATGGGCCTGCTTCCTAGATGGATCTGGGATCCGGGAGGAAGAACGGGAGTTCGGGACCTACTTCACAGGCACCCAACTTCGGGACTTTCAACCCCGAACAAGTATTTGCACCCAACTTCGCTGTTTTAGTTCGAATAATCATGTGGCTCAATAAGTTTAGGAATTTGGTTTATTATTTTTTTGTGACGTTGGATCGAAGAAATCCTAAGTTCGGATCCGCGAATCAAAGCGGACTATATGTATGGAACCATGTGTGCCCGACGGGCTACGACCGGTTGGGACAAAAGCTGGTGTCCGGGACTGTTAGGTCCCTCATTGTAAGCACGATTTTATCGTAATACTACTTCTTTCCCGTTTCAAAAAAACTTTCAAGATCAGTTTTCGAAAGTCCTAATTTTATTTCTTCATTTTAAGATAATGAATGCAAATATGATAATTTTTTTAAAGTCATAATGCATGTAGCTAAAATTGAATTGTGAATTTAAAAGAGATAGAACGATCTAATCTAAAATTATTTTATAGAACGGTTGCGTGAAAAATGGATACCAAATCTATTTTTTTAACTTTATTAGTCATGTAAATCAAATATTACATAATATGAAAAGAAAAAGAGTGAGACTTAGTTCTAACCCGTATGTATCGAACGCTAACTTTATAATGAAATACCCGGTTATATCAAGGACAAATAGTGAGAAGCGATATCCAGATTAGTAGTTATGCAAGAATGGTGAACAATGATCATTTCTTGTCTCAGCTTGAAAATATCGTGACAAGAGATAAGGGGGCATTTGAGGAGATAACGGGCATCCAGGGAAAAACATCAGAAAATGGGGGAACCATGTTGTCGGATTTACACAAACCTTGACAAGGCGAGGTGTGCGTCCCCACACACATTGCTCGTCCTTCGACTCACTGTACCTAGCGAGGTTGCGTACCAGACCTTGTCTGGTTGTTGGGGCCAACTAGGGCTCTTGTTCGTGGTCCAGATAAGGACCAATGTTGATTTTCCACCTTCAATTGTCGACACACCGGGGGTAGGGGACACCATCATCTTCCAGCGTCAGCCACACCTGCAAAGCCAGTCACTACTCCCAATTATCATGATTCAGGTCGGGGAGGGGCGAGGGAGCCTCGCACGGAGATCCTTAGTGTGTGGAATCAGTCCTATCTCGCTACCGAAGTTTTTTCTGTCCTCCCGATGAAACTAAAAGCACAATTTTATTGAAAATAAGAAGAAAATTAACACAAACAAGCACGAAAATAACACAAACAAGCTCGACAAACTCGTGAACGGAAAATTACACGCTACTATCACCGAAAAGGGAAAGTCAACTTAGCATGTTCATGATTTACAGTTCGTGCACGTACTGGAGGAATTTCGGGTGGTCTTTAACGATCTCCTAAAGCGAGAACTTCGTGAAGTGGTGGCCATGTTGGGCAAGATACCGGTCCGCTGCTGCAGTTCGAAGAAAAGCTTCGGTTTGTCCCGGAAGGCGAGCATGCACTGCTTCGCGGTAACATAAATTGAAACAGTGCATCTTCAGGGATCTGCCAATGGTCCCTGCACTGTTTATGTGTGCGCGGCGGGGCGTCGGTCGGTGCATTTCCGACATAGTTGACGAACACTTCCGCCCAATACCTATTATTTGGGCTCGGACGGGCATCTTGTAGCCAACATAGTACCAAAACCATCTCTTCCCCATGGCGTCAGGGGTAGGCTACTATTGTGCCGGTCATTTTCCCTTCGGAAAAAGGAAGAAGGATAACAAGGGGTTTGAAGGAAATAAGCTCATGGAGGAAGAGAGGTAATGGATTGAAGAGGTGTGAAAATAATGGAAGGAAGAGGTGGATTTTATAGCCACAAAACCGCCAACCTCCAAAGGGCAATTTGAACTTTTTGCATGGTCATATCAATAATTTCACGCAAACCAAAGCATAGAAAAGGCTACACATTCATTAATTAAAAAAACAACAAATGAAAAAAACAACTTAAAAAAACAACATTGGGGAACACACAGATAATTCGGGAGGCGACACTACTTCATCAAATCGTGCAACATCGCAAGGTTCGCAAAGTGTGACTCAAGCTCAGTGGGGGTCATGGCCGACTTGTCCTTCGCTTCTTCTTGCACCCATCGATCGAAGGCCATGAGCTTTAGCTTCACTTGGTTTGCTCTTTCCGCCGCTAAATGGGCCGCCTGAACACTCTCGACAAGCTCCTTCTTAGCTACTACAAGGTCTTTACCTGTGAGATTCGCAGCTTTTGCCGCCTTCTGACCCATAGGCCGCTTGTACGCTGGTGGGCAGTCGGACATAGCACCAATGTCCTCCCCAGGCGTATCTTCATGAGCACGCTTGTCCGAGTTGGTAGATGGGTCGAAATTACTCGCCGGTGTGCCTTTTTATTCCCCCTCGGGTATGTCGACGAAAAAAATTTGGACGTCCACTTGTGCTCGTTTCTGACGAGCCTCCACCAACGTTTCCAAGTGACTTGAGCGCGTTCTCTCTTCAAGTACATTTCCTTGCCCAATGTCCTGACTTCATCATCGGAACGACCGCTCCCGTGGTCATTCATACACGTGTGTAGTACCCCTGAAACTTCGTCACTTTAGGATTCACTTTCCCCAGTGGTCTTTACACTTCTTCTGGCTCCTCTTGGGATCATCCGGTCCACGTATAGAAGCAACTTCTTCGGCGATGGCCCCCCAATACTTCATGTTATGCTTCACATTCCCGTGAATTGAATCGTAGGAATGGTGCATCCAAACATGAACTACACGCTCATCCTCATCGACGGTCCACAGTATTCGCCTGAGCTTTGCTTTTGGTTGTTCGCCGGCGACGGCCTCGGTATCCATTGGAGATCGTCCGGTTGTCGCTTCGGATACACCGCTCGAAGGGAAAAATTGTTGAGTTGTCGAGTCAAACATGTCGCCGCCCAACTCGATGACCATATCCCCCCAATCGTTGAGATCCAATTCCATTTCGAAACAAAAAAAATATGAAATGTAGAGGAAAAATAGTCTGGTAGATTGAGAGAAATTTGATGTGTTTAACAAAAAATGAGGGGTGTTATTTATAAAAGGGGGAATTTGAAATCTGCAGCTGCCAACACCTTGCCACGTGTCGCCAGCGTTTGATGGTCCAACAGCCGGCACAGTTAACGAGGTGGACCAACTCTCCACGCCAACGTTAATGGCTGGCGTTAAACTTAACAGCTATTTTCCCCGTTAGCGCAGAAAAAGCTGTTCAACGCCTCCTCCCACCTGATCCACGTCAGCTACTGTTCCACGCCAACTCCTCCCCGCCAGCTCAACGTCCACCATTACGGATGCTCTTAACATCGATATAAATATTACTGATTTGGTGTTATTCTTTTATATATATATATATATATATATATATATATATATAATATTTACTGGATTTAAGCGGTTCATTTCCGGAACAAAATGAGATTTTGAGAAGAGAATCGGACAGTAGTGAATCTTGATAGAAGAGTCTCGGATTGAAGAGCCACAATCATGAAAGATGATTACGAGGTGATCATCAGCTTCCCTTTCGTTTTGTGTTTGCTTTTTCTATCTCATTTCACTCCGATCAAAAAAAAAAATCTTCGTTCAAACGAACGATTCCGCGAAAGCAACCTGAAATTCGCGCATCGGCCAACCTTTTATGCTTTGTTGCCTGTTCCGAATCTCATTCATTTTTTGAATTATTTGACGTATATGTGGTTTTTATGGGCTACTAGTACCCTTGATTTTGATGGGCGTGTTAGGTTTTAGTTGATTTCTATTGTATCAGCTCGTACTTTATCTGGGTTGTGATTGATTGAGAATCTCATCCGCAAGTTCTTGGCTAGTTGCAGAATTAAGCTAAGTTCTACTTCTTGCAGGCAGTTTAGGATGTAAATGTTAGTGTAAAAGTTCTGTTTTTTTCTTGTAATTTGATTTTTGGGTCTTTATTGCTTGCTGGGCATATATGCAATTTGTTCCCAATTGGAGAGCTGGAACATGAACCCTAATGCTTCAAATTTCATTACTTAAGTGCCCATGTGCCTTACCTTAATGCATTTCTTGCTAGAATATCTGGTTTTGTTCTAAATCAACAGGATTACCCAAATTACCCGAAATCCCATCTCCTGGCAGATGTTGTTTTATTTTGCAAGTTCCATCTCGGAAAATGTGTATTTGTTTATACTGGGGACATATATAATAGCATATTCCTTATGGGTTCTCATTGACCACTTGATCGCTTGTTTATTCTTATAGGAAACCATGATTCACAACATATAAACTCTTTTACTATTGTTTCTGTGGTGTTCATAAGTTTCCTGAAGAGTGAAATTACTGAATCACCATGTTTGCTATTAGTTACAGAAACAATGGTAACTACGATTGTTAATTGATGCACCAAGATGATGCATGGGTGCACAATGTGTTACTTATATCATTCTAACTGTGGTGTTCATAATGTGCTGCATTCTGTTCTGTTGGAGAGTGGAAGTACTGTTTCTGTTCTCCCTTAAAGAACAAAGGAGACTATGCTTACTGGTATAAATAGGGTTCTCAAAGATGATGGTCTACTTTACTAGTAGTTTTCATTTGTTTTGCTAACAAGGGCACTGCAATGTAACAATAAAAGGGTTCTGCAACAGTTGACTTCAAAAACAAATTGTGGGGAGATTCAAAATTTCTGGAACTAATCAACTTCATTTTTTTTTTTGTAATTGGAGGTGACTGTTGATGAAGGAAATATCTGTTGCAGTGTGAATTAACATGTTATTGGTTTTTGTTTCATTAGTCTTTACTCTTGAAAATTGATATGTAATTGCAGACCGAAGAGAAAAAGCAGGCTGCTGCTGATGTGTTGTTTCAGTATTCAAAATTTGTGATGGCATGCATTGGAAACCAAGTTCGACCTTGCGATATGAGGATGCATTTAATGAAGGTAGTATGTAGTTTTTTACATTACTTTGACAAGGTTTAGTGCTTTCATTTTGGCTCTTTCATTTCTTGCAAATAATATGATTGATGATTCATCAGTACGTAACCCATGGAATGTGTAGTCTTCTTAGCATGTATGGGCTAAATTCAGAAACTTTTAACTTACAAAATGTTTTTGCTTATTTTGTCTGTTCCTCAGGAGATTTCAGGGATGCCAACTACTCTAAAGAGGGAGCCGGCCCAGACAGCAGCTTCTCCTGATGCAATGGGAGAATCATCTAGCTCAGGTACCGCTAGACTGGACAAAGTAGACAGTTTTAGGGCTCCATAGTCTGAAGTAAAGTTGCTGGGAATGTACCATTTGTTGTGGTGACTGTCATGCCTTTGCTCTCCTTCAATAACATGTTGGTTGTAGTGTATCCCATCTCTGTACTTTTCCCTTGTCCCTCTCTGCCTTTATATATCTGCTAGTATTGAGCTTTGTAATTTGATTTGAACCATGTATGTATCTAATAATATAATGATTACTTTTACCATGGTATTCCATGATCAAATTCTTACACGCACTCTATTCATGTATGTTAAACTGGATGATTCGATGTTGTCATTTTTATATGGGCAACTTCCATTTGGTTTTGGCAACAACTTTTTTTGGGTGTCACCCAAAATATAACATACTCAGATAGAACTTTCTCCTTTGGCCGGACTTCCTCGTCCTCGACTTCATTGCTGCTCAGTTGAAGCTCAATTGCTGCCACTCTCTGGTTGTCAGGTATAACCCCAACCCCGACTTGGGTTCTAGTTTTGAAAAAGGGGGTTCTTAGTTAGTTTTGCTCTTCTCCTGTTTTTCTCATCTGATTTGTGGTTATTTTATTATAGTGTCTGCTGTATTGAGTTTTGCAGCACTGTTTCTTTTGAAAACTTAGCTTGTTCGGAAAAGTTTCAAGTATCATGTTTTCGTCTGTCTTCGCTGATGAAATTGTTTTGCTGTTAAAGTAGTTGAAGAGGCGTAGTTGTCTGATTTATTTTCTTGTGGCTTAGTTGTGGAGTTGTTCTTGTCACAAATGTGTCGTACTTTTATGCTTTGATACTCATTTGCAAGAAACGTTTTTTTATTAGCCCATCCATTTTGTTTAATTTCATGTCAACTGAGAAAACACTTGTTATACTCATTTTTATAACTCCATCACTATTAAAATACATTGCCATGTTTTCCATGGTTGTCTGAAGATGTACACTGGACATTTCCTAGTCATAAAGCAGGTTGTTCTGGAATTAATTATCTATGTTGGATTGTTTTTTTCCTACAGATGAGAGTTCATCTACTATCCCTTCATTGCAGATACACAATTATTATTTTGATGCATGTGAAGCTATTCTCTGCGGACCACCTGAGGAACATTGAACTCCAACTGCTATAAAATGTGAAGCCAACAACTGAAGGAGGTAGAGCTCTATACATCATGGACCACTGGTTCCCAATTCCACTATTCCAAGATAATAGTCATTAGCATGAGGAGTTCCTCCCGTTTGTGAGCGAGCGTTGGTCCTCTTACTAATTCATGGAGATCCGGTGTTCATGTAGTGGACCAAGTTGAGGACCTTCAGAGGAGACATGCGAGAGTGGAATCAGACTGTTTTTGGGCATCTTGACGCTGCCTTTTTTGAGCTGGAGGTTTGTATTGATACTTTTGATGTGGTGGTTGACACCGGAGATGAGCTGATTGAGAGGGCTTTTTGCACATCCCAACTAGCCTTTAAGGCAAGACACAGATCAAGCTTATGGAGGCAGAAGGTTGGGGTCAAATGGGCTAGGGATGGGGATAACAATTCTGCTTATTTCCATCGGGTAAGCCCAAACTCGCGGGTCTCGGAATCAGATCTTCTTTGTGATAGAGAATAGTACGGAGTATTCCAATCCTGTTGGGTTCAAGGCCCATGTCGTCGCCTACTTCGGCTCGTTTTTTCGGACCAATCGACTCGTCATGTCTTACCCGTTTTTCCTTTCGCTAGGTTATGCGTTGAGGACTCTGGGATGTTGGAGCCTCTTTTTACCAAGGCTGAGGTTCTTGAGGCCTTGTCTGCTTGCTCCGGGGAGAGGGCACCAAGGTCAAATGGTTTTAATCTAGTATAGTTTTTAATTTCGTGGCCGATTATTCAAACTGACTTCATAAGCTTCCTTAATTTCTTTCCCGCCCCATTCCAGTTAGGTAGAGGGGTGAATTTGAGTTTTATTGTTCTCATTTCGAAGGTCCCGTCTCCAAGGACCTTCTTTGAGTATCGTCCAATTAGTCTTACGACAACTACATGTAAAATCTTGGCTAAGATCTTGTCGCGATTCCTCAGGAGGGTGACTGGGGAGCTCATTAGCAGTGCTTAGTCCGCGTGTATTTAGGGGAGACAGTTATCGGATAATGTCCTCGTCACTATGGAAGTTCTGGGGTTTGTGCGTCGTTCTCACCAACCGATCGCAGTAGTGAAGTTAGACTTTGAGAAGGTGTTTGACAAGGTCTTTTGGTCTTACTTTTTACACGTTCTTCGTAATATGAGATTTAGTGACAAGTGGATTATGCAGGTCGCCTCATGTATACGAGGCTTTTCTTCAGTGCTGCTTAATGGGTCTCCATCTGAATAGTGTAGAGTCTTACACGAAGTTAGGTAAGGGTGTACGATGTCACCCTATTTATACTTGACTGTTGCGGAGGGTTTTCGTCAGTTCTTCAAGCACGAGATCAGGTAGAGTTTGTACGGTTGTATTCGGGTCACCTAGTCATCCAGGTTTCTCACCTCTAGTTTGCGGATGATTCTCTTTTGTTTTTGGAGGCAGGAGTGGACAAGTTTCGTGTCGTTAGGTGTGTTTTGCACACTTTCGAGTTAGTGTCTAGTCTTCAGATCAATTTTGTCAAGTCATTCTTGATGGTGTTTGATGTGACTGATTCGATGAGTGAGGCTCTTGCGGATGCCTTGTAGTGTTATTTGGGTCTTCTTACTTTCACCTACTTTGGGTTCCTTTTGGGGACAACCCCAGACTGGCTTCCTTTTGGGACTAGGTGGTAGCTAGGTACAAAGATCGACTAGTAGTTTGATAGACCCGTGTTATCTTTTTAGGAGGGCATCATACCCTCATCAGAGCGACTTTGGCGAGTTTGCTGATCTTTTTCATGACCATGTTTCGGGTTACCAAAAAGGTTGTCCGTCCGCTGGGGACACTTTAGAGGAGGTTTTTATGGTGTTCGGACATATATAGGAGGTATCTCTCCAAGGTCCCGTGGGAGGTGGTTTTCATGTCTAAAGACTTAGGGGGGCTTGGTGTTCGATCTCTTATAGAGGTGAACACAAGTCTTCTCTTGAAATGGTAGTGGCGCTTTGCCACTGAGGGGCCTTCTTTCTAGAGGCATGTTATTTGCGCTTGTTGTGGGTGGAAGGAGACTAAATGGTATCTGGGAGCGCTCATGGTTCCTCCAAGTGCTTCCTCGTTGTTCATTCAGCATGCGGTGAAGTTGGTTCAGGACTTGGGTTTGGGAGAGTTTTTGGTCTAGACGGCTTGAGGTGGAGGTCGGTTTCGGAACCACAATTCATTTCTGTAAGGACCCGTGGCTCTTTGATACTACTATAGCGATTCGATTTTCACGATTCTACAAGTTGACGAAAGGTCATTATGGGTCAGTTGTAGAGTTTTATGCGAAAGGAGGATGGGTTTTTTCCGTTTGAGAGGGGTCTTCAAGTTCGGGATGATGAGGCATTAGAGGCGATCAGGATTCGCCTGATTGGGATTCGTCTAGTGCGCGAACGCCCATACTCGTTGGTCAGGTTTTGGGATCCGAAAGGGTTCTGTACAACTAAAACTTTTCAGGTTTTAGTTGGTTAGGTAGATCGTGGTGTCGTGCCTTGGGCTTCTTTGATCTGGTCTGCCCTAGTTCTGCCCAAGTTCCAGACGTTTTCCTAGTAGTTTGCTCATGATGAGGTTCCCACTGTTTCCTTCTTGGTAGATAAGGATGTGGCGGTTCTATTGGCTCAGTGGAGGTGTGTGCTGTGTGGTTTTGGTGGTGAGTACATCGCGCACCTTTTTGTTACTTTCTCGTGGACTTGAAGTGTTCGATCCTTGATCTTGGAGTGGTGGGGTGTTGTGGGTGTTTTGCCGTTGTCGTCCATTATTTTTCTTGAGTCCTGGACCTCTCTGGTGGGACCAATAGAGTGGGCCGGTATCGGGCTTCTATGTCTTTGACATATCTTGTTAGAGCGCAATCGATGGGTCTGCTCTAGATTTGTTGTCATTGAGCTGAACATCCTTCTAGTTAGGGTTCAACAGAGGTCCTTTTCCAGTCTGAGAGCAGTCAGTCAGCAGTTTAGCATTCCCGAGTGGAACGAGTCCCCAACTGTTGCGTTGACTAGAAACGCCTAAGGTTTGTCACTCCATGTTTGAGGAGCCTAGCAGTTTGTTCCCCGAACCTCTTTGGTGTTTGTCTCTCCTGTCAGGTCTGATGTTTGGTGGGTTGATGATTGTTCAGTTGGACCGAGGTGGTTTTCTTTTGCTTTGTCCGTTTTTAGCTTCTTTTTTGTTTAGATCTTTATTGATTGTTGATTTGGCGGTTTGTGGCTTCCATCCCGGGATCCACACTCCCTTCTCTCTGATAAAAAAAAACTTAATTATAGTTATTGGATTAAGGAAAACTAGGATTATAATTATTGGATACGCTAACAATATCTCTTGATCACTCGATGTATTTATCCATTGGTCTCACATTCGACCCGGATGAGAAATAATTACTTACATTCGAATTGGACTTGTCTCAGCTTTTTAAGTTTTTTTTCTATAGGTTTTCGATAGAAGAATTGTTTTTATTTTATTAAGTTAACTTTAATATTAATTGAGATGACTTGGGAGTCTTAAGAGGTTAAATTTTGGTATACAATGAGTTTAATCTTGAGATCGAGTTTAAATCGAATTTGATTATAACGCACTCGAATATTCAATGAATCGAATCGTATAGACTGTAGTAAATTCTTTCAGTACGTTGTAGAGTTCAGTTTACCAGTTAAGTGTATCGGCGACCTTAGCCGATGTCTATAACGTTGTCGCCGCACAAGATCTTCATCATCAAGAGGGTTTATAAAACTTTAAATATGCTTTGCCGATCAAAAAAAAAAAGGATGCTTGTGAGTTCCATACTCCTTGCAACTATATTGTTTTTTTTTTCTCCCACGCCGTTGTATCTGAAGGATGGTGAGTTTTCGGCGACGATTCGTGACAACATGCTGTTGTGGTTCTCCCCTATTCCAGGCTGAGAGCAAGTGTACGGGCGGTGACATGCCTGAAAGAGCTTTATCGGTCCAAACAAACACGCGAGATTTGCTATACAACTTCGACAGGTCTAATAAAACATTTGTGGGAAGCTGAATGTTGAGGAAGAGAAATAGTATTGTGTACTGGTGCACATAACAACTAGAACATGAAAAATTGAAAATGACATATATCCAGGGAGTTAAGAACTTTAGAACCTAGTCCAGACAACAACAATTGAAGAGATAAAGTTTAATTTCACTGCTCTTCCATTCCTTTACACGAATAGAAATGATAATATTGTGTTTTTTCCCATATCCGTTTTAAGTATATTGAAGGGTATTTGGATTGGCTTCTGAAAAGTGAAGGTGCAGAATCAGGGGATGATGAATAATCAAACAAAAGGCTGGATTTTGATAATCATAGTGGTCCTGATAGTACATGTCAATTTTTGAGAAAATTGGGCTCCAAATTTTTCTTCTTCTTCTTCTGATAGGCATATGTTAGGAAGATGAAAGCTGCTATAGCCTATTGCATTCAAGAAGGTCTTGTCCAAGTGTGCCAAATTGGCACAACATTATGAAATTGCCCTCTCCTCCACCCTTTCAATGTTGAATTTCCCAAGAAAATCTTGTTTTCTTATAATTACCCCACATAGAAAGAATTAACCAGGAAGTTTCCCATGTCAATAGTCAATGGCGGAGCTAGTTTTTTTAGTGAGGGGGCACCGAAATTTTTTAGTATCAATACGTGGCTGTAAAAAATCGAGGGGGTACAACTACGATATTAGAAAGAATTAAGTGGTATTTTTGAAAAAAAAATCAAAAAACATACTAAAGAAATTTGAGGGGGGCACGTGCCCCCCTAGGTACTATGTGGCTCTGCCACTGTCTATAGTCTCTTTTGCACCCCAAATGAACTTCAGGTTTGAGTTGTGATATATTTATTTTCATACGTTAGATGAGTTTGTTCATACAAATAATCCATAATTCTAGGTATTATATCGAATTTTAAATGAATTTACAAATTATATGTCTACTAGAATTCAATGCACTCAAGTATTTCTGGTGGGTGTTGATGATATATTTGGTGACATGAATTATTATTTTGCTAACTTGGTAGGATGAATTCAGGAAGGTACACCAATAATCATTCACATGACATGAGAAACAGACCATGCATGCATGATTCCATACCCTAATCATTCTCTAAACTCAATTTAGGTACTATCAAACTCATGATTCAATCTGATATGGGAGTCATTAGGATTATTTTATGACTTAAGTGCAATATTGTTGAGGTGGGCCCTAACCCATGTAGTGGTTATGTTGAGATGGACCGACAAGATTGGATGCTTTATGACATGTCAATTCCATACTTCATGGGTCATCACATCCTTAAGTACCTAACTCTTGGGGCACACAAGAAAAGCCACCTAACCCTTAATGCCTTGACATTTGGCAATTATTCAATACCCAATTAAATCCTTCACAAAAGGCCCCCTTTTGGTGATTGTCTCTATCTATCTGCCCCAAATTGGCCACTTTCTCTTAAACCCTAGTCATTAACATTTGCTTAGCTCACTCTTTCCTCTTAGCAGATACATTTGTTAGGTGTTTGTTGCTAAATCAACTAAGGTACAAAATCATAGAATTGGTTATGTATCATGCTCAAAACACTATTTTCATTTCCTTTTTTCTCAACCTAACTTAGTTTTTGTCACCATTGATGTTAGGATGTGTATCCTTGGGTTGTCATTGACAACTAAATCATACTTTTTATGCTATGATCAACTTGATTATGACTTTGATTACTAAACATATATAGCTCATGAGTTTCTTGTGATTTGTTATCATGTCTTTAACTCTAATTACTAATGATTTGGATTTGATTAAACCCATTTTTTCTTAATTAATCTAAAGTCTCTTTGGAGTGTGGGATGCAAGGTTGATTGAGATGTGCTACTCATAAATTAAATACAAATTCATGACTTAGCTTGACTGCTGGTTTGTTATGAAAGATAGAAGGTCCATTATATTTAGTCACCTTTCATTGTTAATTGGTAACTTCAAATATGAACCCAAAAAACATCTAAAACAATTTGAAATTAAGCAAGAAGTATCTGACAGTATTGATTTCGACATGAACAACGGAATAAAACTTGAAAAAACTCTATAATAAGATATTGTTGGTATATGAAATATTACAAATCAACTAACTGTATTTAATAAAATTTGAGATCCAACAACTACGACATGAACAAACTCAACCGCAAAAGTCATGAGTTACTTACAACAACACTCATCAAAATAATTTGACAATCTGAAGTTGACAATCATAAGAATGACATGGTTATGGTATCAAAACCTAACTAATCAAATAATGTTTTAGGAACAGTTGGATTGTATAAGTAATAGTGTTAGGGTTGAGATTAGAGCATAGTAATGAGAATTGATAAATGAATGAAAAGAAAGGAAGATGGATAAGGTGACAAGATCCAATTGTGTTGATATGTGTGGTTGGTCGCTGCAATTATTGTTTGGTTGGTAGCACTGTGAAGCAGAGTCCCCATTGAATTGATAGATAGACCTTTCTCTCTCCTCTTTTAATTCATGCATGACTGAGATGTGTCACCTACTTCTTCTTCTTCCTCTTCCTCTTCTCCTCCTCTTATAGCTTATCCACATTTTCCCCGTACATTGCTCCCACGATTAAGAAAATGAAAGCCAAAGTGTGTGTATATGTGTGTGGGAGGTTTAAAGTTTCAATATTTGTGGCCAAACATTCCTTAAGCTTGATGAACGAGGTGCTTTGATTGGTTCATTCTGAAACAATATACATGGGTACGATGAACACTAATATACATACACATACATACACTAATATATGTTGTTCAACTTGAAATTGACTTCGCAGCTGCACTCTTTGCTGTTCTTCAATCCTAATCTACAGTAAAAACAGAGTGTTCTTTTGGTCTCTGTTGGAGCCTGAGGCGGGCTCATTCTCAGCTCCAGGTTCAGCTCCGGGGACATTTGGGCTTCTGGGTTGCTCTGTTTCGTCCGATCAAACCCGTTACCGGGACTGATCCTGACCTTGATCTTCTTGTCGATGTCGTGTTCTTCGTGTTTCGGGAGGGCTGAAACAGAGGTTTTGGTGGGTTTTGGTTGATCTAGAGATTGAGTGTTGGGGTCTGTGGTGATGGGTCTGTGGGTGGAAGGGTCGATCCCTCTGCTGAGAAGCTTCCTCCGTATATGAGTGTTCCAGTAGTTTTTGATCTCGTTGTCGGTTCTTCCCGGTAACCTTCCGGCGATCAGAGACCACCTTAATGATCAACACAAAAGAGGAAAAAGCGCAACTTTAATTTGTTTGAGAAAGTAAATCGATTTGATTTCTCTAAAACAGCTCATTCCGACTTCTTCTTTGGAGTTGGTCTTATTAATAAAAAAATTCGAACTTATCAAAAAAATTGATTTGATTTGATTTGAAGGAATAAAAAGGGTGTAGAGAGAGAGAGAGATGGGTAGTTAGTTACTTGTTGCCTAGGAGGCTGTGGAGCTTGATGATGAGTTCGTCCTCGTCGTGGGAGAAGTTGCCGCGCTTGAGGTCGGGGCGGAGGTAGTTGATCCAGCGGAGGCGGCAGCTCTTGCCGCAGCGGAGGAGGCCGGCGGCTTTGGGGAGGGAGCGCCAGCAGCCCTCGCCGTGGGCTCGAATGTGGGCGATGAGGCGCTCGTCCTCTTCCTTTGTCCACGCTCCTTTGTTCGTGTGAGCTTTCTCGCAGCACGGTGACCTTCCCATTTCACTACACTCTGCTGCTACAGGCTGCTTTGGTTCTCGCTAACATTAATAGAGATGTGTAAGTAAGTGTGAAGCTGGTTTTAGTTTTAAGCCTCTTCTGTTGGGGCTACAACTACAACACGGCCTTTTATAACATTTTATTTCGCCTTGGCTCGCCTACACAAACACAACAACTGTTCTTACCTTAATGTTTAGAGGCTTGGCCTGGTACTGGTGATTTAACTGTGACCACCTAAGTAGACCGCTCCATGGCCTGTAAGTCTGGTCCAGAGGCCTATGTGTTGGCGACTTGGAAAATTATAGTTTTGTCAGATACTTTTATTTTTTGAGCATGATAACTTAACTGTTTTATGGTGTAAGCTTTTAGGAACTTAGGATTCTCTCAATTTTCTCTCCTTTAAGTTATTTATGGTGGTACAAAACGTTAAGTGTTAATCGGACGATGAGAATGTTTAGACATTAGGCGGAGACTAATCGGGTCTAGGCGAGGCTTAGACGAATTTAATTTATAAATATATTTAATTATTATTAAATATATATTACACAAATAAAATATAAAATTCAAAATATATATTATATTTGTATAATATAAAAAATATCAAGTATCAAAATACAAAAAAATAAGTAAACCAAATAATACTCTCATTTTGATTTCAGTCTAAGTTTTAATAAAAATCTAAATTATAATGATAAACCACCAAAGAGGGTACGTCCCATATTTTTTTTATCAAAAAATTTAAGACCATTACAAACATATTGTGTCTCTCACCTTTTCATCTCTGTTTTAAAATCTTATTTCACAAATCAGAGGCCCAAGTTTCAGACTAATCGGGCTGGATGGCGAGTCGGATGGTTTTCAGATTTTGGGGCCTAGGTGTGACGACGAGTTGATCGTTTTTTTTATACAGATTTTGGGGCCTACACGGACTACGCGGGGAATTTTACAACAATGCTCTCAATTACGGAGTTATGTCGCCACCGACCTCGTCTCCCTTTCAGACCACTATCGCCAATCCTACACCGCAACTCACCATGGAACCCTGCCCATAGTATCCTTTGACCCCTACTGCTGATAGGGAGAAATACCAAATAACAACATATAAATGGTAAACAGGTGAATCAATTCTCCCACACATGTACAAACCTAATTGAAAACCAACAAACAGATCAAATAACGAAACACGTTGCACACAAAATTTTAGCGTGGAAAACCTTCTTAAGGCGAGAAGTAAAAACCATGGGGCCCTCTAGACCTCTTAAACATCCCCTATCAACAATAACGGGTACAACGTCTCTCTAGAAGAACTAGAGGCATACATAATATCTCAACACAACCTAGTGTTAGAACTAGCAACAAAGCAAGAGAAAGAAGAGAATTATTTTCAATTTGACGGCACAACTTGCAGCTCGTGTATCTGAAAAACGAACCGTCAAAATCCAAATTCCACCGTTCACTTTGAAGATCTATATGTGGCGAACATTATCTCCAAATATAAGCTTCATCGGACCTTGGATGAACCTCAAATCGGCCTCTTGAAAGTGACTGGTCAAACAGAATTTCTACAGACAATTCTACACCTTCTTCTTGCTTCTTTCTCCCAACATTGGAGGCTCATTTCCCTCTAAATCTGAATTCTAGTAGTTATATAAGACTAGAAACTATAGCATCTCCATTTGGTCTTAAGTGACCGCATATGAGCTTTGGGCCTTTTCCATTTAATAAAAACAAGCCCAATAACCGCCTCCCGACTACTAACTCGCTGCCCATCTCCAGTTCGCCCCAAAAGGTAGGGATCATGGATCCTAACGAGGGAAGAACCCACAACCATCACCAAGTACCGCCACAAACTCCTGCATGAAATGGTGTACAACCACGATAGGGATCGACCAACTGTGGCGGACTCTCGCCGCTTACCTCCATGCAAGCAACCTTCTTAAGGACACTAGTTCGAACCTGCGTGATCTGACGATACCCGTGGACCCATTAGGTCACGACCGCTCGCTTTTATCCCGCCTAATCCCTATCACCGAGGGGTTGCCACCACATCTGACTCCAGGAGAGAGCAGGAAACCAAGCGACCAAATTGGCCCAGGGAGGTAAACCCTAGCTCACAATCGCGCTTCACACCGGGCCGCTGGTCCCGAATCAACGAACCCTACCCATATACGATTACCCAATTCACAAAATCCACAACCACACACCTCAAAGAACAACGTTCATAACAATTATTGTTTTAACAATAATTGTTAAAACAACATAATTTATTATCTATTATATACAAAACAAACATCCGTGTGGAGCTCATGCGCGTCACACAGAGCTAACCTGTTCCAACGCATCCAATTCTCTCCTCCCTTATTCGACCTCCCCTTCTCCTGCATCGTTTGTTCGTTCTCGGCCATTGGTCTCCTCCTCGTCAATCAAATAGTCTGTAACGCTCGTTGATGTCTTTAAAACGTCCCCAGATGTTAAGGCGCTTGCAATCAATGATCTGTTCTAGGCCCTTCCCCTTTGCATTGTATTTGGGCCGCAGATCTTCACTACTCCACACATATCAGTGGGATTTCATGTTAGTCCTTCTTTGGATGTGTGATCTTCTTTGTTTTTGAATGATCTTTAATCGATTTTGTTTAATTCAAGGTCAGAGGAGGATCCAGGAATATAATTTAGAGTATATCATTGACCATAAAAAAAATGGTAGAAAAATAAATGGAAACTATACTCATGTGTAAACTACGTGCAAGATACATATTAAAATGACCATAATTTTTTCATACGAACTCTGATTTATATATGTAAGATATCAAATCATACAGATAAATAGAAAATTTTACAGTTCTATATAACTATTTTGGACAAGGGTGTGTCATAACATAATCTTATCCTCTAAATCTGCCCCTTTCCATATGGCCGTGTCAATTCATTTGAGTATCCATAAAACTTTGAAATATTGTACGAATAAACATTTTGTTTTGTAAAAAACATACAAAAGCTTAGTCCAACAAAGGATGGGTGGTGGGGTGGAGAACAATTTGGCGAGTGGTACAAGAGGTGCATGCATATATAATGAACGTTCTGAGCTTAAAACCTACTAAATGTACACAATCTATATTTTTATCGGGTTTG
Source organism: Erodium maritimum (assembly GCA_963921825.1). NCBI lineage: Eukaryota > Viridiplantae > Streptophyta > Magnoliopsida > Geraniales > Geraniaceae > Erodium > Erodium maritimum. The sequence continues at coordinate 11,902,860 of OY997588.1, read as the reverse complement.
AACCTCTTCGAATTCATAATGTCCAGTGGTACATATGAAGAAATATTTTCAGTGCAAGAAAATGTTAGAGATAGTAATGCATGCATGCATTTATTACCATAGGAATCAAATATCTATATTGATGTACATGAATCATATTCATTTTTACTATGAACGAGAGGAAACAAATTAACGTGACAAATAAGCATATATATATTTTGAAAATAAAAAAGTAATAACATATGAATCCAATTCACTAACATGTATTTGTAGCAAAATTGAGTGAGTGCAATCCATAAATGCCAAATTGAATTCAAAACAAAAAGTACACACTTAAATAGACATGTTCGATTAAGCCCTAATCGACATTCCCCTGCTCATGTAGTGAATACAGATGCAGCGGCAGTACAATACTCATCTCCATCCTTATCTTCAGTTCACCAGCTTGCCTCCTTCCCAACAGCTTACTTATCTCAAACTCCTCTATACTAACTTATTCACTCTGGATTTCCTCTTTTTCTCCGGTTCCATGAAGCCAGCTTCGATATTCAATAGGATTGAAGTCCTACCAATAAATGTAAAACAAAAACAATAATTAATTAAATAATAAGTATGAAAATATATGCAAAGTAACTACTATTTGCGACTAGTAATTGTTTTCAGATTTAGCAAAAGCCAATTATAAAAATACAGAAAGTAGAAAAAAATATTTCTTTCTCAACCCTGTAAAGTGCAGTGCAGTAAACGTACCTTACGAAAAGGTAGAAAGCGATCCTTAGCATGAGGATGATCCCACTCTGCCGATTCCCACCATCCCATAGAATCAACCGAGATTGATTGAAACTCGGAGGGAGGCTCCGAAAAAGGCATCCTTTTCAGATGTGGACAATCTGCTACTATAACCTCACAAAGAGAAGCACAAGAAAGAGTCTTGGCACATATGCTCCTCAATTTTGGCAGGTCTTTCAAACTCAAAGTCTTTAAGTTTGGGAGAGCATACTCAACAGTACTAGTGTTTGTTTCTCCTTCCGTTATTATCTCTTCCAATGACAGACACAAATCCAACACAATCTCTTGTAGGTTTAGGAGATTAGGCAGAAACCCGGGATGGAAGAGCGTCTTAATTTTTGAACAGTGCTGCAAACGTAGTACCTTGAGGCAGGAGAAGATTCTCCCCGGTGGCTGAGTTAATGATGATGGAACACCTGTTTCGCATCCCCCCGACTCAAACAAGACCTCTAAGTCCCTCTGATCCCGAAGTTCTAATTTCTGGAGCTTTTGCAAAAAATTAGGAGGGGAACTGGAGCACGGAACCAAGCACTTGATCCCTTTACAACCCTTAAGCTGACACCGCTTCAAGTTCTGCGTTGCATTGTCCAGCCACGAGACATCACATAAGTTTCGAGCACCATAACAGTATTCAAGCTCGAGCGACTGAACATCTTGTAGGAGTGCTTCAAGAATTCCCACATCTGCATTAGCTTCTACGTCTTTTTTATCGACTTTTTTTATTGGCAGCGCTGTTTTACTGATGCAAAAGCCATGGACTCTGACATTATTAACATTGTCAGCCCATCTGTAAGATTGACCTACATATTTGTTTGTACCACAAAATGCAAAATCGTAGAAGCAATTGTACCCTCTGTCTAGCCTCCCTCTAGACATAACATATGACTTAAACTCGTCAAACATCATGAGCTTGCCTGTAAATGTACTCAACCTCTCCAACTTTATTAACTCTTCTCCTTTTATTGTTGGTATCTTGCGTCCACCCCAAGAAAACTTAAGGAACTCTAGTTGGAGCAATTGGGGTAATATTCCAGGTGGAAATACCTCCAATTTTGTGTCAGAGAGATCCAAATATGTGAGCTTGACTAACCTTTCAAGTCCTTGCGGAACTTCTGTGATGGCAGTTCCACCGAGATCCAAACGCTTCAGTGACGTCAGCTCTGCTAATGAAGGCATACCCTGCAACTTGTTACAACCATGCATCACTAATGCAGTTAGATTCTTCGAGTTTGATACTGAATCCGGCAATCTTTGAATCTTGGTACAACCAGTTAAATCCAGAGTCTGGAGGGCAGGCATGTGTTGGAAGAATGAGTCCTCAATTCTCTCCACAGACTTGTTCCCCGACAGCAACAAGGTTGTCAACTTGGACCACATACCTGCTGCCACTGCTACCTCTTTGATACGGTTGTTCATTAGAGAAACTTTCTCTACATCTTCCGGCCACTCCTCGCCTTGCAGGTTACGTAACTGCATCCCAGCCTTCACCTTGAATTGAGGATTCCTCATTTGTATGGCCATGTCTCTCAGTAAATCATGCATCTTTACACATTCCTCAGGCTTACCCCCAGCCCGTGGTGGAGCAACAGCTTCTAATAAGCAGGAGTTGACAAGTTTATTCAGTATGACATGACCCCTATAAAACTGTGACTGCCTGTTTTGCATTCTTCCAATTACTCCCTCGTCGATAAGACGTTGGATTAATTCTTCTTTCTTGATTTCATGGTCTTCGGGATAGAGCGCACAGTACAGAAAACTGTCTTGCGCTTGTGGATCGTTCAAGCGGCTATAGCTGAACCTCAACACTCGGAATACCTTATCGTCCATCCCATCCACCCCATCATCTTTTGATTCTTTGAGTGCACCTAAAGCGTCCATCCATTCACTGAGTTCATTCACTTGTCTCATGCACCTTGCCACTGTAACTAACCCAAGAGGGAGACCTGCACACTCTTTTGCAACATCCTTTGCAACCCCTAATACACTTGGAGGAAGGGCACACCCGAGATTCTCCTTGAACAAGACCCAAGCATCATCCTTTGAAAGTGGCTCTACTTTAATCTTTTCCTGACAATGCAACCTTCGACACACAGACAGTGCTCGAGTGGTAATGATTACCTTACAACCCTTAGCTTCAACAGGATTTCCCACCATGCCCCAGTCAAAATCATCCCAGACATCATCTAGAATGAATAAACGTCTCCTCTTTCCCAACTTGTCTGACAGCATACCCGCTCTTATTTTTTCGTCTTCTTCATCTTTGAAATTCAAATTGATTGCTCTAGCGAATTGGTCTTGCAGCTTAGGAATGGCCAGATCCTGTGATACCGTAATCCAGCAAACGTCATCGAAAAGGCTCTTATTCTGCCGGGCTCGATTATGGATATGTGTCACTAGCGTCGTCTTCCCCACACCTCCCATTCCCCAAACTCCAATGCTCAACACTTTGGGATCATCTAAGTATCCCAAAACTTTCCCCAAGTTCTCCTTAAATGCTTTTCCAACTAATTTGTCCGTGGGCAATTCCACTCCTGCAGTGTGACATGTATTCAGTGTGAGCCCACCAAATTTACCTTTCTCCACAAGTTCTTCCACTTCTTTGGTAAGTCTTGCCACTCGACCCACAAATTTTACACGTGCCACTGTGTGATTACTTCGACTCATTGCTTCATCTAATCTCTGGAGTTTGGTCTTTGTCTTTCCCACTTTTTCCAGCCAATTATGAACTTCCCTTTTTCGTTTCTTTCGACCAGACGCCTCTTCCTCTCCTAGCGCTTCAATCACGTCATTTTCCAGGGCATCCAGTTCTTCACGCTTCCTTCCGAGATGTTCCATATTTTCATCAAAGCTCATAATAGACCCAATTGCGCCAGCAGCCGGCTTTGAGACCTCAACAAGGGAATGCACGGCGCCCACGGCCCCAGTAACTAACTCAGCAGTTTTCTTCAGTCCTTCCATACTTCGTTGATCCTAAAGAGATAATATATATATACGTGTAAGCTATAACATTAAGTTATGTGTTCAGCTATGAATCAGTGAAATGGCTAAGAAAACAGTGTGTGTAGTTGCAAGCAAGCATAATATTATTCAGACAAGAAAGATGTAATATAATTGAAGACACATGCCTCTTGAAGCTGTGAAATACGAGATATGAATCAAGGACAATGTGGTAGTCAAACCTTCACTTCCTGCTTGCTGCTCCAAATATAAAGCTCATATGTTCCTGCACAAATATATTAGATATCAATTTTTCATTTAGGTATTCCTGAATATTCTACTATTCTAGACACAGTCTAAGAGCATCCACAACCATCTCGTCGGTTGCCGGCGAGATGGCTTAAAATATATATATTTAATCATCTCACCAGCTTCTACCCAGCGAGCTCTGCAGTGGGTGACGAGGAGCCGCCGGCGAGATGAGGAAAAAACAAGCATAAAACAAAAAAAAAATGCAACTCAAACCCACAAACTTCTCCTCGCCAGCGAGATCTGCCGGCGAGATCGTCAACGTCTCTCTATCTCGTCGGTGCCTTTCTCACCTGCTCCTCGCCAGCTCCCCGCCTTCTCCTCGCCGGCGACTTCTACTCGCCAGCGCCATCTCGCCCACGACTGTGGGTGCTCTAACACGATGTTTGAGTTTTTTTTTTACAAATAAGAGTATATATCTTTTTAGGTCTGTAAATAAACGATAAGATTATATCTCTTAATAAGCTACAATGTATTATGATATGAAATTATGTTTCTTCTATTCAAAAAAAAAAACTCTCGTCTACCCTAGCCACCAGGGTCCCTTCTACCCTAGCCGTCAGGGTTCATCGTCGCCACAGCACCCCACCGGTCCACCACCACGACGATCGTCCCCATCAACGCACGTTCCATTGATCGCGCCATCCCCGTCACTTCAGCACACACGTTCTCCTGTCGCAGCCATGGTTCCGCCGCCATCACTGCTCGAGCCCTAGAGGACCGTGGGCGCCGGAGCTCCTTGCCTGGACTCGTCCCGGTATGCACGGCCAGCCCAAGCCCCCGGCGGCCATGCCCATCCGTGACAGGTGGTTCATGCATGGAGCACCTCGAGATACGATGTGGTCGTTCTCGTTCTGGATCGGAGCGCCGTAGTTGGAACCGGATGGCCCGTTGAAGGTCGTCACTGGAATCAACACCTTCAACCGGACCGGTACCGATGGATGCACTGGGAAGGATCGCAAGGCCGGGATCTGGCTTCCGGTCTCCCACCGTCGAGTATTGAACCATATCTGCATCGGCGGGAACAGGACCATCGTCTGCCATGGCCGCAAGAATACCAGATAGGGTTTGGTCTCCCCATGCGGCCAATATACCCGGGGGAGGCATAAACCCTAGGGTGCATGAAAACCCTAGGGTACTCCCGAACCCTAGTGTGCATGCACCCCGTATGACTACTACTAACCCTACTGATTATGCAGCCATGGTGAATCGTGATAGTCTTGCTCGGGACCGTGCTCTGAACCCAGTGGTCGTCAACCGGAATGGGGTAGCGTCTGGCCGTCTTAGACCATAGAGGAAGATAGGCACCAGAAAATGGTCACCTGACCCTAGGTTGGGAGATTCGAAGGACTGTACTTTGGCTCGCAGAGGGATCCTGAGATTCACTGCCGTCATTGGACCCAGACCCAGGGTGATCAAGACGGGTCATAAGCCATCGACCCGGGAGACAACACAGGAGACACCACAGGAGCATTTTCTGGTGCCGTCCACCACTGCGAAGGAACAAGAAAGGGAAGTCAGCTCGGGGGGTTCTCACCTCCCGGGGGGTGAATGATCCTCCAGGGCGGGGGTGGGAAGGACCGTCTGGGGCTTATACCCACAGACCCGGGACACCTACAGCCGGGAGGTCTCGGGGAATCCGCAGCGAAGGCTCCGTTTCAACCTATTTTTATTGTTTTAGGTCGAATAAGATTTTGGATAGGTAGATTTTATATCGTTATTTACATTCAGTTTGAAACGTTGGATCGAGGAACTCTTGTGTTCGGATCTGCGACAAAAAGCAGACTATATGTATGGAACCATATGCGCTTGATGGGCTACGGCCGATTGGGACAAAAGCTGGTATCCGGGACTGTTAGGTCTCTCCTTGTAAGCACGATTTTATCGTAATACTACTTCTTTCCCGTTCCAAAAAAAATGTATTATGATATGATTCCTATCATATCTATTCTCATCAATATCACGTGCATTCTTATTCTTAGTCTGTAAATAACTACAATAAACTTTATCCTATAGGAAGTGAGAGATATAAAATAAAATAGTTCTCGCCCTAATTCTCTCTACACTTTTGACGGCTAGGGTTTGTAGCAAAATGTCTCGATTTTCCGACTTCTTTTTCTTCGATCAAGGTGATGGACGATGATGGTCTAGAGATTCCAGTGACCCTTTCACAGGTGTGTCCAACGATAGTAGTGAGCCGGGAACCCCATTTTTCGGATCCCTTGGTGGTTCACATATGTCGACTCCAGAAATAGGGTCCTTTGGGGCTGATCCGGCGACAATGAGTGGACCGGTTTACTTGTGGCCGAAGTAACCGCATGCGGATTCACTGGACGTCCTCGTCATGGCTTCTATGCGGGTGATGGAGTAGAGGCACCCATGGAGAACGACACTAGTGCAATCGAGAGAGAAGGGAGCAGCGGAGCCGTTTGGCTAGGAGGCTGCGTGGATGAAGACCCGGCTAGGGTTGGCTTCGGCCTTCTCCTTCGCTGACGTTTTATGGCCTCCCCAGCACCTAGCATAATCTTCGAGGGATTGGGTTGCATCAAGGGCGACGTTACAGGGCTTGTAGAGGGGGCAAGAGGCGTGTCGGCGGCCGGAGCAGAGGAAGGGAGCACCATGGTCGCAGAGAGGACGACTAGGTCTAGGTTTTGGTCTCAAGTTCCGAGAGAGAAAATTAGTATCGAAAAATTGTATTATTTTCAAAGATTTATTATCTAATTTCTAGTACATTGTTTATAAAAACATAATAATTTAAATCGATAAATTTTTTAAAGTAAAGATTACTATTATGAACTCTAAGAACCCAATTAAAACAGTACAACTAATTTTTTTTGAGTTGATTTACATGTCCTTTAAATGTTGGATTATGGCATTTTGAAGGCATTATTTTTTTCCTTTGCATTCTGATAATAAATCTTTTTAAAATAATATATAGGAGATATCTAATGTGAACTATTTTTTTAAACCATATACATGATACACTTGATATAAACTCGTAATTTATTATTTTTTTAAATGGAGAGTACAATAAACTTCAAATGAAAATTGATTTGGCCAATAATGAGTTAAGTGTTCTACGATAAATATAAGGTAAGGGTAAGGTTCAGGTAATGGTCCGACAAAAAAAAGGAAAATTATAACTTGATACATAGCTTGAAGTTAGAACTTATAATAAAAAAATTCCTTCCGTCCATTTCTTCCGGGATTCAATTTCTGAGTTTGTTTCATGAAAAAGATGATGAGATATTCATTTTCTGTTATTTTTTTCAATTAAAATTTTCATATGTAAAAAGAATAACGGTAAAACAAATTATTAATTTATTTTGAAGAGAAATAAAAAAAATAGAAAAAAATTAAATTTAATAATTTATGAAAAAGGAAATTAGAAAAATATATATTAGAAAAATAATTAAAATTATAATGAATTTTTTTATGTAATTTTAAAATTAAATACGAAAATTTTAGTTATTTATTAAAATTTTATTTTAAATACAATTTTTAATTACTGAATAATAAAATTTTAAATACATATTAAGTATAATGAATTATTAAATAATTATTCAAAAATTAAAGAAATATATAAAGAAAATAAATTAATTAATTAAAAAATTAAAAAAGAATTAACAAATTTTTAGAAAATATATAAACAAAATTCAATATAATATTCAAAATTTGTAAAATTAGTGTGAAAAATAAATAAATAATATTTAATTAACTTTAATCATTCAATTATTTTATTATAAAAATGTTATATTTATTTTAATTTTATTTATTATTGAATAAGAGTTAAATCGTAATTTGGGTATCTAAGGGTATTTTGAGAATGGTAGAAAAAAGTATCCTAATATGTATGGAAAATGGGCTTTGGCTACGAGTGGTAATTTTAGGATATCTACCCGTAAAAAACTTTAGGATAAACATCAATTGAACATACAGGCATAAAGATATGCATTTGTAGTTTTCACACAAAATATCATAAGAAAAAAAGTTTTTAAGAACGTGCCTAATAGAGTACTTAGCTAGTCGTAATTGTACATGAATCATGTTACTATTTATAGGAAGACGAGTTGGTAAATCAGTATAAGTTTGTGCTCATCATTTTGATCCTTAGTAGGGAAATGAAACATGCTACACAAACATCAAGCACAAGTCTTATCATCAATTAATTGAAAATGATTCGTCAAGGCCAAGAAATACTATAAATTTGTACCTGCGAGAGTGTTGCTGCAGCAGCTACAGATCACCAGAGCTTGCGCGAGTCTCGTCCTTTGAGAATGAAATGGAGATGGAAATGGATCTACTTTGGACTCACAGTTCCTTTTTCTTATCTCTTTGACGCGGAAAAGCTCGTGTCCACAAATTACTGCAATAATGGAGGTGGTTGTGATATTGGTGGGAGAAGTCGGAAATAATAAATGAATGGTGTTTCCTTCCCCATTCTCCGAACCTGCCCGGAAACCTTCGTCTTTAAGCTGTTTCATCGTCAGTTCGTCTCGCCGCGTTGCTCAGTCAAAGGCGGACCCATATGGAATTAAGAGCATGGGTCCTCCTTTGAAATTTGAAGTTTATTTCAATTTTTTAAATAAAAAATAATTGTTTAAAGTTTCATATTATTTAGCCTTATTAATTTAACTTCGTATGAAAAAAGTTTCTGTTATATCGATAATTAGGATGATAAACAAGTTGGTGCAAACTCGGTTAGTCAAATATTTGAATTTGCTATTATCGAGTTCGAGCTAAATTCGAGCTCATGTTTAGACTCATTTGATAAACAAGTCGAGTTTAAGCGGACGTTTTCAAGTCTCCGCGAACAGTCTTGTTTAATACAAAATTGAATACATAATTTATTGGATGAAATTTTTAGGATAATTGAGTGAAATCAATAATGTAACTGAAATACCTATAGCATGTTAATTTTTTTAATGTTTTGTTATTCAGTTAAAATATTTGTGATTGAAATATGTAAAATTTTATTCTTTGAGTATATCATAATATAATGGTTAAGACTTTGTTTATTGATTAATTTTCATAATTATTTAATTACTGTTTTTATGAAATACGTGATGGCTTAATTTATATTTAAGATACATAAGCTCATTTTATACCTCACCGACCGAGGTTCAAACCCCTCTGTCTACAAAAAATTTCTAATTTCTTCTCAATTTGTTCAATTTTCCCTAAAATGGGTCAACCCTTATATCTCTCTTCTCGATGAGCTTATCTCATCTTCTATATAATTCACCTCCAAACCCGTAAATGGGTTTGTCCGTGAGGGAGCATATTAGAATATTACTATAATTGGGTCTTCAACTATCAACTTGAGCTTTTAGTTGATTTGGTCCTCTAATACACTCTGATGGCCATACTCGGCCGATTCGAAAATTATGTTCCATGGCGGTTTTGTGCGTATTCATGGTCTCTCGAACCTTCACCTCTGCTCGGTTGATCCAACAACTCGGCCTCGACGAAGAATGGATCCGATTGGGCCTCCTCAATTACACCGGGTACGACTAGGGCCGGCTTGACCTTCAAGCCATTTGAGCAATGGCTTAAGGCCCCAACCTAAAAAAAGGCCTCAGAAATTCAATTGAACTTTTTAAAAATCTATTACCAACTAATATTAAGGTCTAAAATAATTATATTTTAAGGGCCTCATTTTAACCTGATAAAGGAAAAAATCTTATTTATTTTACTCATTTTAAAATCTTTCTTTCAACATAACTTAGTTTAAAGACGTTTCGTAAAGAGAGAGAAAACCGATAAACCTTGTATAATTGTTTGCTTAAATCCCCCAAAATTGTTGGGTCGGCCCTGAGTACAACAGTTTCTGATGGTCAGATATGGGATCACATCTCGACAAGGGTGATCGTCCCGCCTGCAGACCCTCATCGTGTATGTCACGATTTAACCTGCTTGGTTCGTCTCTGTAGAGACTGAGGACCAAGTTTCGTGTTATCGGCCTCTCCCAAGATGAGGACCAAGTTTTGTATGTCCCCGTCAAACCAGCTATCGCGGGGCACGTATGTTGTGAGTATGGTCTTCTAACAAAGAAGTCACACAACACTAAGTCCCTCCGAGGGGTTATGATCAACTCTTATGGGGTCGGAAAAGTTGTGGTCAAGGATCTAGGCCAGGGCATCACGAGGTTTTTTTGTGATAGAGGCGGCTCAGGGATCGGATGTGTAAGGGAGAACCTTGGAGCTTCAAACGGGATCCTCTGGTTTTGGAGGACATGCCACCGAGAGGGGCACCGACGATGCAAATCGATCATATGTATATGTGAGCCCACGTCCTTGATATTCCGTTATATTAAAATGAAAAAGACTTAATAATTAATCAAATTTAAAAATAGTTAATGGGATTTTAATAATATAGAAGGAAAAAATAATAATGAAAATGAATAAAAAGAAATCTGAAAGAAAAAAATGATTAATAAAAAAGTGATAAAAAATTAATGAAATTTAAAAAAAAAATTATAAAAATAATATAGATTATTCTTCTATTTTGGTTCGCACTATTGACCTCGGACACGCTACCTAAGTCCTAGACACCTCGGGGAAGGGGCCCACTTGTAACCCCGGACACGGTACCTAACCCTCAACTAGGGGGCAAGGGCTGTATCAAGGTCTGTACATACCCCCGAGAGGTCGTGTTACGCCCCAAATCCGGTATTGACCGAACTCGAGACGTGACTTAGTGAAACTAAATAAAAGCAATTTAAAAGTGATTAATATTTGATAAAGGTGAATAAAATAATCCAGCAGAAAAAAATCCAAAACCTTGAGTCCTACGCTCAGTCAAATACAATAGTCGAAATAACAGTACGTCTCTAAGAAACATAAAAATAAACCCGGGCCTCCGCTAGCTTCCAAGCTCTGCGTAACCCTCTAGTCCAAAGCATAGCTAACACCTGTGGAAAAAACGGTAAGGGGTGAGCTTGACGCTCAGTAGGAAAAAGCCACGAAATCCACCTGATTACAGACTTACCAAGAAAGTCTTTCCAAAATTTAAAGTTTAATAAAAGGGGTTGATAAATCGATGCGACACTTAAACCATTTTAGAGACAAAAACTCAATTTTGTCCCTGACATTCACCAGACCAACAACTCCAACTTTAACTCAACGCTAACAACTATACCGAGGCAAACACTAAAGGATCAACAATGAAATACCCAAGGCCACAAGCATCACAACACTCACTCAAAATCCAAGGCATTCTCAACACAGCAATTCACACATACTTGCACGGTTTCGGGAGCAACCCGCTCGGCCCGGCGAAGCCACACGCAACTTTCCCCAACACACAGTCGGGAGAGGCGGTCGACCTCGTCGCGGAACACACTCTTCGCGAAACAACCTCATCGCGGACACAGCGTTTTACCGACACACGGAAGGCAGGGAAATCGCCTCTTCGCGGAACACATCGCGGACACAACGTTTTACCGACACACGGAAGGCAGGGAAATCGCCTCTTTGTGGAACACATCGCGGACACAGCGTTTTACCGAGTGCTAGTCGGAAGGTAGGGAAACCACCTCTTCGTGGGACACAACGTTTTACCGACTCAAGGTCGGAAGGTAGGGAAACCACATTTCTTATGTAACCAATCACAATCACAATCACAATCATACTCACACCACTATCACACACTTACCATCACTTACTGACACCACACTCAACGTGGTAACCCCGTCGGCTTAACCGGTATCCGTTCCCCAACGCCCACATTGTCACGCCCCAAATCCGGTTTTGACTGGATTCGAGACGTGAATTAAACTAACAATTAAATAATAAGATAAAAGTGAACTTAAACAATTTCAAATCCCCAATTTTGGTTCCAATCAATAACTTTGATAAAATAAGTTCCAAAACGATGTTACGGGTCAAGCTCAGAATATAACAAATAAACATAAGGTTCAATACAACGACAGAAATACGTCTCTAATAACAACTCCACCCGGACTCTCCCAGTCCCAGAAGCTCCCGAGCCTCGAGCCCAACTCTAGGAACTACTCACCAAGCAAGCCTGTACAAATAGTAAATAAAACAAACAGGGGTGAGCTTACGCTCAGTAGGGAAAATAATAAGTAAAAACAACCTTCATTTTGGTAATAAAACTGAATTAACACAATTAGGCACAATTTACGATTAACATTATTAATCAACGAAACGCTATGATAAAGAGAACAATAAGAGTATTCAACGCTTAAGGAAAACCAGTAAATCAAGAGGGTTAAGGAAAGGCGATGTAATCTTTGATAAACTACTAAAGGGAAAGCATTTTAATGTCACGTCGATGACTTACACCACAATACTCCGATCCACAATAGTGTTTGTGTCATGTCGGGTACACTACTCCGATCCACAATAGCCTTTGTGTCATGTCGAATTTCCCCTCGGTCCAGAGGAGACACATACGTCGGGGCTACCGGAAACATCCCTGAAGGGACACATATCGTCGGAATTCTCGGAAATGTCCCCAAAGGACCATAAATCATCGGGGTGAAACAGGATAACCTCCCCGGAATGCTCCCGCAGGACGCATACACTCGGGGTGAAGCAACAAGTAACATTCCCCGCAGGGTAAACAATCTCGCGTCGTACCGGAATTCCCTTCGGCCTAGAAGCTTCCCGGGATTCACATCGGGTTGAACACAATTCCTCGGCTATGATACTACCCCACACCGGCGTACCCCCTCGGTGTAGGTACCATACCGGATCACAAGTCATCGGCCTAGGTACTACCCCACACCGGCTTACCCCCTCTGTGTAGGTACCATACCGGAACACAGCTCCTCATAGATAACACACACGAAAGTAACATACCAAATAGTCACAGTAATACCATAGCTTAGCGACTAACAATCTTACCACAACACGCCACAAGGAATTCATATTAACAATCACGCTTACCGGCATACTTACCAACCACGTTCCATCGGTCTAACACTCACCCGATCATACCATTTAGCACAATCAATTTACAATCAACCATTCATATATTTTAATCATTCAATCATTCATTCAATCAATCAATCAAACATTCATTCAACAATTCATATCACAAGCATCACAATTTATCTAGTTTAGTTAGACTCTTATCTTAACCTAAAGACTAAGCAAGCACAGCATGTGAGGCAATCACAAACAATCCTAAGGCTCATCATGGCCATTCTACCAGCACGGCAATTTCCCAAGTATTGAAAGCGATTTAAACTAGTGAATCACATCCTACATGCATACTAGACACGTCCGGTTATTATTGTAATTGAAAAACGATTATTCTAGTGAATCACATCCTATATGCGAACTAGGACCTTTTCGGTTATTATTAACCTATAGGCATGCTAAAACGTTAATTTAACAGAATAGTTTAGTACTTTCCCTACCTCGAAGTCTCCCACGAACAATACTCCTAGCTGCTGACGTCCGGGCTAGCTTCCTCTTCGTCTTCTCACGGGTGCTCAAGTCTTCTTCTTTCCTCGAGCTCGGGTCCAAGGTCTTGGATCACAATTAAAACTCTAATTAAAGACTAACCAAGATACAAGCATCTAAGTTCAAAAGAACCTCAACCGTTTGTTTCAAAAACACCTTTCGAAGTAAACGAAAAACAACCAAGAAGGATTCAAAAGGACCAAAACTGATCTGCCACGGATCAGGTCACGGAGCCGTGATGCCACCCATCACGGATGACGTCACGGAACCGTGACGCGTGCCTTCACGACCTCCATCACGGAGCCGTGACGTCTCCCGTCACGGATCCTTGGTGGATCTGGGCATACTCGCCCTTCTTCAACCTCCAGCTCCTTTTTCACGAAAATCAACATCCAAACTCCATTTTCAGTCATCCAAAACAGTCAAATAACTCCAAAACTACTCTACCCATGGTAGGAATCATCAAACCAACAAGTACCCAAAGGATTTCCAAATCAAAATCAAACCAAACTCAAGGATTTCAACCCAAATTAATCAACTACTCCACACAAGCATCATCTAACAACAAACCACCATAAGGAACAACAAATTTAGCTAGTTTTAGGCAAAACCCAAGTAAACCCATGAATTAAAAAGAGAGGAAAGGAGATTGTGATAGTGTACATACCTTTAGATGGAGGAGATGATGAAGAAGATGGGTTTTTGGAGAAGTTTTGGGTAGAGATTGGCACAAAAGGTCCTCTTTTTCTTTTGCTTCTTCTTCAAGACACCATGAAAGCTCCAAGCTCTCCTCTCTCTATCAATTTTCGGCTGCTACAAGGGAAAATTAGCTGATTTTGTGTCATCCAATGCCTTAAAAAGACCTAGAGGTGAAAAAGACCAAAAACCCTTTAGTTCTTATCCCTTTATGGACAACTAGTGAGGGTAGAAAGGTCATTAAAGTCTCTTTTCTTTTCATCCAAACCACTAATGACATGTGTCATAGTGGGGACCACTCTCCTTTAATTAAAATCCAGCAGTCCAAATTAAATCGGATTTAGTCGATAAAAAGTTCGGGTTTGATCAAAATTGACTTTTCCTATATTACAGTCAAATAAAAGGAAATGGCCCAACTAAGTTAACAGTGATGACAGATAAGCTTTTTGGGCCCCGAAAAGGTCCCGAACGACTCCCAGAGTCGTCGGTTGACTTTTCCGGCCGAAAGTCAAACTTCGCCAAAGTTCACCGGTTCGACCGGGATCGACTGGGGGCGGTTCTTACGCACATTTCAACATGTCACATAAATAGGAAATAACCACTCAAGTCACTAATATGCATCACTAGTTCAACTCTACTCGTTTTCGTGTTTATTATTTATTAACCGTTCAAACAACACAGAGCACACAGGCAGATACACTCGGCAAACAATCCTACAGGCACGACATGACCCGATTCTACCAGCACGGCAATTCCCAAAACTATAGTCGTAAATGTTCACAGTTTATCGTCTACGCTAGTTATTCACATCCTACAAGCATACATACTAGTTCTTTATCCGGTTATTAAGTTTCCCTATATGCATTCTAGTACGTCTGTAATAAAGTGAGGTTCCGAGGTATTCCCTACCTCTCAAATCTCTATCTGGATCGCCTAGCTGCTGACGTCCGGGCCTACTTCGGTCTTCTCCAAGCTCGGGGTCAAAGCCTGGTTTTAACAAAAAGGTACGGTAATCAGTCTCGGTACAGTCCGTAACGGTCCTCTAATTTCTCAATTAAGTCCTTGAATTTATCTGATTTAAGTCCTTTAAATTAATTAATTAAAATTGTCCGACTCGGCCCCGACCCGAGTCTGACCCGAACCCGGTCCGAATGCGGAAACCAGATCTTAAACCGACCCGGATCTGAGTCCAGACCCGAACCGACCTGAGCCCGACCAAGACCGGTATCTAGACCCGAGCCCGATTCCAGACCCAAGCCCAGGTCCGGCCCAGATCCAGTCCAGGCCCGACCAAGATCAAGTCCAGGCCTGACCCAGATCAAATCCAGGCCCGAGGCCCAAATCTGAGCCGGAGCCCAAGTCTTGATCCTGGCCCAAAGCCCGCGTCAGGTTCGAAGGTCCTCGTAGGAGCTAGGTTTCTGGTTCAGCTCCGGCGACGGCGGCGTCAGGTGAGCTCGGGGTGGGTTCTCAATGGCGGCGATGGCGTCAGGAAGCTCGGAGTGACGAGGGGAGGTCGTCAGAGCGAGCCTGGAGCCCTTCCGTCCCAGATCTGACACCGTGGAAGCTTCGCCGACGAGGGAACATCAGATCTGGAGCTCGAGGTTTCCGGCGAGTCTCTCCAACCGAGCTCGACCAAAAACAAGCTCGCGCATGCTCGATTCTCAGGGAAGGGGAACCACGGGGACGGTGAATCAGGCCGGGAAATGGCTCACCGTCACTGATTTCTCTTGTTGCAGGAGCGGCGAGGCTCGAATGAAAACGGGCGGCGCTGGTTCGTTTCGATTCGAGGAGGAAGAAGTCCCTGGCTGTAAAGACCAACTAAATTAAAAGAAGCAAAATATTATTATTTTTTCGACTTGAAACGTCGAGGTTGGAAAAATGAGTTGAAAATTGAAATCGTTTGAAAAAGAAAAGGAAAAAATCAAAAGAAAAAAAAGGAAGTTAAAGACCTGGACTGATCTGGTTTTTGGGCCAGGTTTGTGCCCAACCGGGCGCGAGCCCAGACCGCACGCAAGTTGAGCCCAAGCCTCATGCGAGGCCCGACCCAAGCTGACAAACCCTAAAAACCCAAAAACGCGACATTTCGTCTCACTTATGCGCACGAACTTCGATGCGTCTTCCACCTCCAGCCGCTTCTCTCTCTCTCTCGAATCCGAGCGCACCGCCACCGTCCATCCTGTTCCAACCTCCCGCGTTACAAGGCCGGACACACACGCGCCTACACAAGTCACCCACAGATACGCCCCTCACACTAGTATATATATATATATATATACTCATATAATATAGCACACAAGTTCGCATCTCTATGCGTCACACAACAACAACCAGCGATTTAGCAATCAACCACCAACTCCCACAGGAGGGTTCAAACTCAAGCACACCACACAAGGCACAACGCAGCAGGCATACCCCTTGCTTGGGTATCCTTTCACAAGGAGGGGTTTAGCACTTAACACAATTCAATAATCACCCTTAACCTTTCCTTCCCTTCCATGAATTCTCATTTCTTAACTTTTACCTAACCTTTTCATGTCGATCTCAGGTTGTTACAATCCGCTTCAGGCGTCCCCGAACCTCATTGTAACAACTTGACATCAAACATCACGCTCGACTACAGTGGCGCCCCTGAGTCAACCAGTGATGATGTAAACATTTTAGTTCTACTGAAAATTCGGCATGACCCATTCGTATTTTCCCTTAACCCTCCGCTTAAGCGGGACAACCACCAACCCAAATTTACCAGGTAAAAGTACATAGAGTTCTCATGCTCTGCCAAAGACATCACACAGTCCATAAACGGAGTTCTCGTGACCCAAAACTCAACAATAACACTCGCTCGCAACTTACCGAGACCCTAACTCGTAAGCCAGCCAACAAATGCTCGCAGCCTCGTAGGCCAGCCAAGGAATGCTCGCAACCTTCCGAGACTCTCACTCGTAGGCCAGTCAAAGTATGCTCGCAACCTCCCGAGACTTCGCTCGTAGGCCAGTCAAATACCACGGGGTACTCGTGCCCCAAACTCGCCACCTACACGGGCATACGGGATACTCGCGTCCCAATCTCGCCACCTCAGCGGGCATACGGGATACTCATGTCCCAATCAAAACACTCAATAACAGCATACATGGAGTGCTCATGCTCCAGACCAATAGTCAATCACAAGTCAAAACTTGAACAGGACCAAACTACAACTTGAAAATTTCCGAAGTAATACGCCAAAGGGCAACACCAGCAACCGTTGGCTCACCCTACCATGAATGCATAGCGGGTCGGTCATTGACCGTTAATCCAATTCCGATCTCAACCATTCGGCTTCACCGATCACTAGGGAGAGGATACCAATCAAGTAATGCCAACATTGTAGTGCAAGATTCCATTTAGGACAACCCTAAAAGCAACTCAAGACTCAACTCCCTAACTCTACCCACCTAATTGACTTCGGTCCGAGGTTTGAAAATCAGTTCATAAGACACTTGTTTCAAATAAAACCAGGCTCTGATACCAAATTGTCACGCCCCAAATCCGGTTATCGCCCGGACCCGAGGCATGACGGGTAATAGAAGACAATAAATTAATAAATCAACATTTAGTTCCTGAAAATCTCGAATAAGAAACTCCAATCCACAAAATCTAGTTTAAACATGAATAACCCTCCGGGGGTGTAACAATAAATCTCCACAAAATCTGGTCCAACAGAAATAAAGATAAACACGAAGTCTCTATGGACACCCACACCGAGAAGCTCCCGAGCCTCTACTCCTCTATCAAGCCTGTAAACACAACAATAAACTCGCAGGGGTGAGCTTGCGCTCAGTAGGGAAAACATATAACAAGATGGACCTTCAACTCAATAAGCTCAACAACAAAGTCAACCAAAAACATCTTAACAACACAGGTAATAGATAAATCAACCAATGCCGTGGCACATGAAGTCTCCATCCTCCGATCCACATGATGTGTCCTCTCGGATTTTCCCTCAAATCCAGAGGAGACGCATAACATTGAGGCGACCGGAAACAACCCCTCGGGGCGCTTATCATCGGGATTCTCAGAAACGTCTCCTAGGGATTTTATGTCCTCGGGAACCAAGGTATTACTCCCATAGGAAGCATACACTTGGGCAATTCACTAAATAACCATTATATCATCCTACACCGGACTCCTCAACGGTGTAGGTACCAACCGTATCAACAATAATCACTATCTCACCCTACACCGGACTCCTCCACGGTGTAGGTACCATACCGTCCCAACCATAATCAGATAACCACTAGGTAACGCACTCAACCGACACACGACGCAATCCAATCCAACCACCACCAATCCACTAACACACATAGCTCACACATCACCGATTCACCAAAGCACACAGCACACGAATCACTAAATCATATCACACCAATCACACAATCCCAACTTACCGTTCACTTACCAGTTCGAACCACCGGGGCATCGATCACCTGATTGCACCGCTCGGTACAACCAGTCATACTCGATGCTCCAAACAACCATTTAAGTAAATCAAACAATCATTCGAATACAATCAACGAGCAAGTACGAGAGTAATCAACTAAACATATAAACCTTCAAGCGAGCATTCACACATGCAATTCAACTAGTTTCGTTAGACTCTTTAGCCTATCCACTAAGCAACCAACAACCAAGCATGTGATCCTATCACGCAACTAATCCGAGGGCTTTGCCAAGGCTCCTCTACCAGACAAACAATTCCCAAGTATTGAAAGCGAATTACACTAGTGATTGGCATCCTAATCGGTCACCACTAGACACTTCCGGTTATTAGAAATTGAAAGACGATTATGCTAGTTATTCGCATCCTATAGGCATGTCTAGGACCTTTTCCATTTTATTAGCCTAACATGCATACTAAGAATCATAAACGAGAGGTTAAGGCTTTCCCTACCTCGAGGTCTTCCTCTCAACACTCTGACGAAAAGTCCGGTGGTCACCTCTCCGTTCTTCACTCGGGTCCCGGCGTGATAAAAGCTCCTCTAACTCGTGTCCACGTTCTTCCTCCTTTCCTAGCTTGGTTCCAAGGTTTTGAACCACCAAAAGAACACAAATTAGATTCCTCAACCAAGTGTTCTTCTCCTCAAAACACACAACAATGTTCAGAAATGGATCAAGATTTGAAGAGGAAAAGTGGGAATCAAATTGAGCTAAAAGGAAGGGTTTTGGGCTCTGGGGATCTGATCCGGAATGCCAAACAGACCGTGTGGCTTGCCGTTCCGGAACATGGCACGGACCCTGTCACAGGCCGGCCCGGAATCCAGAACGGAACACGACACAGACCGGCCCGGTGAGCGACACGGACCGTATCAGGTCCCGTGCCGGACTCCCGCCCGTTCCGTGCCGGGTGCCGTGCCGGTACCAAGCACGTTCCGTGCGGCCTACCGTGCCGGTACCTGGCCCGGTCCGGGTCAGATTCCGTATCAGACCTGACCAGCTCCTTCCCCTTTCTTCCCCAACTCGAATTTCACGAAAATCCCAACACAAACTCCATTTCTAAACTCTCCTAGCTCCAAAATAATCCACCAAAGATACCCAGCAACTACATCCTCAATGGGTTCATCAAACTTCCACCAAAACTCAATCCAACAACCTACTTCACTACTTCTTCTCCAAGCAATCAATCAAAAAGCAAGTTCTTCAACTTTTAAGCCAAAACCCACAAAACCCATAGATTGGAAGTGGAAGAAATGGAGAGTTGAGAGCATCCTTACCTCTAGATAGTTGAGATGGAGAAGATGGAGTGAAAATGAAGGCAAAAGGACCAAGAACAAGCTTTAAAATCCAAGCTTTCTTCTCTATCTTCTTCCTCAAGAAAGTGAGCTCCTCCTCTCCTCTCTCTTGTGATTTTCGGCTGAAATAACAACAAAATGGGCTGAATTGTTGCTCTCTTTCCTATAAATGACCTAAAATGTCAATTTACTCAAAAGCCCTTAAGGTCTTATCCCTTTAAAGGTAACTTAGGAGGGTATGAGGGTCATTTGGAGCCCCAAATCTCATCCTCCAAGCCAAGCATGACAAGTGTCATGTGAGGTCACTCCTATTTAATAATTTTCCAGCTTTCCAAGATATATCGACAAATAACCGATATTAAGCCCGAGTTTGACCAACAGTTGACTTTAACAATATTACAGTCAAACTGAAGGAAACGACCCAACTAAGCTAACCGTGCTAATGGCTAATCTTTTTGTGCCTCGGAAAGGTCTCGACTGACTTTCCGAGTCAACGGTTGACTTTTCCGGCCGAAAGTCAAACTTAGCAAGGATTCACCGGTTTTACCGGGATCGACCGGGGGCGGGTCTTACAATACCGGTGTGGGGTAGTATCATAGCCGAGAGATTGTTGACCCTGCAGGGAAGATCTATGGTGCATTACTGTATTATCCAAGGCTTCGTGATCCGGAAAGACTAGTTTCACCCTGATTCTACGTGATATTATTGTCCTTCCCGATGCTTCGTGTTCCGGAAGGACTGGTTCCACTGTTTACCCTACGGGGATAGTTATGGTTACTTGTGCTTCACTCTGAGCATATGTGTCCCGCGGGAGCATTCCGGGGAGGTTATTATGTTTCACCCCGATGACCTATGGTCTTTTGGGGACGTTTCCGGAAATCCCGATGTTATGTGTTCCTTCAGGAATATTTACGGTAACCCGATGTATGCGTTACTTCTAGACCGAGGGGAAATCCGATATGACACAAGACTATTGTGGATCGGAGTATTGTATCTGATATGATGCAAGAACTAATTGTGGATCGGAGTATCGTGGTTCTAAGTTATTGGCGTGATATTTAAATACCCTCGTTTTAGTAATTTTATCAAAGATTATATCTTCCTTCCTCAATCTTCTTAAATTAATGTTTCTCCCCTTAAGCGTTGAATATTATTATTGTCCTCTTTATCTTAGCATCTTGTCGGTTAATCGTGTTATTTATACCTTGTGGTTGATTGTGTTAATTCAGTCTTGATTATCCATCTTTCGGTACTTGTGTGTCTCTTTAGTTGTTTCTTGGTTGCTTGAGTTATCTCTTCCCGTGGTTCGTTCGTTAGTTAGTTCGATTAGTGAACGAGCTTTTCTCCCGCTAATTTCCCTTGAGTTACTAGTTGTGTTAAGCTTTGTACTCATAAATTCCAGATAATGATTTTGTTGTAAAATGAGGATCCTTTCACGTTACTACTTTTCCTACTGAGCGTAAGCTCACCCCCCCCCCCCCCCCCTTTTGTGTTCACCGTTGTTTACAGGTTTCAGTGCTGAGTAGGCCTAAGGGATGTCTCGGAGCTCGGGAGCTCGTTGAGGGTCCGAAATTGACATGTTAGAGACGTACTTGATCGTTTTTGCTTTTGAACCTGTTTTATCTGTATTTGAACGGTGGAATCACGTTAGTCTTACCGAAATTATTGTTTTGGGAGTAAAACTTGAGATTTAATTGCTTTTGATTTCACTTTTTGTAACGTTGTTTTATTTTTCCTTGTTCACGTCTCGAGTCCGGTCAAAACCGGATTTGGGGCGTGACACTGGCGGTTTCTGGTGGTGAGGGTGGGTCGAGGGTGAAGGATGGAGGGTCAGGTGATGATGCTGGAGCTCCGGTGAAAGGCGAGAGAAGGTGAGGAACAGATCTGACGAGCGAGAGAGCGAGGAAGACGGTGGGTCTCGGGAATCGTGCGTGGAATGTGAAGCGATGCACTGTGCATCTAGGGTTAGGCTTGGGCTTGAGCGTGGCTTGGGCCTGGCTGGTTGGGCCTGGTCCCCTGACCAGGCCTGGCAGCGTGGGCCTGGTCCTGCTCGGCTCAATGTCCCCCCCTTTTTTTCTTCTTTTCCTTTTTTTTTGAATTCGATGATTAATTCAACCCATTCTCCAATCCACGATGTTCCAATTTAAAGAATTAAATATTAAGCCTTTTTAACCGAGGCAGTCTTTACAGGTCGGGTATGCTTCAAAGATAGGTTTCCCTAGGTCTGTCCCATCTGAGATGTTGCCGGGCTCATCTGTAACTCTGGAGCAGAAGAGAGATATCGCGGGGGAACCGCGTGAAGACCATGCGAGGGCTGGAAAACAGTCTCGCCAAGAGGAATGATTGGACCGAATGGCTTCAAGGATCTATCAAGGGAGAGGTCCTTAGCCCAAGCCTCACCTCCCGTCCAAACTATCGAGTTCAAGTTCGGTCATCTACCTCACGACGAAAAGAGTCCTTGAAAAGGGATCAAACAGCGTTTAGGCACTATTTTGAGCGATCCTTAGCAATTGGTGCTTTTTAGTTTAAGTTCTGTAACATCCCGCCGTGCCAGACCCGGGCCCCACGCGCAGCGATGTTAGGTCTGCAGCCCAATACACCTCAACCCCTCTGGTGTACTGTCCACAGACAAATATCAACCTAGGTTGTTGGTGAGACTTGAACCCAAGACCTCACCCTTTATAGCATTTCTTTGAG
Organism: Erodium maritimum; assembly: GCA_963921825.1. Lineage (NCBI taxonomy): Eukaryota > Viridiplantae > Streptophyta > Magnoliopsida > Geraniales > Geraniaceae > Erodium > Erodium maritimum. The sequence continues at coordinate 11,880,251 of OY997588.1, read as the reverse complement.
TGATGTTATCACCAATTGAGTTGCAGCTCAATTGGTGATAGCATCACTCAAGGAAATGCTATAAAGGGTGAGGTCTTGGGTTCAAGTCTCACCAACGACCTAGGTTGGTGTTTGTCTGTGGACAATACACCAGAGGGGTTGGGGTGTATTGGGTTGCAGACCTAACATCGCCGCGCGTGTGCCCTGTGTGTAATGGCGGGGTGTTACAAGTTCCATTCAGCTTCTATGTTTTTAACACCATTTCCTACTATAAAGTTAACGCTAATCCTACATTAGAATTTTTTTTGGACAAAGACCTTTTGAGTTTTTGACCATTGTAAAATAGAGTGGCTGTTATCCATAAATACGAAATAGAATTCATAATAAAAGTGTTACATGAGCTGCAAACATAGTGTTTCAAAATTCAAACACAAGCAAATAGACATGTTTGATATACCCTAATCGACATTCTCGGGTTAAATAGGGAATATAGATGCAGCAGCAAACCTACAATAGAAACCACCAGTCATTTCCATGAACGATACCCCTTCATCCTTATCTCCAATCCACCAGCTTGCCTCCTTCCCATGAGCTTCCGAGACCTAACTTATTCATTCTGATCTTCGTGTACTGTTTCGTAATTGCAAATCCTGCGATTATATTCTTCTTCCACCAAGTACTACAAATAAAATATAAAATGCGTAAAAAACATAATAATTAAATAACAAATGGTTAATCGTTAAAAGCTACATTATACTGTCCACTTACGAAAGAGTACATAATTTATTGTTCACACTTTTAAATTACACTATCTTTCAGCCACGATCGTTTAATTACAAGATTTCGGAATATTACGTTAAAATTAAGCACGTGGACAATACATAAAGGTAGTTTAAAGTGTGAACAATACATAATGTAGTTTTTAGCCACTAACCCAAAACTCAAGTATGAAATTGTATACAAAGTAACAAATATTTGCAACTAGTAATTGTTAGCTAATTTAGCAAAAGCCAATTAGAAGAATGGAAGCAAACAAAAATTTCTCTCTTTCTCAACCCTGTAAATGTAATAGTAATTCAGTTTAGAAATGTTACTAGTGCAGTGAAATAAGCTTACCCGACGAAAAGGTAGAAGGCGTTCTTTAGCATGAGGATGATCCCACTCTGCCGAATTCCACCATGCCATAGGATCAAGCGAGATTGATTGAAAGTCAGAGGGAGGCTCCGAAAAAGGCATCCTTTTCAGCTCTGGACATCCTGTTACTATAATCTCACGAAGAGAAGGGCAATAAATAGTATTGTCACATATGCTCCTCAAATTTGGTAGGTTCCTCAAACTCAAAGTCTTTAAGTTTGGGAGAGCATATTCAACACTAGTGCTTGTTTCTCCTTCTGATATTATCTCTTGCAGTGCCTCACAACCTTCCACCCAAATCTCTTGTAGCTTTTCGAGATTTGGCAGAAACCCAGGATACAAGAGCACCTTAAGTTTGGAACAGTACCTCACACTTAGTACCTTAAGGCAAGAAAAGACTCTCCCAGCAGCAACAGGTTGTGGCTGCAGAGTTGGTGATGATGGAACACCTGTTTCACCTCTATAATCTCCCCCCAGCTCAAACAAGACTTCTAAGTCACCCTGACTAAAAAGTTCTAATTTCTCGAGCTTTTGTAAAAAATTAGGCAAGGAACCAGAGCACGGAACCAAGCATTGCATCCCTTTAGAATCAAGAAGCTCAAACCGCTTCAAGTTCTGCGTTAGATTGTCCAGCCACGAGACATCACATAAGCTTTGAGCACCAGAGGATTTCCAAAGCTCGAGAGACTTAACATCTTGTAGAAGTGCTTCAAGAGTTTTGACAATGACATTAGCTTGTACGGCTCTTTTTCTTGTTGTCGGTGCTGTTTTACCGATGTTAAAGCCTCTTACTAAGACACTACTAACATGGTGAGCCGGTCTGTAAAGTTCCATTACCTGTCTACGTCCACCGGGAAATCCAAACAGGAATTCGCAATTGGGCCCTCTATCTGGCCTCCTTCTAGACATAACATATGAACCAAACTCATCAAAGATGAGTTTGCCATAAAATGTACTCAACCTCTCCAACTTTATTAACTCTTCACCTTTTATTGTTGGTATCTTGCGTCCAATCCAATCAAACTTAAGGAACTCTAGTTGGAGCAATTGGGGTAATATTCCAGTTGGAAATACCTCCAACTTTATGCAACAGAGATCCAAATATGTGAGGTTGACTAACCTTTCAAGTCCTTGCGGAACTTCTTTGATGCCAGTTTCACCAAGATCCAGACGCTTCAGTGACGTCAGCTCAGCTAATGAAGGCATACCCTGCAACTTTGTACAACCATGCAGCAGTAATGCAGTTAGATTCTTCAAGTTTGATACTGAATCCGGCAATCTTTCAATCTTGGTACAACCAGTTAAATCCAGAGTCTGGAGGGTAGGCATGTTTTGGAAGAATGAGTCCTCAATTCTCTCCAAAGACTTGTTCCCCGACAGCAACAAGGTTGTCAACTTGGACCGGATACCCGCTGCAGTTGCTGCTACCTCTGTTATACGGTTATTCATTAAAGAAACTTTCTCGACATCTTCCGACCACTCCTCTGCTCGCAGGTTAAGTAACTGCATCCCAGCCTTCACCTTGAATTGAGGATTCCTCATTTGTATGGCCATGTCTCTCAGTAAATCATGCATCTTTACACATTCCTCATCCTTACCCCCAGCCCGTGGTGGAGCAACAGCTTCTAATAAGCAGGAGTTGACGAGTCTACTCAATATGGCGTGACCCTTATAAAACTGAACCTGCCTACTTTGTATTCTTCCAATTACTCCCTCGTCAATAAGACGTTGGATTAATTCTCCTTTCTCAATTTTATGGTCTTCGGGGTAGAGCGCGCAGTATAGAAAACTGTCTTGAGCTTTTGGATCGTTCAGGCGGTTATAGCTGAACCTCAACACTCGGAATACCTGATAGCCCATCCCCTCTACCCCATCATCTTTTGATTCTCGGAGTGCACCTAAAGCATTCATCCACACACCCAGATCGCTCTCTTCACTCATGCTTCTTGCCACTGTAATTATCCCAAGTGGGAGACCTGCACACTCTTTTGCAACATCCCTAGCAACCTCTAATATATGTGTAGGAGGAAGGGCACGGGGTACTTCTGGAGGATACACTAGATTCTCCTCGAATAACTCCCAAGCATCTTTCTCTGAAAGGGGCTCTACTTTAATCTTTTCTTGACAACCCAACCTTCGACACACAGTCAGTGCTCGAGTGGTAATGATTACCTTACAGCCCTTCGCTTCAACAGGATTTCCCACCTTGCCCCAGTCAAAACCATCCCACACATCATCTAGAATGAATAAACGTCTCCTCTTTTTGAACTTGTCTGACAACATACCTGCCCTTACTTCTTCGTCTTCTTCGTCTTTGAACTTCAAACTGATTGCATTGGCGAATTGTTCTTGCAGGTTATATATGTCCATATCGTTTGATACAGTCATCCAGCAAACATCATCGAAAAGGCTCGTCTTCTGCCTGGCTCGATTATTGACATGCTTCACTAGCGTCGTCTTCCCCACACCTCCCATTCCCCAAACTCCAATGCTTAACACCTTGGGGTCCTCTAAGTATCCCAAAACTTTCCCCAAGTTCTCCTTAAATGCTTTCCCAATTAATTTCTCTGTCCGCCTATCCCGTCCTACAGTGTGAGTGTGACCTGTATTCAGTGTGAGCCCTTGAGGAAATTCACGTTGCTGCCAAAGTTCTTCCACTTCTTGACTAAGTCTTCCCACTCGACCCACCAAATTTATATGATTCAGTATTCTACCTTGACTTACTGCTGCATCTAAGCTCACGAGTTTGTTCCTTATAGTTTTCCCATTTTTCCCAGCCAATTCTCTACTTCCCTTTTTGTTCTCTTTCGACCAGACGCCACTTCTTCTTCTAGCTCATCAAGCACGTCCTTTTCCCTGCTGTACAGAGCTTCACATTTCCGCTTGAGAGTTTCCATATCTTCATCAAGGCTAATCAAAGACCCAACTCCAGCTGCACTACCAACTGACATCCCGGTCTCAAGAATCCCCTTAACGTTTTCCATACTTCCTTGACCCTGAAGAGGAAATATATACTTGTAAGCTATAAGCTACATGTTCAGCTGTGAATAATATAAATGGGTAACGAAAACAGTGTTGTAGCGATTTGCAACAAGAATGGAAAAATGTTGGTAGCTGCAAGCATAATATATTATTCAGACAAGAAAGATGTAATATAATTGAAGACATACCTTTTGAAGCCGGAAAATTGGAGATATGAATCAAGGACAACGTGGTAGCGAAACCTTCACTTCCTGCTTCCTGCTTGCTGCTCCAAATAAAGCTGATATGTTCCTGCGCAAATATATACGAAATCATTTTTCACAACAAATCTATATTCTGTATGACACCATCTGGATGTACTCGTCAGTGCAACTCAACTGTAATCAGCCCAGTAAACTCGAACTATGAAGCACTTTTGGTTTTTGTTTAGGTTTTTGAAAAATAAGGCACTTTGCTAGTCACTATGAATCCTGGCATTAATTTTTTTTATAAGCTGATCTTGTCATCATTTTGAGTTTTCCATGTTTGAGTTTTTTTACTTGTTATTGACGGTAAGAGTTCCATTTGTCAATGATGTGATGATAGATCATATCTAACCCACAAGCCCTAGAGCAGCAACAGCTACACTAAAATAAGTAAGGGATAATTGTTAATAACTGCTCTAAAGTTTCGTCCACAAACGAGTTGATGCACAAAGTTCCATCCACGCTGTGTGGTTATCCTGAAGTTTTGTCCACGACTTTTTTAGTTTTGACATAATAGGGATGTTCAGAATGATGGTTTGGGCAGTGCTTCCCGGATTGAACAGAAGTGTGGACAAAACTTTGCGCATCAACTCGTTTGTAGACGAAACTTTAGGATAGTTTTTGACAATTATCCCAATAAGTAAATATATTCAGTACTTTAATAACAAAATGTCATAAATCTAATGTAATGACTTCTTGTTTTCTATTCATATAATGTCTTTTCTATCCGATAATGTCTTTTGGTTGGTAATGTATCTATTATCATTAGGTCGGTAAATAAAGATTACTCTAAATTACGTAGTAACAATTATTTAAACAATAAGATTACCTTCTGTATTGTTATTTTTTTTAAAAAAAATTCTTAGTTATTTTATAATACATCACAACAAGAATTTTAGATCTTTTTTACAAGAAAATAATTAAAATTTGTAATTTTTTAAGTGTAAAGCACAATAAATATTAAAATTTTCATTTCCTGAAAAAATATTAAAATTTTCAAACCAAAATATATTTGATCAATTGGTCAAGTGTTTATATATTACATATAAGGGTAAGGTTCAAGTAATGGTTCAGACAAAAAAGTTTTTAAGAATGCCTGATATCATGTTTGCTACTCGTAATTCTACGTGAATCCAGTTAGCTAGTATTTATAGGAAGAGGAATTGATAGATCACTATAAGTTTGGGCTCATCATTTTGCTCCTTTTCATCCTTAGTAGGGAAATAATCATTTTGCTCCTTTATATCCTTATTAGGGAAATAAAACATGAAGAGAAACATCAAAACAAGTCTTATCATCAATTAATTGAAAGCGATTAGTCGAGGCCAAGAAATATTATAAATGTGTACCTGCGAGTGTTGCTACAGATCACCACCAGAGCTTGAGCGAGTGTACATTTGAGGAAAGTGAGAGTGGCTCAGAGTGAAATGGAGGTGGAAATGGATGTTTTTGGGGGATTTCAGAGTTCAGTTCTCTTATCTCTTCTACTTGGAATAGGTTCGTATCCACAAATTAATAAAATCAAATTCTTTGTATTGTAGGATAATGCATTGAAGAGAGATGTTTGAAAAGTCAGAGAAATAAAGGAATGGTTGTTATTCATCCCTAATCTTTCCTTCCCCTAACCTTGAACCTGCCCCGAAACCATCGTCTTTCAGCTGTCTTGTCGTCTCATTTCGTACAATCACCTTGCCAGTCAATGGCGGCCATTATGCGGTTCGGAGTTTAGATTTTATTAAAAAATAATTTTAGTTTTTTTTCTTACAAAAGTAATTATTTAAAGTTTCATGTTATTCTCCTATTTGTTCGGCTAGGGTAAGGATTAGAGTTTTGTGAAACTTCTTGTGCTCTCGTGGCTTTTTCGGAGGAGATGGAAGGAGGGGTGAAGGAGATCGACGTCGGGGTGCATATGGGACCTCGGCTTTCGGAGTTTGAACATGCGGACTCGATGGTTGGGTCGGGATCGGTGGGAGGAGAGGAGACGGCTGGGGAAGATGGTCGACGGGTCTCAGTAGGGGCGCTGACGGGGGAGGGATCGGAGTCGGGGACCCCGGTGGTGGTGATCACGGGGGACAACGATCCCGTCTTATCGGACGGGACGTGGACGGAGAGGGACGTGTCGGCTCCGGTGATGCAGTTCTCGGCCACGGAGGAGGCGGGCTGGGTTCCCGGTGGTCGGGTTCGGTCGGGACCGAACTGTCTCCGCCACACGCCGGCGAAGGGCCCCCGGCCGAGGAGGCTGGGCAGCGGGGCTGGGAGGAGTGCGTTGGAGGCGGGAGCTGCTCGAGTCGTCGGCGGTGGGGGATTCGATCCTTTACTTCTGGCGTCCATGGGGGAGGTGAACACTTCAATCCCGATCTCTTCGGACTCGGCATTCACGCCGGAGGAGACGCCGGAGGAGACACCGGAGACAGTTGCTTGGCGCCGAAGAAAGGGGAAGGGGTTGGCGACGGCAGAACCGGGTAGGGTTGAGCAGGCTCGGGTTGGAGAAGATGTGGGCCTGGGTCGTGGATTCATGGGTGATGCTCGTTGGGCTGCTGCGCTGGGTCAGAAATATGTTTGGGCCTAGGGTGGTGGAGGTGATGTAGCCCGGTGGACTGCGAGATTTGGAGCGGGTCGGATCAATACTGAGGGGGCGGGTGGGCTGGGCGAGGGGGCGGCACTGACCCCGGGCCGGGTCAGGATCGTGGGTTTGGCCCGAGCCCGTATGGGCGCCCGACCCAGGCGGGTAAGGGAAACCCGATCTCTAGGGTCCATCCGGTTGACCCCTATCTCGGACAAAGGCGCTCCTCGGGGGAGCAGGTTGGGGTTTTGGATTCCCAGATGAGCGCTATGAGGATCAAGGACGTAGTAGTGCCAGTGCAAGAGGTGACTGGTCGTGGGAATCTGTATCCATTCGCGCTGGCAGCTAAGGTCCTGACTACCAGGAAAAAAATTTGGAAGTCAGTGGTGGCGCGAATGGAGGATGTCTGGGGAATGAAAGTCGAGGCTAACCCCCTGGAGGGAGGCCTGGTTGCTTTCTTCTTCCAATCACCTAAGGAGAGGGAAAGGGTTTTTTTGGGAGAACCTTGGTCCTTTTGGGACTCCCTGGTCTTGTTTACGGACCTAAGGTGTTAGTCTTAGTGCCCGTAGTTCAATCCTAAATGTCCAAATGTATATATCATCGTTAGCAATAAAATTAAAGCGGCTTTATATTACTTATATGTTGGAGTAATATATCGATGTGTGCTCTGATCTATGCCCACCATGCGAATAGAACCATAGATCGAGATAGATCACACTCGATGGGTCCCTAGTTAACAAAGCTTCACTAGAAGCGACTAGTATGAAAGATGGCTCTTTATGGCTTACGTTCTGTTAGTCATTGGAATGGGATTCCGGAGTTTGATCATAGATATCATGTGGGACATGATATTGGACGACCCGACATGAATATGTGCCATAGATCAAGTCATGAACATATTCATTGTCGTAGCTTGTCATGTATCCTTAGACCAAGGAGTCTTTGTGATCGCTATGTAGTCAACAACTGAGTTTGACCTGAGCCTAACGTTGTCCGTAACAGGGCTTCCATAACGGCCAGGATTGGCTTGGGGATGGGCTACATGAGTGACACGAAAGACGGCTAAGGGATTTATCCCTCATACTGAGGTATGGGAAAGATATCGGTTCTCGGCCGCTTGATCGAGAGTGACTGAAAGAATAGCATGGCCATGCACATGATACTGGGTATCATATCTTCAGTCATCTCACATATCAAGGAACGATGATTGAGAATAATAAGGATGACGACTCTATGCCTTATCTCAATCAGGATATCGGAGATAAAAGGATAATGAAAGGGACGACGGAAAGGTTAGAATCGACAGGGTCGATTCGTTATGTAGTGTCAGGCAATACTAAAGTCTCGTTAGTTGCCACTTAAATAGGATCAAGTAAAATGGGATTTTACGTTGATCTATTGACATGCATAAACCTAAGGGTCACACCGGAGGATGAAACTCATTGACACATTTATGGAGAATGGCCAAAAGGGAGTTGTCTCGGGACATGACCAAAACTGGGTTTTGGGTCATGTGCCCGTAAGTGAATAGGACTTTACGGATCGAGACAAGGCTTGGAGTCTTGGGATTGATCGCGTCGAATAATGTTGGACATTTCCGGTATGGAAGGCATGGAGGCGATGAGCGAATCACGGGACCTCGTTGGAAATGGCCATGGGCCATGTTCCAAGAGGCCCATGAAAGGCCCATGCAACCAAGGCCCATGGAACTAATTAATCAAGTCTTGATTAATTAGTACTAAGTAAGCAAGACAAGGATTAAGGTGTTGGTGATTCACCACCTAACCCAATCTTGTCTTGCCATACTTTGTCCTATTTACACCTTACTTGACACCATACTTGTCCCATGCCTTTAGTTGGACAAGTGTGGGTTTTGTTATGTTTAAGTCATCTTTTTTCAACATAACAAACACAAGACAAGAATAGGAAACACATTTTCTCTCCCTCTTCCATGGCCATTTCGGGTTTGGCAAGCTCCCACCTCCATTTTTGTGTTCCTGAGTCCTCAAAGAGAAGAACTACGTGGCTTTGATTCCCATGTGGATACGTAGGCGTCTTGGAGACTCAAGCCAATCATTCGTTAACCGGTGTTCTTGTTTTGGTAAGAAATAGTGCTGAATTTTTCTCTTGTGAATCCGTTCTTTGTTAGTTGTTTCATGGTTTAATCGTCTCTTGGTTTTCATTGATTTTCCGCTGCGAGTTGGTTCATCTCCAACCCTACCTCGAGACCCAACAGTGGTATCAGAGCCGTGCTACCTTCGGGATTCACAAGACGGTGATCAAAGTTTCGGTTTTGCTTGAAAGTTTCGTTTTTTGGCATGTTGTTTTGCTAAATTGTTTGATAACATGTTTTAAATTCTTGTTTATGGATTTAATGCATGTAAAATGAATTTTTGAAAATTATTTCAAATCTGGAAATTTTGAAAAAAAATTGATTTTTCGGGTCTCGGGAGCGGGACTCTCGGGGAGTCGAAACCGGGACCGAACGGGGCTCCGTTGGACGGAGCTAGGCCAAGCATGACCATTGGATGGTCGATATGCCAAGGCTAAACCGTTCTGTTAGTTATGACGAGTTTGGAACCGTCATGACGAACTCGAAAATCAAATGCTCAAAAGTTTCATTTTTGAACGGTTTCGATAAACCGAGCATCAAAAAAAAATTCGAAACTTGGCTATTAAATAAAACCGGAAAATCACATGATGTTTGATAACATGATTGTTTGATAACACGATGTGTGATGTGATGTTGGCATGGTGTACATAATAGCCCCGAGTTCGATTTAATTATTTATCGCTTTTCACGGCCTGCGAGCCGTTAGAGTTAGCGTGTAATTATTCTTTCAAGGTGTGGTCGTCGAACCACTTGTTTGTAATATTTAATTATTCCTGATCTGCGAGTCGTGTATCAAATTGTAATATTTTGCTCAAGACGAAGAAAGGGAGAAAAGGTCATTTGGTGGCTTTTCGGGTGTTGGCATCGGCTTGGAGTCGGTGGAGCTCAAGAAGCTAGTGGGAGTTAGTTTAGGGGGCTATTATGTGCACATTTATCGCTTTATGCTTGGTTTAGTTTATGCATGATTAATTCTATGTGTTTTAGAATTGCATGCTTAACTTTATTTACCGAGCATATCACCTCACATGCAAAGATAAAATTGGAATTTTAATCCTTGTGTGTGAACCCTTAGAACCGTCATTGCATTGGATGTAGTTGACGGGTTTAAAGGAAGAATTACATTGGATGTAATTTGAGGCATCATTGCATTTGGAATGTAGTTGATGTGCTCATCGCATCTAGGATGTGCCAAAGTTTTGAACACAACTGGACAAGTAAAAGCGGGTCATGTCCGATACCTCCCAATCATCAACACCTTACTACCTCCCCGTCCTATGGGTGTCGTGCGCATTAGCGGAGCATCCATGGGGAAGCGGGGTAGTAGGTTTGGACGACATATGTGGGTGTCGTGCGCATTAGCGGAGCACCTACATAGTGACGAGCCATAGTTGAAAATTGGTGGACCCGACTACGATTCTCAGCCTGAGGTTGAGCTAGGGTAACAGATAGGGTAAGTCGTGTACATAAGTACATACCCTAGCCAAGAGTCACATTGGATGTGATTGAATGGAGTCCTACCTACATAGCTCGATTAAGTGGTGAGCATTAGTTCAGCTTAATCGAATGAATCAAGGATCTTGGTTTCAGATTCTAAAGGTTTAGAATCGATTGTTGGTGTTTAAGCTTGATCTTCATAAAATTTATTCAGTTTACTGATTAAATTTTATCTGTTGTAGATCAAATGGAAAATTCAGCGAACATTAATAGTTTGTCATTAAAAACCATTCTTGACAGGGTCAAGCTAAATGGGACAAACTATTTGGACTGGTACAGAATTTTGAGGATAGTCCTCAAGTCTGAACGCAAAGAATATGTCCTTGACAAGGCTGTCTCTAAGACCATATCAGAGTTACATGAAGTGTCATTAATTGCTGAGAAGAATATATCAGGGATCTGGGATCCAAGGATATTCTGATGGTCAACAAGGGAATTGGAAGTGGCAAGGGCGGGGCCCATGCGCACTTGGCAAGAAAGATGAGACAGCTGAGAATGTCTGCTTCTACTGCCAATAGCCTGGTCATTGGAACCGGGATTACAGGAAGTTCACGGCTGATCTGAAGAAGGGCAGTGGGACTGCGCCTTCATCAAATAGCGTGGATGATCTGAAGAAGGGTAGTAGGACTGCGCCTTCATCAGGAAACCTGGATGATCTAAGGAAGGGAGGTGGGACCGTGCCTTCATCCGGTATTAACTCTATAGAGCTACATCTCTCTACTTCCAAAGATTCATGGGTATTAGATACCAGGACTGAATCTCACACATGCACTTATATATGGTGGCTGAAAGTAGGAGAGGTTTGGAAAGATCGAAGTGGACTTCAGAGTTGTGGCAACTGCTGTAGGATAGTCTTGCTTTTCCAAGTGGCCTTGTCTTAGTATTCTATAATGTATATTGCATACCTACTTTTAGTAGGAATATTATATCTGTATCCGTGTTTGACAAGGAAGGATATAATGTTAATATTGGAAATGGAGTTTTCAATGTTCTATGCAATGATATGTTTTATACAAGTACTGACTTGGTTGGAGGATTGTACATATTAGATATGGGTAACAATGCCTCAAGTTCTATATATTTCGTTAATACCAATAGGTCTAAATCCAACGATTTAAACCTAACTCTATTAAGGCACTGTCATTTAGGTCGCATAAACAAGAAGCACCTATCAGCACTTCAGAAGTGCGGACTTTCAGGTTCATTCGAATTCCATTCGATCGATAGGTGCAAGGTTTGTTTGATGGGCAAAATGACTAAAGTGCCATTTTATCGATCGCGATGAAAGGGCGGGTGAATTATTGGGGCTGATACACTCGAATGTGTGTAGACCAATAAGTTCACTTGCCAGGAGGGGTTTTAGCTACTTTATCACATTTACTGATGATTATAGTAAATATGGTTATGTCTATTCGCTAAGACATAAGTCTGAAGCTTTTGATAAATTCAAAGAGTTTAAGACTAAAGTAGAAAACCAGCTCGACAAAGGTATTAAGGCACTTCGATTGGATCGAGGTGGAAAATACTTGACCACAGAGTTATTAGATCATCTAAAAGAGAATGGGATCCTTTTGGAATGGACTCCTCCTGGGACACTGTAGATGAAAGGTGTAGACAAACGGAGAAATCGGACATTGTTAGACAATGGTCCGTTCCATTATTAGTTGGACTGATCTCCCAATCAGTTTTATGGGATTATGCTCTAGAGACGACCGCATTCATAGTGAATCGGGCTTCGACGAAGGGTGTGGAAGGGACACCATTTTAAAATGATATGGGATGATGCCCGCTTTGTCCTTCCTAAAGATTTGTGGTTGCGAGGCTTATGTGAAACATTTGGTTTTGACTAAGCTCGAACCAAGATCTGAGATATGCACCTTCGTTTGGTATCCCAAAGTAACAAGAGGATACTACTTCTACAATCCTAGTGAGAACATGGTGTTCGTCGCTTGGGGTGGGGTCTTTATGGAAAAGGAGTTTTGTTTCCAAAGACGTCATTGGGAGGAATGTGCATCTCGAAGAAATTCAGGATGGTACAGATCTGTCTAAACCGATTGATAACCCAGTAGAAAGGAGCCAGAGATTGTCGTAGAGTAAGAACCAATTACTGTTACAATTCCGGAAGGTCCAAGGCGATTTGAAAGGATCAATCTTCCACCTCCAAGATATGGTATCCGGAGGTGACAATGAAGTCATGGTGGATCACGATGATCCAGCCACCTTTCAAGAAGTCGTGGATGGGCCCGACTCCGAGTTATGGCTGGGAGCCATGAGGGAGGAAATGCAATCCATGTCGGACAACCGAGTCTGGGAACCGGTTGATCCCATCAGTGGTGTGAGGACCATCGGATGCAAATGGATCTTCAAGGTGAAGATGGACATGGACGGTAACCCTCTGACCTACAAAGCTCAACTGGTGGCGAAAGGTTATAGGCAGATCCAATGGATTGACTATGAGGAAACCTTCTCCCTAGTGGCTATGGTCAAAATCGATCCAAATTCTTCTTGACATAACTGCGTATCATAATTACGAGATATGGCAAGTGGATGTCAAAACCGCTTTCCTAAATTGAAATTTGACTGAGTACGTTTGTATGTCTCGGCCCAAAGGTTTTGATGATCCGAAGAATAAGGGAAAGATTTATAAGTTGTTGAAATCCATTTATGGATTGAAACGAACTTCTCGGAGTTGGATCCTTCGTTTTGATGAAGCTGTAATTGGATTTGGCTTAATCAAGAACGAGGATGAATCTTGCGTTTATAAGAAGGCTAGTAGGAGCAAGATTACCTTTCTGGTTCTCATTGAAAGCGACATCCCAACCTTGCACGAGACTTAAGCTTGGTTGAGGAAGTGTTTTTCAATAAATGACTTAGGCGATGCTTCTTATATCTTAGGGATTAAGATATGTAGAGATCGCACCAAGAGGGTCTTGGATTTAAGTCAGGGAACCTATGTGAACAAGGCATTGAGTAGGTTCTTAATGGTCGATTCAAAGAAAGTACTCTTACCCACTAGTCATGGCATTTATCTCAGCAAGACTCGGTGTCCTAAGACAGCTGATGAGCTGAAAAGGATGATGAGAATCCTATGAGCCTAGGGGCAGGATCGATCATATATTCCATGACATGTATGAGACTGGACGTCTCGTAAGCCTTATGTTGTACCAGTAGATATCATTTTAACCCGGGGAAAAGATGATGCTGAACTAGTCGTCGAAGGATGAGTAGACACTAGTTTTCCAAGACAAATCCAGATGACTTTAGAAGTCAGTCAGGATATGTGTTTACGCTGAATGGTAGAGCTTTAGCTGGGAGAGCGTAAAGCAAGATACCATTGCCGAATCTACGACAGAGGCCAAGTACATGGATGCTGCAGAGGCAGCTAAAGAGGCTATGTGGATTTGGAAATTCATGGCAGGGCTGGGTGTAATTAAAAACCCATCCAGGCCGGTGAATCCATTTTGCGACAACACAAGGGCCATTGCGCAAGCTAAAAGCCCAGATCGCATAACAAATCCAAACATGTACTGCGGCGTATCCACCTCATCAGAGAAATACTGAAATAAGGTGAAGTGAAGATAACCTATATTGCAACAGATGATAACATAGCCAACCCTTTGACTAAGGCAGTGTCACTGCCCGAACATGTTAGACATGTAAAGTCGATGGGTACATATTGGAGTTTAGATTGGAACTTGGGCAAGTGGGAGATTGTTAGTCTTAGTGCCCATAGTTCAATCCTAAATGTCCAAATGTATATATCATCGTTAGCAATAAAATTAAAGCGGCTTTATATTACTTATGTGTTGGAGTAATATATCGATGTGTGCTCTGATCTATGCCCACCATGTGAATAGAACCATAGATCGAGATAGATCACACTCGATGGGTCCCTAGTTAACAAAGCTTCACTAGAAGCGACTAGTATGAAAGATGGCTCTTTATGGCTTACGTTCTGTTAGTCATTGGAATGGGATTCCGGAGTTTGATCATAGATATCATGTGGGACATGATATTGGACGACCCGACATGAATATGTGCCATAGATCAAGTCATGAACATATTCATTGTCGTAGCTTGTCATGTATCCTTAGACCAAGGAGTCTTTGTGATCGCTATGTAGTCAACAACTGAGTTTGACCTGAGCCTAACGTTGTCCGTAACAGGGCTTCCATAACGGCCAGGATTGGCTTGGGGATGGGCTACATGAGTGACACGAAAGACGGCTAAGGGATTTATCCCTCATACTGAGGTATGGGAAAGATATCGGTTCTCGGCCGCTTGATCGAGAGTGACTGAAAGAATAGCATGGCCATGCACATGATACTGGGTATCATATCTTCAGTCATCTCACATATCAAGGAACGATGATTGAGAATAATAAGGATGACGACTCTATGCCTTATCTCAATCAGGATATCGGAGATAAAAGGATAATGAAAGGGACGACGGAAAGGTTAGAATCGACAGGGTCGATTCGTTATGTAGTGTCAGGCAATACTAAAGTCTCGTTAGTTGCCACTTAAATAGGATCAAGTAAAATGGGATTTTACGTTGATCTATTGACATGCATAAACCTAAGGGTCACACCGGAGGATGAAACTCATTGACACATTTATGGAGAATGGCCAAAAGGGAGTTGTCTCGGGACATGACCAAAACTGGGTTTTGGGTCATGTGCCCGTAAGTGAATAGGACTTTACGGATCGAGACAAGGCTTGGAGTCTTGGGATTGATCGCGTCGAATAATGTTGGACATTTCCGGTATGGAAGGCATGGAGGCGATGAGCGAATCACGGGACCTCGTTGGAAATGGCCACGGGCCATGTTCCAAGAGGCCCATGAAAGGCCCATGCAACCAAGGCCCATGGAACTAATTAATCAAGTCTTGATTAATTAGTACTAAGTAAGCAAGACAAGGATTAAGGTGTTGGTGATTCACCACCTAACCCAATCTTGTCTTGCCATACTTTGTCCTATTTACACCTTACTTGACACCATACTTGTCCCATGCCTTTAGTTGGACAAGTATGGGTTTTGTTATGTTTAAGTCATCTTTTTTCAACATAACAAACACAAGACAAGAATAGGAAACACATTTTCTCTCCCTCTTCCATGGCCATTTCGGGTTTGGCAAGCTCCCACCTCCATTTTTGTGTTCCTGAGTCCTCAAAGAGAAGAACTACGTGGCTTTGATTCCCATGTGGATACGTAGGCGTCTTGGAGACTCAAGCCAATCATTCGTTAACCGGTGTTCTTGTTTTGGTAAGAAATAGTGCTGAATTTTTCTCTTGTGAATCCGTTCTTTGTTAGTTGTTTCATGGTTTAATCGTCTCTTGGTTTTCATTGATTTTCCGCTGCGAGTTGGTTCATCTCCAACCCTACCTCGAGACCCAACATAAGGGCCCACATGCAAATCTCGGACGTGCAATTCCATCATTTCTCGGTCTGGGCGTGTGTTTAGAATCTACCAGTGGGGGCTTGGACGAGGGATGTGGGCTTCTGGATAGGAAACACATTGGGAGTATGCCAAGGTGTGGATGTGGACATGGAGGGTCTCTGCTGGGGAGACTTCATGAAGATCAGAATCAGGGCCGATATTCGGGTCCCCTTGCAAAGCCAACTCTGGTTCCGCTTGTCCGTTTCTCAAGTAAGAACTCGCCTGAATATCTCGTATGAATATTTACCTGAGCATTGTTTCGGGTGCTGCTGTGCGGGTCATCTCTTCCCGATCTGTCTGGTTGCTGGGGGAGTACGGGGGTCCTCGTTGAAGGCGCCAAGGATCCGAGATCGGCGCTCGAAAAGGCGAAACATGGGAAGGCCATCCCAGGGACGAACTGGACGTATATGGGTGGATCAGGGAAGGGAGGTCATACCAAGGGGACACCACAGACACCTCCGAGGCAGGAAGGAAAAGGGTGGTGGGGACAGCGGGAAGCAGGGGATGCTGAGATACCGGTAGGTTGGTTACCATGTGACCCGACGGCGTCATTGTCGGGAAACAAGAGGGATGAGAGAGAGGAGGACTCAGCGGGGGAAGAAGAATCAGCGGCGTCGAATGAGGCGTCTTCAGCAGCGACGGGGGGCTTCAAGCATCCCCGCCTCCAGGAATGAGTACTGAGGAGGTCAGGGAGGGTTTCGACGATTGTACCTTCTCCTTGGTCTATAGGTGGCATTGGTACCACCAACAGTTGATGAGTTACTTCTCTACCACTTCGGAGTCAGCAATCCCGCGTTCAGGAGCCCTACCATTATCAGTCAAGGGAGGACGACGCACGTTGACTTACCGGGGGAGTAATCGGTCAACCATTGCTTGTTTATCCTCTGATCTTCTTGATCGGTATCTTATGGTTGGAGTATATTGTATCGGTGTCTCTGGATGCTACCACAGTCCCACCCCTCCGACTGCCCCTATGCCTAAGAGTAAAATTTACTTTTCTGCATTTGTCTTTCAAGTTCTGCTAGATTGGTTACTATGTATGGTGACTCCTGCATTCGCAGGCACCATAATGCTTTTATATTTATAATATCATCGTTTCTACCTCAAAAAAATGCCTTTGTTACCTTTTTTAATTTATCCATGAACGGTAAAGTTTTTGTTTGAAACGAGTAAATTGGATATTGTATTACTGTAAGCTGTAAACCTTATAAGCTAGGGCATAACTCTACAGGATTTCAGATATTTGTCCCAGTCGACCGTAGTCCACCAGGCGCTCATGCATCTGTAGAAATAATTTGCTTCTACTTAACTCAGGAATTCTCCTTACCGACATTTCAAAATAATAGACATCAAAAACCTAAACCAAACTGACCAAAGACCTAATCGACCTAGGAATAAAAGAAGATGCATACCTAACAAAATCGGAATAGTGCTTTGATTGCGGCTTTTTCGAGACTCCCCAACACTGGTAGTCATGGGTCTGTAGGTATAGGTCCCGAGTAAACCTTTCCACCCCCGCCGGGTCTTGTCATTCTCCCTGCGGAGGGCCATGTCCCTCCATCTGCAGTTCCTGGACGCGCTTCAGTGCAGTCTTCTTGTCCATTTCTTCCTGGGTACCTGCTTCTTCATTTACCCCCTCCTCGTGTGCCTGTATTGGTCGAGGCCAATCCAACGGTTCAGTGTACTCCCCCGGCTCCTCGATCCTAAGGGTTTATGTAGTACAAGCCCCCCAGCAGGGTTTGCCGAAGGTGTGGCCCCGTTTCGCCTCACCTCTATTAATTCGAGGCCGGGGTCCGATTGCCGGGTTGTACTTCAGCAGGCCCTTGAGGTACACTAGTAGATTATCCTGGTTGTAGAGGGGGGCTGAAACCCTAGCATTATGCGAACGACGTACCTTTTCCCTTATTGGTCTCGATGTCGCCCCCCCCCCCCACCCCGGTGTGGGGTACCCGAGGATTCGGTCATGCCGTGGATTGTGGGATCTCGTTCTGACTCCCCTGCATGATTCCGACTTGGGTGATGGCCTTTGGCTTGGTGCGTGGAATTGTCTCGGCCGGGGCGCTACCCGTCGACGGGGTATCACCTGATGCCCGCCTCGTGAGCTTGGCTTCTGTGGGTTCGTAAACCCTAGTGTCGCCGCGAATTTCGCTGGGTTCACTCATGAGGAGGGCGGGGGTCGTGCGAACCAGAGGTCGTGATCCCGACCTCCGGCCTGATGCCCGATCAAGCCCGATCGTTGATCCTTCTAAACCTATTGGCGGTGACCGGTAGGATTCGAAAAGGAGGACAGTCTGGTATCCGAGATAACCCGTACTTGGGCCATGACGGTGCCGAGTGGTGGTACCAGATTGGGTCTCGCCGGAGGAAAGGAGCTGACCGATGATGCAGAGTGTGGTGGCGGGGGAAAGATGGCTGCAATTGCCATCCTAGGGTTTGGCGTGCAGGAGATCGACGATGAAGCGGGATGGGTGGCCGCACAAAGGGGTAGGGGATCCACGACTGGTCGGGGTTCATGGTGACATGTGATGATGATTAGGGGAGCGAGAGTCGAAAGGCAGAGGTGGTTGTGGTGTCGCCGCCGGTGAAGAGAGATCAACCCTTAGGGTTCAAGTACTAACCCTTACGGTTTTCCGAGAGCTTTCTTCCAATTAAGCGCTTGTTCAAAAGCAACAAGAGAATTTTTCACGAACGGTAAAGTTTGTACGTTCAGAATAACAAATTTGATAACTTTTTGTATAATGTGATTAAAAACTAATAGAATGATGTGGAGTAGTCGTTTTTTTCTTATATTTCAAATAATTTATATTATAAATTAAAAAATTATTTTACTCCTCCTTATCTTTAAATACTTAAGAATTTATTAATTTATAAATAACTTTTCTTTATTTTTATTAATTATTATAATTATTTTTTATTAAAAAAACATCTTTAATTCTTATTTTTAATTTTTCCTAAATATTTTGTAATTCTTTATTTTCTTATTTTTAGTAATTCTTTTTTCATTTTTATTATTTCTTTTTTTTCCAGTAATTCATTAAAAAAAATTCTATTTATAATTTTTTTACTAATTGTTTTTGTTAATTGTGTTTTTTAAAATATTAATTTAATAAAAAAAAAGTGGTTCGTGTCGAGGTTGAGTAGCTGGGTCAGCAGATGAAATGTCCTCGACTCCATGTCGAAGATCTTGAAGCGATAAAAACGACTATCGCGTCGTCGTGTCGCGACAATGATTCACTTGTCCTCGTGCATATTTGCCGGAGTGAAGAAATGGACGCATGTCAACACGATAAATTAAAATATCTCATGATATATAATCATATTATCATTCATTACTTGATTTTCCATAAGATTTCTCAATCAAGTCTCGGTGAATTAATAACATAAAATATATTCTCAATATATAGTTGCCATAAGTTGAGGTTTTAACAGGCTCGAAAATAAATACTTAAACTCAAGTATATTCATTTTTACTTATTTTTTCCTATAAATGTTCGTTAAAAATATATTTGATTTCATCAAATAAATTATGTATTTAATTTCATATTAAACTAGATGACTCGTAAAACATGAAAGGTTTGCCTCAAACTCGATTTGTTTATCCAACAAATCTGACCATGAGCCAAATCTAGCTAGATCTCGAATTATAACCATAAATAACATGTATACATACATCAAAAAAAAGAAAAACATGTATACATTAATATGGATCTAATAACAAGTGCAAATATTTCTGGTACGATATATAATACCTCAAACCCGCGGGACGTAATTGCAAGGGAGAAACGTGGAACCTCGGCGCTTAATTCTCATATTGTTGCATAAATCTAGGAGACGCAACGGCTAGTATCTCCCAACGGTAAGCCACAACGGTAAAAAATTCAAATATTTTTGAGCTTTTTTATATTCGTCCTTAAATCTCCCTTCTCGTTCAGTTTCCCCCTCTCTTCTTCTTCCACATCCCAATCGTCAGTCACAGCCACTCTCCGCTCTCTTCACATCATTCATAATCTGAACCATAAAAGCGATATACAATTTTCATTTTGTGAAGATGATGCAAGATATGTGGAACGGCCCTCCTGGTTTCAGGCCCACCAGATCCGCTCCTTCCTCGCCGGCGAAGCCTCTCGGAGTCTCCAGAACACGATCCGATTCCTTCCACATAACTCACAAGGTCCCAGTTGGGGACTCTCCATATGTGAAGGCAAAGAATGTTCAGGTACTCTTCTGGGTACATTTGAATTCGGATTGAAATTTTGAAATTTGAAAAGTTGGGTATTGTTTTGTTGTGTGTGTCCTCTAATGGGTGTTCGTTTTTGATCGATTCAGTTGGTGGATAAGGATCCGGAGAAGGCGATACCGCTGTTTTGGGCGGCCATTAATGCCGGGGACAGGGTGGACAGTGCTCTCAAGGACATGGCTATTGTGATGAAGCAACAGAACAGAGCCGAGGAAGCAATTCAAGCAATCAAGTCCTTAAGGAGCAAGTGCTCCGACCAAGCCCAAGAGTCTCTTGATAACATTCTTCTGGATCTCTACAAGGTAACAACCCAAAACCCCAAATCGGCAATTGTCTCTTGTGTTCCGTTCCTTATTGATGATGATGATGATGATGATGATAATTTTGATGTTACAGAGATGTGGGAAATTGGATGACCAAATCGCACTGTTGAGGCACAAGCTGTTCTTAATTCATCAAGGCCTGGCTTTCAATGGTAAGCGCACGAAGACGGCTCGGTCCCAAGGGAAGAAATTTCAGGTCTCGGTCGAGCAAGAAGCGACTCGATTACTGGTAAGAACATTTTTTAAATTGGGGATAAAAATGGTAACTTTAATTGAGTTCATGAACTGAGACTGTATGTGTCAATTGGGTTTGTTGAAACAGGGGAATCTAGGATGGGCATTGATGCAGCAGAGCAAGTACATAGAAGCCGAAGACGCGTATCGACAAGCCCTTTCGATAGCTCCGGATAGCAACAAGATGTGCAACATGGGCATATGTCTGATGAAACAGGGGAGGATATCGGAGGCCAAAGAAACGCTCCGGCGAGTGAAGCCTGCAATGGCGGATGGACCCAGAGGAGTGGATTCGCACCTCAAGGCCTACGAGAGAGCACAGCACATGCTCAGGGACCTGGAGTCGGAGAGGATGGTGAACAAAGGAGGGGACAGGGTGGAACAGAGCAAGCTCTTCGAGGCCTACCTGGGCTCGTCCTTGATCTGGCAGCCACAGCCCTTCGGGGACCACGATGCCGTGCCGGTCAAGGCTGATGATTTCGCCGACGAGAATGTGAACTCAACAAACATGGCGAAGAAGCCTCCTCCTCCTCCGCCTCAGGGGAGTAAACAACTCAATTTCGGAGCACAGCCGTTTTACGCGGCGAAATGGGAGAGCCAGCCAACCGTGAAGGACCCAATTCAGGAGAGCCTGAAGAGGACAAGGTCCGGCAATGGGGGAGATAATTGGGTGACGAAACCAGGCGCGGCGGTGGTTGCGGTGGAGAGCAAGTCAAGGAGGAGGCTGTCCCTTGAGAAAGAGGACAAGTTGCCGGACAACAATGACTTCGAAGAAGCAATTCTGGCGGCTATTTTGGGGAGTGCGGGGAAGAAGACGACGACAGTGCGAGGAGGATTGAACGGCAACAGTTCATCTTCTGGAGGTGGTGGGGTTATGAAGATGAAGGTGGAGAAGAGGCTTAAGGTGTTTCAAGACATCACTCCCTCCACATTCAGTCCTAAAGCTTAGTGGGTGCTAATTTATTAGATTATCGGAGATAAACTTGTTCTCCTTCGTACCAGATAGATATGTGTTCTAATTAAACCTCTCAAATTCAACCAATAAATTATTCACTTCCTAATCTATTTTCACTTCTTAAACCTTATTTTAAGGAAGCAGCTCGGTTTTAGAGTACGTGCTTTCGTAAATGTCAATCGACAAATCCCAAAATACCGATCCTTCTACCGTTTTTCCAAGCATCTTCTTAGACTTTAACTAGTAATTTGTGTTTGCGTTGGATGATGGGATGTCGAATCAACTCCCCAAACTATAATTTTCCTTTACCATCAATGTTTATTATCGATGTGGTTATTAACGTCCCAAAGAAGTATTGAATGACTATTTCCAAGAATCGTGACCCAAAACGCTAGTTCTCATAATGTTTCCTTTGCAAGTCATTTCCACCAAATTTTCTTCCAAAAACAATCAATTGGGTTTAAGGCTTGTTCTTGGGCCATGAAACGGACATGTGCTCTACTACCATTGACGGGTCGACCCGTTAGTGATTAGAAATATCTTTGTCATGCATGGCTCACACCTAGAGAGTGAAGTTGGAGGAACTTGTAGCACTGAACTGTGGGAGCTTTATACAAGATTCATTGTAAATACTAAATTAAAGTGTTATGTTACAAAATAAGGGAAGAAGATGAACTTTTGAAAGTGCTTGCATGATGCATGTTCATGTGAAATATAGTGGGTAGCATAATTGTTAAGCACATATGTGTGTGTGCGCATAAAAGTTAGATTGGATGAGTTGTGTTTCTGGTTTTGGCAGCCACAATACAATACATAGAGATACTGCATGTGGATCATCAGATTTGTTTGGAGATTCCATTACTCAATAACCCAACAAAGATCAAAGTCACAAGAGATTAGTTTAAACGATTAGACCATACATAATATAATAATTCATCTTATTATATTAAGCATATAGGTAATGATTTTAAAACTAATCTCTTCATTACATCTAGTCTAACTAGTGTAACTTATTCTATGTCATAAAAATAACAATTCTTCTTGAATAACTTATATCAAAAAAGATTTTTGTTTTATGGCAACTTATATTTCACATGCACTTTAGAGAGTATTGTTTACTTAGAAGGAAGTTTTGGAGTCATCTTGGAAAAGAATCATAATCGCAATTTCCTAGTACAATTAAATGGCATCGTTGATAGCAATATCAGCAATCTTTATTAGGAGCATGCAACCTTTGATTATCATAAGTCAATTTATTGAAGAATCAATAGTCGTTTAAAAGAAACACATAATCATCGTAACTAGACCAACTTATGATTATCACAAGTCAATTCACTAAAAAAAACCAATAGTCGTTAAAAAGAAAACACAACATTATTGTAATCAGACCAATTTGACCAGTCGGTACCACAAAACGTCCTCAGACGCAAACCGAGAATAAGCCAAACAAAACACAACATTATTGTAACCAGACCAATCCAACCGGCCGGTACCACAAAATGTTATCGGGCACAAATCGAGAACAAGCCTTGAAAACCCAATAAAACCTCTTTATCTCCATTTCCAAAGGCTTTAGAACTTGGAAGGCCGTTGGAGCATAAATAGACCAAAATGCCATCCCCTCCCCTCCACATCAGCTCAAATTTGGCCCCTTGTGGGATTCTTCTGTCTCTTCACTGTTCCAGTTAAGGAACAATAATATACACATTTTACATTTTGTACGGAGGGTAATTTGGTCAATTATTTTTTTAAGATTTAAAACCATAGGCTCTCTGCCCAAGGCAAGCCTGCTATGCATCTCAAAACTGTTATTGGCAATATCTGTCTGCTCCACCACCACTTCCCAAGTCCACTAAAATTGATCTCTACATACACATATACAAACATTTTAGGCAATGCGGTCAAAT
This sequence comes from Erodium maritimum, assembly GCA_963921825.1. Taxonomy (NCBI): domain Eukaryota; kingdom Viridiplantae; phylum Streptophyta; class Magnoliopsida; order Geraniales; family Geraniaceae; genus Erodium; species Erodium maritimum. Next base: position 11,856,645 of record OY997588.1, on the reverse strand, counting down.
GTGAAATTTGGTAAAACTTTGGGGGGTAATTTTGGGAATTCGCCTGAGCTGACTGCACAAGAGTTTATACAGAAAGAAGCAACTTCTTTTTAGCTTCTGGTACTGCTGCAGCCCACTGCCATTCAAGTAACAAAAAGAGTGTGACTTTGGACCAAAGACCACAACTGTGACAGACAGGGCTAAAATACTTGGTGAACCAGAGCTTGAAGAAGCGGCCATTGATGAGTTGAGAGAGCTTCTTCATCCAGGTAAAGCAAAACCCACAACAGCAAAGTTCATTTTTTTAAAAAAATTTAATGTTGGGTTGTGTTTGTTGTGTGGAAATCTAGAAATTAAATGGGTTGCTGCTACTCGAGAATCGAGAGGGAAGAGATGGTGTCGCGGTGCAAGGCGAGGAAGAGGTACATGAAGCAGCTGGTCAGGGCCCGTCAAGCCTTCTCCGCCGCCCACTCCATGTACCTCCGATCGCTCCGCTCCACCGGTTCTGCTCTGCTCCAGTTCGCCAATGCCGAGACCTGTCTCCACCTCCACCACCACCACCACCACCGTCAGTACCAGCCTCCCCAGCCGCCGACCCCGCCTCCCCCTCCGCCGCCGATGAGCCCCAGCTCCGACACCTGGACCTCCGTCACGGAGTCCCCGGCTCTGCCTCCTCCCCCGCCGCCGCCTCCGAGCTCCGGCTGGGATTTCTGGGACCCTTTTGTGCCGTCTTCCTCCAGGGCGGCGACCGAGGAGGAGTGGGACGCCGCCACCACCACCGCCGCTTCGGAGGTTGTGGTCACCGCAACCGGAGCGATGAGCCAGACTGCGCCGCCTTCGGTAGTGAGCGGGTTCTCTAAAGACACAGCGACCACTAGCGAGATGGCCATGGTGGTGGCGAGGAACAGTAAAGATCTTGTGGAGATCGTCAAGGAGCTCGACGAGTACTTCCTCAAGGCCGGTAGTGCTGGTGGGCAGGTCTCCGTTGTGTTGGAGATCCCTACCCCGAGCTTTTCCGGTCAAAGCTCTACAGGTAAAGTGAAAAAAGCTGCAACCTTTATTCTGTTTGGTTGCTGAGAAAATATGGATTCTTTTTCACAATGCTGCCTTCATTTACACACAAGGGCAAATGGGTGAAGCCCAGATTCATGAGAAATTGCTGATTTTGAATGCAAAATTTCAGGTAAGGTTCATAGCTATGGGATTGGGAGGGGATTGAGTCCAATGCTGTGGACATGGGGATCCAATTCTTCAAAGCTGGATGAGAGAATGGTTGGAGTTGGAGGGTGTGGCATGGTGGGGATGGCTGCTCCTGGTGAGGGTCTTGTCTGTGGGAGCCACTGCTCCACTGTGGAGAGGCTCTATGCATGGGAGAAGAAGCTATTCCTGGAAGTCAAGGTATCAACTCTTGGTTTTCAGTGTGCACAAGACAAAATCCCCAAAATCAACTCTTTTGCAATTTTTTGAAGTGAACCCATACTTTGTTTGGTGCTTAATGCCTTGGTTTTGTTGGTTATTACTCCTTTTTATATGTTGGAGGGGACAAGATTTGACCTTGGACTTTTACTTTATCTAGTGAGTACTTTGGTTTGGTTTGGTTTCAGAACTGTGAGATCCTCAAGGCTGAGCATGAGAAGAGGGTGGCCCAGCTGAGGAAGCTCGAGGTGAAGAGAGGAGACTATCTCAAAACCGAGAAAACAAAGAAAGAGGTTGAAAAATTAGAGTCACAGATGATGGTTGGTTCTCAGGCCATTGAATCCACCTCCGCTGAAATCATCAAGCTGAGGGAGACGGAGCTATACCCACAACTCCTTGAGCTTGTAAAAGGGTCGGTCTTCTTCTCCTTGATCAAATCTATCATACCCCCATTGATTCAAAATCAGTAAACTAAAGGCCAATAATCATATCTCTTAATTAATGTACATAATTGGACTAATTATGGAAATTATAGTGTCCAGAATGAACAGGATAGGTCAACTCCAGTAATTTTTTGGTCAGTATATTTGGTCTTGGTATTGTCTGTCTGATTCTCTTCTGCTATATTTTGTTTGGTTATGTTGTACATTAATTTGCTTTATGTACAATCTGGTGAATTGACTTGAAACTCAATTTAGGAGGTTGGTGTATCCTTACAGTGAGGCATTGTATATATCAGATTCGTATTAGTCCTTTTCTTTTGATGCAAACTAGCATGTGGTGTGGCCCTCCCTCAATGTACCATGATTCTCTTGAGTTGGTGGGATCATCAAATCGAATTAATGTGCTGGTGTGACCAAAATTACGAAAAAAATTCAAAGTATCATGTTTTTTTTATTGTAGATTGATGGGCATGTGGAGAAGCATGTATGAGTGCCACCAAGTCCAGACCCACATAGTTCAGCAGCTCAAATACCTGAGAACCGTACCATCCACAGAACCCACATCAGAAATACACCGGCAGTCAACTCTTCAGCTTGAGCTTGAAGTGCAGCAGTGGCACCTCTCCTTCTGCAACCTAGTCAAGGCCCAGCAGGACTACATCCAGTCCCTTACCGGCTGGCTCAGGCTCAGTCTCTTCCAATTCAACAAGAACCCACTTTTCAAGACTGGTCAGGAATCAAGAATTTACTCCCTCAGTGAAGAGTTTCACCTTGCAATTAACCGAATCCCAGACAAAGTGGCATCTGAAGGAATCAAGAGCTTCTTGACAGTGATCCATGCCATTGTTGCCCAACAAGCAGAAGAGCACAAACAGAAGAAGAAGTCTGAAACTGCATTTAAGGAGCTTGAGAAGAGGACTGGGGAGCTTAGGTTGCTAGAAGCTAAGTACGGCCCATACTCAGCACATGAAAGTTCTGGCAGGAAAAAGGACCCAGTTGGAGAGAAGAGGGTGAAGGTGGAGATGCTGAAAGCTAAAGCTGAGGAGGAGAAGTCAAGGCATGAGAAGTCAGTGAATATAACGAGGTCAATGACACTGAACAACCTGCAGATGGGTTTCCCTCATGTTTTTGAAGCTATTGTGGGTTTCTCAAGCGTGTGTATGCACGCTTTTGAGTCCGTATACAATCAGGCCAAAACTAATACTCAGGAGCATGATCTGAAGATGATTTTGACTTGAGGAATGACCCAGATGTTGTATTAGTGAACCTGCAGTGTCCTGAACTGAGTTTCTTTGTATAGATGTTAGAGTATGCTGTTTAGCTTATGAACTGGCTCAATCAGTTAGGTATAGAGAGGTTAAAGCTCAGGAGACAGTTTTGTTTTTCTTTTCTTTTTGAATGGTTTGCTTGTACTGAAACTGTGTTTGGAAGGAAGACACTTTGTCTAATCAGAACATGTTTCATTACATAGAGCAATGGATGTGTCTTGCAGAACATGACATCGTCTGATTATATACCGAGAGCCCTGCTACCTAAGACACTTGTGCTGCAGCCAAGTCAAGCGCTTATCACCTTTGAGGGCCAGAAACATCTCTCTTGCTGTACTGATTATATACCGAGAGCCCTGCTACCTAAGACACTTGTGCTGCAGCCAAGTCAAGCGCTTATCACCTTTGAGGGCCAGAAACATCTCTCTTGCTGTAGAATCGGTGAACAGATCCACAGCTGAAAAGTAATCTTCTTCCAATTCTAGTATACACTTAGATATGGTGTATCTGGCACTGCATTCTTGTACAGCAGCTGTTCTAAGTTTTGATGTTGTGGCCATCTTCAATATGGCTCCTGCAATAGCACCATCAAATCCCTTGCGCCCTCTCTTTCGGCTACTAAGTGTAGCAGATTGGTATTTCTCTTGCTCTTCTGCCACTATACATTTCCTCATAATCTGATGAAGACTCCTCCAGGAGGCCTTCAAATTCAGCGAAATGGTCATGAGTTCCATTGGTTGCTGGTTCTGAGAATATTATGCAAAGCTGTCTGTACATTGGACAACCACCGCTTTTAATCAACTTAGCATCCACGTGTCCCTGATTAGCAATTTCCATGGTAGAATGTTAGACAAAGAACATTATTCTGCTCCTGCCTGGGTTTGAAGGAACTGCAGCCCTATAACATGAATCAGTGATAGATGTTATGTAACTTCCTAGAGATTGAATAACATTTGGCTTCAACCTTTTAGTGTAATGATAAACAACAAATTCAACACAGAAAGTGTATTCAGTTCCTCCAGTTCAGGCAGGTGAAGAATTACATTTAAGATGAAATAAAAGAACAGAAAATGATGGAGTATTACCTTAGTGTATCTGTCCCACACTTCATCATTGGCTATGACACTGCCTGTAGATTCATCCCAAGCGAAATCGGTTGTGTCAAGAAGTGACTTTACAGTAACATATTGCCTCCTCAAGACGGAATACCAGTTCTTCAGTTGTTCCCTGTCCCATTTCAGACCTGTTTTCTTGAAGAAGCCATTACAGTTTTGTTGAAGGAATTTTTAAGCTTATTTCCCTTGTGAACCTGATCAACCATCAAATTTGCAAGTGGCTTAGTGAGAGATGCTGTCCACTTGGCCCTTGGCTGTGGATCCTGCTGCTGTGGTGGTAGCATCCTAGCACGAGTAACTCGACCAGCCATCTAAAAATTAATAGGAAAGAAAGTAATTAAGTCAAGTTTGTTTTTATGGCATTCATTAGAAGCATGACGTCCAATTAGATTCAAATGGACAGATTTATTTGAAACTATCCCTCTCCCACAAGGTTAAAGTAGTGAATGAGATGAAGCTCAGCAATCTCAGATTACAATCATCCTTTCAGCGTATACATGCATGAATGAGATCACTCAAACTCACATTGAAGAAATAAATCTACAACAAAACCCCATTGGATAAAGAGGAACTTTCATGCCAATGATATTAAGGTTCAAACCAAAAGTTTCCTATGAAAGACAAGATGAAAGTTCAATACTTGTAACTTCAAATCCTAGACCATCCATGATCCATCAATCAATATCTAGATATAGACTAGAACAATGCAATTCGGTACGGTGAAATAGTAAAGTGAACCATATGAAGGTGTGTAGTGAACAATACATAAACTTGTAGAACAATAAAACCCCAAATGCATAATCATTCTTCAGAAATCCACAAATGAAATCTTAATGCTGACAAGTGACAAGCACACAGATCTTGATACAACTAAACAAAGAGTCCATTTTTGCACTTAATAACAATAGTCACAAACAAATAAAGAATTGTTTTTTTCTTTCCTTTTCAATGGTTAGCTTCTACTGAGACAGTGATCAGGAAATAAAGACAACATGGGTAGGCCCAAAAAATATACTACTTACTTGTATATCAGCCACTGACACCACAGCATTACTACTTAAACTAAAACTGGAGGCTGCAAAAGCCAGATCAATGGATTCAATTGGATCCAAACACCCCTCAGCATTGCAAACAAAACCATGATGCAACTTCAGTGATAAAACAGTAGTTAATAATAATAAGAAGAAGAAAACATTAAATTTATGTAAAATTGAGCTCGTGAGATCACAGTACTCACTGATGATGAACAAGTTTTCATTCCAATTGATAAGAAAATGGTACTCAGAAACCTAAAATCAGGAATGTGAAATGAAGCGCATAAATGCGTGATTAAACCCGAATTGAAGAACCCTAGAGAAGACAAACATGCTACGACACGAGGGAGCGTACGTCTCTTTAATTGAAGAGGAGAGGGGAAATAGGAGTTTAACCTTTCTGAATTCGCACAGAATTAGATCAGCAAATTCGGAAATTCACATTCTCCATATAATGCTATGTCAGTTCTCTTTCTTCTTTTTCATTCAGGGCAAAACCGTCATTTCTATGATTTTCTTCTCAGGTACTGGTAATTCTACCCCGTATTGTATATTATTTTGGCTCAGGAAGAAAGAAAAAATAATGTTCCTTAGACCATCTACAGGAGGTTGTTTTTGTCCGTCGAATCGATTGGTTCAATTGTAGTCGGAATCGGGAAAGACTATAATAGAAGGTCAGATTTGGTGAGTTGAACCTGACCAACATCAATACATGGAAGAAGATGAAGGTTGAGAGAGGAGAGAGGAAACGAACAAAGTGGTTAAGGAGGAGAAAGATAGAGAGAATGTGAGAGTAGAATAGGAATTGACGTCGAGAAAATCGAAGACTCAAAAGAGAAAGAATTCTAGGAGAGAGAAAATCGTCAACAAAACGTTAGTTTTTCCATTTTTTTTGCTTCTTTGAACGACAGTTCGCGTGGATTGGCCTCCATTGTGGATGATCTTAAGTTGTTCCAAATTTGGTGGTTAAGGTTCTAGAACATTTCCAACTCAAACGTTCAGGGTGAGCGAAAGGAAGAATTTAGTAATTTTGTCTAGACGGATGATGTAATTAAGGTGTGCGGAGTTCGTATGGGCGAAGAGCTAGTCGTTTTGACGAATAGTTCATGTTCCAAAAAATGTTGACCTGGTTTGTATCATTCGGTCACTAGTTGGATACCACGTATATGTTTATAGGAAAAAGTATGTACCATCAAGTTAATCTAAATGCATCAAGTTAATCTAAATGCATTTTAGATCATAATCCTTAAAAAGAGATGCTATCTCCTGTTCCTTTTCTAGGGCTTCAAGCCGTCGTCGTTGTTTGCAGTCTCCAATCCAAACTCATATCCGTCCATTCATCGTCAACCCGCCACCACTACAAACACCTCCTCCTTCTCCTTCGATGATCAATCGGTCGTCCTCTGCCTCTTCGCCTCCGCCTCCTCCGTCTATTTCGACAGTTACCCTCTGGATCCCCTCATAGAACGGTCGGGAAAAGGGATTGAAAGCGCTCCGCTACATCCTCCTCTTTGAGACGATGAAAGCGGTTGATCGCACTGTTGTGCTCTGTCGCAACCTAAGCTTCCATGGGAGCACACAGGTGGTTGTTGAAGGCCATAAAAAGGGGCTCGCCCTCCTCTAGAATCTGGACAAGGAGGTCGCCGAATATACAACGGACGTTGGGGTATCAATATAGGGCTCAGAGCCCCGGACCGGGAGGGCTCCAGCCTCTCGGGCGTGTACGACAAAGCAGGAAGAATTAACCAGGCGAGGTCTGTTACGCTGCCTGACGAGGTTGAATGAGTCCTAGACGCTGTTAAAGAGACACGTCACGTCCTAATAGGATCTGCACAACCTGATCTCATGTCTCCTCCTTCTCCTAGATACACAACACCCCCACCCTCCACCCCCCACCAAGAGTCTCCACTGAGGGACCAACAAATGTACAATTTTGAAGTTTACAAGAATGTATTCTAAGGGTATAATGGAGGTATTTGGTTCTATCTACCTACGAAGGTCCAACGAAGGGGATGTTCACGACATATTGATCGTCAATTTGGCACATGGCTTTCTCAAGATACTAGAAATCTTCGGATGCTTGCACCGAAGTAGAAGAATTGTTTGTTGGCATGAAAATGGGAAACTTGAATGCAGATATCATCTAGATGATTAGAAGTAGTTACGTATTACATTCATGTCCCGTCATACGATTTCCCTAGATATTATCTCTTCTCTCATGGACAGAAGATAGGTTCATGACTCATTCAAACGACCATTGAACCTCTAAAGATGGATGTCTAATATTATTTTTGATTGCACGTTCAAGTTCCTGCTCGTAATGCCTAACGTTGACAACATACTATTTGAATTGTTCTTCGGTATAGTTTGTCATTAAACCAAAAAATGACAATATTGAGAATAAGTTGGAATTAGAAGAGTAATTTTTTTTGTGATTTTTGAACGAGGACGCTATCATTTTATAGGATTTAGGACCAATTAGATTAAATTTTGTCCAAAAAATATTTGATTTTTGTTATTTTTGCTCGAAGTCCTATTGGTCAACTGTCCCATCCAAGGGTACTAGCCGTTGCTACGGCTATTTCCAACGCCGATAACGTTAATGCCTCATGGAAATCGTCACGTGAAAACACCAATATTTTCGCCAATGCTGCGGTGTTCTTGTTGGCATATACGAAATGTCACATCTAAAAGGCCGCCTACTGTGGATGCTCTTAAAGAATATTGATGCTCTTAATATATTTTTATCCGCCAAAAAATTACACCGTAATACAAAAATCTACCACTAAGAATTTCGTTTAGCCCAAGACTTTCGAGATTAATTCTAGCTTTCACTTGCAATATACTGAAGAAGAAGAAATTCCATATTACATCATCAACTAAAGATTCCAAAATGGACAAGCTACTGGGGAAATTTTTACAGATGGATGCTGCTACACAACTTGCCATTTTCAGCCATACTAATCTTCCCAATCTTCTATTTCGTCATCAGAAGTTTCACTCTCTTTCATGCTGAGACTCGAACCATCAGGATCGTCCTCCTCCATTCCACATGCTCCATCTCCCAGCCATCTGCGCAGTGGCGTATACTCAGTAGCTATAACTGACACATCAGATGAGCTCGGTCTGTCACAAGTGGCAAGCCGCTGTCTTGCCATCTCATGCTGCAAACACATATCAAAGGGATAATCAGAAGAAAATATTGAATTTGAAGCAGTCACGAAAGCATCAAAATGGAGAGAGATTTCAATGCTCCATTTGTGATTATGAAACTATTTTGGGAGAACCTTGATAATGTATCCAATTTGACCTTCCATTTACAAGACTTTACCCACGTTTGCATGACCTATCTTGTAGCCTGCTTTTTTGTCATAAACAAACCATTGAGTTTTTCTCAAAAACCACCCCCCACTATCCCAATTTTGTAATAACTAACTGTAGACAATTTTTTTTTGCAAAAACTTATGTTTAGTATTCCGCAAAAAAAAAAACTGACAGCATCGTAACGGTTTATAGTCAGAGTTAGTTTATGACATAAAATAGGTCACATGGTAAATTCTTGCAAATGGAAGGTCAAAGTGGATGTGTTATTGGAGTTACCCTAACTATTTTCTAGGGGAAATTACATGTCATAGTGTTCATAACAGTTTTGAACTGCGTGAAATGTCAAAAATACATCTATTTAAGAAAATTAAGTTGAGGAAAATTAATTTTCTATAAAACAATAAAATAAACATTTAAGGGGAACAGTGCTGTTATTAACGGAAGCTAGGGTAAAATGATACAAAATAAAGGTTTACAGTAGTGAAATGATGCAAAAACAATGTTTAGGGTGGTGACTTGATACATCTTTGAATTAATGGTGTGACATGATACAAGTAACAAAAAGCGGTACTGACATGTAATTTCCCTTTTTTTTACTTTCTATTGTACTATATGATGGAGCAAAATGCCAGAAGTAATCAGAGGGTAATAAGAAAATTTCGAAGTAACCTTCTTATGCAAGAATGATTGCTCAACTTGCCAGAGCTTTGGCCGGCGAATAGCGTGCCACCTGCCACCTTACGAGAATTAATAAGACAATATTGTGGTTTGTGAATCAACGCTCCATGAAGTATAATTTTAATGATAATAGGACCTGGATGACAATGGCTGAGAGTTCCCAAAAAGCACACCCCGAACAGCAACTGAACCAGCTACCAATTGGAGAATATTTTCTGCCTCGTTATATCTACTTAACATTCCATGGGACGAGGCAAGAAGCAAGTCAGCATCACCTAGATATGAAACCACTGTACATGCATCATCTATTGCTTCCACACCCAAGAAATCCATAACTGCAAGAGATTTGTATCCTTCAGCTGAAATGAAATGAAATAACTCATTATTGAAATAAACAACTTTACAGATTCAGGAATACCATTTTCATGTAGAAATTCAGCAACAGGCCTTGCTTGTCCATGTGCTTGACTAAGAACTTTTTCTGGAGATTCCATTTTCATAGGTAATCTCGTGTATTTTTCCTGTAGGAGTAAGGCATCTTGGTCTACAACGCAATAACATGAAAAAGAATAAGCAAAGATCTAAGAGAACGACTCTATCAACCTCTCTACGAACAAACATTCAATTCCTAAAGATAAAAGTTAAGGAATGGAATACTTGAAATAATTTCTAGTACCAAACCCAATGGCATTTCCAGGCTCCCTTTTGTTATGAAGATATTTTCCCAGGGCATGAAACAGAGAAAGTGTTTCATCCTTGCCAAACGGTAAGGAAAACTGATCATCCAAATGACAGAGCTGATCTTTTCCTCTTGCTGGATCCGGTTTCAGACAGAAGAACTGTAAGGATGTAATAGCATTTCTGATGTCACCTCCACTGGCTTTTGCTATTAGATCAATTTGTTCATTACTCACATTACAATGCTCATGTCCACATATCCTTGACATGACCTTTTTAATGGCATTAGTAGTGATAGGATTGAAAGCAACCTGAAAAAAATTACATATACAATAAGAGTTCAGCATTTGCTGCAGAATATGTTTGAAATCCCTAATTGAACTCATTGTAGAATGTAACCTTACAAGCCCCTGCACTCTCCAGAAACTGTACAAGCTCGTCTGAGCTCCGCATGGTGTTGTCTGCAGGATCAGATTTACCATAATCTGTGACCAATATAACTGTAGGTATTCGAACTGATTCCACGAGAAGGTCCAAACTTTTTTTCAGTCGTCCATAAGCAACCTTTGCATTTGTCAAAGGAAGATCATCAATTAAGAGCAGTGGTGATTTTGATTCCCCTATGAAGGATGATTGGATCAATCCATACTTCCTCACTTTCTCAACAAAATTTTCAAAATCATCCAATTTAGAGGTGTAACGTATCCCTGGTGGTTGATCAGTAAACACCACCAACAAGCATAGTCAGCGTCAGAAGGTAACAAACTTTTAATCATGCTTAGTGCCCGATAAACCAATGCATACTTGTCTGTTTGATCTTAAATTCAAAATTTTATTTCACCATTTACCCTGTTTAACTTAAAACGAAGTTGCTTTTGTCTGGGATGTACAGCAACCCACCCTCTGACGCATACATACTATACATGCAATTATTAGCATTTAAAACAAGGCCATGGTTAACCAGAATCAGTGTGTAAATATTATAATGAAACGCATAAAGTGTGAAGGCTCAAACTAATATTAATCCAGGATTTGGTTCGTTAAATCTTGCATGTTTTCATGTTTTGCAGAAAGAAAATCACATATGATTCTTCACAAATGAAGAATCTGCAGTAGAGACGTATAGACAAGATTAAATTATTTTCTTTCAAGGTTAAGGTTGAATCTTGAGAGGAAACGGGATGATGTGTTTTCTATTTTCCTCTGTATTTATTTCACCTTCTTTGTTTTGCCGCTTGAGGGTTGGCTACTTTTGTACAATGTTTAAGTGCATTCTTCCTCTTCAATATTACACTTAATAATAGAAAAATTATTGTGCTTCCAACCTAACCTAATTAGTGAGATAAAACTATTACTAAATAAAAAAATGTTTGAAGTACCTGAATTGGAGTTGTGCACATGTTCTTGCCAAATTGTTGGAGTAGGTGTGTTCCATTCACACAATTGAGCTCCAAGGAGAGATGCAATAATGTGAATGGTTGCCTAAAATACGAGAGACCTTTTTAAATATCAATGGAGCATCAAATTTAGGGGAAAAAACTTTTGCGCTCAAGTACCATTAAAGTATGAAGAACCATCCTTACAGAATACAAAATATAGTAAAGGTAGCAAATAAAAGAGCGACATCATACAGATTTTCCAACTCCAGCTTGCCCAGTGATGACGAGAACATGTTTAGAAACTCCTTCCTGTACAGCATGGCAAAAAGAATAAGATACTGAGATTCCATAGTGCCACATTATAAATTCACAGACAAAAAAATCCACACAGAAGCTGACAATCAAAAATACCATTCAAAGTCTCCTAGAGTTAAAAGAGTAGAGCCTATAAAGGAGACATTAACTTCCCCCAATCACAAACATGAGTCATTCTACAAAAAGGCACTGCATACTCTTTGGTTGCCTACCATTGATGCAGTATACTAAAGTAGCGCTAAAACATATTAGAGGAAATCATTTCCTCAAAACAAAAAAAGAACTTAAAAGCAGGACACCAACCTAACATGGAACTGACAAAAGACAAGAAAATCATAAATCAACCAAAACTTCAAAACGTGCTCTTGAGATGTGATACAGAAACCAAATCCACTAAGCCAATGATAACAGAAATACCTTGGGTTTTCTCAATCTTTCTTCAAACCACACTTTCACTTCTTCAACCTGCAGATACCATGATAACATATATCAGTATATTTTCACAGCTGCAAGGCAAAATCAAGAAGAAAGAAAATTGACCTTCTTTTTGTGAACAGCAAGCTCTTCGAAGGAACAAGGCTTGTATTTATCAACCCACAACTCTTTTGCATCAGTCCTTCCGGTACCTAATTAATGTTTCATTTGCATTTAGGTTTAAGAGGCCAAGAGAACAGACAGTGCAAGATCATAAAAAGGAAAAGGAAATTGAAAAGACAATCTAAGTATAGGTCAAGCTTACAGATATTAACAAAGATGATTTAGAACACAACTTACATACACTAAATTCAACATAAACGTTATTAAGACATATGCTATCAATTCAGTTGCTATTGTTTCTTCTAGTCAAATCATAATTAAGAATGGCAGCAGTTAACAATCATTCCAGGACACATGAACTATAAACTGCATCCTGTATCAGTTGAAGATATTACGACAAAAGCATACCAGCAGATACCTTGAGACCGGTAAACTCTTCATCAACATGTTCCCAAAACAACCCAGCCTGCATCAAAAGAAATCCATACACAAACATATCATACCGCTATCTAATGTTCAAAACAAAGTTCAGCACATTAGAAATTCCAGTACACAAACTAAGAGACTGAAATTTACATTTCCTACAGATTCCAACACATCTACTAAACTACATTGCATGATGGATGCTAAAAGTAGACCTCAACTCACACACTCTAAGCTGAAACAGATACATTTTCAGCATTTCGCTATCCATCAAAAATCACAACCTAAATAATTAAATAATTAGCGTTCAACACAACCGATATTTATACACAAATTAAAAACAATATAACCATACCCCATCGGCAACACGAGATCTTTTACATGACTCAGATCGAGAATCCGAAACGCGAGCTTTCTTCGCAGCTCTAGGGTTCGTTCGAGTAACAGGCAACCTCGATTTCGGCTTCGAGTAGCTCCGATGTGAAGGTTTCTCGTCTTCGTCATCCGACGACAGTACAACAACGTGGTTCCTCTTCCCCATGCTTCCAGCCACCAGATACCCTAAGTGTAAGGTTTGATACGTGCGAACCGATCTCGCGATACCTCCATGGCTTGTAGATCCTTCACTGATTCGACAGAACAGTCGCAGTAGTACAAAGCACGCAGCTCCTAGAATCCGAAACAAGACGATGCGATTAGAAGGAGAAAAGCAGTAGAGGTTGCGGAGGCACCGAGAGTGGTGAAATGGAAGATTTGGTGGTTGCAGAGAAAAAGCTATGGCGGGTTTCGAAAAAACGCGGGGTTTTGTGCGGAGAGGAGATTGGGGGTGTGGGCGAGGCGTATCAGGGAAGCTAATGGGACCGTGAAGGTACGTGGTGTTGTGGTGTATCGCGAAGCAACATTTTTTGATGAGTAGGCAAATCTAGACCGTTGATTTAGATTGACGATTGGGTTGGGCCAATATAGGGCCTCAATAGAATATGGGCTCAAAATAGTTTAATTTGTACTTTTTGTTGGGCTCTGGTGATGAGCACTTCAAAATCGTGTGTTTTTCTGTAACTACAAGTTCCATTACCGATACAAGTATGACTTTCTGGTATTTTATGGGAAATGGGTAGACTACAAGCTACCTTATATAAACATAAAATACCATCAACATCTCAGATCTGTAGCAATGTTTTGGTGAAAGGGCCCGATGCTAGTCGACTAGTAGCGAAGTTAGCAATTTGATTTTGAATTTTAGATGCCTAATTTACTATACAAATTATTTATATTCAAAGTCTATTCGATGCATTGAACAAATTTTGTTTTATTCTATACAAAAATTATAAATTCATCAAAATATATAGGGAAAATTTCAATTTAATACTCTGGCAAACATTTATTTGCAGTATAATACCCTAGCTTGTTTTTTTTGCATTTTAATACCCTGACAAACATTTATTTTCACTTTCATACCCAACCGTTAACTTTCCATCCAAAATGGATGGAAAGTAGTCATGTGCTTTGCACATGACCTTGTTTTTTCAAAAAATACCAAAAACACCCTTCAATCTTTGATTTTTAAAATATATAAAAACTGATTTTTTTAAAATATTTTTTGAAATAAAATATAATTTTTTGAAATATATAAAAATCTGTTTTTTGTAATATATAAAAAACTGATTTTAATTTTTTTTTAAATAAATCTGATTTTTTGAATTACATAAAAATATGATTTTTGAAATATATAAAAAATTATTTTTTAAATATATAAAAACTGATTTTTTTTAAATATGTTTTGAAATAAAATCTAATTTTTTAAAACATATAAAAAATCTTATTCTTGTAATATAAAAAAACTGATTTTTAATTATTATTTTTGAAATAAATCTGTTTTTTTAAATTATATAAAAAAAATTATTATGAATTATATAAAAATTTATTTTTTAAATATATAAAAACTGTTTTTTTAAATAAAATCTATTTTTAAAAACATATAAAAATATTTTTTTAATATATAAAAACTGATTTTTTAAAAATATTTTTTGAAATGAATCTGATTTTTTTAATTATATAAAAATGTGATTTTTGAAATATATAAAAACTGATTTTTTAAATTTTTTTGAAATAAAATATAGTTTTTTGAAATATATAAAAAATCTGATTTTTTGTGGTAGGTTTTGAAAATATGATTGGTCTTAAGGGGTATTTTGGACTTTTCATCCATTTTGGATGGAAAGTTAACGGTTGGGTATGAAAGTGAAAATAAATGTTTGACAGGGTATTAAATTGCAAAAAACACAAGCTAGGGTATTATATTGCAAATAAATGTTTGCCAGGGTATTAAATTGAAATTTTCCCGAAAACAAATCTTAAGTGTGTGGATAAATTGACCACTTGATATACGTCTTAATACCTCCACTTATTAGTTCGAGCTTTTGGGCTGTATTGGGCTTTAACATGGTTACTCAAAATATTGATATGGGACGTTACGTGTCCCACTCGGACGCACGAAAGACCGAGAACGTCCGCAACTAGCCACCCCGAGGCTCCGTTTATCCGCACGCATCTGCACGCTAGGCCCATCTCGTTCGCCAAACCGCAATCAAGCATTATGTCTGTCCCCCGCGTGCAGAGAAGACCGGGCTGAGACTCACACGACCCGCTCACACTCAAGATCCATGACCAGACAAGAGCACGCTAAAGACCTAGACGTCTTGGGCAGGTTGAGGCCAATATTTTTGTAGTCGTTCGAGCCCAAGCCCATGTCATGGAAGCTTCCACGCCAATATGTTCCCACTGACATAGGACTCTCAAGGTTCATCCAAGAGGACTCTCCTACTTCAACTAAGAAAACATAAGTTTATCCTTATCTGGTTCTCTTTATGGACACGCCAGAATAGGATCGGGTTCAGTGAACCCACTCTACATTAGTCTCTTAGTTATCTTAGACTAGGACTCTCCTGAGTAGTATAAATAAGTGGCTTCGGCTTCATTTGTATTCAATCAAGAGCTTGGACATCCATATAACATAGGTCGTAGAGACTATCTTTGTATCCTAGGAAGAAGTTGTGTTTAATCAATAAATGTTTTGGTTATACTATCTTGCTTTCTCTTGCTTCCATTAGACTACTTTTTAGTACATTCTTAGCGTAGGGTTATTGAATGGATCAAGAAGAGCTACACCCTCTGGGGCCGTTACAATTGGTATTAGAGCCTGATTCGCATCACACGTATCACTCACATTTGCAGCGTTCTTATGTAGCCCGACAAATGGTGCAACCATCAACAATCATCCCCGACTTGGAGGACACAATCGATCTGGTCCATATCCTTATGGCCGAGAATCACCAACTCCGCAAACAAGTTGCGCAGGACTGAAATGATGTTTTCTAGTCGACTAGATAGCATGAAGGAGTCATTTCAACGGTAGATTGGCTATCTAAAGATTGATTTGGAGACGCACTGCCGCTCAACCTGCATGAGGATGGGATGTTCCACTAGTCTACACTTCGCACTCGTGGATCTCCACCAAACAGGGACGGAGTTGCTACTTGGCGCCCACCAACACCTTGTACCAAACAAGGCCTCTACGAGTCCCAACCATTTGCACCCGAGACCAAGGAGAAATTTTGGCCCCAAGGCCGTCCAACGCCGATCTATATCAACAATGAAGACTCCGACTCGAACAACAAATCCCCTTCGATTCCACTCGAGGTTGAACATCGTTCCCTTTTGGTGGACAACGTATGGAGGGAAGAAATAAATGGGAGAGAAGGGAAGAGGAAGCGCCCTATAAAGCACTCATCAGGGGCAACACTACGACGACTAGCCATGACCGAGGATATTACTGAGGCCATTCGGTGGGACGACTGGTTCTTGCACAGGCCGAGATATCAAGGGGAAGGTCTCCCATAAAGTAGAAAGCCCTCCCAAGATATTTAGACGAGCACGAGGAACTTCTCTTCGTTGAAACCTGAAGATGAAGACTTCAACCAGCCGCAACCACTTGGCACCCCACATGAAGACCATGCATTATCCGTAGTGGTGACACATGAGGAATAAAGGAGGGAGACTTCTCAAAATATTGATCCAAGACGTTACGCGTCCCACTTGGACGCACACGAGACCGAGGACGTCCGCAACTAGCCACACTCAAGGCTCCCCAATCCGCACGCATCCGCATGACAAGCCTATCTGGTCCTCCAAACCACACTCAAGCCTTTTGTCTGCCTAGTGCGCACAGAGAAGACCGGGTTGAGACTCACACGACCCTCTCGCACTCAAGATTCATGACCATCCAAGGGCCCACCAAAGAGAAAGACGTCTTAGGTAGCGTTGAGGCTAATATTTTCGTATGTGTTTGAGCCCAAGATGCATTCATCGAGCGCAAGCCATGTCATAGAAGCTTCCACGCCAAGTCAACACACAATATGTTCCTACTTAGAGCATTTGCATCAGTGGGGGGGAGGGGGATCACGAACCTAGGGGTTGAATCCTCTACTGACTGGGCAGGGTTCAGCCCCATGCCCCCCTAAATTTTGTGTGCTGCACATCAGAGGGGCTTGTATGGGGGGCTTGATTTTCAGAAATGTTGACTGGTAATTAATTAAGCTTTTAACTGAATCTGTTAACGTTAATTTTAAAGCAACAACTACTAAATAAAATAGAAATAAAAATTCATAAATGGAAATAAAAATTCATTAATAAAAATACAAAAAAAATATACATAACTTAAAAAAAGACATAAAAACTAAAAAAAAAGCTTATATAAAAAATACATAATTAGGCATCCCCTAAAATTTGGTCGATTTGTTTCTGAAGTTTCTGAATTTGAGCCATCCAAACCCGCAACATTTCCAAATGATGCTCCATCTGTTCCGGGGTGTAATTGGACGTGTCCATAACCTTTAGATCTTTCACTTCCTGCATATATTTATCAATTTGAGCGTCAAGAGTCATGGTAAGCTTCGCCTTCTCACACCTCCCCTTATCCATTTAGGCGAGACACGATGCTGTCGTCAAAAGTCACGGTAAGCTTCGCCTTCTCGTACCTTGTTCCGGCGGTTGAGTGGAATCGTCGTCAGACATTATCGATCGGATGTTGCAAAGACGATATGAATTTGAGAGAGTGAAGTTTGAGAGAATTTAGAAGTTTGTGGTGTGAAATTTGTGAAATGGGGTGAGGGGTATTTATAGTGGTTGAAAAAGTGTTTTTTAATGTTATTTTTGATTTATTTAAAAAAAATGGGTTCTAGCCGACCGTTGGCAACGGTTCTTTTTTTTTTAGACTTGGACATGTGGCACAAGGGGATTGGACGAGAGAGAGGCAGAGGAGCGCGAGTCAGTGGGGCTGAAAAAGGCCCCACGCCTCTGCCCCCGAACCCTTCTCGTCCCCCCTGCCCCGCACGCCCCCCTCCCCACACCGACCGAACCCCGAACCCCGGAGGCTTGCTACTGCTGCCCCCGCCCCCACCCCCCTCGCGCGCACCCCTTGTTTGATGCAGATGCTCTTACTTGGGACTCTCCAACTTCAACTAGAAGGTGGAAGCTTATCCCTATCTAGTTCTCTTCATGGACACGCAAACCCACTCATTAGATTAGGATTCTCCTAAGTAGTACAAATAGGCGTCTTCGGTCTTATTTGTATTCAATCAAGAGTTTGGACTTCCATGTATCATAGGTTGCAAACTCTTTGTGTCATAATTATAGCGTGCGTTTAATCAATAAATGATATGGTTCTTCAATCTTGCTTTCTTTTGTTTCCATTAGAATGTTTTTTAGTTTAGGCTTAGCGTAGTTACCAAACGGATCGAAAAGAGCTACACTTTGATACCAATTGTAATAGCTCGAGACTATTTTTCTCTTCGCGTTCCGTTCGACAACGTAAGTAGTCCTACACTAAGCCTACAATAGATATTATTCTAATGGAAACAAGAGAAAGCAAGATAGTAGAACGAGAACACTTATTGATTAAACGCAAGTTCTACCTAAGATATAAAGAAAGTCTTTGCAACCTATGTTACATGAAAGTCCAAGCTCTTGATTGAATACAAATGAGGTTGAAGCCACTTATTTATACCAGACATGAGAGTCATAGTCTACAAATGAGGCTGAAGCCACCTATTTATACTAGACATGAGAGTCATAGTCTACAAATGAGGCTGAAGCCACCTATTTATACTAGACATGAGAGTCATAGTCTAAGATAATTAGGAGATTAATGTGGAGTGGGTTCATTGAACTCAATCCTATTCTTGCGTGTCCATGAGGAGAACAAACTAGGGATAAGCTTCCACTCTCTTAGTTGAAGTAAGAGAGTCCTCTTGGATGAACCTTGAGAGTCTCAAGTCAATAAGAACGTATTTTGTGCTCACTTGATGTGGAAGCTTCCATACGAGCCTCAACGCTGCCCAAGACGTCTTGTTCCTTGGTGGGGCCTTTAATGGTCATGTATCTAGGGTACGAGAGGGCCAAATGATTCTTGAACCGGTCTTGTATATGCGTGCAGGACAAACAGAAGGCTTGAGTGTGGTTTGGCGGACCGGATGAGCCTGACGTTGGATGCGTGTGTGCGGACTTGGGACCCTCAGGCGTGGCTAGTTGCGTACATCCTCGTTCTTGCGTGCGTTTGAGTGGGACGCGTAATGTCCCAGATCAATATTTTGAGTCGGGCGTTACATTCTTCCCCTCTATTCCACAAGTGTTCTCGCTACGGGGAACGCCTGGTCTTCGTGAGGGGTGCCAAGTGATTGTGGAGAGTGTGTTTATCTTCTCGATCCATTCGAAAACGTAAGTAGTCCTATGCTAAGCCTACACTAAAAAGTATTCTAATGGAAACAAGAGAAAGCAAGATAATAGAACCATAACACTTATTGATTAAACGTAAAGTTCTACCTAACATACAGTGAGTCTGTAACTTATGCTACATGAAAGTACAAGCTCTTGATTGAATAAAAATGAGGCTGAAACCACCTATTTATACTAGGGGTGTGAGTAAAAATCCGAACCCGGAAAAATACCCGAATTCGGACCTGTCCAAACCGGAAATTAACCGATCCGGACGAAAACGGGTAAAATCCGGTCCGGAAATCCGGGTACCCGGATGACCCGGACAGGTTACCGGATCCAATTCACCTGACCCGTGCGGGTCCGGGTAATAATCGGACCGGTGAGTTCCCTATACCTTAGGGCCTTACTTGCTAGGCCCAGGCAACATTTATTGAAGCCAAGCCCGTTGGCTTGGCATTTATTTCAGAAATTAGCCTTCATGGATCCATGAAGCCCGTGCCTGTGCCCATACGGATCCATGAAGCCCAGTCCATTGTTTCATTTATTTCAGAAATTTTTTGCCCAAAAATGAACTTTCCATGAGGAATCGAACCCCCAACCTGAAGAGAGTACAAAGGGTGCCTTTACCAACTGAACCACTGAACACCGTTGTATACTCTTTATTTAAATTTTACATATACAAAATACAATACATGAGTGAGAAAAGTTGAAATCCCACATTGACCAGAAGAAGTAAAATTAAGCACTTGTCCTGTATATATTAACCATTCCCTTTGTATAATACTACACCCTCATTGTTCCTCCGTAATGAGTTTACTGGGCTGCAATTTTTGGCTCTGTGCCAATTATATTTTTGGCATGATTTTGTTAGTTTATTTTTCTTAAAGTTTTGTTTAATCATGTTTAAGTGGTCATTTTTGGCTCAAATTTTTATTAGTCCATTGAGGTATGGTTAAAATCCGGAACCGGGCCGATCCGGTCCGTACCCGGAAGGCCAAAAACCCGGGATTTTAAAGTTTATTTGGACAGGGTCCGGACATAAGAATTATGGAACCGGATGATCCGGACAGGGTTTTTAAATGGCCTACGGACAGGGTACCCGGTCCGTTGGCACCCCTAATTTATACTGTTAAATAGAGTCGTATTTTAAGCTAACTATGAGACTAATGTAGAGTGGGTTCATTGAACCTAGTCATATCCTTGTGTGTCCATAAGGAGAAAAAGCTAGGGATAAGCTTCCACTCTCATAGTTGAAGTATGAGAGTCATCTTGGATGAACCTTGAGAGTCTTAAGTCAATAGGAACGTATTGTGTGCTCACTTGGCGTGGAAGCTTTCATGACATAGGTTTGGGCTCGCCGGATGCATCTGGAGCATCTTGGGCGGGCGTGGCGTGCGACTGGGTCGAGGGCGGACGACTGCGACTAGTTGGGCGCGCGATTGGGCTGGGTCGGACATATGACATATTTTAAAAAATCACGTAAGTCTTCCTCGATATGTTTTGTATTCCCTTCCTTCGACTTCGATCATCATCAGACACGCGCAGAGAGACTCTGCAACTGATACTTCAATCTTCATTTCTCTGATGCCCTAAAGATTTGATCTCAAATGTAGGCGCAAGAAATCTAATAGTGAGACTGCCCACGTTCGCGAGACTCTCTGACGACAAAAACTTTGGCGAACTCGTCGCGTACGGTGTTGGGTGGCCGTGTATTACACCGATAGTTTTAGGCCTTCAACTTCTACAACCCTCAGGTAAGTTCATGTGTTTATTATGAGTTAATTAGTTGATTAAATTCCATATTTTCAAACCCTAATATGTTTGTGAATCTATGATTGAGTTGAATCAATTTTCTAAAACAAACATTAATTACTAGCTCTTTGAATCTGTGAATCAGTGATTGAGTTGGATGAAAAAAAACACTCTTTTGAAGGACATTCCTTCAACGTATCAACATTTGTTATTCTTTCACTTCACTAATCCATATCACCTACCAAATTCAAATCCTTTTTGTTTTTGTTACGTTGTTTATGTCTTAACGTTGTTTTTATATTACATTAAGTCTTCATATTAGTATATTATATCACACAAGTCGTGTAATAAATTGTTAATTGTTTTGTAATCTTAGAGAATGTAATATGGAGAACGCCCCAACATACGCATCAAATATT
This sequence comes from Erodium maritimum, assembly GCA_963921825.1. NCBI lineage: Eukaryota > Viridiplantae > Streptophyta > Magnoliopsida > Geraniales > Geraniaceae > Erodium > Erodium maritimum. The sequence continues at coordinate 11,835,111 of OY997588.1, read as the reverse complement.
GTCACCGAGACATCAATAGAAGAAACCCAAGATAGTTCTAAGACTATATCAACACCTTCATCAGATATTGGTTGACAATATGGAGTAAGATATGACCCAACTAATTCAGATAAAATCAAGTTTTTATTGTGTGGCAAGCCAATGAGGGACGACATACATAAAATCAAGCAACATATTGCCCACATCAAGGGAAATACACTTCTTTGTGACAAGAGTACAAATGAAGACAAAGCCAAATGCTTGAACGATATAAATGATACACACCAAAAGAGAAAACCAAAGTGTGCATCGACAAAAAGGATGAGGTAAGAAGTTAGTATCATAAATGAAAAAGTTAGCGGAATGAGATGGAAGAAGATGAAACAAATGAGGAAATATTGAAGCAACCAAAAAAATAGGGACCTATGAATGTCAAATATCCAATGTTGGTCCAAACAAGAGCACTCTTCAAAGTGAATTTACATGTAAAAAAAAATTCGGAAGGAAAAAAATCGCAACGTGTGAGAGTATATGGCAACATGGATTTATGAATTCGGTATTCCTTTCAATGTTGTGGACAATAATAGTTTCAAAAGATTTACCAAAGTAGTTGGAGAATTTGGTCCAGGATTCGATCAACCAAGTCGATATGAATTAAGTGGAGCATTTTTGAAGGGTGTGGTTGATAGAACCAAGACTTTACTGAAAAGTCAAGAGGATGAGTGGAAGGTTAATGAATGCTCAATTATGACTGATGCTTGAAGTGATCGGAAAAGAAGAAGCATTGTGAATTTGTGTCAATTGCACGTTTGGGACAACATTTCGTTAATCAATGGAAGCATCAAGTGATTCGCACACCGTAAATTTCATACTTGAATATGTGGAAAAATGCATTGAAGAGATTGGTCCTCAATATGTCGTACAAGTTGTGACGGATAATGTTTCCAACAACATGACGGTAAAAGATTTACTAAAGGAGAAGAGACCTTCGATTTTTTAGACTATGCAACTCACACCATAAATCTCATGCTTCAAGATATTGCAGCAAATCCTAGATACATGAGTGTAAAACTAGGAAATGGAGAGAATATATTGATGATAACTTGATACAAAGAACAAGGGCAGCTCTCTATTCATAGAGAGTAACACTAGCATCTAACTAAACTCTTAACCAGACTTTTCACCTTATAACTACCTAATTAATAATAGACTCTTCAACTACTAATCCTTAATTCATATTCTAACACTCCCCCTCACGTGCAAGCCGATAACACAACAAGTCTTGCACGTGACAATAACGAACATCATTCCCACATAAGTTTAACATACACGCTTAGACACACCATTGGAGTTGAGTTTTACCGATGTACACTTGGGCATCCTGGAACAGAGACAGGACATGTTGACTACACACCGGGGCAGACCAACCGCTACACACTTGGGTAGCTCGTCTCTCAACAATACTGCTACAGACCTGGGTAGCACGTCTCTCAACAATAACCGCTACACACCTGAGTAGCATAACCTAACAAATATCTCAAAACCAACGGTAGTATAACTGAAAAACAACTAGAGAATGCACTGGGGTGATGTCAGAAGGTGACAGGCAGCGGTGACGGGTACTGTTCACGGTAATGGTACTGTTCACATCGGCTGAACAACAGGCAGTTCAGGAAAAAGGCTTATCGCCACGTGTGCTGAAGAGGAAGAAGGGATGCTTACTGTGTAACGCATTGTCAATGCCTTGCCCACTCGTTACATTCATAAACTAACGAGTGGGCAAAGCCACAAAAATCTTAGAAAGTTTACCAAAGCTCTGATACCATGTAAAACTAGGAAATAGAGAGAATATATTGATGATAACTTGATACAAAGAACAAGGGCAGCTCTCTATTTATAGAGAGTAACACTAGCATCTAACTAAACTCTTCACCTCCCACCTACTTAATTAATAGTAGACTCTTCATCTTCTAACTACCTAATTAATAATAGACTCTTCGACTACTAATCATTAATTCATATTCTAGCAATGAGTATCATTGAAAGTGCAAGAAACTTTACCAACTATATTTATTCACATCATAAGACTTTGCATTTGATGAGGAAGTATTCACAAACAAAAGAGACATCGTGAGGCCGAGTGTAACTAGATTTGCTACCTTTTTCCTCACTTTACAAAGTTGATGGGAGAAGAAATATGACTTAATAATTATGGTTGCAAGCAAAGAGTGAACTGATATTAAACATGCACAGACTCGAAAAGGGAAGGCGAAGGACACTGCTTGGAGCGAATCCTTTTGGTCTTGTGTAAGTTTATGCTTGAAGGTGTTTGCTTCTTTATATAAAGTGCTTCGCATTGTTGATGTGGATAATAAATCATCAATTAGTTTTGTATATGGAGAGATGTTCAAGGCTAAAGAGGAGATGAAAAATTTGTTCAAAAGAAGTCACTACTATACTACTATTTGGGACCTTATTGACAAAAAAGCACTTGGACGACTTGATTCCCGATTGCACATGGCGAGTTTCCTATTGAATCCTTATTACACATACAAAGATGTAAACAATGCACGTGACATGATAATCATGAATGGATTTTTGGAGTGTGTGGAAAGGATGTATTCTAATGATCAACACATCAAAAATTCGATCATAAATAAAGAACTACACGTATATTTGAGAAATGAGGGCGTATTTGGTAAACCCGTTGCTTTGAGTAGATGCTTAACAAATGATGCACATTATAATTCGAGTAAGAAACTTGTTTTGTGAATACTAGTTTACTACTTTATAATTATTTTGTTTTTTAGATTTTCTAGACATCGAACAAAACAATAATGATATTGGATATGTTTTTTTTTTACTTTGTAGTTCATTGGTGGGACGTTTATGGAAGACATGTACCAAACTTACAACATTTTTCCATAAGAGTGCTTGGCTACAAGCTCATCCGGGTGTGAAAGAGCATTTGAGGGGGTAAATATAATATTATTCAATCGTTTTTTTAATTTTTTTTTCAATTTAGATTCATACTAAGAAGAGAAATAGACTTGATGTTGCAAGGGTGAACAATTTAGCCTTTGTCCAATTCAATTCCAAGATGTTGAACAGAAAGAGTAAACAAATGGAAAATGAAGTCGATTTTCTTCTTTTCAATGACGGAATCAATGCGCAAGAATGATTTGTTCATGGTGGTGAGGATGATGAGAATCCTACAAATGAAATGAGAGAATTTGATGAAGATGACTTCATGTCCGATGAAGAGGAGGAAGAAACTATGGATTATGAATTTGAGGATGAATATGATCAAGTACTTAAAGTTTATAAAAATGAACAAGTACGTGAAGAAGCTCATGAAAAATAAACGCATACTTCAAGCTTATGAAAGTGAGTTTATTTTGGTATTTTGATTTTTTAGACACTTTATGTCTGATTAAGTTATGAGCCAATTTGTTATGTTGGGTACTTGTTTGAGCTTTTGAGTGTTGGAGATACTTTTGGCATTGTATGTTTGTTTGTTGAACTTGAAGATACTTGTTTATGGAGATGTCGACTTTGAAAGTTGACGTGAATTGTTTATGATTGTTTGTTCATGTTTGAAGTTTCATTGAGTCATGCATGTGTCGATCATATACCCATCAGACGACGCTCGAGCTGGGTCATTGATGAGCTGATGGTTCATCTCTCGATTAAATGAGTGTAATGGACAAAAAGAAAAAAGAAGAAGGAAAAAACAGTGTGACGAATAAAGAGAGAGAAGGGGAGAAGAGAGACGTGATACGTGGCATGCCACGTATTTGTTTTCTTTCTTTTTATCTTTTTGATAGATTAAGATAGATAGAAATTAATATATGTATTGTATTATTAAAGAGATAATAGTAATTTAAAACAAACCTACGTAAAAAAAAAAGACAAGCTTTTTACAATTATAAGACTATAACTTACGAAAGAAAAACAATACCCCAAAAAAATACTTTTTTATCAAAAAGTTCTCTAGTTGTAAAAATGATAGTAAATTATTTAACAAGTCACTATTTATTTAACTATTTTACATTTAAAAAATATATTTATTTATCGTAAAATATAGTATACCAACAACGTTTCAAAATCGAGCGAGAAAGCCACGTCACCTAAATTTCCTAATCAACGGTTCACTGAACGTTCCTCACCTAACCACAATCGTCGGGTCCTTCTTCTTCTTTCTTCTTCTCCATTGCGCGCATATACAACCCAAGGTCAATTCCAATTTCTATACACCAACAAATATCCACTCTCTCTCTCCCTCCACCTACCCCAACCTCGAGCACATTTCCATGGCTTCCACCACCACCAACCCCTTCTCTCTTTCCCTCTCCTCCAAACCCTCCACCTCCCTCGCCAAGCCCTCCTCCTCCGTCTCTCTCCGTTCCTCCTCCTTCCCTTCCCCGGCCTCTATTGAGCTCGGCCGTATCTCCGTTTCGGCTCCGGTCGCGACCCGGGCGAGGTCCATGGCCTGCGCCAGCTCGACTCTTATGTCCCAGGCCGTGAGCAAAGCAGATTCCAATGCGCCCACTATTGTCGATGTCAATTTGGGTGATCGGAGCTATCCGATCTATATTGGATCCGGCCTTCTTGATCAGCCCGAACTCCTCCAGAGGTACTCCCTCTCGATTTTACATTTCTAATCTTCTTTTAATTCTCTCATTTTTAAGTATTTTTGTGAGAGCAAGGTTGGGATTTGATCAATCCAGTTGCTATTGTTGGTTCTATAAGGTACGAGACCCTTTTGGGCAGCTGAGAAAATGTGAGAACAGATCATTTGTTGGGAAATGTCGATTATTTTTGCTGGACCTAATAGAAATGTTACATTCAGCTGATCTGTAGACGAGTTTATAGCACAATTGGGTTGAATTTTCGCACCGGACAAAACTCATTAGAGTGAAGTTAGTGTCTTTGCAGCTAGCAAACATGGCTGACTTGCTCTGAGAAAAGTTGACAAGTTTATTTGGCTCTATAGAATTCATTGCAATTTTTAATTGGAATATTGACTCATGTTTTGCATGAATTTGTTGTCATTTGGTAGGCATATTCATGGCAAGAGAGTTCTTGTGGTCACCAATAACACTGTTGCACCTCTATACTTGGACAAGGTTATTGATTCTTTGACTAAGGGGAACCCCAATATTTCAGTTGAGACTGTGATATTGCCAGATGGTGAGAAGTACAAGGATATGGTTAGTATTTTGGATGTTCAATGTTGGGAGTGTCTTTTGGGTATTAGTCTTTCTTGATCTGGGATTAATGAATTGTTTTGTTTTTACAGAATACTCTCATGAAAGTCTTTGACAAGGCCATTGAATCACGTTTAGATCGACGATGTACATTTGTTGCACTTGGAGGTGGGGTCATCGGTGACATGTGTGGATATGCTGCTGCCTCTTTCCTCCGTGGTGTTAATTTCATTCAGATTCCTACAACTGTTATGGCACAGGTTTGTTGGCTGCTCATGACTTTTTTTCTACTTACTATTTTTTATCATCCCTCTGGTCTAATTCTTTTTCCATTCCAGGTGGACTCTTCTGTTGGGGGGAAAACCGGCATAAATCACCACCTAGGGAAGAACTTAATCGGTGCTTTCTACCAGCCTCAATGTGTGCTTATAGACACTGATACACTGAACACATTGCCTGACAGAGAATTAGCATCAGGGTTTGCTGAAGTTATCAAATATGGGCTCATTAGGGATGCTGAATTTTTTGATTGGCAAGAGAAGAATATGCCAGCGTTAATGGCAAGGTATAAAATACCCATCAAACATCTTTATATGAATATCCAGTGAACATCCTACTTGCTTTCAAACATGAATTTGAAAATGGAACTAGTAAAGCTTTCTGGCACTTCTCCATTGGGTTAAACTGGGCTGTTCAAGTCATCTGGTATCTCCATTTTTGCAATTACTGCAGTGATGGGTTGTGTCTAATCAATTATGATTATGGTTCATTGTAGGGACCCAGCAGCACTGACTTATGCTATAAAGCGCTCATGTGAAAACAAGGCCGAGGTTGTGTCCTTAGATGAGAAGGAGGGTGGAGTGAGAGCAACTTTGAACTTGGGTCATACTTTTGGTCATGTGAGTTATGCAATTCACCTCTCTCTTTTTGTGGTAATATCTTGCCAGGACTGTGCTCATGAAAACGCTGTTTGCTTATTTACACGATTGATACATGTTTTAAACTTGTGCTATGCTGTCAAAGCTAGTTTTTCTTTCTTACTTTGATCTTTATGCATTCGTGATTATAATCTATTTCAGGCAAAAATATTTTTCCGCCAAGATGCAGGTTTTGTTTGTGATAGTGTGAAATTATAACCGTCTAGGGTTCTTCTACTATCATCTGATTCCACATTTGACAATCTTCTAATGGTTTTTCCCTCATCTGGGACATCTCATGTTCAGGCAATAGAAACCGGGCTTGGCTATGGAGAATGGCTCCATGGAGAAGCTGTTGCAGTTGGCATGGTATTAAACCAACTACTTTATGTTTATTTATCCCTTTACCTTAAACCCTTCATCTCAAATGTCTTAGTTGCTTAAGGAAGTCTTGCTTCGATTATACAGGTCATGGCTGTTGACATGTCACGCCGCCTTGGTTGGATTGATGATTCAATTGTAAAGCGAGTCCGTGACATTCTAGAGCTATCAAATTTGCCCGCAGCTCCTCCCAGTTGCATGACCGTGGATATGTTCAAGTCTGTCATGGCGGTAAGTGACAATGCTAGGCTTCATCTTCCAAACTTCATTTGCTTTACCCATCTTTTTATACCACTCTATTCGCTTTTATATTCACAGGTTGATAAGAAGGTAGCTGACGGGCTTCTAAGGCTCATCCTTCTGAAAGGCCCTCTTGGCAATTGTGTTTTCACAGGGGATTATGATAGGAAGGCTTTGGATGAAACACTCCATGCATTTGTCAAGTCGTGATTCTACATCTCTTATTGTATTCCAAGCTTTGTGCAATTTTTGTTCCTGTTCCGTCGTGCCTTGTATTTTAGAAGAATATCTCTCTCCTTGTCGTAATGTCGGTTTAACCTTTATGTAGTTGTAAGTTTACAATGTTCAATAAAATCTATCTAGCTACGTGGTTGTAAGATTGCAGTGTTCAATAAGATCTATCTTACCTTGTTTTTTTTTTGTCTCAGTGAAGCCTTGCACCAAATATATCATGGAAGAATCTTGTCTGGAAACATGAATGGAAGGGATAATTGTAAAAACTTACAGTGAAGTATGGCTCCTACGCGTGTATTTCCTGCCCAGTTTGTTAGATAAATTGTGGGGTTCCGTGGTTTCTTCTGAAGTCTAGAAGCTTCTAATGTGGAAACATTACGAACAAGATTTAAGTGATATAGATTCTTGAAGCATGTAGCTAAGCTCGAATAACTTTAGCTGAGAATACATTAGCTGTATGGAATGAATGGTGATTTGAGAGAGTAGCCCTCATTGGAGGGTCCTCTTCATAGTGGAGAGCACCTTCGGCTCTTATGCCCGAATCACTCATTTTGGACCATCCCTATTTTGACCTAAGATTAATCAAATCTCATTTACATGATTGGCCATTTATGCAAATCCAATCAATACCATGGTTTGCTTTTGGCTCATATGTATGTTAGTAAAACTTGTTCCAGTGTCTTAAATGCTCTAATAATCTTTAATGTTAAGAGTCAGTGTAATGATGATTAAAACATGTTTGTAGGAATCATTTTTATCATTAAGAATATGAAAAAGATGAGAAGAAAGGCAACTGACCATAATGACAGTGACCCATTAGTGGGAAGAGGATGTGAATTGCATCTGTAAAAGAAGAACACCATACCTTCTCTCATTATATATTAAACACCACCACCTTGCAATAATATTAGACTTGTCTTCTTCTTTCATAATCTCTACATCCCATTCATCAAGAAGCTGAAACTTTGCTTCCATGGCGTCCAAGAGAATCCTCAAGGAGCTCAAGGATCTCCAGAGAGACCCTCCAACATCATGCAGCGCAGGTACTAACTTTGAAAGTTTTTCTTCTTTAGATGAAAGGACCAAAACAAGAGATTGAAGGCATGGTTCAATATTACAGGTCCCATGGGAGAGAACATGTTTCATTGGCAAGCTACCATAATTGGCCCCAACGACAGCCCTTATGCCGGGGGCGTCTTCCTTGTAACCATCCACTTTCCTCCTGACTACCCCTTCAAACCTCCCAAGGTTCGATCAATGGTTTCAATGGAACCACCATTACCAAGCTCTTGTTTCTCTATGTATACTTATTTTTGTTGGTGGGATCATATTGGTTTGCAGGTAGCGTTCAGGACCAAAGTGTTCCATCCAAATATAAACAGCAATGGAAATATATGCTTGGACATTCTCAAGGAGCAATGGAGCCCTGCTCTCACCATCTCCAAGGTTTGTTCTTCATTTCAACCAAGTTCCTCTGTGTCACTGATTGGCTCATCTGATTGCGAAACATGGTTGTTTGTTTTCAGGTTTTGCTGTCGATATGCTCGTTGCTGACGGATCCGAATCCTGATGACCCTCTTGTTCCTGAAATTGCCCATATGTACAAGACGGATAGGACCAAGTACGAGACTGTGGCTCGAAGCTGGACTCACAAGTATGCTATGGGTTAAGCTGGAGGAACCTGTAACAGACTCCTCATCTGTTTAATATTATTACCCACCAATTCACAATAATCAATTACGAAATCTTTGTACACTGCCCTGACTTCGGGGCTATTTTGGTTGGAATAAAATTATTTCTAATTTTCTATTCAAGATATATCGGGTTAATATGTTGTGCCAATATCTATCAACAGCCAAATAGTATATACAAATCATGAAGCCACCAGCAAGGTGTACCTATCCATCATCATAACATAAAGATGATTGTATTTTTTTATTTTTTTTTTTATCAGCGTGATGATTGTATCAACACAATAACAATAAACAACAAGAAGTCACCTTATTGTGATATGTACTGAAAGTTAATTTCTCCAGTCAAAAAGGTAAGCAAGAGGAATTACAAAGTTACAAAGCCGTCCCATATACTCCTCGGAACTAAGAGAAGTGCAATAAACATATTTGATAGCAGTAGCAGAGTGCCAATCATCACTGATATCCGACATCACATTCCTCGACTAGGATGAACATTAGTACTTGCAATTGGAACATAAAACACCATTCCATTGACTTTCTGAGTCTGATTGAAATAACTTTTTTAACCTTTAGAGAGCGGCTCCCCCAAGTGTTAAACATGAAACTAGGGTGGGTGGGTCCAGCTATCCAACTAACTATTCTAAACCTTTATGGACTCGTATTTCTCACCAATGGCACCACCTTTTTGTTTCTGGAACTGAATATATCGCATTGTGCTAGCAAAGAAGGCCTCAACAGTGGAGTCTGGTGTTGTAGACTCGCTTTGCATCTCAGTATTGATCAATTCAATCAGGCCCTGGACTGTAGCAACAGTGATTTGTGGGTTCCCCTTCTCAAAGAAGTAGAGATATCTGCATAATAAGGTAAGGTTAGGCGTATTTATTCTTGACAGGTGAGGGGAAAACAAATGAATGGGATGATAGGGACGTAAATATTACTTGTTCAATATCTCAACAAAGAGTGTCACTGATCCTGTGCTACCACGAGTGACATTAGACATTTGTTGAGCAGCATTGGCAATTCTTAATGCACGCTTTAGGCAAAGCAGGACCCTGGTTCACATACAGGAATGGGAGTTAGACTCTAAAGTGACCTATCATCATTTGAAGTTCCAAAATAGTATATGATTAATTTGATAAGCAAAACCCATAGTACTAAATACAGTAGTTACGTGATAAAACACACCACCGGAAAAATAATAAAAGGAAATAGGATAGATCAACAATCATTGTTTTGAAAAATTGACATAATGATCAAAAACAAATGAGTGATTGTTATTTCAGAGCACATTATGCACTTAAAGATGCACCTTCCTGCGATGGTTTCATTAGCTTCAAACCTACATAAATGACAAATGTCTGGTAACTTACCTCTCTCCATCTTTTATGTTGTCTTGTTCATCTACCCAAAATAGGTGAGAGCATGCGTAAACGGCTCTGCATTGATCAGGCTTCTTTAAAAGTTTAGCAGAATACTGCACATACAAGAATTTAAGTCAGGTCTTCACCAGAAATAGGCTTCTACTAGAAATGAACAAAATGCATTTTTTATATTTACCCCTGTTGCCTTGTGTGTTAAAGTATCCCTGTTCTCCACACCAAAGACATGCATCCTCTGAAGAGTTCCTATAATCAAATGCAAGGCAGTCACCTGTGCTTTGGAATCCTGCAATAACGGAAGGATGCAACAAATAAAGCATGAGTAGAAAAGAGGGGACATGGAATACAATTAACTTAGTAGGGCAGGATAACTTACTGAAACTTCTTCTTCGTATAGGATATATGCCTGAGTGAAAAACTCATATGCAACCAGCTCTAGATCACAGTCATTTGCAGCCTGATATGGAGATGCAAGTTATTATAACACAGGTTTAGGTTTAGCTTTAAGTCCAAATATTTATAGACTAAAGTATCCATGTACCTCAGCACATTGCAAATACAACCGTAATGCCAATTCAGGAGCTGGAACATTCAACAAAGCCTCTATAGTCTGAAACAAAAAGGCAGCCACATTATCTATGATGCTAAGGAGGATGTAATGCTTGTATATGGTATAAGCACTTCAATTTACAGCAAAAGTTCATTCCCAGTGGTTTTCTACCACATGATGAGTAACAACAGCCAAGCCACTTTCTAAAACAGTATTGGGGTGGACCTACATGAATCTCTTATTGAGTTCGTTCGTCTCAATGATTCAAACCAAAATAAAAAACCATTTTTTGGGCACAATAACATTTTGTATTCTCAAATTATATCAGAGGGATCTGCAGATGTTGCTTTTTCCACCTTTACTCCATCCTATCTAAAGTTATCTCCTCCATTAACTCAGGCGTTCCAATGTCTACTTACCACTTCTTTCCATGTTAGCTAAGGTCTTACCCCTCCCCTTTCAGTTTTAGCTTAATTGAATTCTGAACCGCCTTAAATAATTTTCTCTCATCTTCCCCGTGACTGAGGCGACCCCAACCTTACTCTGGTAACCTCATAGAAGATTTCTTACCTAACATTACCATTAAAAAAAGGGGTAATTGTCCAAAACTACCCTAAAGTTTCGTCCACAAATGAGTTGATGCACAAAGTTTTGTCCACTCTGTGTGGCTACCCTGAAGTTTTGTCCACGCTTTTGTGGGTGCATTGAAGTTTTGCCCACGCTTTTGTGGGTGCATTGAAGTTTTGTCCACGCTTCTATTCAATCCGGGAAGCACTGCCCAGAGGCCCCAAACCATCATTCTGGACATCCCTATTACGTCAAAACTAAAAAAGTTGTGGACAAAACTTCAGGGTAGCCACACAGCGTGGACGAAACTTTAGGGTAGTTTTGGACAATTATCCCTTAAAAAAATTAGAAACATATATGCCTTCTCACCTCCGCTTACCCCCATCTTATGGAATTCTACCTTTTTTGGAGTATAACATTTGGTACCATACAACATAATTGGCCACATATCTCACTGATAGAAGTTTTCTTTATATTTCAGATGACTTCTCATATCACAAAGAACCCTGAAGCTTTCCTCAGCTTCAACCATCCCACACTAATCCTATTTGTAACATCCTCAACAACAGATCTATTTTTTTAAACTATATATCTCGGGAACCTTAAATGGTCTCTTTTAGTGATTTCCTCATCTTCTAGCATATTTAGTCATTGCTTAAATTCTTCCTCTTTGCTCATATTAAACTCTATATATCTGGTTTGGTACTGATCCTAAAACTTTTGAATTTCAGGCTCCTCTCCATCTTTCAAATTTAGCACTAACTCCTAATCTACTCTCATGAAAAGATAATATCATCCGCAAATAACACGCATCCAGGACATCTTCTTTAAGGGGCCAACTAGCAATCATTTCTGGAGGAAACATTAAATAGATTTTTACAACAAGAAGTTACCTGATTCAAAAGCTGGAAAATTTTCTTCGGAGAAACCGCTGTCTCATCGGCAAAAGGGTTTTCATCTTGGCTTGCACCTTGCAGTTGCCTAACCAACTACACAGTACAGACAATAGGTTTCACAAGCAAACTTCTGTCAGCAAAACAAAATAAAGCAATCCCACAAGCACCGAACAAATCAGCTGGAAATGTCAAAAAAGAAAAACCTTGAGAGAAGAAAATATGAGAGGGGGAACAGTATACGGTAGTCGCTTAGGTCCACCAGTAAGGATGTGCTTCCTCACACTACATATAATCTGCAAACATGCACATGCATCATGACCAAAATCAAATAAAAAAGACGTTCAAACTATATGCGAACCCACTGAAGATTAGAGCAAACGAAAAGTACTTTTTGCAGCCATAATGAATGTGAAAGAGAAATTAACATCAAGTAGTAACAACGATCAAGCCAATTTCCAAATTTTGTTGGGGTGGGAGACATAAATCAGTCAGCACACTTGTATGAGCCCGAGGGGGTTTCGAGGCATTTTTCCATCCCTAATTCTACACATCTCTATATAATAATGTTATACTATATACAGATCACTCAAAATAATAATGAAAAATACAATTTACGATTCAATGTCATTTACAATTCAAAACTAGGCAATCAACTCATAATACAAACCACGATTCAACCATGAATAACATCTTCCAGTGAACATTATATGTGAGGTATCACTGCTCATGATTATTCATTGGAAAGTTACCAATATAGACAAAATCATGCATATATACTCAACTGGTAAATTAAATCATTAACCAAACATTCATATTGAATTAGTCATCACTTTGATATGAACCACATTTCGAAAATCATGGATACTATATATCATCATTTATTGGAAAGTTAACATAAGGGAAATCCATGCATATACACTCAGCTACTAAATGGGTAACTAGATGTTGCTAGCGACTTAGATATCTCTTTTAAGTGGAACATCTTGACCAACACCCTTGAAAAATCCAACTAAAATATTTTTTAAGCATTAATGAGAAGATGTCGTGCAGAAACGTAACCTTGAACATCTCTTCTGGATCATCATTATGCAGCAGCTGAATAAGACGTGCAACAGCATTCTGCTCCTCCTTAAAATCATCTTCATCAATCTATTTTGGAACAAAATAGAAAATGAGTCGGGAACTTTTAAATGGCATATGTAATTGAAGAGTTACAGAGAGAGAGAGGTGGAGTTGGCAGAAATGTCTTCACCTCTTCATCATGTGTACCGTCGAGATCCTTAATTAGACCTTTAATCAATTCAAATAATGCATCAACCTACAAGCAAGAGCAAGCCACATTGTTAAGAACCTTCTGAAAAGTAAAAAAGGACACTCGATAAATACCTTGTCATCCGTAGAAATACGGGTATTATTTTTCATAATGCTTCGAATTATAACCGTTGCCATGACTTTATTTGTCTCGGCATCAAGATATTCCAATACACGCGGATAGTTTGATAACTTCAGGGTAATGACAATGTCATTATATTTCTCCAAGGGGGCACTTAATAGTGCAACAATCTGTTTGGTTGATTGGTTGTCTTCAAGCTTCCCTCCAGCAGAGAGTTTCTTGACACATGCTCCCTGAAATATAGGCAGATGTCAATATGTGACAAACTACATCTTTAACAGTCATTAAATTGTCGCATGTTAAAAAAGTAGAGCATTCAAGGAACTTTCATGATAACATTAATAACCTCGGTATAAAACCAAATGAAACTTAACAAAATGTACACGTTTTAAGATGCAAAACAAATCCATACGACGATTCACTCTACAAAAGTTAAGCCTTCGAAATTTCATTCCGCATCAATACATAACTAAGAGCATTTTACTTTTGCATACATCATTGTGCTGAATCAGGAATCTTGAAACCTTCTGGATAATGGTCATATTCACATGTTTCTTTTAGACAAATTAATTAGAGCATTTGGCAGATTAGCACACTCTGAATAATTCAAAGGATTGCTTTTTGTCATTTTCTAAGTTTAAATTTGCTGTATGGTTCACAACATTTATATTTTATCCAGAGTGATAATTTAGGATTCTCAAGCCTCATTTTCAACTATTCTGAGAGGAGAAAGGGCAAAAGGCAAAGAGATGGCACCACACAAAGGTGAGTAGCATCCTTGATCTCATTTTCAGAAAACCCTAACATGGAAAATGTAAAGTAGAATGCATATATGACAAATAAACATACCAGAACTTGGTCTGCATAATCAAGACGTTCAGGATGGACATGGAGTGTAAATGTGAGTAGAGAAGAATACAAGGTTACAGCTCCGAGAATAGGCATGTCAGCCTGCGCCTCTATGACCTGTGTAAACCAATAGGTATTAGATTTTCAAATGGATAACGGTACATTGCAAAAACTTGAACATACAACACTTAACAGAAGTGTAGAAGAAAAGTTCCACATGAGTCTTCGAAAAGGGAACTATGCATGCCCTAAATTCTAGGTAAACAAAACAGCGGATGTTTCAGCTCATGTTTTATCCTGTGACAATAAATGGCCTTCAATTCTTCCTTCAGGCCCCACAGCCATATGAAAGTTACACCTCCAGGCACAGATAGAGGCCCGGAGAAAATTAAAGGGAGCGATGAGGAAAGGTTACATAAAAGATGGCCTCCTAACCTCAATATAGTTCTCCATCATTCCTAGAAAACTTTTATTTCTTAAAGGGCCGGTATAAAAGACGACGTATAGAAAAAAGTTGCAACTAAACAATGAAACTCAAATGTCGTAAAAAGAACACAGTATTGTACATATTTTAGACTGCCAGATTAAAGTAACATGATTCCTTGGGCCAAATACAAAAGTTTACCTTCCCAATGGCGCTGTTCAGTTTAGAGAAAGCTTCTACTTGTAAGAACTCTGGCAATACTTCTACACTTGAAGCAGCATAGTTTGAGAGCCTTTCCATTAACCGGGATAAAACTGTCTTGATATCAACAGATGGCTACAGAACACAAACACGCAGAAAGGAAGCAAATTAAAAAAAAAACAGCATACCGGACTTACTCCATATAAACAGTGAAAGTAATTGTAAGAAGTTGCAAAATATTAGAACACGGGAGTAAATTACAGGAGACCTGCAAGTTCTATAAAGGCTCGTCTATGGTAAAGATACTAATGCAATACAGGAGAAAAGGGGCATGTTTTTATATTTGATGCATCTTCATAAACAAGGTCCAATAACATACAGAAAATACTGATTAACGATTGTTAGTCAAGTGCGATATATTATCAGGTGCCGCATTAAAAGACACCTCATCTCCAAGTGAAGTAATTACTTCTTTCAGAGTCACCCAGGTAAAAACATGTCACTTAGACTATGTGATGCACCGCACTTACATTTTTTGGTAAATTATAAGGGAACACTTCCCACATTTGAAACATGCAAAAAATTGATTAAACAAAAAAAACAGAAAGAGGAAAAAGAATAAAAGGGACACAGTCATGTAAAAATCCAGTATTCAGGGAAACAAGGGAGAAAACTACACAAGTAAACCACCACCTAGGAACTCTGTATGGCCTTTACCCTAAACTTATCTTCAGGGCTTAAGATTTAGACAATGGTTCAAAAGGCAAACCTTTTACACTGAAAAAGGGCTCCAGTAATATGATAATGGCCAGAAGCACAAATACAATCCATCTTCATGGTGGCCTCTTAGTCAAAGTTGATGTAAATGAAGATAATTAAATGGGAGTACTGTTTACCAACCTGAAGCTGGGGAAAAGCACTCAAAAGTATCTCAAGAGTCTGCAAGTGATACTCATCCGGAAATACTTGGATTATGCAATCCATCAGATAATATTGAGCAAGCTCATCTTTACAATTGACAACCTGTACCAAAACAGTTCACATTCCAAATGTTTAATAGTGAAAATAACATATAAGCATCAAATGGGGAAGAAAATAGAAATATCAAGAGAAGAGAATGGATGAAACCTGCTCTAAGACTCTGGGTAGTACAGTAACCATATACATTTCGAGGTCAACACCTTCTATCTGACTGAGGACATGCAGGTTCTTCCCAACCTGATAAAAATGTGAGGAAATGTATAAGCTTAGCAATTTGCAGGAACCACTTACATCTTTTATTGCAGTGAAGTCAATGAGTTATGGGTTACTGAAATTACAAGATCACGCAGCTCGCTCCGTTCTTTCTCCCGTTTGTCCTTTTCTCGGGCAGGTCCCTGCAGACCAGAAAGCCCGACAGCAAGCCTCAACTCAGGATCAGCTAAGAGTATGAATGATTCACAAGCATTATAAGACCTGCATGATCAGCAATCATGCTTTTGTGATACAGTATTACCTCCGTGACATGCAAGTATCATGGTACAATGCATGCTGAAAGGAGCTGGTAACAGTTGATAGATATTTCAACCAACCTGATGTTGCATCCGCACCCAAAGTTTGTTCATCTCTGTAAAATTTTGGAGTACAAACTCTACAGCATCCATGACCGTGTCAGCATCCCTGAACCCAAAATCCACAGATCAAGTCCAGTCCCCCACCATCCACATTACAAGTTAAGAAATGGAACGAGAAAAGAAAAAAAAGGAGGAGAAGCAATGCAACATTAATCTAGAGAAACTTAGATCTCCCGACAGAGACACAACACTGTCCTGGTTAAATAGAATCCATAGGTCAACATACCATAGGCATGTCAAAGAAGTTGGACTGAACAGAAAATTATGTCGGTAAAATACACTACGGCAAAAATATATAGATGATACTTTAGGTTCTTTCACGGGAAAAGAAACCATCTAACCACCCTTTATTGGCATGAACCCGGTCAAGTCATCCTATTTTTAAACGTCAAACCATTAAAAGATGACCATCCACCAAACCTTAAAGGAAAAGTAAGCACAAGATTACGCTAATTTCCTTACCCTTCGTACTCAGAACCAATATCAGGTAGCTTATCTTTACTAACTTGAGAAAGATAACTCCTTAAGAAAAGCCCACGTACAGGATTCTGAATGCCACGACACATCTCTACAAGATCCTTAAGAACATCCTTGGCAGGTGCTTCCTTGGATTTGATATACACGGACCCTACTGTACAGAGGAGATATCTGTCATGGAAAAAAATATAGATTAAAATAAATTATTATCTGAAAAGGATAATAAGATGGATATAGTTATGCTTAACCACTCGACCTTCCAGGCTACTTCCAAAAATAACAAAAGACTGTGTTTCTAAAATACAGTTCATACACAACATATACAATCCTACTTGTAGACATTTATATTATACTCTCATGTCATAGTGAAATTAGTAGGCATAAAGGGCCAAGCTTAGCCTTTGAAAAATATATAAGTGAACTGTAAAGAAGTTACAATGGCTATATACCTTCAGACACCATATTATGACTCTACATTCACCTCATTCACACAACCAGTAGCAAACTAAACCTCGCAGGGTCATGTTGGCTGGTCAGCACCCAATTCACCACCAAATTGACAAGTGGAACAGAATAAAAATGGTGCCAATGCAGTTTCCACTTACAATCTAGGCAAGATGTTACCAGCGTGTTGCACAAGTTCATAGAGATCAATAATTGAACAACCACGCCGAGCCTCCTCTTTGAAAAACATCTCCAGCTTTCTCAGCTCATCAAATGCTCGCATGTCTGTCGAATCAATCACAAAATTCAGTGCATAAAACCACCGCATCGAACCAAAATCAAATTCTAAGACAAATAAAATCCAGTACAAGATCGGATCAGATTGGAGAGAACTTACAAAGTTCGTAGTACTTGTGAGGGGACAACTTCGAAGTCCGAAGCTCGGAAAGCATCTGAGCGGAATACTTCAGAGCATCTTTCAGATTGTTCGAATCCTAACATAGTAGGAGCTAAATTAGGGTTTTCCAAACAAAATCGAACCTCCTTCAAATTCTAATAATATAGAACACAAAAATGCCAAAGGAATCTTAGATTTTTCCGAGAACCGGCCAATTACGGGAGGAGTAGAGAGGGTGTGGATTACCAGAGCGCGATGCATGAAGAAGGCGTTTTGCTGTAGGCCGGCGATCCCGGCGGAGAGCCACTTCTCTTCGTCTTCATGTCCGTCGTGTACCATTTTCTCTCTCATCTGGTGCGCGGTTTCTCTCTCTAGAAAATGAGCTTGATGAGGTGAACAGCGAGAGAGGGTGCGTTTTGACTATTAACTCCTCCAGTACTCAACTGCCTTTCAAGTCGTGCTCTTCTTCTCCTGTTCTAATCAGGAACCATCCTTCCTATGGGTGGGTTCGGTTTGCGTTCCCGGTCTCGGATATTGGGTCAAGTTTTATTTCATGGCCATGGGGTAACATCATTTTCTAATTATGGTTGAGTTTTTTTACATTTTTCTAACTACTTCTTATCTTTCGTGATAATTTCAAGCGGTGAATTGTTCGTGTTTTCAAACGGTGAATTGTTCGTGTTTTACACGAAGTAACAAAAATTGTTAAAATTAACATAATGGTTAGTTTTTGGGGTAAAATATCGAAAATAACTTCCTATCTAACTCAGATTTTCAAAAAAAATATCACCTTCACTCTTTCTCTTAAATTCTCATAAACCAAACACCCCATTTGAATTAAAAACAAGTTCATCAATATTTCACCAAGAGGATCCTTTCTTTAATTCAATTTCTTCAACTATTTCGCTTAGCTTCATAAACTAAACTTATCACTAAATTGTCCCTTTTTACGCAAAACTCACATCTGCACAATAATAAAAGAAAAACAAAACCAAATAGTTTCTCCAGAATTCATCAAACTAGATCCACCAAGATAGGTGGTTCAAAACAACACATACCTTCACAAATCACGATATCAACAAAACCCAATTCTCAAATTTCAAATTTATCCCAACTAACCGCACATAAAGACAAAATATATTTGCTGAAACGAAAGCTCTCGAGCTCACTTTGTTGTTAAATCTCCACCCAGGTCCGACTTTATAGCGCCACGAGTGTCTCCACCAACCCTTTGATGAGAATGACTTCTTGCATCAAGTTTTCATGGCAAAGGTTGTGGATTAGAGAGAAAGGCAAGCTGATTTAGAGAATTGAATTTGGGTATTTAGGGTTTGAGAGGGTAAAATTGGTATTTGTGATAAAAGAAAAATCAAACATGTGCAAAACATTTGACCAAATGGTTAAAATCTGTTAATTTGAACAGATTTCGTTAGTCCGTGTAAAACGCGCGTAGTTCAAAGTTGGGAATTATCTCCAAAGGTAAGTCGTAGTCAAGAAAGTGAAAACAAAGCTAAAACATAGTTGGGAAGCAGGGTTCCCCTTATTTCATTAGTATTATCTGTTGTTGTGTATCAATGATTCATTTTGGGAAAACCCTGCTTCCCAATTATGTTTTAGCTTTGTTTCTATTTTTCAAACTACGACTTACCTTTCGTAACAATTCCAAACCGTGAACAATTCACATTTTATATAGAGTAACCAAACTTGTGATTTTTGACGACACTATTAGTTTTGCTTGCAAAAAGTCTTAAGTGCCCTCAACATTGACCTTAACCTTCTAAGTTAGCTCAACAAACACTCTCAAACCTCACTGTACTTTAATCTTTCAGTTTCTCTCTCAAGAAGAACACGAAGCGAAGACGAAGAAGGAGATCCGAGAGCTAAAAAATTGGAAATTTTGTTCATCCTATCCTTTAATTTCCATTTATCTACTTTTTTTAAAATCCTATTTTTTTATTAATCTAAGTCACAAAAGGTTTAATTTTGACATAGTTGTCCACTACAATGTTCAACCGTTGTTATCAATGAAAAACATCCATAGCCACTCTTCTAATCCATATATGCTTATAATCTGCATGAGAACACGGAGAAGATACAATTATAGCAAATCCCACATCCCAGAAACATAAACCAAATCAATCCTACACTAAGATCTCAAAAATTTTAGAAACAAAAATTAAACGTATACACACTAAATCAAACCCAGAAATTTCATTCATATCTATACATGTACACCAAATCCATGCATAGATATGGCATCTTACAAACCCATTATCAGGGGGGGGAAATGAAAATCAATCCCTAAACTCAAAATTCAGAAACCCATAAAATCAAACCCTCGTCAAATCGAACCCTCAAACCATCACTAAACCTTAGGTTTTGCTTCGTCTCTCCTAAGCTTCTTCTGTCTAACAGCTTCTTTTCTCCTTCAACGTCTTCTCTCCTCTGAACTCTCTCTTTTCCTTCTCTATGTATGAGCTCAACACACATTGAAAAAGAACTTCATATTCAACTTTCAAGTCAAACAAAAGAAGGCAAAACGGGCATTTAAGACAATGTTAGCATGCACGTGACCATCACGTGCTGAAAAGGCTAATGGTGCTGTCAAAATAGACGGTATCCATTACTCCATGTAAAAACCGAATAGTTCACAGTATATAATTGTCACGAAAATGTGAGTTGCAGTTAGGAAAGTGGAAACAAAGCTCAACCGTAGTTGGAAAACGATGTTACCCCAGTCATTTTCTAGTATGTGTCAAAAAAATTTCATGTGTTATCTTATTGAGTGTTATAATTTCTTGTCGTAAAATTAAGAGATCAAACTGACCCTAACCCTCCTTTTTTAGTTCTTCTCCCTCATTAAACGCAACTATTAGGATTTGTAATATGGAAGCAACAACGGTTGGGATAACAACATCGGGACAAGGTTGTCTCTCAATTGGGAAACCCCTTGTGGGTGGCTTCTTTGTCGCAGGGGCTTCCCTTGCAGAAGACACCATTTGTCGTTCCTTCACATCGGGGAGAACATTTGGCAGCTTCTCAAGGGGGCTCTTCTTCGTCCAGGCATATGGCAGGGACGACTTTTGTGCCTCATAGGTTATAAGCGTATTAGGAAGAGTCCAGACATATGGAAGGGAGGACTTGTATGCCTCTTGAGTTTTAAGCGTATTAGGAAGAGTCCAAACATATTATGAAGAGTCCAGTTGTGGATTTTTTGATCATGAAACAACAGGATCTGCCAACTTTTAGGGAGAAACAGATCTATTAGTGAGGGGTGGAAAACACCCTTGCCTTCTTAATTAGTCTTGGATGGTCAATAAGGGATCCGTAGATATTAGATGACCATCGTCAAAGGGGTGACACCAATTCCACGAAGCATCAGCACGACATACTCTTACTAGGTCAGGATCAAACACATCTTTAGACGCCCTAAAAACATCATAAGGGAGACGAAAGCTGAGTTTGTGAGAGACTGTACAATCCAAATGAACGTATCAAGGTTGTTATGCAAAGTTAGTCAAATTTTAATTCTCATTTTCTTGTGGCTTCCCTGGTGATCGTAATCGTTATAACAATCACACGTTGGGAAAAACACAATATAATGCATTGGGTGCTTTTTTTACATTGCTACTTTTTTTTGTCATTTTTATTACTTTATATTTCGACTTACGATGTTCGGGCTGATATTTAGTTATGCCTTATTGTTTAGTTATGACTTTAGGTTGTTGTCCAGAGAACCATTTCAAGTTGTTTTCTTTTATCTTTAATTTTATTATTATATCTCATTCTATTGTTAAGAAATATTATTGGATGTTTATAACTAAACCTAGCCATGTATGTTATTAGTAATGCACCTCAATTTATATTCTAAAACATGAAATAAAGAATGATCAGTTTTATATTATAAACATGTTATATAATATTAACTACATACTATATATTATATTGAACCTAATAATATCGTTATTCGCTGTCCTTTGTCATTGTTTTGTTCTCTCTGAACGAAAAGAGGTTAGGATTTTATGAAGTTTATGTTCATCACGTTCCCTCTAATGACGGCAGGGGTACCCCTCCTTTCCTACTCTTCGACTCCAGACTTGCATGCAACCCTCCTCGATGGTCACTACTGCAAATCGGTACTTGGGAGACGGATTGGATCCGTCACCTAAGAGGACGTATCCGTCTCCCAAGTTCTTAGGTGACGGATGCATCCGTCGGTCAAGATCCGTCGGCCAAGTATTTGGCCGACGGATGTACGCATCCGTCGGTAGGGTAAAAACTTAGGTGACGAATCCAATCCGTCACCCAAGTGTATCCGTCACCCAAGGTTTTCACTCTAGCCACAGATCCAATCCGTCAGCCAAGTGTATCCGCCCGACCCGCCACACCGCTCCGCCAGCCCGCGCACACCATGGGGTTCGAACCCCTGACCTCATGGTCACCAAAGGCTGTGCCTTTTACCAACTCAGCTAAGGAGTTTTTGTGTTATATGTATGATTAGAAAATATATATACACTTTTTAACTGATTATATATAGCTTTATATAATTAAATTCAATAGTTTTATATAATTAAATTAAATAGTTTTTGTTATCAACGTACTTAGTACCTATTGTCAACTAATTATTTATAGCAAGTTAATTTTTTCATGTGCGCTACATTGTTTATATTTATATAAGGATAAATTACAAATATGTACCCTTAACTTATCACGTTTATCTGATACATATCCACAACTTTTTTTAACTGATACCTACCCAGATGTTTAGTTATATGACAAATAGACCCTTTTTCTCTGTTAACTTTTTTCTAAAATGACGAAAACGCCCTTAGTGATTTTTTAAATATTTTTTTATAAATAAAACTGAAGTGATTAAGTAAGTATATATATATATATATATATATAACAAAAGTGATTTTTTAAATAATTTTTTAAAAACAATTATTGAAGTGTGGTTGAGGGTATTTTCGTCATTTTAGAAAAAAGTTAACAGAAAAATGGGCTATTTGTCATATAACTACACATCGGGATAGGTATCAGTTAAAAAAAGTTAGGGGTAGGTAATTTACCCTTTATATAATACTAAGACAAGGATAACACAAATTTTCTTGATCGTTTTCTCGATTCGAAGTACAAAATATTGTTTTTTTTGTGATCAAATACATTATATAACTTTTTTTACAACAATATCAATCTAATGATTATAAACTTGTGAATTATGGACACCGGTCGCTCAATGTCGGGTTTCAATTTGATGCCCAAGTTCAAAGATAAAATTAAAATAGTGGAAATAATTAAATATATATATATATATATATATATATATATATATATATATATATTGAATGATGGATATATGCATCCGTCGATGAAAAAGCTGGCCGATGGATATATGCATCCGTCGGCCAGCAGAAGTTGACTTACATTGACCAAAACCCCAAAACCCGTCATTTTTCCCGACTATCGTAGTATTGATAATTGAACGATATAAGTACTTAGCATGCCTCATATACAACATAAGATCGTATAGTACTCAAACATATCACATACAAAAAATGAACGAGACAACGTCATACGTTATACTACCGTAAGGCTAAATATGTTCATGCACATAGTGGAATTGGCGATTTCAATCAATACGTGTCGGTCTCTCGCATATTATATAATCAAGACTGCTCATCTCGTATGTACTATCCAAACTAGTATACGTATGTAAAAAAAAACTATCATCGAACGGTTAATTCATCTTGAATATTATGGTCAATTTTTTTTTGTAAAATAGTCAACCCACTTGGGTGACGGATAGAGCATGCGTGGCTAAAGTTTTCTCACTTGGGAGACGGATCCAGCATGCGTGGCTAAACTTTTCTCACTTGGGTGACGGATCCAGCATGTGTGGCTAAAGTTTTCTCACTTGGGTGACGGATAGTAGTTACCTTATCTCACTTGGGTGACGGATCCAGCTGTGCGTCGGCCAGGTGGTCCACTTGGGTGACGGATGCAAGATCCGTGACCTTAGTTTCACCACTTGGCTGACGGATTGCTGTATCCGTCACCTAAGTGCCAAAACTTAGGTGACGGATCCATTTTATCCGTCTCCTAAGTCGATTTCTACAGTAGTGGGTTTTCCATCACATGTAGGTGTGAATCCGGACTCTCCACCTTCCGATCGGTTGTCGTTATAAATTATACGGGGAGTTTGTCGAGAAGAAGGTAGATGAATACGTCTTGGTAGAATACGACATTATATCTTCAAGTTGAGAGATCCATCTCAAACATGGGTTTTGTTGGACGTACGACGCCACCTCTTCTGTTATATTCACCTCCACTACCTCGGTGGTGGGTTTGCAATATGAACACCTCCTAGACTTTTGGTTCAACTATGCTTGATCGGGACATGCACTCAAAGACTAAACGGAGGTCATCCCGAGAGCGGGGAGCAGAGGAGTGTCGGTACGATGACTACATCAGGGTTGAAGCAATAAAGACCGGTTCTTACCTTCAGATAGAGTTAATCCGACCGGTGGTGGGCCAACAAGCTAGGGCATCCACGCAACATGCAATAGAGGCTTCCGAGTCCACTCAGATTTTGGGCCTTCTAGACTTGTGCATGTAGACGTGATACAGACCACAACCTGCAATGGTATATGCATGCATCCCTATTAGGTTGCAACACACCCAAGCAGACAGTCAAGGCTTTGGTTGGGTACACACCCAAGCAGACAGTCAAGGCTTTGGTTGGGTAAGTCGAATGAGAGGGTCCAACCCGTGGCACCTTAATTCTAGGCCCAACTGAATGATGCATCCACTCCTATTACGAGAGTCATTGACTAGGTTCAACCCACTTCAGAGAGTCCCTTATGTGTGCCATATGCCTCCACTCGTGGAGCCCTTAGAAGTAATGGTGATGAGGGGTCTAGAGTTCCGGTAATAGTACATTGAGGTATGCAAAGAATAGAAAATATCGAGAAGATGCGGTCATAGAGTTATCCCTAAAGGATGTGGAAGCGGGATTTTTCGAAGGAGAACCCGATCCCAACCGACGCTTAAGTGGCTCAGACTGCACCACTAGATCAAGATCAAGCGCGGGTTGCTAAACAGCCTCGTCGAGATATATGAGTTGTTGGTTCAGGATCGGGTGGGGATTAGGATGAACCTAGTTAACATGCCAGCATAGGGTTTCTCTTGTCACATCCTTCACGAGCCATCCTTTACAGTCATAGACTTTCAGTTGAAATTCTTACCGCCAAGTATATGACACCCTGAGAAGGCGATTTATGACATCTTAATAGATTGTAGTATGAGTAGTCGTTGGTTTTTTGGACGTTACGTCGACTTTCATCAATATGTGTTCAAGTTTACTTGGGTACTATTAATAGCCCGGCCTTTCATGGGAACCAGTATGGTGAGCCGTGAGCGGTATAGTTCATCCCTCCAACTACGATTGGTTTCTGTTTTTGTTAGAAAAGGCTAATTCCGATCAAATTTTCTATCATCGAATAAAGGTTTCCTTTCCATAACAAAACTTCTCTGAAATATTACAAATATCTATATGGGTTCTATCATTACAAAGTGGGAGGCAGTAAGTTATCTGTTTACACCACTTATTTGATAAGTGAATAATAACATATTGATTACAGATTTGAGTGCTCAAATACACATACCTACCTGTTTATTTCAGAATCAGCTCTACCATCCAACCAGTTACATCCATCTAACAATTAGAGACCAACAGAGTTTATCAAAGAAACTTCAATTGTCATTACTGTATGTTGTAACTTTTGTTGTCATATATTAGAATTCAAAACTTTCAATTAACCAACAAATAAGAAAGGGATAGCCTAGCCAGAGCCCAGAAGTACGAAACAATAGCCAAACCAGCCTCGAAACTGAATGCGTATATTGATCAAGAAAAAGAAAGAATGGAGCATTGTTTTCGAAATATTATACACAAAAACTGAGGTGTGTATATCAGTTCCTCTGCCACCATTTTCTCCCATTCCATTTCAGGAACACCAGATGCCTCCAAACCAACCTATATACCTTCTATGCTCTCCCCTATTCCAAGAGAAACTAGCCAACCAACCATAGATACTTCCTGCACAGATAAGAATTAGGCAGGCACAAGCAAGCACTTGTTTGTTTCAGCTTGTCACTTATCCATCCTGTTGGAGAGAGGTTAAAACAGCATTGATATTGAGATATTTTGATCCCTGACCATTTTGCCTCTTCTAGATCCAACTTTAAAATGGTATCGTGAATGGTAAAGCATATATGTCAGCCTCAGGCAAGAAGCAAGCTCGTGGCCAGGAAGTAAAATTTTCAGTGTTGGAGCCATCACTACTAACCTTAGAGCTTTTCCTCACACATTTGTTATGCCTCTTGGACCCAGACAACCAATCCTGGTCCCCAGAATCCACAAGCTCAAGCTGCACTGGCTGGGGAATCCACTCCTCAACTAGATCTCTCAGCTTTGATACTAAGGCTGGAGGGCAACTTCCACATAACATGTCAGGAGATATTCCAACCTCACAAGCAGACCCTTCTCGTGCCACTAAAGAGGGGCAGGTCACTTCTTTGCTGACACTGACAGTGTCCACATTTCTAGATGTAGGGTGGGATTGTTTTCCTTGTTCTCTGCTTGTCATAGCAGGAGGAGGTTCAAGCATTCCTGTGGCAGAGGAAGGTTGTATTTTGCTGGGTAGCACTTCTGGATTTTTGTGCCTTTGTGAGGGCAAACGAATCCAAAGGACACTTCCTTTAAATTTATAAAAGCAAATTTAAGGGTATCAGCGCCTCTGTGAGCAAATGATCCCAACAACAAAACAGCCTTCCCAGGTAAGGGAAAACATAAATACACTCACCAGAATTATGCTTGCCATCTGGAGGCGAACTCTGCTTTAGCCTTTTGTTGCTGTTAATAGTGCTGTCAAGAGAGTTTTGGGAACCAACAGGATGCCCATGTTCTTCAGTGACACTACTCTTCTCCAATTGTTCAACTTCATTTTCTATCTTCTTTTGATTGCCTCGTCCTTTTTTATCTTCTATTCTCCCCTCATCATCGCGCCTTCTCTTGTGACTGTGCTTTTTATTTTCAGATTTTCCATCTTCCAGTGCCTTTTTCTTTTCTTTCTTCTCCCGTTTTTTCTCCTTTTTTCGGTCTTTCTTGATCTTCTCCTTTTCTCTCTGGAGCTACATGTAACAAGAACTACCATCAATTAGAGAACATAGTAAAGTAAAGAAGACAATCACAAGTAAGCAAGACATAAATTGTATGATTCAGCAGCAGCAAATACAGTGAGACAGATACCACGCTAAGAACACACATGAGCGTATACTTCGTTTGTGAGATATAATTGGATTACCATGGATTCATTTTATTCCAACTTAATCAACCAAAATCTTTTGTTCAAGTGTTACATTATAGATCAGCAACATATTCATATTCTGTACACAAATAGGCAATACGCAGCAACACTAAAACTACAATGCAATATGCTTTTAATATTGACAGTACAAACCCACCAGATTAATTATAATAAGGCATCTTTTAATTGTAGCCACCAGAAAACCCTATATCAAAATAAGCCTATAGCTAGCACCCCCTAATCGACAATCCAAAGACCATAATCCTTCTCCCAACCCTTCTCTCTAACAGGTTTACAGGTTTCTACTATTAAAATTAAATGTGAAAGTAGCAATGCACTATTACTGTGATTATGAAAAGAACACATGCCATCATCTATTGAGATGCCAGAGAAAGATACTCAATTCTATTGATCGCCGAATTTGAAGTACAACGAGGCTCCTATTATATAACGATCAGTCTGACACAAAAATTAATCGAAGTACGAATAAGAAACTAACCAAATTCCTAAGTTTACTTGACTATTCTAACACTCTTAACTCAAATTGGAGCATAGGACTTATGCAAAGTCCTTGCAGGGATTGGGGAAAACATCAAACAATACTGGTTGTGATGGTATGGCATAATCTTCTACCTAATGAAAGAATCAATTTCCATATTCTGGGCAAGTTTGTGAAACACTGGATTAGATGCAATGCGTAACGCTACTTAATCGTCACAAATAATTTAATTACAAAATTGAGTTCTTGGAGTAGCTATCTCAACAATATGAGTTTACATGTTGCCAAAAGTAATAGGTTGTCATCCTAGATGTAGCAACAACACTAATGTTATGTCACCATTCATAGACGAGCCAATAACAGGGCAAGAACACAGTTCACCCTTGCATATTACACCTAATTTGTTATTACATTTTCCCACAGTTAACGACCAGCAGAGGTTCAGGCACATAGCCAGCCTACATAACATAAACCTAGGATCCACCAAAACCCCTAAGAGGTCAGCCATTGCTTAACACACAATTCTTTATCATTACAAGCTGTGAATTTAACAAAAATTGGTCATTCGGCCATACAACTCTCCAATTCAATCGTTTGTTGTTGATGGATTTCACCTATTCGAGCGGTATATAAAAAACCTAATGTCAAAAGTCTGAAGCACTCATATCGGTAACGATCGGAGATTGCAGATACAGCAAAATCAAATTAGTCAAGCACACAGGCAAAAACCCAACGCGATATCACGGAAGGCTCGCAACAAACCTTGATCGATTCAATCAGAGCCTCATCGTGCGTGACCTTCTTCACATACCCAGGTGGAGGGTACGAAAAACACCGAGACATCTCTACAACACAAGCAAAATTCCTACCAAATATATCTCAGATCTCCTCAAAATAATGATAAACAAAACCCTAGAACGAATCGACACTGCCACTAGGGCTTAATCCGCAGACAATCTGAAATTTCCGATCGGAGCGCAACAGTTTTCTTCAGACGAAATTCGTGTGGATGAAGATTAGGGCTCGAGTGGAAACGCTGGATCGAGAACAGCAGAGGAAAAAAATCTGAGATCCAAAACGCGCCTGTGCCGAATGTGGCCTGAGGGTTATTTATAGGGGCTGGTACGCGCTCCCCTATCGGGTGTGTTTGGAAACGGGCATGGGATAATACGACGACGGATGATAGGTTATAATTGGGGGATAAGATCTATAAGAGGAATGTTTGGCTAGATGGTGGATTGGAACCTTATGCTGATTGGAGCTTCTAAGATTTCCATTTTCTTAAGAGCATCCATAGTTATTGGTGAGATGTCGCTGACGAGGAGAAAACGCCGGCGAGGAGGAGGCGGGGAGCTGGCGAGGAGCAGGCGAGGAGCGGGGAGTGCTGGCTGAGAGACTAAGGCCGGCACTTATCGCTGGCGGGGAGCAAAAATGTGAGTAAAAGGGGCTGCTATAAGCCAACAAAAAGGTTTTACCATTGTAGCTCGCTGGCTGGGAGTGTTGGTTGTAAGCCAAAAAAAATAGTTTTTTATTCTACTCGCCCGCACCATCCCACCAGCTGCCGGTGAGATGGTTGTGGATGCTCTAAGTTCATGGCGGTAAAAACCGTTAGAGCATCTCCGATGTTAGTTTGTTGATGTTGATTGTTTGATTAAAAAATGATATTTTAGTTATTTCTCAATCAATAGTCAGCAACCTTTAATGCTAATTTATTTGTGTTGGTTGTTCGTTTCATTTTCTTCACAACTTTTCAACAGTCGACGGTTCGTGTCGATGGTGAGCTTACCACCAACCCTCATCGCCAGCACCCAAACGTCGGCTTAACATCGTAAAACGCCTGCCCAACGACGACATTTTTTCTTCGCCAGTAACTCATCGTCGGCTTTACCACCAATGTTAGAGATGCTCTAAATTGTTGTTACAATGGTTTGACATTATATGGAAATGTGATAGGTAATGTGTTTGTTTTCGTAGGTGAGGTTGGCTCGATGGAATAAACTTCCCTTGTTAGTTGCAGCAGCATTTACGGGCTCGCACTTAAAATGGACCACACTTAACTTTTTGTCGCTCCAATAAAGAAAGTATTTAGCGAAAATGTTGTTTTTTGAATATTTGTGAAGAGTATTTTAGTTATTTTTTGTTTGTGTTTCTAAAAATCAATGAAGTGGCATAGGTTTGAAAATTAGATGGTAAGTGAAGGATGTTTTAAATTTTTTATTTTTTAGATGAAAAGTTAACCGTTGATTAGTTTGAACAAAATTAAAAATTAAAGTATTAATTTATTACTCCTAAAAGTTAAGTGTAACTGGATGAAAATAACTAAAGATTAAAAATAAGTTTATCATATTATCCCTAACTTTTATCATCACACACTCAGATGCAGAGTGTTTCTATTAACAGTACTCAGCAGTGGATAATTTCAACTGTATACAATAAATATATCTTGAGGTGGGTGGTATAATGAATGGGCCTGGGCCTGTTCTTTACACACCTGATAATTAAATTTTGGGCTTGGCCTGACTATTTGATGATTCTAACCCCCTTCTTGTACCCAGCACCCGGTCAGATATATTTTCTTGAATTCTATTTAGGGTAAACTATGCATACCCTAAAATTGTCACGTTTAACCGGTGATTATCCTGAAGTTTAAAGTTAACTGATTCATGCCCTGAAGTTACGAATTGTAACTCAAAACCCCTCCGTCAGCTAAAATGACGAAAATATCCTCAACTACACTTCAATAATTATGTTAAAAAATTATTTAAAAATTACTTTTGTTATATATATATATTTTTACTTATTAAATGGCTTCATTTATATTTTTAAAAAATTATTTAAAAAAATACTGAGGGTATTTTCATCATTTTAGCTGACAGAAGGGGTTTTGAGTTACAACCCGTAACTTCAGGGTATGCATCAGTTAACTTTAATTTTCAGGATAATTATCGGTTAAACGTGATAACTTCAGGGTATGCATTTGTATTTTACCCTTCCATTTACGCCGTCAATTTTGCGTTATACTATTATTAATGAGATTGTGTGATAGTTCTAATGAATAATTGTAACTCTTTATCTGATTTTTACCCTGATTTGTAATTCATGGCTTAACATCCTCGTACTCCGAAGTAAATTATCATCAAAATTCAAACGATATAATATATAAAAGATATTTGAATTAAATGGTGATAGATATTAGATTGTAATCCAGTGAACAAAAATGTCTTGACTTTTTCGGTCTTATAACCTTTCTACTAGTCTCCAAATAATTATTTTATTAATTCTGTTAAAATTTTCAATACGAAAAGGGGTCAAAGGCGAAATATCAAATATGTTTCCCATAAAGAGTGTACATTACGAAATTGTGGAAAGCTACATTATATAGAAACGGTAACTAGGGTTTGATCTCAGCCACTGCAACTGTGCTTTGATTATTATGGATAAAGGTTGGATTTGGTCCCTGATTTTGTACTGATGCATGGGGTTTCTGCAAATCGGTTCAACGCCTATAAGGTAAGTGTTTGGTCTTTGATTGTGTGTGGGTGTAAGGGTTTTATGCAGGTTTTGACCGACGACAAATGGATGGTTAGTCAGGGTCCAGGGCTTTTGTTTTCTGGTTGTGATGGGTGCGACACTAACGGGACGAGGATCCGCAGATTGATCTCGGCACTAGTCTTGGGACGAAGAAGGGAACGACCCAACCAAGGTCTACAAGATTGATGATGGCGGGCCATAGCGACGACGGCGTGGGATCGGGAGACAAGGGTGAGGAGGACAAAGTGACCAGCGATTGCCCGCTCCTGTGGGTTTTGCCGGTGTCGTGGGGGAAGGGCATTCAGGCGAAGGTTGTCTTGGAGGTTCCGATATCGACATATGTTGGTGGGATAGGGTGTTCAAGGGGTGGCCACTAGTGGTGATGGGCATTGCAGAACACCGTGACGACGGTGGTCGCGCTGATATCCAGGTGATCCGGTGTGGGCAAGACGACGACTATAACAGTGGCAGAGGACAGAGTGGAGGCGACGGGGTATAGTCGACCGATGCTACCTGTTGTTTGTCTAACTGTAGAGGGGACAAAAACCGTATGGACCTGGTCCTCAATCAACAACATGAGGTACCTGTTTGTTGTTAGTGTTCAAACGTTCAATGTTCCGACGTTAATCTTGAGCATTGACTCAAAGGGATTACAGGATCCAAAGGATTAACATTCCAACCAGCGAGGGGTGGAACGCACCCTCGCCTCGATCAATGAGGACTTCATGGTCCAATGGGGGGTCTATCGGTAATACCGCTTCACTATACGTAGGGTGGCATCGGTTCCACCAAGTATCGGCGCGACATTCATCAATTAGATCGAGAACCATCATTTTTACGTTTCTAAAGGCCCTCATTATCATTAGAGGGGGACGCCGTCAGCTGGCTCTTTGAGAGGATGCATAGTCCAATTGAGCCATTTCAGTCCCTAGTTATAGGGCTGCCCAGGCCGTCACTCTTGGGCTTCAATATTATACTAGAGCACAGTTCAGATTCGATTTGTGCCTTTTCGGATCATAGGGTTCACTCGGTCCTACTCCACAGTCTTCAGTCGATGTATCGGTTGCCTCGACCGCTATCGCAACATTCTCCTGTCGACATCTTTGAAACACTTCGGTGAAAAAGTACTTTTTAAGCTATTAGTTGTCCCACGATGTGTGGATCTTTTATTTTATTTCCTTGTAGTTATTTCAATTGCTAGTCGTCTCTTCTAAGTAACACATTTTGGGACTGTACCTCTGGATATTTTTTTTGATTAATATATTACTCTCATTACCCGCTAAATTTTTTTATAAATAATAGTCTTGGATATTAGTATCTCTAATTAATTTTTTTTGTACTTGTACAATGATAAACAACTAGTAGTTGTAGGAGCTAGTTGTTTGCATTTTTAATATTTTCAAAACAACCACAAATTAAACAATTTATTTTATTTATGTCAAATTTAAAATGTTAGTGATTCTTTTACTGAGCTTATGCTAGTGGTCCTTGCAATTCTTCCACCCCCGTATTAGGTCGCATGGCTTCCTCATCGAAGAGATCTCGTCTCTGACATTTTTCTTGTACATGTTGTTCCTCTGGTTCTTCTATGTGATACTATCCACAGTATCCAGAGAACGGTTGAGTCATGCCGACACCAACCATTCCTCCTCATCAATGATCCAGCTTACCCGCGGAGCTGCAGTCGATGCAGATCTAGGGTTCTTCGCCTTTCAGCTCAATTTCTTGCCCGGAGCAGATTGAGAAGGTTGCTCGTTGGGGAATTGCGACTGCGACCATTGAAAATGTTGGAGTGGGTTGAATTGCGATGGCACAGATTGGGTCGGTTGGAGGAGGGAGATGTAGGATTTGATATGACATATGAGCTCTTCTTTAGTGTGAGACAAATCGTCCACGTTCAAGGAGTCCATAATGAAATCGAAGTTCGTCGGGTCGACCATTGTTAAGCAATGTAATAAAAATAAGGTGAAGAAGAGAAGATGTGTGATTTTTGGGTAGGGGTCAAAGTGTAAATATAGGAAAATTTCAGTTTTTTTTATATATAAAAAAAATTGTCGTTGTCACGCGTCGCCTCGTCGCTGACCCACCGACTAGTCGTAGGGGCTGAGCCGATTCATCAAGTTGTTACAAGATCCTGAGGCGACGGGTTGCGACGATCCGATTTGAGACGACACTTACGTCGGCAAGCCGTTATATGGACTACGACGACACAAAAACAACAACTCTACATCGCCCATTACAATTGCTCTTAGAGATGAAATATGTTTTCAATAATGAGTTTACATTATTTCTAAATTATAATGCCAAATATGAATATTAATAACTAAATTTTTTTATGGGAGGAGGGGTTAAAGATGAAACACGTTTTCCAAATGCAAGGTTAACTACCCCAACTTACATAAACTGCCTCTAAATGGACCACTTTTGGTATTATATTGTTTTGAAAGACGAATTTTGGTATATATTTTTTTAGATAGACGAATTTTGGTATTGAATTTCAAGGTTTGAAGGTAATAGTGATATATATTTTGTTCATAGAATAGACAAAATTGTTATTAGAATAATTTATTTAGTTTCACTAAACATTGTTTTTATTTTAATGTCTTAATCTGATGCTGACTACTGACTTAGTATTTGAAACATGTCCCCTAATTGTCTGTCTGAAACATTACTTGCATTTGTAGCAACAATCATTGACTTATGATGGACCTCACTTCATCGTTATAACAGGACCAATCAACATTTCTTTTATGCACAAAAACAGAATAAAACAATCTAAAAAGAACACAACTTATCATTTGCCATACATCATAGTCTATGCAAGCCAATTGTGCCAGAAATCGATAGTTACATTAATTTCCATAATTTATTATTGATTGCGATGAAAGGTTCGATCGGTATTGTCGAGGAACGGATGTTTTGAATTACTTAACCAGGGTCGTTTTTCAAAAAGATCATCGGATAAAGAATGGAATGGGGCTTTTTGAACCATTGGAAAGGGTTACCTTTTTTTCTTCACAAAAATGGAAAGATTTTCTCATTATGATTATTAACAACTCGTCAGGACCCTCCGCCTCGAATCAGACAAAGAAAAAAGGGATAGGTCCAATAAGTTCTTACGCTTTCATGTCTACAAACAACTCAGTTCATCCGATTATGATTTCAAGTCTTTCATTTAAATGTATGGAGCAAAATAACGTTTTTATTTTGTTTTGAGTTTCCTTTTACTATTTAATGTTTTGGATTCAATTTCATAATCGTACAAGGAAACTACGGTTTGTAAATTTAACCCGAGTCACATGTGTTAGGTTCTAAGGTTCGAAACTAGGGACTTAATTTTTAGTTTATGTAACTCGTGTTTATAGGTTTTTGACAAACATGAATATATTGTAAGTCAAAAAGCATATATATTGAATCAAAACCCTTGATTCAAAGATAAATTCGGTAAGGTAATTAAACGTGAACTTCAATCTATAAACATAAGTTATTACTTTGTGTAAATGTTGGATAAAGTTGAACGACATTATATATTGAATCAAACTACATAAAGGTAAAGAGAAAACGAGTCTGAAAGCTAAGCGTGATATCAATAGTCTGTGCATAAATACAAATTGACAAGGACCACAGATAGTAGTGACTAGTGGGACTGAGAGAGTACAGAAACAAAGGCTTGTCGCGTATCATTTGTGGCTTCATTCTAGTCACGCATGTTCTACACCCACTTGGTCCCTATCACATTAACTAAGAGCACATTCACATTTCGGAGTATCAAAATAGTTTTAAATTTAGATTTGGCTTTACTTTAATCATAAACTAAGACTTTGTTCTAATTCAATCGTATGGTGCATGAATTGAATTTTTTCTAAACGTTGTTTTGAATTTGATTTAACCCGCTCCATATAAGTTCTTTAGTTGTTGCAGTGATTGATATTGCAGCTAGAATCAATGAGGGAGCTAGTTTTTCCAATAAAATAGCTCCAAATTTGGGATAGGAGCTCCCAAAGATATTTTTTGTATTTGACCATCCACGTTCACAATAACCATAGTCCAATACCTATAGTAGAAAAAAATGGTTAAGGCCCTGTGACCCAAGTGACTTATCCGGAATCATGGAGAACATTTCTTTTTGAACTTCCTCATAAGATAACGGTCGCATAAGGGTCTGGTTATGGAGTGTGGAAATATATTGTGTAATCTCAAGGATAATCAGGTGTTGGTTCGGTAGGGACATACAAAAAAGCTATTGGTAGGACGATCGGATGTGATCCTCGAGTCCCGTGTCCTAGAAGAAGATGATAATAGCGTCAATACATAATTCCGCAATCCCGTTTTCCTTTCTTCTCTTATAGTTCGGAGCATCTCTAGAGGCAGTGGTTCTTCTCTTCCTCGTGCTAGCTTCTCGTCTTGTCATGGTCATGACCTAGAGTGAGTGTACGATTGACGTCATAGTTGGACCATGGGTTCTCATTGTCGAGGCGATCAAGATTCATTATCAGGTGTCTTAGTTGGCCCACTTAATCAGGCAAGGTCGGTTATGCAAGCTTGCTAGATCCGATGAACACTTCCAAGAAAAAGGGATGTCGGGGAGGAGAAGCGTACCCCATCACAATTGGCTGCAACTGATAGTTCTCACACACACACACAAAAAAACACCCCCAAAGAACCAAATGTCAGTCAAACAATTTAGTGTGTACCTAGTGGAGCCACATTTCGTTATCTAAGGACTTATATTTTTTGTTATCTTGACGATGACAATAATGATCCAAATTGAGTTTATTTTTCGGTTATAGTAGTGGAATTGTCTATGAGAAAGGTCCATATGTGTTTATTTTCTCTTTCCTTAAAAAATATAATGCTCTTATAGTTTTTCATATATAGAAAAATCATCATGTTTTTAGCACAAATGAAGTCCTAAAAATATGCAATCCTCAAAAAAAAAAGTCCTAAAAATATTTTGAGTATATCTTCAAAAATATTTTAAGCTGAGTAATATCTCTCTCTTTTATTACAGTTTAAGATTCCAAAACAAATGAGCCTTGGAATTCTTTTATTTCCGTACGAATATTGAATGAATGAGCCTCCAAAACATATTTGAGTCTATAAACCTCCCACTCTATTTTATTAGAAATAAAATAAATCAAATCGCTTATATTTAATTAAGAATGATAATATTTTGTTTAAGAAACCGTCAAGTATCAAAATATGTAAGATCGGTTAATTAGAACGAATACTATCTCATAAACATTTTAATATACAATTTCTAATAATCAACAAAATATTGATTGCAAGAATTATATTAGATTTATACATTCTAGTGCATAGTGGAGAGATAGCATGCCAGAGAAAGGTGGTTACAGTAAAGCCCTACCGAGTACCGACTACTCGATACATTGTTGAAAATACGATGTGAAACATTGAAATGAAAACCCGTAAATGATCTTTTTTGGGGTAAGAAAATAGTATTAATTGAGTGCACAGCTCAATGATTTGAATCCCCAAAAGAGAATATAATGGTATCACGTTGATAGCACTTAAAAGGGTGCAAACTTTTAGGCCTTCACAGAAACTTTTGCTTTCCAAATACAAAAAATGATTCTTACCACCATTCCATATTCAAATACAAAAATAATAATCACCACCGTTTATATATAAAGAGGTACAAAAAATTGCTATTTTATATACTGCTCTCTCTGTCAATGCGTACCTAACCCAACCAATTAGACCTACTTATCAAATTATCGTTAAGTTTAATTTAAACCTATCAAGTGAAACAAATGACACAAAGTCATCATGGTTTATACGATGAGTTACTTATAAGACGAGGGTTTAAAATGTACAGAATTTTTGAGTCGTGTCAAATATGTATAAAGACGAGATTGTAATAGCATTTGTAGTAGGGGTCTGAGTCTGCAAGATTGGTTAGGTCATATCTAAGGTCTATTCGTTATTGTTACGAAATGAAAGTAATCAGGTATGGCTGGTCGATTCCAACTAAAATCAGCAAGTGATCGGAAAAGAAAAGTTAGGGGAGGAGAGAGAAGAAAAAATAAAAGAAAAGAGAGGTAAGCGAATGTACGTCGATACACTTTCTATGGGAGATTTATACTTCAACACTCTCCCTAACATGTAAGACTGAACATCTGCATATAGTGTAGTAAATCTAGTACCGCCGAAACCGAAATACGAGACTCACTCCGAAAAACAATCGGATCCGTGGAAAAGAACCGGCGCGATTCAATCCACACGGACACCGACAACCTTGATTTTCCAACCCCCGATCCTAGGACCCAGTCAATAAATGCTCAATGCCTGACACGCGGAAATTAACCGGAACAAATAATAAAGTGCAGAAAATAAACAGAGACAATGATATACGTGGTTCGGCAATGTGCCTACATCCACGGGACAACGGCGAGCTCCTTGTATTATCCGAGAAATAATCCGAGAATTACAAAGCCCTATTCTCTATTTCTCAATACAAGTCGGTAATCGACAAAAGAAAATCTCAATTCTTTTGTTACCAATAAATAGCTAGCTCCAAGGTCAATAAATCAACACCAACTCCACAAGAAACAAGAATAAGAGGGAAAAATCACCAATCCTTGAATGTACATACCTTGACCGTGTGTTTGACCATCAAATAAACAAGACATATTCTTCTTTGCTTAAGAGCACAACCACACCATGAATAATCAAAGCTTGATCCTTCTTGTCTTGGTCCTACCACGTACCTATCAAGAATTTGATGATCTCCATATTACATCAAGAGTGTTGGACCAAAATGAACCACACCTCTTCATGATCTACGGTAACATTTCTTATCCTCACTTGATCCTTGATTTCTACAACAGCATGGAGCTCTTGATTTCTCCCTTGAACCTTGTGCTCTCTCTGTCAAGAACATGAGCAACCACAAACAGCCAAGACTGTTCTCCTCTGCTCCAAAAAACTTGTTGTCGCCTCAAATCTCGTCCCCTACTCAAAATGGAGTTGCTGCCTTCAAAGCCAAGAACAAAGGTTCTTTGTCCTCCATGTACCAGACAGCCGCCCCTCTGTTCTTGTTCCCCAATTTCAGAATATGGAGTTGCTTCACAGAAGGGAACCAAACCCTACTATTCATGCTTTATCCAACACAAGACAATAACATTAAGTGGGCTTAAGTTGTTAGGCTAAATGGGCCAGTTCATGGGCCAAAAATTAGGCCCAATTTTGGAGCCAAAAATAACAATCTCCACCTTGGCGACAAAGCCGATAAAAGCTCCACCTGCTCGTCGTCGTCCATCGGGTCATAAACGACCCCACCCCGAAGGGTCTCGCCCCCGAGGGGCATCAACATCGAGAAATCTTGATCAAGTTGAGACAATGCTCTAACTTGATCACCGGTACCACCTTTGTCAACATATCAGCTGCGTTTTCCTTGGTATCGACTTTTTCCAACAATACCAGTTTATCCTCAATGATATCTCTGATAAAATGAAACCTCACATCTATATGCTTGGTTCTAGTGTGAAATACCTGATTCTTTGCCAAATGAATGGCGCTCTGACTATCACAAAGAACCGTGACATCCCTCTGAGCAACACCCAAGTCTCGAACCAATCCTCGAAGCCATATAGCCTCTTTCACTGCCTCTGTCACTGCCATGTACTCTACTTCTGTCGTATACAAAGCAACTACTGACTGTAACATGGACCTCCAAGATATAGGACCTCTTGCCAATGTAAAACAATAACCTGTAGTTGATCGGCGCTTGTCCCTATCTCCAGCATAGTCTGAGTCAACATACCCCAATACAGCTAAAACTGACGATCTCTCATAAACCAAACCGACATCCAGTGTACCCCGAAGATACCTCAAAATCCACTTCACTGCTTGCTAATGTTGTTTCCCCGGGTTCGCCATGAACCGACTAACAACACTAACTGGATAAGCAATATCTGGACGCGTGCAAACCATGGCATACATAAGACTACCAACTGCACTCGCATAGGGAACCTTAGCCATATATTCCCTCTCATCCTCAGTGACAGGAGATAACATACTCGAGAGTTTAAAGTGAGCAGCTAAAGGAGTACTAACCGGTTTTGCTGAATCCATGTCAAAACGGCTCATAACCTTCTCCAAGTACTTTCGTTGTGACAATGTCAACCTGCCCAACTTCCTATCCCGAATAACCTCCATCCCAAGAATCTTCTTCACCGGACCAAGATCTTTCATCTCAAACTCAATGCTAAGTTGTGACTTCAGCTTATCAATTTCTACCATGCTCTTTGCAGCAATGAGCATATCATCAACATAGAGTAAAAGAAATACAAAAGATCCATCCTTGAGCTTCTTAGTAAATACACAAGGATCATACTCGCTCCTTACATATCCCTGCTCAATCATAAAAGTATCAAACCTCTTGTACCATTGCCTCGAGGCCTGTTTCAACCCATACAATGATTTCTTCAGTTTACATACTTTCCCTTCCTCACCAACAACAATATAACCATCGGGCTGCGACATATATATGTCCTCCTCCAAATCTCCATGCAAGAATGCAGTTTTAACATCAAGTTGTTCGAGCTCTAAATCAAACTGCGTAGCCAATGCTAATAGGACTCGGATACTAGTGTGTTTTACCACCGGAGAGAATACCTCATTATAGTCCACACCTTCTTGTTGTGCATATCCCTTAGCCACCAATCTTGCCTTGTACCTTATACCCGTACAATTATCCTTGGAACTTGGAATCCCGTCTTTTACTGTAAAGATCCACTTGCACCCAATCGACCTCTTTCCCTTAGGA
The DNA here is from genome assembly GCA_963921825.1 of Erodium maritimum. Classification (NCBI taxonomy): domain Eukaryota; kingdom Viridiplantae; phylum Streptophyta; class Magnoliopsida; order Geraniales; family Geraniaceae; genus Erodium; species Erodium maritimum. Next base: position 11,795,077 of record OY997588.1, on the reverse strand, counting down.
AGTGTAACAAGTTCCCAAGTCTGATTTTTATAAAGAGATGACATCTCCTCATCCATGGCGTCCTTCCACTCCTTTTTGCGATCATCACGCAAAGCCTGCTTGTATGTGTTAGGAACATCATAATCAGTAACCGGGAAAACACAAGCTACCCCATCCTCATAGCCGAATCTCCGAGGTGCACGTCTGACCCTAGGTTCTCTACCCGCTACCAAAGACGGTGTCTCAATCTGCTGAACCTGTTGTTGTGTAAGGGCCTCGTTCCCATCAATAGGAACATCATCATCAATAACAGTCTCATCAGGTACCATCTGTGAAGAACTACCTGCTTGAGAAATAGAACTAGGAGCTCCAAGCTCCACCTGATGATTATCTTCTTTGTCTTCATCATAACTATCACCTCTCCAAATAGGAGAACCGTCCTTGTATCTCTCACACTTTGCCTGTAGCAAAGCCTCCTCATGGAATGTAACATCCCGGCTAATCACAAACTTCTGAGTTTCCGGGCACCATAACTTGTACCCCTTCACATTCTCAGGATAACCGAGAAATATAGCCTTCTTGGCCCTCACTCCAATCTTATACTCTTTAACTTGATAGTAAGCCGGACAACCAAATGCTTTCAAGTTAGAATAATTAGAAGGATTACCGGACCATACCTCCATAGGAACCTTGGACTCAATAGCCGATGAAGGAGAGCGGTTAATCAAGTAGCACGCCGTATTTACTACCTCAGCCCACCATAATCTGCCCAAACCTGTGTTGGACAACATGCACCGTGCTCTCTCTAATAGGGTACGATTCATCCGCTCTGCTACCCCATTCTGTTGTGGTGTCTTTCTCACTGTGAAGTGTCTCTTGATGCCATGTTCTGCACAGAACTCCTTAAGGGGATCCTCAGTGTACTCACCGCCATTGTCAGATCTCAAAACCTTGATCACCCTACCTGTCTGCTTCTCAATCATAGTCTTCCACTTCTTGAAAATATCCCTGATTTCATCTTTATGCTTCATGGTATAGATCCATACTCTCCGGCTAAAGTCGTCGATAAAAGACACAAAATACCGGGACCCGCCCTTCGATGCAACTCTCGAGGGTCCCCAAACATCAGTGTGGATATAATCCACAATACCTGCGGTGCTATGAATACCGTCATCAAAAGTGACCCTGCACTGCTTCCCATAAACACAATGCTCACAGAAATAAAGCTTCTCCATCTTGTCACCGCCAAGCAAGCCACGCCTGCTCAAAGTCTTCAGTCCACTCTCACCTACATGCCCTAGACGCATGTGCCATAACTGAGTGCGAACCAAGCTCTTCTCATCAATAACCGTGGAGACCATAGCTCCACCCTCAACAACATTACCCTGAAGAAAATAGAGATTGGCATGCCTAATTGCCGATAATAGCAACCTGTCACCATGATAAACGTTGCAATAGCCATTCTCACCAACATACCTGTAACCCTGAGCCTCAAGTACCCCAAGAGAAATCAACCCTCTTGCAAGATCCGGAATATGGCGTACCTCGGTAAGCTGTCTACATGACCCGTCTGCTAGCTGGAATCTGACTGTGCCAACACCTAACATCTTGCAGGGTCGAGAATCACCCATATACACTGAGCGACCCTCCACCTCACGATAGGTGGTGAACCAGTCCCGAACCGGACACAAGTGATAAGAAGCCCCTGTATCCAATAACCAACCATCATACAAATGATCACTAGAACCCGATGTCAAGGCATGCGTTAGGTCACCGTCGATATGAATATCCTCAACTATCTCCGGTCCCTCAACCACATTTGCCACGCCTTTGCCCGTATCTTGTTTGGTGCGATTGTCCTTCAAATCCGGACAATCCTTCTTGTAATGGCCTTTATGCTTACACTTGTAACACTCAACTTTAGACAAATCTCTACCCCTCGACTGAGATCGACTTCTTCTATTGTTGTTGTACTTCTTGTTTGAATTTATTCCCCTTGAAACCGAGAGACCGTGTGCTAGAACGTCCTCGCTCACAGCACTCTTCCTAGAAGCCTTTGCCAGTATAGACTGAATAATGTCACTATACACAAACTTCTCCTTGTTCATCATAGTCATCTGATCAACAAACGGCTCCCATTCCGGCAACAAAGAAATCAACAAGAATAAAGCTTTTTGACTATCTTCAAACTTAGCTCCCAAGCTAACACAATCCGAGTACAAACACTCAAACTCAGTGATATGATCAGTCATAAGCTTACCTGACTGTAGCCTGAAAGTGAAGAGTTTCTTCTGCAAGTACATCACGCTCATCTGATCATTTTGAAGATACATAGCCTGAAGCTTATCCCAAATACCCTTGGCGGTCGTCTCATCTGCAAAATTGTAAGCCACATTCCGAGAAAGACACAAACGGATCGTACTACAAGCCTTCTGATCCATCTTGTTCCACCTCTCAAGTTGATCACCCCCTGATGGTTTATCTCCCAATGCATCAAACTGATCCAAACTAACCAGAATATCCTTACAATCCATCTGCCAAGCTTTAAAATTGTTCCGTCCATTAAATCGAAGAATATCGAACCCATGGACCTTCACATAACCCTCATCCCGAGATGTGGACGCTCTGTCAGACATATTTGCAAACACAGCAATAACAGCAATAACCAATCACTAGCCAAATAACCAGGATGCTCTGACACTAGTAGCTCAACCAGGCTCTGATACCACTTGTAGTAAATCTAGTACCGCCGAAACCGAAATACGAGACTCACTCCGAAAAACAATCGGATCCGTGGAAAAGAACCGGCGCGATTCAATCCACACGGACACCGACAACCTTGATTTTCCAACCCCCGATCCTAGGACCCAGTCAATAAATGATCAATGCCTGACACGCGGAAATTAACCGGAACAAATAATAAAGTGCAGAAAATAAACAGAGACAATGATATACGTGGTTCGGCAATGTGCCTACATCCACGGGACAACGGCGAGCTCCTTGTATTATCCGAGAAATAATCCGAGAATTACAAAGCCCTATTCTCTATTTCTCAATACAAGTCGGTAATCGACAAAAGAAAATCTCAATTCTTTTGTTACCAATAAATAGCTAGCTCCAAGGTCAATAAATCAACACCAACTCCACAAGAAACAAGAATAAGAGGGAAAAATCACTAATCCTTGAATGTACATACCTTGACCGTGTGTTTGACCATCAAATAAACAAGACATATTCTTCTTTGCTTAAGAGCACAACCACACCATGAATAATCAAAGCTTGATCCTTCTTGTCTTGGTCCTACCACGTACCTATCAAGAATTTGATGATCTCCATATTACATCAAGAGTGTTGGACCAAAATGAACCACACCTCTTCATGATCTACGGTAACATTTCTTATCCTCACTTGATCCTTGATTTCTACAACAGCATGGAGCTCTTGATTTCTCCCTTGAACCTTGTGCTCTCTCTGTCAAGAACAGGAGCAACCACAGACAACCAAGACTGTTCTCCTCTGCTCCAAAATACTTGTTGTCGCCTCAAATCTCGTCCCCTACTCAAAATGGAGCTGCTGCCTTCAAAGCCAAGAACAAAGGTTCTTTGTCCTCCATGTACCAGACAGCCGCCCCTCTGTTCTTGTTCCCCAATTTCAAAATATGGAGTTGCTTCACAGAAGGGAACCAAACCCTACTATTCATGCTTTATCCAACACAAGACAATAACATTAAGTGGGCTTAAGTTGTTAGGCTAAATGGGCCAGTTCATGGGACAAAAATTAGGCCCAATTTTGGAGCCAAAAATAACATATAGACCGTAGACCACAGGGTGTAGGTGACAAACGGGCCCTAGGCCGAACCAGCTTTGATATTATATTAAAACTCAATCCAACCGAAAATCTCGAACTAATGGATGGAGGCACGAATATGCTTATCAAGTGTTCAATTTGTCCATATACTTCCTATGTGAGACTTATACTTCAACAAGATTCTGTTCAAACAAAAAGAGACGTCACATCCTCTCCTTCTTTTTTTGTCCATTCACCGTTTCAATAGACTCCATTACCGATGCTATAACCAATCCACCTATAATCGGTTGGTCCAACATATAATAATTGTCTGTGAGTATAGTTGAACCCATGAGAAATGATATCCATAACATAATTGTTGTTTTAACCATTTAGAATTTATATTATTCTATGCATTAAACATATAAAAAGAAACAAGACATTCAATTCCAATGTATTTCTGAAGTCTAAAATACTCGACTTAGAATCAATAGTGGAGCACAAAAATAAGCGCGCGTCTTTGTTGATTGAGATTTAGACAGGTCGAGAAACGTAACAATATACTTTTGCTTTCCAGCCTAGTTTTGCCAACAATAGTGGTTTTGTCTTCAACTAGGCAATTCCGCAAACACATGGTGTGCAAATGGGTTTCGAGAATAAACAAGTATATATCATAGGATTGTTTGAGGAATCAAAACGCAATCTGAAGCCTAACCCAACACACATGAGTTGGCGTAAGACAGTATTGTCAGTGGTTTAGGATTTTGGTTAAGCACTAATGGCCATTAACTCAATATCCGTGATTAATTGGACCTCCTTCACGAGGGTTTGCTAAAGACTGGTGCCACAATATTCTATAAGCACGACCCATTAGCAATCCCGTGTACAGTATTAAATTAGTAGTTACTTGTCTCTCTATCTACCAAAACGTATACTTTAATGTCTATTTTTTTTAATCAAAGGTACAACAATTTTTAATATTAAAAGAGTCCATTCAGAAAACAAGACCCTAGAAAGTCCATGATCAATAAACTCTTAAATAAATTATCGTTGTCACAAACGGGTTTTAAATAAAAACTAAAGTCGAATTGTCGAGAACCTTTTAAAATGGTGCATAAACGATGCTTGATTCTATGGGATGACTCTTTTCACTGTGAAGAGTAGGATCGAACTTGAACTCAATAGAAAGTAGAGGAGCGTTTTCGTCTTGAGGAATCCTATCGAACCGAACTCCCGAATTTCCGTATGACTAAACCTTGTAAAAAAAGAAAAAAAGTAAAAGAAGAACCAAGCAATCATGCCGATTCGAAATCGGGTGACAGATCAGGGAGGACGCATTAGTGGAGGCCAAAGAAGTGGATTTGTTGATGACGGCTTTAGAAACAAGGAGACTGAGGGGCTCCGAGGCGAAGAGATTGTCTGATGCCAAGGTGAGCCAAAGAATGAGGGCATGCCTTTCCCGTGTGCGTTGTAGTCAAGGGAGGTGGGGCATTGCCCGTGGATTTTGACGGCGGTTTCATGACAAGCAAAGGAAAAATCGGCTAAAAGATAAAACTCTAATATTATCGAGGGAGCTCTCACACGAGAGACAATGTGAATTATTTTTATACTTAAATATCTATTAAGGTCATCCACAGTCGTGGGCGAGGAGGTGTTGGCTGGGAGCTGGCTGGGAGGTCGCTGGCGGGAAGTGTTGGCTGGGAGCTTAAGGCCGACACTCATCGCCGGTTGGGAGCAAAAATGTGAACAAAAAAGGTTACTATGTGCCAACAAAAAGGCTTAGCATTATAGGATACTGGCTTGGATAGCTAGCTATAAACCAACAAAAAATAATTTTTTATTCTCCCCGCCAACAATCAATTATAAGGTTGTGGATGCCCTAAGAACTTATGAGAACATCGTCTTCATTTAAAAAGAACTAAGAACTATGAACATATTAGGATCATTTACATTATAAAAAGGGGGAACCAATTAGGATCTCATATACACATCAAATTTGAAGGGCCCAGACACCATGATATAAGAAATTGATAAATTTTACCCACTAATTTCGAAACCACTACGTTTTTATTCGAATTCTACATATAATCTTCTCATTGTGATCATGCAATTTTTGTCGTTTATAAATAGTGACCCTATCTTCAGCATTCTTACGTGTTACTATCTTCAATCGGTTCCCTCCCATATCCGAATTCAAAACAATATATTCACTAACTTGATGTTCACAATGGTCAAAATAATCATGTTGACGTCTCCTGGTTTAAGAGCTATTGTATATATTCATTACGATCATGAAAAATACCATAGATATAATTAAGTCATGTTATGGATGCACGTCAAGTCATGACTTGTACATGCATGTGAAAGCTTGTGGAAAACATCATGTATCTCCCACGCACATGTAACATGCCCTCGGTAGATTATACGAGTTTGTTTTTTAATCATGTATTTTATATATTCAGATGTTTATATATGCATCAAGATTAAATGTTCTTATCAAGTCTCTGGTAAAAACGCATTTTTTTGTTGAAGTCAACTTCTACGCTGCTGACCATCTTATTCTATAAATTGACATGCTAGTGGTGCTTAGCAATCTTCTTGCCCCAAAGTCACGTTTCTTCCACAATGTGTAAAATTCATCTGCTATAACTCCATTATCGGCCCTTACAATTCGACAGCTACTGGTAGCCACACACCACCCTACTCGGCTAAGGGCCACCCTCTTGTTCACACAAATACAAATTTTTATTTTCTTTATTGATAATCAAAACAAATTGTCATTTGCATATAAATAATTTCATATTCTAAACACGTAATGTAGCAGAAAATTATGTTAAAAAATATTTAATGAACTGTTAGTCTATGTCTTATAAAAAACAAATTATTAGAAATTCTGATGAATACTAGTTATTCTATTTTACAATTTTGTGTTGTTTTTAACGTCTTTTTTACGAGGAAATTTTGTTTGACTGAGATTTTTTTCTTTTTTGGAAAAGCATAGAATCCAATGTCGGGGATATTCTAGAAGCCTTACGAAGACTTACTTTTTAAGTTCTATCACTAAATACAGTGGTAATAAAGTAATTCCCATGTTTTCATCTCTGCATTGTATGGAAAATAGTTTGAAGCCAAAAATATCATGTCTACTATTTAATATTTTTAATGTGTTTCACTTCTGCAATTATGTGTCAAACATTTCATCATATTTCTTGACTCTTTCTTTCAGAAAATTGGCTTTCATATTTCAAAAGATATTTATGTTCATATATATTATTATTATTATTATTATTATTATTATTATTATTATTATTATTATTATTATTATTATTATTATTATTATTATTATTATTATTATTATTATTATTATTATTATAAGACTTAGATACAAATTCCACCCATTGCCATTGGGGTGTAAAATACTAATTGTTAAATAATTGGAATCTATCGTATAGTCTTTCAAAAAAATATCCATAGTATATTTTTAATCTTTATCATTCCAATGCTATATATTCACATGAATTTCGATATAATGTAATGAGTTATAGGGATAATTATAAAAATTTGAGGTGAATTATGCATGTTTTGTAAAAAATTATGAGAAATTATTTTTTTGTAAAAACTTACAGTACAAATTCAAATGTGAATTATTTTTTTGTCTACAAACTCACTAAAATGGGCTAATATTTTTTGCACAAAATTGAAGGTACCCTTATAAAAGAGTTTATATAAGTATTTCAAATTGCAAATTACACATGCATGAGAGTTACAAATAATGAGACACATATAATACAAAATCATTTTAACAAAATAAAATTTGATGTCATATGACTATCAAATGATTAAATTTCAGATAACGGATTTACAAATAAAAAATAAATTATCGTAAGTTTTTGCGAAAGAAATATAATTCATTGTAAGTTTTTATAAAACACATGTAATTCAACACAACTTTTTTACATTTATCTATAAGTTCCAACACAAAATACACTGCAATAGATTCGGTCCTCTTCAGTGGTTCCCTTGCTAGGTCTGGTGAGTGCTTGTTCATGAGTCGTCCTGGGGTTGCTTAACCTTGGTGGGGTCCGTTGAGTACTTGTTCTGGGGTCACTTTTTGGGGCCGATCTGCCCGTTTTCGGGAGGAGGAGCATGGGTCACTTAACCTTCTTGAGGCCAGAGGATCCACCCGTGCGGTCTCCTGTGGTACTATTCACTAGTCTGATCAAGGTTGCCCGTGCGATCTCCTGAGGCACTGTTCACTAGTCTGGTGGGTTTGTGGTTATTGTGGTGGACCAGGGTGGTTGTTTTCTTTTGTATCCCTTACTGCTTTTGCTCTTTGGACTTGTTTTTGGTGTGTGGTTTCTATTCCAAGACTCACATTACCTTTCTAATGCATTTATTTCTCTCTGATAACAAAAAAGATTTGTTACAAGACAATACATTATATTAGAGTGTAATGTATAGTTATTTTCATAGTGTTAGTATTTGGAAATCTGTGACATAAAAAGAGACTTCAATCAAAATTCTCTTAATGCTTGATTAACTAATTAAAAACGATTAGTAGTGAGGAAAGTTTAAAACACTTGATTTAAGAAGGGAGTATCGCCAATTAGACTTTCTACATTGGGATTAGATCGAATAAGTCTGATTTCGATCGAATTAAGCTTTTCTAGGATTAGACCTTGAATTAGACCCTGAATGAACTGTAAACAGACCCTGATTAGACCGAATAGCGTAGTCTATTGTTTTTTGCTCATAGTGGCAACTAGACCCACATTGGACCCTGAATAGATGACGTTACCGTTTTGCTTGTTTGAAATGAAATGTTGTTGGGTTGAACGTTTAATACAGATGGGCGAGTACAAATGTTCGACATGAATTTAAATTACAAGTATGAAAAATAATTCGACGAAGAAAGCTCAGTGAATTCCTCTTCCGCTTTCCTAATTTAGTCGTTATTTGGTGGTACGAATCCGGTGAAATGTTTTACGCGTTGGTGTAATGCTCTAGTGGAATGTTGTTAGCGTTGTACGAAAGAATGATAAACCTCCCCAACATCCTAAAACATAAATAACGTACATTAATATATATATACGACCGGTACAAAGAGTACACTTTGGTATTAAAAAAAACAGCTGAACTGTAAGAGCCGCCCCCAGTCGATCCCGGTCGAACCAGTGATTTTTGACAAAGTTTGACTTTCGGCCGGAAAAGTCAAACAATGACTCCGGGAGTCATGCGGGACCTTTCCGGGGGCCAAAAAGCTTAGTCGTCGTCACGGTTAGCTTAGTTGGGCCGTTTCCTTTCCTTTGACTGTAATTTTGGAAAAGTCAACTCGGAGTCTTTTCGGTCAAACTGCAGTCCGTTTAAGAGCTAAAATCCGATAATTACTTGTGCTGGAACTTGTTGAATTAGGAGTGGTTCCCAACTTGGACATGTGTCCTTATTTACTTGGAAGAGAAGAAATGGGTCTAAAAGACCCATTTAACCCTCTTGATATGCCTTGAAAGGATAAGAGTGAGGAGGGGCATATTGGGGATTTCAACCCTAGGTTAAAGGCACAAATATCAAGAACAATTCAGCTCATTTGTGTCTCTTGACAGATTTTGGAGAGAGAGAGAGAAGAAGAGAAGAGCTTAGAAACTTGAGGAGGAAGAAAGGAGAAAAAAGGTGGATTTTGGGACTTTATCTCTACTCAAATCTCATCAAAATGACTGGATTCTTCTTCTACACTCCATTTCCAAGGTAGCCATCTAGCTCTTTTTCGTTTTTGGTGATTTGTAGTTCATGGGTTTGAAGGGAAATGAAGAACCATGGTTGGGTTTGAAACTTTAATGGTGGTTGATGATTTATGGAGAAGAAAAGGAGTTAGATGATTGGTTTGATTTGGGATTTGAGTAGTTTGGATGAAACCCCCTTTGTGGGTATTGATTTGCTGAAGCTTGGGGGTATGTTTTGGAGTTTTGAGGATCCATCAATGGAGTTTAGGTGTTGAAATTTGTAGAAATCGAGCCGGGGAAGAAGAAGGGGTTCTGCCCAGATCTGATACGGAACGAGGCGTGGAAAGGGTCTCATTCCGGCCCTCTAAGTGGCACGGAACGGGCCACATTCCGGCCCTCTGAGTGGCACGGAATGGGTCACATTCCGGCCCGCTGAGTGGCACGGAATGGGTCACATTCCGGGCCAGTTTCCAGATCCGTGGGCTGTCCGAGTTGGGCCTAGTTTGGGCCCAATACACCTTTTAGCCAAGTTTTTATCGTCAAGGGTATTTTAGGTGTTTTACTTTAAAACCGTCTTTGTTTAGTTATTAATTATAGCTTTCATTTGTGATCCAAGACCTTGGACCCGAGCTTGGCGGAGGAGGCCTTTGGACCCGTATGAGAGGACGAGGAGGAAGCTAGCCAGGACGTCAGCAGCTAAGAGTATTTGAACGCCGGAGAATTCAAGGTAGGGAAGAGTAGTAAACGCCACTCTTAATTTAAGAATGTTAATATTATGTCTATAGGATAATAATAACCGGAAAGGTCCTACTTTGCATATAGGATGTGATTCACTCGAATAACTGCTTTCAATTATATTAATAACCGGAAGAGTCTTAGTATGCATATAGGATGTGATTCACTAGCTTAATCGCTTTCAATTATTGGGAAATTGTCGTGCTGGTAGAATGACTATGACGAGCCTTAGGATTGATTGTGTTTGTGTTGAATTGTGATCGACGGTATCAAATGTCAATGCATGTTTCATTCCTTGAATAATACAAGAGTCATACTAAACTAGATGAATTATGATTGAATGAATGAATGTGTGAGTGTGATATGATTGAATGAATGAATGTGTGAATGTGATGTGATTGTGTCTAGTGATATGATCGGGTGAATGATACACTGATGGGACGTGGTTGGTAAGTCGGGTCGGTAAGCGTGGTTGATAACATGAGTTCGTTGTAGTGTGTTCGTTGAGATTGGTTGACATGATATGTTTGACTTGATGGGATGGGTTAATATGTGTTGCGACGTGTACCCGATGATAGGGTTTCGTATTAAGGTGCACCTGCCTTCCGACTAGGAGTCGGTAAAATGAGCTGGGATTTCGTGATAAGGTGCACCTACCTTCCGACTAAGCGTCGGTAAAATGAGCTATGAACTGTGATAAGGTGTATCTACCTTCCGACTAAGCGTCGGTAAAATGAGCTATGAATTGTGATAAGGTGTACCTACCTTCCGACTAATCGTCGGTAAAATGAGCTATGAACCGTGATAAGGTGTACCTACCTTCCGACTAAGCGTCGGTAAAATGATCTGTGAACCGTGATAAGGTGCGCCTACCCTCCGACTAAGTGTCGGTAAATTATGCTATAGCCGTGAGATCCGGCGTATTAAGGGAGACTTATTGTGTGTGTATTGCTAATGATTTACTGCGTGGTTGTTATTGCTTTATCTGTATGTGTGATTCGGGTGTTACGATGTGGGTCGTACCCCGCATTTTCGATATTTATGTTATTTGTGCCCCAATGCGAATTTCCGGGAAGACCGATGCGAATTCCGGTATTTATATTATCTGTACCCCGATGCGAATTTCGGGAAGACCGATGCGAATTCCGGTATTTGTATTACGATATTTGTATTAATTGATTCACTTCGATACTACATGTTTCCGGGAGGATGTCTTGTTTCACCCCGATGATCCGTGTTCCTTTGGAGACGTTTCCGGGAGTCCCGATGTTATGTGTTCCTTGTGGGAATGTTTCCGGGAGTCCCGATGATATGCGCCCAATTGTGACCGAGGGGCATTCCGGTACGATGTGTTGGTTTGTGTGTGGACCGGAGTCCATGATTCTGATTATCTATACGTTGTACTCGTTGTTTCTTCAGTTAATTCGGTTGGTGTTTATTTATATTTTGGCACCTGTACGTTTCCTTAGTTGGTCCTATTGATGATTAAGCCGCTTCCTTTAATCTCCCTTGAGTTACTGTTTTATCAAGCATTGCTTTTCCTGTTGATCTCTAATTATGGTTTCTTTTGGATAATTGTACTAATCGGGATTTCTTGTTGTCAAAACGAAGGATTCTTATACTTTACTACTTTTTCCTACTGAGCGTAAGCTCACCCCCTTCTTGTTTACTGTTTGCACATGTTACCTTGCTGAGTAGACCTTGCGGTTGATTCAGGGCTTGGGAGCTAGAGGATCCGGGTTGTTTTGGTAGTAGAGACGTACTGTTTACGTGCATTTTTGTAACCAATTATGTTTTCCTTATCCGTTTCGGTTTGAGCTTTGACTCATACTTATCAAAAGTGTTATTTGGAACTTAAAGATTTGGATTTTAATTTTCAATTAAAATTTACTTTTATTATTATTTTACTATTATTCCTAGTTCATATCTCGGGTCCGGTTAAAACCGGATTTGGGGCGTGACATGAACAACATCTCAAACCAACCCTGAAATCGTTTCGGCCATGCTGTGGAGAAAAAGTCGATGGGTAGCCAAATCCTCTAGGTCTATGTTGGAGGTATCCTTATTCTGGAGTGAGTGGAACTCCCGCATAAGGGACTCATGGGTCAGTACATGCGCCGAACGCACATGCTCATTGGCCTTCAAGCTCTCTGCAAATGCAGTGTGGTCTTGCTTAATGGCCGTCTACTTTCCCTTCCCCTACATAGCCTTCGCGGTATTTCGACCAATATGATGGCGACCGCAAACTGGTCTTGGTCGTCGACCATGGACATTATCAACAACGGCAGCTAGCATGTCCATCTGAGACATTGGGTTGCTCAGTCTGGGAGTTCTTGGAGTGCGTCGTTACCTAGCCCCGATGAAGTCACCGTTTGTCGTAGAGAACTCGTTCTCGAAAAGATGTTGCCAGCATGTCTTCTCTCGCATGAGCTGCCACCAGTGCTTATAAGAAAAGACATGGTCGTATCTCTCCACGTAGTCATGCTCCGCATCCTTCGTGATCTGGTCATCAGATCTACCGGATTAGTAAATGTGATTGCATTTAGACCAACAACCTTGGAACATCTTAACCTTTCGGTTAGTTACGCTCCAATGTTGCTTGTATTTCTTCGTCGTCCGATCCTGTCCATATGTTCCGCTCATCTCTTGGATGAACTCACGGTGGATGGCGTCCCAAAATGACTGACGACTGATCAACCCCATTCACCGAGTTTTCGGAGTTGTTCATCCATGCTTTGACCAATGTCGCCTCCTTTGCTCGTGTCTATTTCCGGTACCCACGGGAAGGAGTCAGTATGTCGGCCTGCATCACAACTAGAGGAGGTGGTGGTACGCGGACCCAGACGTATGGTCGAGTACGTTGTGCTGGAGGGAATGTCGTCCCGATATAGCCCAAGTGCGGTCCGTTATTGCCCAAGCCGGTTCCCGTTTCGCAAGTCCTTGGTCCCTCATACGTCATTCCAGTGAGGAATGACAAGGATGAACCGAAGTTTTCAGGGTTGGGGTTCGGGATAGGGGTTGTTGACAATGCGTGTTGGTCCGGCGGGTACGTGACGTATGCCTCCGGATTTTGGGCCTAATGCCTCTCCTCCTCGTCGCCACAGTAATGTTGGGAATCGTGCACGTAATCCCACTCCCCGCTCCCTCGATGTAGGTACTCTTCGTCAGCAAAGCTTTGGGGTGGAGAAACGTCGTTGGACAACTGGAATCCGGGAGAGTATCAAAGGTTTTTGGAGCCGGCCATTAGCAGAGCACTGTGACGGAGACGGTGGGAAGAAGCGGGTTGACGAAGCAACTCGGAGAAACCGTTGCGACGAATCAGTGCGGAGAAACGTAAAAGGACGATGCAGGGTGGAGAAACGGGGCAAACAAAGTAGCTCGGAGGAAAATCGGGGGTAGGAAAAAGGGTGACAGAATTGTTGGTTGGGGAAGTTAAACGTCGGAGAAACGCAGGTACTGTACTGAACTTATAGAGGATTCGTGACGAAGACGCTTCGGGCGTTAGATGATAAAGACCGAAAATTGAATTCGGTGCTCTGAAATGCTGCCATGCGTCGGTCGTAGATTTGCTGGGCACGAATCCGTCGATTAGACGGCCTTCCAACTCTACGATTTCTTCGACGTCGATTTGTGGATTTCGAAAGTTCGAGACAAAATTTGTTGCACATATTCGACGACCAAAATCTTTACGCCGTACGTTTCGACAACATAATCATCCACTGATTCGACTTCATAGCTTTAGATTATGTAATTAAGAGTGTGCAAAAGTGAACATATTTTTTTTTCGGGTTGGAAGGAAACATATATGGGCACTCATCAGGTGGGGCCGTCACGGGAGACAGGCAACGACAAAAGGGTGGCAAGGAGACGATCATCGACACGTGGCGCACGATGCATGTGCACGATGTCGTGATCTACTAGTGGTGGGTCCACATTGCAGTTGCCGGAAGGCAATTGATGTTGATCTGGGATATGCATCTTCCTGTTTTTAGTTACTAAAATCCTTCCGGTATTGCCCTCCTCAAAATCAAGACTTTAATCTCTATTTATCACGTAAATACCATATAAATATTTATTTTAGCAGTTAATCATCAACTGCCCAACTGTATGCATATCGGTACTCAAAAGTCATTACTGCTTGTGTTATGCTCACGAAAGCACCGCTGATAGGGGACTCATCATCACGCATCCCAACTTTACCAATCTCTTCCTATTTTCCATTCCCATTTAATTATAAAGTATTTTTGTTAGTTTAATTCTTGGTTTAAAAAAAATATAAATGGAGTACCGATTTTAACTCAGGTGAGAAAAACAGTAGAGCACAGTGACTTGGACTTATTAATGCATTGAAATATATGGTTAGTTTTTTTTAAAACGAATAATTGGGAAAATACATTAGTGTAAGAAATAAATCATACAAGATAAGACATAAAAAATATGTATTTCAAATATATGTCCTGGTTACCCGTAGTTAACCCGACGCTCATGGACCCGTAGAAAAGTACTGCTTTGGATCGTAGATACTAACTTAGGATATCCCCTTACCGACATTTCAAAGGTACGAAATGAGAAATTTAAACGACCTAAAAACCAAATCCTAAAACAGTACATGAATCGAAACCAAACTAACCAAACTAACGAACCATACATGTCCTTATTGGAGTAGAAATCGTCAAAACAGAGGATCATACGGGGTGCCCTCATTTCTTCCTTCCTGTGTTAGGATGTTGTGGAGAACTGCACCTCCTTAGCGTCTCTATCCCCGGAGCCCAAACCCACCTGTTGGTTGTCTGATTTTCACGGGAAACAGAGAGCATCTGAGAGACAGAGTGGAAGCCTCTTCGCTTGAGAGGATGACTGCCCGAATGAGGTGGAGCAGCGGAGACGACGACAAAGACAACCATGACAACGAGTGGTGGTCAATAACGATGTGAGAAGAAAAAAAACGGAACATGATTTTTCCTTTTGATGGTCAGGGTTTTTACTTTTTTTTCCGTCCCGGTATCACTGCTTTAATGTATAATATACGGTTAGGTTTAGAGGAGGGGTAGAGTAGCATTTTCATTAATGAGCCAAGCCGATGCATGTGTGCTCGGCGAGCGGACCAAAACCTACTTCTCCTGTGTCAGAAATCAGCCAGCTGGATCTCCTTTAATACTTCTCCAACCAATAAACCTCTGCGCAGCAGGTGGTGACTCAGCATGGCATTCTCGTAATTACCAGCAAATGGTCAGGGACTCTACCGTAACTTCATACTACCCCACTCTGTTGTGCTGTGTGCACTTACTTGAAAGCCAGCCAAACACCCCTCTCTCCCCTTCTCTCTCTGTCTGCAATCAGAAACGACGAACAACACCGAAACCGTGAGCCATAAGAGGATAGAGAGAGAGAGAAGGCACAAGCAGAAGCTCAGGCCTCAGCTCCCTTTCTCTCTCTTCGTGAATCGTCCAAAAAGAAGAGAAAGCTCGTTCCCGCAAAGCCATGCCTGTTGTTTCCAGAATTCAATGCTCGTCTTCTCTCCTATTTTGACGTTTCTTCGCTACATTTTCTCCTGAAAAAGCCACCAAACAAGCAGGATCTTCAGCGAGGAAGGTCAGATTTTGCTGACCTTGTTTCACCTCATTCACATTCGGAATCTCTTCGTCTCTGCTCAGCCACCGACTCAGCGTTTTAACGTCTTGCAGGTATTTTGGCTGATTTCCGGAGTAGGTTACTGGCATTGAACGGACTCGGTGATTGCGGCGGAGGAAGGTGAGTCCACGGCGGTTTTCAACTTCCTAAGCAGATTATTATATTCTTTTTGCATTTATTGTGAGCTCTAAATTCTGCACTGGTCTCACCGTTTCCTTTTTTCTAGTTGTTTTTTTTTTCCACTAAATTAATTAATTGTTATTTATTTATTATGTTTCTTGTTACTGAAGAGAGATTGGGAGAAGATAATCTTCTAAATTTCATTTCCTCATTATCTGAATCTTTTGATACGGTTTAGTGTTAGGACAGTGAAGATCTCAAATGTGTAATGCAATTTCTGAGAAGATCTTGTCGGTGATCATTTGATCTGCCGTCGGCACTGTTCCGCTGGATCTGCATCGAGGCACTCTAGCAAGTCGGCATGTGAAAGGACTTGGTTCATAGGCTCAATCCGTTTTGTGGTGGAAGAGTTTGGATTAAGGAGGTAAATCCATGCTAATGAGCTCTGGATTCCTCCTGTTTTTCAATGTATTAGTGAAATTTTGTCTCAAGAAGCTTCTATTTGTACTGTATTCTATCAGACTACAATCTTTTTGGTACAGAAGACATTATTTTGGTAAAAATTGTTCATTTGTTGTAATTCTAAATTGGGACGATTATTTTACCTGAGCAGGATTTAGGTTGTTTGGGAAGTGCAGATGGCTGCTTTTGGGGATGTTGCTAATGTGGCTCAGCTCACTGGAGTTGATGCCGTTCGTCTAATCGGGCTGATTGTGAAAGCAGCAAGTACGGCAAGGATGCACAAGAAAAACTGCAGGCAATTTGCACAGCATTTGAAATTGATTGGGAATTTGCTGGAGCAGCTTAAGATTTCAGAACTTAAAAGGTATCCTGAGACACGAGAGCCTCTAGAGCAGCTAGAAGAGGCCTTGAGGAGGGCTTACATCCTGGTCCACAGCTGCCAGGACAGGAGCTATCTGTACTTGCTGGCAATGGGTTGGAACATTGTTTACCAGTTTAGGAAGGCACAAAATGAGATTGATAGATACTTGCGGATTGTCCCTCTCATTACTCTTGTAGATAACTCTCGAGTGAAGGTATAGTTCGAGACTTTTGTACTTTCTTTCACGGTTAGGTTCTTGCTCGTTAGTATTCCTCTGGTGCCTTATTTTGATTACCACTGTCACCATATCAATTTCTTTGTTTTGCATAATTCTATCCTATTTGAGCCCTGAGCAGATGCATTTTGTTCTTTGAGAAGTTGTATCTAACCGATTGTACTTCTTTGTTGGCAAATTGATGCAAATCATGTACTTTTTCCGTGTCCAAAAAGTGATGGGGAAATACTATGCCCTGTTTTCTGCATATGCATAATCTATTTGATAGATATTCTGCTTTCCTAGGTAGTATTTTATTTATGTTTTACTATAATGTGCAGGAGAGGTTGGAGGATATTGAGAGGGATCAACGTGAGTACACATTGGATGAAGAGGACAGACAGATTCAAGATATGATCTTGACACGAGAACCCTCTCAGCATGAAACTATTGTTCTGAAAAAAAATCTTTCTTGTTCATATCCAAATATGGCTTTTAATGAAGCACTTCGAAAGGAAAATGAAAAGCTTCAATTAGAACTTCAACGGTCACAAGCTAATATGGATGTGCAACAATGCGAGGTAATCCAGCACTTGATTGAAGTTACAGAAGCTGTGGCGACAAATCCTGTTCCAGAGAAGAGTTCTCCAGTTAAAAGTGCTAAGAAAGTGGAGAGAAAGTATTCGGAAGCCAGTAGTGAGAACGGACATTCTTTTCAAAAGAGCTATTCCACGGAATATGATAACCACAAAACTTCAAGGTTTTTTCCCTCTCGACTTATTCATTTAGAAGTTACAAGAAATGACATTACACATCAACAATAGATGTGTAATTATGGAAATTCAGGTTGCCTTGTAGTGTTTGTTCCTTTATGTGCTTCATCCCAAACATTTCCAACACTATTTATTGGATGGTTATGGGATTTACCCTTGTATTATTGTATGTAAGATACCAAATTCCAGCTAGGAGAATGGAAGATCTGACACCTAATGACTTTATCTGCTGCACCAGATTCTCTTTACATGGGGCTCCATATATTTGAATTCATTATGTTTAAAGGATGCCATTAAAATTGTAGATATAAAAGTAGCATTTAAGCATGCTAGAATTATTTCTATTTACTTCACAATTTCAACCTGAAGTCATAAATCTAATGCCCAATTTATTTCTTCTCAGGAATGGTTCTGTCTCATCTGGCCATGATCTGCTGTCAAATAAAGGTTCACATCATTATGATGAAGAATGGCATACTGACTTACTTGGATGTTGTGCAGAACCTCTTCTGTGTATGTCCCTTTATTTTGTTCAAATTGAACTGTCATGTTGTAATATTAAAATTTGAATAAACTGTCATGTTTTTGTTTAAAGTCACAAGTTTTCTCAAGTCTTATACCTGTGAACTTTATGCTTGATGCATATTTTGTGTAAAATATGGGTATGCTTGTACAATCAGTCTGTTCTCATTGAATTTGGAACCGGAAAACTACTAACGTGCTGCCTATAATTCGATGTCTCCCACCATTTTAAAAACTCATATGTATATCTTGAACGGTTAAATGTAGATATGTAGTTATGGAAATTCAGGGTGCCTTGTAGTGTTTGTTCCATTATGTGCTTCATCCTAAATATATCTAACACTCATCTTTAACTGAAGCGGTATGATCCCTATTTCAACTATAAATAACATTCACTGCCTGTGAACTGTACTACGTGCTTTAAATAGTTGTTTCTATATTCTAAGCAGCGCATTTCACTCCTCAGGTCTCAAGACATTCTTTTATCCTTGTGGCACATTTTCTAGAATTGCTTCGGTGGCGACCAACCGACCTATGTGTAAGTGGATCAATGGTTTCTATTAATAGTAGTTTATTTTACTTCATGGCTACATCTAGCAAAATTGGGCATATTATTGATCATCTTCAAGTGCCTTGGCATCCATGCGAGGGATGTTTTGTTCTTCCTTTTATCAAATTTGAGCAAAAAGTCAAAAGCATTCTTCAGTTCAGGAAATTTTGCTTACCTTCCTGTGCTGCATTGTAATAGTATGAATTAGATAGCCACACCCAACTGGCTTTTGGAAGAGCATTCTTTGAATTGAACTCTTTTATGTTGACAACATTGGTTAAGTTCAATGTCCCCTTGTGGAATTTAATTACTGACACAGGACATTGAATAAGCTATCTGTATTTTGCTATATCAACCAGTGCCTAATCTTGTGCTTGTATGACTATCAGCCTCAGCAGAAGCATGCAATGAGTTGATGGCATATTCATTAATACTGTCATGCTGTTGCTATACGTGCTGTGTTAGAAGGAAACTTCGCAAGATGATGAACATCACGGTAATTCCCCTTGCTACTACATGTGTCCACTTTGCATGAATAATTATGAGATTGAGAAGTCGGCTGTTAAAACTTCCCTTCGACCATTCAGTCTTAAATAAGAATATAATATAAATATCATTACTCATCTCAGCAAAATCTTGTCGATTTGTTGAACATGTCATTGTTCATCTTATGCCTGCCGTCAATTAGTTTCTGAGTCCTGATTATCTTCTAGTTGCAAACAAGTAACTCTATAATTTATGGCACATATGACTCCAGTTGTAAATTTGTGATCTTAATATTACCTGAATTCCACTAACAGGAGCTTTGTGTTGCAGGGAGGCTGGTTTGATGATTTCCTCTCGCATGTGATGTGTTGTTGTTGTGCCCTTGTCCAAGAATGGCGAGAAGTGGAGATCCGAGGAGCATATGGTATGTTTTCTATTCCTAGACTTGTTTTTCCATTGGCAATAGGAATTGGAACCTATGACCTCATATTTGTTACATTCCTATGCCTAGAGTTTAAAGCTTAGCCTCACCAGCACGGTATGTAAGGACCTAACAGCAGATATTATGGATAAAATATGGTAATTGATTGATATACTTACACAAAATCACAATGCAGGTCCTGAGAAGACTAAAACAAGCCCTCCACCATCACAGTACATGGAGTCATAAGTGAGTGGACTGAAGAATCAATTAGTTGTTTGGATAATCAATACCTTAAAGATAAATCCCATTATATAAAGGTAATAGTTATTTTTACAAGCCTTGCACCAGCACTCGCAACTCGCTACTGCTACTTCAAATTTGCATTTGGATTTCTCAGCACTTGTACTTTTGGCTAGGCTTTTGTGGTATCAGTTCATCTCATGTACAGCAGGTTTCAATATGTTTCTACTTCAGAGCAATATGTATCAGAATGATTTTAGATGGATAAAGGGATCTACTACTCAGTTATGTGTCATAACTTATAACTAAGTAGTAACCATGTGTTCAAACTTCAAATATGTGCTTTCCTGGGTTGCCATGTATATTATATGATCGACACTAGAAGTGATTCAAAGGATGAAGTTGGTCTTGTGATTCCTACATATTCACAATGCCGTTCCTGTCTTCTTCCTCCACCATCCTTTTCGTCTTTACAAATACCTCATCTCCTCCTCTATGCCTTGCAGTAATGATTACTTTGGCATTACAACCTTTACCACAACGATATTGTCCACAGATCAAATTATTTCATGAATTGGATTTCACTTGACTGTCTACGTCTGAGTGTGCTTGGGTACAAGTTTTGGCTTGGGTTGGAAACAAACTCGCCACCCGCAACAGTATCATATTTACATACTTATTCCATTAGAGCATCTGCACGGAGCTATTGTGTCAGGATCTAAATCCTAACGAGAAAAATTGAAAGCAAAATTGAAGAACGCAAAATTGAAGAATATTTGATTGCAGACTAAATCCACACTAATGTCTAACTGATCTCTCGCTCACAAGTTGAGAACGATGTCCCTTACGGAGCTAAGATTATCACTCAGAGTCAGCCTTACCAAGTGAAGAAGATCCTGACTTGATAGTTCATCAGCACCCAATGATGTCGCTTAAAAACGGAACATGGTATCAATAAACGTCACCGTATCTCTCTCAGCTTCTATTTATAAACTCACTCCTTATATATAGTTCCAACTCATCCTTCCCCAACATTGAAGGCAATTTAATATTGCAAATTCGTGCGAATCCACGATAATTTGTCCAACTTGCCGGCAGCTAATCGCCCGAGACAGACAAAAACCTACTTTTTCGATGATCACCCCCACTACATCTTTAGGTCTCTGAGCATCTGCAACATACCTAATAATTCGAGGCCAACCAAAAGCAGAATAAATCACAAGGGGATTTCCTAAAAACTGTAAATAAATTGGGTATGGATTCAAAACTGTACAATGGAAACAAAGACCTGTTTTTGAAATAACATTCTATCGTTTTACCCCATATACTATGAGAACTTAACAAATGACCCTACACCATTCATTAAACCCATGACACATTCTTTTTTTTCCATGGGGCAATTTTCTCCCCTAAATCAGATCAGTATAGAAGGAAAAAAACAATTCAAGCATAGATTCATTGGCATCCACAAGTACTCATATAGGTCCAATCCAATAAGATTAAAGGTCTAAACAAACTCCAAATGTTAATCCAACATTTAGCCCAGTGGGGCTCAAAAGGTTTATCCCAAGGACTATCTTATGTAGTAAAATCTTCAAAAGGTTTGAAGAAACAAGGTATACACATGAATATAATTCTAAATGTGATATATCAAAAAAATTCTAAGCCAGGATGACCAGCAGCAAGTTGTAGCGTGAGTTGTGATGCATCACAAGAAAACCCTTCGGCCATACAAACTCACCAAAAGCTTTCTTCCAACCAATACTACAGGTAATTGTCACCCCAAAGATCCACAAAGCAGAAAGCATAGGGGCACAAGGGAATTAACCAAAGCTCCCCAGATGAAGTTACCAACTAACCAGGATTCTGGAAGTGGTTTCCCGGCTGCAACAGCTGGCAAAACCATACTCATGCCTACCCAAGAGCTCCTGCTACCAGTCAAAGTCATAAAAGTATCTCTCTTTTTTTAATTTTTTTCAAAGAAAAAGTTTTCCTTTTGTTTTTTCCCTAAAATTGTCTCTTTCTAATCCTTATACTAGTGTTTCTTATTTGCCCAGTGAGAATCATGACCAAGATTCCCGAAGACAAAGGTTTTCACAGCACTAGCGCTTCCACTATCCCCTCCTCCCCCTGAATTGTGCTTTAGCACACATCTTACTAACTTAATTTATGGCTGGAGCAGGCTGATGATCTGAACCTGCTGGAACACTTCCCTCACTGCGAGACTGATTTGAGTGGTTGTTAACCTCTCCAGATTCAGATCTCCTTGGCAAGGGATCCACTGCATGACCTCTATTGGCAGTAGCAGCCTTCTCCTCAAGATTTAGACCTTTGACTCCACTGGCGAGCATGTCATGACCTGGTTGCTGCAGGTTGGTATGATTAGAAAATTGTACGACAGGTGGCATAGTCCATCTCATCCAGTCATTGCGCCTCCTTATTTTGTCACCCTGAAACTCAAACACAGTTGGTAGTCAAACTAGTGAGGTGAGAGGGTCACCACAATGTAAATTAGACCCGCCATATACCAATTGTCATCTTACTAACCAATAAGATCAGGTTAAATTGAAATATATTCAGGCACCAGAATAATACCTGAACTTCTACAAGAGTTGAACCTTGTACAGCATCCAGTATGAGCTGGATATTTTCTGTCAGGAGCTTCAACTGAAAAAGGAAGGGACAGACAATTTATACTCATGTGATGTAATAAATTAGTATAAATGGAAAATAACCAGCAAGATGAGTAAAACTCCCTTCATTCTCTGTGAGAAAAACAGGAACAGATGAGTCATCAAAGAAAAGAAAGTATAAAATATTGCATATGCCCCAAGGAATGGGATAGTGCAAAAAGGCAAACAATTACAACAGTAAATATATAAATGACAACAAACTTCGTTGATCAAACATAACTGTAGATATCTCAGGATCGGCAGACAGTGAGGTAACAATATAACAAACAGAAAAAAAATGCAAAATTAACAATCATAAAATAAGTGCAGTGCTATACTAAAACCTTTCTGATGCTGTCAAACCTTCAAGGCATGGAATGAGAAAATCTTTTTTGTTTTGCTTGGAGACCAGAAAACCAGTCGATTCTCACCTCATTTTGGAATTAAGTTTATTTTTTCTCTTCTGCAATATTGCAATACAACATCCAAAAAATGCATAAATATTTAAACTTTTAACAATGTTCACTTCGATTCTCTACTTTAAGGTTTAGATATGGATGACAACACAGTATCACCAGTAAAATACCAGAACAATCTTCACCACACATCAATGACATCTACCAAATGCCAGGTTTGGTGTATCCCAACTCCCAAACATTGTGTATATAATCGTGTATGGCTATGTAATCTAGACCTCGTAGAGAACTAACTGTAAGGTGGATCAGAAAAATGGTAATAAGGATACGAATACTTACAGTTAGAAAACAACAGAGGAAAACAGTAACAAAACTAGAAATTATACAAAAGTGTGTTTGTGCTGGTTGGCCTTGGAATTATGAAGGTAAACATAGTGTATCCGCTGTTTGGCACTACCATAATATAGAATAACTCATTATTGGCCTTTACTGATTAACCTATGCATCCCATGTACTATGGGGAGAGAGGAACCTATACTGTCTCTAACTTATCATTTAAGGGGTGGGAAACAGAGCCTAAATTTTATAGTAATTAGGCACAGAAAATAAAGATTTTCAGATTTCCAATCAAAGGGGAGAATAGTAGATACTAGTGAAAATACACTACAATTGTGGATATCTTAATTTTTAATTGAACTAATGATTTACAAATTTAACATAATATTCGAATTAAACATATAAAAGACCAACAACATGTATAAAGGGAAACCAGCCAAATATCGTTTAAGTGAGGGCTGAGCTTGAACAAATACTATCCAGTTTCAATGCAGAAATCTACAAGAAACAATGAGGCCCTACACAAGAGTGAAATATAATTTGGCAGAGAATTACTGACACGGAGCAGAATAAAAAGAAACAGTACATCTATAAATGTATGACCTGAATGTATTTCAAATATCTTTAACCATCTCCACTCACTACAAACAATCAATTTATATTATACTACTAAATATATGAACATATACACAAAGAAAAAATAAAGTGCAAAGATGAGACAGGACATTATATGAAAGGTGTGATTCATCCAACCATGAAGTACAGATAAGTAAAAAACTTCTGCATTGATTTTCAAGTGAATCAAATTGTTCTCTACCTCGAAGTTCCAATTGTGTGTGTGCAACATAACTTGCTCTCAGTCCTTACTGTTTTATGAACTAAAACAGACTTTGTATGTCACTGAACAAGTTAATTACTGCTCAATATGGGTTATAAATGTGATCATTAACACAATCAATTAGGGCTTCATGCAAAATTCTACAAGATATTGGTGCAACGGAAAACATAGGAAAGACAGTTATGCTGTAAGGAGTATAATAATGAATACAGAACCGGCACATGAAAAACAAAAGAGAGTTTTTACTGCTATTCGATAAACAAGGAGAATCAGTAGGGGGCATTACAAACACAATGAAGCCCCTTTAGGCATTACATACAAAATGACATTACCCTAAACCTAAAATTTGGCCAGAGGCATTGTTCGACAGCAGAATATAAAAGCTAGGCATGGTTTGCCATATCAAAACTACATGCTACCAAGATGAATATAAATTGATGTTCACCTAAAAGTTGGCATGATGTGTGGTTCAAGGATCAGAATATAAAAGCCAGGCAGGTTTGGTTATAGCAAAACTCTCAATTCCAAGATAAACTTGTCCATCACATGAACTATAAATAGATTCATATGACCCCTGACCCGAGACAATGGAAATATAGTCCAAGACTTATGTGGAATGGCAGGAAAGAATTATTTAGCAGCTCGGAGATGTTCAAACAAAGATAACTGATTAATAATTCTCATGGATAGTTTTGTACAATATCGTGATGAGAATTTATGACTACCATAATGTCTATTGCTTGGAATAAAGTGTATACTTCGCAAACCATACACCAACATAAAACCAGAATCACTAGGCACACAACGGAAATATATCTCAGTAGCTCAACAATAATGTTTCCCCACCAAAGCTTCTAAGTTCTTACGATCTGACACTTAAAATAGGTAAAAGATGAACCGAACAAGGTCTATATGTAGTACTAAGGGATTAGTTCCTCTATACAACTACAAAGAAACCATAAAGCTAGGAAGAACGGTTGGATTTATCGGTGCTTCCCACTTACTTACCCTTACTAGGAGGCACAATTTCTACTAGAAACAAAAAGACAACCAAAGGTGTTCGTAAACAAATTCTACTTTCTTTATTGATTTGGGTTGTTAAAATACATATTTTGATAAATACAGTAAGGTGTTAATAAAATATTCATAGGGTTATTGAAATATACATATACGACCGCAAAAGTAAAAGGTTTTGCCTTTTGGACCGCACACAAAGAACTTTAGGAACCAACCATTTCTTGCTCTGTGTGAATCCCCCTTCACCACAGAACTCTACTACTTCAAGAGAACATTGATGACCTCGACGCATTTCAGGCGATAAGAAAGAAATGATTACCCAGGCTAACTGACTTGCCACTATTGGCCTTCTGCTATGACATAAAACAATGCACAACAGCTAACACAAGGCCACTTCCTGTATGTCATGGTTAATATAAATGAAATGGAAGCAGCTAGTACAAGGCTTTCGATATACCATAGGAGCGAGTGTACCTCAACCTACAGATAATGAAATTTTAAACAAAAGCATGATGCTTGGCACAAATACAAGCACTTATGATGAACTTCTAAGAAAGGAAGACTGTAAGACAATCAATGTATAGAAGAAGCATTTAAAAACCCCTGAACAACTTACTTTTTTGAATCCAGCAATCAACTTAATAGATACCCAGCCCTGGTCATCCATGTTTTGCCGCAAGTATGTATCTTTAATTAAATTCTCATTACTGCAGTACAGAATATGAGATGCAATTACAGTTAACCTTTTGATATACAATGGATTATTTGATGACGATAAAAACAGACAAGTACAAAAATATACAATTACAAAACATACCAGAATAAAAGGTTAAAGAATTACCTGAAGTAATAGTCTACTTGAGCAACTATTGGAACATGCAAGTGACGATCTGGGGACGGTAAATAAACAGCAGGAGGTGGTATCGGCCCCACAAAAGGCACACCACCTCTGAATGACTCTGGATGTGGTGCTGCAACGAAATACATGTGAGGTGCCATTTGTTCTGAACACAGATAAAGGCATTAGAGTTAGCATAGAATGTCTGTATAAAACTAAGGGATAATTCCATTTTAGTACCCTAAAACTTTCGTATTTCGTTTTTAGTACCCTAAATGTTTTTTGTGCCACTTCAGTACCCTAAATCTTTGTTTATTCCAGTTTAGTACCCAATGTCTGATTTTCCATCCATTTTTGGATGGAAAAACGTCATGTGCCTTGCACATGACCCTATCTTTTATAATAATACCAAAACTACCCTTCGGTAGTTTAAACAAATTGAATTTTTGAAAAATAAAAATGATTTTTTATAAATAAAAAATCAGACGTTAGGTACTAAACTGGAATAAACAAAGATTTAGGGTACTCAAGTGGCACAAAAAACATTTAGGGTACTAAAAACGAAATCCGAAAGTTTTAGGGTACTAAAATGGAATTATCCCTAAAACTAACCAGGCAAACCGAAGACACTTCCACAATACAGAATGACTCAATATAATAATATATTACACCCCTTACCAGGGAAAGCAATAGGACTGCCAAAATGTTGCACTGATGATTGAGGCAAAAACTGAGCCGGAGTTGGAGGCGCTATAAACCTTGGGATAATCCTATGTGGATGTAATTGAGCATCCATCCCACTAAAACTTCGGTGAGCATTCCAATCTTGATTGCCACGGTCCTGATCGCGTCTGCCCCCATAATTATGATGGTGAACACCATCCCCACGAGGATGTGGGCCGCCATTGCGATGTCGGTATGAATTTCGTTGTGGGTGGTTGTTACCATTGTGGGATCCAAACCCACTTCTTTGTGTAGTGTCCCTAGGAGAATGATTTATCGGAGGCACATCAACTAACGGGACAGATGGAGCTGGCGGCTGAGAAAAGCTACCATTACTGGAAGTGTTCCCGGCACCATTACGCTTCATTGATCTCTGGCGTACAGGTCCCGTGTTTGGAAGATTTGGTTGTCTCTGTGAGGAGAGAGAAGAAGATGTAGTTGCAGTACCCTGTAGAGTTAATACCGGAAGATAAATATGGAAACATACGAAGTCAACCGACTATAGATTCATACACGTTGTGTGGAGAAACATATATAGAAATAAAGTAAGAGTATTGAGAACACATAATCATGGTAAAAGACGGTAAAAATATTGGAAAATCACATTTACTCATCCTTACCCACTTAATAGAATTCATACATACTGAATTGTGGTAAGCACAAAATAGGAAACAACTTTTGTACTTGATCAAGAAATTAAATTTTGGTCTACAACTACCCAACAAAAACATGTTTGAGATTTCTTGGAAGCGGGATTATAGGGAGGAGAATTTTCAATTTTACTTTTTTTTGCAAGTGTAAGCACAAACTAGGAAACAATTTTTGTAGTTGATCAAGAAATTAAATTTCAGGTCTACAGCTACCTAACAAAATACATGTTTGAGATATCTTAGAAGCAGATTTATAGGGAAGGGGAGGGAGAATCAAAACTAAACATAGTAGTTATAATTTTACTTTTTTGTATGTGTATATAATATTTAAGCAACACACCCATCTCACAGATCCCATTTGTTGAATGAACCTTTTCTTAGTCTAACACTCAAAATTATGTTCAACAAGCTCGCATAAGCTCACTATCCACTCTATGGTACATAAACAATAAAAATAAATTAGCATTTTATGTTGTGTTTTCCTTCTCTTTTTCTTCTTCCTCAGAAGATGATCATGTTTGTGAACAATCACAGTGCACCATGTGATAAGCATACACAATGCAGCAACATAGATAGTGTATCATAACATACACATAGATTTTAGCATAATTAACTCATAATAACAGCATAAATACAGCTTTTCCAATCCCGTACACATCTCAGCAGACAAACAAACAAGCAACCAAACAAAAGAAACGATAATGAATAAACCACACAAAACTGTACAAACTAATTGCTTATCAAACTGTGATACCGGCTGAGAAACAGAAGACCCATCGTTCGATTTCAAAGATTCCGACTTTCCAATAGCCTTAGTGGACTCTGACAGTAGTGGCCACGATTCAGCCCCCATGACTGGCTCAACCTCCGTAGCCAACGCCGCCCCATTGGACGGCTTTTTCCAGGCAGGCCTCTTACCTGCATTCCCATTATCCGAGCTCTCACCCACCGCCTCCTCTACTGGAACAGAAATTGTAGGTGCATCAGGTGAGAACCCAGAAGAAACCACCTGCTCAATAGCAGATGACGTCACCGTCGCCGGTGAGGTAGGCAACGGCGGAGAGGAAATCTCCTCAGATTCTCCCCGGACAATCTGAGTCCACGGGGAGGAGACAGCTCTAGTACCGCCCCGACTGAAACTCTCAGTTGGGGTCACTGAGCTAGCCGTCATCTACGCGTTACCGAACAAATTCGATCGATTTCGGAGGAACACGATCGCTCAGGGATTAGGGTTTCTGGTGACAATTTAAAAAAAACAAAACTGAGAGACAGAAAGAGGAAGGGTTGGGTTTGTTCCAATTCGTTCCTGTTGCTCGTTCTGTTTCTTAGGTTTATAAGTTTAAATCAAAATCATAATAGGATAACAATCCTTTTCATTTTAAAACTTGATTTTAAATTTAAATACGTATTTTAAATGTAATTTGATAATGCCAATCTCTTTTCTCTTGTTTTAATAGGGTGATGGTGGGTACTACCATGGCTATGATCGGTCCTAGTTTCGACGATTTCGGAAGGGGAAGCAACCGTGTGCGGCGGTATTGCGTGCGGCCGGGAGGTGCTCGTTCGTCTCAGATCCGAGAGATGGAATGGGGGTAAGTTTTTTGTGCTCGGTGTTGTCGTTGAATTCTCTGATCTTCGGGTGGATTTTGGGGACTCAATCGGCGAAGATAGGCTCGTTTTTTGGGGGGAAATCGGGTCTTGTTGCCCCACTTCCGACGGCGGCGCAGTTGGGGTGGTTGGTACCATGGTCTCCGGTGGTGGCCTTGCAGAAGAGGGTGCAGGACAAGGGCGGGCTGGGGAAGCCAAGGGAGAGGACGACGGTGGCGGCGACGGTTGTGTGGTGGAGGAGGTCGGGGAAGAAACCCTCTAGGGTTTTCCTTGGTGATGGGCCGGGTGGGCCTATGGGCGTGGGCCTGGGTTACGAGGCGGGTCAGGCTGTTCTGGCACGAAGTTCGAGGAGTTCTCGAAATTATGATGGTACGTCAAACATAGCAGCGACGGGGGGCTTCAGGCACCCTCGCCTCGCGGAATGAGTCCCACAGGGTCTAGGGAGGGGTCGGTCGACAGCACCGCCTCCCTATACGTAAGGTGGCAACGGTTCCACCAACTGTCGACAAGGTTCTCCCCTACCACTTCGGTGTCAGCAATCCCGCGTTCAGGAGCCCTACAATTATCAGTCAAGGGAGGACGACGCACACTGACTTACCGGGGGAGTAATCGGTCCACCACTACACACTTATCCTCTGATCTGCTCGATCAATTTCTTATGGTTGAAGTATACTGTATCGGTGTCTCCGGATGCTACCGCAGTCCCATCCCTCTGACCGCCATGATGTCTAAGAGCAAAATTTACTATTCTGCAAGTATCTTTCAGCTTATGTTAGTTTTTTTTGGTTGTATGGTGTTTTCCGGCTACTCGGGCACCAAGTTACTTTAATTTATAATATCTACCATTCTATCTCAAAAAATAAATAAATAAATTAGGTTAATCTCAATTTGTATAATGTTTATATTAGGAATATATGTATACTTCTAATACCAAAGATCGTTCAAAAAATAAATTAATTTTAATTTTATTAAGGTCATTAAACTCATGATGATTTTTACTAGTTTTTTTGATCCAAAGGTACTTTTCATTGATCACATTGTCTCAATACAATATGGTGCATCAGATACTCTTTGCCCACGAATTATAGAACAAGAACACTAAAGAATGTTCGCTATTCTTTTCACAATGGAACCGTCCTCGACGATATTGGTATGTTGAGGCCCCTTGGACAATGACAGAAGACAGTGAGGGGGAGCGGGGTACTGGAGATCCTGAGGGACCTCGACGGTAGTAGTGATGGTGGGAGGCAAAGCATCGTGTGGGGACCCCTCCCAGGGCCAGTCCCCGATGCTCCCTTCCCTAGGAAAATCCTCGATTCCCTATTCAATAGTCAACGAGTCTGCTCAGACAAACTCGGCGACAGCGGCTATAGGGACGTCAACAGATTTAGGCGGCTTGAAGGTTGGTTGACGCCGAAACCTCGGAGGCCCTGGTAAAGGAGCAACCCTAGATCTTGCACCAGTAGGAACCAGAGCAAGGTTGTGGTACGCCCGGGACCTCAGCGATCTAGGGTTGAGAGGAAGCGGGACGATGCTTGAGGAGGAAGGAATCCAGGATTTGAACCTCTGAGAAACCTTTTCGATTAGCCAAAGCCATAACCATGAATAAGGTCCAGGCAGTTGCGGCGGTGGAGGCCAAGGGGAAAGACGCTCCGGCTGCGGCAGAGCCGACGATTGCGAACTCAAGGACGTCTTTGGGGATGGCAGCGACATCAGAAACGGCGGCGACAGCAGGGGCGGCGACGAATTCCAAGGATGTGGCGGTAGCATCAGGGACGACGGCTATAAAGACGAAAACCCCCGGCGTAGAGAGGAGATCGAACCAAGTCGGTAGATGCTAGCAGAAAAAAACTTTGCAGGATCCAAAGGGAAAGTGCAAAGGAGAGACTATGGAGAAGATATAAGCAAAACCATGGGATATGACATGGTAAAAACCATGGTTATAGCCATGGAGGTTGGGGGCTGCGGCCGTACAGGTTGCTTAGTGATGATTTTTACTAGTTATTAACTAATTATTAAATATATGAAATGATTGTAAAATTATAGTAGATATGATCAACAGATGGAGAAGATCTTCCTCCCATCTAAAGATAGTTGTTAGCGATCGTACTTCCCTTTTATTTAAACTCGAGATCGTTCCACTTGAGTTTGTCAAGCGAACAGCGAACAACGAACAAAGCAGGGCTAGGTTTGTTCGTCTCTATTGCTCCACTCTAATCATAATCTGATAACAATTCTTTCCATTCAAAAGCTTGATTATAAATTTAAATACGTATTTTAAATGTAATTTGATAATGTTAATCTATTATCTCTCGTATTTTGGGAAATAAATTAGTTGAATCTCAATTTGTGATGCTTATATTAAAAATATATGTATACTCCGAATGTCAAAGTTCGTTAAAAAAATAAATTAATTTTGATTTATTTAGAATTATTAAGGTCATTAAACTCATGATGATTTTTACTATCTATTAACTAATTATTAAATATATGAAATGATTTTAAATTTATACTGGATATGATCAACAACGGAGAAGATCTTCCTCCCCTCTAGACATAGTCGTTACTCGTTAGCGATTGTACTTTCTTTTTATTTAAACTCGAGATCGTGCAACTCGAGTTCGTCAAGCAAACATCGAGTAAATCATGGTTGTGTTTGTTGTGATTCGTATCTGTTGCCCCACTCTGGTTTCTTAGGTTTTACCAAGTTTAAATCAAAATCCTAATCTGATAACAATTCTTTCCATTTAAAAACTTGATTTTAAATGTAATTTGATAATGTTAATCTCTTCTCTCTCGTTTTTTGGGAAATAAATTAGGTTAACCTCAATTTGTGCTATGTTTATATTAAAATATATGTATACTCCAAATGTCAAAGGTCGTTAAAAAAGTAAATTAATTTTAATTTATTTAGCATTATTAAGGTCATTAAACTCATGATGATTTTTACTAGTTATTAAATATATGAAATGATTGTAAAGTTACAGTAGATATGATCAATAAACGGAGAAGATCTTGCTCCCCTTTAGAGATAGTCGTTATCGATTGTACTTTCTTTTTATTTAAACTTGAGATCGTGCAACTCGAGTTCGTCAACCGGACATCGAACAAAGCAGGGTTGGGATTGTTGTGATTCATCTCTGTTGCTCCACTCTGGTTTCTTAAGTTTTACCAAGTTTAAATCAAAACCCAACTCTTGATAACAATTATTTCCATTCAAAAACTTGATTTTAAATTTAAATATGTATTTTAAATGTAATTTGATAATGTTAATCTCATCTCTCTCGTTTTTTGGGAAATAAATTAGGTTAATCTCAATATGTGCTATGTTTATATTAAAAATATATGTATACTCTGAATGTCAACGGTCGTTAAAAAAGAAAATTAATATTGATTTATTTATCATTATTAAAGTCATTAAACTCATGATGATTTTTGCTAGCTATTAACTAAGTATTAAATATATGAAATGATTTTAAATTTATAGTGGATATGATCAACAAACGGAGAAGATCTTCCTCCCCTCTAGAGATAGTTGTTAGCGATTGTACTTTCTTTTTATTTAAACTCGAGATCGTGCAACTCGAGTTCGTCAAGCGGACATCGAGCAAAGCATGGTTGTGTTTGTTGTGATTCGTCTCTGTTTCTCTACTTTGGTTTCTTAGGTTTTACCAAGTTTAAATCAAAATCCTAATCTGATAACAATTCTTTCTATTTAAAAACTTGATTTTAAATTTAAATACCTATTTTAAATGTAATTTGATAACGATAATCTCTTCTCTCTCGTTTTTAGGAAATGAATTAGGTTAGTCTCAATTTGTGCTATGTTTATATTTAAAATATATGTATACTCCAATTGTCAAAGGTCGTTAAAAAAGTAAATTAATTTCAATTTATTTAGCATTATTAAGGTCATTACACTCTCGGTGGTGACTTCCAACCTGGTGGGGGGTCTTCTGATCCGATAGAGGGCACAAGTACTCCAATTTCCCCTCAACGTGTACAAGAGCGCCCAATTGGCAACAAGGCTGCGAAGAGGAAGGAAAGGGTGTTGCAGACCGAGCAGCTGCCATTACCCAATTGGACAACGCAAAGAGTCAGAAGGCCAAACTTGTTTGCACTCTAGACGTCAAGTTTAACAAATACACGACAAAGATTGAAGAATTGCAGAACGTGGACATGGAGGACCTGACTAAGGAGCAACAGGTCAATCACGTGAAAATGTTGTCTTTATATTTCGAACAATGTGAAAAGATCCAGACAGGACCGGCCCAATAATTATTGGGGCCTTAAGCGAGAATTTGATCGATAACTTTTTTTTCTTATGAAAGAATATAATAAGATAATAAGTAAATTTGCTCATATAAAACGATTATTCTAGATGATGTTGAGCAAATGAGATTCAACATCTATTTATAAGACTAAAAAATATAAAATGGATGATGAATATTAGTTTCTAACAAGATATCATCGATGAATAAGATTTACCGTCTAGATATCAGTACAAAAATCAAAATATTTAAGGAATCACATTTATCCCCAAATAAGATATATTCATGTCTTGTTTGGATGTGATAGGTTCAAGATAATTCTAGAAAATTGCACTAAATTATCTAGAATATATGTGACGTTGTGTATGGCTAGCTATTGCCATTATCTTCTAGAAAATTTCACACTTCAAATAATTTTTAAATACTAAATATGAGTTTTAACTATAATCAATCAAATATAACCAAAAATAAGAAACCCGTCAGAACTTAGAATAACATTGCAAGGTAGTAAGTAAGAATTTTTAAGAACTTAGGGTATTTGGTATTGAAATCCACCGTTTAACCGACAAAAACAAAATAGGACAAGTCCAACACATTCTCCAGGTTACTTCAGGATATATGTCCAACTTCATGTAATTGTTGTTAATCTTTAGAGATTAAAGACGCTTATAAACAAACTCATTTTTATTCATCATTTTGAATTTGAATTCAAGAACCAGAAATAAATCATCATTCATGTTTATGGCCTCTGGTCTTTGTGCTTTGTTGAGCAACTTCATGTCAACGACTAAGAAACATCTCCATCCGTCAATGAGTGAATCATTTTCCTAGAGTCTGAACAATACAACTTCATGTGATATGTATATAAAGCCAACTCTACTTATTATCTTGATTAATCATGAAATGAAACTTGCTCCATTGTACTTCGTCTAATATCAATGAAATTTCATCTCGTTTATCAAAAAAAATATCATGAAATGAAACTTTCATAATACCTATTTTATTGCAATAAATTTGGAATAGTTTCTCTTTCTCTTGACAACTTATTTTCTCATGTTATTTTGGTTTAAGCATTTCCGTAATGAAGCTGACAAATTATTTCTCATTCCTCAAACAAATACTATAGTGTGGTATATAGATTTTCACACTTTATTCTTTGGTTTTGTTCCATTATTTTGTTTGATCCCTATTTAGTTCACTAATCACTAGTAAATTGAACTTGCATGTTTTGTTTCGTTAACGATAGTTTTCAATGCTAAATAAAGGCCCATAGAGCTGTTAGAACGTTCAACAATCAAGAAAATTTGTCTTTCTTTTGGATGAGAATTGTTTTTTTTTTCTAAAGAACAAATTTGAATCGAGATCAAAATTGGCACAATTAGTAATAAAATTTAATTTTAAAATTAGAAATCTAACATTTTCGTTTGATTATATTTGATGAAATAATAATAAGTCCTTAAATTTATGGAGAATTTTTTGATCCAAGGTCATAAACGGTTTATTATTTAATTTTATGAGGCTTTTTCGTTATGAGGCCTTTAGCGATTGCTTAACTCGCTTAAAACTTGAGACAACCCTGGATCCAGAAACAAATTGACTCCTCCAATAAAATTATAATACTTTGACGAATTAATGAATGTATTATTTTTTTTTATCAATTACAAGTTGAAGTTTAATTTGTATTTTAGTTAATTTATGTATTTATTAAATAAATTTACCATTTTTTTATTTTTTTATTTAGGGTTTAGGGTTTAAATTGGATTTAAATTCTTGATTCAAAAAAACTTAGTTAGTTGTTTCCACAGCTCTAGAAACATAACTCACAACCTTAGCGACCTTTTGGCTCTTTTTCTCTCTTATATTTTATAGAGTTTATTCGTTCTGTCTATTGATCTAAAACTGACATAGTTGGCTTTTGATGGCCTTTGTGTGTCGCGTTTGGCAACTCTTTTGGCTTGCGATGTTGAAGGTTGATCTGCTGACAATCTACGAAGGCAAGAACAATCTGGTTCAACTAGAATTATTAGCAAAACATGATCTCTTGGAGCATGTTCCGTTTTCCTTATTATATACAAACCAAGTTCCATAACAGGGAAATGCATCTCGGATGGTCCCGACACTATCAGATCGTCCTACTACGATAGTTAGGAGTTTCAAAAAAACTGGTATTAGAAGTTTTCTAGTTTCTTGTGTTTTAATTTTTTTATTTTATTATTATCTATGATATAAAATAGATTATTTTACATGTCCATACATTGCTGTAAGGTCCTAGACTATAATCTAGAACCTAAAATTTCAGGCCATCGCCCTATTACAAAGATTGTAATAACACGGTTTGAATTTTAATAAAGCTACCGCCACACGTTTTAAAATAAAAGAAGCTTTAGTTGCGATCTCATTATGAGTTTAGTAAGAAACAATCAACTAGCTGTGTTTTCAAGAGCCACTGCTTCGATCTTAGACACAACAACCCCTTCAATCTCCAACAACCACTCAATTTCACAATCCCGGTAAGGAAAAGTCGCCAAACAACTTCAAGTAGAGATCAGAGCATGATCTTTTGATAAGAATCGCACTAAAAAACTCCAACAGCTATGCCGATTGTGATGCAGATATTGAATAATCAATCTGTAGGAAAAAAGGTGACCGCTCCAAGCCACATAAACAAGGCCGGCCCAATGGTTACTGGGGCCTAAAGCGAGAATTGATCGATATCTTTTTTTCTTTATGAAAGAGTATAATAAACAAAATAAATAAACACATTCGTATAGAAAGATTATACTTGATGATATTGAACGAATGAGCTTGAATATCTACTTATAACACTCAAAATCTAAAATGAATGATGAAGATTAATTTCTAACAAGACATCCTACATGGATAAGATGCACCCTCTAGAATTCTATACAAAAATCTAAAAGTTTAAGTATTCATATTTGTCTATAAACACGATACATTCATGTCAAGTTAAAATATGATGGGTTCAAGATAATGTTTGACACTTACACCAAATTATGCTAGCTTATATGTGATGTCGTGTATGGCTAGCTATTATCATCAACTTCTAGAACTTTCTATACTTAAAATCTTCTCTATACAAATTATAATGTATATTAGTAACTCCGTTTTTCAATATTGTCAAACACAATGAGACTCATGCTTTTAGTCCATGAACTCCATGGACTATTCTTCGATAAATGATCTTTTTTTACTAAACATATTCGTACAAAAATCAGACGTTCTAGCACCAGTTGTTAATATATACATGTTTTGTTTCCTTTTCAATAAGAGAATATTGACATTCTTTAATATTCATCTTTAGATGCATAGTTTCACTATTTGAATGTCTTAGAAATTGGTTTTAGAATATTAAGGGAAATATGAGATATCAAATCAAACATTCAGTGGATTTCTCATATGTTTGTTTTGCATTCTTTTTGCTTTGATCAGACATCTATATACAATATTGGATTGTTTTTCCAATTTTGACAGCTTACTTTTTCAGATTATTTTGGTTTGAACATTTTTGTAATGAACTTGATAAATTGATTGTCATTCCTCAAACAAGTACCATAATGTATTGATATATAAATATTCACGCTTCTTTTCTTATGTGTTCCATTGTTTTTTATCCCTCTTTTTAATTCATTGATCATTGATAAATGAAATTTGCATGTTTTGTTCCGTTAACGATAGTTTTTCACTGCGAAATAAACATCCATAGATTGTTAGATCTGTTCAACTATCAAGAAAAATTGTCTTCCATTTGGATGAAAATGCTTTTCTGAAAAACAAATTTGAATAGAGATCAAAATTAGGCCTAAGTGGTATTATATTTTAATTTCAAGATTAGAAGTCTAATATTTTCGCTTCATTAAGTTTGATCAAATAACAATAGATCTTTAATTTTATGGGGTCTTTTTCACCTGATGTCTTAAATGGCTTCTTATTTATTTTACGGGACCTTTTTTAATCGGTGGTCTTAAACGACTGCTTAACTCGCTTAAAGGTTAAGCCGGCTCTGCACATAAATTTCTGAACATGATGTATAAACACTGATTATTACAAGAACCCAGAGAGAGAGAGAGAGAGAGAAATGATTGATTCCTGAGCATCTTGTATATGCATATATGGCTATAGCGATACATAAATAAGTAGGCAAGCATATGGGCAGCTAAATGTAATATCTGAAAGTGAACCACTCATGTAGATGTAACAACCTGAAATAGAAATTCCAACATGAGTCTCAACAGGACTAGAGGATCTTCCAGCTTCAGTTGACAAAAGCATACAAAATTGAATTACAAATTCAATCCCTCTGTTCTGGCCAGAAGCGAGATTCTGGGGACTACATACATACACTTGGATTTCATAGTGGCAGTAGCATAACAGGGCATGGAATGAACTCAGCCAGCAAGTTTGCATCTACATGCTTCGAGTGGATGGCTTCCATGCTTATGATCACTAAATCAAGACTCAGGTCATCCGCAACTTCACCAATGATGGCAGTTGGCTTGCTGCTCCCTTCTCCGAGTCGCTCCAACAACTTGTACTCCTGGAAACCACCTGTCATCATGATGAAGGTGATTGAATTATCCAGTTGGGTCCAAATGAAGCAACTGCTTAAAAGTAAGTACACGATTAAAACACCATATCTTGCTTGGCCAACTGGTCAAGCACTTGAACTTGGGTCCTTTGGACCAGGGTTGAAGTCCCAGCAGCAGTACCTCCCCACCTTTATTCTATATTTCCTTCCAACTCATGTTGGGCCTCTCTCCTCTCTCTTAAGGTAGGGTCATTCATCAATCTTATGTCCAATAAGAATCACAAGTTTGGTGCTCTCTTACTTCTAAATAAGCAAGTGAAGCCCAAATCTTGATGCACATATTGATAAAAAAAGTAAACAATTAAAACAAAATGACTTCTAATACGAACAATATCTGATAAACTGCAGAACATCTCTTGCATACAGTATCCAATATGTTGCAAAAGACCCATTGTATTGCCCATTAACCAGAAGAAGAAAAAAAGTTGAATTACCCCTAACTTAAGCCATGTGATTCAGTGCCCTACATGTCATTTGGTCCCATTTGAATAGTTGGATCCCATTAGTACAGTCCCATTTCAAGATGCGGATGTAAAAAAGCCCATCAAAAGCGAAAATAAAAGAAAATAAAATGATGATCATCAAGCAATTCACAATCATTTTCCTTAAGGTTTTAAGATAAGTTCTTTGATTTTGGACCCTCCTGTTAGCTACCAGCCTTTTCTATTTTCATCTTTTGATTTGTAGCTAACAGGTGTTAAAAATCTTTATCGACTGAACTAAACTCACACATAACTAAAAGGTGTTACGTCTATGATATATTATATCACTACGAATACATCGAGATAAATCTTGCTCAAGATGACATTATAACAGCAACAGGTACTAACCTTCAGACAAATGCCAACGGATGCTAGAGAGTTGTGTCTCATGCTCAGGCAGTGACTCTTTCTCCTTTTCATCAATAACTGCAAAGAACATATAGTTCTATATTCCTTGAAATTTTGCATTAAAAAGAGCTGTAGCAATAGGAAAGAAAGGAAAGAGAGGTGCTCTGATGCTTAGTTCACAACAATGGCCAAAGAAAAGTGATATGGAAGAAGGTTGGAACATACCCACTACTGTGATGTCTGCCCCGTATTTCTTCGCCAAAGCAGCTGTAGTTGCTACAGCCTGTAAAATATTAGAAAGAAAAGGCTATCACTTTGTCCATAATTCCTTAATTAATATGTAAAGGACTTCAACTAGCGCTTGATATAAGTGTAGGCTCCCGTTAAAAACACACTAATAACTTCAAATGTAACAGTAATGACATATACTTGTTGATGTAAATCATTTAACCAAAGGCCCAGAGGAGCATGAATTGAAAAATATGGCAGTCTATTACTCATTACGATGACAAGAGAAGAAAGGTATCTGATATAAGAGGTTGCATGTATCCTACATCCAAAATGATTTTTACTTCTGTTTGTTGAACTCACATAAATCTAAAATTACTACATTGAAAGAAAATTCACCTGTCTTGTTCCCTCAGTGAGATAGGGATTGCGATCTGTAATTGGTAGAAGCAAATGCTTGAATTCAGTAAAAATCTCAGCAGCTAAACCGCCATCAGATTCCTGCTGTGCAGCCTTAGCTGATAATAGATGAAAGCATAAACACTAAGTTCCACCATAAATGAAACAGAACAGACTGGAAACTGTTAGAGGTTACAAAATATGAAACGAACACAACAACTCAAGAGACAACGAGAATATTCATTTTTCAACAACTATAAACATAACAAAGTCGGAACCATGGATCATTTAAACAACGAAATCAAGAATATAACAACCAAGTACACTGTGAATATATTCCTCAGAAGTAGCAAACAGTGGTTGAATTATGCAATATGTATTGGAAATGTGGAGAGACTTAAACCCCAAAACTCTAGCATCTAGAATTTTGTTTGAAACACTATTCAGATTCATTACAAATAAAGCCATCTTCTCTGACCACGTGCATAAGTATCTTATCATTTTTTGTTCACGTCTATATATGTACAGCCACTTGCTATTAACTAGAAGATGCACACACATGAATTAGCAATATGGAAGTAACTTAAAAACCGCACAAAATGGAGCTTAGTGCAGTATAATAACATTCACATTTCAGTCAGAAGCACATTATGTTGTTTCTACCAAACGATTGAAATGTCACAACACTTGCAGGAGAATTCAGTACAGTTACATACTAATTATCCTAATTGGCCTAAAAGCAGGTGACATATGGCTCATGTACAATTCCTATTATCACATTGCTACAGAATATTGATGGATCGAATAACTTCAGTATAAATGGTAACTAATGATCCATGGCTAGAACGCCGACTTAAATCTATAGAGACCATCAATATTTGCTTCAATTTTACATAATCTTGAAAAATTAGTGTCTGCTTTAATTCAGTGCTGATTCACACGCACACACAAAGCAGAACAAACGAAAACAACTGTGCACTACTGGAAAATAAGTAATTACAACATTGAACAGAAATTAGAGCAAAAAGCCTAA
Organism: Erodium maritimum; assembly: GCA_963921825.1. Classification (NCBI taxonomy): domain Eukaryota; kingdom Viridiplantae; phylum Streptophyta; class Magnoliopsida; order Geraniales; family Geraniaceae; genus Erodium; species Erodium maritimum. Next base: position 11,754,612 of record OY997588.1, on the reverse strand, counting down.
ACTAAGAACAAGCTCGACACATGTAACAGCTAAATGCAGTAATTGATTGAGGCCGAAAGCCGAATCAAAGAAGATAATCGATCACGAGGAAGTGGATTAACCTTTGGGTGCGACACTGCGTGAGCTGGGAAACAGTGAAAGCTTACGAGCCTTGGAGCGCAGTGATTTGGACCGAAAAGTAATTGATACATGAGAGTCTGGTGAAGAAGACGGAGCCGTGGCCAGGGCTGTGAAGAGACTGGGGAGCGGCTCCACTGAAACAGCAAGCAAGTAGTGAGCAAAGGCCATGAGAGGGCTGAGCTGAAAATTTTGTAACTCCGGAGAAGAAGACGATGGATTGGAGGCGATTCTAGAAACTGCTGCAGAGTAGCAGCGAAGTGTGACTTTGTTTGTAGAGACAAGAGAAAATGATTGCATGGGTGCGACGTGTGTAAAGCAGTGTGTCCAGATGCAATCACGACCGTGGGTTCTACTTCCTTCATAGATTTTCTCATCTTGACCGTCCCTTTGTTATAGCGAGGCCCACAGAAAGCTGAGGTGGATAGTTTATCTGTTTCAGGGCCGCTAGTAGAACCAAATTGCGGAAAAGGTCTGTTTGGCTGGGGGCGAGATCACTCGAATACTCGGCAGTGGTATAATTTAATAGTTGCCAAACACATCCCTTCCTCAGCAACGGTATAGACTCGTGCACATACCAGTTCTGGGAGGATCGGAATATCTGGTATCGGCGACGGAAATGGAAGGAAATGAATCGGACGAAAACGGTACCGAGCTCATGACTACAACATCTCGGCATTATTTCGGAAGCGACCCGGACGAACCTGAACTCTGCATGTCCATCATCGAGGTACTTCATCTTCTTTACGCCTAACGAATTGGAGATTCGGACCTAGAGTGAAAATCTAACCCTAAGTTTTGTTCCTGTTTGGTTTAGAACATGAAAGAGGACTATGGGCTGTTTGTGTGGCCGTGTAGCGTCGTTCTCGCCGAGTATGTTTGGCAACATAGATCGCGATTTGCAGGTGCTACCGTTGTCGAGGTACTCCTATTTCATTTTCAACTTCATAGATGCTCTTCTATTTTATTAATCATTAACGTGTCAATGAACAAAAATTGGTGTTTATTAGGGGTTTCTGTGTGTTTTTAGTTTTGGGGAGCATTGTTAAGGTATTATTTGTGTTGTTGATTTTGCTTGTGTGCAGCTTGGTGCAGGAACATCCTTGCCGGGGTTGGTGGCAGCTAAAGTCGGTGCTCGAGTTACTCTCACTGACAATGCTGATGGATTGGAGGTATTGCTTCACCGTGTGATTTAGTTGTGTCAGCTCTAATGATGCATGTTTTGGAAATTATGAGAGAATGCTTGAACTTAGTAGTTTATGATTTTCGCGATTTTCTAGTTGTTAGCTGCAGTTACAGACTTACAGTTGATTTGGATTCACGTACATGTTGAGGGCATCGGGTCTATTAGACTTTAAAGCATTTTGGGATATGGAATTGGTCTCTTTTATTTCTACTTGAAATTTGCTTCATATATTTCTACCTTATTATCCATCTTCTTCCTCTGTTTATGTCAATTTAAGGAGTGGCAGACTTGTGTAGTTTGGCCGCTATGTTTAATACTAGGAAGCTTGCTTCCATGTACTTAAACCAGTAGTAACATGCATTTCAGTAGCTGACGGCAGTGTCAACTAATAATGTATTTACACGTGTGTATCAGTATATGGTTGTACGCACACACATATCTGGGTGTGTGCATGTGTATGCTTGTGTTTAATTGTTTATAACTAAGCTAGTGTGCAGATGTTTATATGATCTTAAATTTGATCGACCAATGAACCATACACGAGAAGGTCCTTAACGCAGTTCCATTGTTATTTGTTAGTCAATGTTCCAAGATTAACTACTTTTTTCTTTATCGGCAATGGTCTTCACAGTCTTCTCTCATGGACCTCATTCCCTTACCGTTTGATTTTGCAGGTGTTGGACAACATGAGAAAGGTGTCTGACGCGAACAATCTCAATTGTAATGTAAACTTTGACTACTATTCTTAAGATTGTATTTGTTTATAATGATATATAGACTCTACCAGTAAATGATATCTGTATCTGGGGAGTGGATGTAACCTTTCTTGTTGTTTGGTTGTTGAAAAGAATGTTACTCAAGTAATGTATCGTGATGTCTTAGTTGGAGTCTATTTTCCATATAAATAATACACTACGTTATATGTAATTTGATTCTAGCTCTACATTGCAGGTATTGGGTCTGACATGGGGTGTTTGGGATCCATATATTTTTAGCTTAAACCCAAGTATTATTCTTGGTGCTGATGTGCTGTATGACACAAGTGGTAGGACTCATGTACACTGCCTATTGTTTGTTTTCTACCCCTTTAAATTTGACCGAAAATGTTGCCTTTATGTCTTCACAAGCCTTTGATGACCTCTTTGCGACTGTGACTTTCTTGCTCCAGAGTTCTCCAGGATCAGTCTTTATAACAACTTATCATAACAGAAGGTATTTTGCAGTCTATTTCAGCTACTGCAGTAATATTTAGATAGGCTTCCTTTTGGCTAATGATAATATTCATTTGCTTCATCATTATCTTTTTATATTAATCTTATTTCAATTCTCTCCAGCGGACATCATCTTATCGAGTTCTTGATGGTGAAATGGGGTTTAAAGTGCACAAAGCTTCTTGATGGCTTTTCGTTCATGCCATCCTACAAGGCATCTGGGTTAAGTGGCAACATTCAGCTGGCTGAGATTGAATTGAGTGGTGGACAGAACAAGGTAACTAGTATTGCATTAGCATTTGGTTGTTTTTTGGTTACTCTGTTTCACGTTCTTTATTTCCCTGTCATAGGGAGCATCTTCCTCTGCAGCAAGCTGATTCAATAGCAATTTCTCCTACAATACACCTGTGAACTTTTGCTACACAAGTCCTCAACACAATGGCCTGCAGGAGGTTTGGATGCTGCAGTACCTTTCGAACCCCAATACATAGGACTGGAATAACTTAATTTAGATCACTGAATTAGGAATGTGAAGGGTTGCTTTCAACTTTGAAATTGGAGATTACTGCATGAATATGAACCTATAGATCACTGATAGTGGATCCATATCTTGATTTGTTTATTTATGAGTTTTGAGTCTAGTAATGTGATCATCTTTCATGGTAATCTTCTGACTTCAGGAGGATTGTTTAATTAGGAATGTAATCTTCAACACATGTCAACTGATTCTATTACAGACAAATGGAATAAACAAATATTTATGTTTGTATTTCATGCACGTAAGGGTGCTTCTTTCACCCAGGAGGTTCAACTTAAAAGTGTTACTGTCAATAACCAGGCCAAACTACTTTAGGTAGGAAACTTAGTATCTTTGGTTTAAGTTTTTAACCTCTATACATTCTTAGCAGCTTTGTGTTTGTGACAATACATTAGAAGCTGCTTTTTCCCTGATTCGGCAAATACATGGTTTCTTGATCAAGTTTCAACTTGGATGCATAGCTGGGTCAGAATTGGAGTAGATTACCCGTTCCTTTATTTTCAGTAGACAATTTAAAATTGTGTGAATTCGTGGATCATTGAACTCTGACGATGTAGTCTCCAACTATATCTTTACCTAGGCCCGACAGTAGAATAAACCAAACCCATAAGACATCAATCCAAATACATGCATTATATATTCTACTGGAACTTTTTATTACAGTACGATAAAACTGTGCTCTTAGACAAACTTGGTTGTCATACCGAGCTATTTCTGCTAGGTCTCAAATATAAGAAACTAAACAATAGAAATAAAGGCTTTCTAGATTGATCACCGAACTTCCTCGTAGTTTAGAATGGAATAGAACTGATAAGCACCCATCAATTCACTACCCTGCAGTCCTTCCTAACCTCATGCCCTCCATTGAGACTACTCATCTTGATGATAGAATTCACAAAAGCCTTTGAGAAAGCCTCCTTTGAGGTTGCAAACTTATAAACCAAACCTTTAGTCTTGGGATTATCAAGTAGAGCTTGGTCTGAAGAGAACAGGCTCCTCCCCTGGATGATAAGCTTGTAGTATGTATTGTCGAAAGTTGTTGACGATGGGTCCATGGGAGCTCCAGCAGTCTTTGCCTGGTTGTTGATGGGACATACATTCTTTAAGCTTGCAGCAAAGGCCGGATGCATCAAAGGATCAATGTCGTGTGTTGCATTGAAATTGTGGATTCTGTTTTTGAATGATGAACAGTGGGAAAACCCAAGAGTATGTCCTCCTAGTTTGGGGCCAAAGTGAAATGACATTGTTATCTTGTTGAATTAAAAGTTGTGACATATGTCAATCGGATATTGTAGTTTGCAGCAGGATCTGAGTTTCTTACCTGAAAGAGCCACTAGGTCATCCATGGAAAGACCTCGTTGGTTGAAGCTCTGTTTCAGTTGAGATATGCCAAATGTTGGAGATGGCAGCTGTCGGGTTTCACTAGCCTTTGATGTTCTCCCGTCTTTTCTTCCTTTCGGCACATCCCAATATGGACCTCCAGACTGTAAAAGATGCAAAAATTGAAATATTATACCCTCAGTGAATGCAAGAGGTAAATTATTATGCAGCATTTCCTAATTTTCCTTGGAGATTTTCTATTATAGTTAAACTTGTCTTACCAGCACAACTGCATCTCTTGCAGCAAAAGCCAATACATCGGCGCATGAGACAACACCAGGGCATGATTCTTCTAGTTGTTTCTTTGCACTGTCTATGACGTAAAATGCATGCAGAGAAACATTCGGTGGCCCATCTTTCTCTGCCTGATTTCCTCCTTTTGAATTCAACAGAATAGAAGCATCACAATCCTTCAAGAAAATGCAAAGATCAGAGTCAAGTAAGCCTAAGGATACAAGGTAATGAGCTACAGCACATACAACTTCAATAGAAAACTGCATACTATATTATAGTACCCTTATGAAACAATCATGAAAGTGCATCCGGAGCAATGCTGCCGGTACTGTCTTGTCCTTCGCTGTCTCACTCTTGACAACATTGGTGACAATTGACTCGGCGTTAGGGCATGTCTTGTCATAGTAGTTTGAACTCAGTGCATCTCCTCCTTGAGAAAACACTGCAACTATCAAGATAGAGCTAAACAATGCTATAATGGCAGCCATATTGCTTGTAGTAGCCTCTGTGGTAGCTCTAGTTTCTTATTTTTGCGTAGTGCTGTGTGTAGCAACTAAATAAGATAGCAGACTATTTATAATAAGGTGGAGAGATTGGTTAGGGACATAGATGAGATGGTGGTTCCAGGTAGTGAATTAGTTAAAAACAATTATGATAGTAGTGGAGTAGTGTTTCCAAAGCATCCTTATTTGTCACCAGGCAATCCTAGTGTTCATGTCACATCTCTCACTGCTCCTCCAAACCACCTCATGTTGGATCATACTAGAATCAAATTATAGGCTATTCTTTTGTCCTCCCAGAGGAAAACACCATTTCAGGAACTGTATTTTATTATATAATAAATGGGTTATTTTCATCTCACTATCCTAACTATATGTTTTTTTTCATCTCACTACCCTAACTATTTTTTGTGGCACCTCACTACCCTAGAATGCATTTTTTTTTCACTTTCATACCTGCTGTCAATTTTCCATCCATTTTGGATGAAAACACTTAAAAAGTCCATAATACCCCTCACTAACAAGCAAATTTTCAAAAGCATGCCATTTGTTTTTAAAATTTCTTTAAAAATCAGTTTTTAATGTCACAAAAATGCATTCTAGGGTAGTGAGGTGCCACAAAAAATAGTTAGGGTATGAAAGTGAAAAAAAGGCATTCTAGGGTAGTGAGATGAAAAAAACCACATAGTTAGGGTAGTGAGATGAAAATATCCTTATATAAATTTATAATACGACTTATGTGGTAGATTATGTTGCAATAAACAATTTTTGGAGAAATATTCATGATATTTTGTTAAAGAGCAAATTTGCTTGTTATTGGGTATCACATCACATCATGCACTTTTTGCTGAATTGGATTTTATAGCATTAGGGTTTAATTGCCACACTTGGCAATAGTTTTATGAATTTATTATTTATCATAACCAACTCACTGACTTTGTATATCAATTCTTGTTCGAAAGCTGGATGCTTGAAACTAACATATTGAACCTCCTTGTCATTTTGTTAGTCAACAGTGAAGTGGGACCCAGGAATTGAAGGAAAAGGAATGTTTGATTCGGGTTGGTTAGAGGTGAGCCATCATAGTTGTTACTAGACCTTATGGAAGCTTGTGTTTGAAGTCTCAATTTTATAAGCTGCTGCATGTTTGACTTGTGTTTTGTGGAATTGGAGGCCTACCGAAATAACAACAGGCCAGCCCAACAACTATATTGTCACCTCATATATTCTTGGCGTGCATACATAATCACTTCTTGCCATCAATATAGGACTCGAAACTAGTCTAGGCTTTTATCGAGCCATCTGAGCTCAGCTTGCTGATGCAATATATTTTTATATTCGATAATTATGTTGCATTTGGATTTTCTGTGGTATTTAAATGAGATAAGGAGGACAAAACAGTAAAACTGGTTATGAAGTATAAAGGAATCCATCTAATTTTGGCTGCATGGAGTTGCATAACTTTGTGACATTTTTTTTACTAACGATGTATCATGGTGTTTTGCAGAATTGCCTATTGGAGATGGCTTGGAAGGCTGGTTACTTGGCAGAGTTGGTATTTTACGATAAGGGCAAAACCTAACCCACTCATTGTGCATTGATTTAAATCAGTTGCTTACTTTAAATATACTTTAACAGAATTGTTGCTGCAATTATTGAAGTCTTTCTAGTTTTGAGTCTCGTATTTTAATACTACGTTACTACATTTGGAGTCGTGTTTTGGTATGATTGTATACCGGTAGTCTGTAGAGTAGAAAGAGCAAAAATATTAAAACCAAAAGTAGAGAATCTAGAGTGATTTTATCTCAACTCCTCAAAAGTCTCTACGGACTACAACAAGGTTTAACTTGAATAACGGTGAACGGTGTATTGAACAAGCTTTCACAGACATCAATATAGATATTGTCTCGTTAAAATCCGTATAAAAATATAACGTTAATTAAGATAATTTTAAAATGTAAACGGTCGTAAACAAAAAAGGAGAACTTGTTTGATTTGGATTTGCTTGCGTCTCTGGTCGTCTACATTGTGCTGCATAATCAGTCCCAACACAACCCCTTTAAAAGACACATGAAGAGAAGTATCGAAATGTAAATTCACTAAAAAAATATAACAGAGATATGAAACAACAATTATGTAAGTCTTGCATTGGAAAAAAATAAAAGATAAGTGTTGTTTATATACAAAGTGTGTACTAATCCCTTGAATGACAGTACTACATGATTCCCGTGAGAAGTTAACCGGAATAATAGTAAAAGTCGATTTTATCGTGTCAAATCTAGGAAACGTTGAGGCTTACTTGAAATTCATTTACAATAGTCGTCGAATCTATATGGTCGAATACCGAGAAAAAACTACATGAGACTACATGGATGAAAAGGAATCTGTAGAAAGGAAGAAGAAATTGCCTCCCTTCATCGACCCAAGAGAAGAGATAGAAATAAAAATACTGCTTACATTTCATTTGGTCGACTGGATTTCACCCCATAAACTTCATCAGATACTATCCTACATTCCTACCATACCATGAAACTATTCGGGCCCAAAAATGTTCGTATTAGGCTTTAATGTTATCAGGCTTACACATCGAATCGCCGGTTATTGAGCCCAGGCCCAACCTTTTAGAGTCGGATCGTGTTACGATAATCCCGCAGCCAATCACACTTCTTCTCCTCTCCTTAGAGTCTTAAACCCTACCACCAAACAATCCACCCCCTCCTGTTCAGCTTCACTCTGCAACACCGAGCTTAAACCTCAAAAAATGGGTTCCAAAAAGCAGAAGCAGAAACAAAAGCAAAAGAAAAATGACGGCTCAGGTCCAGCAGCTAAGATCATTGCTGATCCCCGATTCGCTGGCGTACACTCGGACCCTAGGTTCCAGAATGTTCCGAAGCAGAATTCGAAGGTCGCAATCGATTCCCGATTCAATCGCATCTTCTCCGACAAGAATTTCTCTTCTTCCTCGGTCAGTATCGACAAGAGAGGCAAGATCAAGAACAAAAGCTCCGCCAATAATCTTCGTCATTACTATCGCCTCGAAGAAGAGGAGAAGAGAAAAAAGAGTGATACTGAGAGTGAAGAGGATGGTGATGATGAGGTAGAGGAAGAGGTTGAGGAAGAGATTGACACCCGGAGGTTGAAGAAACCAAAGAAGCCGAGCCACGAGGTTTCGGAGTCTGAGCCTAGTGAGGATTCAGAAGCTTCGGAATCAGAGGAGGAGGAGTTCGACGACCCAGAGAATGGGGGTTCCGAATCAACTACTGACACTGATACAGACGAGGAAGGGGATACTGAGGTTTACATGGAGGATGAGGCCGAAGTTCAGGTATACTATGAGCTCAATTTAGAACCTTTTTTAAAATTATATAGCTTAATTGGTTACATTTGAGGAGAGGATGCAGGGAAATATGATATATTGAGAGTAATTGCTTCATAATTTGCATGAAAGATAATAAAAAACAGTATTTTTTTTTGAGACAGACAAGTTGTGGCAACAGTCATAAAGCTAATTTTCACATATGAAAAAGTATGTCTATCCAATGGTGGCTAAGTTGTAGTATCAGTTAGTTCTTGCCTTGTTGTAGTTGTACTTTTCATGTTTGATTGACGAAGTTATTGTGTTGGGCAGGAGGAAAATATACCAGTAATAGAGAAAGAAACGCACAGGCTTGCCGTTGTTAACATGGACTGGAGCCATGTCAAGGTAAGTTATCGAATACCTCTTGGTCATTTAACACACTAGGAGGGCTTTGTTGCCACTGGATTTCATAATTCTAATACAAGGCCTTAGCCGTCCAGTCTTGATTAAATACCGCATTTTGTTTCCATCTTCAGTGGAAGTGAACTAAATTGTAACCATCTGTTTATAGAGTGATGCTGCTTATGCCTGTGTAGTAATGTTGTGTATATCTATGTTTTTTCCTTGATTGAACACACCTTGACTGCAGATTTATGATCATATATAGGCTGTTGATTTGTATATGATGTTGAGTTCATTTCTCCCTAAAGAAGGACAAATTTTGTCTGTGACGGTCTATCCATCAGAGTTTGGACTTCAGCGTATGAAAGAGGAAGAAGTTCATGGTCCTGTTGGCTTATTTGATGATGAAAATAGAGACGATGAAGATGACGAGGATGATGATGATGAGATCGACGACGAAAAATTACGTGCTTATGAAAAAACTAGATTGAAGTGAGTGATTGTGACCTTGGCTATCAACCTTTTTATGTTTACTATTATATTTCTAGTTTATGAATAGCTACTGGTAAGAGATGAAATAAGGTATAAGTCTACTCAGCTCTGGAGTCATTCTGAACTACTGACGCCTTTTGTTGCGTTTTAATATATTGCTCTAATTTTATATTTAGGGATGTTTCTGACCTCTATTCTTTTATTTGGATTGTGCTTTTACCTAATGAAAATTCTCATTCTGATCCTTAATTTTATTTAATTTCCAATGGTAATTGCCATATCTTGTCGGCTAATCTTTCATTGATGAATGCTAGACCTATTATGTCATTGTTGTCTTACACTTTTGTCATTATGCAGGTACTACTTTGCTGTGGTGGAATGTGATTCAATTGCTACAGCAGATTACCTTTACAAATCTTGTGATGGAGTTGAGTTCGAAAGATCATCAAATGTGCTTGATTTGAGGTTTATTCCTGATACCGTAGAATTCAAACAACCCCCACGTGATGTTGCAACGGAGGTAAATGTTTTACACATAATATACTGGCAATAGAGATTGATGATTATAATATCAGAAGCTATAGCAAAGTAGTTTGATACACCCAATCCTTATGTAAGAAAGGATTAAAGGTTATCAGATATTATCCATGTCTACATTCTTGTTATGCATGTTATTTGTATTTTTGAAGGGATGCTGATTCTCTTGCAGACTCGTATGAACCTCTTTCACTAGATAATTTTTTTCCCACTTCCACTTTAAAGACAGCAGTAATTACATTTTTTTGGGTATTTTGTCAGGCACCTGCAGATTATGATGGTTTAGATTTTGAAACTCAAGCTCTGCAGCAGAGTAAAGTTCGTCTTACATGGGATGAGGATGAACCACATCGTGTTAAGACCTTGAAACGAAAATTCAATGCTGATCAGGTTTCTTGTTATTTTTTTGAATCTATTATGTGCAATGATATATGTATTTGATCTCATGAATTTCATGTGGTTTAGGGAATTTACATCTCCGCTGTACTTCTCTGCTTCAATCAAGATTTTTTTTTTCACTTAACTTAGTTGCTTTGTCACCATCTTGTCTCCATTTCAAATTCCTTTGTCAATATATTCAGACACACATAGAGAAGTATTTTACTGAATCCATGCTAGTTCCTAAAGAACTATGATGATTTTGCTTATTGCGATTCTCTTGTCATATAGCTTGCTGATTTGGAATTGAAAGAGTTCTTGGCTTCGGATGACGGCGAAACTGACGACGATGACGACAATGCCTCTGAGGATTTGGATGATAGAAAACATAAAAAACGTGATCTGTACCGATCATTAATACAGTCCGGTGGTGGTTCAGATGAAGATGGTTCAGATGATGGCCAAGATATGGAAGTCACTTTCAACACTGGCTTAGAGGACATAAGCAAGCGCATTCTAGAGAAGAAGGATGCAAAATCTGAATCAGTTTGGGATGCATATCTCAGAAAGAAACGTGAGAAAAAGAAGGCCAGGAAAAACAAATCCAAGGATTCATCAGATGATGAGAGTAGTGATACCGACCAAGAAGTGCCAGAAGAAGCAGATGACTTTTTTGTTTCAGAGCCATCTGCCAAGAGAAGCAAAGAGGGTAGGGGTAAAAGAGTCAAGAAGGAGGAGCAACAACAAGATACAGACAAGGAAACAGAAGCAAGTACAGCAGAGCTGGAGTTATTACTTGCTGATGACAAGGAAACGAATCCTGGAGTTAAAGGATACAATTTGAAACGCCTGAAACCCAAGGGCAAAAAGGGAAAACAAGAGCCAGATGAAGATAAAATACCTACTGTTGATTATAATGATCCACGGTTTTCGTCTCTGTTCAAGTCACCCCTATTTGCATTGGACCCTACAGATCCTCAGTTCAAAAGGTATTATCTCCTTGCCTTGAGATAATTTATTGTACTAGTTGCAAATTGTTAATGCTCCTTTTAAAGCCAAATATCAAGGTACTTATATGCATTTCCCAGGTAATAGTTTGACACATAACCAGACAAAGTGTTCTAACTCGGTGGAACTTAACCACCGAGTTTGTGAAGTGGTAATCGTTCAAAATTTGGTCACTTTTTGTCAAAGGTCTTTAAAAGAAGGTCATTTCGTGCAATTTACTCTATGTTTAATACAAAATGAGTTCTGCTGATTGGTGCCTAATATCTCGCTGATTAGTTAAAAACTTTTAGTTCGTTGCCTTGCCGAGTTTTAGAATCTTGAACCTGACTAAATGGATAGTTCTTATACAGTAGTTATGAATTTTAGTAGACCAAAATGATCAAGTAATGGTTCAGTTTGTTTTAAAATTCATGTTATTGCTCGCGTTTTAAATGTCTTTTTATCATTATGCTAAAATGGTGGGTTCTGGAATTGCAGGAGTGCTGCTTATGCTCGCCAGGTGGCAGCACAAAAGCATAAAAAACCTAATGGGGGAAAATTAGACGGGGATGACATGGTGGCACCCGGTGATGCTGATTTCCGGTCTAAAGGCCCTGAGGCGAGCGAGGATGGGCATACCAAATCCGTGGAAGCACAATCAAAGAAAGAAAAGCTTGAATTGTCTTCATTGGTTCGATCTGTCAAGATGAAAGCAAAACAAGTTCAAGTGCCTTCAGATGGCAAGACATCAAAGAACGATAAAAGATCTCAATCTAGAGGCCTGGCTGGAAACAAACATTCAGTTTCACCCTCGAAACAATCAAAGAAGAAGACAAAGACTCTAGAAAATTAAAATCTTGAATATGGAAGTAGAGAGATGGTTTCATTTTGTCACAAATGTTGACTTGAAGCAGATAAATTTTGTTTATTTCCCCTTATTCGTGTTATATGATTATTGAGTGTATTAAGATAAAGTTTTTCATAAAACATTATGTCAGGTATTTGATTTACTTACGCATGCCTTTCAAGTTACTGAGTGGTTGAATGTAAGTTACACAGTGCTATATTTCATCCAAGTATATGAAGCTAAATATGCTTCTGATTCTGTTGTATAAATAGTGGGTACAACCCGTCAAGAGGATTTGTAGAACTAAGTAAACTCAACATGATAGACAGCAAAATAATATGAACAAGATGAATAAACAAAGGGAAACTTTATTATTTATACTACAAGCCTAAGGAGTAGGAGTGTAGGACTACATATCCTTCAAGGTATAGTGAACAATGTTAAAGTTGTCACCTTGCATGCTGATCTTACCAATCTGTACACCTATCTACACTTGATTCTTGTAACATACTTTGCATATGGCAGACACAATCATACAAGGCCATAATTGCAAGATTAACATACTGATCATTATTAACCTTAGTATCACTGGTCATATATGATCATTATTGGCTATAGACTACCTATAAATGTGGAGAAGGGGCATAATCAAACAATGTAAAAAATCATGATAAGAATAGTCAGGAGCGTGCTGATTAAGGAGATTAATCGGGCTGAGTGACCTGTCGGGGGTCGTACTACCCCTGATGTAGGAGGGGCAGCTGGGGGAATTGCAGGTGAGTTTGATGGGGTGATGGAGTTGAGCTTATCATAACCTGGACAGAAAGATCTGTATAAAATATGGAGTAACAAACAAGACTTAGATTGAGAAGGAGGGATGACTCTAATTTGGTTACTCACAGTTGGATGCCTTCCAACCCAGAACCTGCTTCTCACGGTCAAAAACTATCTTATAACCCCTCATGAAGTAATCTGCATCAACATCATCATGTCAATTCATATTGTAAGCAAAACAGATCATAGGTAATGGATATCAATGTACTACATTTAAGTACACAGAATAGCCAACTCAGAACATCTATTCAGTTTTCACAAGAAAAGTTGACAATCATGCACATACACTTCAAAACTGTTTACAAACACTTGTGTTTCACTCATTTCATAGTGTACAAGGCCTCATAAGTCATAACCATAGAAAATATAGACCAGTGCTTGGCAATAATGATTGTAGTCTGTATGTAATGTTATTGTATTACTTCTGGTTAAATTTTTTCTTCGCATTAATAATCTATGCATAATTCAAGATCAATGAAAGTGATACTCACGCCCGATGATATTGATGCCTCCACTTTTAACAACAGCCAGACAGTACATCCTACTTCTACCCTGTAAATCACGAGAACAAATTTTAGATTAACTGAAGATGCAGGAATAAGATGTTACCAATGAACCAGGCAGTGGGTTTACCTGAGTATAATACGTCACTATAGGATAAGTGACATCAAAGACGGCTCCACCTTTCATTGTCAGGTTTACTGTGGGAGCTAAGAAATTGGTTTGATTTGTTCTGCAAGGGAAGCCAATGTTAAGGGTTAAGAATTTGAAATGAAAAAAAAAACTATCAAGCAAAACTGAGTAACGCTGAAGATTGATGTAAGGACCTTAAATCATAACAATACTCAAATGGGGTATTAGTAGCAGAAGAGTGCCGGTTCTCCTTGGCCAATGAATTAAACTGCAGAATGACACAAATTATAAAGTTTCATGTAACAAAGAGCTATCATTGGATTACATCAAATGTCACATGATTTAAGCCACTTACACTCTCAGCAATACGAGTATAAGCTGGTTCTTTCAAGTAAGTTAATGCAGCGCCCGAGTCAAAAACTGCATCAAACTCAAGATCTGTAGCATTTCCTCCGACAATGATTTGAGTGACACTGACACTGTAAGTTGGACTGGTTTAAACAGAAAGAATCAGTACAACTAGCTGGAATGAAACTTCGTTCAAATTTAATCCATCTGTTGCATTAACAAATTTGGCATTGCTGAGACTTACTTGGTCTCCAAAATTGATTCTCCCAGTCTCATTAGACCCAAAACACAAGGAGAAAGAATTAGAAGCAAGACCTTTACTTGCTAATGTGCTTGGAACAGATATATCTTCTATGCCAAGCCCAAATACCCCGTTAGGAGCTGCATCATACAAAATGCTCCAGTTTGAACCATCCCGCAGCTGAGACAAAGTAGCACATTTAGATCAATTAGCTCTACAACATGAAAATATTCTACTTGCCAAGAAAACTAATAAGACTAAATCTAAGTGATTTATCGGGTTGAAACATTCAATTCTTTTCGTCACTATACTCACTTCAAGCTATTGAAAAACATTCAATTCTTTTAATCTTTTTTTACCCAAATGTAATCTCTGCATCAACAGGTTTTGACTGAGCATCATCTGTCGTCAAACGCAATACATCCTCTACCAATATCCCAGTAGATGAAGTGCCATTAGACACATACGAAACTTGGTAAGGGCAATCACTGTCAGGTGCAGAGTATCGTCTTTGTAGTGGACACATGGTGCTGTTACAGGGAACCTTTGAGCTTGTTGATGATGTATTGAAGCTGTAGATGTTAAGCTCTAATGTCTGTTCAATAGAAACTGTCACATGTCAAGGTAGAGGCACTAAATACAAAACCAAACATTCTTCAAAACTCCACATAAAAAAATGACTTATGATGCCCACTAAAATCAACTGTGCTACAAAGGAAAAACAAAGTTGAAAGAGTGACATGAAGCTGAAAAGATTCGAAGGTGAAACATGACAACTTCCTTTGGACACAATGCAACACATAAGTTGAATGCATATACAAGAGAAACAAAAGAACAGCACTGCAGAAATGAACAATGTAGAGGGCAGCATATAACTGTAAAAGTGCTAAACAATGTACCTCCGCGGATGATATGCGCAAGCCATTTACACAGTTTGTACAATCACATGGTAACCAAAATAGGTTGCTGCCAGTGTCGAGAGCTACGAGATACCACGAACTAGGTGTTCCCACAGAAACATTTGCATAATACAAACTGGAATCCAAACAGCAAAGCAGTTAATTGGTTACCAATAAACAAGCCTTGTGCCATATGCTTTGTTCATAGCATAAAATTGAATTCAATTGCAACTTAAATTTCTAGTTTATAGTTTTTTTTTGATAGATGATGATTTTATAGTTATAACCTATTTATGAATTGAATTCCATAATTCAGCAACTTTCCAACCATTTCTTTCCAATTCTAAATGGATTGAATTCAATAAATAAAGTAACAAATTCCAAAACGTGATAAGAAAAACAAAATCAAATTGCACCAGAAAGGTACTTGACATTTAAGGAACCGCAAAATACACGGCAAGTAAAAATGAAAGGCAAATAGTTTTTTCACAAGACAAACAAAGTGATAATTGTCCAAAACTACCATAAAGTTTTGTCCACAAACGAGTTGATGCACAAAGTTTCGTCCACGTTGTGTGGCTACCCTGAAGTTTTGTCCACGACTTTTTTTGTTTCGACGTAATAGAGATGTTCAGAATGATGGTCTGGATAGTGCTTCCCGGATTGAATAGAAGCGTGGACAAACCTTCAATGCACCCACAGAGCGTGGACAAAACTTAAATGCACCCATAAAAGCGTGGGCAAAACTTCAATGCACCCGTGGACCAAACTTTAATACACCCACAAAGCTTGGACAAAACTTTGTGCAACAACTCGTTTGTGGACACAAATTTTGGATAGTTTTTAGACAATTATCACAATAAATAAAACAGCTGTCCTTTTTTCTCCTCTCCCACCATTTTCTCAGCTACCAAACAGAGCATAAAGCCTTAATTTAACTAAATTCCAATTGCTCAACCCTCGCACCCACCGCTAATTCAATAGCAAATCATTTCAAATTCTATTAAAGAAGAAGAAGAAGAAACGGAAGAGTGAACCGAGAAGAGTACAAACTGTCCGAGAGACTTGAAGTGCAAGGTCTGGTTACCATCGGCGAAGGTGAGCGGGGAGTCGCCGGCGATGGCGAGTCCACGGCCGTGAATCAGGCGATCCCGATGGGCTAAGGCGGCGTAGTACGGGATGGTACCCATCTCCGGGAGGTGATCGATAGCCATAATCCCCTTGACCGGATCGGAGTAGCGGTGGTGAACGTCGAACCCGAACGTCCCAAATCCACGGCAGCTCCGTGACCCAGAGGCCAGCATCATCATCAACCACAAGACACGTAGAGACGAAGAAGAAGAGGTCATGGCAATGGCAGAGAAGGAATCAGAACAGAGGAATGATCTGCGGTAAAATCAAATTCCCAGAGTGTTTGGCGGGAATGAAATAAAGGAAAAGTAAAAACAATGAGAGAGAGTGATGGAAGTCAAAGTCAATGATATCTCTCACGATAGCCGATGAACAAAATCGCTCTCATCTGAAAGCAGTGCACAAAGGCTTAGTCTATAGTGTAAGTTCACAAGTCATGCATATATTAGTCAACTATGACTAGTTCTTACTTGGTACCACAATAATCCACGTTCAATTAGGACCGATATTAAGTGTATCCATTGATATATATTAAGTGTATCCATTGATATAACTCTAATGGCCGCCTCCTCTCTCTTCACTCCTTCCAAGCATCTCTCTCTCACACAAAAATTGTATATCGTGCGGGTACACTATCCGTGGATGTGAGTATTCTCTCGGGAGTTCTCCTCTTTTTTTGTCCTCCTTTGTTCGGGTTCAAGACACTCGCCATATATTGGCAATTATCTGATCGACGATATCTCGTATTGAAAACGTCGGATATCTTTTCTATTTTTATTTAGGGGAAACTCAGCTACGAACCTGTTTTTTTTTTATTTCTACATCATACCTTGTGGAGTATACCTTTTTTAAATGGTATCTGAAAAGTAACGAAAATTGTTAATATCTAACCGACTCCGTTAGAAAATGGACGGAGCGTTAACTTGTTTGGTACAAAGACCTTAATACCCGTATACAAACCCATATGAATGAACTCAAAAAACCGACTCTTCATTTCCAACATTTTGTCCAAGCTGATGTCGGAGCTCGGTCTCTCTCGTTCCTCTTATCAATCCTTCTTGCTTTCGTCGAAACTGTAGCCGGGTCGTGGTGTGGAGCTTCATTCTGTCATCAATAACTGATATTCGAATGAAATAGTGAGGTAAGATGAAGAGTTCTTGGTTTGTTGTTTAGTCCATTAAATTCGAAGTTAGGGTTTTGTTTTAGTCTTCGATTTTATAGTTGTTTGAGCTGAATACAGGTGAATGGTGAGTTGTAAGTGGGAAGAAGAAGTAGATTGTGATGAAATCTCGAGCTAGGGTTTCGACTGAAAGTGTAAAGGGGGTTTTGGGTACTTAGATATGGGTTGTTGTTTAGTTTCCTATTTAGGTTTGATTCTCTATGTTAAAATAAGTGTTCATCTTTTCTGGATTTAAGTTTGATGCAAAAAGATTTGATTTATGCATACGCATGTGTATTGTAGTGTGTGCAACGGTTGGGAAGGTGTTCTGTACTAAAATAGGAGTTTTATGATCAGTTTGAAAGTTCATATGAGTGCTAAAATTTTCTGGGTATAAGATTGAAGCTTCAAGTGTAATTTTTGATGCATATGCATGTGAAGTAATATAAGAATATACGTCGTAGTCCACCACTGTTGTCATTTTGTTTGTCGAATTTTGCAAGTCAACAAGCACTCGGTGAGGACGGATGTTGTCTCTGTATGGAAAATATTGCACTCTCATGGCTGAGTATCCGACCATGAAGGACTGTCCGACCATGAGGACTGGGGATCAAGCCCGGGAGACAAAACCGTTGGGAAAGAAGTGACGAATTCGGAAACGAAGGTCTGCTCGAGATTCAAATCATACCAATGGCGTCTCAGCTTCCAATTCGGTGAGGACGGATGCTGTGATGTCGGGTGAGAAGAAGGACGCGAAGCCTGAGGATAAACTCGGTCATGGTCGAAGGAGGCGTGCCATGAAACGGGATCCGCGGACTGGAGACTCTGTTTCTGGAGCGCTGTCGTCCAAGTATGGATATCAGAGAAGCTTGGCAGAAGAAGAAGTGTTCATCTGCAATGTCCCGTATGGAACTACTGCTGAATGGCTCAAAAACACCTTCTCACCTTTCGGGGAGATTGTTTCATCTGTAGCTCTTAGCCGCCCAAACCGCAATTTTCAGATGTATGGATTTGTGTGGTTTAAGGAAAAGGATTCGGTGTTTAAAGCTGCAGAGTGTATGAACGAAATGAAACTGAATGGTTACATCTTGTTCGTTGCTATGGCCAGAAGCAGGAAAGTGTTTAGAAGAAATCAAGGTATAGGAGATGATAGTGGTCAAATGGGTGACTTACCTATTCTTGGTTCCAATCGAACAGAACACTTGTTAATGGATTCTGGTGTAGCAAAGGAGGACATTCATATTGCTTCGGAACACTGCCATACGTCCCCTGTTGAGAACGCGGAGAAACAGAGCACAGTCAAGCTTTCGACCCAGAGCGTGTCGGAATTTGATGCTGTTGTGCGTGATTCTGCAGATTTCTCTGGTGAAAAGGAGGCGTGTTCCCGATCGAAAGCGCGCCGAGTTGTGATGAAGTTGAGGTTTTGTCGGCAACGCACTCCGGCGGACAGATCGGGAGAATCTCGGGGAGCAATTGGCGGTCAATCATGCAGTCTTGAATTTTGAAAATTCAAATTGCAATTCCGAAGTTGCTGGCGTGAAATATGGTGATCAAGTCGCCGAGATTCGTGTTGGCGTGAACTCGCCTACGTTTCCGTGTGAAGAAGGAGAAGACGCGTCTGTAGATTTGGCCCAGCTTCAAGTGCTTTTGGACCGGCCCAATTTTGACGAAGCCCAAGTGACTAAGGCTGCAGCTCCACATGGTTTGGGTTTAATGAAGATTGAGCCTGAAACTGGTGTAGTGGTATTCCCTGGGCCGAGTGCTGGGTCGTTAGACTCAGGATCCGATGAGGATATAGGTAGTCCTTGGAAGGAGGCCCTACTCAAGCCTACAAAACGAGTGAGCCGACGCCCCAAACAGTTATCGGAATTTTATACTGGTACGTGTAAGTCAATGAATCGCTCTTTGGATCGAGAAAGAGTTGTTCGACCCATCGATTTTGGGAAACAGGTTGAGCAAGGCCGACATAGAAATAATAAACTTGCAGCCTCGTCTCACGGGACTGACGCATGGACTAAAGTCCGTGAATTGGTTGCTAAGAAGAAAGATGCGACTGTTCGTCTCTGACTCCGGAAAGCAAGGGTTGGAGGGGTTCTCTATTTTGGTTTTGTTCCTTGTTTCTTGTTGGTAAAGGCTTGGCCTTTTAACCCCTCCTTATTGGAGGTCCTTTGTAATAGTTTGTCTTTTTCCCTGTTCTGCTTGACCAAGGTATTCCGGTCCTTTCGATTCGGTCTTATTAATAAATTTTCGAGCTTATAAAAAAAAAAGCACTCGGTGAAATCTGCAAGCGAATTACTTCTTCGAAAATTTTCATCGACAAAAGGTTTGGTGGGTTTGTTGACGAATCGTAAAGCAAGTCATTGTCATAACTAATAAGATTGTGATAAGTGACTTAGAAATTGGAAAACAAAATAGCCAACGAGCATAATGGCAACGATGTTTTCTCCTATAAATCGACACCTTCCACCCAATTTTAATGCACACCTATGCATAGGGCACTTCAATAGTCAGTGCCCCCTCGTCCCCTCGTTTCGACATGTCCTTGATGGGGGAGGTGACTACCACCATGTGCAGGGGTGTTCGACGGGATTTGTCGGACCCCATCCGGCTCCGGACCCCCCAGACATAGGATCTCTTGTCTAATGTACCAGCACGCCCTTGGATGGGAAGCTCGCGTCCCCTCAGTCCGACCCACCATCCCTGACAGACCTGGGGCTTGAAAATTAGAGGACGGGGTAACATAGGATCTCCTGCCTAACCAGGATACCTTCTTGTTTACCTTTAAGAATTTGCAAGCCTCATAGGGAACCCTAGGCTTGGGAGCAGGCGTAGGAAAGAGGGGAAAGATAAGGCCCCAGATCCCTAACACTGCTCTACTGGCGCTCCACCAACTCAGAAGAAGGGGGACTGGATGTACCCCCTACTGGCAGTGTTGGTGATCTTGGAGGATATAGTGGCGAGGTTTACAAAGCAATCCCTCCAAGTCCAATAAGAAACATCACGACTGACGGGTGAGTCAGAAGAGGCAAACCCCGTTCATGATCAGGCACAGCTAGATCCTAAGTCTCCTCTTTTTCCTGAGAATCTCCTTGGATGTCTGGCATCATCCTCTCTCCCCCCTAAAGGTTTCCATTGAGGGACCGGCGTGTTTAGTAAACAAAACAAGTTATTCTGAGTCGAGCCAAGAAAAATACAATCTAAGATAATAGTGCACTTCCATTACCAAAGGGATTTATCCCTTCTAAAGTTACCTAGAATAATTGGGTATCGTAGTCAAAAGATTAACACCTCTGGTTCTGTCCGTGACTATGTCTCGATCTATCCATATTTTATTAATAACCGTGTTACCCCTTATCATTGATTAATTTAATTATCGATTATGCTAAAAATATCATTAATTAGTAAAATTATCGATAATGCTGAAAACCCGATTTTTCCTCCACTTTAATCTTTTTTTCAATCAAACCACCTACAAAACACAACATGAGACATAATACGAGTAACAAGAAAAAAGTAGACCAAACTATCCAACCCTAAGACTAAAAAACTCAAAAATGTGGACTAAAATATGTAGTTACGATGCAATTTATGTCCACATTAGTCTTCGTACCTTTTCAATATTTACAACAGTCTAAACTTTATTATGGCACACAATATTTACAAGAATGCTCGAGAGAGACCTTCGTTTCTAGTTGGACTTAGTCAAATACCTCTACTTAGAATCCATATTCTGAAAGAACCATCAAACAATGGCAAAAACGGTGACAAGAATAGTCAGGAACGCCCCAGTTAGGGAGATCAACCGGGTCAGAGGATGTGCTGCCCCGGGAATTGCAGAGGAGTTTGTTTGGGTAATGGGTGAAGTGTTGGAATCATCATAACCTGACCAAAAAACCATCTCTTAGTATGAAGTATCAAACAAGACTCAGAAGAAAAGGATGGATAAATTTAAGGGGTAACCATGGGTCCTAATCTCCTTGAGGTTTGTTTTGGCGGTCTTAACTGGGCTTGACCTTTCCTTACCCTTCCCAACGGTGACATTTTCATTTTTTGCGCAAACTAACATTTTCCGTCTATTTTGACGATTCCGTTAAAAAAAATGCTACTGTGCACGTGACCAACACGTGTCAAAAACCTAACGGAATCCGTTAAAATAGACGGAAATGGTTAGTTTTCGCAAAAAAAGATCAAGCGTAGTTGGGAAGTGCAAGGAAAGGTCAAACCTAGTTAGGATCGTCAAAACAAACCTCAAGGGGGACTAGGACCCATGGTTTCCCCTAAATTTAATTTGGTTACTCACAGTTGGATGGCTTCCAACCCAAAACCAGCTTCTCGCGATCAAAAACTATCTTATAACCCGTCATGAAGTTCTCTGCATCGATTCGATTCATACCGTAAACATACAGATATTGCAGCAAGATCCCTTATTCGTTACTTGTATTTCAGTGACACTGGTTATACTCATTATGTAGCTGGTTATGGATATATAGCTCTACTAGGTTTACATTTATCAATTGTTACTCATTCTGCACAAGAATTAAGCTGGCTATTAGGTGCATGATTACTCTGTATGCAATGCTGTTATATTTCTTTCGGGTGGTTTTTTGCTAAGTATGAACAATGTATGCAACTTTCATAACTTCAAAATCAATGAAAATGACACTCACGTCCAATGATATTGATGTCTCCTTCACTCTTAAGAACACCCAGACAGTACATTCTACTTACGTCCTGTAAATCATATAAAAAAAAGTTTAGATTAACTCAAGACAACGAATAACCGAATAAGGCGTTACCAATTCACTAAGGCAAAGGTTTTACCTTAATAGAATACAACACTATGGGATCAGTGACATCAAAGACGGCTCCACCTTTCATTGTCAGGTTTACTGTGGGAGCTAAGAAACTGGTTTGATTTGCACTGCAAGGGAAATCAATGTTAGGGGGTGAGAGTTTGAAATGAAAATAAATATTTCAAACAAAAAATGAGTAATTCTGAAGATTCAAGGACCTTAAATCATAACAATATTCGAATGGGATATTAGGATCAGAAGAGTGCCGGTTCTCCTTGGCCAATGAATTGAACTGCAAAACGACACAAATTATATAGTTTCATTTAACAAAAAACTATACAATATGAATCAAATGATTTAAGTTACTCACACTCTCAGATATAGAAGTATATGCTGGATCACTCAAGTGAGTGAAGGAGGATCCTGACTCAAAAACCGCGTCAAACTCAATATCGAAAGCATTTTCTCCCACAATGATTTGAGTGACACTGACATTGTAAGTTGGACTGGTAAAACTTTTTAAACAGCAATGATCAGTACAACTAAAATGAAACTTGGTTAAAATGTAGTAAATATGTTGCATTCAGACACTTACTTGGACCGCCTAATATTAAATGGCGTTTCTCCTTGGTCGAAGCTGCCTTTGTCTCCAAAGATGATTCTTCCAGTCCCATTAGACCCAAAACACAAGGAGAAAGAATTTGAAGCAAGTCCTTTACTTGCTAATGTGCTTGGAACAGATATATCTGCCATACCAAGTCCCAACAGCCCGTTAGGAGCTGCACCATTCAAAAACGATCCAGTTTCAACCTTCCCACACCTGAGACAAAGTAGAACGTTTGTCACTATACTCAGTCCATGTTATTGCTAAGAACTATAATAGAAGGATGTCGGTTTTTACCATTACTTACCCAAATGTAATATGTGCACGGACAGGTTTTGACTGAGCATCGTGTGTCGTCAAGTGCAATACATCCTCTACCAAGATCCCAGTTGATGAAGTGCCATTAGATCGATACCAAACTTGGTAAGGGCAATCACTGCCAGGTGCAGGGCATCGTCTTTGTTGCGCACACACGGTGCTGTTACAGGGAACCTTTGAGCTTGTTGATGATGTATTGGGGCTGTAGATGTTAAGCTCTAATGTCTGCTCAATAGAAAAATGTCATGTACTAAGTTAGATGCACTAAATACAAAACTAAACATTTTTTTGATGATGTTGAAACTATGTAACATACATCCCCGGATGATGTGGTCAAGCCATGAACACAGCTTGTACAATCACATGGTAACCAAAACAGGTTACTGCCAGTGCTGAGAGCCACCAGATACCACGAACTCGGCGTTCCCACAGAAACATTTGCATAATGCAAACTGGAATGTAAACAACACAGCAGTGAATCAGTTACCAACATTAAAAGAAAAGGTTTCAAAATCAAAACAAAAAATAATCGAAGAGTAGATACAATCCAAGAGAAGTGATTTGAATAGTGTGATCGGCGAAGGTGAGCGGCAAGTCGGCGGTGGTGGTGAAATTGAAGCGGTTAATTATGTGAAGGCGATCCCGATGGGCCAAGGTTTTGTAGTAGGGGACGGTCCCCATCTCCGGGAGGTGATCGATCTCCAAATTGGAGTAGCGGTGGTGAACATTGAACCCGAACAAACCGAACCCATGGCAGCTACGGGGGCCGCCACAGGCCAGCGCCATAACAAACCACAAGGCTGCGAGAGATGAAGAAGAAGAGGCCATAGCTGAGCCAAGAAGGAATCAGAACAGAGGAGGAGTGACTGGAGAAAATAGTGTTTTGGCGGGAATATATGAAGGGAAAAGTAGTAGATGATCAAAGTCAAAGTCAATGTCGTCATTCTCTTCTCTTTCTTTCTTCACTGTCAGTGTCACGGTGTGAAGTGTGAACCGAACCAGTCGATCCCATGAGCACGGTGAGAGGAGGGTTGAGCAAATAAGGGCCAAGTACGATGGCAGAGCACAGAGAATCATCCTAGAAGAAAAGGGACAAGACGATGACAGGGGCGGGAGCCTAGTCTTATATCCCGCGCATAGATATTATTAGTTGAATAATTTAACTTCCTTAAGACCATCACAGTAGCGTCCAAACGGTATATATTGGGTCCGTCAAATTTAGCGTGTTGGTGGGAAAAAGCGTTGAATCGGACGTGTAGAGTCGTATATATGTCAAATTTACGAAAGCCAGATTCGGTGTCGATGAATCTGTAGACTCAGTGTAGCGTCAAATCAACGGATTCGAACACAACCAAATCCAAGGCCGACGAATATGGGCTTGACGCGTGGAACGTTTCGGCTTTAAAGACTGGCCCAGACGCTTAGTCTTCTTCACGCTTCTTCGTTTTCTTCAACCTCTACCATTTCTCCAGCACCGCTTCTACCACCGGCGTTTCTCCACCACCGTTTCTCCCTCAGAATTCCCAAACACAATAGTTTCTCCTCCGTCGTTTGTGTCACCATTATTTCTACCACAACCTTTTCTCCACCGGAAGTAGCCCCGTTTCTCCATCGCCGTATTGCCACTGCCGTTTCTCCACCAACATTACCTCCGACCACAACCGTTTCTCCACCGCCGCTTGTCCACCAACTGTGTCTCCCGCCTCCGTTTCTCCACCAATGGCCGACAACACCCCCTTCGAAGGCTCATCCTCGGAGTCGGGATCGAGCTCAACACCCCCGTATCACGGCCAGCCAAAACTGGGAACGTGAATCTCATCAATCGTTTTGTATGCACGACTTAACGTCAACCCGCCAAGAATGCTACGGATGTACCGAAAATGGAGTCGGTCCAAAGAGGTTACATTGGTGTGTGTGGCTCAAAATGGCGGAGCAAGGGGTGACCAATCCGGTGATGCCTTTTGGGATGGCATACGCGGAGAGCTCGCCCACGTGACCCGTCAAACCCCGGTGACTGAGCCGTCCGCCAAGAACTGTAAATATCATTGGATCGTCATCAACCAGAAGGTGAAGTGTTTCAGTGTGTGTTGCTCGGAGATGAAGCACATTTATCAACCCGATTGGTCCGACGTTCAAGTCATGGACCTTGTAGATGAGGTGTATGCTAGGAGATACGGACACGACTTCGTATGTCAGCACTAGTGGATTCTCGTGCAGGACCTTCCCTGTTGGATGGAGTCGTAGACACAACCATAATCAAAGATAGCAAGTGACATGATTGTAGTCTGGAAAAAGTAGTCATCTGGGTAATATAGGAAGATTTGCAACGGATGACGAAGAACTTGTAATTGCTTTTGGAGGTGTAATGTGCCGACACGACTTCAAATTGTACCTTCGACACGGTCACGTGACAATGCTTGCTATATTCTTGAAGCAATGCCATTAGGACTTCCACATCACTTGTCATCTTTGATTATGGAACACCGAGAATAAAATTTGAAGTCGTGTCGTCTTATTACACCCTCAGACCCATTACTCAATGTCCAAGAAGATGGCTCGTAGATCGTATTATGTTGTACTTTCATTTAAATGTTTAGAGAAATAATAATATGCGTTAGTTTTGTATAATCCCCAATGGATGGAGTCGAAGGTCATACACGCTGGGAACACAACCAAGTTCCCGGAGTTATTAAGTAACTTCGGGAACCTGGTTGTGCTTCTGGACAGTACGACCAGAAAACCACAGGCCGTTTCCAATAGCCAACAACTTGTAATTCGTTTTGAACGTGTAATTGGATGACATGAGGAGGAAATAATAATATGCGTCGGGTCGGCTCGCCTTAGGTTTTTTAACACCGTTATTTTTTATCAAAATTTAATTTATTCCAAAGGCATTAGACTCAGAATGCGGTCTATTCCCACTGCGATAGCTAAACAAATAGACCCCCGAATCGACGTCAATTCCCTTCTGATTTGCCGAAAAACTATCTAATTAGACCGGGATTAGATCAATTCGGTTTAATCCCACTATGGATGATCTAAGAAATCATTCAGAATGTGTATTGCTCGATATTTGAATTTGTTGATTTATTATTCTATCAAAGCTCAACACATCGACTTCCTTGTGAGGCACGACAACAACGAAAGACCAACTCAAATGGGTGAGGCTCAAATTGATATTAAACTCAAAAGTTACAATTTTGTTGCAGAAATTTCACGTCATCATGCTAAATCATAAGTGTTCTGAGCTACAATGAAAGGAACTAACCGAAAGACTTGCTAGAAGAGCTCAAACTACAAATTCTGATAAATAAATAAAAAAGAGTTCAAACTTCAAAATGGTAGCTTCTGGTAGATATGAACTATGGGTGAAAGCGTTGATAAATAAAACACTACATATCAGAATTAAATTACTACTAAGAATATAAATAGAACACATGAGTTTATGTATGAAAAGAAACTGTTGAAATTTATTTTATCTTCTATTCCTATGTCTATTAGGTTTCCTAGTCCTGTACTGGTTACTATTATCATTTAGAATAGAGTTACCTCTAATTCTTATATATAGAGATGTTCTCATTCCATTGTATTGAACAATAACAATCATCGATCATATACTTCAGATTTAACATGGCATCAAAACAAAGTTCCGATCACGAGTCCTGTGGATTATGGACCTACCACACTTCCGTCTCTCATTCTAGCCCTGCTAAGTTGGAGAAGCTTAATGAAGTTACCACCAAACCTAAGATCGAAGCTCCTTCAGCTGATCCTTCCATTACAAGTAATGGTAACGACTTGTCTCGTGAAGTGGAGAAAAACTCAAAGTTTGTTACGATTCCTCCACCCGACGAAGAAGAGGCTGCATTTTTACGTTCTCTTGGGTGGGAGGAAGGTTCGGGAGAGGACGAAGGCCTCACAGAGGAGGAGATCAATTCATTCTACGAACTCTACCCAAGATTCAACCCACAACTCAAACTCAATACAAATATTCTACATGGCCTTAATGTACGGTGATTTCATTTCGATGTTATTTTCTGGGTCATGTAGAGATCGGATCAGAGCAAGTCGAGTAGCTAAATTTGTGAAAGTTGATATCAATATGGTCTTCTTTTCTTTATAGGTTTTGGTTCTACTTTAGGGTTCTTTTAGTTCTACAGATAGTAGGTATAGGGAAGGACGAAAGTGGTTTGTTCAATTGTCGAGTTTAAATTCAAATAAATATGGATGATCTATATATACACAAGGTGTTATGGTTCGAAATTTCGTTTTACTTAACATCTTTTATTGTTTATGAATATTGTTAACCGTTATTGTTTAGTATAACAATTCGTGGGGCGCTATTCATGAATATTGTTCATCCCGATTATTGTTCACCGCTTGCACTAGCAATTGGACTTCCCCTTAATATTAAAAAATCACAGGCATTATTGCTCGTAAACTCAACGTGGTTAGTGTCATTGTCGTCTTATTTGAAGATGTTTGTACTATCAATACGCGACATATATATATAGTTGTTTAAAGTTGTTTTGCGTAATCGTTTTGTGCAATGGCGGACCCAGTTTTTTATAATGATAATACATAACGTAAGAAAAAAATTTGAGGATGGCACTACGGTAAAAAGAAATTAAAAGGGTACTATTGGGATATTTGAAAAAAATAATAAGTGGTAGAAAATGTAAAAAAGATGGAGCCTGGCTTCTTCACCTTGTCCAATCCTACACACGTGTGAGGGGGTGTTGGAAAAAAAAGAAAAAAGCAACTACAACACAATAATGATGCAACAACATGAAG